>JAGWCC010000027.1:0-1483610 GCA_022651775.1 Drusus annulatus
AATAATAGTGATGATGATTTTTCATAACTCGTCGTTTGAAATTTTCTTGTTTTGTTCACTAAAATGGAACTGACGTATCATAGAAGAATCTTAATATAATCTGTTTCTCGACGAATCACCTTTGGATATATAAATTTAACCAAATCTTGTACTGTAAGACAAATTCAGGAAGTCCATTTTTAAATTTGCTCTCATGCCCTAAAATTAGTTTTTTTTTTTAGTTAATAAGTGTATGTATCTGATGAAAACTGCCAGGTAATTATGTTCCTGTATGTTTTCTCTTTAAATAAATATTAATATAAACTAGAAAATAAGATCTGTACAGCGCCCTTGTGGTGATTTTCACAAAAACGGCGCTATACAACTCAACCAAATATTATTATTATAATTATCAGCGTGTATTCCATAATGCCACAAAATACCTACATATACTACACAGAAAATCAACAAACAAGCTTTTTTAACAATAAATATTATTTCAAAAATCTTGTCGAGTCCCTGACGAGTAGATTTCCTGTATCCGTGCAACATTCGCCCGTAGTGTGCGATGGCAACATCTCACATGTTGCCACCAGAAGGGTGGGCACTCCTTCAGTCAAATAGGTGCCACCACCACCATCCCCTGCGCCGGGGACCACATTATTATTTGTCAAACACATGTTTTAGAAAATTAAACAATTTCTTTCCACGACTTCCCGTTGGATAATGACACGCCCATTAAAGTTCTGTAAAACTATTAATCTCAATTCCGGTAATTTTGTGTAAATTTATGTGAGATTATGTAAATGTCAAATCATCCTAAATGACGTAATCATCGTAGGCATATTTCAGGTTTAAAACAGCATGGTGAAAAAACAATTGAGACAGTATTTCGCATCTTGGCCTGTCTATCATTCCTCTAACTAACCTAACCTAACTAACCTAACTTAACTAACCTAATCTAACTAACCTAACTTAACTAACCTAGCCTAACTAATCTAACCTAACTAACCTAATCTAGCTAACCTAACCTAACCTAACTAACCTAACCTAGCTAACCTAACCTAACCTAACTAACCTAGCTAACCTAACCTAATCAAACTATAGTCAATATCCATAAATTTTAGTTGTTAGTCAAGGGCGCTGTATAGATCTTATTTTCTAGTTGATATTAATTCCTAGTTTAAAGAGAAAATATACAGGAACATACTCACCTGGCAGGTCCCATAGACAAACTTATTAACTTAAAATTATAATTAAAATTATAATCGAAACATAATATTTTAAATATATAATATTTTGTTTCGATTTTAGGGCATGAGAGCGAATTTATAAATGGACTTTCTGAATTTGTCGTACAGTACAGGATTTGGTTAAAATTTGCATATTTAAGGCAATGACGACTGAATGAGGAATTTATATGTAATAATAGAAAATAAGATCTGTACAGCGCCCTTGAGGTGATTTTTCACAAAAACGGCGCTATACAAATCATCCAAATATTATTATTATTACAGTGATTGTGTCCTGCCAGAAGTGACCTGCCAGGTAAGTATGTTGCTGTATATTTATATAAACTAGGAAACAATATGTGTTAAATATAAATTAAGATTTGTACAGCGCCCTTGAGGTGATTATTCACAAAAACGGCGCTATACAAATTATCCAAATATTATTATTATAGCCATATATTTGCGGAACGTTCCAGAGTAGTGAATACTCTCAGTATCACTCTGGTGAAAGACCCCCATTCAGATTAAAAACTTTGGTTGAAATGGTTTTAGCCATGTTAAGTGACCAGATCTGAATAACCAGGTAGGTCACTTCGTTCCTTCCTCTTACCCAGCTCCTTTTTGTCCCCGCGTCTGTCAGGCTAACAACATACCCTAATTGGGGATGCCATAGTCCCACTTACTCCGGATAGTTGGAATTCGTGTTCGTTATTCATATTAAAAAAAAAAAAACTAACTCAATATCCGTCCAAAACATAGTGACAGAAGTTTTCAACCAAATCAGCAAATATTTATTTATCTTCCACGTTGTTATGAACTTAGAAGAAATAATCCCTTACTATTCCCAAGTTCCATTAATGAGTGTAATGTTTATGGGTGACACCGGCAAAGCAAACACCCCGACGGGTCACGGCCCGGCACGGCTGTGCCGCTCGGTGACGGGTGGCGGGTGACGGGTGACGGGACGGGTGACGGTGTGAGGACATAAAGGCAGGCACAAGAGTGCCGAACCCAATGTGTCACAAGACGTGACTAATTGGGAAGCTAATACTAATAACCGAAGCCGTTTAAACATTTAGGGCAGAGTGACCACGATGACGAGGAATATTGGGAAATTTAAGACAGCAGAATCATTATTATTTTTTATTTTTTTTATTTTTCTTTATTTAGGAAACAAACAGTCATATAAGTTTAAATATAGTTACAATTATACATATTTTCGACCAATCAAGTTCCATTAATAAGTACATTTAGGTTATATTAACAAGTGAAGATTTAGGTATAAGCATAACATGTTAAATTAAGTACAGTAGATAGATAACAGTAGAATTAGTATCATTTAAAGTAACACTTCAGTAAGTTTCATTTTATAGGATTTCAAATTATGGTTGAAAATGTCTACATCTCGCAGGGTATTATGAGTTTTACAGATTCGTCCTATCAACGAGTTTTGTGCGCTTTTAGTCTTAAAGTGAGGTATTTTAAACAGATCGTTTGATCTTGTATTGCGTTCAGGCCAACGAAATGCAATCCTTTCTAGGAGATATGATGAATCAACAAGACAGTTCACAACTTTGTATAGAAACAAAGCATCCAAGATTTTTCTACGTTTATATAGAGCAATGGGATTAAACCGATAATAACTAAAACGATACGATAGGTGTTTAATGAACTTCTTTTGAACATTTTCAATACGATCAATATAGGTTCGATATTGAGGAATCCAAATTATTGAGGCGAAATCAAGCTGCGACCTTACATATGCCATATATAATAGAATCAGAGTGTTCGGCTTAGTGAAAGGTTTTGTAATTCGTAAAATAAAGCCCATTTTAAAAATAACTAATGTTTGGATGATATTTTAAACGATCAAATTGTAGTTTCGTAAATGTTGATTCTATAGGTTATACTTTACGAATTTGGTTCATACTGCCATGAATTAAAAACATTGTTCTAATTGCAAAAATTGAATAAAAAAATTACAAAACATTAAAATAACCTCCTTACCTTCGTATGATATCCGGAATGTGGATAATAATAATAATAATAATATTTGGATAATTTGTATAGCGCCGTTTTTGTGAAAAATCACCTCGAGGGCGCTGTACAAATCTTAATTTCTACTTAATATTAATTCTTAGTTCATATAAATATACAGCTTACCTACCTGGCAGGTCACTTCTGGCAGGACACAATCACCATATCATAATAACCTAAAATTTAGAATAACTTAAATTTTTATTTTTTATTTTTATTTTATTTTATTTTGTTTATTTATTTTTTATTTATTTATTTTATTTATTTATTTTATTTATTTATTTTTAATTTTTAGGGCATGAAGGCAAATTTAAGATAAAGTATATCGGAGGTATTTTAACTTTTCGTAGTGAAGAACAGATAATGGTGATAATCTTCTAATGAATTAAAGGAATGAGAGTCTGAAAAGTTTTCTTGGTTCTATTGGGCTTGTTAAATCTTGATTATTGATATGATTTTCTGAAAAAATGAGTTTTGAGTTTGGCTCTGAACTCTGTCGAGTCTTTTATTACTCTCAGATCATGTGGTAGTCCATTCCAGGCTTTAGGACCTGACACTCCGAAGGCGCGCTCTCCAAACTTAGTGTCTGGTGTGCGCTTTGGTTCTTTCAACCTTCCGATAGCCGATGACATTGCTGATCTAAGAGTTGACTGTCGCGAATTGGAATCTTCAGGAATACACAATTCCGATAAATAAGCCGGAGCCATTCCGTTAATTGATTTGAAAACCATCCAGCAAAGCTTAAACTGGATTCTTTCGGGACATTTAAGCCAGTGAAGATTTTTGAGGTGCTCTGAGATATGGGAATATTTTGATACGCCGGTGATAAGTCTTGCCGCGGCGTTGAAGACTAGTTGTAGTTTGTTAATTTGATATTTAGGAAGACTAGCGTATATTCCGTTGCAGTAATCTAAACGCGAAACGACGTACGAGTTTACAAGTAATTTGGTTGCCTCTGTTGGCAGGTTTCTTCGCACTGATTTTATTTGTCTTAGTTGAAAGAACCCTGTGCTCACAGTCTTGTTAATTTGGGATTTAAGGAGAAATCAGCATCCAGATTGACACCCGTGAAGTTTGATGGATGTCTTTGAAATAATTTCACTTCCTGAGACAGCTATTGGGGAGTTATCGATGTTATGCTGACGTCTGCTTGTGGCGGTCCAGAGAAACTCTGTCTTTGAAGGGTTCAATTTCAGTCTATTTGAGGTCATCCAGAGAGTGATCGCTTCTAGGCACTCAGTCATGCGGAGGATGAAGGTATTAAGCATTTCGCTTAATTAAGGGAATGTCAATTTTGGCGACAAGTGGAAGTCAATAATCAGCTATTGACAGAATGCAGAAATAACAAGCTAAGTGGCTAATCGTTGACGTTTTGGTTTCCGTGACATTAGGGCCGAGACCCGAAACGTTACCGCCACCAGGAGGCTGTCGCTTTGTTAGGCAGACCGCGTGCAAATCTCCCGGCTTACGTTATGTCAATATTTTTGAAAACATGGCTTTGTAAGAGAGGTTGGAGCAGGGCCTGCCAAAATAAAACCACAATAGAAAATACTTAATAACATTGAGATTTATGTACCTCAATGCTTAATAATAATATTTGGATAATTTGTATAGCGCCATTTTTTTGAAAAATTACCTCACTAGCATCGTTTTTCGGTGCAAGATCCAGGTCTGAAGGTCTTGAAGGGTGCTTTAAAATTAATAGAAAAAAAAAAAAACCTTTTTTAATACTTAAATTTAGTGTCAACGCTTAGATTGAAGAAAGATTTTTACAAAATCACGATTATTAGCCGAAATTTAATTAATATGTGTCATAACACATTTAATTCATATAAAATTTGCGGCCCGTTCCAGAGGAGTAGGAACTCTAGACATAGCCCTGGTGAAAGACCACCATTCAGAATCGAAACGTTGCTTGAAATGGCTTTAGCCTGGTGTTTGGTTTGGTGACCAGATTTGAATAGCAAGGTACTTCCAAACCTTCCTCTTTCCCAACATACTTCAATTGGGTGTGTCATAGTCTCACTGGCTCTTGACGGTTGGGAGTAGTTGGGACTATAGTGCGCTGTTCACTATAAAAAAAACATATTATAATAATAGTGATGATGATTTTTCATAACTCGTCGTTTGAAATTTTCTTGTTTTGTTCACTAAAATGGAACTGACGCATCATAGAAGAATCTTAATATAATCTGTTTCTCGACAAATCACCTTTGGAAATATAAATTTAACCAAATCTTGTACTGTAAGACAAATTCAGGAAGTCCCTTTTTAAATTTACTCTCGTGCCCTAAAATTAGTTTTTTTTTTTAGTTAATAAGTGTATCTATCTGATGAAAACTGCCAGGTTCCTGTATGTTTTCTCTTTAAATAAATATCAATATAAACTAGAAAATAAGATCTGTACAGCGCCCTTGAGGTGATTTTTCACAAAAACGGCGCTATACAACTCAACCAAATTTATTATTATAATTATCAGCGTATATTCCATAATGCCACAAAATACCTACATATACTACACAGCAAATCAACAAACGAGCTTTTTTAACAATAAATATTATTTCAAAAATCTTGTCGAGTCCCTGACGAGTAGATTTCCTGTATCCGTGCAACATTCGCCCGCAATGTGCGATGGCAACAACTAACCTAACCTAACTTAACTAACCTAATCTAACTAACCCAACTTAACTAACCTAACCTAACTAACCTAACCTAACTAACCTAACCTAACCTAACTAACCTAACCTAACCTAACTAACCTAGCTAACCTAACCTAATCTAATTATAGTCATAAATTTTAGTTATTAGTCAAGGGCGCTGTATAGATCTTATTTTCTAGTTGAAATTAATTCCTAGTTTAAAGTAATAGACTGAAATTGAACCCTTCAAAGACAGAGTTTCTCTGGACCGCCACAAGCAGACGTCAGCATAACATCGATAACTCCCCAATAGCTGTCTCAGGAAGTGACATTATTCCAAAGACATCCATCAAACTTCTGGGTGTTAATCTGGATGCTGATTTCTCCCTTAAATCCCAAATTAACAGGACTGTGAGCACAGGGTTCTTTCAACTAAGACAAATAAAATCAGTGCGAAGAAACCTGCCAACAGAAGCAACCAAACTACTTGTAAACTCGTACGTCGTTTCGCGTTTAGATTACTGCAACGGAATATACGCTAGTCTTCCTAAATATCAAATTAACAAACTACAACTAGTCTTCAACGCCGCGGCAAGACTTATCACCGGCGTATCAAAATATTCCCATATCTCAGAGCACCTCAAAAATCTTCACTGGCTTAAATGTCCCGAAAGAATCCAGTTTAAGCTTTGCTGGATGGTTTTCAAATCAATTAACGGAATGGCTCCGGCTTATTTATCGGAATTGTGTATTCCTGAAGATTCCAATTCGCGACAGTCAACTCTTAGATCGGCAATGTCATCGGCTATCGGAAGGTTGAAAGAACCAAAGCGCACACCAGACACTAAGTTCGAGAGCGCGCCTTCGGAGTGTCAGGTCCTAAAGCCTGGAATGGACTACCACATGATCTGAGAGTAATAAAAGACTCGACAGAGTTCAGAGCCAAACTCAAAACTCATTTTTTTTCAGAAAATCATATCCATAATCAAGATGTAACAAGCCCAATAGAACCAAGAAAACTTTTCAGACTCTCATTCCTTAAAATCATTAGAAGATTATCACTATTATCTGTTCTTCACTACGAAAAATTAAAAAAATTAAAAATACCTCCGATATACTTTATTTTAAATTTGCCCTCATGCCCTAAAAATGAAAAATAATAATAAAGAACTAAATAAAAAAAGAAACAAAAAAAAAAAATAAAAAAAATTTAAGTTATTCTAAATTTTAAGTTATCATGATATGGTGATTGTGTCCTGCCAGAAGTGACCTGTCAGGTAAGTATGATGCTGTATATTTATATAAACTAGGAATTAATACTAAGTAGAAATTAAGATTTGTACAGCGCCCTTGAGGTGATTTTTCACAAAAACGGCGCTATACAAATTATCCAAATATTATTATTATTATTATTATTAAAGAGAAAATATACAGGAACATACTTACCTGACATGTCCCATAGACACACTTATTAACTTAAAATTATAATCGAAACATAATATTATAAATATATAATATTTTGTTTCGATTTTAGGGCATGAGAGCGAATTTATAAAAGGACTTTCTGAATTTGTCGTACTTAAGGCAATTTGCATATTTAAGGCAATGACGACTGAATGAGGAATTAATATGTAATAATAGAAAATAAGATCTGTACAGCGCCCTTGAGGTGATTTTTCACAAAAACGGCGCTATACAAATCATCCAAATATTATTATTATTACAGTGATTGTGTCCTGCCAGAAGTGACCTGCCAGGTAAGTATGTTGTATATCTATATAAACTAAGAAATAATATGTGTTAAATATAAATTAAAGTTTGTACAGTGCCCTTGAGGTGATTATTCACAAAAACGGCGCTATACAAATTATCCAAATATTATTATTATAGCATATTTGCGGAACGTTCCAGAGTAGTGAATACTCTCAGTATCACTCTGGTGAAAGACCCCCATTCAGATTAAAAACTTTGGTTGAAATGGTTTTAGCCATGTTAAGTGACCAGATCTGAATAACCAGGTAGGTCACTTCGTTCCTTCCTCTTACCCAGCTCCTTTTCGTCCCCGCGTCTGTCAGGCTAACAACATACCCTAATTGGGGATGCCATAGTCCCACTGACTCCGGATAGTTGGAATTCGTGTTCGTTATTCATATTAAAAAAAAAACAACTAATTTAATATCCGTCCAAAACAAGTTTTCAACCAAATCAGCAAATATTTATTTTTCTTCCACGTTGTTATGAACTTAGAAATAATCCCTTACTATTCCCAAGTTCCATTAATGAGTGTAATGTTTATGGGTGACACCGGCAAAGCAAACACCCCGACGGGTCACGGCCCGGCACGGCTGTGCCGCTCGGTGACGGGTGGCGGGTGACGGGTGACGGGTGACGGGACGGGTGACGGTGTGAGGACATAAAGGCAGGCACAAGAGTGCCGAACCCAATGTGTCACAAGACGTGACTAATTGGGAAGCTAATACTAATAACCGAAGCCGTTTAAACATTTAGGGCAGAGTGACCACGATGACGAGGAATATTGGGAAATTTAAGACAACAGAATCAATATTTTAAAAATAATTAATGTTTTTGATGATATTTTAAACGATCAAATTGTAGTTTCGTAAATGTTGATTCTATAGGTTATTCTTTACGAATTTCGTTCATACTGCCATGAATTAAAAACATTGTTTTTTTTATTGCAACAGTTGATAGATTATTGTAACAATTTTCAAAAATAATTTTTGTCCAAATTGCAAAAATTGAAAAAAAAAATACAAAACATTAAAATAACCTCCTTACCTTCGTAGGATATCCGGAATGCGGATATCCGGAAAGAATGCAAGGCTGATGTGAGCGTCATGAATAGGATCAAGAAAGGGACGCTTAGATGGTTTGGGCATGTAGAGCGAATGAACGATGAATGGAGTGTGAAAAGAATATATGATGCGAAAGTGAATGGAAGAAGAAGTCGAGGACGCCCGAAAAAGACATGGCACGATCAAGTTAGTCAAATACTTGAATCGGGTCATGTGAAGAGTCAGAATAACAGAAGAGCATGTATGAATGTGAATGAAGCAAGGAGTGTGTGCCAAGACAGAGTTATATAGCACTGAAGAATGAAGAATGTGACGAAGAATGTATACATTATGTCTCTACCAACATTATTTTAGGAAATAATAATAATATTTGTCAATTTTTATAGCGCTGTTTTAATGAAAAATCTACCCAAAGGCGCTTTACAATTATGAATACATTGTCTCTAGTTTTCTAATTTTATGTATGCAGTCAGTCCCCATTTGTAATACATATTGATATTAATCGTAAACAGGGTACAAAATATATAACTAACAATCTCAAACGAAATCGAAAATATTGCAAGTAAAAATTACATTAGTAGAACGTAATTTACTGATATTTCAATTAAAGTGCGATGTTTTTAAATACAGCACCATAAAATAAATAAAAAATTGAAGTGAATTTAACCTAAGTACTCGTAGGTATGCAAATGAAAAATTCTCGTGCTATGTTCGTGTTAGATTAATTAAAGCCTATTTATTCATAGCAAAGCGCCTTTGAAGTGATTTTTCATAAAAGTACCGCTATGAAAATGACTGATTTACCACTATCGATATAATTGATTATAACTACCGTAGTAATCCCACTAAAAGTAATCGTCGAGTGGTGGCAATATCCTCCAATGGCCCAGTGCCGGCAATGGTGGTGAGGACTAATTCGAAGTGACGACATTATTACAACAAAGCGCTGCGGTGTTTAAAAACACTTCATATTTTTACTTCGCGTCATTCGTATTCGAATATTATTGGTCACCCGGTTATGTTTATTGATTTGGAATAGGAATAGAAGGAAAATAAAATATAAGCATCCCTTTTTTACTCGCAAATCACAATAATGGAAATCAGTCATAAGTTGAGATAAAAACTAAAGTTCAGAGTAAATTTACCCTTTTAAATTATCCTATCTAAAATAACGTTACTATTGCCTCACTGATGTGTTGATTACTTAGTCCGAGGGTTTTACTTAGGTTTACTAAAACTAAAACTGTGCGGTAAAACCATGAATGACCGTATTAAAAATGTGGATATCCGGAAAGAATGCAAGGCTGATTGTGAGCGTAATGAATAGGATCAAGAAAGGGACGCTTAGATGGTTTGGGCATGTAGAGCGAATGAACGAAGAAACGAGTCTGAAAAGAATATATGATGCGAAAGTCAATGGAAGAAGAAGTCAAGGATGCTCGAGAAAGACATGGCACGATCAAATACTTGAATCGGGTCATGTGAAGAGTCAGAATAAGAGAAGAGTATATATGAGACGATGTATGAATGTGAATGAAGCAAGAAGTGTGTGCCAAGACAGGGTTATATGGCGGTCTATCCTCTCTGCCTACCCCTGCGGGGAAACGGCGTGATGGTTAGTTAGTTGGTTTACTAAAACTTTTCCTTTTTTTAACTTAAAGATTTTTATACTTTGTCACTGACAGAACGGGCAACCAGCATCACATATACGAGTATTTTGTTAATGTAAATATGTTAGCTGTAAATCATTAGCTATAAGTCTTAAAAGGCGCTAGTTATAAGTACAAATAGCAAGTTACTAGATATCAGTCTAAGTTAAAAGGCACTAATGATAGATCTTGTATGTCTATAGTTATAAGTTACACTTTATAAGCAACTAGTTATTATTCTTGGTGAAAAATTGTAGGTTATATAAATAAATTTCAAAAGCGCCCTTGAGGTGGTTTTCTTTCACGAAAACGGCGCTACAAAAATCTGCCAATTATCATTATTATTTAGGTTTTTTTAGATGGGCGTGCGTCATATGTATATCGATGGTTTAAGCATCTTTAGATCATCAAAATTTGTAAAGCACGCTGTAGGGGATTTTTTACAAATTTGTTGGCATAGTAATTTACAAGAATTATTATTATAATTGGGGCAGATAAATTACGTGCTTAGGACAGGTAAGAGATAGTCCTTAAGTTAATTCAATAGAAAAATGAAGAATGTAAGCTCAGTGGGACGTTTCATCCACTTGGAAGTTGCATTTCAAACCTAAATAATGAAAAATAAATTCTCAAATCTGACACTTGTGTTACTATAAGTACACTATAAAGTTTTCTTCACAACGAGTGGTGCAAAGCTGTGCCCATAAAACGATATTATCGCTTTACCTATTCACAGTGCGTGGGCATATCACTTCTCGCCGAGTCGTTATCATATTTCAGAATCCAATAAAAATGAATCCGTCTAGACCTCTAGAGCCGAAAAAACTCGTTATGACCAAACCAATGCACACCTAATGCCTCTTCGCATCTCAAAATCAGCTTTGAGTACATGTGTTGTAAGAAGTCGACATATTATTTGCATTTGGTAAGCAGTTGTTGGTGAACTTTTTTCATATACGAAGTCTCTAGCCCACGTGGTGTGCCAACTCTAACTGCTATCTTTAATTTTGAAAATGTGGTAAAAATATGCGACACATGTCAGTGAAACATCCTTCGAGTTGTTTTCAAATCGTTTTTAAAATGTGTTATTTTTTGTAGTGAAACATATTTGGCAATCGCAGAATCACATTTCAATGCAAACGCGGCCCCGTTTTTTTTGCCAGATGCATTAATTGGAAATTTATCCATATTTTTGATTATTGGTGACTTGTACATAATTATAGAAATTTTACTGTTTTACACTTATCATAAGTCTTGACTATAAGTCCATAATTATAAGTTACACTTTATAAGCAACTAATTATTAGTCTTATTGAAAAATTGTAGGTTATATAAATAAATTTGAAACAAAGTGCCCTTGAGGCGATTTTCTTCAACATAATTAACATAACCTACAACTTAATCACTAAGCTAATAACTAGTGGCGTATAAATTATAACTATGTACTTGGGCATATAGAGCGAATGAACGAATAAAGGAGTGCGAAAAGAATATTTGATGCGAAAGTGAATGGAAGAAGAAGTCGAGGACGCCCGTGAATGACATGGCACGATCAAGTAAATCAAATACTTGAATCGGGTCATGTGAAGAGTCAGAATAACAGAAGAGTATGTATGAGACGATGTATGAATGTGTATGAAGCAAGGAGTGTGTGCCAAGACAGAGTTATATGGCGGTCCGTCCACTCTGCCTACCCCTGCGGGGAAACGGCGTGATGGTTAGTTAGTTAGATATGTACTTACAGATTAGTGTCTTAAAATTCAGACCTATATCTAAAACTATAGACTAATAATAATAATAATATTTGGATAATTTGTATAGCGCCGTTTTTGTGAAAAATCACCTCAAGGACGCTGTACAAATCTTAATTTCTACTTGATATTAATTCTTAGTTTATATAAATATACAGCAACATACTTACCTGGCAGGTCACTTCTGGCAGGACACAATAACCATATCATAATAACTTAAAATTTAGCTGATTCTCACATATATATTTATATTTATATATTTATTTTTTTATCTATTTTAACTATGACTAACAACTAAGACTTATTGATATTGACTTATACCTAATATTAGTGACTTAACTATTTGTAATGCCCATTAAAAATACTTCAAAAACGTTGTTTATAAAATTAGAAAGTACCTAAAAAAATTGTCACAGTGCTGAAAATCACGTTGAACGAAGTCCGCGCGTCATTATTTCAGTTATTGATTGAAAAAATATAATAAGTGATTCAGTCAGTTGTCCAGGTGACATAGAGAAACAAATGCGTTGGGAGAATTGGAGGGTTGAAGGACACCTGGATAAAACGACCCTGCTGCTGATGTTAACCCTCTGCTGGGGGATTTAACACACACATTTTGTCATCTGCAGCAGTTGCTTGTCCGTGTAAAGTAACGACATTTGCCACCAGATATGTGCTACGAGTACTACACAATTAACTGACTATTTTGTTATGATAATTTTATGATAATCGATAATGATATCTGCTTGGAGCTATTCGAAAAATTGTTGTTGTTTTTTTTTATATACATAGCCTGTTCAAATGGAAAGGTGAATTTTGAATTTTCGCGGGCAGTGAACATTTGACTATCGATTTTTTTTGTTATGTTGGTACACGTATGTTTATCATATGGATTAGTGGTTTGTTTTTGACAACTGGAAAGGTTAGTCACGTTATTGTGTGTTCTTCGATTTTTTACTTTTGAAAAAAATGGATCAAAGAATAAAATCCATGATTTGTTTTTCCACAACTCCAGGACGCTCATCGTCATTAACATCTTCTCGGCCTCCTGTAAAGCGCTTGTACCACTTATAAACACTTTTTTGAGGCAAACTAGACTCGCCGAATGCCACAGTCAACATTTTAAGTGCGTTGGAGCACTTTATTCCATTTTTAACGTAAAATTGAATACATATTCTTTGATCCATTTTTTTCAAAACTAAAAAATCGAAGAACACACAAAAACGTGACTAACCTTTCCAGTTGTCAAAAACAAACCACTAATCCAAATTGGCTGATAATGCTAACATATGATAAACATATATGTACCAACATAATAAAAAAAACGATAATCGAATGTACACAGCCCGCTAAAATTCAAAATTCACCTTTTCTTTTGAACAGGAATATATGAATACCGCACAAGAGTCTCAACTGCTCCCAACCATCTAGATCCAGTGAGACTATGGCATCCCCAAATAGATATGTTGTGAGGCTAAGGGTAGTGGAGAGGGGAAGGGGATAGGGAAGTACCTGGCTATTCAGATCTGGTCACCAAACACGGCTAAAGCCATTTCAAGCAACGTTTTGATTCTGAATGGTGGTCTTTCAACAGGGCGATACTATCTACTGTACAGAGTATCTACCACTCTGGAACGTGCCGCAAATATACTATATTTATTTTATTTCAATTAAATGTGTTATGACACATATTAATTAAATCATGTTTTATTTGCGCACGCCGGGTTCGAGCCCGCGACCTCTGGATTCGTAGTCGAGCGTCTTACCACTCGACCATGCAGGCCGTCAATGCATGCACTTGAATATCTCGGAAAATAACATATTTAAAAAAAAGTAAGTAAACCACTCTGGAACGTGCTGCAAATATACTTTTTATATGAATTAAATGTGTTACGACACATATTAATTAGAAAAAAGTTATTGGCGCACGCCGGGTTTGAAGCCGCAACCTTTGGATTCGTAGTCGAGCGTCTTACCACTAGACCACGGAGGCCGTCGATTGTCGAATGTTTTAATATTATTGAAATTAAAAGTATTTTTTTCATCCCTTATTTATGTCTGTGGTGAAAAATTAAAAAGATATTTTATGATAATATTAATAATACTTAGATAATTTATAATGAGTCATTTTCGTGAAATATCACCTCAAATGCGCTTATATAACTATTATATTTGAGTGATGAAGACATCGTACTACAAATAAAGAAATAAATACTCGTACATTTTTGATAAAGAGGTGCAAATGGTAATTATAGTGATAATTCTTTCCTAATTCATATAGCCCCATTTTCGTGAAATACTCAAAGGCCGGTGTTAAATTTGAGAGCGCTGGAAGCTGTGGGTATTTAAGTAGAACTTTAGCTGAATATAGACGATCGCAATTTTGTAGACTATAGAATGCTGTGGAAATGAGATCCTTGAGACGTATGTGCGGTAAAACCATGGATGACCGTATTAAAAATGTGAATATCCGGAGAGAATGCAAGGCTGATGTGAGCGTAATGAATAGGATCAAGAAAGGGGCGTGTAGAGCGAATGAAGGAAGAAAGGAGTGTGAAAAGAATATATGATGTTAAAGTGAATGGAAGAAGAAGTCGAGGACGCCCGAGAAAGACATGGCACAATCAAGTGAATCAAATACTTGAATCGGGTCATGTGAAGAGTCAGAATAACAGAAGAGTATGTATGAGACGATGTATGAATGTGAATGAAGCAAGGAGTGTGTGCCAAGACAGTGTTATATGGCGGTCCGTCCTCTCTGCCTACCCCTGCGGAGAAACGGCGTGATGGTTACTTAGTTAGCAATTTTTGAAATATGGCGATCCCGAATATACGTGGTATCACACTTTAACTGGAAAATATATGCAGAGTACGGAGGGCATCAGAAATCAGCATCCTGCAGCTATTTTATTCATATTGAATACATGCATATAAAAGAAATCAAAAATGACCATTTTCCCGAAAACCTACAAAAATAATCAATATCCTGAAAAGTCATTTTTTACCTTTCACCTAAATGCTAAAAATACTAAGATTGAAATTAAAGTAGTCTAACCCCTTTTATATACTTTTTAAGTCATCTACCAATTTGAGATATTAAAAGTATACACAAGAGTCTCAGCTGCTCCCAACTCGTCTAGAGCTAGTGAGACAATGGCATCCCCAATTGGGGTATGTTGTGAGGCTAAAGGTAGTGGGGAGGGGAAGGAGATAGGGAAGAGGAAGGTTGGGAAGTACCTGGCTATGGTTGACTATTTTCTGACACCGTCCCGAAGATTTTGTCGGCTTTTTCGGCATCTTATATTAAATATGTGGGAATTAACACGGCATAGTTTGACATTAGAGCGAGCTTATAACCTATCATATTAAATATTGCCAAAATTCCACTCAAAATACGATTAAAAATAACTGACCTTATATTAATTAAAGTAGGAATTAATATTAACTAAAAATTAAGATTTGTACAAAGTCCTTGAGGCGATTTTTCACAAAAATGGCGTTAAAATAATTATTCAAATATTATTATTATTATGTAAATATCAGTAAGGTATTTATAGTTACATTTTAAGCTATCTGTATAGTTTTATGATAAATTAAACGATGGTTTTTAGAGCGCCCTTGAGGTGATATTTGTCAAAAACGGCGCTATATAAATTAGCCAAGTTTTTTTAATCCTAGCCCAGGTGACTGCGGGTTCTCTAGGGAGGCTGCACAGTGGCGCACCTGGCCTTGCCCCGACCCCGCGGCAATAAAGTACCACGTTAGAATGTGTTGTGAATTCGGTACCGGGGGGTTTCACACATAGCGGCAGTGGCTGCAGCGGGCCGCAGCCGGCTGGCCCTCTGTAGCGTTTGATAAGGTAGGCGACCTTATTGTTGGATATAATACCACTTTTGACATCTGCACTTTTTGGCGGTTGAGCCACCGGCTGGGGGTCAGGACGCTCGTCGCTAACGCCACCCGGCCCTGTGGTTGTAGCATATATATACACAATAATAAAATAATAAATATAATAATTGTTAATGGAGGATATTAGGTCTAATGTCTACAGGAGGCCATCAAGAGGAAGTCCAACCCTGGCAGCATTTTTTCTTTGTATTTTATTTAGATGTATACAAATTATTTTTTTCACACATCTAGTAAGATTTTTTTTTATATATTTCACAATAGTAGAACGAACCACAAAAAGTTACTATCTTGAAGTAACAATATATGGAGGGAGAGCTAATTATTTTTACCCAACCTACACAAACTTGCGATAAATCACTTTCTCCGGGTTTTCACGTCGTACACCATGAGAGAGAAAGAGACGGCAAAATTCATAAACCGCTTCTATATAATAATAATAATATTTGGATAATTTGTATAGCGCCGTTTTTGTGAAAAATCACCTCAAGGGCGCTGTACAAATCTTAATTTCTACTTAATATTAATTCTTAGTTCATATAAATATACAGCAACATACTTACCTGGCAGGTCACTTCTGGCAGGACACAATCACCATATCATAATAACCTAAAATTTAGAATAACTAAAATTTTTATTTTTACTTTATTTTATTTTGTTTATTTATTTTTTATTTATTTATTTATTTTTATTTTTATTTATTTATTTATTTTTTTATTTTTTTTTTTTTTTTTTATTTTTTTTTTTTTTTTTTTTATTTTTTTTTTATTATTATTATTTTTTTTATATACTGTAAGGATGATCTTAAGATCCTGGTTCACGGCGGGACTCCGCCCACATTTTTTATTATGCCACTAAACTTGACATAACTAAACGGTTTTTTAGGTTAGATGCTATATTTTGTTGATATCAATACTGTGAAAAAGTGGCTATACGAATAAACAAAAACATTATGTCGATTTGTGATATGAATGGATGTATAAATACCGTAGCCTTAGTCTTAGTCACGCCCAGGTGCGCCGAGTCAGGTTAAAATCATCTAAACCAAGTCAAAAACTGACTTCACTGCCTTGGATAGATACTACTCTACCAACTCTATGGTTACTATAATAATAATAATCATAATGTTTGGATGATTTGTATAGCGGCGTTTTTGTGAAAAATCACCTCAAGGGCGCTGTACAGATCTTATTTTCTATTATTACATATTCATTCCTAGTTTAAATAAGAAAATATACGGGAACATACTTACCTGGCAGGTCCTATCAGATAGACACACTTGTTTACGTTCATGTATAAATCAATATATAAGAAGATATAAATTGAAATCTTAGTATTTATAAAAATCATAGGTTTTTTTTAAACATTTTCAACACAAATCCTACAAAAAGTGCCGAGACTTGAGGCTTCTTTTAGGGCTTTTGGATGGCTATTCAAAAGTTTTTGACCTTTCCAAAAAGTATACAGGAAGTATAAAATGTATGCTTTTAATAATAATTTAAAAAAATGGATAATTTGTATAGTGCCATTTTTGTAAAAACTCACCCCAAAGGGCGCTGTACAAATTTTAATTTCTACTTAATATTAATTCCTTAGATCATATAAATATACAGAACACACTTACCTGGCAGGACACAATCACCATAACGTAATGACTAAAAATTTAGCTGATGTTTACATATATTTTGAATTTTTTTAGGACATGAGGGATAATTAAAATATAGTATGTCAGTAGAGGTATTTTAAAAATTTCGTAGTGAGGAACAGATAATTATGAAAATCTTCTAATGAATTTAAGGGATGAGAGTCTGGAAAGTTTTCTTGGTTTGAACAAAAATTCTATCGGGCTTGTTACACATCTGGATTATGGATATGCTTTTCTGAAAAAATGGGTTTTGAGTTTGGCTCTAAACTCTGTCGAGTTTTTTATTATTCTCAGATCATGTGGTAGTCCATTCCAGGCTTTAGGACCTAACACTCTGAAGGCGCGCTCTCCGAACTTAGCGTCTGGAGTGCGCTTATTATTTTTCAATAAAAGCGACCGAATTTAGGGATTTATTCGATTACTTCGAACCCTTAAACTAAAATAACATTATGTAGGTTGAATTAGAGGCCATTACAATGGATGTATGTGGTATTTTATAAATATTGAATAAAACTTAAATCAAAGAACCATGTTTGATTTCTCCCTACTCCGAATATTAAAAGTGGATAATGTTTATAAATACTCATGCAATTGTTTAGAAATAAGCTGACAAAGGATTCAACCCGTGAAGCCTGCCATGAATTCGATGCATTGGACTACTCGGTTTTTCCATTGGCATTTCGCAAGTCAAAAATGGTATATATTTAAAATTACACAATCACTCTGTAACTGCAATCTTTTAATCACCATCATTAAAATTTCACCTCCTGAGCTCATAAACTTCACTAATGAAGGCGGTAATCCCCCGCGGCAATCAGTGAGACGCGGGGCGGCGGTCCATTTCCATACTAAAGTGCTTCAAATACCCAACAATGGCGTATTTTCCATCGGCATAATGGTGCGAGTTTCATATCTTTTAATCTATCAGGGCCGGCACGCTCCGGGCACGCGGCAAGCACGTCGAGCGCCGCGCGCCCTGTGTCCGGCACACGGCGTCGTCCGTGCAACCCTCGGCAACAATCGACTCCTTTGGCCGTACATAATCCGTTCCAATATTTCACTTGTTTGTGCACGCTCCTTCAGAGTTGCAGCAATACTCGGCGAACACGAAACGTGCGTGATAAGAGACTTGTCAATATTCATCGACAAAAAGCGTGTTTCATTAAAGGTAAGTGCCCATGTTCACTTACTTCTGTAAAATTTAGGTTTCAAATTTGTCTTACTGTAGCAGAAAATAATTCAAATGAGAGATAGTTACATTTGTAATTACAAATTTTAGGGCATTTTAAAAATTGAGTTTTTTAGAAGGAAATTATGTTTTACAGGACACCGATAATCATTTCCAATCGTGGGTATCTCATACTCGTATATGGGGTATGTTGTGAAGCTGAAGGTGGTAGTAAGGAAGGGAAGGAAATGGAGTAGAGAAAAAAACACGGCTAAAGCCATTCCAAGCAACGTTTCGATTCTGAATGGTGGTCTTTCACCAGAGTGATACTAAGAAAATCTAACGTTGGATGGGAGGACAAACGAATAGCTAAGAACTAGAGTCGGAGGAGATCAAATTCCATCATAAGACATACTTCTGTAGATAATGATGATACTGATAGAAGTATATTTTATAACATCCAGGCTCTTTTCAACATACATCGTCATAACTTCCCTCCCTATTTCCGAAAAGCCTCAAACATACTCGAAAGTAAGGTACTTAAATAAAACATTTTTCATTCAGGGTAAGCACTTTAGCACGAAAAAAATAAACCACCCTTTAAGATAATGTACGTACTCACTCTGACCATTTAAAAAAAATACATCTATGTAAAAGATAATAACACAAAACTATTATTCAGTTTACCTGTGTTTATATTATACTTTGAACGTTGATCGTGTGTTAGGTCACACGTCCGTAAATAACAAACGCGTAAATTCTAAAAGAAACACGTGTAAGCAAAAAACAAAGAATTTTAATACTCACGTAAGCAAAACACGATTTGATCAGCACATAAAACGTATACATAGAATAATAGGTAAGTTAACAATAGTTAACATACTTTATTCATTATTTTAAAAAAAAACAAGTTTGAAAAACCTACGTGGGCATATAATATAAATTATTTTAATGACTCAATTATAACAGAAAATCCTATTATCAGTGACATCATGTTGCCCATTCATAACTTACTTGTTTTGATTACACAATCTAGTTTAGGTTCAAGATTAAAAAGCGTAACCTTTGACATTGTTGTTTTGTATTTAGTGCAATAAATAATATTTAGTTGTTATAGGGTAAAAGATTCAAAAATCTGCGTAACCGGAATTTGATACATTGGTTTATTCTGTACATTTAATTTTTTTTTTTTTACATGAATACCGCACAAGAGTCTTAACTGCTCCCAAAGACAGCCAGTGAGATATGACATCCCCAAAATTGGGTATGTTGTGAGGCTGAAGGTAGTGGGGAGGGAAAGGAGATCGGAAAGAGGAAGGTTGGGAAGTACCTGGCTATTCACATTTACTATACTGATATTACTCCTCCGTATCGAATAGCATATTCTTTTCAGTGAAATCGGGGACAAACTGCAACTCAGTTTGTATGAACTGTAAAATTTTAAGTAGTGTTAGCTTTATTTTCCTCGTTCACGAAATGTCGGAAGGTCTAGAACAGCCCTTATTGGTTACTAATTGATAGTGAAAATACCAACCCTCGTCTATTTAATTGACTTCTTATATGAGCCATCTTACTTAAGTAATCATTTATTTAGAAGGGTAGTGCCTTTCATCTTGGATGATCTCATTTCTTTGTGGTACGTTGATGCCTTCATTTTGTAAGTCATGCCATAATTGACATACTTGCCAGTAAAAAAATACAAATAACGAATAACTTATTTACGTAACGCATAGTAATTTAATTTAGGGTGATTATTTAGTTATGGAAGTTCGATTTTTGTATACTAATAGCAAATACAACTGAGACTCTGCGCCATGTTTCCTGAAACTGAAAATTAGAGTTAAAAAAATAATTAAGATTTGGGAAATCAACAAAAAATCGGGTAGTAATCACCAGTCATCAAGCCAATGCTCCGCAGGGGTAGGCGGGAAGATGGACTGCCGCACAATCTTTTCTTGGCTCACGTTCCTCTATACAATGTTAACTAACCATCACGCCATTTATTTGTAGAGATAGACAGAGAGGATGGGTAGTCACGCAGTTCTTTCTTGCTTCATTCACATTAAAACATCTACTCATACATAGGTAATCTTCTATTATGATAGAAATCGAGTATTTGATTCACTTAATCACGCCATGTTTTTCTCGGGGGTTTGTTTATGGTGTTATAAGGTTTAAAAAAAGTCAATAAGATGAATCGGATCAAAGTTTTCTAATAAGGCTCTAATTACGTAGTACATGATGTAAAAGCAAAAGTCATCCATATATTTAAATGCTCTGTGCTACACCCGAGGGAGGAATTCAGAAAACCATGTATCCCACGAGTAGAACGTTTTAACCCCCAATGTTTTCAAAATCGTAAGGCTGACGTCACCGTGGAGGACACGTGACCGCGATTTATAAAACATTTGGACCACGTGGCCAGGGCGTAGGGGGAGAAAGCAGACAGCATGGCAACATTATTAACTCCCAAAAGTACCCCATTATCTGCCCAAGAGCTTATCTTTGTACGTATTGTGGGATATTTTATAATACTACTCCGCGAGGCATTCATAGCTGAAAAGATTTATCCACCCGCTTCGTGTTTATCAAATTTCAGTGACACATTTCAGATGCGCTTTTTGCGAAGAATCAAGTTGTATATTATTATAACAGAGAGTAGGTTCGCAAATAAAATGAACGACTTTGATTTTTTTATAGCCTACTGTCGAAAAGGGTTAGCTATGATGATTCTGATGATTAGCGGAGAAGTAATTATGTTATTTTATTACAATCTAGAAATGTCATAGTATCTAGGTTGAATAACTAAATTAACAGCTCAAATAAACGAAATAGAGGAAATAATAAAAGGGAAAAATTTAATCATTTCATGTATTCAAATCTACAATTTTTTTTTTAAATTTAAGAGTTAGGCGCAAATGTGGTCAAACCATATAAAAATCGTGTTAAAATGGGGATATTCGGAAAGAATGCAAGGCCGATTTAAGTAAGTTTAATGAATAAGATTAAAAAAGGGACGCTTAGACGGTTTAGGCATATAGAGTAGATGAACGAAGAAAGAAGTGTAAAGAGAATATATTACACGAAAGTGAATGGCAGAAGAAGTCGAGGACGTCCAAAGAAGACATGATACGGTCAGGTAGATCAAATACTTGAGTCGGGTCATTAAGAGTCAGAATAATAGAAAAAGTAAGTATGAAACGATGTAAGAATGTGAATGAAGAAAACAGTGTTTGCCAAGACTGAGTTGTATGGCGGTGTATCCTCTCTGCCGACCCTTGCGAGAGCAACAACGTGATGGTTGGTTAGTTAGTAATATTGACAATATGACGCTTATCTTGTATTCAATTAGACTAAGTTTGTAAATCTCAGCGACTAATTTGGCTTCTGTACTACGGAAATACGGGTTCATATCACTCTTGGTAGAACAATACAGTAAAAATATTTTTATTTTCCCAATAAAATAAGTTAATAATACCTGGTTTATCTAGGAAGTTCTAAAAATATTATCAAAGATTATTAACATCGATAATTTAAATTCGTAATATCTTCACTTTGTGTTTTCCGCATACAATTGAAACATTTATAAATGGATTATTTTATAATAATCTTTCGTTGGCTGGGCTTCTAGGTTAATCTTTTTCAAAAGTAATAAAACCACTGCTCGTGTTGGAATATATAACATAAATGTTGTGTTATATGTCGTTAGTATCATAACAGATTTATTGTAATTCGTCATCACACTAATTGCTTATAAATCTACAAAAATAAGACTATTTTAAACATATTTTCGTAGAAAGTAATCACTTTGTGGTTTGACATATTTAATGAAAATTAAATAATAATTTCGCATCTTTCATTTCTTACTATCTGTCAATTTCTCGCTGTTCCTTTGTTATAATAAATGTTATTCTTTTGTTTTCTTACTGTTCTCTTATTTTATTTTGTATTGTATTCTCCCTCTGTATGTACGAGTATACATAACCACACACTATGTATTTTTTGTTAAGTTTAATTGTGAACCCTGGTGTTGCTTAGGCTAAGCAAAACCATTCGGTTGTAAAAATTAAAATAAAAGTCTCTGGCCTTATACATAGTTATTATTTATTTTTCATTAATTTTAAAATAACTTTACGGCGCCTTGAAGTTTTTTTTTTGTCGATGTAAGGTTTCATTGCTCCAAAGTAATAAAATTCATTAAACCAAAAAGGTTAAAAGGTTTACCGTCTTGATTATAAAAGAGTTTGACCTATATTTCGAAATATGTATCCTACACGTTCATACGCGCGTATTAAACTAATCCAAAAGGATAAAACAAATATTGTTTTAATTTACTGTACTTACACACATTTTTTTAAAATGTTCGATTTACAGCGATTCATTTATCTACCCACACGATTAAAGTCCACGCGTCTGGGGCGTGCTGCATTGTCCGTGGGAGTCGCGTGGACTCCACGCTCCCACGGGCGTCGGGCAGTCCCCTCCCCACCCCGACCGACTATCCAACCCCCGAGTGGTGTTTATCATTAACCCCCGCCCTCTGCACTTTCAGCCGTTCAAATCCCCGCGATAAACAGTCATAATAAGCGCCAAAGTTGAGCGATGGATTTGAACGCGCATCTGGTAATCTGTAAAATGGTAGGTTTCTAATAAATAATAATATTTGGGTGATTTTTATAGCGCCGTTTTTTTTGTGAAAAATCACCTCAAGGGCGCTGTACAGATCTTATTTTCTAGTTGATATTATTTCTACCTATACCTCGCAGGTCACATCAGATAGACACACTTATTAACGGGGTTAGCACACCTAGTAAAATTCATCACAAATCTACATTTGAGCATCTGTTGAATACATCGATTACTAGTATGGATTTCGAGAGAATTCTTTATTCTAAAAGTTTTGTTATAATCCGTAAGATGGCTACCGCGAGTTAGGATTTGGGGGCGTGGCTTCTTCCGACCAGATGTTTTCGGCGAGTTTCGGCAAATCATCCGAGCGACACCCGAAACATAACATAGAAAACAACACATTTTGAGTTGGAAGTAATACCACGGCTAACAAACTTCTATACAGAATCACTATTACCAGAATTAGCCGATAGTCGCATTCAGCGCGGTATGAATATAAGGGAACCAGTCTATGTCAAAAATGCTGTAAATACTAAAGATCGTTATAACAAAAATAAAATAAAAAACAACAAAATACGACAATTATTATTATTATTTTAGTAATGATTTGAACTAAGTGAAAATAGTAATAATTTGCAAAATTTGTAAAATACATGCTTGCGCCCTTGAGGTGATTTTCCCACAAAAACGGCGCTATAAAAGTTATCCATTTACTATTATTATTATTATTTATACAAAAAAAAATTGAACCATAATGAACTTTCCATTATTAATGACCCAACACTGACTTTGTTTTCGGTTAATTGCGATGCATTACTAATTTTCAATTTTCCGTAAATAGTTTTAAAACAGGAAGGTGCTGAGTACTACGTAGATTTCTTTTTATTAAAATATGTACATTATTTTCGAAGAAATAGCGATTTAAAACTAATTTAAAATATTCGCAACCCATGGCGCGGGACCTTTATTTTCGCCCGGAGCCAGCGTACAAAATAGCCTCTCGAAATGTGTTCATTGACTGATAGGTACATAGGAGTATAGTGTATTTGCGGGATGTTTCTATATAGTTGTATCGGACGTGATTTCCGTCAGTTTATGATTTACGCGGATACAACGACATGTTCAATAAATCACAGAAAAAATAATAATAGTAATCTACGTATCCGCTACCCGCGGGGCTAATTGATCATTTATGTTTCTTGTATTTAAATAATTTTCTGCAGATACAACGAAAGATGCTAATAAATTTCACGATCTTTCCGTATCTATTTCACATGAATCTGTAAAACTAAAGTTAATAATAGTATATACCGTATGATTGTTTACTTACTGTATTATTTTTTGTACTTTTGATAAATAAACATACCGGGCGAGCATGTATTTGGACCGCCTCCTTGGTCGAGTGGTAAGACGCTCGACTACGAATCCAAAGGTCGCAAGTTCAAACCCGGCGTGCGCCAATAACTTTTATTTAATTAATATGTGTCATAACACATTTAATTCATATTAAAATAATAAAAAGTATATTTGCGGCGCGTTACAGAGTGTTAGATACTTTAAGTATCATCGCCCTGGTGAAAGACCACTATTCAGAATCGGAACATTG
The DNA here is from genome assembly GCA_022651775.1 of Drusus annulatus. Lineage (NCBI taxonomy): Eukaryota > Metazoa > Arthropoda > Insecta > Trichoptera > Limnephilidae > Drusus > Drusus annulatus. The sequence goes on from JAGWCC010000027.1 coordinate 25,058, forward strand.
CTTAGTAATAATAATATTTGGATGATTTGTATAGCGCCTTTTTTGTGAAAAATCACCTCAAGGACGCTGTACAGATCTTATGTTCTATTATTAGATAATATTTCCTAGTTCAAATAAGGAAATATACAGGAACATACTAACCTGGCAGGTTCCATCAGATAGACACACTTATTAACTTAAAATTATAATTATGATTTTTTTTTAGTTTTTTTTTCCGATAAAGGGCATGGGAGCAAAATTTAAAAAATTGACTTTCTGAATTTGTCACACAGTACATGATTTGGTTAAAATTTGCTTGAAATGGCATTAGCCGTGTTTGGTGACTAGATCTGAATAGCCAGGTACTTCCCAACTTTCTTTTTCCCCATCTCCTTCCCTCCCCCATTATCTTCAGCCTCACAACATACCCCGGTTGGGAGCAGTGGAGACTCTTGTGCGGTATTCACAAAAAAATATTTTTAAAATGTTTTGAAGTGGTAGATCCACTCAGTATCGCCCGATACGAAAAAAATGTTTAATTTTAACAAAAGTATGCTTTAGTATCGTAAAAGGCATGCAGATATAATAAATCTGCATGCAATAATATTATATGGTTTGCAGAGACGATCATAAATCAATATTGGATATTTTTACAAATTCCTCGTAAAATTCACTCGAAGGGATTTATACCTGTGAGTAGATTTCAAAGAAATGGAGTATCTTTTTTCAACTGCATTTTTAATTATTTAATTTAAAATACCCTCTGTTGTCAGAAAAGAACATAACCCGAAGGTAAGAAAACATGCTAGATAATAAGTTCAAAGTTTCGCCACATTTTTAATATGGGCGCCACCTTACGGTGAGATTTGGACAAAAATCATTAAACCCTAATTACTACAAAACAAAGCCATTTAAAATTATTTTGAAAATACCAATAATTGATTAAAAATAAACGCATAAAGCTCTCAGTGATAGTTTTTTTTCTTTTTAACTAATACTTTCGCAATCGATTCTCAAAAAAACAATAAATGTAGTGTTTATAAGATAAGGAAATGACCCCCTATTTCAAACAAAAAATTGTAAATATATGACTGTCAAAAAAAAGCAAAATGTTTAAGGTATTTTTTGAACACACTAACACTTAAAAAAAAACAAAGTCATATTATACATATAGCGGACCCAAATAAGGCCAATTTCTGATTTGTATTTGGTAAATACTAAGCTTACGTAAATAAAAAAATATATACATAAATATGTATGTCGTTAAAATATAATCTTTTTCATATTGTGTAAAAATATCACTATAATTTCGTAAATTAAAACAGTGTCTACTCCCCCTTAACTTAAAATTTTAAGTATGGTTTTTATATTATTTTATTATCTTTATTTTTATTAAAAAAAAATAAATAAATAGCGCACGAGAGCAAATTTAAAAATGAACTTTCTGAATTTGTCATGCAGTCCAGGATTTGGTTAAAATTTCCATTTATTTATATATATTTTTTAATGGTTTTAAAGTTTATTTTGTAGAACTCCATTTTAATTTTTAGGTTTTTTAATTTTATTTAAACTATAATTATTATTATTTTTAATTAAAAAAAAAAAACAGTTTTTAGTTAAAAAGCTCTGCGATGTAATTATTTTTACGCGTGACAGCTGTTTCGCCTTCTGAGGGCATTGTCAAACTGTTTGATAATGCCCTCAGAAGGCGAAACAGCTGTCGCGTGAAAATAATTACATCACAGAGCTTTTAACTAAAAAATATTTTTTTAAATTTAAAATAATAATAATTATTGTTTAAATAAAATTAAGAAACCTAAAAATTAAAATTTCTATATTTAAAGGTGATTCGCCGAGAAACAGTTTATGTTGAGATTCTTCTAATTAATGTAAGGATATGAGAGTCTGAAAAAGTAAGTTTTCAGTTTGAACCGAAATTCTGTTGAGTCTCGTTATAAATCTTAGTTCAGGAGGGAGTTTATTCCAAGCCTTGGGCCCCGATACTCCAATAGCGCGATGTCCAAACATATTATTTGGATTGCGTTTGGGTTCTATCAGCCTTCCGATAACCGATGACGTTGCTGATCTATTAGTCGACTGCCTTCGAATACATGCCTACAGTTGTAGTATTTTGCACTAGATTTACTATCTGGTTTTGCCAAAGTTTCAACACTATTTTTTCACAATGGGAATAAACCATTTAATTCAAAAATATAAAACAAACAATAAAGCATCTTTTCAATTTTTTAAAATTTCTAATTGATATTTTAAAAGCACTATTTTAGCTAATTATGGAATTGAATTTGCGAACTAAAAACGGTTGCACCGACCTATAAAATTTAGGCACAATATTATTAAGAAGTTTCTTTGGTGATCAGTATCGTCTTTCCTTGTCTTCCCCAGGGAGCTATTCCAGTTTTATATATATCTTGCTTGGAGAGCTTTTTAACCAGTTATCTATGTTAAAAATAAGTTATTTTTTAAATAAAATATTAAAAAAGCATAAATATATCATACATTCGACGGCCTCCGTGGTCCAGTGATAAGACGCTCGATTACGAATCCAAAGGTCACGAGTTCAAGCCCGACGTGCACAAATAGCTTTTATTTTGATTAACATGTTTCATAACACATTTAATTCATATAAAATAATTTATGGTACATTTGGGGCACGTTCCACAGTGGTAGATACACTAAGATCGCCCTGGCGAAAGACCACTATTCAGAATCGAAACGTTGCTTGAAATGACTTTAGCCGTGTTTGATGACCAGATCCGAAAAGCCAGGTAATTCCCAACTTTCATCTTCCCCATCTCATCCCCCTCCCCAATACCACCAACCTCACAACATACCCCGATTGGGTATGCCATAGTCTCACTGGCTCTAGAAGGTTAAGAGCAGTAAAAAGTCTTGTGTAGCATTCACTGTTGTGTAGTATAAACTATTGTGCAGTCTTAAAAGAAAGAATTTATTTAAATTTAGGTGGTCAATTTTTTTAAAATGTTGTTTTGAGGGTTGACGAAATTCTAGGAACGAGATTACTAATAAAATAAAGATTATTTCTATGGTAATTAAAGTCTTCCTGTGGGTAATTATATTATTGATATTAAAATGTCGTTACCTAGATGACACATTATATTCGTGGGTCGTTAGTATCCAAAAGTAACTAATAACGTCTAATGTTTGTACAAAGGTTTCATTAGTTCCAATGTTCCACTGTTTACCATCGCAGCGACACGCGCCTCCCATTCCATTCGGCTAGACAGCTGCGTTTGTGGAACTATTATTGGCCGACAATAAAATGTGTAATAGTACCTTCACGTGGGAAAAATATACCCTCACCAAAATATGCACCCTCGGTACTCAATCTCATTATTCTTTCATGATTTTGATTATTTTATACAAAAGTTAGAATGAATGAATGTACAATGACTTTGTTGGGAAATAAGCACGAGTGATTCCAAGCTACCATACTGAAATAAACGCAATATATTAGTTTTCAAAATCAACTTGTTTAAAATCAAAATTGTTCATTACCCATGAACGCTGTTAATTTCACCTTTAACCTGACTATAGACGATCTTTTCTGAAACCGGTAGACAGTTTTTAATAAATCTAGTGATTTAAAACCAAACACATATTTAATTTACTCTCACTGTTTTGACGGCCTCCATGGTCGAGTGGTAAGACGCTCGACTACGAATCCAAAGGTCGCGGGTTGAAATCCGGCGTGCGACAATAATTTTTATTTAATTAATATGTGTCACAACACATGTAATTCATTTACAATAATAAAAAGTTTATTTGCGGCACGTTCCAGAGTGGTAGATATTTTAAGTATCGCCCTGGTGAAAGTCCACCATTCGGAATCGAAACGTTACTTAAAATGGCTTAAGCCGTGTTCGGTGACCAGATATGAATAGACAGGTACTTTTCAACCTTTCTCTTCCCCATCTCATTCCCTTCCCTATTACCTTCAGCCTCACAACATACACCCCAATTGGGTCTCACAGGCTCTAGATGGTTGGGAATGTTATTTTTTGTAATAATTTATTTGAGTTACCTTATAATTTTATGGTAGTTTTACATAATAAATACGAAGTACCACAAATATATTTATCTTAATAGTTTTACATGAAATAAAGAGCGTGAACTAACATATCATAGATAACATGCATAGATATTGTAGGCATTTAGAATTTACTGCATTAGTTTATACCAGTCAAAAGAGGTGCAGTATAAATAAATAACGCGATTTCGTGAGATGCAGCTTCAAATATGCTATAAAACAAATTAAAAAAACCTTCAGTCTAATTAAGATAATTTTACACCAACAAATAAAATGCACGTGCTTAGCGCAAACTATACCATAAACATAGCTTTCTACTATCATAACTGTCCGTCAGTTAATGCATTATATTACGTGATTATTATATAGAGAAGGTATATTCGAGGCGGTCTACAAAACCTGTACCCTGAATCAGGGCCGGTCCTGTGCAGGCGCAATTGGAGCAGTCCGCTCCAGGCGGCCAATTGCCAAGGGGTTGATTTTTTTAACAATACAAACATGATAATATCGTCGTCAACGCGAAAATACCACTTATGTGTCAAAAGCGTAATTGTTCAGGAGAAATTTAAAAACTGATTTTTGAGAGATACGTATTATTTTTTGAGACGTCAAAATACACTTTGTAGTTTTAGATGTAATAATGTATTTTCATCGATAAAAACAGTTAAACAGGAAGTACAAATTGACACTCTACGCAATGTCATATTTAACTCAATTTTGCAGAGTTGACCACATAGAAGTTATTTTCGCGTTGACGACGATATAACTCTGCAAATTTAACAATATACGAATCATAATATTCATCTGCAAATTTAACAGAATAAAACAATTACACTTTTAACATGTTGGATCTGTGAGTTTATTAACCTGTCAAAAACGAATGGTTAACAGCGACGACATTTTGTATTAAAGCTATGATTTTTATTTAGAATTTTGTATGGGTTCACGCGTATTATAACGAAGATACCTGCTATTACAATTACGCAATAATCTATTTTATTAGACATAGACTTTTTTAAATGATTTAATTAAGGTTTTGACATAGGGCGCCCAAAATTTTATCCGCACCAGGCGCCGTTTTGAGTCAGGGCCGGGTTTGCTTTGTATCTACCTATATTACATCGCACGAATTTAATTTCGCAAGCTCACCTGTAAGGATAAAATTCTCCCGAAAGCCGTAAAATAAAAGCAAACAGAGCTTTATACTAATAATACGTAATTATACGACTCTTTCTTGAAAACTTTATGTGGCGTGTTTTGTCAGGGCGTCTGAGGAGATTTATGGTTTGTTTCTTCGAGGGATATTAAGCCATTCAGAGAAAAACGCATTAGACCTTTAAATCCCGCTGCATTCCTCCGGCCCGGCGTATACCCTCGGCAGGTAAACAGAGAGGCCGCCGCGTGTAAACACTTGCACTTTGGGTTGCGGTGAGTTACTGTAGACTGTTGATGCAGAGGTGTTGGAAACTACAGTCTGCCCTGTACGAAAAATAATTCACTCTTTTCTTGTGATTCTGGGTGTAGAGATGCTGAGGTATTGGGGAGTTTGCTAGACCGTCCGTTCGAAAAAAGTGCACGATTGCATCACTTTAAAATGTGATGAGCTACCGTGATGAATTTTTGGGGTGTTGAGGACAAAAGACGTAGAAAATAAAACGATTATACATAAAACATAACAAAAAATAATTATAACATACCCTTAATAATTGGTAATGTTGTTAGCAATTTCTTCAGAAATACTTGCAGAGGTTTTGTAAAATATATGAATGAGCGTATTTAAAAATCCCAAAATTTATTATTTTGGCCATAATTTTAATGAACGAAGAAAGGAGTGTGAAAATAATATATGAAGCGAAAGTGAATGGAAGAAGAAGTCGGGAATGCCCGAAGAAGACATGGAACGATCAAGTGAATCAAATACTTGAGTCGGGCCATGTGAAGAGTCAAAATAACATAAGAGTATGTACGAGACGATGTATGAATGTGAATAAAGCAAGAAGTGTGTGCCAAGATAGAGTTGTATGGCAGTCCGTCCTCTCTGCCTAACCCTGCAGAGAAACGGCGCGATGGTTAGTTAGTTAAGTATAATTTTATAAGTACGTGACCAGGAACTAGCCAAAAATAAATGATCCCAAATAAATGTTTAAATATGCGTAGTTTTTAACTAAAGTAGTTACCTATCTAAGTGTTAGTAAACCCTGCTTGTGTGCGTTTAAAAGGTCAGATCAATAATTTACGATACAGGTACATAAAACCAATATTTAATCACCCTGTTAAAATGCAGCACGAAATTACTGTAATATATGCAAAAGAATTCAGATTTGCAATAAAGGATAATTCTGACTGCTTTGTAGCCGAGCTGAAAAATGCAACTGGTTCCCACTGTTTCCACCCAGGCGTCGTGGGTTCAATTTCTTTGCTAGCTAAGTCTTTTATCATTGCACAAGAAAAAAATTCCATTTAATGTGATGGTGGTAGGAGTTTTTGGAATATTGTCAGACTAATCGTATAACGCGGGAATGTTTGTATTTCTTTTTAAAGAAAAAATAATTACATGTTCTTAATAGAAAAAACCTATGAATGAGCCATCAAAGATAATGACTCTTTATTGCCTGTACAATGGCAAAAAAAGTCACACGAATAACAACAATCATGCCGTTTTCTCGCAAAGGGGATAGAACGCCAAATTTATTATATAGCCACGTGGTATTCTATTATTTTAATATTGCCACATCCCCGACATCTTCTTCCATCAACTTACGCATTACTACTATATCTTCATGACACTAATTTTTCCGATCAGTTGCTCTAATTGTCCAACCGATAAGGGTTTATATCTTCATCATATTTGTTAGGTACGCTTAAGTGTCGATTCACACCAACGTCCGGATCCGCTCAGTGACGATATTGTTCCGCAAGAGAGCTTATTGATATGGTATGAATATCAATCAAGGAGTATGTGCCAAGACAAAGTTGGGTGGCAGTATATCCTTCTGCCCACCCTTGTGATATTTAACTACTTATTTAGTTAAATAATTATTTAGGAAGTGTAAAAATAATTACATCGCAGATTTTTTTTCTTAAACCATTTTTTATCACTAAATATTATTTTTAATAATTAATAATTAGTAAAAATATTATTTAGTGATAAAAAAATGATTCTTAATAAAAAAAAATCGGCGATGTAAGTATTTTTACACTTCAAAATAATTATTAAACTAACTAAATAGTTAAATATCACAAGGGTGGGCAGAAGGATATACTGCCACACAAATTTGTCTTTGTACATACTCCTTGATTGATATTCATACCATATCAATAAGCTCTCTTGCGGAACAATATCGTCACTGAGCGGATCCGGACGTTGGTGTGAATTCAGCTTAAATCGTCCTTGAAGCATTGTCAAATCTTCTCACGGATGACACGGTAAACATGGTTTTACAACACATCCGCCTCAGGAATCCCATTACTTATACTTTTAAAGTGTCGATTGCATATCAATAAACAATTGAAATAATTGGTAGACTTTACGTAGAGCCGTTTATTGATTAAATTACCTGAGGCTTGTTACTTTTATTTAGGTCAATAACAGTTTTAAACCTCAGACTACACAGAGGAATAATAAATTACTCTTTTTGATATTTCTTGATTTCTGATATTGTTACACAATTTCTGAAGTTCCCGCCTTCACGTTGAAAGTTACCTGTAATTAGTAAGGTATTTTACCTGTGGACCTATCGGCCACTTCTCATAATTCACACACCTGCACCGGCCCATAAAATAAGTACCTGTCCTTCTAAGTAATTTTATTTTGGGCTCAACGTGTCCACCCACATAAAGGATTATCCCCGAATGACCTCAATGGGCCTTTATTCACAGGGAAATGTTTCTTCTAGGAAAGTTTTATTCATTAGCATAGAATTTTACAGGTTAATGATTAACATTTCGTGAGAATTTTGATAGGAATCGACACACGTGGTGTTCAGGTGTTGACGGGTAAATTAAAACAATTATTTTAGGTAGCAAACTTTGAAATAAACAACTTTTTCGTAGAATGGTTTATATTGTTTCTGTATTTAACACCTTACATAAATACATATCCATGTTTGCAGAAAATCAGGTTTCTTGTCTGGTGGTAACTTCTTCCGAACGACCCAGATTACGCACAGCAGGAATAAATTATCTCTTGTTTTTTTTCAATTATGTCATGTTTTCAAAAAAATTGTATTAATAAATTTAATTGTGAAAGGAAATTAATTGAGATGGGTGGCAGGGAATATTTTTTTAAAGTATGCCCTGAAGGTGGTGTTTAAAAGAACACTTCGCATATCAGAGGGCAGCTCGTTCCAAATGCGTAATGCTTTTTGTTTATACTGTGGAGAAAAGCGCGAATGATTTAGAGTGGTGGGTCAGAATTTTGAGGGTTTTTTAAAGCGAATTATTTTTTAAGCATTTAACCTTTATGTGACTGAAAGGGTACCCTCTTCGGTTTTCTACATAGATTTTTTAAATGTTCCAGTAAGTCTAGCCGGTTGAAACTTCCTGACTTCTCCACAATAGTGAAAATGAACAATTTAAAATAACCATTGGATATGTGGAGGGTGGTATGTTAGCGCAAAACGAATAAGTATAATTTACAACTTCTGATGACTGAAAGAGTACCTGGGTACCCTCAGGCGTTTTATATGATTTTTTAAGCTTTTCCGTATTTATTAATCACTTTATCTTATTTTTAATTGTAAATATGATTTTCTGTTGTGTTCGAAGTACATCACCTGTATCCTTAATACTATTTTTAATCACCTATTTAATTAAAAAACCCCAAGAAAAGATGGTACTGGGTGAAATTCCAATCCACTTCCCCAAGTATTGAACTGAGTCGAAATATATTACGTCATAAAAGTGGTCCAGCAAACTTCAACATATGATATACTGTAAAAGAAACCTTCATAAGAATTTAAAAATGTGTAATTTTCTTCAGTGACATAGGGTTAAAGTATTTTTTATTAAATATTAGAACAGTAGAAACTACCATGTGTAACATTACATAATTGAAATATTCACATTTAGTGAGAATTTTTATGGTTTACCCAAACCAATCTCGGTAGTCGCTTTAATACATTTCGTCGCTAGGTATTTAATTTAGTATTCCGTCTTGGAATTAATTAACTTTCCTTAACTGCCTCAATGGAGGTGGTGGAGGCTTTCGTGTGAATATTGCGCGGTGGCTGCAGGTGTTGATACAACAATTACCAAAGCCGGTTTTAAAGTTCAGTTATCACAGAAATTAAACTCTTTATGCTACAAGTACATGCGTGTTAGTTTTGGCTGTAAAAATTATATCGTATTTTACGAGTCAATGTGATGAGAAAGTTGATTTCATAAATACATAAGTGTACGTTTTTTTAAATTCTTTAGTAAATAGGTACATAATCACAACCCTACTTATAATGCACAATAATAAAGGTTCGAATCTCAGAGCAATAATATGCAAGAGAGAGCGCTGCTGTAGTCAGTTTTGATGAGCTTTGCCGGACTCGGCTAGATCTGGGCGTGGCTAGGGCTAGGTATTTATACATCCATTCATCATAGCACATGTCGACATAATGTTTTCGTTTATTCGTATGACCACTTTTTCAAAGTATTGTCATTAAACTAAAATACAGCATACAACCTAAAAAACCGTTGAGCTATGTCAATTTATGTCGAATATCAAAACGTGTGGGTGGAGTCAACGGAGACGCGGGACACGAAGAACACTCTTACATTACTTTAAAGCTGTGTGATATTTGGGAAATTTTATTGTCTTTTTCTTTTTTTTTTCCTGGAGAAAGTGATTTATTCCAAATCTGTGGTGGTTGGGTAAAAATAATTAACTTTCTCTCCATGTATTGTTACTCCAAGGTTCGAATTTCACTTTAAAGCCTTCCTTAATTTTTTACTGTTAAATAGATATTTCATAGCTCCACAGGTTCGTGATGGAAACCACGATTCAAGCTAGAGATAATTACATTCGAAATGCTGCCGAATACATATTTTGACAAGATCATCAGTAAAATAACGCCGTTTGAATTAATCACGTAAGCGCCTGTAGGTACAAATAAATTCTATTTGACAGGAAGCAAAAAACAAACCGCTTAGGTCCAATTTCTTTACTCGAAGCGGTTATTATATAATACTGTATGCGACACATTACGATGATTTCTTACCGTGAGAGACCAAACATTAGTTATGTGCTGTATGGATAAGTACTCAATGACAAAAGAAATGGCGGCAAAGAAATACAATTGTATATTTTAGCTTTGTAACTCTCTGTAAACATCCAAGGTGATGAATACAAATACAAGAATGTAACTAGGTATTGACTTTTGCGGGGAGTGAACATACTATAGCCTTAGCGGCAAAACAAAATATTATTATTTGAACTTTAAACGACAAATAAATGTGTGCTGCGCGTTGTCAATAAAAAAAATTACGATTCCGTCCGACGTTTCAGTCGCGCATTATGAAACGAGAAAAAAACAACAGACGATTTGCATTTCAATAATCCGTCCGGCCTACCATGGGAAAAAATCAAGCCAGAAGCATTCCACCGAGTCAATTCAAAAAACACAATCGAACTCGAAACAGGTAGTTTCCCCCCGCTTTCCCCAGGCGTCACAACGCCACCTTCCCATTGGCCGAGACGGCGCCTCCGAACGCCCTGGCGTTTAGATCCGGCGCTCCGATAGGTCCGCCGGCCCGTGGAGGGGGGACCGGCCCGAGGCTATATAACCGCCGCGTGTGCGCCTAGCACGTCATTCATCAGTTGACTGCCGAGTCGTGTGCTCCTGTGAAACTCGCCTCGCTTACTTTATTGCGATATTATTGATCTGTCAGTTTAGACAACATCAACTCTCGCGACTTCGTGATTATTTTGCTCCGCTTGTGTTTGTGAGAAGTGTCGAGTGACTTATTTTTTTTAAACCCTACTACAAAGAAGATTATTATAAAAATGAAGGCCATAACAGCAGTGTGCGCCACCGGAGCCGTGCCCCCAATCTCCTCCGGCAGAGTCCAGAGGGCCAGGGGGGGAGAGAACGCGGAGATCCAGATGTATCTGTCGAAGTTACAGGACCTAGTGCCTTTCATGCCAAAGAATAGGAAGATCTCAAAGCTGGAGGTGATCCAGCACGTTATTGACTATATCTGCGAGCTGCAGACCGCCTTGGAAACGCACCCCGCAGCAGGAGCCTTCGACGCGGCTTCGGTGTTGGGGCCCGTAGCAGCCATGGCCCCCCGGAGACCCTTGGGCCCCCTGCCCCAGCTCAACTCCATGCTCTCCGCAGCCCCCGCGCCCATGTCACCCCCCTCACCACACAACACATACACGGTAAGCATCAACATGTTTTCAAAACTCCTAATTTCTTCTAAATAATAAACTTATTAAATATTAACAATGTGCGTGCAATTTACTTGTTTGATCGCAGATTTTGCGATGTTTCATCAATCTCGTAATATTTTTCAAACAATAATTTAAAAAGTCAAAGCATGTTTTTCAAAACATCCTGCAACGCAAATCAATACGTCTCGAAAAGCAATTAGCCGTGATGGGTTGCCCAAGATCACCAGATGACCTAACGTGTTTTTCTCGCAATCCGGTCCACTGACATCTCGCGGATGACGTATCACGTCTCCGGGCCGCAATCTTTGCACCTGCGGAGATGACGAAAACCGAAAATCACGCTCTCGGCTCCTCCACCGCCGCCACCTGTGATTCTCTATTCCTGCCCGTCTAAAAAAATCATTTCGAAAGTGGAAAGTACCCGCATACTGTTGATTTTGTCACTTGCACAAAAAATGTACTCGTTTCAACACAAGTGATTACTCGCCTAGCGCTGTATTCTTTGTCGCCTATTTGAAGTTTAACATAACACCTTTGCCTTGATGTTAATTGCCTTAAACTGGGCTAGTATTAATAACTCGTATTTTTAGTTCCCACTCTTTTCAAGATGTGTAAATTAGTGATTTGTAGTAAAATTCTGTAGTATTTTCTGTGTTTGCTCTTATTGGCAATTCCGAATCACCTATCTGAAGAATAAAATTACAGCCTTAAGTTAGTTTTAATTGCCATTGGTTTTCCATGAAATCTATAAATATGTTTTTTTGGTTGTACCATTTTCAAAATTTACCAGCATTTTTTTAACTTGCACATACAAATTATTTATGATTTATATCACATTATCTATTTGAAACTCAGAAATACAATATTAATTGGACAAATATTACACGTTTAATTATTACAATAATAAAACATGGTTGATAATAAACTATAACAATTAATTACACCAATCAATCCGACCGCCGTTCAATCTAAAGTTGGCGCCTCCGACTACAAAAAAGCATCAATATTCAGTCTTCTCATGTATGGGTGAATTCCTCCCACTCAGATGGACACACACACCATCACATCATCACAGATCATGCTATTGCAGTATCACAGCCATCCGAGGCGTGTTTGATTTCAATGCTATCCATCGCCTTCCTGGGTAATTGCCGTGGACACCTGCACGGCTTTATTGAACACAATTTACATACGACCAAAGGGAAGAATGATTATCGCTTCAGATCATGGCAGCGTTAATTGAAAATCATTTTGTAGAAATAGCCCACCCTCATTGTTAAGCCAGCCAAGCTCCGAGAATGTGGAGCTAAAGCTAGCTTTACTCTCATGGTCGATTCGAGTTTTTCGTTAATAAATTAATATCAAGTTTCCTTTTAAGGCTCCGGACTCGCAGTCTTATTATACGAAAACTGTCTTTCTTTATTGCTTATATTCCAAGAGGTTTTAAGATACTTTAATTGTTTCGTTGTTTATCTCGATCGGATTTATAAAAAAACTTCCCCTTTTTCTACTTAAAATGTACTCATATTTCTTATTAATATTTTCAATAAAACAAAGTGATATCTACCTTAAAATGCATTTTGAAGAGACGTGAATTAACTGCCTACTTAAAATGCTTACGCGTCTCGGCGTATCACCTTTTTCCCCGTGGTCCAAGTCGGCCGGTTGACTCAATCTTTACCTTTTTGCCGTTTTTATCTTAATTGCCAGAACCGTTGAGTTATCCAGCCGGGCCCGATTGCCCGTGGGAGCGAATCATGCGGAACACCGGCCATTACAGAATTTGTAAAAGCTCGATAAGAAAATTGCCTTGGTTAAGTGCCTTTGGGTGGCTGGTTACGAAATGTCTCATTAGCAAATCGATTGTTAGAAGTTTGGGAGATACAGACATCACGATTTGTTAAAGCTTGATTTACATATTCTGTCACGCTTTATTGTATTGCATTGCATTTAGTAAGTCAACTTTATCGATAGACTGATCACTGACAGACTGATTCATAGATCACTATCGAATTGTAGTTTGGATTCAGACTGTATTTAATTTTAGATTTATTTGGTCGATGAACTTTAAGTTTTGAAATGAGAGAACAGGGGTTTTAAAGGAGGTAAACGAATTACTTTGGGGATGGGTAAGTGAATTGCTCACAGGTGGCACCGTGGTCCGAACCGGCCGCAAGTGCAGCATGGCGGGCAAACCCACGCCATTCTCGTGGTCATCAATCCTGTCATTAAATAATCTTTCCTGACAGAACTGGGAAATGATTAACAGCTCTGCTGGCCCAGCAGCCATTGTAATGTTGTATCCTCTCCGCTGTGTCGAGAAAACAGGTGTCGGGGGATTTTCACTAGTCACTAATGTGGGGAGATAAATCTGGACACCAATTTATGAAACGACCGATGCAAATGCTCTTGTTCTCTCCTTTAGTGATATTGTAGAAATGTTTTCTTCTCGGTACAGATTTACTGCAACAGCTGTGTCGTGATTCGTTCGCGGCTCATCTGCGGAGTTATTCCAAACTGCGGAACAACTGTTTCTTATTTGTATATTGTCAAGAATGGCTCCAACTCACATTCGTCTTGCATTAAAACATCTGTTGATTGTTGAAAAAACAATCCCTCACTCAGAAGCTGCAGGAATGATAATCAATAATCAGATGACTTAATTAGCAGATGCATGACTTTAGATGTTACACAGATGGAATTAGTTAAGATTAAAACAACATTCAAATGTATGGCTTATTTTAGCGCGTATCGTGTCACCCTGGCATTCACGTTTCGAAAAGTTTCCATCCCATTTTTTTCTCAAACCGCTTTTCGATTTACTTTTTTAGTCCGCGTCCGCCATAAATCCTCCCAGAGAATGCATTTAAATGGCTCGCTGGCGAGTCTCAGCCTCAGCGTCGCGAGATGCCCGCGCGGTGGGACGGTGGACGGTGGACGGCGGACGGCGGGGTGGTAGGAAGGTAGCTGCAGGTGTTCGACCGCGGAATTTATGGTCAGAGAGGTCCGCGCAGGGCTCGCGGTGGGGTGGCACTACCTTGTGCCAGATCCGCTCGGGATCGAAGATTTTTCATCTAATTAAGAGCGATTTATCATAATTCCACCGGCAGCAGCCGAGCGCGTTGCAAATCTGCTCTCACCGACAAGAATTAATAACGAAGCACATTTCAGCCGCGAATAACGCGGCAAGTCTAGCGCAGCCGTGATAATTGACTAACGTTCTCTCGAAATAATTTTAAATTAATAAGTGGAAATCTCTGTAATTTGTTGCCAGTCGTCACTGTAAATCATAAGTTATTTTCCTGGGAGGCATCTTTAATTTGCCGTATTTACGTGTTTCCTTCACCTGTTTCCCGCGTCGGGCCAGAGATCAAAGTGATTGGGCTTAACCTGTGACATGTTCGCGACAACTGGCGTCGGGACGCCGAGCGACGCCGCTTTCCGTGAAATATGGTAGACGCGGCGTGCTGTCTGCTCTGTCCGCCCTGTCCGCCTGTCTGCTTCGCTAGTCAACTATAATTTCTGCACGTCATCTCGTGGTAAAGAAAGAACACGACTGAGGAGAGAAAATGCAGTGAGCATAATTTTCCCAGCTCTAAATTGTCTTTACAAATGCATCTGCTCTTGTTCATCGAGCATTCTAGGTCGCCGCTTCCAAATCCCCTTAATTTCGGATAAAGTATTTCATCAACAATAACAAGATACATCATTGTACATAATATAAACATGATCTATTTTTAAATTTGAAAAGATAAAAAACACCATTGATCGATTACAATAATAGAAGAATAATCATGACTGTATTCAAGGTTAGAATGACTCGGCAGCCTAAGATCGGAATAAATGAATAGGGTATTAGCTTTGGCGCCGCCAAGTAACTGCTATTAATGGCTGTTCACGGATTCTAAGATGATTATTACTGGGAGCTGGTGGCTGTGCTGGGATCTGGGAGCTGGTAGCGCGGTCGTGCACTCATCCGAGCTAGAAAATTCATAATTCATGATATTAACATATTGCTCGATCCGTGGAACCTTTCCGGCCACTGACTGAATGCTGCTAATTAAGAAAACAAATCGCCAGTTCGTGACTTATCTCCCCAGCATTTCCGTAATACTTCATTTAGTACGGTTATTAAAAATTGGATGGAGCGATGTTTTGCTAGCAATAGACAACGTGAGCATATCGCGTGTAAAGAAATATATTTTTAAACTAACAATCTTTGTCGGAACGAGAAAGGGATCCGAGATAAATGATAGCTCTTATACCTGGCCCACCTTTGAATCGTCAAACAATCCAGCCGCTCTCACATGTGTTCACAGTGTTCACAGTGTTCACACACTCTATTGGACTCTTATATTTAGCATAAGGAATATGTCTCCTCAGGCCGGGAGACAAGCCCGAAGCCAGATATGAGAATGCAGGAATGATGGGGCACACGTGTTCACTGTTCGTATCGCCAGTATTGCGGGACAGCCTTTGTTCACCGGGAACAATGTGATAGCTTCTCTCTTTCTCGCCACGTCTCCGCGAGAGACGAGAGACGCTGCGGCGAGAGTGAATAATGATTACCAAGGTAAACAGCTATGCATCTCTGCGCCAGCGCGGACATTTCTAAGAACTGTTTCTTTCGGCTTTTAAATTTTATCAGCCCACTTCCGTTACGTTGACTGTTCAAAGATTAAACGACTCGCATTCCGATGGAAAGCTGGCAGATTCAATTTGATTGATGAAATACGTTTAAGGCGTGCTTTTATTTTGCTATGGGTATTAAAACTTTTCTACCAACTTGAATGATTACTTCGGTAACATGATTACACATCCGAGCGTGACTGGAGACTCGCTGATGGAATTGTCTAATCGGGAAATTAATGACCGGTGCAATATGGCAGAAGAAAGTGAAATTTAATGAGAAATGAATGGCTGTATGTAACGCTTGTTCCCGATGATAATGGCTTCCGATGTGTAATCTCAGCAGCTGTACTTCGATCAAAACGCGGCGAGTACGTTCCTATCTATTTCGGTCCGTTAAATCGTGGCAAGAAATTAATGTCAAATATAATAGAAAACCTGTTCGGCGGTGACATTGCCTGTAGGCAAAACCACAAATATCCACACCAGGCAAGGCCGTTCGAAGAACGTTAAACCGTATTCGATGACCACATTGTACGTACGGGCATACGAGTATATACATTATGATTTGTGGATACATAAAATACTATATCATTACAAACATGTTATTCGTGCCTTTTTACAAATAATTTATGCAAACGGCGTTGCTATTTTCTTCGCGAATCTCTTGAATAAATTAAGGCGATGGATGGCTTAGGAATTTGTGTATAATTAGGGTAACGCAGCGGACTCGAGAATCACGATCTCCGTGAGCGGAGGCTGCGGCCATCTCCCTTCAGCGGGAGATGTCCATAGTAACCCGTGGGTTGAGATGTTACGATCGAGATGTTTCACCTCCATTAAAAGTTAATGGTAAATTACGTAATTCGTTGCTTGAGCGGTGCAACGAGGATGTGCTCATCATAAGCACTTTTCACAATTTCTCACGATTCACACTCCAATGCATCGTTTTATGCAGTATTACGACATTTTGTTAAACACGCAATATGTGGTTCGTTCAAGATTTTAAACTGGACATGAGTCGAGATAGAAACCTCAGTGTACCGAGCTTTAAATAAAAAGTTTTATTAATGTTGTCCCACTAGGTTGACATTTTTAGTGTTACGTATCACTCCCCCATGTACCTTTGTAACAATTGGGAAACGACCTTTTGTTATACTCGTAAGTGGCAACTTATCACTCATTGACGATCCATACAGAGTGGCGTAAAGCCATGTTATTTGCCAACTAAGTCACGCGGGAGCAAACCCTAATTGTAACAATGCGCTTACAGTATGACCTATTATATAATAATACATTCAATTAGACACTAGCGATGATTCGATCAAATGGATCAATCCATTGCTTTATGATTTATCTTGTATCTAGCACCGTAATGCGTGTTAGCAATCAGTTTCAAATGAACTTAGCTCCACAATACCTTCACATTTAGCAGCAGGAAGTTGGGCAATGAGTTGTTGCAAGCGAGCCAAAATATTTTCCGGCGAATGTACCCGCGGTTAAATGTCAATGTCGGAAGTTGTCAGCAGAAATACCAACTCGAATTAACTAATTTTCGCCGCAGCCTCGAAAGCATTCAAAGCAAACTAGGTGTATTAATTGCAGACAAGGTCACCGCAATTATTTTACAATTACACCAGGTACGAGCATCTTGCGATTGTTTGTGTCGAACGCGGATGCGGCTTGGTTTCAGAGTTACGAGAGACCTTGAAGATTATTTGTTTAACCTCATTGACGCTTCTCACTTTGTATTTACCAATCCTGTCCAATCATCTCAATAGGCATCCTGTGACCGTTCTGCAACTACGGACTGAGAATTAGAAGCGTTCGCTTAACATTCTGACAGCTTGTAATCTGGTAATGTTATGTTTGTCGAATCTCTTCAATTACATAGTTTCCCACCCTTCTTTAAGTAACCGTTACTTTGCAGTAAATATTATATTAATCTTAATTGTTATTGAAAGATATAGGGGCTTCGTTGATCCATCAACCAATATTGTTACCCGCATCTGTTGAACAGCATTTATTGGTATAAGTGGTGGTTATTAAACTTGTATCCAAAAGCTCTGCTCTCTTATGACGGTGACGTTACGTAGATTGCGATGTTCGATGGGATAGAGTGTGCGAGCGATAATCCTCGTATGAGATTTGCTCACCTGACATATCGAAGTAATGTGGCCGTTCGCCGTTTTAATCCAGTTCGTGTTGTAACTCCCTATGTACTTGTAGCTCCGCGTGATCAAACATCTGTTCGGAATATATCTGCCGGTGGCTTGCAGTCGTGTCACATGACCGGAGAGATATTGTCAGCGAGTTGATCCGCCAACAGTTGTTCTTTGAGTCTATGAACAGTTGGTTGGTTATTCCGCGGCGAACTTTCGGCCAGGTGTTCACTCGCTATACCCACTCGCATATAAAACCAAATCACGGAATCGCGCTCAAAGTACCCGATGGCATTAAATCTGGTCGATGCATGAACATCTGGCTCGCTATTATTGTGAAGAAATGTGTGCTCTGTAGTCTGTACTATCTCCGTGTGGGCTTTTTATTCTACGATCGGTTATTACTCTACACCGATTAAAGCATAAACAGCATTTTCTCTTTAGGAGAATTCTAAAGCTCATTCGGAATGTGAAATCGCCAAATGTCTATAACGTATTTCACTTTAATCATTCGTTCTGACGATTTCGTTTTGAAATCATTGACTACAAAGTAAAATTAGTCGTAAATATTATTTGAAGGAAACAGTCAGCTTTAATTACGCTAGAAGTATTAATACCACCCTAAATACTTCACCACGTGCGCATTTATCAAAGCTTCCCAAAAAAAGTAGTTAACCGAGTTCACGGCATCATTTCTAACAAATGATTATTTCCTCAGTGCACGTGGCAATGTCGAAGAGGAATATATTTATCCTCTTTGCTTCCACTCGGCGAGGGTGACAGGCGCCCGAAATAGGGATGGACACATGGGCCTCCTCGGCGACTCCCGACTCCTTTTCGCCGGGACGCCTGGAATATCCGACATCTCAGCCCGAGTCCGTCGGGCACGTGGTCGCGTCACTCCCCGCTACCGCCAGACCGCACTCGCATCCGTGTTCATAGAATCGAAACTATTTGATGATACCCATATAAATACCGCAGCATCTCGTATAAATTGAACATCAGAGAAGCGCACGTGTGCGCGTCCATCGGCAATGAAACACTTTGAAAGCTTTCCAAGATTCCGAGAAGTATTTCACACGCTGGCTACGGTCGCAGAAGCTGTCTCGAAGGTAGGTACCGAGTAGCGCGGTAGATCGCAGATGTTGATACTAATGATAAAGCGGAGCACCCCGGATCCGTTCATTACTTATATTCGATTGTCGGGCTCGGCGGATCGTTACTTTGTGTTGACGAGACGAGACAGCGCAGCTGCGTGACCCGGGGTCAGCCGGCGCCAGACCTTGGCTGCTAGCTGCTAGCTGCGATACTCCGCCGAGTCTACCCACTGGGCATGCTGGCTACAGCGGGCGGAGTACTGCCTCTTGCCTCAGTACAGACAACAACGAGCACCGGTGCTGAGAAAATATTTCGCACATTCCAATGTGTGAAATATACCTTAACCCTGTTTTAACCAGATATATAATCGGATTCAAATTTCTAGCACTTGTCGAATACCTTTGTAGAAGACATGTACGAACAAGTGAATCAAATACGAGTAAGGTCATGTCAAGAATATGCATAACAGAATAGAAGAGTAAGACGTATCAATGCGAATGAAGCAATGAGTGGTTACCAATACAGAGTGTGACCTTCGGTGGTCTCCGGTTATCCCTGTGATAAAATGGCGTCATTATTTAGTTATCATCTAAAAGCTATAAGGTCAAGAAACGATAGCATTACTCCCCTACAAAACCAACCTAGCCAAGCTAATGTAATTCCCAGCTCCCGAAATAATAAGATTTCATTATCCCCGAATAAAATTAAGGATTTTAGTGTGAACACAATTTCGTTTGTTCCCTCCGTACACGTGGTACTGGGTACATATTATATTAATACCGTCAGATGTTCGGTGTTCAATCCCCGGGTGAGATGCCATGAATAGATCATCGCTGTTCCCAGGAACACGTGCGAAATTATAAAACATCCCTTTGTAAGTGCACGTGTGGTCGAATATGGGCATCGCCTCTATAACTGACTAAATTATATCAATATTTTCTAAGTATTTAGGAATTATCCGTTGAATATGGTAACTTCTTCCATAAATCAAACATTTCAAAACATCGAAATACTCGAGTCGAAACTTATTTTTTAGTTAGTTAAATTATTATTTTATAAGCTAGCCCATGGTATCCCAAAGGCACTGGCAGTAATATACATTCTACGTGTAAATAAATAAGCTACCCGAGTTTATTTAAAGATTATTCTAACTAAGGCGGCCTTGAATTGATATAACATAACAAAAATAGCCAAGTGTTATAATAACTTTAATGGCATTACTATTACCAGATAGTCAAAAGTCTTCGAGCTATAGTAGGAATGAATTCCTTAGCTCTCTTACGCTTGATTGGGCTTAGTAGTTCCTGATTAAACGGTCTCCAAATGGTGTTGATATGATACCCGTGGAACAATGGGCTATTGCCGGGAAGCCCCCCGCGCCCCAAAGCACCCCTTGCCGGGCCCCCTGCTCCAACAGCGCAGATGCGTCGCACAGATGTCCAGGATATCCCCATTATGTTCACTTAGTTCAGTTGACAAACCAAATTATCTAATACGGCCTGGGCTGGATAAAATCACATTTAATTTGCATCGCGTTGTGTAATCTGTTCCAACAACTGCAGAATATTTCACCAACAGCGCGTGTTTATGTGCTACATACCTCGGTGTTTTTTCCAGCATTCTAACAATGGAACGAATTCATCCGTGTAATAGTACAAGACGTTCATTGAAGGCTTTCTGAGAATGTTGTGAAGATTCAAGCAAACCTTGGGAAGCGATATCCATTATGGAGAGCACAATATCCCATAGATCCGTGAACAGTTGTGTGATCTCACGTGTAGATTTAAAAAAATATTTTTTCACACTAGCTTCCCTGTGTACATTCAGATCACACCGGGACCAACCCAATAAAGGGGCTCATTTAATATGAGTATTTGTTTGATCAAACAAATTCGGGATGTCAATGAATAGGTTAAAATGTAAAGGGGAACACCCTCTTGTCATTTCTTGCACCCGGGCCGTTATGGGCTGATTATTTGATAGGTATCCCTATATTAATTTAATTCAAAGCTTTGCTAACGCGGAATGTTCATGCTCTCTGATTTGCGAATTAGTTGTGGACTTTTTGATTAAACTTGAATTTATTTATCCTCGTTCTTACTGTTTACCAAATGCTGTCACTTTGTTTGTTAACAACAATTTACTAATGATTATTTTTCCTTTTGTTACAGAACTCTGAAAAGACCTCGCAACAAGACAGGCCGCTCTCGTGTTGAACCACAAATAAAGTATAATAATTTATAGACCTCGTTTTAAAATATAAATCGCTTATATTTAAATCATTAAGTACGGAGTGGATTTGGCCTGAAGTCCAGAAGCGGATCATCGGCGAAGAACTGAGCAGAATGGATCATCACACCGTTCAGAACTACTGAGATGACCGGAACAGCATCCACCGCATCTTCCCGTCGTCTTCGGGTCTCATCAGCATTTATCATCGCGTCTGTGATTGTGAAGCGGCATTCGCGTGTTTAGTTGTATCGTTTAATATTCGTGTATTGTTTCTCCTATAGCCGATCTCGTTTTTCGATAAACCTATAATTATTATTATGATGGAAGCGTGTTGAAGGGGCTCCGAGTGCCCGCTTGGCTGAATGGTAATGCTGCGGCTGGCAAGGGGAAGAATGAACGAGGTGTTTTGCTAGTAGTTAATCTCTGGGACAGTTGCAAACAATATAATATACTATTATGTATTAAGTTTGCCGCACTAGTTTATCGTATTGTTGTTCCACACACTTTACTCTCGGGCATTTTATTAATTTATCAATCGTATTATGCCGTATTTTTGGGTGATTGACGATAGACGCTCGCCAATGGACCATTATTAGACCCGTGGAAATATTTTATTGTGTTGAATGTAACAGGAGAGATGAAAGTGCGAAGAGATGGAAGAAAGGTGGTTGAATGTACCTGTTTTAAGTCGCAATGTTATTTGTTTTATATGGTTTATTATATCTATATTTTCATTTGCTTGAGTTTTTGATTTCCAAATTTGTAAAACAAAATGTTTAATAATATATTTGACTCATTTGAAAACAGTGCATTCAACCTAAAGATGTCGTACATTTGTCATAAAAGGTATTCTTCACAATTGTAGACCATACTTTCAGGAGGATGTACTAATAACAAAACGCTTTTAAACATTTTGTTCTGTGATTGTTTCTCTTTATTTGTTCTATAAAAATTAAATCCTATATAAGTTTATTAGTTATAAGAATTGTACATATTGTAAGTAGAAGAGAATTTAACGATTTTAATGATTCATGATTTAGTTACGATTATGAAATTGCTTTAATTATGATTTAAAATCTTGTAAAATAGAAAAAAAATATAAACGAAAAAAAAGTACTGCACCGCGTGTGCGAAACAAAATTCTCATATCAATCGAATTATTGTATTTGATGCCCCGGTTGTAATCATTGAACTGGGAGAAATATAAATTATATTGCACAACAACTATAAACATGTCTTTTATATTCAATACTCCCGTTTTCCTCCACCATACCTACATTTCCTTATGATGTTTTCAACAAATAAAGCTCCGAAGTCTTCTTCTGATGACCTGAAAAGTAAATAACACCTCGAAGATGACCGATTAGTAGCTGTGAGGACAAACCTGTCGGATTCCCACCCGGGTGTGTTGTGGGTTCAGTTCCATTGCTAGTTAAGTCCCCCATAATTGCAAAAGCAACATCTTCCGCTCATTACGATGGTAGTAGAAGTTTTTCCAATATTGTCAGTTTATTCGTAACCTGAGAATGTTAGTCTTTCTACAAATAATTTTTATTATTTATCTTGTTAAATACAAAATTTAAGGGATTGTTCCGTGTCTATCTAAATATGAAATTTCTTTGTCGAGACAGACGCAGGGTACACAAATAATATAATAAGGTGGAACATTAACAGTGAATAACAAGGAATAAAGCAAGTTACATCCTATAAAAGGAGAAATAAAATACAGTGAATATAAGAACAAAGTTATTATATGGAGGTTACATTTTAAGATATTGTTTAGGTGTATAGAGGTTAAGTTGTATAGTGTACAAGTAATGGCTTGGATGTTTTATAATCCAATTAATAATATTTGAAAAAAAATTGGATTATACATGCCTAGAGATAAATATAGTTTTACAGTGGTTAAAAATAGTCTAGTTGATAGAAACAAATTGTGGAAGGTATTATCCATGTATGGAGTTAACAAAAATCTTATAAAAGCAATTGCGTCCTTGTACGAGGGAAGCGTTGCATGTGTTAGAGTGAACGGTGATTTTACGAAGTGGTTTAACATCACAAAAGGTGTAAAACAAGGCTGTGTAATGTCACCGTGGTTGTTCAATTTGTACATGGATAATTGTATGCAAGAATTGAAAGGTGTGGGCTTGGGCGCAAAAATGAACAATGTGAAAGTATGTTGCCTATTGTATGCGGACGATGCGGTGCTGATTGCTGACAATATGGAAGATCTACAGTTTCTCGTGTCTAGGATGAACCAAGTATGTATGCAAAATGAGTTGATGATGAATGTAAGTAAGTCCAAAGTGATGGTGTTTGAAAGAGAGAGTACGAGAACAGCGTGCAATATAGTTGTGAATGATGAATACTTGGAGCAAGTGGATGAGTTTGTGTATTTAGGAAGTGTGTTTACAAGAGACGGAAAGGCTGATAAGGATATTGAAAGAAGGGTGAATGCAGGAAACTCCATTAATGGAGGACTGAACGCTGTTGGGGCAAATAAGAAATTGTCAAAAGAAGCGAAGCTAGCATTCCACAATGGAGTACTTATACCAACCCTGATGTATGGCAGTGAGGCATGGAACTGGCAGAGGAAGGATGAAAGTAGACTGAATGCTGTGGAAATAAGATCTTTGAGACGGATTTGCGGTAAAACCATGCATGACCGTATTACAAATGTGGATATCCGGAAAGAATGCAAGGCTGATATGAGCGTAATGGATAGGATCAATAAAGGGACGCTTAGATGGTTTGGGCATGTAGAGCGAATGAACGAAGAAAGGAGTGTGAAAAGAATATATGATGCGAAAGTGAATGGAAGAAGAAGTCGAGGACGCCCGAGAAAGACATGGCACGATCAAGTAAATCAAATACTTGAATCGGGTCATGTGAAGAGTCAGAATAACAGAAGAGTATGTATGAGACGATGTATGAATGTAAATGAAGCAAGAAGTGTGTGCCAAGACAGAGTTGTATGGCGGTCCGTCCTCTCTGCCTACCCCTGCGGAGAAACTGCGTGATGGTTAGTTAGTTAGTTAAAAATAATCTAAAATAAATTTCATATCTTCGATAGGTACCTACTAAGTTTATACAGAATAATATCAAACAATGTTATTTTGCAGGTTGATAAAGGTAATAGGCAGATCTGGTAGCTATACAATTTTACCATCTATTTTAATCATAACGTTCAACCTTTACGTCCGACTTATCACAAAAAAAACTGAGCGATTCCGTTTCCCCATTATTCATTCGCCTTGTTAGAAAGGGTGATCTGAAAAAACTACATGGTCGAGGTAAGCGTAAGGAAATAGAAGTAAGCTAGTTGGTTTTGACATGTATAGTGGATGGATAGAGAAAGGGATGTTTGTTTAGGAGAATATACGACGCGCAAGTGAATAGAAGACGAAGTCGGGGATGTCCAAAAAATACATGGGCATGATCAAATTAATTAAATACGCAATGGTCAAGAGTAGGTATAACAGCAGGGTATGTTGTATGTATGAGACGATATATGAATATGAACGAAGCAAGGAGTGTGTACGAATAAATAGTTAAATGGCGTTTCCTCCTCTTTTTTAAATGTATTTTTGTGATGAATACCGCACAAGAGTCCTAACTGCTCCTAACCATCTGGAGCCAGTGGAAACATGACATCCGCAATTGGGGTATGTTGCGAGGCTAAAAGTAGTGTATATAAGAAGGAGATAAAGAAGAGGATGTTTTGAAAGTACTTGGCGATTCAGATCTGGTCACCGAATACGGCCAAAGTCATTTCAAGCAATGTTTCGATACTGAATGGTGGTCTTACACCAGGGCGATACTTGAGTATCTACAGCTCTAAAACGTGCATCAAAAATACTAAACATCATTTTATATTATTTAAATGTGAAAATAACATATTTATTAAATAAATTTATTTGCGCACGCCGGGACTTGAACCCGCGACCTCTGGATGCGCAGTCGAGCGTCTTTACCACTCGACCACGGAGCCCTTCATAATGCCTTTATGCCTCCCATTTAAATAAAAAATGGGCTGATGGTGAATTAGTCAATTAATCAAGAAGTATGTTTATTTTATTTTTAATTTAATCTACCTCTGTTTATACCTACCACTGCAAAATTTCATAAAGTCAATAAAAATAAAACAGAAAGAAGGGGAGATAGTTAATTAATAAATATTAGAGGCATAGCATTGCAATAATAATACAATGTTTAGTTGAACTCCACGAGGGTAAGTAGTGCTGGTGGAGTGGTGCCCTGTATTCTTTAAATACTTTGCGGTTCTTTTTTCTAACATAAACCACATAACATTAACATAATATCGTAAGAGATAATATTAACTTCTACCATACTGACGTTAGACGTCATCTGCTGTCCAATTTTTTTTTAATGTAGATCGCCCGAGGAGCATAGCGTCACCTAGTGTTTCCGAAACGACAAATTATACCCTTTCAAAAGAAGTTTTAGTCATGGTTTTAAATATGGGATTACCATAATTCTTCATGTTTCATATAGAGTGAAAAAGTAGATTATCTCGTCATTTAAGTATAATAGCTCGAATAAAAAACTATAATTCAATAGTTTAAGAGAAAATAAACAGCCTGTAAATTCGTCAAATAAATTAAATAATTGCATCGTTATATTTATTTCGCGTTCTTGTTTAGACTAGCTTTATAACCAGGTTTTACCCAAGGTTGGAATCCAGTGCTTACATAAAATTAAAAATCAATAGTTTATTTTTCAAACACAAGTCATAAAATAGTGAGTTCATCATGCAGTAACGTGATCGGAATGGAATTAAATACTATTTTTTAAGTTTTCAAAATTGCCTATTGAGTGCGACCTATTACCTATTTGATTTTTTTTAGTTTTCATTTTTTATAAAACGGACAAATGTGACAAAAAAAAATGACAACTGTGACCGCCTGGTATCCAATTCCGAAGATATACCTTTACCTGTAATTAAATGTAAACACTCTCACACCTAGTGACCTAGTAAGTTTATGGTATAAATTTTCTCAATTATAATTGAGATTTTACATGATGCAGCAAAGAAGATTTTCCAAAATGGACATTCAGCTAATTATTATAATTACTAAGGAGCTCATAAGCTTGAGGCTGACTCGTTTTCTTCCAACTCGACCACCTTCGAGAAGTTATTGACAATAAACGCGCTCGCAGAAATTACTTACAACAAGGAGTGGCGTTTAATCGAGTAATTTATGAATATTATTATAGTGTGTAAATTATTATGCTCTAGTACTTAAGTGAGTCACACGCTTCGATGACATGTTGCAAAGGCAAGTTTTCCAAGTAGTAAATACGTGTATATTAGTATAAGTAACCTATCAGATACTGAACTATTTACTGGAATAAGTCAATAGTCAACATTAATATCAGCCCACGCCTAAATAAGTTGGTAAGCTAAGATCTATGATATATTTGAACAGGATCATGAAAATAAACCGTACACGGTATCGGGTTTCTACTGACAAGATAATGAAATGAATATTAAAATCGTGCTAAGTGCAAAATTCTTTACAATAATGACTTAACTTGATGAAATCAATCAGAATGACCTCTCTGTTAAAATCACTGGACAATCATGCCTTATATATTGAAACAAATCTTGTCCTTTACGCTGAGAATAAAACTCTTGGAAGATTGATGGCATTCGTAAAAATCTGTGGAAAAATATATCAGATAAATATAATAATCAAATGAAATTCCTTTACAACCGATACATTTTGTATCAGACCAACTACACACGAAAGCTAATTACATCCATCGCGAAACCTCTGACTGCTTTATTTACACATGTACACAAAGGTGATCAGTGTGAGTTTTCAAGATTTATTCCTAAGGGAAAGATTTTCGGCAAAAGATCATCGAGAAGACAAAATAGTAAGTGGATTGATGATACCGAGTAATGGATCAGCATGTAAATAGGAGAGTCTAAGCGTGTTGGAAATGAAAGGAATTGCTGGTCGCCCAACTTTAGCATGAAGACGGCACGTGATGATGATAATGTCTGAATGTGGAACATATTCTTGGTGGGGTGCAAATTCTGTCGAAAAATTATAGCAAAAGCGGGAATCCACTTGGGGGTGAGAATTTGCAATAAACTACCTTCCACCAAATTTTTAATTTCTGGCCAAAATGAGTTTACAAATAATAAACACACCTTTGTGCCATAAGTAACCGTTTTGGAAAACATTTTTTATGACCTTCATAATAATTGTGATATTGCATGTAAATAGGTACTTCTTCATCTAGAGATTTCCATAACACGTCATTTAAAATTTTAAATATTTTTGTTGGTAAAACCAAGTTGGAAGTTTCAACAACTCCACAGAAAGATTTCACTTATATGACAGAATTGACTCACAATTTAGTCAATAGCACGTGACAGTGATACATTTCACTCTCTCACCATAATAAAGTATATAATTATAATATAAGTGCAAACTTATTGCGATATTCAAATATTTTTCTGATGTCCATTTTTACGACATTTTAAATTGAAAAGTTTTTAACAATGTGTAATCAAATAAAATATTCCCTAAGAAATAATGAAACAAGGAGTGCACAACAAGACAGAGGAGTGTGACATTTTATCATCTGCACACGTGTGAAGTAACGGCGTTATATTTATTTTATGAAATGAAAAAAATAAGTATGTATAAGGCCACAGATTTAATTTAAATTTTTATGACCCATAAATAATAATAATAAATTTAATGTTATTCTATTGTTTTCTTACTGTTCTCTTATTTTATTTTATATTGTGTTCTCCCTCTGTATGTATATATAACCGCATACTATGTATTTTTTCTTTGGTTTAATTTTGTACTCTGATGATGCTTAGGCTTAGGTTTAGCGAAACCGTTCGGACATAAAAATTAAAATAAAATGTGTGGTAAAAAAATAGTAATTATTAAATTTGTTAAGCCACAAAGTAATGGCTTTCTATAAAAATAATATATTTATTTGATTGTCTTCTCTTTTTTCAATTTATCCTTGTTGTATTTCAGTTAACGATTTATAGGTTAACTTTTCGATTAAATCATATATTCGTATTGTGCAATACTTTAACGTAAATTTCACCGCCAGTAAGGGGGCCTTAGTAAGGACATAAATGTATTCGTATTTTTTGCACGATGTGCTCACCTGAAAACATTATAAATAAACATATTTTGTTTTGATAAAATAAAATGTGAGTATTTCACCTTTACGTTGCGAACATTTGCAAACAATTTGTGAAGTCAATAATTTTGCAGCTTGCAGGAAGTGGAGGTTATTAGTGAACATTGAATAATACCTTTATAATGCCTTATTGGCGCGATGTTTATTGTTAAAAATTGCTATCATTTATTACCATCAATAATTGCCAATTATAAAATAGATATCGTTACTCGTTTAAATCGCATTTATCAATTATCGAGAGTGTTTCAGATAGTATCGTACTTGAATCATAATGATTTTATCTGCTTACGAATGACCTCGGAATTTAACGGATTAAACAAAAGCAAAATACTTGAATTACCTCATTTTGACATTTTGTAAAAAATAGGTAAATTGGATGTGTTAGGTTTTATTGGAGTAAAACTAACTAACCAACCATCACGCCATTTTTCCCAGGGGTAGGCAGAGAGGACGGACCACCATACAAATCTGTCTTGGCACACATTCCTTGCTTCATTCATGTTCATACATCGTCTCATACATACTATTCTGTTATCCTGACTCTTCACATGGCCCGATTCAAGTATTCGATTCACTTGATCATGCCATGTCTTCCTCGGGCGTCTCCGACTTCTTCCTACATTCAATTTCGTATCATATATTCTTTTCATTCGCTCTACATTCCCAAACCATATAAGTGTTCATTTCTTGATCCTATTCACGATGCTTACATCAGCCTTGCATTCTTTCCGGATTTCCAAATCTTTAACACGGTCATAAATGTTTTTACCGCACATATGCCTCAGGGATCTTATTTCCACATCTGGAGTATCGTTAGGTTTATAAATACATTTTTCTGATTTGATATACCTACTTATTTTTCAATGTCACATGTTGATAAAGCTGTTAACATAAATGATTGAGTAGTGTAAAATACGTTCTTTTTTACATTACCAAAATAGGTATTATAATTCAGAGCGAAATAAAAATACTTCGAAAAAAGCCATGAGCAAAACATTTCAAAAATTTTGACAAATTATTGATTTTGTTTAATTTCAATATTTTTCGTAATGTGCTCAGTATAGGCGATTGTGTGTGCCTTAATCATTTTTTTTTCCAAATCGCGCTTTGTAAATTACGAGTGAATTCAATGAATATTAATATTCACGTGACTTTATATTTTACCATTGATTTACCTATCCTACAGTGCAGTGTGAAAGTGAAGCAATAATTATTGAATGAATTTGAATGCAAACCAACCCAATTTAAATTGTAGGTATACGACTGTGAAAATGAAGAAGGAAATAATCCACACTTTTACAAGCGATGATAGTTTGTCATTCAGCCTTCACAAATAAATTACACTTTCATACAACAACAAAAAGGCTATGCTCATCTTCTACCAAGACAGAGTCGTGTGTCGGTCCATCTTCTCTGTCTAACCCTGTGGAAAAACCGTAACCCAGCGTGTTGGTTTATTACCTATTTACGAATATTGCCAAATTTCTCTCTGAGAAATTGAGAGCGACTTGAGAATGGCGAATTGTTCCTTGTTTTACGCTAAAGGTGGCAATAGCTTCACGCATAAGTTGTGATCGTATTTCGTTGGATCCATATCGAGTGGTTTCATTAGATTGTATTATTTTAATCTAGGCTCTAAACTCTTGTTAGATCTTCGTCAAAAATATTATCTTTTTGGTGACGTCCATCACCCGCTCCTACGATTTGCACCTATCCTAATAGTCAATAATGATAATATTTGGATGAGTTGTCCTAATATTAAATTACATACAAATATATGTTAATGTTTACGTGGGAGAGGAAAAATCCACAGTGGATCTATCAGGGGTTTGCTTAAAGTGCGATTTTCCAGTAGGAAATGATGAAATCGTTGGCTTCGGTATTATTGACTGAGCCGTGTCGCTGAGTTTACCTAAAGTACAAAAAACGTTAAAAAAACACACGACAATCCGGAACTATTGTTTAGAAATATTGACTGGAGCCATTACGCAGAAAGGTGCTGAAACACTAATCAAAATGCTTATTCAAATATTCATTGTAAAATAAAACTGAAAGATGCATTAACTTTCTTTTTACTAAGAGGTTTATATTTCTAACTAGGCCATATTAATAGAACCTTATTTAAAAAGTTTAACCTCTTTGTTTTTGATTGCTAAATTGCTTTGATTCGTGCTGATCCCTTTTGATGAGGTGGTTTAAAATTACTTTCCTATAAGGATATTAGGTTTCCATTGCATGTACCGGTTGAGAAGTTGGTGTCACGACTACCGTGTTACGCGAAGCGAATAATGAGCGATGTGAAATTTTAAATTGAATGATTTGCAAGAACTGTAAAGTGTGGGTTCCTAGTCAGTAGCGATTTATTTTATAGTGTAATAAGGAAAATATGGCTTGTATTAAACCAATCTGGCAATCGTTTTGGTAGACACTAGTTGAATAATTTCTTTTGATATAGCTTTTTAATAACAAGAATTTCAATCGCACGATGAATCTAAGGGCATATGATAAATTCTACATACGAGTATAACAAAAAAAAACTTTAAATCAAAAGTTTTATAAATAAATATACGAATATTTATATTATATGTTTTTTAAGCTATAAACATATTAAGAGAACAAGCGTTAAAATCATTTAGTTATAATTAAGGAAAAGTTAAATTGAATAATGATTTTAAAAAGTGAATGTATTCGTAGGTATAAAATCGTCAAAGCGTAGGAATTTATATTAATATGACTTCATCACAAATTCGGCTATTAGCGCCAATTTGAATTTTAGAAATTTGCTGGTTCAAACAGCAGCCCCCGTTAACCACCGATTGTCGGCCCTTGTCAGCGTTTAATCAAAATTTGGTAAACCGTCAAGTATGTAAGTCATCCAAATTTACCTCTATTGTCACGTATTTGTCTGCAGCTATGTACTGATTATTTAATTAATTAATAATTATTGATAAATTTCCTCCTTTCGGATGATTAATGTTTGTATGTAGGTACTTGAAATGATTTTATAGGCGACAAAACTCTTTTGTTAGCGTGTGTACCATAATGACCAGAAATCTGAACTCAATTGGAAATAAATTAAAGCCTTGAATATCTGTTCATTTTATACATTCAATTCCATAATGGAGTATTTTCACAAATAAGAGATGCTGTTAAAAAAATGTAGAATACTTAAATATTATTAGTTTGATTCTGATCAGTTTCATAAATTGAAATATTTTAATATTTTCATACATAATTAATGTTTTAAAAAACGCTCCGAAATTTCTTATTCTTAAGCTGACTGAATTCAGCAATGACGTAGGTACCGCTACTGGTTGCTCCACACACTGTTATCGGGACCCGAAACTGCCTAAAAACGTTGGTTGGCGTGACGTCACAGACGCCTTCCACACAAACATTAAAACGAAATTAGACGGCGAATACGCATAATTTAAATCGTCATCGAAAATTTATTCGTCAACATTAAAACAAAATTTAAATACCATTATTTTCGCAATTTTTCCCAAGAATAAATAAATTGTGACAATACCCAATTTTTTAAAACTTACTGTTTAATGGTCTAAAAAATTAGAACACCTGCCTTTTAGGTCAAATAAATTGTTTAAGATTAGTAGTACCTACATACCTTTTACTAAACAGTTGTGTTGAAAATAGAGTAAGTCAGTAAACGTTTAGAGCATCGACCTTGGTCCATCTGACTGCCAGTCAAACGTCCTACCCACGTACACCTACATAATGTTTACCAAATTAAATAGGATTTTTAAATCTTCACCAGCATGATTAACAGTTACAAAACTACATTCGATATCTTTGCAGTACGCGAACAAACTTTTGCATACCTAATAGGAATAAGTCATCCATGTACGTACGTATAAAACTGATGTCATCCATGTGTCACTATAAACGGGTCACCTCCTTTTACACCACAACCACCTTGGGAATTTGTTTTTTTAACATTCAGGATGGAACAAGTCATTTAATTCGAATCACGTAAGTAATTACTTTTTTTTTTAATCATTGGACACGTTGTGTAATACATATTGCACCATAATGATGGAATGTGATAAATACGTAAGTATAATATAATTACCTACGAACATCCGATATAACATATTATTTTTTGTTTTTTTGTTTTTGGTTTGTAGTAATCAATATATATACACTTTGTTTCAGGGCGGTACCGCAAAACTCCAAATCGAAGGAAAAAATGTTAATCATTTTTTTCACTAAAGCCAAATAAAAAAAATCATGATATGTTTTAGATCTATTTGCACACTGTAACGTGTAACTGGTAATTTATAGTAAGCTGTATACCGCCCATTACAAGCGGTGATCTAACGCTACTGGCTCGCTAAATGCGAAATATCGTTGACCGATTGTAACCCACAACTGATTGGCTATTTTGAATCTTCAGTTTTATCGTTGAGAACTTGGGAAATCTATTGAGAATGATGAACTAAAGAAGATAGACAAAAAAAATCCTACAAAAATAAAATTTGTTAAAAAAATACCCCTTTGCAGGTCAAATGCGAGCGTTGGGGTCGGAATAAGGTGTCGTTTATTCAGACTCTATGGAACCCAATGAAGTGGACTTTGAAAATTCTGTTGAAAATGATGAACTAAAGATGATCTAATGAAATAATCTACAAAAGTAAAAATTTATGAAAAAAAAAACTTTGCAGGCAAATTGGGAGCGTCGGGGTCGAAAATAAGGTGTCGTTTATTCAGGCTCTATGGAACCCAATTAAGTGAACCTTGGTTATTCTGCTAAGAATGGGGGACTCAAGACGATCAAATGAAAAAATCATCCAAAAGTAACATTTGTTAAGAAAAATACCTCTTTGCGGGCAAAATGCAATCCTGGTCGGAAATCGTTAGCTGTTTTCTCGGGGTCACACTAACGTTCACCTGATTAAAAAAAAAAAAAACAATTGGCGTTTTTCGAATGAAAGTGCACGTGGTTTTTGCTAA
This sequence comes from Drusus annulatus, assembly GCA_022651775.1. NCBI lineage: Eukaryota > Metazoa > Arthropoda > Insecta > Trichoptera > Limnephilidae > Drusus > Drusus annulatus. The sequence continues at coordinate 58,788 of JAGWCC010000027.1, forward strand.
ACTAAAACTTGCTTATTATAATAATTGCGTTTGGAATATGAGATTAGTTAGAAGAAAAAAAAATGCTTAGAAAAGGATAGCATATAGGGGATAGGATAGGATATAATTAAAAAAAACGTCGACCTTCGTCACAAATTCGAAAATGATTTGGAAGTTTCTACATATTTATATTAAATTGTTTCCATTATACTATTTTAAAAATTATTTCAGAATGTAAAAATAATGTTTACGCTGCTTTGAATACGTTTAATATTCGTATGCAGTCACATTAAAAAAATACAAAATGGCTGGTATTGCTGAAAGAATGCGACAGCACTTTAAATGGACATAGTGCTGCCTCATTATTTTTTTAAACTAAATATCCGCCAATTTCTCTCATATTTACACTGCTTGTTTCTGCATAATTGTGTATTTTTTTAACACACAGAAAGGTACCGACTCTCAAAAATTAAACGGGAAATAGCGGGTTCGATTGAAGTCCACGAATAGTATTATTTTAAAATCTGTATATTTTTATAAATATGTTTAAAGGCGCTGGGCGTGAAAAAACAGAGTACTTAGGTAATATCAGCGCCTTATCAATTCACCACCTGGAGCGAACTGCTCCAATTGCGCTTGCACAGGACTGACGATGTATGGAATTAAATAAATTAATGAGTGTGTGTCTAGATACAGTTTTGCGACGTTCAATGCGCTTTGTCTACCTCTGCACATAAATGGTTGGTTATTTTGTTAGTTATTTGAAGTAGCAGGTATGATATTGATAAGCTAAATAAAATACCATAGAAAGTTTTAAAAATACCGATCAACTAACTCAACTCCAGCCTCGTTATCGACAAGTCTACAAGGCAAGGTAACGCTGCATACAAACTATTTGCATACCTATATACATTGGATTAATTTGTGTTAAATATGCACGAGTAGGTAGCGAGTACGCAACACAAAAACTCATCAGCATCTGACCTCAAAACACGCAATGCAATTCTAATTGTTGTCCGGCGACAGGCCTCAGTGAACCAACATGTAATGAACTCGACTCAATCGGCAGCAAGAAATACATATTTAGATTCTTTGGGCGGCCGATAAATAATGGGAACAAACGAACTTTGATGTTTGCGGGTACAAATATTTTGAATAGAGTCAATACACAAGAATTGGTCATTGTAAAGAGACAATGAGCTCATTCTACAAGTCTGGTTTGGTTGTATGGTTCTCATACTTGAATTTTTCTTGCATCGTATGATAAAAAGGTAGGCACTTTGACAGTACAAATATCCATCGGTTAGCCGAGGTTAATCCCTGTTAATGGGTAGCCTAAGGTCGTTTCATACTTAAGCTGTGGTTTAACCGAATTTTGATTTAGCCCTAATTTTGTAATTTACATTTATAATTAAGCAATTGCTTAACATTCCAAATAGTTCAAAAGTTGCTATGTTATTAATAATTTGACTAAACCACGAATCGAGGATAAAACACCTCGGCCTAAGATATATCGACTGGCGTAAGTTAAGCTAAGCCATGTTGGAAATAGATAAACGATAGCTTAGTTCGATTGATAGCAACGGCCTCTATTAATTGACTTATTTATTTATTTATATACGAACGAACTTTAATCCAATTACAAAAAAAAAAACATAACACGAAATGGAAAAAAAAGAACAGAGAAAGAAAGTACATACATAGTATTTGAATGAAGCAATGACAAAGTAGGACAAACATATACATTAAAAAGAACATTTAAGTCAAAGTCAAGGTTTCGATGGAGTTGTAAAAAATGACAAAAATCATTTAGACTGGTACCAAAAATTTCATGACCATGGCTTGAGTCAACAAATCTCGACATTCTGGACAGTGAAGAATGATACCCATAATTAGTAGAGTAATGATCGAGGAACAGCAATTCAGTAGGATATACGACTATAAGTAAATATATATATATATATATATAAATACAAAATATTGGGGAATCTGCGCTTACATTCCATTTTATCCCACCGCACAGAGGGAAGAAAACAACAATTGTACGGCGTTAAAAAAACACCTTTTGTCGATGTGACTTTATATCATAATATGGAAATCGATACGTTTATACTGTGGTGAGCTGGCGTGGTGAAATGATACCCTACTGCAAATATTTGCTATGTGGTTTGACATTTTGAACTGAACCGTCAATACAGAATGCCGACAAACAAAACAATCATAATTATTAATACGCCGCATGAACGAATATCTCCCCACACCTATGTTAGTAATATTAATAATATTCGAATAATTATAATTGTAACTTTATGTAAGATTTAATCTTAAGAGTACTTTATTATTATGAAATTAAAACCTATATAGATCTAGTTTATAAAAACAAATGAATCAATATAGTTTTTCATGAAAAGAGATTTTGTGTACTAGATTTTAATCGTGCGGAAAATTACAATTTTTTACTTCACGGTGAAAGGGGTCAGGTTCGCATTCTTCTGATTCCATTTCACAAGCGATACATAACCTTTTACCCGAAATTTTGGGCGAGGGAGGTGGCCAGCGAAATTCTCCAATTCGAAAGACTTTCACATTTTGGATTCTTAGTGTGCAAAAACTCCCTGGAACCATATCATACCACCTAGAGAAATCTAAAAAGTAGGCACTTCTACCACCACTTGAGAATTCGTTTATGACATGAGGAATAGTTGAAAAAAAATGTTTTGCCAACTAGGCCGTATGCGTATTGTGCATCACTGCTTTACACTAATTTGGAAATATAAATGTTGATTTGATATAAATACACGTGAACACGTTAATAATTTGCTTGCTTTGTAGAAAAATCAGATTTTATGATTTTCATTAATCAGAAAGCGATTTCAAAGTACCTACTATTAATCCCTTTAATCTACTATTATCCTCAATTAAAAAAAACACTGAATTTTGCCATAAATTTTATTTATTTACAGCTTGTATATTCTAGTTGTGTCACGATTTTTAAATTCCTTTTTTATAAAAAATTGGGATAGTTATAGTTTTAGTGGTATTTTATAAAGTTGAAGGTAGTGGGGAGGGGAAAGAGATGGTGAAGAGGAAGGTTGGGAAGTGCCTGGCTATTCGGGTCTGGTCGCCCAATACGGCTAAAGCCATTTCAAGTAACTTTTCGATTCTGAATGGAAAATGTGAAAAAACACGCCGGGTTTTAACCCGCCACTTCTGGATTGGTAATATAGTGCCTTAACCACTTGATCACGGAGGCTGTATAGTGGCACATCACAAAAAGGCTGTAAGCGGAGTTAAACCCAGATTTCAAACAAATAAGTGTATCTAGTCAGAAATTGCATCACGCGAAAATAAATTATTTAAAATCGCGGCCTTACGTGACAAAACAGAATAAGCCCTTGTCATAGAGTTAGTAGAGTAGTATCTATCCAAGGCAGTGAAGTCAGTTTTTTTAATTATTTTTTATGATTTTAAACTGACTCGGCGCACCTGGGCGTGGCTAAGACTAAGGCTACGGTATTTATACATCCATTCATATCACATATCGACATAATATTTTTTGTTTATTCTCATAGCCACCTTTTCACAGTATTTTTATCAACAAAAATATAGCATCTAACCTAAAAAACCGTTTAGTTGTGTCAAGTTTAGTGGCATAGTAAAAAATGTGGGCGGAGTCCCGTCGTGAACCAGGACCTTAAGATCATCCTTATAGTATATAGAAGCGGTCTAGGAAATTTGTCGTCTCTTTCTCTCTCATGGTGTACGACGTAAAAACCGGTAGAAATAATTAACTCTCCCACCATATATTGTTACTTCAAGGTCCTTGTACTTCGCGTCACTCATTTATCCCCGAGACAAACTGATCGAGAGCATTATCTTCAAAGTTCGGTTGCACCGGGAGCCGATTATCGCCAGGTGCTCGGCCAGCCACGGTGGGTGCACGCAGCTGAACGATAACACGAATCGGAAGAGTCAATCTGTCTTCGTGTTTTGTTACGTATGAATGTTGGATGACATGCAATATTCGTTATATTTATATCAATCGACTTATTAGTTTATTTGTGGACACGGTTTTGACTCGATATGCGTCAGCGATGGAATTCGATTTCCGATGATTGTGAAATCAATATAAATATTTAATCATTTTTATATAATACATAACATTAAAGAAAATTGCATAGAACCTGTTACGTAACCTTTACCAGGGCAGATCTACATAAGATAGCATATGTTTTCGTAGAAAGCAATAACTTTGCTAAATAGGTTCAGAGTGTTATCGCTGTATGAGTAGGTACATAACAGTTGTCTCGTGTTGTTCCGTCGAATCTGAACGATAAAGGAATGTGCAGTGTAGCAAATCGTCGCATTAATTGCAACTAAACGCATTCGCTTAGCCTAAGCATCATCAGGATACAAAATTAAACCAAAGAAAAATACAAAGTGTGTGATTATATATACTCGTACATACAGAAGGAGAACGAGAAAGACGAAAGGGCTAAAGCGACATTTTGGTCAAAAATGAGTTTAATATGCAGTTTTGAACCGTTTGCTTTTCTGCATCGAATTCTTTGACTCTCGTTTGATTCTGAAGACTGTTGTGACCCTTCAGTCATCTTAAATATATTTACCATTTGGTAGAAGGCTTGACTCAAGCGATACTAGTTTAGGACTTTTTAGCTTTTTGTCGCTACAGGTAACTCAGTGAGGGCATTGCGTTAATTTTTTTCTCAAGATCCATCCCCAGTTACTGAAGACAAAAAAAACTTTAAAGTGAAAACTTCCCTAAAATGGCGCATCAGTTTTTTTGCCTTTCCAGCGACGATATACTTTATTTTTTGTTGGTGTTTTAGGCCAGAGTATTAGAAGGAAAGTTCATTTATACTGAATTATCATTAAATGTTTCATTAAAATGTACAATGATTATTGCACATTTATTTAAATCACGCCCCCAGGCTTGTATCCGCTTGAGGTTGTGCCATGTGCGAACCTTTTCACTTAAAATATATCTATTAGCGCTGAGTTTAGTATGGATATTTTTTCCCACCTGCATTTTAAATCTTTTGAAAAAAGTTGCGTGCCTCGAGCAAAAATTACATAATGTTTTCTCATGCCACGCTCAATCATCTAGCAATCAAAACTCCGCAGTTATTAGAGTGTTTATTGAGTAAGTTACATGGGAACAAAGGCGGATAAAGGTATCTTATTAAGTACAGACTCTTGTTCTTATTCTCACGATCAGCCATCGAGATCGCAGTTTGTGCTTTGTACGAGAATTGATTCGATCTTCCGCGCCGGCCTTGTGGAGGAGCCAATATTTCAGTATCGAACGCCGGTGAAACGTACTTTTATAAGTAATGCACCGCCACTGATTATTACAATTGGCGACCTCCCCGGCCAGGCGGTTAAGATCCTCGACTACGGATCCGGAGGTCACGGGCTTGAGGTCCGGCATGTGCAATTAAATTTAATTTAATTTGTATGTATTATTTCACACGTTCTATAAAAATATAAATTTATTTTTACACTAACGGACAATTGTTCGATTACAAGAAAAGTGCATAACACAAAATAGACAAAAAGCGCAACAGAGAAAGAACAACACTCTCAAAATATTTAAATGAAGCAATGACAAAAATATACATTAGAAAGAACATTCAAGCCAAAGCCTGGACACGGTTTTGGTAGGTCGTAAAGAATGACAAAAATCATTTAGACTGGACAGTGGAAAATGATAGCCATATTTAGTAGAGTGATGATTGAGGAACAGCGATTCATTGTTTCTAAGTCTACGGCAAGGAATGTTGAACTGAATGAGTTGCAACAGAGAAGGTGAGTCAATTATACAATCAATAATGTTGAAAATGCAAATTAAATTAAAATCTTTCCTACGCTTATCTAGTGAAGAAATTTTCAATGTATATTGTTTATCTACTCGTAGTATAATAATATTATGTATCTAGTACAGTTGTGGCACGTTCTCGAGTGGTATATAATGTAAGTATGGCCCTGGTGAAAAAAGAGGCATTCAGAATAGAGGCGTTGCTTGAAAAGTCGTATTTAGGGACCAGATAGCCAGGAACTTCTCAACTTTCCTCTTATTCCCCTTTCCACTCTTTTCAGCCTCACAACAAACCCCCAATAGGAATGCCATAGTCTCACTGAAAGTTGGAACTTTTGTACAAAATTCCCATTAAAAAAACTTTAAACAAAGTCTAAAACATTTGGTAGTTGGTAACTCGTTTTCAAACTATATAATCTAACTCCATCATGCTATTTCTTCGCAAAGGTACGCAGATAGGTTGGGATGCAACAAAACTATTTCATGGTATAGATTTCTTACTCCGTACACATCAATACATCGTCTCATACACACTCTTCCGTTATTCAAACTCCTAACATGACCCGACCCGAGCATTTGATTCTCTTGATCGTGTCATTTCTGTTTGAGACGTCCCAGATTTATTTTTGCGCCGTCGCTAGATTTTTTACGTAAGAAATAGTTCGGTCGTTCGTTAGTTCATTCTTTGGCCGACTGCAAAGATCAGCATGTTATTCTGTAAGCCCGTACTTTTGTATTGAGTTTCAAGACAAGAGCCTTGCTTATTCAATATTACGTAGGTCAGTGAATTCAGAATCATCTCTAGTGAGTAAATATAAATATGTGGGTAAATTGCTAAAGAAACTCGCCTGGGAAAATCATTCAGAAATCAGTTAAAGATAGAGTAATGGATGCATTACATGTACTTGGGTTCAGATAGTTATAATACGTAGATTCAAGCCGTGTGGGAATGGTTTGGATGCGGTGGGAACCTCTTTGTTGTAGAACGGTGTGGGAAACACACCTGCGTTTCATGCGATTACATCTTAAAATATCCTTTTTTTAGTTTTAAAATAAATAAAATGAGAAAGTTTATAAAAATAAGTGCCTCTTTAACGACACTCAAGCTATTCGACATTATATGAGAAGATTAACTTAAGAAGAAAAATATTTACATATTTTAATCTTCAATACAGCAATTAAAATTACCGAGAAACTTATCCCAAATGAGCAAAACCAAATAATCCAACCTTACCATACCCAAGAACTACTAATTATATCAAATTATTTTCAAGTAGATATATTTTTTTTATCACCTTGTGAATATCATACGTCAACTCAATTTTATTTTACTAACAAGGAAATAATAAATGCAATTTGGAAAAAAAATAAATTTAAAAAAAAATTCTTACTTTTTTTGATTTTGTGTTTTTTGTTTATTCCTTTTTGCCATTATTGTTGGAATTCCAAGAATAAAAAATGATTATTCATATAAATAACTTCCTTTGTTAGTACATACGTACGAGTGTGAAGTTTTCAAAATCGGAGCCGATTGATGTGTTCAGAAAATCTTTTTTTTTTTTTTTCCAAATCCCTACCTATCTAATAAAGTACCTACCTATAATGTATTTTAGCAGACATTATTCTATATTTGAAATGGGTGGATTAAAGCAAATAATGATTGTTCATGGAAAGTCATGTTGAATCCCGTTATTTTTTACGGGTATATTATTTTTATCGTTTTACAATATCATTTTTATTTTTAAATATATAATAATGGTAATGTTAAACGCACCTGCCGTAAATAAGTTACTATCGGTTAGATTCTATTTTATATACCTACCTAGAAGTTCATTGTGTGGGCCGTTAAAATTATACTTACATTATAGAAGAATATTTTTCAATCCTGTATATTGTATATTATACAATATGTATTTTGTATATTCAACAGACTGTAATTTCAGCTTTGTGACTGCTTTTTTCTGTGTTTGTCGGCAATACAAAGAAACTGCTAATTAAGATCAGTGTATGAAAATAATTTGTGTAGAAATCGTTTGATGTCGTCCCACCCAAAATATTTACTCAGCTAATCATTAATTTGATCGAGTCCCTCGATTTACACGGCTCAAACGCACAAATTGAAATTGATCGCGCTAAACGAATCTTCGATGAGATGTTGCAAACTGTCATATGTTGAAATTTTTAGAAATGAAAAAAAATCCAAAACCGAATTTCATACAATATTACCGTACCCATGTATTATTATATTAAAGAAGACAGATGGTTTACGTAAAAGCTTTTTATAATTTCATCCGGATTCATGAAAATCGCACAGTTTTTAGGTTGAAATTTATATGTCAACGTATTAAGTAATTCCATCAAGAGATATGAAGATTTGAAATATATTTTTATCTTAAAATAAATTATGACAATATGCTAGGCGAGTCGAGTAGTAAAAGCTAGTAATTTTTTTTCAATATAGTATACATAAATAACAATACGTATGTTCTAATGCAACCCATATACTGTTATACTCCGGTAGATTATTAATCTGAAATGAATAATACACCTTTGTACTATTTTTTAAGACTTTAAAATAGATGGAGAGGATCGAACTTTGTAATATTCTTTGTACGAGTGGCACCTAATGTTTTTTAAACTTTTTTAATGTTTATCGGTTAAATTCGTTTTGGCGTTTAAATAAATACATTTTGAAACAAGGAGTTTATCAGTCATCGTGATATTCTGAAATCGCGTCAACTAAAATAATGCAAGTGCATCTATCTGGTAACGACAAACTAGAGCCTTAAATTTGATTAGGTACTTTCAACGCCCATAACGACGTACATAAACTCCATCGATTTATTGCCTGTTTGACATTGCTTTAACTTTGTTTATTCCATTAATCAAAATCGATGTGACTTAGTGGAGCCATTAAGTAAATTCAAACTTGAGATTAATCAAGCGGCGGGAGGCCTGGCATTATGGATCGATTATAAACACTTATTTATTTGCGATTCAAAATATCACGATGTAAATTTGAATGGATCTTTTGATTGTAAGACAAGTTTTTATTCGTCTGTTAATGTTGTTTGTATATTCTGTCTTCAGTATTAGTATTCTTGTTTGTGTAGAAAAATCCACAAATCTTTATTTTATTAAAAAAAAAACAGTAGTTTTCTCGAATAACTTTAGGTACCGACAATTGGACGTAGTTATACAGAAATCGTCCAACCCCAAAAATATGAAAGTGAGAAAAAGGCGTTTGTAAAAATGACAATCGGCATTTGTAAAGTGAATATCCGTGTCTTTTTCATTATGAGCATTATTAAAATTAGATAATTTATGATCTATCAATGTGTTAATCAAAAAAATGTATTTCCTATGTTATTTTAAATTTAATAATGTTTTTTAACTTCAATTTAAGTCAAATATCTGCAATGTGCATCAGTAAAAAGAATAATTATCAAAAATCTATTCCATTTGGATCTTGGATGTTTTCAGCAGATATAAATCCTGTATTTATCTATGGGAAAATATGTACAACTCGATTTTGGCAAATTTAGGGTTCAACGCTTTCTGCATAACTACGTCCAATTATAATCAACATATAATCACATCATCACCAAATGGCGGCCCGCTCTTAGGGCCACTCCGTCATTTCATATTACTTCATTCCTATTAAGTAAAAATCTAGTTTAAAACAAACCAACCAGTTAAATTTTAAAAATTCAACGCCAATAAGAAGCTATCGTAAGAACCTCCCTGGGTAATTCTTGATTATGTCCCCAAAATCATCTTCTTTCTTCTACATGTGCAATACGATAAATGAGACACAATGTCGTCTTAAGAAGGCGAAATGTCATATTCCTACGGGAAATACGATTATTAAGTAAACGTTAGTTTTTTTTAAATGAAATAACTCTTTTAATTGTGACTTTAGTTTGTTTGAAATCACAAATCTTACGAATATTTTAAAAAGATATCGTCGCCGGAAAGGTAAAAGGGCTGAAGCGCCATTTTGAGGAGTTTACCCCAAAGCACTTTAGAGGTTTTTTTAAAGTCTTCAGTACCTGGTTGGATTTTGTAAAAAAAAGTCAACTCAGGTAACTCACTGCTCTCACTGAGTTACCTGAAGCGACGACAAAAAACTAAAAAAGTCCCAAACTTGTGTCGCTTGAGTCAAGCCTTCTCCCAAATGGTAAATATATTTTAGATGGCTGAAGAGCCACAAAAGTCTTCAGAATCAATCGAGAGTCAGAGCATTCGATGCAGAAAAAAACTGATCAAAACTGCATTTTATCTTTTTTTTTTACTAAAATGTTGATTGAGCCCGTTTGCCTGTTCAGCGACGATATTATAAATTTATTTTATTAATGATTTCAATAATACAATTTTTTTAAAAAACTTTATTCCTCTATTTTTTTTATTTAAAATCTGACCGACAGTTTCACCTTATGACGGGCTTCTTTAGACTGGGAAGATGCATTGTCTTTAGGTCTGAAATAAAAAATAGTGGAGTAAAGTTTAAAAAAAAAATGGTTTTATTAAAATCAGTTTCAAAATTAGAAATTTATTCTCTTGTTTTTTAGTACCACGTTCTCAAATTTATCTATGGTTTCATGAATATTCTTTCCTTTCTCCTAAACTATTTTTATTATTTTCTACATGAAAAAGTGACTCATTGGAAAAAAATTGCAATTACAAAAATCATTTATAAAAAGGCTTCTTCTTCCCGTAAGGGAATACTCCATCGTGTCCCTTTAGACTTGCATTCTTCCTGAATTCCATCCGTTAGGAGAAGCCAGCTTTAATGCTCCCTCCTAATCCGGCATTATGAAAATCTAGTCTTAGAGACGAACAGGATCTCTACATCTCTAGCGCATTCTTATCTCCGTGTTAAGTTCATCCGTGTATAATTGAGTCCGTTCTTGGCTGAGCGGTACAAATTTATTCAGCATTCATTTCTTAGAAGAACTCGTCCAGCTAGACGCACTTGCGGTATATTGGACGTAATACGACCGAGCAGTTGAAATTTTGAGAGCAAACGAGATGGAGGTAACAGGTAAAAGTAATAAACAAGGGCATATTGATTCGTATTGGTGAATCATTGCAAATTAAAATATTAATTAATGTGATGATTCGGTACCTACCGTTATATGTTTGTAAGTAAATAGGTACCTTCTCATATTTTATGAACTATGTAAATGTTTTAAATGCAATCTTCTAAATGTCGTCATCCTTAATCCTGTAATGAAGAAATATTGTTTTTATGAAATTAATTGACAATTTCTATACGAAATTTCTTCTTTGTCGTTGATGACTCACTTATGACCGTTTTTATGGAAAAAAAGAAATAATTCAGTAGATTGTTTGGTATTATATCAGTGAAATAATGAATTAATTTTTTCCCCAATAAAAAGCTTTTTAATTTTTTTATTGATCTTAGTATTCACAGATCTGATGGAAATAAATACTAACGCAAATTAATGAATTATTATGTGAATTCGGTTATTTTTATTTATATGAATTAGATGTGTACACGTGGAAATTCATATCAAAATGTAAGTATGTCAACATAGTAGAGCTGCACGTGCAATATGAATATTTATTATTTTAATCTGGCTTCTTCATTGGTTTCTTTGTCTCTCCAGATAATTATCAACATGTCAGAACGTGGTATGGCCGGGTGAATATTATTCAGAAGTTAAAAGTGGTGTGAGAAGGCACTTTTCAGTGGTTCATAGAAGGTGGAATGTGTAGTTGATAGACTTGGTACCCACGATCTACGCGCTACGGATGGACCAAATAGCCTCCGGTCAGTTGAGAAGCGAGGAACACCTGTCTAGTCTTGTGCATTGCTAGTGGCTGGTGGCTAGTGGCTAGTTACTAGTGCATTCCGAAATGGGGGTACCGACCAATCAACCTGTGTACAGGGGCCCCGAAACTAATGAAGATTTGATTTCAATATTATTCACAGGGAACGATCGTTTGTTTTTCTTTCTTAAAAGAAAGAAAAATATTCCCGGGTTACGAATAACCTGACGATATTTTAAAAGCTTCTACTGCCATCGTAATACGCGGAAGATGTTGCTTATGCGATGATGGAGGACTTAGCTAGCAGAGGAATTTAAGCCACGACGCCCGAGTGGGAATTCGACGCGTTTGTCCACTCAGCTACTAACCGGTATCTTGGTACTGATTAAGTTTTCGTCGAGTTTTCTTTAAAGAGTCCGAAATAAATCCACCATTTTTTTTTACCTACGAATGGAAGAAAAAGTCGAGGAAGACATGACACGATCAACTCAGAGTCAGAATAACAGAAGACTATATATGAGACGATGCTGTATGAATATGAATGAAGCAAGCAGTGTGTGCTAAGACAGAGTTGTGTGGCGGTTCGTCCTCTCTGCCTACCCCTGCGGGGAATATGGGGTTTTATTTTGAACTTAGAGACACAACGAGTCAACTTTGTAAATTAACGTAATATTAAATAGAAAATGATATATTTTTATTTCTTATAAGTTTATTTGTTTCTTCAACCTCCACAGTAAGTGTCAAATAAGATTACTTATACCGGCAGGTTTTATAACTGTTCAGCGTTTACGTGTCCATTAGATTTCCAAACAGTAGACCTGGATCGTACTCGTAAATGAAAACAAAGCAAACAGAAAAAAAAAACAGTGTTAAGGTTATCTATTTTACATAAAAATATTACATTCAAGTCTTGAAAATGGGTGCCCACACTTGAGAATAATGCAATATTTAAAATCAGAATTATATCTTGTGTCTGAAAAGTTATAATGTCAAATAATTATAATTCATGTACGCAATGTTGTCAATTACTGAGCGTAGAATTGTATGTGAAACGATAACCTATTATACTAGATAATAACATCGTATGTCTCGTACGCATTGTACCTTCACTGTACAACCTCGTATCAGTTTAAAAAAACCTATGTAAAATAGGTTAGAATAGAACAATATATTAAATAAATTATATTATTGACGAGATTGATAAACAAAGAAAAATGAGGTATCTACTACCTACATGTGATACAATGCATTATTGCATAATATGTGAACAATGAATATAATACAAACATTTTATTTATTTCATTGTGTTAATGTGACGCAGACACGTTGAAAAGTATATTAACAATAAAATAAGAAAGAATGTAGGTATTATTGTTTTTCTTTGCAGATATTTATTTATATGGAAAAGTGTTTGATTTCAACAAATAAGTTATTAAGGGGTTAAAAAAATTGTAGGAACATTTATGAGTTTTACTGGTTGGATGTTAGTAATATGTTGTAGCCTGATATTTATTACACTAATTAAAAAAAACATTCATAATAACAATGGAAATATTATCAATAATCCTCTAAAAAATAAAATATAACGGTCGCGACCGAGACACAAGCTCGGAACCTCTTCTCTACCCGTGAGTAACGCTTCTGTCAATTCAGCCACCGAGACCTTATAAGAAACCGGCATTCTTAATCGATTTCATTCTTCGTTTGAAAATTATTAAAATAATTTATTTAAATTTTTCTTTCTATTTGACTGCAATTACATTTTTTTCTGTTTCATATTTACGTCGAGGATTATTGATATTATTTCAATTATTAATATAAAAATAATAAGCATAAAAACTTTAAAGTTAATTCTAATTTAATATTTTTAAAAACATGTAATTACTATTTAGCTACAAATTTACCAAAATTACTTACAATAATAACTGACCTTAATATATTAAATATATGTGATACTTTGTGGAGAAAAAGCAATGATATACTAATATTTAGTTGGCAACCACTGTCGCAACACGACAGGAACTAGAGGCCGTAGACCTGACTGTGTGATTGGCTCGAGCAGGTGAAAATGACACACGACTAATTTTCATTTACGTCAAGTTTCTGTTGCAATTTGAATTTCCGCTGCTTTTAGAAATGCAATAGATATTTATAAGATAGTGTATATTCTGCCTTAGGTGACAACTACGTCTGTATTTTAGAAAGTAAGAAACGTTTTAATTTTTTTGGACATGCTCCAAAGGGAAATGTTGTGAATACCTTGTGAGTGAATACGTTGTTTGAAATAGAAATATTTTTCTACGAAAAAACTTAAGGCCACATTTCTATAGGTGAAACTGTATTTTATTCAAAGTTTTCATTATAGCGTCCACGAGTGTATTGGAATGCAGCCATATATTGGGCGAACTTAAAATCCTAATCTTATACAAAGGGTAGTGTAATAAAAAAAATGGTTTTAAATATTTAGTTGGATTCTGATTAAACATGCCCCACAAGCGAAAATTCTAGTCAAACTACCGAAATTGATTATGTAACAGTTTATTATCTTAGTTTAACATATGGTTAGGTTTTCGGTATTCGGTTTTCTCTAATTTAACTTTCGATAACTTGGGTTTGGTAATTTAAAATTTAGATTTGTATCTAACACCCTAAATAAAACAAAGTAAATGCAGTTTGGGAAATAAAAGACTGTGATGGTTCAAAAAATAAATAAATTTCAAAAATAAAATAAAACATAATCAAATTTAACGATTTTGTTTGTTGCTTGTTATTAGTTTTGATTTTAAATTGTAGGAACGAAAAATATTTATTTGACCTCATCAATCTAAAATATTTTCACACATGAACCAATAAATGCTAAAAGTAGACCTAATTACGATAGATACATGCTGATAAAACAGTAGCCTTGCACCAATAAGTTCTATGGCTAAAAGAGAAAAAAAAACACATTCATTTTTAAAGGGACAATTTTGTATAGATTTCTAAGAATAATTGACTCATTTGAACGTAAGTATGAAGAATGACTACATGACATAGGTATTTGGGCAGAGGTACATTTTCCTGTGTTTTAAGTGGTTTTGGTGTACATTTACCAGTAATTCTGCCGTATACTCTCTTATCAGTAATAAAAGGAAACCATTCCCACACAGGTGGCCGCTGTTATCGCCTGTGAAAATACTTTTACCTAAGACCCGTTGATGTGCAGCGTCGGTACACCTGTACGTAGATATATTTACACCTTAGTTATTATCAGATAAATTGTTAACCAATAATTGAATTCAAATAGAATCTTCACAAATATCCCAAAGTATGCCTTAAAATAGCTTTCAAGTATTCAGAACATTCAAAAAAAGTACCTCAAAATACGTTAAATCTTTAATATATAAGTTTTCGTGGCATTAAAGTAGGCACTTACTCATTTTGAAATACTAACATACCTACTCGTGTCTCCAAAGTAATTTGTTTCACAACTTGCAAAACAGAAAGCAAATTATTATTATTAGAAAGTAATATATTTACTTCAGTGGAGATTTATTTCACTTGCATAACTTGAAAAAATCGTCAACATGTTTGCTGATGAATATTATTAACATAATCTCTCTTATCATGTTATTTTTTTTTACATGATTAAAAATATATACACAGCGCCCTGAAGTGATTTTTTACATAAACGGCGCTATACAAATTATCCAATATTATTAATATATACATTTTTATTACAGCGATATTTGTGGCGAAATTTTAGACTGAAAATTAACGAATTGAGAATAATTAAACTTACAATATTATATCCGTAAGATAAATAAAGAAACAACATATTTCAATAAAATCAATGGTTGGAGAATAGTGTCAAAGTGAAGAGATGTAATTTTCTACAAATTGGCCGTACAAGAATAATGTAATCACCATTATTGTTATTTTTATATTAGACATTTCAAATGCCAATAAAAGTGGCAGAACAGAAGGCTGTGTTACGTTTTGAAGCAAAATACTTTGAACCTTTAAAACAATAAGTGTTTTATTGCGGCGTGTTCGTGCACTGCCATAGTAAATAAAGTCATAAAATTATAACAAAGAAAATCTCACATTCAGACGTGCTCACCCAGCCAACTAACACTACCACAAAATCTCAATTTCACAAGAATTCATGCTCTTGCGAATATCTTGTATCGTTGAGCATTGACCTCAGTAGTCATTGGGGTGTTGTGCTGCGATATTAAGCCTCCGGTTAGTGACTGGGATTGGAAATAAGGCTGTTCTCACAATGAGAAAAGTTTTTTCCCACGGGTTTCTTCAGCGATCCATTTAATGCTGTATTCGCCATTCCGTGTTGGAGCTTAGCTTAACCCTTTAGCTGCTAAATTACGTTTGGCAAATTACAATATTTCAATGTGTGTTTTTTTTTATTCAAGTGTGTATAATCAGCGGCATAGCAACTGAATGGGCAAACAAAATATTTGCTAGGCTCCAATTATTTTTTTTTTAATAGTAACCCAAACCGTATTTCAAAAGGTAACAACTAACGTATAGGTAAGCATACAAAAATGTTACAATTTTAATTATTAAAAATAATAACGCTATGTTTTTTACAGTACAATCATTTTTTATTTATTTTCAAACAAATACAAACATTCCCGGGTTAGAAATAACCAGACAAGACTTACTATTTCTTTACAAACTGCTACTACCATTATAATAAGCGGAAAATGTTGCTTGTGCAACGATGGAGGGCTTAGCCAACAGAGGAATTGAACCCACGACGCCCGAGTGGGAATCCGATGCGTTTGTCCACTCAGCTACCGACCGGTCAATTATTTTAAATATTGCGTAGAATCAACGTTTTTCATGCCAACTTTTATTTTATCTCTGAACATACCCTTGTCAAAGTGAAATCGGTGGTCTAAAATAAATAAATTAAGGAAAGTTATTTGGTGCGTTTTTAATCAGGAAAATTGCAACGCAATTCCATAATGACTCGATTGGACTAGATTTTGTGAATTATTAATTTATTTATATATAAACGGACTATTATCCAGTTACAGAAAAATGCATAAAAAGAAAATATACATTTGAAAGAATATTCAAGTCAAAGTCTGAGCAAGGTTTCGGTAGAGTCGTAAAGAATGACAAAAACTATTTCGACGGGTACCAAAAATTTCAAGACCATGGCTTGAGTTAACAAGTATCAACATTATAATACTCATAATAAGTAGAGTGGTGATTGAGGAACAGCAATTCATTTTTTTTGTAATAATATAATTAATATTAAATATTTATAATTGATCTTATCAAATACTTAATACCTGCCACATTAGTACTCAACTACAAATATATCAAATGACTACTACCATATATAAGATCTAGGTATAAGATGATTTGATTGAGGTTTTTGTTGTTGCTGTTAAAATTCACTAATTCATTTTTTAAATATCCGTTTGGTAATATTACGATTGCATTCGTTGTGAAAGGGTTACCTGCTCCAAATGTAGGAATTCTCTCACCACGATCAGGTGTGAAGATTTAACTTTGCGCAGGTTATCTTGATCAACACGTTCTCCAAGCAGTTGTGTGGTTAAATGGTCCAGGCTTTTACTATCGTAAAATATGATACCAACGCACCAATAAATTGATTGATAATTGACAAGTAATAAGGTAAATGAATTATTTATGAGCACTAGATAGAGATCATTATAAATGATGCTATCTTCTTCCCTGTTACATTCGATCTACATGTATCATTATAAATAATAGCATTATGAATTGATACGTTTGTGTTGGAGAGAATTTAATTTGCGAAAAAAAGTTAGTCGGCGATTGACTGTTTTTGAGCTTGAGGGTACTGATTAGGAAAATTGCTGTTCTGATTTTTTGCTGTTCTGTTCATTTTTGCAGTCAAAAAATTAAACACCAATTAGACAAGGAAACCATGGTACCGCCTAGTAAATCAATAAATCTTTGTTTTTGATTTCTAATTTGAAACCATATTCAGCTATGCTTTCGGAACGCATATCATATCTGACCTTTAAAATAGAATGGTGAGGTATTAAAAGTTGAGAAAGTTCATCACATTTTGGAGTGAGCTCGCTCTGATGAGTAAATACACTTCAGAAAGGTCAGAAATAAGGTTTTATTGATTTATTTAGTCTTCACCACACTAGAATATAATTGATTTACTATTTAAAAGTTTCTTTGCACTTTTCTTAATATATATTTTTTGTTAATTCTGTGTACTCAAGGAAGAACAGAATGAGTCAATAAACGCAAATGTTCAGGAGAGCCAAAACGAAAATTAGGAATTTTGTTTTTTGTATGTAATCATGTCATATGTCACATGTCCTTTTTCAAAAAATAATACATTACTTTATTTTCTGACACATATCATTTTTCTTTGATAGATATGTTTCTAAGGAAGAATTCTGCATACATAACTCAAAACTTAATTTTTTTACTCATTCCGTTCTTCCTTTCGCACACAGAATTGTTCCCCAGAAAGGCTCAAACATTAAAAAAAAACGGGTAGGTACCTAAATTATACACTACAAAAAATAATATGAAAAATATCGAAAACTGGAAAGAAACATCTCGTTAGTTCTACCATCGGCAGGCACTTGGGAATGGATTATTTCAAACATTATTAGCTTAGGGAAAAATTTAAAAAAAATGAACGTTTCATTGTGTAGGACATCATTATCGCATTTTATTTAACTTTCAGTAATTTAATTTAGAGTGGTAGCTAGTACGTTACGGTATATAACATAATATACCTATTTAAGACATGGCACGATCAAGTAAATCAAATACTTGAATCGGGTCATGTGAAGAGTCAGAATAACAGAAGAGTATCTATGAGACGATGTATGAATGTAAATGAAGCAAGAAGTGTGTGCCAAGACAGAGTTGTATGACGGTCTGTCCTCTCTGCCTACCCCTGCGGAGAAACGGCGTAATGGTTAGTTAGTTAGTTACCTATTTAAATTACATTTCCGCTTCCAAGCTCTCATTACATTTCTTTGATAGGTACCCATAATGCATACTATCGTGATATGATTTACTACCTTTAGAGTCATGTATGTTAGTTGATTAACGACGCAGGTACATTCACCACAAACCTGAAATACACGATACGTCTAATAAAATGATGTGATGATAATCCGATCATGAGCTGACGGAGGACGCACCTGTTCTTCATATCACTTATTCTAATATTATATTATAAACTGCTTGTAATAATCCAACTAGCTCGTCTTTTGAACATTAAACAAATGAGGTATAAAACATATCTTCATAAATTATAACAATCAATATGTTTGTTTTGCCAAGTGGAAGGAAAACAACAAAAAATATTTGTTGCTATAAGGCTCAATTTAGCAGTAATTTATTTTGGTTGATTTTAAGAGAACTTTATTTTTTTTGACACGTGGTCTTTTTTATCTGGAATATGATTATTTACCTAAATATTGTGATAAAAGAATACTCTCATAGTATCAGAAAAAAAAGTTTAATTTTGGATTTTTTTTTGGTTAATATGTTTTTATTTTAATATTAACCCGCCAATGTGTGTTTTTTTTAGTGAATTAGAGATTGTTCAACACTTGGAGAAACAATGTATGGAGAGAGAGCTAATTCTTTTTACCCAACCTATACAAATTTGGGATAAATCACTTTCTCCGGCTTTTTACGTCGTGCACCATGAAAGAGAAAGAGACGACAAAAATAACACACCGCTTTTATGTACTGTAAGGATGATCTTGGTCTCCCGCGTCTCCGAGGACTCCGCCCACGTGTTTTCATATGCGACTAAACTCGACACGACCAAACGTTTTTTTAGGTTATATGCTATATTTTTGTTGAAAACAATACTGTGAAAAAGTGAATACACAAAAACATTTTGTCGACATGTGCTATGAATGGCTATATAAATACCCTAGCTCTAGTACTGGCCACGCCCAGGTCTGCCGAGTCCGGCAAAAATCATCAAAAACTGACTACACTGCCTTGGATAGGTACCACTCTATGTATTCTAAGGTTCAACATTAGGTTTATATCCAAGGTTAGTTTTTAGAAACAAGTTTTAGACCACTAATATACTCTAAAAACGGTAGGATCATTATTTATGGATTTAAATATGTTCAACAAAATGTGAAAAAAATAGAATGTATTCAGTAAGCTTAAAAAAAAAAATATTAATCGTTTTACATACGCTTTCAGGAAATCCGGCCCTAGCCACTTACCTCATACCAGTTATCAAACATATCTTAATGTTATACTGTTTATCAGCAATATATTTAAACTTATTACATAACTTCTCCTGCATACTCGGAAACGGATAAAATCTTGGCGTACCTATATCCACAGATCGCTTAGAAGTACAGTAATACCTAATTAATTTAACACTTTCATAAAAAAGATTATAGCAGAAATATGGCACACGTGAATGTTTTTTAAAATAACATGTATCAAATTTTTCATTATTGTCTAAGGATTTGTTTTAAAAAAGCAACCCACATTTTTTGTCTCGCACAAGGTCTAACTATTTGCGGTCAGTGGATCTATCTCAGTACCAAGTTAAGGATTGGGATTGGAGAAAAATAAAATAATTTTAAAAAAATAAGATAGTTCAATATCTTTGAAGAAGTTAGATATTTATATTTTGTGGTTTGACATATTTAATTAAAATGCCAATGATAGAATCTAAGAACATCTTAGATGTTTAAATAACCACGGTTTTTCAGAATTCGCCAATCGTCATATTAAAAATGATCATACCTTCAATAAAAGTACCGGTGCTCATATTCTCCATAAAGTCATGGCAACAGATTAAATAATTTAGAAGTACTAGAAATAAAGAAAGCCATTAAAATTAAAAGTCATATTCTTAACAATCAGTTAAATTTGTCCAGTAGTCCGAATATTAGGTACATTTCTCGTAAACTCATCAAAAATTTTTCAATATTCTTTTATCACCTTCTCAGTTGCCGTCTTGCCTCTTTCATTTCATTTTATGTCTCTTTTTCTCTGTTTCTTTGTTATAATTCAAATGTTTTTCTTTTGTTTTTTTTACTGTTCTCTTTTTTATTTTATATTGTGTTCTCTGTATGTATGAGATTGCATAACCACACACTATGTATTTTTCGTTTATTTTATTAAAGCTTTTATTAAGGCTAAGCAAAACCGGTCGGTTTAAAAAAATAAAATAAAATTGCTTGTCTTATTATTTCATTTTCATTAAGATATTGATATTTATGAGATAGAGATGTTTCATTATTTCATCATAGATTTTGATAACTGCTGTAACGTACTGAGTATATTTTGAAAACCACATCAGGTGTGTAAGTAGGTACCCAATCTATCATAAAATGAGGTTTCCATGGATAAAACGCCACCTGTTTAATAGTAATTGTGGTGAAACGTGACAGACATATTTGATTGATCTTACGTTGATTGTAATATTATACAGGTATCATAATTACTTCACAAACAAGCATTATATTAACTATTACTATCGCAGTTCGAGAAGGTATGTAAATCATTTAGACAAGCGCATACATATAAAACTCTCAAATCCCACGCAAATCAGGGATTGCACGTTTTAGCACGTATGTTGAATATCATTAATCTAAATTTGTTCATAATGTGTGGAGATTTATTAAATTGAGAAATCACCGCGCTGGCGCAGTAAACATTGAATAACTCCATTAAATACGTAGAGTTGTTTGTGTGACCGGTGGGCACAGGTGTTGCGAAGATAACCAACTGGATGATTCAGCAAAAGTTGATTAGATAGCATTTCTCCGCATCTTAGATTCAAAATATATGAATGCGAGTACGATCAAATTGTACGGGTAAAGTTGTTTGGATCGCACTTGTACTTTCTTCTTTTTTTGCCGGTTTAAAGCAAACAACTGTTATTTTATCTGTAATTTCTTGGTCTAGAGCATAGGTTCTCAACTTAGAGTATATAGGGTGGTATCAATCCAAGGCAGTGTAGTCAGTTTTTGATGATTTTTACCTGACTCGGCGGACTTGTCAGTCAGTTTTTTAATTTGTTTTTGATGGTTTTAAACTGACTCAGCGCACATGGGCGTGGCTAAGACCAAGGCTAGGGTATTTATGCATCCATTCAAATCACATATCGACATAATGTTTTTGTTTATTCGTATAACCACTTTTTCACAGTATTGATATCAACAAAAATATAGCATCTAACCTAAAAAACCGTTTAGTTGTGTCAAGTTTAATGGCATAATAAAAAATGTGGGCGGAGTCCCGCGGTGACCCAGGAGCCCAAGATCATTGTGACAGTACGTAGAAGCGGAGTATTATATTTGTTTTCTCTTTCTCTCTCATGGTGTACGACGTAAAAACCCGGAGAAAGTGATTTATCGCAAATTCGTATCGGTTGGGTAAAAATAATTAGCTCTCTCTCCATATATTGTTTCTCCAAGGTTCTCAACGTGGGCGATAACGCCCCCTTGTGGGCGTTTGAGACTTTCGGGGGGCAGTAGAAGATACTAGAAAATACTTCTCAGTATAATTAAGTATGCGTTTTAATTGTTTCCATTGAAACATTCTTCTTTAAACTCAGAAATAGGATAGAAGTCATATCCTATCTTACGGCTGTATAATATTACAGTGTAATTACACGTTTAAATATAATCGTGGCAATAGCTGTTTCAGATTCGCGACAGATAAAATAAAAATAATCTCAAAGTGGGTTTTGTAAAATAATAATAATCTCAAAGTGGGCGCTGGGCAAAATAAGGTTGAGAATATTTGATCAAGACAACTAGTTTTAGCGCCCATCCTTTTTTCCAGGAGGTATAACGGATTAAATTTTTCACTTAACTGGTAAAAATAAGATTAGATACCATATGGACACTTTTGTTTTATGTTTATAAATTGTGTAATAAGAATAATAAAAAAGATTTTGAAATTTTATTTAAAGTTTACAGATTTTGAGGTGAGCCGGGTAGTGAAACTAGTCTCGCTTTGAAATTCTACATAACAAAAAAGTAGTGTTAATTTATTTATTTTATATTTGCAAAAACAGTATTACACCAAAACATTACAAAAAACACAAAAAATGGTAATCATAATTACACAAAGATTAAAGTAAAAAAAGTTTAAAAACAGAATTTTTGTTTTTCAAGATGTAAATAATATAGTTAGAACTTAATAGCTAGTTCTTGCTTAAACTTGTTGTAGCTCGTGTGAAAAATATCCAAATTTCCTGCTTTCAGCTCCACTGTTTGAAGATGGAGCCCTTGTAATGTCGTCAGCAGGATGTTTTTGTTCGTGGCCCTTGAGGTAATATTTCTCAAAATTGGTGTTATTAAAAAAAAATATCTTCTAATAGATAACGATTCGGTGCCTCATCTAAAACCAATCTAAACCCGGAAACTCATCCTTCTGCAAACAATAATATCTGAGACGTTTTCGTCACAAGATCGAAGACTATCTTCTTAAGGTTTAAGCATAAGCTTTTCGGAGTCCAACTTTGTATAAATTATTGAACTACTGCATAAAATAATCATTATTTTAATTCAATTGCGATGAGCCAATTATTAGGTACTTGAGGTGTTCGTATTTACTCGTAGATACTCGGGCTGCAGGTGTAAACGTAAAATCCTTATCGTTGAAACTGTAAACAGTTTATCAGTTTATTGTATAATGAGCTTAGCAATCAAATATTTGTTTTAATGTGGATAATTGAGTACTGTTGCACTGAAGAAACCTTCACGGAGTAAATACTTAAGAGATTAGTGAAACACGTGCAAAAATATACATCTAGGTATTTCCGGAGGGTTTTTGTGATAAATAATATGTGTTGTTTCAATTGTAATCGTGTATTTGGATGTTGTATCCACAAACTACTTTTATAAATAACGTATTTTTAGATTACCTTACAATTTATAAATCACAAAAGTCGCCACAACAAAATCAAGATTTGGAAATTAAATAAAAAATGGGACAGCAGGGAAAAAATCCTGTAGCATTTTACGAAGAAAACCAGACCGGTAATAATGTTTTGTGGAAGTGTGAACGTAAAAGAGGGATAAAAATATGATTAACATTAACAGCCTCCAAACGGCGAAGTAGTCTATGCCTTTGTACTTGGTCTCAAAATTTTCTAATCCACATTGCAAAAATATGACACGGTAACTCCTCCCAGTGGAACAGACCTTGTAAAAAATATACTTAGACAAATAAATAAATAAAACAGTTCCTGGAATTGCACTAAAGATTACTTCATCCTAAAATAAAGTGATGTATTGCTAAATAAATAATCTATTTTTAGTTCAAGATTATTTTCGATAAAAAAATCAAACGTTTATCTTACGTAGCCTCATTATTTTGTCAATAGAATAATAATGATTAATTTTGATTAAAAAAAAACGATTTCCCACAATACCGTCATAAACGCGAATTGAATTCTGGAAATAATTGGATATTTTCTGAATTAATGTCCGCAAGTGTTTGCACCGAAATCGTACCTAACTCTCCCACAGCCAATGTTAAAGTTGATTGGATCATATGGCACACCTGTGAGACTTTAATCTACTTTAAAGATATGAGACTATCGCAAGAATATGCACCGCACCAGCGATAGAGAACTGAAGTGGACTATACGTCACAAAATCAAATCAAAAACTGCGAGATATCGAAATGGACAATATTTCGCGCATGCCCCGGGATGAAGAATAAACCACATTAACCATTTTCGATTGGAATTTATGACATCGAGGCTGAGGATTAGCGTGGTTAAAACTGGTACGACCTAGTGTGAAGGAGTTTATAAATAAATAAACGAAAAAGATTCTAGTAAGAACAAAATTTTGATAGGGAGACGCTTGGATAGAATGGACTTATAGAGCAGATAAGTTCGTTTAATTATAAAAATGATAATAATAGACATATTTAATAAAAAATGCAAATGTTAGAATCAAGGACCATCTTAGATGTTTGAATAACCACGGTTTTTCAGAATTCCCCAATCATCTCATTAAAAAGATCATTCCTTCAATAAAAGCACTGGTGCTCATATTCTCCATAAAAATAGTCATGGCAACATATGAAATAATTTAAACAAAAACGTGACTAACCTTTCCAGTTGTCAAAAACAAACCACTAATCCAAAATGGCTGATAATGCTAACATATGATTAACATATGTGTACTAACATAAATAAAAAAACGATAATCGAATGTACACAGCCCGCGAAAATTCAAAATTCACCTTTTGTTTTAAACAGGCCATGTATATAACCGCACACTATGTATAAATGTAAAATAAGTAAATTAAATACAGTCCTAGAGTCATTTTGAGAGTCGATTGTAATGCAAAAGTGTTTTGCAAGATGATGTATTAACGCGAATGAAGTACGGGGTGAATCAAGGCAAAGGATCGATGGAAATGTGATGGGTATTTAGATACTTCTGAATATATTATTAGATCAATTTACCCGTCTAAAGTAGATATTTCTTAATCAACGTTTAAACGTCCCCAATAAACATAATTTTATTTTTTAAATTTAATTACAACAACATAAAATATTATCCATTATGTAGGTTAAAATAAATGATGGACTACTTACTTACTTAATATCTAATCTATAAAACGGAGAAAAAAAAACGAATTCATTTCGGTTAATCTCATGGGATTAAAGTGTATTTAAAATTAAATTCTGAATACCAATCGTGCAAAGTTTAGCTTCATAATCCTGAATGAATCGAAGAATTTTATCAGCCGTCTGCTAAACATGTGTTTGTTAATACTAATTATCAAATTATTGCAAAAACCGAACACACCTGGCGAGGTGAGCTTAAAATTGTAAGCTATATCTACAACTGGTTCAGACTTCATGTGGCTAACAATGTACATACGAATATTAATTTTACAAATGTATTTACTCTGTTTCTTATCACTATCCTATCGCATCTATTTTTTTATGGAAGGCACTTCTCTGATTTTTTTCCGCCGCTTCAAGTAAAATAAAACTCCTAATCGAGTTTCCACAATCTCAAAGCAAACTGTAAAAGAACAAATATTTTAACGGGCTAGTTTCGTTTAACATCAAACACTTGAATGGTTCAAGCGATAAAGCTCGTTAATCGAAAACGTAGAGGGTACAATTTGCCTTAGCAAGTGTGTAATGAGACACGAGATAACGGCCGACTAAAGGTAACGAGTACAAGTGTACCTGTCAAGAACACACCACCTGCACTCATATAGTGCTTAGTCAGAGATTGATAACGAACGTACGAGGAGTCGAACTAAAGGTCACTTTTACTTTACTATTTTGTTCACATGTTTTCCCAATTCTTCTGCGTGGCATGGAAAACTGGACTTGGTTTACACCAAGAATGAAAAGGAACCGGTACAAAAAAAGAGTATGTATGAATGTTAATGAAGCAAGATTACCCGGCCAGACATACCCCTGCAGAGAAATGGCGTGATGGCGAGTTGTGTTTGTTGCTAAGTGAGATACTCTTGAAATTTTGGAATATGGGCGCAGCCTCAAAGCACTAAAAACGTTTACACTAAAACAGATACCAATTTAGAAGTTCTCCATCGAATGGCCAAAAATTCTGATATGGTTCTCGACATAAAGAGAAGAAAACTCCTACATCTGGTCATTAAATTATGAGGAACGACAGGTGATACTTCAGTGATAATCCAGGGAAACATTAAAGGAAATCGTAGATGACGAGTACTTCGAACTTCATGGCTTCTAAGCTCAGAGCAATAATATACAAGAGGTAGCGCTGCTGTAGTCAGTTTTGATTAGTTTTGCCGGACTCGACTAGACCTGGACATGACTAGGACTAGGGCTAGGGTATTTATACATCCATTTATAGCACATGTCGACATATTTTTTTTGTTTATTCGCAAAACCACCTTTTCACAGTATTGTTATAAAAAAAAATTACATGTAACCTAATAAACCGTTGAGTTATGTTCATTTATTTCGCGTATAAAAAAGTGTGGACGGAGTCAACGGAGATGTGGGACACGAAGAACATTCTAACAATACTTTAAAGCGGTGTGATAATTTGGGAGATTTGGTTGTCTCTTTCTTTCTCATGGTGAACGACATCAAAACTCGGATAAAGTGATTTATCTCAAATTCGTATAGGTTGGGTTAAACTAATTAGCTCTCTCTCCATATATTGTTACTTCAAGCTTCTAAGCCTACATGCATGGTATTTGCACAGTTTCGTGTTGCAGCTTTCAGGGTAAATATTATCCTGATGATAGACTACCTTTGATAGGTTTCTTGAACTGCTTTTTCAACAGATTATTTTTATAAGGTAGGTACACAATCAAGATGATTCAGTGAAAAACTGGCAATAAATGACCGATAAAACGTAATAACAAATACTAGTCTCGTGTGCATTGTCAAGCCACCCACAAAAAAATATAAAAGAATAAAGCTCTTCTTGTCAACGCAAAATGGTATTTACAAAATCTGTAGAGTTTACTTTAGTTCAGAATCAGTCGCAAAACATAATGTAAAAAAAACACAATATAATAGAATGCTTGTAGATTTTTTCACCTTGTGTGCATATTCAGATCGTTCACCGTAAAATTAAACCTATCGAATGAATGTGGGTGGACTAGGAAAATACAGTATTTTCATGTGCAGAAATAAATCAAATATATATTATTTTTATGACGGATTTCAATACTATTCCATGTAAGATTTTATAATATCTCTATGCCGGAGTGTACCTATACATCTTTCTTTTAATGGTTTAGTATCGATATCTTGAAAGATATCCTGGCTATAATGTTTTATTGAAATATGATCGAAAGTAATAAAATACATGCTTAAACAATACTAAATCGATTGCATTGCATGTGCCCATATTGTGTAAATGTACATATCAGATAAAGATATTTAAAATTTAATGTTTTTTAAAAGAATTACACTATCTTAGATGAGAAAATAAATAAAAATAAGGTTTTTTGTCATTTTTATTACTGAACTTATCACTCTTGTCGAATGGATGACTAAAATGACGTTAAAAACCCTGTTTCAAAAATAACTTTAATTATTTTCAACTATATCGTATGTACAATACAAGAAAAATAATTATTATTCAATCCACATCTAAACTATCTTTTTAAACGTTTTGCAGTGTTTTTTTTACTTCCACTCTCGTCGAGTGCAAACAACTACGAGAAAACTGACAGATGTCGTGATTTCGCGCTCTCCATAATATTAACCATAAATAAAATAAAATACGATTACGTACGACCGTACGCTTGTGAACTTTTCAAATTTGGAACTGATATTAATTGAAATTTGATAATTTAAAAACACAAATCTTTTCAAATCCCTACCTACCTAATAAAGTACCAACCTATAATGTAAACAGACAATATTCTATATTTGAAATGGGCGGATTAAAGCAACTAACTTTTTTTCTTGGCAATTCAAGTTACATCTAATTTTTCACGGTTAATAATTAATATACTACTCGAATAATACAACGTAATTAAAGCACACTTGAGATGAAATATCACAAAACTGTGCTATAGAAATGCAATATTATTATAATCATATTAATAGCGGGCAAACTTCTGAGCTGTGCCAACATAACGGTTTCAAGAATAATGTCAGAGGAAACACATTTCGATTGCAACATCCCTATTTATATTTGATAGAGACTTTGTGGCACGATTCAAATTAGAAAAAAAAGTAGAAATGTCGAAAATAGTAAAGTTGGCGCATCATCTTCTTTGGTGCCCGGCTCAAATATGGTGTTGGTAGCTATGAATTACACGATCATTTTTTTCTAAAAATCTTTTAAAAATAAATTCTCCGCCAACCTATCAGTCGTTTTTATCTTATGTTAAGTTATTCTGTTTGAGTAGCTTATCCTTTGGTTGTAAGATAAATGTAAGTAAAATAACATAACTTTTCTTAAGAACATAACTAATGTATGGAAAATACATTATTATTTCTGTGCTTTATGACTTTACAGGGCATTGTTTCCCGTTCCAAGAATATTGTTCTTCAACCAATAAGATTACAGCAATAGAGTTTATTGCTAAGCGTTTATTTTCTTGATAATACGTTAATGTTACACATATATGGCTCCGAAATCCTTTGGATACTATCAGACGTAGATATCTTCACGTTTAAAACCAAAATAGATTGAAAAACAATGTATTCACTTGAAGCAGGTGCTAGTAGATATGGTATAGTTTTTAAATGTCACCCGAGACCAAAATGCCGCTCACATTTTTTACTCAGGTTCGAACATAATACAAGAATATCATAAAAAATCTTACTTTAAAATATAATTAAATAAACTGATTTTTATGTGAAAATCTTACACGGGTTGCAACTGCCCGGACCCAGAAAATCTACGACTCCTCCGATGCTGGAAAATGTTGCAAGGTAAAAATAAGGTCCCGAGGAGAGGGAGAGAAACTGACATTAGAAAGTTGGAACTGTGTAATAAATAGCGTGTTCTGTTTATTTATTTAAAAAAAATAAGAATGTATTTTGTAAAGGACGCCACTGCATAACTGGGTTATTTAGATAATATTGCTACAAGGCATAAATATTATAGCTTGGAAGATGCGTGTAAATGACATTTTTCAATATATTTTGAAGGACATTTTAAATACTGAAAGTTTGAATATTGACCTATTTGACAGGAATAGTTATTTTTTATAATATTTAACTTTAAATGGACGTTTTGAAAGCATCCAACCCCAAATAGATAAAACTGAGAAAAATGCGTTTGAAAATATGAAGATACAAAAGCATATTACGGCATTTTCAAAGTGAATATCAGTGTTATTTTGTATTTTATTTATGAGAATTATTATAAATAGGTAATTTATAATCTATCAATGTATTTAAAAAAAAATAATTGTATAACCTATGTTTTTAAACTTCAATATCTGCAATTTGGATAAGCAAAAAAAATTGAATTACAAAAATCTATCATATTTGGACCTCGTATTTATATGTAACACAAGTGAAACTCCGATTTTGACAAATTGTGGATTGGACGCTTTCTGCATAACTACGTCCAAATAATTACTAAACTCAAAAATTGTCTCTTGCAAAGTAACCAATTTGTAGTTTCTTCGCATGGAACTCGTCGGACTTTGAAATATAATCAAAAATAACTACAACATACAATGAAAAATAATAAACTATATATAAAAACAATACGCCATGAAAAAAGAATCTCATGCAAAAATCGCCAATCCAAGAAAGCCTAATTTGAATCTAGATAGTCGTAGAAATAGGCAGTGCACATTAAACTGTGATTTCCCGATGAGTGTGTTTAATTTTTCGTATCGAGATAAGCACCAGTGAAACACGCCAGGTGTTCAAGTTTCCATAAATTAGGTTATTAATTATTTATTTGTTGTTTGCGTTTAATTGTTATCGTTGATTCGCATCAGGTGTTACGAGAGAGTGCTCGTGTACCGAGGCTGTTTGCAATTATCGAAGTGGTAATTATTCTTAATTCGAAGGCCGTCCGAGAAGAGTTGCGGTGAATGCAGTCATTCGGGGAAAGTGCATGGTTAATTGACTGCATTTGTTGAAATTTGAGAGTGGACTGCATTTGCCATACAAACTGTTAAAAAAAACAAGCAGTTCAATTATCCTTACGTTTAGGGGTTGTTAATTATACAACCAAATACGAAATACCGTCGCCGGAAAGGCAAAAGGGTTGAAGGGCCATTTTCGGAACTTTACACCAGAGCACTTAAAAATGTGTTTTGTTTTACAATAAAACTCACAAGATTTGTCTAAACAAAATATAATATTAGAAACAATAATTACCATTCGGAATTTACATAAAACAATAAAATATTGAGTTAAATAATACTTAACTTTTGGAGAACGCCTTTTTACCTCATACCGTTTTTGGCTCAGTCGCCGCTTGAGAGTGGACGGATAGAGACTTGGTGTCATTTGGCATTTGGGTCAGCGTGAATTCGTGATTTTTTTTGACGATAACAATAAAGATATGTAATGTTTTTTTTTTTACTTTTTGTCTTCACCTACCTGTAAATAAAGGGTTATTGATGAATCAACGATTTTTTATTTTTTATTATTTTGAAGACTCCCCCATATTTTTTTTTTGGTAGCGCTTTATGTCTCTTATTGTGTTTCATGGAACAAATATGTAAAAGTAAATATGCATAAATATTGCATTGCGCAATAAATTACCAAATATATTGCGAGTGTACCGTACGTTCGTAATCGGTGTTATGTTGTTAGATAGATAATAATAACATTAGTGCGTTCGTGGATAAGTAGAGTTAATAGATTACAATATGAAGATGTTACATTATTTACTAGAACGCACTCGTTAATCGGGTACATCGCACTGTTACTTGATAATCGCCATACATGTCGTTGATAACAGGTATAACCTTCTCGTCGATAACCTTCTTCTTTTTTTAATTTTTTTTTTTTTTTTACGAGAATATCGCACAAGAGTCTCAACTGCTCCCAACCGTCTAGAGCCAGTGAGACTATGGCATTCCCAAATAGGATATGTTGTGAGGCTGAAGGTAGTGGGGAGGGGAAGGAGATTGGGAAGGGGAAGGTTGGGAAGTCTTTTTTTAATACATTTTTTTAAATTTTGCAGTCATTTGGTGTTGCCGGTGTTGTTGATGATGAAGATTTTTTTTTAAATTTAATTTATTACAATTTGCTTAATGGCTGCAATAGACCGACAATCGGCGTTTAACGGAGACGGTTAAAAAGGTGACTCCTATAACGATTGAATTGTAACGATGTCAAATGTGACGAACGCTTAAAACAACCCACACAAATTAAACGTAAATGATTTTTTACAAATATAAGTGTAGAAGCAAAGCGTTTATAAACAAGGAATCGATTCATGATGTCTTGAAACGAAGCTTAATTTTAGTTATATTATTATTATTATTCAATGCATTATCTCATGTTACTTTATTTATTATCTTTGTATTTTTTTCTGTGTATTAAATGGACCTTATAAGATCTGGAGAAAATATTTAAAAAAACTCACTTGTAGCATGATTAAACATTTTCATTATTTAATCACGCTCAATCTTTTCAAGCAATAAATAATTATCACAAGAGGAAAAATTAATTAACGCTTATAAACATCGCCAACCCGGGCCGGCCCTAAGCCGAATTTGCGGGCGAAATGCGAGCCTTGGGGTCGAAAATTAGATAGCGTTTTCTCAGTCTCCTCGTTTAAAAGTCCCATAAGACTGAATGAAAAAAACCTTGGGAATTATGTTATGAATGATGATTTAAAGACCATAAAATAAAGAAAAAAAATCGAAAGTAACATTTGTTAAAAAAAAAAATATTACTTAACAGGCAAAATCCGAGCCTTGGGGTCGAAAATTAGATGCCGTTTTTTCAGTCTCTATGGGACTGAATTAAGTAAACTTTAGGAATTATGTTATAAATGATGACTTTAAGACAATTAAATGAAAAAAAATCGAAAAGTTACATTTTTTAGAAAAAATGCCACTTTACGGGCAAAATGCAAGCCTTGGGGTCGAAAATTAGATGCCGTTTTCTCAGTCTCTATGGGACTGAATGAAGTAAACCTTAGGAATTGTGTTATGAATGATGATTTAAAGACCATAAAACGAAGAAAAAAAATCGAAAGGAACATTTGTTAGAAAAAATATTACTTAACAGGCAAAATGCGAGAGTTGGGGTCGAAAATTAGATGCCGTTTTCTCAGTCTCTGTGGGACTGAATGAAGTAAGCCTTAGGAATTATGTTGTGAAAGATGATTTAAAGACCATAAAATGAAGAACAAAAAAATCTAAAAACAACATTTGTTAGAAAAAATACCACTCTACGGGCAAAATGCGAGCCTTGGGGTCGAAAATTAGATGCCATTTTCTCAGTCTCTTTGGAAATGAATGAAGTAAACCTGAGGAATTATGTTACTAATGATGAATTAAAGACCATAAAACGAAGAAAAAAAATCTAAAGTAACATTTGTTAGAAAAAATATTACTTAACAGGCAAAATGTGAGCCTTGGGGTTGGAAATAAGATGTCGTTTTCTCAGTCTCTATGGGACTGAATGAAGTCAACCCATTAGGAATTATGTTATGAATGAAGACTGAAATACCATTAAAGTTTAAAAAACGAAAAATTACATTAGTTAAAAATAAATACCACTTTACGGACAAAACGCGAACCTTGGGGTCGAAAATTAGATGCCGTTTTCTCAATCTCTATGGGACTGAATGAAGTAAACCTTAGGAATTATGTTATGAATGATGACTTTAAGACGATTAAATGAAAAAAAAATGAAAAGTAACATTTGTTAGAAAAAATACCACTTTACGGGCAAAATGCGAGCCTTGGGGTCGGAAATTAGATGCCGTTTTCATCGTTTTTATGGGACCGCATAAAGTGAAATTAAGAAATTATATTATGAATGACGACTCCTAAAGACGATTAAATTAAATAAAATCCGAAAATAGCATTTGTTAAGAAAATACAACTTTACGGGCAGAATGCTACCCTAGGGGTCAGAAAGTAGATGCCCCTTTCTCAGGCTCTATGGGACCGCATAGAGTGATCTTTTGGATATATTTAAAGTCTTTTAAAATACATTTCAAATTTATGTGAAAAAAATTCTTCAAATTGGTTGGTATTGCTAAAAGAAAGCACAAGAATTCATTTTTTTTCTCTCATTGTTATTGCATGTTTCTTAATAACTTTGTCTATTTTTAATATTTTGTTCGATCTTTATTTATTTTTAATATTTTAATATATTAATATTTTTTTATAATGCTGGGCGTGTAAAAAAGTACTGTAAGTAGGTACTTCCAGTGCCTTAGCAATTCGCCGCCTGGAGCGGACTTCTCTAATTACGCCTGCACAGGACTGGCCCTGCCACCAACATACATTTTTGACTTTTATAGTTAGGCACTTGTGCAAAGTTCACCGAAAGTAATAATAGGTCTTAAAGTATTTAAGACAAAACGTAAAACCTTTTGCCGGCTCCACTACAACATAAATAACACTCACAGAACTTCTGAAACATTTTTCCACAGCAGGAACTTCAGGTCCCAGGTCGAGGAGAAACGGAATAGTTCAAAGGGTGGCAGTAATGGCTCACGCGAGCTGCTTCTATTATTCAGTTCCTCAAAGTGATGTTGGGATGTCGTGAAAGGTTAAACATTTCACTCGAGAACTCGCAGCCAACGATCGAGCCGAGAATACGAAATTGGTCGTGCATAATAATGCTACACAATACAATTATGCTTTCTAGGAGTGCAATTATTTAGTATTTAGTACAGTGCTGTGGGAACTGCGGTAGGTTTTGGCATTCGTCTCACATTTAGTGGTTTGATGTTGCGGTTGTTTATCTAGAGTTGTTCTAGTTACAACACAAGGTTTAATGCCCAGAGTTCAGAATTTCTTCTCGGTTTTCCTTAAAAACGTTCAGTTTCCCTTTAACTTCCAGTAGGTTTTCCTAGAAAACATGTGGTTTTTTGTTTTTTAATAGATAATCTCCGTACAGTAACAAAGTTGAAAACGTAATTAGATTTATTCTTCTCTATGTAAGAAAACAGTTTTTCATCTTAATTTTTGTAATGTGTTATTTAACGCATTATTTATTCATTGTGTTTTCTTTGTTCTTTCATGGAGTATAAATTGTTGAACATTAATTGTTTAACAACCTAATTTTTTGTTGCTCATCATTTATAAATATCGTACGACAAACGTACCAAATTTCAGCTATTTAAATACACGGTGTTGTTTGTAGCTAAATAATTCATAAGCCTCAATATTACCTACACCATAAATGTTATTGTCACATTAATTTTGACTATTTAAACGGCGTTTGTATGTGATTATATTGCTTAATGACAAAAATTGTTTGTGTTTAAAAGAAAAAACTTGGACATAAAACCAAGCATTATTGCGGAAGATCCTTTGCAATGTAAACATATAAGCGCATCCCCAAAATACCCCGGATATAACCGAATTAGAAGTTCTTCGTCAAATTCCAAAAAAAAAGTGAAATTGTACTAGAAGATTGTACACATTACAAGGAATCATAGGGGTCTATCTTATATGCGAAACCCGCAGAGATAGGCCTTCGAGATTATACTGTTGACAACCCAGGGGAAGATTGATGGAAGATATAGGAGAAGAAGACGCTATGCTTCATGATTTCAATATTTTAGCAACTTGTACGAGTGCTATTCCATTGAGTCAATCTATTTATTTATTCTTATAAAGAATATATCAAAGCTTGGCTAAAAAATATTAAGGTATAATTGGTTCTTATAAGCTTAACACAGTCATTTATAGTTTTCATTTTAATGGTCAAACCGCACTAGCACGTCAGCGGCGTTGCACTGCACGGCGCGTCGCTTCACCACGAAATATATTTTCACAGTTTTGTATGAAGCAAACCGCACCAGAGCGGCGCGGGCGCTGCACTGCGCGGCACGGCGAACAGAAAAGTGACGCGCTAGTGCGGTTTGACCTATAAACTGCATTTATTTAGTATTTCACTTTTGTACATTAATATGAAATCAACTCTCAATGTTTTATATAACATATATCTGAACCTTGTAGAAAAAAATTATGGAAAGAGAGCTTAATTATTTTTACCCAACCTATACAAATTTGGGATAAATCACTTTCTCCAGGTTTTTACTTCGTACACCATGAGAAAGAAAGAGACGGAAAACTTTCCCAAATTATGACACCACTTTTAAGTACTGTAAGGATGTTATTCATGTCCCGCGTCTCCGTTGACTCCGCCCACAAGTTTTCATATGCGACATTAATGGACACAAGTCAAAGGTTTTTTAGGTTATTTGATATATTTTTGTTTTTAACAATACAATGAAAAAGTGGTTATACGAATAAACAAAAACATTATGTCGACATGTGCTATGAATGGATGCATAAATACCCTAGCACTAGTCCTAGCCACGCCCAGGTCTCAAAACTGACTACAACAGCGCTCTCTCTTCTATTGCCCTGAGATCCGAACTCAGTATATTACCCTAGTTGTTAGTGCCAACAGTAGATTATATTGTTAAATGTTTTTTTTATCACACTCATCACATTTTTATCATTTTTTAATTTTTTTTTTTAATATTAGTGCGTTATTTTTATGTTTGATTTTAAAACTTCGAATACCCAAAAAAGTGCGATAAAATATCTTTAATACCCACGGATAGGCTTTGACATTTTTTTCTCGAATACCTTGTTTTATGTAATTATGTTCCGATTATTATGTTTTATTGAAAAATCTTTTTTTTTTGTTGTTGTAAAGGATTGATATTTCAAACCACTGACAGGAGAATGTACCAGAATAAGAAAGAATAGTCATGAAATTTTAAATAATTTATTTTATTATATACGCCATTATGGGCTTTTAAATAACTGTGCAATAGATAATGTAAAATAATAGTGACATAGAAAATAACATGGAGTAAATGATTGACACACAAAAACACAAAAAAGTTACTAGAAATATTACAATGCTATAATTGACATTAGTATTTTTGGAAGAGGTATGCTATTATAGCCTTCTTGTAACTAGTTTCAGTGCAGTGTAGGAATTACCCACTATAGATTATGCAATCTAGGTACAAGCGAATATCTAAATGACTCAGTCCTGATATTATTGTTACATTTAAAAATATTTTTGGATCGCATAGGTGTGTTAAGTGCATGGAAGGTAATTAAGCTAAATAAATCAGGACTACCTATAATACCATTAACAATTGTGAAAATAAAAGTTACACCTCAGAGCAATAATACACAAGAGAGAGCGCTGCTGTGGTAAATTTTTTTGAGGTTTGCCGGACTCGGCAAGACCTGGGCGTGGCTAGGACTAGGGATAGGGTATTTATACATCCATTCATAGCACATGTCGACATAATGTCTTTGTTTATTTGTATAAGCACTATTTCACAGTATTGTTATAAAAAAACATATAGCATGTAACCTAATAAGCCGTTGAGTAATGTTAAGTTATTTCGCGTATCGAAACGTGTGGGCGGAGTGAACGGAGACGCGGGATACGAATAACCTTCTAACAATACTTTAAAGCGGTGTGATAGTTTGGGAGATTTTGTTGTCTCTTTCTCTCTCATGGTGTACGACGTAAGAACCCGGAGAAAGTGATTTATTCCAAATTTGTATAAGTTGGGTAAAATTAATTAGCTCTCTCTCCATATATTGTTACTTCAAGGGTTAAACACTACTCTGTTCACTGATTGGAAGATGTCATTAGTCCAAATCGCCGCTAATTCATCAAACAATAACGCTTAAATTCAGACGAAAAATTACTAGTAGTCGTATTTGGATGTAGTGACCCAATTCTATAATATTGATAAGGTGAACAAAATCTGTTGATTTAAAAAATAAATTAAAATCTTTTCAACTGGTCGCGTGCTAAGTAAGAACATTACTGGCTTTAAAGGCAGTCATCCGTATGCAGAGAGACTCGCGGAGCGTGAATAAGACAGTGTGTAGTATTATATGAATGGTCCAATTACGCGATTTCTTTCTGGAACGGTGGTCTAATGAAGGAAGGGTTGGGCGATCCACCGAAACACTTGGCTGCGTTGGGTGTCGTTATTTATCCTCAGTGCGTTATGGTCTCCTGTGCAGGTCTAAGGTTCTCCATTTTTTTTCTCTTTTATTTATTATGAATCTATTTATCTATTATTGGTATCAAGCATTTTTTTCAAAAATGTCGTACTTAAACAGAAAAAATATCCATTGCAGAATCCTGATATTAATATACCCAATACTTTATACCACTTTGCAGGCAAAATGCGAGCCTTGGGGTTGGAAATAAGATGCCATTTTCTCAAGCTCTATGGAAGCGAATGAGGCGAACCTTTGAAATTTTGTTAAAAATAATGGACTAAATGCGATTAAAGGAAAAAAATCTTCCAAAAGTACCAATTGTTAAAAATATACCACTTTGCAGGAAAAATTCGAGCCTTGCGGTCGGAGATAAGATGCCGTTTTCTCAGGCTCCATTGGATCGAATGAAGTGAACATTAGAAATTCTGACAAACATAATGGAATTAAGATGATTAAATGATAAAATCTTCCTAAATTAATACTTGTTAAGGATATATCACTTTGTTGGCAAAATACAAGCCGTTTTAGCGAAAAGTATTATTTATTTCACGCTCTCGAAGTATTTTTTAATTGCATTTAAAACACAATAATTACAAAACAAAACAAAAGCGCCGACGTGCGTCACAAATTCCGAAAGATTTACAAGCTATTAGATTGGTTCTATATACTAACTAACAATTATATAAGTATATAAAAATAAAGTTAACACTGCTTTAAAATACGTTTCAAATTCATGTGCATTCACATTCAGAAAAAATCTTAAAAATGGCTGGATTGCTGAAAGAATTCAACAGCACTATAAATTTCTAATGCGCTGTCTCATTATTTTATTTAACTAAATGTATATCTCATTTGCATTGCTTGTTGCATAATTTTGTAATTTTTTAAAACTTAGTGTGAATTTATCGTTCAAACAGAAGATAGGTACCAACTCGTATGCAGTATTAAATGCGCCCGTTTCCCATCGGGCCGGAAATCGGCTCGATTGCCGTCCATGAGTAGTATGGTTTTTCATTTTTATATTATTATATATTTAAAGGCGCTGGGCGCGTAAAAAAGCACTGTAATTAAGTACTATCAGCGCCTTAGCAATTGGCCGGCTGGAGGGGACTGCTCCAATGGCGCCTGCACAGGGCTGGCCTTGTACTCACATACTCGTACACTACGACAATACTTCCTACGCCGGCATTGTGTACGGCGGAAACGTCCACTCTGTGCGGCGTAAAATAAAATATCAACATGTTTGAAAACCTGTAGTTTTTTCTTCACTTTCCGCTCTAGGAGATCGTGGAACGACGTAGGCATAGCACTTTCCAGGATGGGGGTAATTTCCTCAATAAAAAGTTCGAACGTGTTATCAAAATATCTTCTTTAAATCTGGCTTTCCAGAACCGGACATTCATTCTAAACGAGGATTATTTTTAAATTGAAATGATGGAACGATCTAGATTTGAATTGGATTGGCGCGACAGGAAGTGACGAGGCGGCTCTATGGTCGGGTGCCCCGCGAGCCGCTCTGCCGTGTCTATTGTCTGTGGTACTCAGACGAGCTGATGATACCTTATTTTTTGTTGTTTATGGACTATTCCTGCACCCATGTCGTACGTATTTATTACCATTGTCTCTGGTTTAAAGGCAGAAAGGGTGTCGTCATTGATGAGTGACACGAGCTAAATTTAACAATGATCAGTATTTATTAGTTGATGATTGAAACAAATGGACAAGATTAAATTTAAAAAAATATACCTTTCAACTCCTAGGACCCAGACAGGTCAGCGAAAATGATTATTGATTAAAATAATGTTTCAATATTTCAAAAAGTTTAATGGATTTCTTTCAATATAAGATAAAACTAACCTAACTTCGGGCTCACGAGACATTCTCTTCAGTGGAAAGGAGGGTGCTTAGAAAACACAACTGTACCTGCACGTTCGCACTAAGCTTGTCATCGATATGGCTGTTCGGAAGGAGTAATATGTGTCATTCCAGAGTATTAGATACTTTGAGTATCGCCCTGGTGAAAGACCACCATTCGGATTAAAACATTGGTTAAAAATGGCTTTATTCGTGTTTCGTGACCAGATCTTAATAGCCAGGTATTTTTCAACCTTCCTCTTCCCCATATATTTCCCCTCCCCTCTACCTTCAGCCTTACAACATACCCCAATTGGGTATGCTAAAGTCTCACTGGCTCTAGACGATTGGGAGCAGTTGGGACAATATAAAATAAAATAAAAGCTTAAGGTTAGACCTGATAATCTGCAGGGCGATTCTGCTAGTACGTATAAATGGTAGGGAGAAGGTTTGACATGTACCTACGTATTTTTATACCTGAAAAGTTTTCGTGAAAAATCAAATAAATTGAATGTTTTCGGGTCGAGGGGTATTAAAAAATGCCTCACCGCCACACATCATATTATTATTTTAACAGTGGAGATGTTCTAAACCCAGCTCTATCGCGTTCATTCGCCATATGAAAGGTAAATTTCAGTATTGAGGAGATTCTGTGATAAGAGAATTCTTTCTTAATGCTTGTATTTTAATCGTGAAAAATTAATTGGTTTCTGCTTTTTCAATTGAAGTTGCTCGTTGTTTTTTTTTAATTTGTTATGTCGATGGTACCGCTTTACAGTGCAGTCGTGAGGCAAAACAGTCAAAGCGTTTAAAAAATACGTATTTCAAGAACCATTTAAAATAGTTAAGTATAAAATTATTTCAAAAAATATTTATCAATATCTAGCTAAGCATGTGTATGTAATTTAATGCTCAAAAAAGTATTTTCTGATATAGACTTTTTGATGAAATATCACATTTTTTAATAGTGTTATTTTGATGCATACAAATTGTTGCAAAACGTTGTTATCTGTAAAAAATGCAATAAAACCACAAAACTACCCTCGCAATAAAGACACTTGCATTACGCATGCGTGCGTTCACCCCTCGCATCTCGCCCGGGGCCTTCATTAGGCGGGCCATGTATTCATGGGAGAGTCGTACACCGTACAGCCAGCCAGCCACCAACCACCTCCACGCCATCCCCACAACCAAAACACAGCCTCGCGGAGGGTGGAATCCCCAGAACTATTCGACAGTTTCCTCCCATGGAAAGTAATACTGACTCTGTTATAGTCGACCTAACGGAAGAATAATTTATCGTTTCGAATTATTTATCTTTGTTGTTAAAGTTTAAAAAGCGTAGTGTACTTATGTTTCTCTATTTTATAATCTCCTTTCCCAACCTACCTCAAAACGTTATCTAAGTATTAGTTCCCCTTGGCTCTAGTGAATTATAAATCTATCTAATCTTATCTAAAGAAGTATAATTACCTGACGAACGTATTCCATTAGTCAATAATTTTCATGAGAACGGTTCCTGCAACTTACATTCAGAAAACCTTAAGATGCATAATGTACGTAAGATTGAAACATTGATATGAACATTTAGACAGGAGATTGATTTCTGGAGTACAGTTCTTGGCACGAGTCGATTTTCGAAATCAATAATGCAGGTGTTCAAGACTTGTTATTGTTCTGTATCCGGTCCAAATATTTTCTTCTCTAAATTGAATGTTGTATTTTCGGTATACATATTTAAAAGTAAAATTAGGAAATAAAATGTTCTTCTTTTGTTCGATCTCTGATTTCACTTGTAATGCCTATTCATTTATCGATTTTCTCTTCAAACTACACCATTTTCCTTGCCTAGGCAACAATCTATATAAAATGACTTAGTTTAAATTTAATGAAATAAAAAAATAACTTTGTAAGACTACAGATTTTATTTTATTTTTTTATGACCGACCGGTTTTGCTTAGCCTAAGCATCATCAGGGTACAAAATTAAACCAAACAAATATAATTATATACTGTGCGGTTATTATATACGTACAGAGGGAGAATACAATATAAAATAAAATAATAGAACAGGGAGAAAAGAAAAGAATAACGGTCCGTAATGAAACATTAAATTAAATCTGTGGTCCTACAAGGTTATTTTTTTATTTCATTAAATATTTCATACCACAAGGTAATTGCTTTCTACGAAAATATAGCTTTAAATTTATTTGCAACAACTATAATCTTTCGGATTTTTACAGATTTCAAACACATTTTTACTCATAGTTATGTTCCTTCTCGTTTGTTAGCGGTATATCTAAATCTGTTTTCGGAAATCAAATTCGATTAATAATTTTAAAAGTTCGTACAATTGAAAGCTGCATAAAGAGCGATCATATGGCGGGGCATGTGTATAATTTGATTGAAACTCGACAAAACGAAGTTCTTAATATTTAAAATTACTCAAGATTCGATTTGAACACTAAAACCTACTGGTGTATGTAGGTACCTGGAGATATCTAAGTACCTTACTAGTGAGAAGGTATTGTACGAGTATATATATGTAGTACCTACCGAGTTACCTGAATATGGAGTGAGCGAATTTGTACACCGGCGCGACGTGACATTTGGGAC
The DNA here is from genome assembly GCA_022651775.1 of Drusus annulatus. Classification (NCBI taxonomy): domain Eukaryota; kingdom Metazoa; phylum Arthropoda; class Insecta; order Trichoptera; family Limnephilidae; genus Drusus; species Drusus annulatus. Next base: position 100,512 of record JAGWCC010000027.1, read on the forward strand.
CGTTGAACACGTGCACTTCTACCGTGAGAATAAAGTGATAACATTTTAAAGTCTCGGAGGCCTCAAAAGTTTTCAATGAGTTTCTCAGATACCTACACAATTATTGCACAATGAACCGAGCTCATTGTGTTCATTTAGCAAATATATTGCAACAGCTGTGAGGGTTTTGGGTGCACCTTAACTACCAATATTAACATCACTGTATCAAAGTCCTGGCCGAATGTACTAAATATTTAAAGCAAACAGTTTTATGTAAAAACATTTCAAAACATGTTTGCGTTTCAACGGAAATCAAACTGACAACTACGACAAAACGAATATGAAAAATGCTATTATCAATGAGTTAATGTTACAATGTTAAACATAAAGGCGTGTTTTATATTTTCGGGATGGTTCTTAACACAAAACTATTAACATCACAACACCTGGAATGGAAGCTCTCACATTATATGGTATTGAAAAAATCCTGATAACATTTTTGCGCTGGAGCGGGAATATATTCCGTACTTTATACCATACAAGAGTCTCATTAAATGGATTTCCCGGAACCGTTAGAACTAAGTCACTCCGATTTGACGAAAGGAATTAAGTAGGAGAAGGGGAAGAAAGGGGAAAGGGAACTTTGACGTACCTTTTGAGATCTATTTATGTAAGTACCTACTTAAATAGCTGAGTTCATTTTATGGCGTTTTAATTTTTAATAGTTCAATCATGGTAGTACTATGAGAATCTTTAATTCTGTAACAAGTTAAAAGATAATATCCTCAAATCTCCGGAATGTAACTTTATACTTACTTTTAAAATTACACGCGTAGACCGTTGATCATTTATAACGCCAAAGGGCTGAAGAATCCGCCAAATAACACAGAGTCAAACATATTTCCCACAGTTTCGTAATCGGCTTATCTTATAAAATAAAGTTTTCCCTCTTATGACGTTCTTTTAATTCAGATCACATCTTTGGTCAGGCAAAGTGTAGCAATATCCACCCTATACCCCCGTGACATTTCATCCCTTTAATATCCGTGTAATGAAATTCCTTTGCCCCACCCCCTGGGAGGCAGTCGGGCAGGCACCTCATTCCCTCCCTACTACCGCAGCCCATACCTCTCCTCCGAGAGAGCGAGGGTTGCAGCACCTACCCTTTAGAGTCTCCCCTACCAGAGATGACAAGTGTTGGGGGTTGCATGGGACAGGATTACACATTAATGTCGCAAACAAGTCGAATGACTTTATCATTTAGTATTTTAATTGGTGATAAAGTTAAAACATATAAAAGCAGGTAGTTTGAAAACCTTGCTGTACTATTTTGTTTAGGACTTGCCGAACGAAATTATTTAGACAATAAATTTACAAATCTTTGTAAGAGTCGGTGACTTACCTTAATCAATTTTATAAATTTTTAAATAATGGTGTGAAAGTGATTAGGTACTTAATTATGAAAATAATACATATTTTTGAACAAAATGCATTGTACAACTACTAGTAAATAGTGAAACCTTCCGCTAACAAAGTAATTGAGTCATAGCGGTAATAATATTATATACTACTCTGTTGTGATTCCCCAAAAAGTATGAATTTTTAATGAGAAAATTCAAAACCAAGTGAATAATATTATTCGTATTAATCAATCTAATTCATACCACTGCGCACTTGATATCGAACGTGTAGTATTGTCTATTTTCCACAGTTATTGATTTACATTAAAGATTACAACAACGTTCATTCACTTAAGATATTATGTCAACCATATGAGGTGAGGAGACATATTAGATATAACAATGTAAATATGAATTTTCAGTAATTCATCCACAAGCTTGAAAAATGCACACAATTTAATGTAGAATTGTAGTTGATGTATTAAGCAAGTGGAAATCCATTTGTTTTTAGATTATTATGACTGTTGATGTTCTCGTGTACACGTTTTGGTTAATTTATTTTAAATTGGTTGGAATCCATTAACCAGGTATTTTCATTGCACGCACCATGTCAAGATTTCAATTAGAATCGTCTCGATTGCTCATCTGTTCATGTTCATTCATGACCAAGCATAACAACTAATCACGCATCATCAAGAAATAAAATATTATGGCACATGATAATAATGGCCATGCTTTGTTCCATTGATAATGTTTTCATACTCTTCTTATTGAAGCCTTCGTCTGGCGCCTGGCGCTCTCAGAAAATGATAAATGTATAAATTTTTGAACAAGTGCTATCTATAGTCTATATCTATACTATCTACATATTATAAAACGGTTCTCACATTTTCAGTTACGGTAAAATTTTGTGATAATATTTCCTTGATTTACCATTCACTCCATTTATATACTTAATATATGTATATCGCAGAGCTTTTAACTAAAAATTGTTTTAAAAAAATTTTAAAAATAATAAAAATTATTGTTTAAATAAAATTTAAAAAAACCTTAAAATTAAAATGGAGTTCTACAAAATAAACTTTAAAACCATACATAAATTAATACATGTGTTTTTTAATAATAAAAAGTGCTCAGGTTCAAACGGAGCAAGTCGGATGGCTCCTCCGGTTTGTGAATTGTACACTTCTTACAATTCCAGTTTGTTGTTTTTCTGTTACCTTAATGGAGATATAAAAATATCTTTAATCGATAACCCGGTTGTTAGTATTTTATTAAAATCAGACACTGTTTAATATGAGCTTGAATTTGACATTCCGTAATGTTTTAAAAATATTTTTTTATATTAGTTACATTTAAGTTTACAAGTATCTAATTATTTCATTTTGTTTTTGACTAATAATATTTTAACTTAAACACTACTTATTATTTTGGTTTACATGCGTTTAAATAATTTTTACAGGCTTTTTTAAATTTATTGATAGGCATAATTTTGATGGTTTCCGGCAGCGCATTATACGATTTTATTCCTTTATATGGTAAGCTGTTTTGGGTGTTGGCTTTATTCTTTTCTGGTAGTCTAATCTCTTTGCATGCCCTTGTATTATACTTGTGAATATCAACATTGTAGATAATTTTGTCAGAAAAATACTCTGGTAACAAGTTGTTCTTCATTTTATGTATAAACATCAATGTGTTCAATGTCAGCATCTGTTTAACTGTCAGCCAATTTAGTTCCTCTGACATTTTAGCTACTTTTGAGTATCTATTTCGCCCAAGTATAATTCTCATTGCTCTATTTTGGAGAATTTGAAACCTGTTTTGTTCTTTGTCGTTACACAAGAAAAGAATATAAATATTAATAAATTGAATCACACAATGAAGAATGCACAAATTCACTGTAAATGTTTCACTGATTCTTCACTCATTTTTCCATGGATATTATTAGTGTTCGAATTAAATCAGAGAAATCCGGAACGATGTTCCGGTTTGTGAAATCTATCTACCTCACCATTGCCATCCATGTTGTATCAAAGAAGTCTATGAAATTGCTATAGAGACTTTCTTTGAAACCTTATATACTCAGGTCTTAACTGGAGTAAGTTATATTATAATCTAGGTAATTTAGTCTAAAGTGCAAACGAGGTAAACTATCGATTTACTGTTGTTATAACTATTAAGAATCAGCACTCAAGAATTACTCTAAAAGTTATTTTGTAGAATTATAATAAAAGCAATACTACAAAAGATTTATCTGCAAATTTTCTATGGGTAGAAAAATATCTGAGGTTTCCAGGGAATATTTTTTTTTTAACTGTAATCCTTTGAATTCTGTGAAAAACTTACTAAAATGTAAGTAAAAGGTGCAGTTCGAAAACCAGCAAAGGCATTTTTGAACGTTTAACCTCAAATTTCAGAATGTATTTCACAAAGAATTTTAAAAAAATACTGTGTAAGACTTGTATTCACTGGAAAATTAGACATTTTTTTGATTACCTTTATGGAATTAACAGATAAATAGTTTGTAGTTTTGTTGTGTTAAAGCCAAAAAATATGTATATTTGGGTGCTGACCCTTAATATTCATCCTTAAAAATAATATTCGAGTGTTTCTGTTGAAAGGAAAATTCTTAGCTCGCACCATATGAATTCACCCACCTATTAACCATTAAACTAGCTTGTATTTTATTTCGGAGGTATAATATAATATGGTATAAGCACTGAACGTTTGTATGTGTAGTAACTCATAGAACATGAAAAAGTCATTACCCCTGGCTTAGGGCAATGTTTTCTCGACAGGGGTTGTTAAGCGGGATTATGTTTCACGGGGCAGTACTAGATTATGAATGACTTGTTAAAATAATAAAGGTGAAGAGATGAGTTCAATAAATAATACGAACTTACCATTATTAAGATTAAAAAAACAGTATGTAATCGAATGACTTATTCCTAATTTCACTACTCCGAATACTTTTAACAAAGTAGTTTTTCAGTAACGTTAGAATGAGATTTTTTGCTTTGAAATTTGAAACTGAACAGCTTATTGCATTATTGGCCTTTACATCAAAAAAATATTCAGAATTCATTGATAATGTGGATAATTTTTTTGATACAACAAACTAGTCCCGTAACGTAGAGGTGGTAGGACCATGGGATCGCCGATTGAAGAAAGAGGATAAACAAATCTGCGGAGGGTAAAGTAATGCGGGAGAGGAAGGTTGTTAGATACTTATGTTTTTAGATTTTAACATAAATAATATAATTTTAATCCAAGTGAAAATTAATAACCGCTATTTTTTAATATCTGTAATTTGTGGAAAAACCAATATAACTTAAATCTTATCCAGTGCCTTCAGGGGTCCCTTAACTGCGCTACTTTGGCGGCCATCACCGAATTATGTTTTCCAGAAAACATTTTTCTAAGGCAGTCGACTCTTAGATCAGCAACGTCATCGGCTATCGGAAGGCTGATAGAACCCAAACGCAATCCAAATACTAAGTTTGGAGATCGCGCTTTCGGAGTTTCGGGGCCGAAGGCTTGGAATAAACTCCCTCCGGAACTAAGATGTATAACGAGCCCAACAGAATTTCGGTCCAAACTGAAAACTTACCTTTTCAGACTCTCATATCATTAAATTCATTAAAAGAATCTCAACATAATCTGTCTCTCGACGAATCACCTTTGGATATGAAAATTTTAACCAAGTCCTGTACTGTATGACAAATTCAGAAAGTCCATTCTTTTAATTTCGCTCCCATGCCCTAAATCGGAAAAAATAAATAAACTAAAATAAAATAAAAATTAAAAAATTAAAAAATAAATTAAAATCATAATTATAATTTTTAAAATCATATCTAATGGGACCTGCCAGGTAAGTATGTTCCACTATATTTTCTTATTTAAACTAGAAATTAATATGTAATGATAAAATAATATCTGTACAGCGCCCTTGAGGTGATTTTTCACAAAAACGGCGCTATACAAATCGTCCAAGTATTATTATTATTATTATCTACGAAGAGTGGTGAGGGTTCGATGTTAAGCTCATCTTGAATCGTCGATCTTCTTATTCGATCCCATTCTCCAACTCCTGTTACGCCTCTCTATTAACAACTTTTTTTAAAATATGTTATTTTCCGAGATATTCAAGTGCATGCCACGGTGTTTGTCGTAGCTTCGGCAAATAATTTCACCATTTACTATTGCCCATATCCATTAAAAATAATTTTAATGAATATTTTTCTCCAATTTCTAACCAGCCAGTACGTATTATTATGTATCTCATACCTACCATAAGACAGTTCTTCCAAATGTTTTCCCCTAGCAACTCATTCAACCCTGGTACAAGTCTAGATTTGGCTTTCAACCCAACTGGAAATGGTAGGGAAAATGAATGGGGGAGTCGTTCTCCAGTCAGTCCCCATAATCCTATGGGTTTAGGGTTTCGTTCGGAACTTGTAAGCTTTCACTGCATCCATATTTCATACCCCCTGATACACTGATGGGTTTTCCTATTATAATCGGACGGCTTATGGGAGAACATGACGTCTTTTTGATGGACTTTTACGCTTTCCCTTGCTTGTTATTTTAACGGTGCGGCAGATCCGAGGAGTGATTTGAGTGGTATTATAAATGCATCTGTAGTGATTAGCTATAAGTATCGGGAATATTAGTGAAAGGTGTTGTTTAAAATATGTAAAATTTATATGCAGGTTGTTTAATAAGGTTATTGATTTCAACAAGTTTTTGAAACTATCATTTCAAGAATTAAAGCAGACATATTTTAGTCCTTTCCCCTTTTGAGCAATAAATTAACTTTAATTGATAAAGAATGCAAAGAAATTGACTATTTACACTATCTCTATTTTCATAAAATAGTTTGTTTTTCATTTTTCGCCAATGCTGTATTTTGTTATACTTTGAATAGTTACATCTCAATAACATTCAAATGACAAACGCTCAAAATACATTAAAACGCATACAATTATTTTAAGCAACAATTTGCCTTAAAACACGAATTATAATACTTGGTGTAGTTCTTAAAATGTCATAAGAAGGGAAACCAATATTTTAAAACAATTATCTTATGCGTTCAATCTTAATGGATATTTTAACATGCATCAAATATTTTCGTCTTTTCCACACAAATTTATTAATTAGACTAGTTGTTAGTGTTGTTACCGGTATTAAATCATGGGATGTAACTTGACCTGCCAAGATGAAAACCAATAAATTTTGTTCATACAGAATCCTTCTTGATTAGAAATGATTGTGAGTTTTCCTACAGAAATAAACCGTGGAAGCTATACGATACACCAACATTAAATAATATAATTTCCTGGCAATCAAGCAAAATATCTGGATTTGAAAAAGGGTCATTTAATTTTAAAATTTTACTTCAGGCATACAATAGTTACAATTGTAACAGTGGCCTGTTAAAGTAAACTATATGGACACACATTTCAAATATAGAATAAAAATAATCGTCTGATGAAATATGTTACAGGTAGGTACTATATCGCTTGTCTGGATTTTAAAAGAGTTTTTTTATAGTTTTCTTAACACATGCAACAGTTCCAATTTTGAAAATGTTACACTCGTATGTACGATTGTACCCACAAGGAAATTGTAGTTTTGAATACTTGGGTATTAATTATAATAAGCATGTATGTACTGTACTTGTGTAGATCGCTTAGAGCATTTAGATGCTCTAACTTCAATGGACTGGCGAACATGCAGTGATTCCCAAATGGTGCATAGAAACTGAAAGATGTTGACTTTGAATCAAATGAATAGTTTCCCGTTCATATGAGAGGTCTTTGCCCTATCCGGTTATAATTAAAATTATTATTAGAAATCTAGTTGTTACCTCTAAAAAACCACCGAGTGTAATTCAAATTGTAAGGTAATCAAGAAAATATTTTATTCGTTTGATTATTTTCTTAACACATTATATCAGTTTTAATTTTGTAAATGTCACTCGTGCGTACATATGTGCGCAGCACAAGATAATTATATTGTTCACTAGGAGTGATTATTATCTTGTCTTACTTTGTTTCTTGTTTTTCTGTTTATTTCTATTTCTACTATAGATTATATTTATTTTTTCGTTATATTAACCATTACTATTTTTTGCGCTGTATAACAATGTGTAAGTTGTAATTTATTTCTAAAATATGCAAAAAATTAAAATTTTACTAATTATTATAAAAAATTATATATATATATGTATGTAGGTACCGCTGTTATTCCAATAAATTTTAAAAATCCAGTGGTATTTATCGCACATTATTGTGAGCTTCCCGATAAATTTTAGGTTTTACATTTTTTTTTCAAAATACCAACATAAAGTTTATTGCCTTGAAATTTAAACTTGAATGTCAAGAAATATTAATAGAATATTGTTCATAATATTATTAAAGTTCACATATTTTCGTACCTGACCACTTGTTTGTCACCACAAATTGTAATCTTTTATCCTTCCTTTACTTATAATCTACAACAAACATTCCGTATCCGTATGTATTATAGCCAACCGACGCACAACAAGCCACGGTAAATTATATTGTTAATTTAACACACAAACTCATTTCTCTGATGATGCTAAAATGCAGATTATTTGTATCTTCTTACTTGTTGTTACTAGTACTGGGCGTTAACTATAATTCGAAAAAACGCCAACGCCGTTATCGTTGGCGATTGTTAACTGTTAAATATAACCGTTGAAAATAACGCCGACGTTGACTATTTTTTGGTAGACTACCAATATAATACTATATTTTTTAAATTACATACAAGTACACAGAGCGTCCTTGAGGTGATTTTTCCACGAAAACAGCGCTATAAAAGTTATCCATTTATTGTTATTATTAAGTCTAGACGTTGAATTATTTTAGCTAATAATGCAAATGCAATGGTAAAGAATAGTAAAAAAGTAAAATAATATATTGCGTCGTATTGTCTGCTAAAACTTAATTTATTTGCTTACTAGGTATTTGCACTTTGGCCGTAAACTAAACATAAACATAAGACAACTACACCATTAATCGTATTCTTCAACTCACAAAAACACATCGAATGCACGCGCGACGTGTAAAAGCGCACTAAACTAAACGAGTAGGAGATTGACATAAAACTAACTTGCAAAAATAATGAATAACGAGCTTATTGGTTTTAATAATAATAATCCCCTGTTGAAAAATAACAGCTCGATGAAAAGACATTGGGAGATATTTAACACAACTGTTATTTTACTTGTCATTATTTTCGTCGCTTGATTCTAGGCGCTACGTATCGGCCGTTTCGGATAGGAAAGTCCACAAAGATGTCTAGTAAGAAGAAGTATTACCAAAAGATAATTCTAAACTACGCATAATGTTGTGCACGACGCACACACTCTTTACACCTTTTCAAAGACTAAAAGAATAGGTACATGACAATGCGATGCGTCGTTTAAGTTATTGGTTATAAGCTTAAGTGATAAATTATAGGTTAGATAAATTAATTTGTAAAGCGCCCTTCAGGTGATTTTCCCACAAAAACGGCGCTACAAAAGTTATCCATTTATTATTATTATTATTATTATCTAGCTGTTATTTCCAACAGCTAGATATATTTTGATACAGTATTAGTTGTTACCCGTGTAAAATCACGGAATGTAACTTGACTTCTCAAAAAAATGTTAGTTGCTCACCACCATATTCAAATAAAGAATACAATTAATTTTCTGCTAAAATACATATTATATATATTTATATTAGGTAGGTATTTTATCACTTGTCTGGATTTGAAAAGCTTTTTTTTAAATTTTATAATGTTCTCAACACATCCATCGGTTCTAATTTTGAAAAGTTCACACTAGTACGTAAGCATAAGGAAATAAAGAGGTTAGATTTTTCCGTTACTCTCTTACGTTATTTTAACGAAAATCTGAAAACAAATCCTGGTAATAAAGGGGTGAAATTAACTAACCATAAATTCATTTCTCCATACGTGTGGGCAAAGAGGAACGAACGCGACACAACTACGAGTTTTGAAACACGCAATCGTCTTGTATTTACCTGCTGTTCTGATAGTCCGATACTTGACATGACCCGATTAAAACTCTTGAATCTCTTGATTAGTCCATATCTTCATCCAGGGGCATCCCGGACTTCTAACTTCAGTTAACCAGTGTATATATACTTAGAGTAACAATGGTACATTGTTAACATTGTTACTATTGTTACTCTAAGTATATATTATTTAAATATATATTTTCGTAGAAATCAATCACTTTGTGGTTTGGCAAATTTAATGAAAATGAAATAATTACATTTTTTATTTTAATTTTTATGATCGACCGGTTTCGCTTAGCCTAAGCATCTGCAGGGTGTAAAATTAAACTTAACAAAAGAGCTATTAAAATTAATAGTAATATTTTTAATAATCAGTTAAATTTGTCCAGTATTCCAATATTAAGTATGTTTCCTGTAAACTCATAAAAATAATCATTCTTATATCACGTTCTCATTTGACGTTTTGCCTCTTTCATTTCATATTATCTGTCTCTTTCTCTCTGTTCCTTTGTTATAATTTAAATGTTATTCTGTTGCTTTCTCACTGTTCTCTTATTTTATTTTATATTGTATTCTTCCTCTGTATGTATTATATATATATAACCACACACTTTATATTTTTAGTTAAGTTTAATTTGGTACCCTGATGATGCTTAGGCTAAGCGAAACCGGTCAGTCGTAAAGATTTTTTTTTTTAATCAGTTGTCTTATACAAAGTTATTATTTCATTTTCATTACATATATGTATATATTAAGACCAATTCCACCAAGTTCATATTTTGCTTTTACTTTTGAATCATTATTATCATTACCAAAAGACATTATTCAATAACGAAACTTTCATAATCTCCATTATTTAATTGAGCCTAAAAACTAATTAGTTGATCACATATGTTACTAAGCAAAAAATCATCGCAGTTTCAAAATGATTTCTTGAAAGAATGTATACTTTCGCATATTATTGACTTTCTCATGCATACATCGAATGGCATCAATGGTTATTGTTCTATAAAGTTCCACTTGTCCAATCATATTTGTTCAATGGTGCGTATTAATGAACAATTACCTTCCACTTGAATGTCTTTCAGTTTAAATATTCAACGATGAGCAAACATTTTCTTCGCGTCTATAAACGCCTCAACAATCGCCATGTTTGCTTGATAATTACTGAAGTAATATACGAAGCTTGTAACTTATAATTATATGCCATACTATCCTTTTCAGTTTCAAGGTTGCCATCAATCATATTTAGTTTCCAATTTGATGGGCAAAAATACCGTGTATGCATAAATTATACATCAGAATACAGAATACGGCCTCCATGGTCGAGTGGTAAGACGCTCGACTACGAATCCAAAGGTCGCGGGTTCAAACCCGGCGTGCGCCAATAACTTTTATTTAATGAATATGTGTCATAACACATTTAATTCATATAAAAATAATAACAAGTATATTTGCGGCACGTTCCAGAGAGGTAGATACTCTAAGTATCACCCTGGTGAAAGACCACCATTCAGAATCGAAACGTTGCTTGAAATGGCTTAAGCCCTGTTTGGTGACCAGATCTGAATAGCAGGTACTTCCCAACCTTCCTCTTCCCGATCTCCTTCCCCTCCCCACTACCTTCATCCTCACAACATACCCAATTTGGGGATGCCATAGTCTCACTGACTCTAGACGGTTGGGAGCAGTTGAGACTCTTGTGCGGTATTCATGTAAAAATAAAAAAATAAAAACTTGTTAGATTATTTTTGCCTTTCCCCGAAAACACATCGGCAGGTCGAAATGCTGTCTCTGAAAAGAAAAATCTAGTAATAAGTAGTCAAACAAAATGATAACTAAAGATTTTTTTGTAATTTTTATTTATAGATTATAGAATATGGAGGGAACAGTGTGGACCTTGTCTATAATGCTTGAAGAAATTTATAGGACCCCACATAGGACGGAAATTGGTATCGTAGTTTTCACCTTTTGAAACAATGTCGTGTTTTGATGTTTTTTTGACACAATACAATTTTTTATTTTTATTTATTCTGTGATGAGTTTTCATCGATTCGAGATGCTGTGAATTACAAACAGTAATAAATGTCCAGGTACGTACGTACAAGATATGACACAAACTACATAGATAAAACTAATGTATTGTTGACTTACCTTCTTTGTTGCAACTCACTCAGCTTAACATTCTTTGACGTAGACTTAGAAAAAATGAATTGCTGTTCCTCAATCATCACTCTACTAATTATGGGTATCATTCTCCATTGTCCAGAATGTCGAGACTTGTTAACTCAAGCCCCGGTCTTGAAATTTTTGGTACTAGTCCAAATGATTTTTGTCATTTTTTACGACTCTACCAAAACCTTGTTCAGGCTTTGTCTTGAATGTTCTTTCTAATGTATGTTTTTGTCATTGCATCAATACAATATTATGTATGTGCTGTTCTTTCTCTGTTTCTCTTTTTTCCCATATTGTGTTATTTTTTTTTTGTAATTGGACAGTGGTCCGTTAGTAATACATAAATAAATATATAATAATAAAAAATTAATATACTATTAATTCCACTAGGAATTTAACAATTTTGTATTTTAATAAATTATATTCAAATGAAAAGATTGGTAGTCGACCGCTTAGAGAGTACCTACCTACTGCTTCATCAGAATATTTAAAACTAAAGACCTGTTTTATTTACTTTTAATTTTATTTTATTAGAGAGATCAACGATTATACAAGTTATTATAAGTACATTCAACCAGTATCAGAAATTTAACCAATTATATGTTTAATTTTCCGAAAACAGTGATACAAATATATTTGTAAACACACCCATGGGGTTTCGCATTTTAAAATGTGTTGACCCTGTTTTTCCGATTGATTGAAGAGTAGAGAATACGTGTCTGCTCAATTAGAGTGACTTCGGCAAATAGATAGAGATGCAAAGAACATCTTATAATTAAACGCAACTTAATCACCCCGAAGTATTTGCCAAACGTGTAATTATATTGTAACATTTTTTCAATTAATTACCAACGTGTCTAGGTCGTATCACGGTTGTTTTATCCCCACGTTAATGTTTAAAAGTAATTAACGCATGCGTTATCTGTGTTTGCTTCTCAATTAATTTTAATAGGCAGACGTGCAGGCGTGAAATTTATTGAAAATAAGAAGAGTTGTAGCTTAGTATTTGAAATTCAAATGAAAGATGCTGCATCACGGAAATTTTCAGTAGATAATAAATATATACTCTGTATTCCATGGTTATTTCACGAAAGTTTGTGCGTGAGTGTAAATCTACGATACGATAAAATGTACAACCCCAGTCAGAAGTAATTCTGCCCCGCTATGTCCAGTACACCAGGGGACACTGATTTGTTAGTACTTAGAGCACATGCTTTGGGGATGGGAAGGAGGTTCGAGTTTAATCTGCCAATATACTCGTACATGGCAACCCCGAGAAAATATTAAAATGTTGGTAGGACTGGGATCATGAGATGTTTTTTTTTGTTTTTCCATCTTTTCATATTATTATCTTCCATAATCGTTCTTTTTCTTGTTTCCTTCTTGGTCTTTCTCGTTTATTTTTGGTTCTGCTCATTTGAAAAAAAAAAACACATTTAATTTGTCGAAAACATCGAGTCATACTTTTTTGCTTACTGAAGTTACTTGCATCAATCGTATTAGCTTGTGTTCAGAAAACATTTGGACGGTGGGGGTATGTTTTGGTACATGATTACTTACTCAATACCGTACTCAACTAAACAAAAAAAAGTTTTAACTATTTTACTAAGCGCTTAAGTTTCGCGGTATGAGCGTGAAACATGATGTAATTTTTTAAAAATATGTCTTTTTGCAGTGGAACTGAAAATGGATTGATTTTAATATAAATTCTATAATTATGTCACTATTATTTTATGTTTTATATCATATGTTATGTAAAAGCCCATGAGGGCGTATATAATTAAATAAATAAATAATATGTCGCCTCAACTTGCCCTCAATGAGGCAGGTAACTATTAAAATGCTGAAGTCAATTACAAAATGCGTTCTTGTTTAGAAGTTATAGGATGCATTTAGAAGTTACGATGTCAAACAATACATATTAAGCGAAAAAAAAGAAGGTAAAAAAAAAACAGAACAAAAAAATATATTTTTGATTGAATGCAAATTAGGTACTAGGGTAATGTGATAATAAAGGGAAATAATAATAAACTGTAAAAAGTAACGGAATGCAACTTAAGTTGCCAAGAATATGCTTTAATCCACCCATTTCAAATATAAACTAATGTCTGTCAAATTAAATTATTTTAATTAATATATTCTAAATTTGAAAAGTTCACTCGCGTACGAAAGTAGGTAATTATAGATAATTACCGTATTCGTAGGCATAGGTACCACAAATAGAAATATTTAAGAGAATTCTATAAAACAATTAAATTCGTTTAACAACATTCACGATGTGAATCCGTGTTGACCACTAGAAATGAATGGCTATTCGTCTTGACAAATAACGTCACTACAAGGAAAATGGGAATATATTGAATATATTTTGATATGCACGTGTTTCGTGACGTCATTTGAGCTTTAAGCAAAACACCTGAAGTAGGGTTTATTATGGATAGGTTTTTAACAAAATACCACCTACGCCCCTTTGGAAATCCCACCTTCGCTCCGTTCATATTAAATATCATGGCGTACTTCGTTATTCGTTGGCGATCATTCTTTCTTCGGAATACGTTCATAAAACAAAGGAGCCGGTAACAAAGGAGTGGATACGTATTATTGTGAAACACGTGAACTGTTATTACGTTATTTGACACCTGTTGTTTATTTTCGCCGCCGTTTTTGTTGGGTTTTTTTTCATGCGTGTTTTAAACTCACGATTACGCTCGCTGAAATCACAAGTGGCCGAGTCAGTGACGCACAAACTTTTGGAAAGTCGGCGCAAATTGACATTTTTCGGGCGAGGAGTTCCAGTCAGCCTTTTAATTTGTATTCAATGCGATTCTAACTTATAAACTAGTAATTCTTCACATGCTTTATGTTTTCACAGTTATTATTTTATCAAAAATGTGACCAGAATGCCAGAATTTGAAGCGGTAATGAGCAGAGGTTCGTAGCATCGAATGTATCCAAATCAATTGTTATACTCGATGTCATAGCTTGTAAAGTTGGTTCCGATGACGTCAGAACTAGTCCGGAGCGTTTCGATATTTTGTTGGTTCCTTTTGAATTTTTAAAGAACACTTTTTAATTTTGAATAATAATACGTATTTATTTACAATTAAGGGGTTGTATTGATAGTCAAAATTTTAATGTGGATATCCGGAAAGAATGCAATGCTGATGTAAGCGCAATGAATAGGATCAAGAAAGGGACGCTTAGATGGTTTGGGCATGTAGAGCGAATGAACGAAGAAAGGAGTGTGACAAGAATATATGATTCGAAAGTGAATGGAAGAAGAAGTCGGGGACGCCCGAGGAAGACATGGCATGATCAAGTGAATGTGAATGAAGCAAGGAATGTGTGTCAAGAAAGAGTTGTATGGCGGTCCGTCCTCTCTCCCTGACCCTGCGGAGAAACGGCGTGATGGTTAGTTAGTTAGTTATTCATTATTGATAATCAGCGTTTGCTCATTAATTCGAATATGTTTATATATAGGGTAGGTATATTCATTAAAATTCCTTATTTTTCCCGATCGCAAAGCTAACAAGTGTTTTTTTTATTATTTATAGCAGCGTACAAAATTTTCCGGTAACTTTTTACTCTTACTTGCATTTTTTTTCACGATAAACAAATACGCGCTTCCAAAGCAACCTTTAAAAAAAAATTGCATCTGAGGCATTGTTTTAATGACACTTCTGGGAGAACTAACAATATAACAGTACTGTAGAAACGAAAATTCATAAAAATCAATAGCAAATCTTTTCTCGTTTAAAAGTTCAATTGAAAAAAATTAAAAAGTCAAATAGTGAAGGAAGGGGGATTTTTGAACAACGAGACGTCTTAGGCTACAAACATATCTACGGAACCAAATGGTTTACGAAGTATTTGAAAAAAAAGAAACCAGGAAGAATGATTGCATTAATCCCATTACATCAGGTTTTTTTTTCTTTTTGAGAATTTTGGCAGGATTGACTGTAAGCTTTCATGGATGTTTTTTAGCAAATTTAAAAGAATGCGGCTCGCAGGCAGCGGGTTGCGCTCCACTGAGCTACGTGGTATGACCACAAAACAGCCACAATCCATATTATTCGTATTTTATTTCAGTTCACCTCGAACGCAATCACCGTCTTTCTCTTCCTTTTAGGTTTACACCGACATTAATTAAGTTACTGGTAATATTACTATTATTTCCACCGACCTCTGTTACATTAATCCTCTCGAAGTGTTAATTTTTCACTGGAAATGCCAAAATAATCGAGTTTCACCTTGATAATAGAAGTATGCACTTAATCAAGTAAACCGTGTATGCCATTTGGAGTGTAATGCTTATTTCTTATTCTCCTTGAGTGCGAATAAAAAATTGACCCCTTAGAATTTATATTTAATTCCGTGACCTTATCTCACGATATTTTAAAATTAATTAAAGTTCTTAAATTAATAAAAAAGTTAACTGCATTGATACGTGTGTAATATTGGAAAATGACAAATTACTATTTTTACTAAAGTTCTCGATTTGTTGCATTCAAATAACTTTAAAACATCGATTCATGAACGGTAATTAATTAAAATTATTAATCAAACAAAAAATCTGTTTATATCCAGCTGCTAAAACTATCGTAAAAATATCTACATACCTTCTAAAAATACTGTGGCTGAAAGTTGAACTGTTTTTTGTTGCCTGGAATTTGTTATATACAACTGTTTTCTGTTTTTTTTTATACACAACTATTTGCTGGTAAAGTTTTTTTCACCATGAGGTATGGAGAAAATTTAATATTCGCTTTAGTGGTATGTCTTCCGAATTCCACGGTTTGCCATGGTAGGTGTTAGTTTGTTTTTTTAATAACAAACCGTGGTGCGCTCCTTCCTTTTTAAGCCCAGATTGTAATTTGCCCTGATGATGGACTCTACAAGACAAGAAGGAGAACACATTTTTAGTTTGCTATAGAGAGCCTACTGTTGATTTGTAATATATATATATATATGGATATAAGTTATGTGCATTCCATGGTAGGTGGTTTTTTCACTATTTGACTGATCATACATATACCCACGCACTGGCATTGCCTATGTGATTTTTTTTTGTTTTGTCTACATTATTTTTTCTTATTTCTTTCATTTATCCTATATAAAGTAAATATTTTTTTTAGTTAATGTTCTTAATTTTGTAATTTTTTTTTTTCAAAAAAAAGACAAAAATAAAAAAAATAGTCGGGAAACGATTGAGGTACTAATTGAAAATCCATTAAAATGTTGAAAAAATAAGACACGACATCATATTATTTCAATATTTTTCGTTTTCTAACAAAAAGGGAAAATAATATGTGCTTGGGACGAGCTTTGTATATCATACGAAGATGGCAGCCAAATCGGAAGAAAAAATTAAATACACGATGTTATTAATTTTCAAAATAAAGAATGAGATCGATTAAAATGCCGGTTTCCTAAAAGGTCTCGGTGGCTGAATTGGCAGTAGCGTTACTGCCGGATAGAGTAGAGGTTCCGATATTGAGTCTCGGTCGCGACTGTTATTTTTTCTATTTCATATTTACGTTGGGGATTGTTAATATTATTTAAATTATTGATATAAAAAAAAAGTTTGTTGAAGTCGCGTAGTAAATAATAGTTGATGTCAACTTGTTACATGTACAGAGTACTTGTAAAAGCCGTTACTGACATTCATATATGTGAGTAAATAGATAAATAACTACCTAAATGAAATAGTTGATCCTTTAATTTTCCGCATCTTACGTCACTTCGCAGTATTCGCACATTATTGGATCGGTGCTGACGCCATAGTGGAAGTGGAGTGTTCGCTATTCAATCACTGGCGCCCAGTTGTGCGGTGGTGACGTCACGTCCGCTTCCCGATCGCTAGAACAAGAGCTGCCTTATCTTAGGCATCATGTCATTCATGACACCGTATTTGAATTGCACCAATCAGTTCGCTGGGATAGATTTCACTACCATGTTGATTCGAGCATTAACGACCCATCTTACTAGCGGCGAAATTTACGTAAAAGTTGCAATATACATATATTTTATTTAAACTAAGATTTAAACAATTAATTGCCAAAAATCTGAAATAATACCCTGCCACCCTAAAATAAACAACTGTTTCTATGGGTTTCATGCTCTAAATTATAATTTATAATATTATTATTATTTTAATTTTCTTTATTATTTATTTTTCATTGAATAATTTATATTTGCTATATGCCTTATAATGGTCATCTTAGCTGTAAAATTGATTAAACATATATTTATATTAGGGTGGCAGTCATGTGACAGTGTTGTATTTCATTTTTTTAGAAAATTTGTAGCTTAAATCTCCGATGCAAAAACCGCCATGGAGGTATGCTATTGGCATGAACCTTACATCAACAAAGCCTGATTTTAATACATTCTCCTCTTTTTATGCTTCGATTTCGTTAGAGAAGATCAATGCGAGTCATCTCAGATTCCCCGAGAGAAAAACACTGATTATTAATGAAAAACTAACACCTCGAAACACCAATCCGAAAGTATATTTCGGAAATCAAAAATGTAAGGTAATTTTTTAAATTAAATTATCACAATAAGCAAACTCTTTGTGGATTAGCATGATGAATTAAATAAAAATACACTTTGTTTGAATCTACTTTGTTTGGTATAAATATGTCGACTAGTTTCGATTCAACTGAATATTCTTCGGGACTTAAAAATATACTGTTTTTTTACAAATTTTTACAATTTATCACTCCTCCTAACATGGTCAAGGTATTCGAGTTTCCCATATTTTTATAATACGTTCTATATCTATATTTGCAGTATATGCACCGTGTTTCAGGCTGGTAGCGCGAAAATTCAAGAGGCGATTTACTCACGAAGAAAAAAATCCAATTTCCATTTCAAATAGAGCAATTCTATTTTTTATATTTTTAAATATTTTGATTGAAAGTTGTCCAAAACTAGATCGTAGCTTACAATAAGGTCAATCGTTTATCACGTCATCGCTAACATCTGGTAGGAGTAGATACCCTCCCATTCGGATACGTTACAGTCTGTCTAACAGAGTTCGCATTTAGCGAGCCAATAGCGGTAGATTAATAGATTACCTGTAGTGGGTGGTATAGTATTAACTATAAAGGATCGGTTACATATTTCCGAACGTTAATAAATAAAATTCAACATAATTTTTATTTTGGTATTAATTAAAAAAATATTATTAACATTTTTTATTCAGATTTTCGTAAGTAATCACCCCAGGAGATTCGCGGTACGACCCTGAAACCCGGTGAGTATAATATGGCACTAATTACTGTTCACTCTTCACACGTTGCAAAAGGTAGGTACCTACCTACTTCATCACTTGTGGCTCTTTGCACCTGAGATTTCTTAACATTACTATGCGGTATACCTATTTTCCTTGAAATTACGATAAAGACGAATAATTATTCATAATTCATACCTAATAACCTTGGTCAAGTAAATTATTTCCCACTACCTACGAAGTTTGTATCAAGTGCACATGCACTTATCGGACCGATGCTGCATACAATCAACAACTGCATGTGCTATAATTGGTACAGATAAGAGTTAAGAAAACATCAACGAAGTTGATCTTATCAGTGGGAGGAAGATTATCTTGAAGTCAGAGCTGTCTGGAAGATTTATGTAAGGGAAATTGACCTTACTTCGGGCATACCAAGCACGTCCACAACACACTTCTATCGGTCTATGTATTCAGTGATTAATTCTAATTAAAACAAGGTTAATATTCACACAGCGTCGTTCAAGTGATATTTCACTTAACGTGTCGATTTTTGCATTAATTACTTGCACATGACTGTTCAAACTGTCCTTCGCTTTTCTAATGACACTAACACGACCTGTGCTAAAATATTGTTGTGTTATGGATTCTTTAGTACTAAAACACTTTTGCACTTTGTAGTATTTATTGCATAGTATGAAGTTTTAAAGGGTAATGTCTACACCAGAAGCGTAGTGTTACTCCAACTGATGTTGACTATGTGAGACTAATTGAATATTCAGAATAAACCGTCTCATATAGTGATAGAATAATCAATGTCTACAAGGTATGTCAATATCAATCGGGGTAAAGTTGTAAATAAAATTTATTATTTAACATAGATTATTACCCAAATAATTACATAATAGTTCATCATAACAAAAATAGTTTATGGGTGATAACAAATTTCTGTGGATAATAAATAGTCAACCAAATAGGTTCAAAGTGATATCGCTGTATGAGTAGGTACATGACAGTTGTCTCGTGTTGTTCCGTCGAATCTGAACGATAAAGGAATGTGCAGTGTAGCAAATCGTCGCATTAATTGCAACCAAACTGCAAACATATCTTTATAAAGTTAAACTATTTGGGTATAGATAGGTTAGTATATTTGACGGCCTCCATGGTCGAGTGGTAAGACGCTTGACTACGTATCCAAAGGTAACGGGTTCAAGCCCGGCGTGCGCCAATAACTTAATTGATGTGTGTCATAACACATTTAATTCATATAAAATAATGTAAAGTATATTTGCGGCACGTTCCAGAGTGTTAGATACTCCAAGTATCGCCCTGGTGAAAGACCACCACCAGATCTGAATAGTCAGGTACTTCTCAACCTTCCTCTTTCCCATCAACCACTCTCCACTATTTTCAGCCTCACAACATTCCCCAATTGGGGATGCCATAGTCTCACTGGCTCTAGACGATTGGGAGCAGTTGGGATATTCGTTGGATTTGGGGGTATTCACCATAAAAAAATAAAATAAAACTTACTACACGTCAACTTCTTATTTGTGTAAAACAAATCCTCTGTATTACTTCGCAAAACACATCACATTTAATAAATCTATTATATTATACACGTTTATTTACAAAATTACTTTATTTATTAAGTAAGTAACTGGTGGCAATAGGTTTCTGAGCGTTGCAGTTCATGAATCTAAATACATCCTCAATATATTGACTCCCTCAATTTAAAAGCTCACTCAACTTATCCAAAAAACAAAACGATGAATAAAGAAAAACCCCGATGAGTTATCCAACCTGACATTAAATAACTTCCCTACTGCACTTCTCTCGACACCTTTTGATATTAAATCGAATGTTTACTCCGACTCGAGGTAGCCCGAATATCTCGACGTTTTAAGTGCTCCCAAATCTTCATGGCGATAAATATTTTGCAGACTTTTCAACACCGCCACTCAGAGAAGTATTTGATAGTCGATAGTGAATTGAAAGCTTTACTTCGCTCTGCTTTTTGCTCAGACAGTTTGACCAATCAAACGATATAAATAATATCTATACGTAAGCAATATCAACACTCCAGAAGTGAAGATGCAATTGGGTTGCTTTTGCGTGTTACCACTTTGAGAAAGTGCCAATAGGTTTATTGATTCGAGAAAATCGTCCTACGCATTTATAATCAGTTTGGGTGATTTAATGCTTTTCTTGTCAAGCTTTTATTAAGTGTACAAGAAGTATATTGAAAAATGTATATTTATTCATCTCTAGTTCGTGCGGTGGCAGTTTTTAAATGTATTTCGATCAGGGCTAAGATTGTTTTCTTTTTTGACATGGCAATAGTACAGACGAAATAAGATTTTATAAAGAAACATTATTTTAAATGAAGACTTTCAGGAACCTGGTGGTTCAAATTTATTTATTTATTTATAAATTAACGGACTAAAGTCCAATTACAAAAAATACATATAAAACACGAAATGGAAAAAACATCAACAGAGAAGGAATAGTATATACATGAAAATAAATGAAGCGATGACAAAAATAAGGCAAAATAAACATAAGAGAGAACATTCAAGCCATGGTCTAGTCAAAGTTTTGGTAGAGTCGTAAAGAATGACAAAAATCATGACTGCTACCAAAAATTTCAAGACCATGGCTTGAGTTAACAAGTCTTGACATTCTGGACATTGGAGAATTATTCCCATAGTTAGTATTGTGATGATTGAGGAACAGCAATGCATTGTTTCTGAGTCTACGGCAAGGAATGTTGAACTGGATAAGTTGTAACAGAAAAGGTGAGTCAATAAAACAATTAATAATTTTGTAATTGAAAATTAAATCAAAGTCTTTCCTGCGCTTTTCTAATGAAGACATTTTCAATAATTGTTCAATTTCATCATATGAATAATCGTTTCTTTCTCTCAACAAATACATATTAAAAGAATAAAAGATTTTTGTGCTTACACCTTTGGCTTAGAGGAAAATTAACGATCCATCGCTTTTTATGTTAATGGTCAGTAATGATACTGATTATTAGGAAAATTAAGCAAGTTATTTTAAAGACAAAGAATTTCATTATATTTTCAGTTACCATATGTTGGTGTAAGAAACATTTCCGAGGGAGCTGGGAGAAGTATGCCAGGTATTTAAATTTAGAATGGAAAGAAATTGGTGGATTGTCTGTTGTTGGATTTCAAATAGACAACTTA
Source organism: Drusus annulatus (assembly GCA_022651775.1). Lineage (NCBI taxonomy): Eukaryota > Metazoa > Arthropoda > Insecta > Trichoptera > Limnephilidae > Drusus > Drusus annulatus. Next base: position 122,572 of record JAGWCC010000027.1, read on the forward strand.
CTAGTTTCTCACCTCTTGCTTATCATCCAGACCCTACCCATCCTGCCAATTTGCTATTTGATTTTACTGTGAACAGCCATATAAGCACACAGTCAGGTGCCGCCCTCGACCGGCATAAAAACTCGCTAACGGAACATCGTGGGACCTCACGCTTCGGAGCTTGTCACATTTGTATTCCGTCTTTCGTCGCAGTAAGCCGCCCCTGGGAGACATCGTCTCTTCTCGTATTTCATCATTCATCATCGCAAGCCGTCTCCGGAGGACTCATCGGTGAGTAAATTGGCTTAAATCCTCACTTTATCCACAATATATAATTGAAACTTCCATCAAGTAGTATTCGTTTTACAGTCCACTATAATCTCACAATTCATCCGAAACTGAAACGCATTCGGCGTTTGAAGCAGCTTCCGTATTGAACATCTGTTAATAATAACAGCATCAAGCCAACCAAATATATTAATAAAAAAATCTCGGAAACTTGAATTCTGGAAAAGAGAAAATTAAACATTAATGTTATTATCAATGTTCTTTTAGTCAGCTGTTTCGGTTCATTTAATCTTTACAATCAATTTCATAACACCCAACCCGGTACAATAATAAAATGGTAAGATCTTCGATCATTTCCGACAGTAATCATTAAGCTGGATTCACACCAACGTTCAGATCCGCTCAGTGACGATACTGTTCCGCATGGGAGCTTGTTGATATGGTATTGAGGTGATTTTTCACAAAAACGGCGCTATACAAATCGTCCAAATATTATTATTTATTATTATTATTATGAATATCAATTAAAGAGTATGTGCCAATACAAAGTTGTGTGGCAGTTTATCCTATCTTTAATAATTAAAAATATTATTAAGTGATAAAAAATGGTTTTTAATAAAATAAATCTCTAAGTATTTTTACACACCAAAATAATTATTTTACTAAGTAATTAAATATCACAAGGGTGGGCAGAGAGGATATACTGCCACACAACTTTGTCCTGGCACTTACTCCTTGATTGATATTCATACCATATCAATAAGCTCTCATGCGGAACAGTATCATCACTAAGCGGATCCGGACGTTAGTGTGAATCCAGCTTTAGCCCGATATTAACACTATTTTGAAAGGAGGCAAATTCAATTTTTTAAACTCAAAGTCTCACTTATCACAGATGTTGTAAGGTAGGTACCCACATACATCTTATATAATACTGATTAATTTTTATCAACACTCCTTGACCTAACCTTTACTGGTGTCCATTTCAATATCCTGGAAGGCTGGAGGCTGGATAGTCTCATATCACCAGCAAACAACTGACACAACATGTGCGTCAGATTGCAGTCGGAAGACGTGCCTGCCGCTTGCTCTGCTCTGTTATCTGCCGAGACATTTGATACGGCACGTCAGTTGGAACGACCTGGGAAAGTTGAGAACTTGTCTTATCTGCCTGAAACTAAAACACGTGGTCTGATGTCCTCCTGTGTTATGTTGTGCTCCTGATATAGGTTCTAAGGTCTGGATAGTGTTCAGAATTACACATTTGTAAGGTGAAAGCAGAAAATGTAAAGTGTTCAATGCACCTTAATGAAATACTCTTCTTCTTCTTCTGATACCCTGCAGCGCTTTACGGAACTGCACTCGCACAGTCACGTAAATTATGGAGTAAATACAAGTAATAAAAGTGGTAGACACTACTAAGTATCACCCTGTTGAAAACCATTATTAAGAATCAAAATGTTACATAAAATGGCTTTTTAGTGACCAGATCTGAATAACCATGTACCATCCAACCTTCCTCTTATCATCTTCTTCCCTTTCCTACTACCTTCAGCTTCACCACATACCCCAATTCAACGTAGTCATGCAGAAAGCATCCAAAAAGAAGAAACCGAGGAAAAGGCGTTGGAAAATATGACGATACAAAAGCATTATGCGCAATCGGCATTGTAACGTGAATATGAGTGTTTTTTCTTTATGAAAATTATTATAAATGGGTAATTTATAATCTATCTATTTATTTTTAAAAAAAAATGCATTTCCTATTTTATCCGACATCTTTGTGTTTTTTGAATTTAATTTAAGTCAAATATCTGCCATGTGCGTTAGTAAAAACATGAATTACCAAAGATCTATTGCAAAGAGCTTGGATGTTTTCAGCAGATAGAAATCTCGTATTTATCTATAGGAAAATATGTAAAACTCAATTTTGGCAAGTTGTGAGTTAGACGGTTTCTGCATAACTATGTCAAATTGGGGATGCCGTAGTCTCACTGGCTCCATACAACTGTGCTGTATTCGCATACATATTTAAAAATAAAAATAAAAAACTAAGCCATGAATAGCGGCAGAAAAAAAATACACTAAGAGATTAAAAATTCAAGAGGATGAGCCTGTTTTCTTCAGGACAAATGTTGTTGTGGTCGAGATTATCAACAATAAGGGAACGAATTAATTAGAAGTCATGGGTAATCCTCAAATATAAAGATGATGAAATATAAATGGATACAAACGAGCTTAATTTAGATCCAGATATTTCTACAGTATTGTTTTGCATAAATGCAAGTTAAGCCAAGTTAAGCGCAATGTTTGGATCAATTCATTGGCAAAACAAAGAGGATTCAGCTCTCCTGACAAAGGAGAATGATTGTTGTCTATGGATTGACAGCAGATTGGTCCAACACATGGTGCGGGGTTTGCTCGATGAGAAATGGCGTACATGTGCGCGAAACATTTGCAAACGAGGCGTCACGTGCGGTACATCAAGCACAGTTCTATCAAAGCTCCTTTCAGATCAAAACACATCGTTAGAAAATTATGAAAAGCTCGCAGTCAAATTGCCGAACTTTCTTAAAAGATGAAATAATAGATGCATGCAAAGAAAACAATTTATTAAGTCATGGTCCACCCTTTTCCCTGAGTGCCAAATTATGCTTAATTACATTTCAGAATGTATCAACCAAAGCTTTTCTAAGCTTCATACACAAATAGCCAAACTATGTGAATATTTGGCAGTGAAGTAAGTGATCAACATAAAAAAGGGAAAAGCACGTACGACATATAAATATTTGTGTATAGAGACTAAAACGACCTTTTTGCGTTGCCAGTTTTACAATGCGCTTGATTAGGAATTATTTGAAATGCATCAATCGTCGTCGCCAACTAATGAAAAGTGATTAATAGTTATATTATAACAAGTTCTTACCCATTGAAGTAGGTGTAACACAACGTGATGTAAGTTGATTTGCAAAGAAAAAATATAAGTAGCTCTAATCCACCCACTTCAAATGTAGAAAAATAATATAGGTAGGATTTTATTTTATTTTTTATATTTGGATTATTTCAATTAACTTCAGCTTCAAATTTTAAAATTTCACACTCGTATGGTCGTATGTATTATACTAACAAAGGAAATTAATGTGTAGTAAATAATAAATAAAGCAGTTCCTATAATACTGTTTCATAGATTTTAATATTTTTCTAGAAGCTTTAGCTGTTAATTAGACATTAGATGTCTTATTAATAAAATAAGACATTATTATTGATTGCCAAATGATATATTCCATTTTAATTTTAAATTAACAGTAAGCACCGTTCTATTTTTCATAAAATTATCTTTTCCGTGTTTTATTTCCAAATGAATAATCATTTTATCAGTTTTCCAGTAAAAAATAAAACCTTTAACACAACGTGAATATGCAAATGGCACTATTCGTTTACTATATAATATTTGGATAATTTGAACAGCGTCGTTTTTGTGAAAAATCACCTCAAGGGCGCTTTAGCGACCTATTAATTTTTTAACTTTAGCACCTAGTAAGTAATTAATTACATCTGTAAAACGCCCTTGCGGCAAAATTTCTTTTGTAAAAAAGGATAAAATAATTTTTTATAACTGCTCATGATATCATCAAAAGTACTGAGTGAAATTTAGAATACGTATAACGATACTCAGGGGTGCCTAAATACCCCAAGATTTTTTAGAATATTTTTTTGGATCTGCGTATCTATCTCTGTAGATAAATTTCACATGGCTTGTGACTAGCGCACAAAATATTGAACAAAAATAATACGTACTTAATTAATAATCCGTTGCGCTATCAATGGTCCTTTACGCAGCTGAAAAGTAGCATTAAATAATAGCTAAAATTACTTTGTAAATATTTCACCAATCTACGTAGATTAAATGAAACTGAATAACCGATATTTGGTAGCTGTATGTTCATTTACGAAAGTCGCGCGCTGTGAAAAGAGTGGAGCATTGTGGGATATGCTGTCGAAATGATACAAAATATAAAAACACGGATTTTTATGTGATTATGACCCAAGAGTAAGGACTGCTCTTAGTTGCAGAATGCGAAGAAGGGAAGCTGATGGGGAAGATAGATTTTGGGAAGTACCTTGCTATTCAGATCTGGTCACCAAACACGTATAAAGCTATTTCAATAAGCAAATCGATTCTGAATGGTAGTATTTCACCAGGGTGATACTGAGAGTATCTACCACTGACTAGTTGAACTAAATTTGCACACCAATGCAAAAAAGTATGTTTAAAGAAATGAAAAAATAACATTGATTGTATATCTCAATGAAAAATAACTTTGTTTAAGACCACGAATGTAATATAATATTCGTAGTCTTATACAAAGTTATTTTTTCATTTCTTTAAATATGTTAGATTATTATCTACTCTCTAACTCTGTGGGTTGGTTGGCAACCCAAGTCTACGTAGTATGGTCACCAGATGCTGAAGAAATCTGGACCCGGAGCACAAGCTAGTCAGTATTTCCAGCGGCACGTGCTACAGATGAGACTAAACATAAACATAAAGAGAAGAGAAAAGCGATTCATCACCCGAACTCAAACCGCGGCCCGTCGTATAAAATAAATATTTTCAGACTCGTTAATTGTCGCAGATGTATTCACATTGTAGTCGTGTTTTGGTGTGGGTATGTCTTTGAGCAAAATTCTTATATTCAAAGTTGACATTTGGTTTTATTATGTTATATTAAATAAAAAATACCGCTGTAAATTGCAACAAAAACAATAAACATACTTCGAGTGGTGATTTTTTGGTAATTACTTCTTAGCTAATTCACAAGTGTTTCTATTAACCTAGGAATAAAAAGCTAGAGTGCCATTAGACTTTTTGAAGGGGTTGTTTTTTCTTGCTTGGAGGGGTTTTTTTAAATTCAAGTCTTCATGGGATTAATATAAAGCTATACTTGTTTGTATAGCATCATTCATGAGCGCCTTAAAAAGCTAGGAACCAAATTAAGACTTACTTAAAACTAACAAAGATTAATTGAGGTGTTGTGAAATATATGAAGAATAATGTTACATATGTAGAGATGTCGTGGGGTGTGAAAAGATTCAGATTTGTGGGATGTTTGACAAGAATTCAACAAACACACTTGAGGTGAAATATCACAAAATTACGCCATAGAAATGCAATATTATTATTATTTGAGCGCTCGGTAGCTGAGTGGACAAACGCGTCGGATTCCCATCCGGGCGTCGTGGGTTCAATTCATCTGCTGGCTAAGTCCTCCATCATTGCACAAACAACTTCTTCCGCTAATTATGATGTGTCTACGAGTATGTATTTGTAACGTCATTGTTTACAACTTAATCTTAGCTGGAGGTTCCAGGACACTCATACAACGGACCATGAAATATGAAGCTGTAATTATTATTGTGACCGCAGTTCCAGACCGGTGGATTTAGAAAACACGAAGAGCTTTGAGATAATAACTCTTCACACGTCTGATTTTCATGTCTTCATTAAATTTTCATGACTAACTGACGCCAAGGGTTTATGTTCAACTTCGTTAGTGCTTCGTGTTGTGTTATCCTGGTAAATAGACTAATTAATACTCAAACTAACCGCACAGTGCAAAACTATTTTTCTGACGTGATCGTTATTTCAGCTTTATGGCGAGAAATTTGTAGGACTTAAGTAAATAAGTTGAAGCAATTCGTAAAATATTTTAAAAATCGAAATAAATCACACACTCCTAATGCCACTAACTCGACCTCGGCCGCCTGTTTCGATTTATGCAAAAAAAAACATCGCCGAAATGAATGTTTTAATAATAACAATAATTGGCTGATGTCAATAGAGCCGTTTTCATTGAAGAAATATCCCCTCAAGGGCGCTTTACAACTTACAACTTAACATAACCTACAACTTAATAATTAAGACTAATAACTAGTGGCGTACAAATTATAACTTATAACATTGAACTTACAGCTAAAACTTATATATAGTGACTTCAAATTTAGACTAAACTAAAACTTATGACTAGTGACTTAGGACTAACAACAAAAACTTATTGATATTGACTTATGCCCAATACTTATAACTAGTGACTTACAACTAAGATATTTACATTTACATTGTTTTATTTTGTCTCTAAATAACCTAATGTGTTACATTACACAATAAAAATGACTTCAAATTTCATATTCTTTCAAATGTATATTTTTGTCATTGCTTCATTAAAATATTATACGAGCATATGTGCTATTCTTTCTTTGTTGCTCTTTTTTTCCATTTCGTGTTGTGTATTTTTTGTGATTGTGACAATGGTCAGTTAGTATATAAACAAATTTAAAAAAAAAAAATCCATAAAAGGAACGTATGTAGAAGGATTTACACTTTGAGGCATATATTTATATTTATACATAGTATATCTCAATGCTTTGAGGCGTTTTTACTTGAATTGATATTCTTATTTATTTTCTGTCGGCTTATAAAAAGACTCGCAAAAAATGCTTGATTTAAAACCAAAGCCAATATGTATCTACAAGTAATGTTTCAATATTTCTAAGCGAATAAATTTTCGAAACAGTAACAGATAATTTTGCACTACATCTTCCTAAAACTTGATGCTGTGAGCATCCTTGTGTGACAAAAAAAATAGTTGAATCATATTTCACAAGAACTTCGTTTTAATCATGAGATTTGTTTAAACCGTCAACCTGATTTTTTAAAGCCATTTCTTTATCGGTAAAAAACATAATAATAATAATATGCGAATTTTAATAACATCATTTTTGCGAAAAATCATCCACAAGTATAAACACGTAAATAATATCTACGCACAAAGACGCAAAGTTAAATGATTTTTTGATTAAAATATCAACTCCATAGCAGAACATAAATCGCATTGTTTTTGTCTTCACTAGAGGTACCCTAATAAATAAAACTAAATTCACTGAAATGTAACTAAATATTTCAGATTGTCAGGCCTTCGGTACTTCGTGAACAAATCATTGGTTGTAGTATTCCATGTTTTGCGTGAATGATTCCACTGATCAATATTGTGAAATATTCCGTAGACAGATCTCTGTGATTTATATTTGCAATCATTTAGATTATTATCTTGCATTAATTTATAAGTACACGTTTTCTCAGCAACGTATTAACATAAATTACTGCCCCGAGATGATTTCCCATTACTAAATTATTTATTTTAGCTAACCGTGTACAAACCCAAGAAGAAGTTATTTGTAATTTTGGACAGGAATCTGCTTCTGTATGAACCGAGAAGTCTCTTAAATAACCTCAAAAAATGAGTTATTGATATACTTAATGATTTTTTTTATGGAAAGGGTTTCATATTTTATATTATTTTGCATCAACTAAATAAATATTAACACATTTTGCCAAAAAAGAAATTGGAGAGAAGTTGGAACTTCACACGCATACTTGGCATACCTCTTTTGCTTGATGCAAATTCATATCTGAATCTTACATAGGTAGGTACCTAAATAAGTACTATTCGACTCATTTTTTGTTCTTGACAATTATCAGATATTTGAACCATATGTTTGTGACACGCCTTTCTCCGTTGATCTACCGATGTCCAACTCCGTAAACGTACTTTTCATATAGTTCATTTTGCTTATAACGGACTTGTATTCGTTTCCGGCCTACTAAATCGTATTCCATTTTAACTGCATTCGTCTTGGATGAAAACTATTTTTAAAACTAAAGAAATACGGACTTTGACTTTTGAAAAAACAAAATAACCACCTGAATATCTCAGTCTCCATTAGCTTCCAACAGAGCAACCCCAATAATGGCCAACAGCCGCCCATTGAAAGTAAATGAAAAATGTCATGATTTTACTGATGTCAAAGAGTTCCTCAACTCAGGATATTTCCTGTCTATATATATATCTCTTTGAAAAGCGCTCAAAGAGCTGTTGTGATTTATAAACGCACATATGAGATCTTTGAAACGCCGGTAAATCAAAACTTAACGCGTTAAGCGTCATATTTGTCGGTAATCTTTTGCGGTGCTCAAACTATTCGTGTCTTAGGTAAATTTTATTTTTGCACATCAGTAAATTCATGAGATTGAAGGCATTGTCAAATAATATTTCATAAATTATTGAAGTAAGTAACGAAACTATGAACAAAAAAGCATGTCCAATATTCCTTCCCGTGGACTCAGAAACAATGAATTGCTGTTCCTCAATCATCACTACTAATTATGGATATAATTCTCCACTGTTCAGAATGTCAAGACTTGTTAACTCAAGCCATTGTCTTGAATTTTTTGGTACCAGTCTAAACGATTTTTGTCATTCTTTAGGACTTTACCCAAACTTTGACTTTAATATTCTTTCTTATGTATATTTTGTCCTATTTTTGTCATTGCTTCATTATAATATTATGTTTGTGCTGTTCTTTCTCTCTTGCCATTTTTCCCTATTTCGTATTAGTACTGGGCGTTAAATATAATTCGAAAAAACGCCAACGCCGTTATCGTTGGCGATTGTTAACTGTTAAATATAACCGTTGAAAATAACGCCGACGTTGACTATTTTTTGGTAAACTACCAATATACTATATTTTCTAAATTACATATAAGTACACAAAGCGTCCTTGAGGTGATTTTCCCACGAAAACGGTGCTATAAAATGTATCCATTTATTATTATTATTAAGTTTAGACGTTGAATTATATGAGCTAATAATGCAAATGCAATAGTAAAAAAGTAAAATAATATATTGCGTCGTATTGTCTACTAAAACTTAATTTATTTGCTTACTGGGTATTTGCACTTTGGCCGTGAAACAAAACATAAACATTAGACAACTACACTATTAATCGTATTCTTTAATTCACAAAAAAACATCGAATGCACGCGCGACGAGTAAAAACGCACCAAACTAAACGAGTAGGAGATTAACATAAAACTAACTGTAAAAAATAATGAATAACGAGCCTATTGATTTTAATAATAATAATCCCCTGTTGAAAAATAACAGCTCGATGAAAAGACATTGTCGTCAGAATATATCTAGCTGTTAAATATGTTTTACTTGTCATTATTTTCGTCGCTTGATTCTAGGCGCTACGTATCGGCCGTTTCGGATAGGAAAGTCCACAAATATGTTTAGTAAGAAGAAGTATAACAAAAAGATTATTCCAAACTACGTATAATATTGTGGACGACGCACACACTCTTTACACCTTTTTAAAGACTAAAATAATAGGTACATGGTAATACGAGGCGTCGTTATAATATATCTAGCTGTTAGATATTTTGGTGACATTCGGAGAATTATACATAACAGTTACATTTTAGGTGCCGTCGTTATTTTACCTAGCCATTATTTTATTCGCTTGACTCTTGGAGCTACGTATCGCGCGTTTCGGATAGGATATTCAACAAAACGTTTAGTAAGAAAGTATAAAAAGATACACATAATGTCGCTTACGATGCATAAACTCTTACACCTTTTTGTTTACTTGGCGCTAACGCTAATACAATAATAATAGCGTCGAATAATATTCGTAGGTAGGTACTAATATTTTTAATAATAATATCTAACTGTTGGCGCAAATTTTCGTCAATAGCGTTAGACGTTGGCGGCATCTAGCTGTTATTTTTAACAGCTAGATATATTTTGATACGGTACTATTTCGTATTATGTATTTTTTTGTAATTGGACAATAGTCCGTTAGTTTAAAAATAAATAAATGTCAAGTCAAAACGCAATAACATAATGTGATGACGTAATGAGATAAAACAGCTGTGGCAACATTTGTCAATTTTACAGGCCTGCCAACCTACACTACCTACCTTATAAAATCTAGGTTTTACAAAGTTATCTAGGTCTAACAAAGATATATTTTATTGTTTTCTACTTGACATTAACGACAGTTTCAGTTTGTCAGCCTTTAAACTGAATGCTGTGGAAATGAGATCCTTAAGACGTATGTGCGGTAAAACTATGTATGACGGTATTAAAAAAAGTGGATATCCGGAAAGAATGCAAGGCTGATGTGAGCGTAATGAATAGTATCAATAAAGGGACGCTTAGATGGTTTGGGCATGTAGAGCGAATGAACGAAGAAAGGAGTGTGAAAAGAATATATGATGCGAAAGTTAATGGAAGAAGAAGTCGAGGACGCCCGAGAAAGACATGGCACGATCAAGTAAATCAAATACTTGAATCATGTGAAGAGTCAGAATAATAGATGAGTATGTATGAGTAATGAATGTGAATGAAGCAAGGAGTGTGTGCCAAGAGAGAGTTATATGGCGGTCCGTCCTCTCTGCCCACCCTGCGGGGAAACGGTGTGATGGTTAGTTAGTTAGTTTTTGAACGCAAAATACTTTTTCGAACTTTTGCTAGAAAATGAATAATACAGAATTAAAACAAACTCAGAACTCGAGATTCAAATTGAATACGAATGTCTCGTAAGATTTTGTAGGTTCCAAAGACGGCTATGTAGAAAGAATGCCAGATCACAGGACACCATAAACATGAAGAAGATTGGAGCAAGATGGGAAGGCTTAAGGGCTGCAGATGAGAGGTTAGGTACTAGGGAAAGTGGAGAAGGCTAAGCAATAGGCACTTGAAATACATATAAATGTAAATAATAAATAGCATATAAGTTATAATATTATTATTGAGTCAAAAAGAATATGAAATAATTAGATACTTTGAAAACTTTGACGTACAAGTAACTAATAAAAAATCATTTTAAAAATCTACATGTATATATAGTCTTATAATAATTATTGTATTCATGTAGTGCTGTGATGATATTGACGTTGAATAAAAGTAGTAAAATATTAACGAGGCGATCCAATGAAACCAGCTCCAACTAAATAAGGCACTTTTTACCCTGGTGTCGATAAGGTTGAAATTGCCACTTGACGCCGGCCGCCTGTTTCGATTTATTGAAAAAAAATCGAACAAAACATTGATCAGAGTCTAAAAATCTTAATATTTTTATATACTTCAAAAAAAAAGAAAATGTGAAAAAAAGTTCGTAAGTAAAGATTTGACACTTCGAAACGTGGTTACAGGTCTGAAACTTTTTTCTAGGATTATAAAAATGTCCAGTTAAAGCAAAGGTTCAGATGTGTTCTACTTGCGGTAAAAGGGTTAGCGGTCAAGAATGACGCTAAACGTTACTTTTTGGCATTCTAATACAAGCAATACTACAAATGATTTATAAATTTTCTATGGGTAGTTAGAAAAATGTCTAAGGTTTCCATGGAATTCAATTTTTTTCACAGTAATCCTTTAAATTCTATAAAAACATACTAAAATGTCAGTAAAAGTTGCAGTTTGAAAACCAACATAGGCATTTTTGAACGTTTTACCTAAAATTCTAGAATGCATTTCACAAAGAATTTCAAAAGATTACTTTTAAAGAATTGTATTCACTGGAAAACTTAGACATTTTTACTATGATGAATTAACAAATGAATAATTTGTAGTATTCTTTGTACTAGAAAGTCAAAAAGTGTTTTTTGGGCGCTGACTCTATTTGTATAATATTTCTAGGCGACCATACAAAAACACATGATTTTGCATTATTTAGAATTGTATCGCATTAACAACGTTGATTTGTTTTACCAACAGTTTTAAATACAAGGATAATGGAATTTAAACAAGTTTTATTATCAAATCATGTCTTCGATGAAATCAACAACAATTATGAAATTAAAAAAATAATATTTTCAAATCCATGCTTATAGAATAAAGTACCCACATATAATGTTTTTCAGAAGACATCATTCTAAATTTGAAATGGGAACGAAAGTTTTTTTGTTAGCAAGATAAGTTAAATTCCGTGATTTTTCACGGGTAACAACTAGGTAAAATATAAAAATATTTTGTAGTTTCCTACACCAATTTCAAGGCAATACATGAATATTGCAAATAAATGTTATTTACCTCGCAGAAATTTACAAAAGTTGAAATTCTTATTTATTTACATAATTTGGCAATTCCAGCATGCGCTTTTGGTTCATACGGCCTTTTCCTTTTTGCGTGAGTTTATGAACATTATTGTCGCAAAAAGATACAGCTTCATGTCAGAAAAGCAATTACACGTTTTATTGAGAAACTTGGCTGACATTACAAAAGCTTTTTTAGATGCAATTTTGTGCACTTTACATTTTAAAATATGAACCAGTTTATTTGTTTTTGCCGTCTTGACAAGATAATGACTTCCTCACTGTATTATATAAAGCATAAGAAAAAAAGGCGAGGTAGGTTAGTCGCCTTGAAAACTTATTTATGCGGTTGCCCATTTTTTAGGTAGGTATTAAGTTTTTCTGATTTAAAAAACTTTTTTATCCACTTAAACAAATGGTGTAGTAAAATTAAGCGAAGGACAATTTTTCAAGATTTTGAAGAACCGATATAAATATGTAAGCATATATATAATTTTTTGTTTGTTTTATTTATAATATACAAGCTTTTAATATATCCCTCCAGGGGTTTAACCGTCAAGTGGCTATGACATTTTCAATTTTAGGAATGTGCTCAGAGGCTCAGAGCAATAACATACCAGGAGGGATAGCTTTGCGAAACAGTGTAGTCAGGATTGTTGATTTTTTTCTGACTCGGACGTGGCTAGGGTTTTCATGAACACACCTTTTTTACATCCATTCCATAGCACATGTCGACACAATGTTTTAAGTTACATCGCAAAACCAAACGTAGTGGGTGGAGTCGCCGGAGACGCGGGAGACGGAAAACTTGCTTACGTACCTAAACGTGGTGCGATATTATGTGACAACTTGTCTTGTCTCTTTCTCTTTCACGCTTTACGACGTAAAAACCCGGAGAAAGTAATTTATCATAGATTGGTATAGGTTGGGTGAAAATATTTAGCTCTCTCTCTATATAAATTCTTACTCCAAGAAGTGGGTAAGAGATGAAGATGGGGAAGAGAAAGATTGGGATCTAGACTTTAGAGCTAAAGTCATTTTTAGATTCCCTGAAACGAGGTTAAAATAAAAATTTATAACCCTGCCACTGAAGGCTCCGTCGCAACTTCTTACTCTGTCATACGAGTGTGCATCGTTTATTAAAAATAGAGAGATATCACAACGAATCCATCAGCATTACACCTTTACCTCTGGATAGTTATTTCATGGATGTAAAATCGATCTGTGAAGAATGCTAAACATTTGTTTTTACTCGCCAAGTTTTGAATACTTGACTATTTGATCAAGAGTCAAGGATCTTGTCATTTCCCACAGAGATGGACAGAATAAACCACTAAAAAGTTAAAAAATAAAAGCGTATTTTTATTTGTTTCTTGTAAACAAGGTCCCAATCAAAATCATGAACTTTTATACTATTATAATTACGCCATAGATCCAGGGGCATATAATTTTACAACAATATCGCCTGATGAAGACACGTGCGGGTCACGTGGTCCAATTACGCATTGACAGTCGCCCCGCCCACGTGTCCCCCATCACGTGGCCGCCATGACGTCATGGCATTAATGAATGTGAAAGTGCAATACACTTTAAGTGCGGGGTGCAGCGGGTACCGGGTGATCTGGATTCATGTTATTCTATGTAGAACAAATAGCGGGTGGCTGTTGGCCGTTGGCTAATTAGATTGCGTTGTAGTTTGTATCGCAGAAACGGTATTGCCTAATGAAGTCAAGGCTGTAATTTGTACAGGGGATGCTTTAATCTGAAAGGGATGAGATAAATTCTTCAAAGGAAACTGCAGAAGGTGTAAAATAGTAAAATATTATAATGCACTAGTCTATTTCGATTCTGATAAAAAAAACTGATACTCTCGTTTCACTGAAAAACGATTAAAAATGAATGTTTAGAACAAAAAAAAAAGCTGATACCAATCTAATCTACACGGTTAGTATATGTACCTTTTTAAACAATGTTTAGTTTATAAAAATGAAAAAAGGATAAAACAATATGGTGTAGCATTGTTGTATTTTTGAGTTAATTGAATAGTTCAGTGCTCCATAATTAATTATGTAAATAATGAGGTTTCGAACTGAACACGGTTCTCACTTTATGAGGACACATCATTCTAGAAATAAATCGGTTAAGGGCATTCCGAAAAAAAGTTGAAGGAAACTACAAAATAGATCAACATTATTTTCATGTACATGTTCTAAATTTACCGAAAAATACAATTATCCTTTTTTTACAGGTAGGTGAAGTCAGGTGTTGATCCGACGTCTCTATCCACCGACTCTCGCGCGGTGACTAAGTCAAAAATGGTCTAAGTCAAAGGAGGCAGGATGGAAAAATGAACGTTCCCCGCAAGGCATATATGAAGATCCTAGAGTCGTTTTTCCTGTAGCAGGTCTCGAAGGGTGATCTGCCCGAGGTGTTTATTTTAATTCATTCTGATGAATATATTACTATAATCTAAAATGTTTTCAGATGAATATCTCGAGAAGTAACCGATTCCTCGGAAAAAAAAATCTGATCTTTAATTAAATAGTTGTTGCTAAAAACGATATGGAAATTTTGGAAATCGTTTTACGGTCAGAATGTAAATGGTGAGGGTCAGTTTTTATTAATCTAAAATATAAATTGCTTACGTCTCGAGTGCATTTTTGGAAAAAAAAAATTGTTACAGGTTAATCTCGGGCAAACCCCTTGTTTTTGGGGGTGTTATGTCGCCTTCAGATAAAACGCTAAATAATCATGGTAAAATATAAATCGTGATAGAAAAGGCAAGGCGTTATGTATTTACGGTTGCGTCACTGGAATCACAATGGAACGGTCGATATCCTTTGTTCGTTATTTTCGTGTTTTTTTTTTGGCGAGGAACCAGTTCCAGTTCTTTTCGTTTTCAAATTTCTACCGACTAGTACTTATTTTTGGCGAGGAACATGTGTCGATTTGCTAGTACTTTTCGAAAAAAACACCAGGAACCAGCTCCAAAAAGAGCTGGAATAAATAACCGGTTCCTCGGTGGTCACCGGTACCCGAATTAATTTATTTCTCTATAAAACATCAGCATTTCTACACGGTAAGTAATAATGTATGCAATAACTGCCCAACGCTTTCCTCGGCTGTTTACTTGGCAGGGTAAATATTACGGGCGGCGCGTGTTCAATGTTTAAGCCCTTCAAGCCTCACGCCATGCTCAGAGTTTTCCCCCAGTACTTAGCCCTAGGCTGGTAGCTTACATTATTCATATTGCATTGCCCAAGGGAAATTTTAGTAAGACTAAAAAATACTATTGAACACTTTTCTATACAGTTACAGTTTACAATACAAATTCTTAGGGATGAATCAAGGTACTTATTTTCAATTAAAAATGTATTTTTGTTTATTTTTTAACAATTTTTTTTTGATAATTAAATGAAAAAAATATCTTCTCATATCGATTGTATATAAAATATGAATTGTTATTTAAATTTATTTTAATATAGGTAAAGTGACATCTAGCGAGATTTTGTATAAACTTTATCGAATGACAAACACAATACGGCTTATGTATTTTAACTTTCTCTATATTCCACATGGGTCTTGTGGCGCAACGGATAACGCGTCTGACTACGGATCAGAAGATTCCAGGTTCGAATCCTGGCAAGATCGAATTGCTTTTTTAAATTTTTTTTTCATCCTCAATATTATCTCCCGTAAATTTTCATCATTAAACATTGTTCAATTTTCATAATTTAAGGGACATTTCGGCTTTATTTAAGAAACCAATGTTTTAATACCGTTTACAAAGAAAAGTATCCTAGGCAAATATATATATATACATTTTTTTAAAGGGTTACTGTTCCTACCACGGCTTTCCGACGATTTCCATGAACGCCTCACAACAGGCTTTGGATGGTAACACTATAATAACCCATCATCCCTTAAAACGTGTCCATAGAGAACATAGTTAATACTTATTGCAACTACATAGGTAATATAGTAACTGAGAGTGCAATTTGAACTGTCAGGGTAGTTGGTGGGTTGGAGAGGCTAAGGGTTGTTTCGTGGACTGAGGGCTAGGGATGGGGATGAAGTCTAGGGGTGTGCCCGCTCATGACACGGCGGTGGCCGATCAATAAGTCAAGTCCCGGGGGACAGGGGGGAAGTGAGGAGTGTTTCCCGGAGGGTATGCTTTAGACTGAACAGTGAATTATAAAACCTGTTTTGACTACGAATGTAACTGAAAAAAGGTTTTCTTTTAAACGGTAAATAAGTTTTTGTGGGTACTCGTTTATTATTAATTATTGTGAGTGACCACTGAACTAATTCTTGTACGGTTTTTCGTATTGGAGGTATTTAAAAAAAAAAATTTAACAGTATTAGATGAAATTCTGAGAAACAATTCGAAAATAAATAAATTATACTTCTACTTCTTTGCCGCAGACTAAGCTGGGGCATACAGATGAAGAGCTTGTGCAGATATATATACTGGATTTGCAATGCACTGAGGCCACTGCAACGCAAATAAATACTTTGAGGCGCCTTCTCGAAGCGACGTGTCCCGAGCAGGCTAGCAAAAGGGGATGAAAAATTTAACACTTAGTGGTTTACCTAAATGATATAATACCTTAATATTTTTATAATAATTTGAAGTAGAGTTGGTTTGTGGTTAGAAGTTGGAACGTCAAAATAATAGAAATTATTATTATAATTGGATTATAAAGAGTGTCCCTAACTAAGATCAAATATTTAAATCACATTTGACGACCTCTGTGGTTAAGTGGTAAGACGCTCGACTACGAATTCAGAGATCGCGGGTTCAAACCCGGCGTGCGAAAATAACTTTTACTTGATTAATATGTGTCATTAGTCATAACATATATTTTCGGCACGTTCTAGAGTGGTAGATACTCTAAGTGTCGCTCTGGTGAAAGACCACTATTCAGAATTGAAACGTTGCTTGAAATGGCTTAGCTGTGTTTGATGACCAGATCTGAATAGACAGGTACTTCCCAAACTAACCCTTCCCCATCTCCTTCCCCCTCCCAATACCTTCAGCGTACAATACCCCAATTAAGGGTGCCATAGTATCACTGGCTCTAGACGGTTGGGAGCAGTTGTGCGTCTTGTGTAGTATTGACTGTAAAAAAAAGCATTTTCCCCCCAAGAATAAAACATTTGATAAAAGAAAAAATAAAGCAAACAGAAGGAACTCAATCAGAAAAAACGTGCTCAAGTCGTTTTCAGTATATTTGTCGTATTATCTTTGTAGCAGTTAAAAATATCGTAACTCCTACACTTGTGTAGGAATTGTGTCTCTATGTCTCTTTTACATAGGGGTTGAAATGGCAGCCAAGTAGAAAAATGCCTGGTAAGCTTTGAATCATCGAGCAAATAAAGTGCTGATGAGTTCATATTTGAAGAAGAGACTCGTGATATTGAGAAACACTTTTTACTCCACTTTAGCACGTAGGTAGGTAGGTAAATTCTAACCAAAACCACGTTAAGCCACAGCAAAACTTAGAATAATGGATTTACTGGGTGTGTAATTTTTATTTTATTTATCAATGGAAATCAACTCCTAAGCCTAAGGTATTCAGTGAGATACATATTATCATAGAAAATATTTACGTGGTAGGTACTATTCGAATATTACCAATTATAATTAATTCGTAGGAAAAAAATAAACAGTACAAACATAATATATTGATATTTTCATAGAAAGCAATAACTTTGTGGTTTGACATATTTAAAGAAATGAAAAAATAAATTTTCTATAAGACCACGGATATTATTAAAAATTTTATGACCAGTAGTCCAATAATAGGTATATTTCTTGCAACTTAATGTGTTAATCCGTGATAAATAGTTGAGATACAGGCGAATTCTCCTTAAATAAAAATAAATAAATATATATATTATTATTCTTCAATCACCTTCTCAAAGTATAAGTATTATGCGTAAGTAAGTCTATAGTTTTAATATTATGTCAATTTTGTTGTAAAGCACCCTTGATGTGATTTTTCTGTCACGAAAACGGCGCTATATAAATCAGCCAATTATTATTTTTATTATTTATTAAAAGTATTTGAAAATGATGCGTAAATAATTGTAAATTGAATTAATAAGACCAATAATATGATGAATACTACGATTTTTTTAAAATCAAGCAACATTCTAAACACACCGTACATTATCTACAAGCATACTCGTATATTTCACTCTCTAATAGTTAAGTGCGTGGGTAAAACTAACCTCCTTCATCCAGGAAATTAAATTATATTTCTGTTTTATCGCGTGAGTGATCTTATCACACTCGACATATCTAATTCGTTTGACGTGTTTAAAAGTCACTTTTTTCGTATTTTCTCGACATGCAAAAAATATTGACTAAATAGCTCCTTTTCACATATCAACAAGAACTACTCGATCCAAAATTTAATTTAGTTGTAACAATAACATCAGGACTGAGTCTTTCAGATACTCGCTTGTACCTAGATTGCATGTAGTTGGTAATACATACGCAGAGGTGGCTGATGTATTTAACTGCACGGAATGTAGATACAAGAAGGCTATAACATCATTTATCTTTAATCAATAATACTTTTATGTATTTAAATACAATTTTTTACTACTCTACAAGTATTCTTTATTTTGTTTATGCATATTATTCTTATTTTTTCACTGTCAATTGTAAACCTTCTAATGTAAAAGCCCTAGGAGCCGACAAGGAGTGAAGCTTTCGTCGACATTTGGTAAAGACAGCACGAGAATGTGAACGGGTAGAAGTTTCTTCGATTTGTTCATTAGATAAACAACGCGTAGGATATATTGAACGAGCAACCAACATTTATGTTTTCTCCTTAATGATGCCTATGCATCTTCAAAACCCGCATTACCAAGCTACTAAGACTCTTGGCTAATCTTCCAATATTGTTCAGCCGAGTAGCGTCATAAAGACAAATCGCTGATAGATCCGTTGTAAGCACTCCCTCTATCTCATAAACGACGGGTGTGAAGGATTTTTTATTTTTTTATAGTGAATACCGCTCAAGAGTTTCAGCTGCTCACAACCATCTAGAGCCAGTGAGACTATGGCATCCCCAATTGGGGTATGTTTTAAGGTTGAAGGTAGTGGGGAGAGGAAAGAGATGTGTAAGAGAAAGGTTGGAAAGTACCTGGCTATTCAAATATGGTCACAAAACACGGCTAAAGCCATTTCAAGCAAAGTTTCAATTCTAAATGGTAATCTTTCACCAGGGCGATACTTAGAGTATCTACAAATCTGTAACGTGCCGATAATATACTATAAATAATTTCATAATAATTAAATGTGTTATACCACATATTAATTAAATAAAATTTAATAACGGACGCCGGGCTTGAACCCGCGACCTCTGGATTCGTAGTCGAGTGTCTTACCACTCGACCACGCAGTCCGTAGATAAGTTGCCACAGAACTCTTAGTAGCAGAGAAATTGTGCAGTGTGATGTTTTTTTAATAGTGAATACCGTACAAGAGTCCCAACTGCTCCCAACCGTCTGGAGCCAGTGAGACTATGGCATCCCCAATCGGGTATATTGTGAAGCTGAAGGTAGTGGGGAGGGGGTAGAGATGGGAAAGAGGAAAGTTGCAAAGTAGTCAAGATGAAGCATAAAAACAGAATACCTATTTTATAAGATAAAGAAGAAATTTTCTTTGAACGAAAAAAAACAATTTAAACTTCTTTATCGATCTTACAAATTTCCCCCCTTAGATCAGAAGTCATATCGCTGGGGAAATAAACCTTTTCGTATCATGAATTATCGATGTTCCTCAATCCCTCTGATAGTCCTTCCCTTCGTCTTCTTCCCTCCCCCATTTCTATTTGAAGCCGGCGTAAGTGAGTTATGATATATTCATAGGCAGGAACGATTTTTGTGCGTGGAGTGCATAATCTAATATCACATGCGCGGAGATTGAAGATGAAGATCAAACAGCTGCCATATTAATGATGACATCTGTCAAGATTTACTCGAAGGAAATGCGCATTAATAGCTGCAGGAGTTGTGAGGATTTATCACTTTATAATATAACATTTATGACTACCTAGATATAAAAAACTAATTAGGTGAATTATTGTCTGCCAACACTATGAAGTGTTTTTTGATATTCCACTATTTTTTGTGGGACTTTCGCATCCGAAATCGGACCATATTGAAAAGGCTGAAAAGGAGGAGGAAGGTGGAGTCTATTCAGATATTGTCACTAAACACGGCTAAAGCCATTTCAAGAGTTTCGATTCTTCAGTTTTAGTTTTACTTATTTTATATTAGTTACTTGTACATAAAAGTTTACAAAGTAAACTTAGACCTTCAGGCACCCAACAACGCCACTCTTTCAAATTTTAGGAATCCTCAATATCAGACAGTTATATCTTAAAATAGTGTTCAAAATAACTCATTCTTCAAAATCTTTAATGTATATCACACATAATAAAAATACAAAGAAAGGCTTTTAGTACCTAAATACATTACAGCTTTTGCACAAACTCCCACCACAGACTGTAGCCATCACCGATATGTATTCCTTTAATCAAAAAATTAATAAATGGCTAATGAGTAAGGACGGCAAGGAAATTGAAGACCTCCTAAAATAGCACATGAAATTTTTCACCATGACAAACTAGAACATTGTGTAACAAATATCATCATTTTTTTTAAATTATTCTACTTGTACTCACTGTCGCTTACCTCAGAACAGGCTCTTATGACCTAGTGAGGTAGGTAATGTAAAAAATAATGTAAGAAAGAAAAAGTTATAAAAATATTTTTTCAAAATATCTAATTGTTAAATTTTCTTTTTGATTTAATAATATTTATAATTATATACTACTTATTATTTTGATTTATATGTATTTTAAATAGTTCTTACGTGCTATTTTGATTTGAATTGATTGGCATAATTTTGATGGTTTCATCCCTTTATATAGGAAAGCTATTTTGTTTTTTGGCTTTATTCTTCTCTGGTAGTCTGATTTCTTCGCATGCCCTTGTATTATGTTTGTGGCATTGTGGATAATTTTGTCAGAAAAATATTTTGGTAAAATATTATTTTTGTATTTCACCTGAGCAATAATAAGAGTATCTGGCACTCTGGAACGTGCCACAAATACTAATACAAATCAATTAAAAAAATATATAACCGATATGTATATGGGTATATGGAATTTTTAATTTATTCAATAAATTCACGCTGGGATCTGAACCCATGACCTCTGAATTCGCTGTCGAGGATTTAAACCATTCGACCAAGTAGGCCGTAATAATGATTAATTAAAGTATATTAACAATCTTCAAAGAATATGAAAATAAAAAAAGACAGACACAGAAAATAAATAAGTGTTTTGACCGAGACACAATCTTTTTTTTATTTTCTATGCCTTTAACTAAGTTTTTCCTTTCACATTACCATTACGTGCGTTATCCAACATACGAAGTAGGAAGGTATAATAAAATGAGTTGCAATATAATTCTGCCTTATCGCAATAAGTATTTATTTGGTGGTGTAAAAATAGCTTTTCATTACGAATGGCTTGAAAAAGTTCTATCACAAAAATATAGATCGCTCTTACGCAAGTCATCGGGATTATTCATCCCTTGTCTCTAAAACTCTATATCTACACCAAACAAGCCATTATAGATATATACATCTTGCGGATTGACTATTTGCCTCGGGCACACGCCGTATGAGGGAGGGGTCGTGGTCTTATCGGGGTAGGCGAGATTCATTACCCGTGACTTGGATGCTGGGTACAAGATTACTCTCTAAGCGATCATTCTTCGCGAGAAATGTAATAAATCTGTGTTATTGTCTAAATGGATGGCAGATACCTACTTCATTAAATTAGACAAAACAACGTTCGAAGAATGTAAAAATGTATGAATAACTAGTTTTACTAAATGGTTTCATCAGATATAATATTTCAACACTGTTTCTTCGCCTTGGCACAATTATAAAAATTGAACCAGTAATATAAGTTTTTTTCATTGATAAATACTTTTTTTTTAATAATCACTGTTTTTCGGAATTCGCCAATCATCTTATTGAAAAAGATCATACCTCCAATAAAAAGCACCGGTGCTCATGTTCTTTACAAAAATGATCATGGCAACAGATTAAATAATTTAGAAGCACTAGAAATAAACAAATCCATTAAAATTAATAGTCATATTCTTAAAAGTCAGTTAAATATGTCCAGTAGTTTAATATTAGGTATATTTCCAGTAAACTCATAAAATTTATTACTATTCTTTAATCACCTTCTCAGTTGACGTTTTGCCTCTTTCATTTCACCTTATTTGTCTCATTCTCTCTGTTCCTTGGTTATAATTTTGAATTTTATTCTATTGTTTTCTCACTGTTCTCTTATTTTTTTTTGTGTTCTCGTTCTTTATATATATATATATATATATATATAACCTCACGCTTTGAATTTTTTGTGTAGTTTAATTTTGTACTCTGACGATGCTTAGGCCAAGCGAAACCGGTCGGTCATAAAAATTTAAATAAAATCTGTGGTCTGATACAAAGTTATTATTTTATTTTCATTTTCATTACATATTCCAAAGTCACGAGGTGAAAACAGTTACAATAACCTGGAAATCGCAGAGCTTTCGTATCACAGGAGCTCACCATCAGAGAGTTTTTGCTGCTTCTGTACACACATTTTGTGCTTTATAGTAAACACGCACTGATCTTAATACTAAAACTTAACATGTTAATAAGTCAACCTAACCTAAAACTGAAATAACGTTAGTACTGCATATCAAGCTACAGATAGACTAGATTTAAAAAAAAAAGAAAACCAATGATTTCAGAAAGTTGATCGGTTGGTAGGTTTCTTTCCATAATGAAAATCGGGAAATACATTTTGATACAAATTTGCGGCAAAATTTTGCACTGCTTATGGAAACAAAGACATGGATTTCGATTGCAGTCGTTGCCAAGGGGGATTTGTTCACTATCCAGGATATCCTTTATCCTTTTGATAGTAAATTGGAAGTCTCGAATATCACCACGCGCTATCTACACACAGCCCGGGGGAAGGCGATATCTCGGAACTAGGGAGTAGAAAGAAGCTATACTGTTTGCTATCATGATTATACTCAAAGGGAATACTTCCGAAGTGTCGAAATTAATGGGTGCTAACCTTAGAGTAAGAATAAATATGGAGAGAGAGCTAAATATTTTTACCTAACTTATACAAACTTGCAAAAAATTACTTAAACCGTGAGAGAGAAAGAGACAAGACAAGTTGTCACATAATATCGCACTACTTTTAGGTATGTAAGAATTTTTCCGTATTCCACGTCTCTGGCAACTCCACCGACTACGTTTTGTTATGCGACATAACTCAACGGTTTTTAGGTTATAACCTATATTTTTGTTGAAAACAATACTGTGACAAAGTGGTTATACAAATAAACAAAACATTATGTCGACATGTGCTATGAATGGATGTAAAAAGGTGTGTCTGTGAAATCCCCAGCCACGCCCGAGTCAGGAAAAAAATGACAATTCTGACTACACTGTATCGCAAAGCTATCCCTTCTGTATATTATTGCTTTGAGGTGAGGTAACTTATTCTCTTTTCAGAACAAATTATGCTTAGTTATAATAATAATAATTAAATATTTTCTACAGCGCTATTTTCGTGATAAAATCATCTCAAGGGGCTTAGTGAAGGTTTGTACCTAACAAAAATCTTAGTCTGCGTTATATGTTAGTTTCCTTTTTTCATTTGAAAAAATAAAATAATAACGATTATTTTTTTTAATATTTTTAATATTTGGTTACTTATTATTCAACGAATTTACTCAGGTACTAAAGTTTATATTGTGAACCAAGATAAAATATTTTAAATGTGAAATTTAAAAAAACAATAAAATAATTGATTTAAATTTAACAATATAATTCGATAGGTTATACTAGTACTTGCTTATATATTGATACTACTTATGAATTGACTATCAGGTGAAAAATGTCAGATCTATTATTCGATGAAATTGGGTTCATTTAAAATTTATCAGTTAGGTACAATTATTTTTTTAGTGGTGTTATTGTCATGAGACATAAGTTGTTAGTCGTAAATTACGAATCAATAGTTTTCGTATGAGTTAATATATCGCATTGTCTGTTATAAGTAAAGGAAGTAGATTATACCGTAAATTGAATTAAGTTTTCATTTCATAGGTATTTAGTTTTATTCGTCCTTCGAGTAATTGTGCAGGAAATGATTTTTATTATTGTAATATTTTCCTTTATTTTTTCATTCCTTTTCATTTAACTTACTTAATATGTTGATTTTCCGCCTGTACCTTACTTTTTTTTATTATAATATTAATTATTGTTTTTACTTTATCTACACTTTATTTAGTTTTTTATTTGTAGTTTTTTTCCCCTTTTTTATATTTATTAAATATTACCCTTTAATTTTGGAGTTTATTGAAAAACTAGCATTCAATTAATAGTCTGCATTAAACAAAACAAAAATCACGACACGTTTTCATGGTTTCATTACGTCATAAAACATTGTAAATTCCGTGTTCTCTCCACCATGAAGAATAACTACCCTAGCATCTACCCATCCCGAGTTACTTGAGAGTGCACGTGCATTTCCCAATAAGGGATGCCAAAGCTCCATCCCTCCCCAAGGAAAGCCGCCTGAGTTAGGGGAGGGGAGGGTTCGCCTCGCAATCACTGCCGAAACCTTTTAAAGTTAACGAATCGTTATCCTAGTGAATTTTCATTAGCGACGGTCTGCTAGCGAGGGGATTCACACTTATAAATCCACCGTGCGCCTGGGAAGTAGTAGGCGATTTTGTATGTTTTCGTTCGAAGTAGGTCTACTCACGTGTATTTTTAGGTATCTGGTTACATATGTATTAAGAAAATAAACTGCTGTTGAGAGAAATGAATGAATGAAAACCTCAATCTTTTTTCAATATTTGCTTAAATGCCTGTTTTTTTCAGGTACGTTTTAACTAAAAATTATTTTTTAGGAGATTTCTTTCCTAGTAAACTACAAAAAGAACTATATGAAAAAACAAAATTATAAAATTAATAATATATATTTTTTAAAATAATAGTACTTTATGATTTTGTTTTGGAAAACGTTTCAAAAGTTCATTTTTACATATTTATTTTGTTTGTTATTTTTATAACTGCAATGTTATTACTATTATTATTATCCTGTTTTATTCACCCGCACAAATAAGTTTCGAAATCTGTAAGCAAGTGATAATATTTATATTTATACATATGTAAATTTATTTATTAATACAATTTGTTGAAAAATCACCTCCAAGGCGCTGTACGCATATATTTACCACACAGTGATAGTAAGTCTTGAGTTGGCATGCGTTAGGCGTGTCTCGGCTGAGCCCAATTGCCGAAGGGAGCGATGATTCTAGTTCTTTCCTTCGATTTCGTTCCTTGGATTGATGTACCAGTAGAAAGTTCTTAGCATTCAAATCTTTAACGTTGCTTAAAATGGCTTTAGCCGTGTTTGGTGACTACATCTGAATATTCAGGTACATTCCAACCTTCTTTTTCCTCCATCTCCTTCCCACAACCTTCAGCCTCATTATACCTCAATTGGGGATGCCATAGTCCCACTGGCTCCAGACGGTTGGAAGCACTTGTGACTCTTGTGCGGTATTCACAAAAAACTGATATGTGTGTTGAAAAAGTCTTATGACTGTAATCCGTCAATTAATGAAGGGAATAGTTTTTTAGGTATCTAGGGGCTCCAAAACATAGGTGTTTACCAAATAATACACTTTTACATAAGTAGGTACTCATTTGTAAGCTTAATATTATTGGGGATTAAATAAAGTTTTTATTGCATTAGGTACACATTTTTGCTGGCACCAACATTGAAAAGACGGAAACTGGGTTACTACGTGTTTTGTCGGACATCACTCTTGCCATCGAGTCAGGAAAGTTAGCACTTCTCTCGGTCTTAGACATGAGCGCAGCTTTCGACACGATCGACCACGGTTTTCTAATTACACGACTAGAAGAAACTTTTGGTTTAAACTGTGGCGTTAAGAATTGGCTGATATCGTACTTAAGTAACCGTTTACAAGCCGTGAAGGTGGGAATAACCCAATCAAATTTTACAACGCTTTCATCTGGAGTACCCCAGGGGTCCGTTCTGGGCCCACTGCTCTTCATCCTCTTCATAAATGATGTCGCTCAAATAATCAAATCATTCGGTCTTATATCACATTGCTACGCCGACGACCAGCAAGTTTACTTTTACTGCTCACCGACAGAAATAGACAGTCTGAAAATCCGCATGACTGAGTGCCTAGAAGCGATCACTCTGGATGACCTCAAATAGACTGAAATTGAACCCTTCAAAGACAGAGTTTCTCTGGACCGCCACAAGCAGACGTCAGCATAACATCAATAACTCCCCAATAGCTGTCTCAGGAAGTGACATTATTCCAAAGACATCCATCAAACTTCTGGGCGTCAATTTGGATGCTGATTTCTCCCTTAAATCCCAAATTAACAAGACTGTGAGCACAGGGTTCTTTCAACTAAGACAAATAAAATCAGTGCGAAGAAACCTGCCAACAGAGGCAACCAAATTACTTGTAAACTCGTACGTCGTTTCGCGTTTAGATTACTGCAACGGAATATACGCTAGTCTTCCTAAATATCAAATTAACAAACTACAACTAGTCTTCAACGCCGCGGCAAGACTTATCACCGGCGTATCAAAATATTCCCATATCTCAGAGCACCTCAAAAATCTTCACTGGCTTAAATGTCCCGAAAGAATCCAGTTTAATCTTTGCTGGATGGTTTTCAAATCAATTAACGGAATGGCTCCGGCTTATTTATCGGAATTGTGTATTCCTGAAGATTCCAATTCGCGACAGTCAACTCTTAGATCAGCAATGTCATCGGCTATCGGAAGGTTGAAGAACCAAAGCGCACACCAGACACTAAGTTTGGAGAGCGCGCCTTCAGATGTCAGGTCCTAAAACCTGGAATGGACTACCACATGATCTGAGAGTAATAAAAGACTCGGCAGAGTTCAGAGCCAAACTCAAAACTCATTTTTCAGAAAATCATATCCATAATCAAGATGTAACAAGCCCAATAGAACCAAGAAAACTTTTCAGACTCTCATTCCTTAAATTCATTAGAAGATTATCCATTATCTGTTCTTCACTACGAAAAGTTAAAAATACCTCCGATATACTTTATCTTAAATTTGCCTTCATGCCCTAAAAATGAAAAAAAAAAAAAAAATAAATAAATAAAATAAAAAAAATAAATAAATAAATAAATAAACAAAATAAAATAAAAATAAAAATAAAAATAAAAATTTAAGTAATTCTAAATTTTAGGTTATTATGATATGGTGATTGTGTCCTGCCAGAAGTGACCTGCCAGGTAAGTATGTTGCTGTATATTTATATAAACTAAGAATTAATATTAAGTAGAAATTAAGATTTGTACAGCGCCCTTGAGGTGATTTTTCACAAAAACGGCGCTATACAAATTATCCAAATATTATTATTATTATTAACTGCCGGTCGTTATTTTTTGTACATTTATTTCAGGACGGTGCATAATTTAAAAAACGTATTTTGCATTCGAGATGCAAAAGTGTCAGAGTGATAGTAATATTTGCTAATTTAACACGCGCCAACACGCCGTAAAACTTTACGCTAATTGACGGTTGGCAAGCGGTTCATGCAAACTGGAGTAAGTCCCACTTTTTATAACAGATAATGACAGTGGCGTGCGGTCACAATTGATTTAGTTATGTCCATTTCTTAAACTGTATTAATTAACAACAAATTATAGATAGAGACTTGGACACCACTTGAAAAAATACAAAAAAGGTTTACGCGTCATTTAAATAAACTTCGAAAGTCAAATTTTATGAAAGATCTATATGACTTGTTTGGCGTTGTAGGGGGCATTGTAACTGTTGCTATTGAGGCTATATATTAAAAAAAAGTTCAGTTATTCGTTAGTTCCTCTTTTGGTCACCTACAAAAGATAAGTCTGTATGTATGTATAACAGGTTTTTTTGTCTGAGTTGCCCAGCTTTAGCTATAATTTTTATTCAAAACATTATTTATGTACTTGTTGGTACTTTTTTTAATGTATTATGATTCAAGTACGATACGGATTAATGAAGAAACACACAAATAAATTCATTACACTAGTGACAAATGGGACAACAAACTCAAAACCTCGAACATGGTTTCGATCGAGTTCTTAAAAGTTTAACAGAACATTTCAATAGAAAATATTTAGTTCACTTGAGTAATGACTTACCAAATCATAAATAATACGTTGGTCAAATAATAAATTAATTTACCTACGCCCGTTAAAGGCTTTTACACAAATATTCAAATTAAAAAATAAATATATACTCATAAACAGTGCAAAAATATTGCTCAAGAAAGAAAAAATTGTATTGAATAGCAGCTACATCTATGGTTAAGTAGTTTCATCAAATAAATTAGCTCTATTAGATGATAAAAACTGCACTAAGGAATGTTTATATTGCATTTCCAAGATGTTGAACTCGTTGCATAGAAGTATAAATTGTGATGTTGAAGTAGAATTGTTACAATAATATGGTAGGCACTGTCTTGTAGCTGTCATAGATATAATAATTCAGGGAAATAAAACATTGAATTAATAATTTTAAACAAACACGTTAAATCGTAAAGAATTCTTCATTCAGACAGTTTTATTTTGGGGGCTTGCATTTTACATAAAATTTTCTGATGAAATAAAGTACGCCTCAAATGAAGTACAATCAGTCCGAAAATGTCTATGGAAGTGCCCGGAAATGTCCGGGAAGGTCGAAGATGGATTACAACGGATTTAGAGTAAAATGGTAGCAGAATCCGAATATTTTGCTTTATTAAGTGCTATCCTCTTCGCATAAGCATTCTTTAAGACCCCAATAATCTGCTGTCAGTAGGAAGAGCTCTTTTCTACTGAGCTATTGACTGCAGGGAGATGAGTCCTCTGTTGGCATTGATGATGATAGTCAGGATGTTACCAGGATTAGGCAGGTCCTGTCCAGGAGTATAAAACTTCACAATTGGAGCAGTCCGCTCCAGGCGGCAATTTGCCAAGGCACTGTTTCTTTAAAAAATACGTGAATTATAATATTACTCTGCAAATTCAAAACAACAAAAAATTTGCTCATTACATCGAATTTGTTGGATCTGTTATATTTTATATTTTCAGAGGGAAAACTTGCCAAAAACTAGTGCTTAACAGTGATGACATTTTGTATAAAAGTTATGGTTTTTGTATATAATATTCATGGGTCCACGTGGAATATAGCAAAGATACCTAATAGTATAATAAAATTACACTATAAGCTAATGAATTTGACGAAGAATTATTTTTTTCGATTTTTTTCTTTTTCTTACAGTGAATACCGCACATGCGTCCCAACTGCTCCAAACCGTCTAGAGTCAGTGACCCAATGGTATCCTTATTTGGGGTATGTTATAAGGCTGAAGGTAGTGCGGAGGGGAAGGAGACGGGGAAGAAGAAAATTGAGAAGTACCTGGCTATTCATATCTGGTCACCAAACAAGGTTAAAGCCATTTCAAGCAACGTTTCGATTCTGAATGGTAGTCTTTCACTAGTGCGATACCTACCTAGAGTATCTAGCACTCTAAAAAATGGTGTTTAAATTTAGGTTTTGACAAAGTACGCCAAAAAATTAACCCGCGCTAGGTGCCGTTTGGGTTAGGGCCGGGCCTGGAAATAAAGATGATGTAAAGGGTAATATTTCTTGAAGTACCACAGAAAGTTCATGTCATTTTAATGCTAAGAATTAAATGACTAAGTTTAAAAAATATATTTATCTACGAAAGTTTTATTAATTTGTATGAAAGAATAATTTTGGAACCGTTTTTTTTAAATTTGTGATACAACTTTTCACGGTACGCCACTGGCAGCTATCACCCATCTGCGCACTTCTCTTGTTGAACACATGTCATTCTGGAGATCACACGACGAAGCGGTATTTTTGGACGCAAGTACCGGACATATCATAAGCAACACGTACAAAGACAGACTTATCACGGTCCGTGGCTGGGCGGGTCGGCTGGATGTGGGAAAAAGAGTTCTGACTGTCCAATTCGTTTTTCGTTTTATTGTTAACGACTAAATTAAGTGTAGGTACGTACCTGTATTATTACATTGTCAGATTAGATTTTTTGTCTATGTGGGAAGTAGTGATATAATTTTGGAGTAATAATATGTGGAGAGAGAGCTAATTCTTTTTACCCAACCTATACAAATTTGGGATAAATCACTTTCTCCGGGTTTTTACGTCATACACCATGAAAAAGAAAGAGATAACAAAATTTCCCAAATTATCACACCGCTTTAAGGTATTGTGAGAATGTTATTCTTGTCCCGCGTCTCCGTTGACTCCGCCCACTTGTTTTGAAATGCGACATAAATTGACATAATTTAACGGTTTTTTAGTAATTTGCCATATTTTTGTTGATAGTAGCTAACATAGAACTTTTAAACATAGACCATGAGTATTATACACAAAAAGCTTCAATTTTATAAAAATTACATCACTGTTAACCATTTGTTTTTGGGAGGTTTCCGCTCCTAAAATATCTGAATATAAACTGTAAACAGACTCAAACAAAAAATGTTTGAAATAAAAATTGGAGAGATAGCTAATGAGAAAGAAAGAGACAGCAAAATTTCCCAAATTATCACACCGCTTTAAAGTATAATAAAAATGTTCTTCGTGTCCCGCGTCTTCGTTGACTCCGCCTACTCGTTTTGATATGCGACATAAATTGACATAACTCAACGGTTTTTTTGGTTATATGCTATATTTTTGTTTATGCCAATACTGGGAAAAAGTGGTTTTACAAATAAACGAAAACATTATGTCGACATGTGCTATGAATGGATGTATAAATACCCTAGCACTACTCCGAGCCCAGGTCTAGCCGAGTCCGGCAAAACTCATAAAAAACGGACTACAGCACATCTCCCTCTTGTATATTATAACAAAAAATTACCTCGAGGGCGCTCTAGGACCTCACTAGATAACAGTCAATATCTTAACTATAAGTAGAAATCTGTTTGCTTGTCTGAATCGGAAAAAAATATCGAAATGTGAGTTCTGCTGTCTTGAAATTTGCAAGACTGGCAGATACTCGTGGTATCGCCTTGGTGAAAGACCACCATTCAGAATAGAATCGTTGCTTGAAATGGATTTAGTCGTGTTTGGTGACCAGATCTGAATAGCCAGTACTTCCGAACGTTCCTCTTCTCCAAATCCTTCCCTTCCTTACTAACTACAACCTCGCAACATTCCCCGATTGAGGATGCCATAGTTCACTAGTTCACTATTAAAAAACAAAATAAAAACACATTTGCATTCTGGAATGTCTAAGTCAACATAAATATTTCAGATGGCAACGACATCTCCACCGTGAGCTAAAGGAGCTTTTAAATATGTGTTCAACTGTTGTTTGTTAATTATATATGTATTTTGATTTGTTAAATTCGAGAAAAAACTTTGCTGAAATCTCAAGTGAAACCGGTTGGTAATGCTTACTATCAAAAAAATTAAATGCTGTACTCAATTAATGAACATACTTATGAAGTTCATTATTATTACGTCGTTTTATTATCTGTCAAAATCCTTGGTCAAGAAGTCATATTATTGTGGGTTCCATATTATTCAAAATAAATACCAAACCGGGTAGTAAGGCTGGATTTGAATATTGTACAAAATAAAATAAAGTCGGTAGTCACGTGACCGGAATAGCACAAGCGTGTGACGCTTTCCCCCGAAATATGAATACTGCTGGAACAAAACACATCATCCCCCTCCCTGTCTCCCCCGTGGTGCGGCCATCAATTACCATTATCGTGCTATGGAAGATTAATGATGCGAAAATCACGTATCCGCGAACTGAACCTTGATAATCGTATTTTCAGAGTATAAAATACTTTCAGTATAGCCATTGTGATAAAAACCATTCAAAATGGATACATTTCTTGAAATAAAAACAATCGTGTTTAGCGGCCAGATCTGGATAGCGAGGTTTTTTCAACCTTCCTCTTTTCCATCTCCTTCTCCTCTACACACTTCCTTCAGACTCAAAACACACCTCTTAAATTTCCGCGAGATACGATATACCATGTGCGGTGTTTAAATAAATAAACTTAAAACGAGTATTTTTTTTGTTTTTTCACACTGCATCATCCTTCTAAGACACCGAAGAATTTTACAGAATTTAAGTAGGTACTGTTTTAATTTCGAGCTTTATAAGTTGCATAAAAGAGAAAGAGAAAGAGTATTTGGTACATTACACAAAATGACGCTATAAATTAGCCATGTTTTCTCAACATTTAATAGACCAATTCTTCTTAGTTTAAGTGTTATGATAAGGTGAATAATATTATATTATTAGGGTCCGCCAAATAACTTTTTTTTTTGAAAATGCTATAAAAAAAAAACTACTGAATATTTTCTCAAATTTCTTTTTTTATTTATAAGTACAATCCTTCCGGTTAATAATGGAAAATAATTTCATTCAAATGGCTGCCTCGGCTGGCCATGCAGTAGCCTACACGATCGGTCCAATTTTTAAGCACATTATCGATTGTGTGCAGCTGTATTTCACCAATGGCTTCACGAATATTGTCCTTTAAAGCGTCAATTGTCTCTGGCTTGTCGGCGTAACATTTATCTTTGAGGGCACCCCACAAATAATAGTCCAACGGTGTCAAATCGCAGCTCCGAGGTGGCCAAACGACATCAGCTCTGCGGCTGATAATGCGATCTTCAAAAACAGGGCGCAAAACATCGAGTGTAGCTTCGGCTGTGTGGCACGTAGCGCCGTCTTGTTGAAACCAAATGTTGCCAATATCCTCCTCTTCAATTTTTGTGAACAAAAATTCGTTCAACATGGCCCGATAACGATCGCCATTGACTGTAACGGCCACTCCTTGCTCATTTTCAAAGAAAAATGGCCCAATTATGCCTCTGGACCAAAATCCGCACCAAACAGTGACTCGTTTTGGGTGTACCGGCTTTTCAATGTATGCGTGCGGGTTTTCTGTGCCCCAAATACGACAATTTTGCTTGTTTACATACCTGCCAAGATCAAAATGAGCTTCATCCGAAAAGATGATTTTTTGGCAAAATCGGCATCTTCTGTAAGTCGATCGCAGGCCCACTCAGCGAAGCGAAAACGCATTGGATGGTCAGTTGGCTTCAACTCCTGAACCAATTGGACTTTGTATGGCGTCATACCAAGGTCTTTATGCAAAAATTCGTCTCAATGATGTCTCCGAAATGTTCAATTGTTGAGAACGACGGTGAATTGATGTTGATGGCGCTTCACGCACACTTTCTGCCACAGCATCGATATTCTCGGGTGTACGCACTGTTTTTGGCTTTTCACGCTTTGGTTTATCGATGAGGATGCCAGTTTCTTTCACTTTTTTCACAAGATAACGAACATACGGAGCTGACGGTGCTTCTCTTCTTCAAAAACCGTACGCAATTTTGCACACATTCTGCAACATTACCATGATTTTCAAAGTAATGTCGCAATATTTCCCAGCGTTGTTCAAGCGTATACACAACCATATTCGCTCAGCGGAAGGATAAAACTAATTATCTGTCAAATCAGAC
This sequence comes from Drusus annulatus, assembly GCA_022651775.1. Lineage (NCBI taxonomy): Eukaryota > Metazoa > Arthropoda > Insecta > Trichoptera > Limnephilidae > Drusus > Drusus annulatus. The sequence continues at coordinate 156,496 of JAGWCC010000027.1, forward strand.
ATGAGCTAAGTGTTACCATTCACGAAATAAGCACTAGTTAAAAAAAAAAAAGTTATTTGGCGGACCCTATATATGCAGCTTTCTGCAACCGAGAAACGAATCTTTGCACATTTAACTGCGGCCTCATTGAATTCTTGGGCCCTTCATGTAGTGACATTTTTCTAATACCTTGTCGCCGTTTGTAAAGTTTGGGAACACATCGACTGTGTCAAGGAGAAAGGCGTTATTCCACATAACATAACGGTCATGCTGTTGTGATTGACACCTTGCATCATCATTTGATCAAATGCTGAAACGGACCGAGAATTGATGGATAACGAAGTCGATTATTTGAAGTGGTAACGGCAGATACTGAAAGAAGGCAGGAAACTTCATTAATGGAGGACTAAACGCTGTTGGAGCAAATAAAAAAAATTGTCCAAAGAAGCGAAGCTCTCAGTCCACAATGGAGTGCTTATACAACCCCTGAAGTATGACAGTGAGGCATTGAACTGGCAGATGAAGGATGAAAGAAGACTGAATGCTGTGGAAATGAGATCCCTGAGGCGTATGTGCGGTAAAACCATGTATGACCGTGTTGAAAATGTGGATATTCGGAAAGAATGCAAGACTGATGTAAGCGTAGTAATAGGATCCAGAAAGAGATGCTTAGATGGTTTGGGCATGTCGAGCAAATGAACGAAGAAAGGAGTGTGAAAATAATATATGATGCGAAAGTAAATGGAAGGAGAAGTCGGGGACGCCCGAGGAAGACATGGCACGATAAAGTGATTCAATCGTAATCGGTTCATGTGAAGAGTAAGAATAACAGAAGAGAATGTATGAATGTGAATGAAGGAAGGAGTGTGTACCAAGACAGAGTTGTATGGCGGTCCGTCCTCTCTGCCTACCCCTGCGGGGAAACAGCGTGATGGTTAGTTAGTTATAGTAACGGTAAAAACACATGATAACGCTAATCATCGATTTGCGAGTGGTTCAAACCACTAGGCGTTTGCTTGCAAAAACTGTGGAACAACGCTTTTGACCTAAACACAGTCGATATCGAAACTTAGAGTGACTTTAATCTTCAATGTAAATAATCGCATATGAAGTCACTTTGAAGAAACATATATATTAACATACGATGCTTCAACATAATGCACTAACTTCGGAGTGAATTACTTGAAAACATGATTTCTCGCGCTTAACTTTCCCGGAATACTACCTTCGCTTCTAGTGAGAGTTTAAAAAGCCAGATTAGCAGAAACTGTGCGGTAGATATTAATTAAAAATCATCAAGCAATCGGATACTGGTTTTGTTAATGAGACCTTTGTGTCGTGTAAACATAAAATCGATGCATAATAAACATATTTTTTTAACAATGTCTCTACTTTTAAACTGAAATATTCATTAATTCCAATCAAAAACAAAAAAATAATATTCTCACGAATGTGGTAGCTTGTAGCGGCACCCACGTGACCGGAAGAGTACGGACGTGAGGCGCCACGTGCTCCTAAAAGCCGGAAGTTGAGTTTGCCACGTGGCCCGGCACCGGAACTCTATAGATTACGAGTTAAAAAGCGTTGCGGGGTAGTTTTTGTAGTTTTATACCTAGAATCCGCTTAGGAACGATCGATAGTCAGTGGGTACGCAGCTATGTCTCATCGGGTAGGTTGGATTAATAGGTTATTATTGTTGTAATATTTTCCTACATTCAAAATGTATTTCCTTTCTACCATTTGGAAGACGTTGACAATGAAGACGACGTTGAGAAAAAAACGTTATTTTTGTTGAATGTAGCTTCCATTCACTTTGAAATTTTATTTCTTTACAAAAATTGGTCTTCAAATTCATCCTATAACCAAAAAAAATATCCATGACCTTCTAGATTCTTATTATGACAATTAAAATAATTGACTACATCATTCCCAATTGAGCTATGTTGAGAAGCTGAAGGTAGTGGGGAAGGGAAAAGAGATGGAAAAAAGAAATAGCGAGAAGTACATGACTCTTCGGATTTGGTCACCAAACACGGCTAAAGCCATTTCAAGCAACGTTTCGATTCTGAATGGTGGGCTTTCACGTGGGCGATACGTAGTATTTATTACTCTGGAACGTGCCGCAAAATATATTTTATGTTATTTTATATTAGTTGCATGTTAAATAACAAATACTTATTAAATAAAAATTATTTGCGGACGCTGAGATTTGAACCCGTGACCTCTGGATTCGTAGTCGAGCGTCTTTACCACTCGACTACGGAGGCCTTCATTCTTGTGAAATACTACTTCAAAAGCGCTTAACAGAGTCAGAAAACAACAAGAAATATAGCTGAAACTACCTTTGAATAAACTTACTTACGAAATGATTGATTGGCATTCATATTTTTAATTATTTTCAAATCTCGCGTTTGGTGAAAAGTTCCAAATTGCTCAATAAGTGTGATATCCTTTTTAAAGTTTAAATGTGATCTTTACCATGATTTTCCGAAAGACTGATTCAACCATAGGAGTTCATATTGAAACAGTGTTTATTAACTCATAAAAAACTGTACACAATAACCACATATTTATGTTCCCTCAATAAATAAAAACTGTCTGCTATCCGGGTGGTTGATTAAAAACCTACTGTGTCAACATAAGCAAACCAGTACGACTTTTCTCCACTTACACGCTCGTTGTGCGGTTTGTTTTGAATTTTAACGTTTAAAAGTTAGAAACAAGGTCGGTCCTGTGCAGTTGCAATTGGAGCAGTTTGCTCTAAGCGGCGAATAGCGAAAACACTGATAGTACCTAAAAATAGTGTTTTTTTTACGTACCCAGTGTATTCTTATTATATAAAATGGCAAAAAGCATTCCAATCATGAACGGCTATATAACCCGCATATTCCCGGCCCAACGCCCTCTCGTTCAATACTTGAAAAGAGTACGATATCTGTACGAACGTAAAATTTATAATGGGTGTTAAAAATATACAAAATTATGCAGAAACAAGCATAATGTGAAAGAAATTTTGTTAAATGAAAAAATGAGAGAGCTATTCGAATATATAATGCTGTCGCATTCTTTCAGCAGTACCAGCTATTTCCAAGATTTTTTTTCACAATGTGAATGCACACGAATTTGTAACATATTTAAAGCATCATAAAATTATTTTTTGCATACTGACAAAAAATGTTGAGAGAAGAATATAATATCTATCTACTTGAAAATTATTTTCGAATTTGTAACGTTCGTCGAAGTTTTCTTTTGTTTTGGTGCTATTTTTTATTAAAAAATATAGTTTCATATTCAACAATTTTTTATTCGGAATTGTTTGAGAACGGCAGCTGATTTTCGACCCCAAGGCTCGCATTTTCCCGAAAAGAGTTTTTTTTTAAATGTTACTTTTGTAAGATTTCTTCATTCAACTGTCTTAAATTCGCCAATCTCAATAGAATTCCTAAGGTCTACTTCATTCGGTTCCATAGAGCCTAAAAAACATCTTAGTTCCGACCCCAAGTCTCGCATTTTACCCACAAATTGGCATTTGTTTTTTTTAATGTTACTTTTTTTATTTAATCGTCTTTGGTCAACCATTCCAAACAGTTTCCTGATCGTTCACTTCATTCGGTCACATAAAGCCTGATGAAACGACATTAGATTTCCCACCCCAAGGCTCGCATTTTGCCCGCAAAGAAGTATTTTTTTTAACAAATGTCACTTTTGGATTTTATTTTTCATTTAATCGTCTTAAGTCCATCATTCTTAACAGTATTTCAATGATTCAATTTTTTCGGTCGCTAAGCCTGAGAAAACAACCTCTGATTTCCGACCCCAAGGCTCGAATTTTGCCCCTAAATTAGTATTCTTAGTATTCTTTTTAACAATTGTTACTTTTTGAGGTTTTTTTATTATATCCTCTTAAATTCACCATTCTTAACAAAATTCCAAAGGTTCATTTAATTCAGTTCATAGAGCCTGAAAAAACGGCAGCTAATTTTCGACCCCAAGGCTCGCATTTTGCCCGCAAATTAACAAATGTAACTCTTGGGCTGTTTTTCATTTAATCGTCTTATGTCAGTTCACCATTCTTAACAGTATTCCAAAGGTCAATTTGATTCGGTTCAATGGAGCCTGAAAAAACGACATCTTATTTCCGACCCTAAGGCTTGCATTTTGTCCAATAAATTGATGATTTTTTCACAAATGTTACTTATCTTGGATTTTTTCATTAAATCTTGTTGCAGTTCATCATTCTTAGCACAGACGCAGACACAGTTTTTGCATTCTGAAATAAATTTTAAGTTAAGATATAGAATCAATGCAATAGAAACATCTGGTTGCAAATAATTTTGGAATATGTGATGCACGTTGTAGTTTTTTATTGCATTTGCTATTTTTTTTTAAATACATGAACCACATTGCGTTACCCTGCTTATTCAACATTACAACCTCAGAGCAATAATATACAAGAGAGAACGCTGTTGTAGTTAGTTTTGATTAGTTTTGCCGGACTCAGCTAGACCTGGGCGTGGCTAGGACTAGGGCTAGGGTATTTATACATCCAATCATAGCACATGTCGACATAATATTTTTGTTTATTTGTATAACCACTTTTTCACAGTATTGTTATAAACAAAACTATAGCTATAACCTAAAAAAAACGTTAATTTATGTCAATTTATGTCGCATATTAAAACGTGTGGGTGGAGTCAACGGAGACGTGGGACACGAAGAACATTTTTACAATACTTTAAAGCGGTGTGATAATTTGGGAATTGTTGTTGTCTCTTTCTTTCTCATTAGCTCTCTCTCCATATGTTGTTACTTTAGGATAACAACCCATTTTAATTTCAAACATTTTTTTTTTGGGTCTGTTTATAGTTCATATTCAAATATTTTAGGAGCAGAAACCACCCAAAAACAAATGGTTGACAGTGATGAAATTTTTATGAAATTGAAGCTTTTTGTGTATAATACTCATGGTTTAAGTGTAAAATAGCGAAGATACGTACTATAAAGTTTTAGTTATAGTTTTTCTTCTATCAATTTTTTTTTCAAAAATGTTCGTATTTAAATTCTGGTTTTGACAAGAGGCGCCAAATAAAATATCTGCGAATGCGCCGTTTGGCTCGGGGCCGGACCGGATTTAAGGAAAATCTTTGTTTTTAGAACCAATGCGTTCTACTAGAGTTACAAAGACAGTCACGAGTTAATCCATTTTCACCGGTAAACTAATGTTTTAAGCTTCAAGCTAACCCCTTCAAGTTTTCCTTGACGAGCCGATCAATTTCTGCAAACGCCACGTTTGTAGATGAAAGGAGAGTCAATATACATTATACAAAGGGCAGAGAACCCATCGTGCCAGACCCAGTAGTAAAACCAATCGGGTCTTGAATCTGTAAGTATTATTACTGTTGATCCTGCGAGCGGAACAAATCGAGTCCTTCCTTTATTAACTTCGCCGTTTAATGACTAAAATTTCAGTTGTAAATTGCACGCAAAAAAAAATAATCTGAATTGTTTGGAACCGTATTCCTCAAATAGAAATCAATTTGAGGATAGTATTTTTAAAAGCTAGTTGCAAGTGCTTAGCGTTGCGCTCGTAGAGTGGAAGTCGAGAACGAACTCAATGACGACCTCCGTGGCCGCGCGGTAAAATTTTTGACTCTCGACTCAGAGGTAGCGGGTTCGAAACCCGGCGTGCGCAAATAATTTATTTAATTTATACATCTAATTTCACTAACATTTCAAATTTAAATCGAAAATATATACATACATTGTATATTTGCCGCACGTTCCAGAGTGGTAGATACTCTCAGTATCGCCCTGGTAAAAAACTACCACTCATAATCGAAATATTGCTTAGTTGGGATTAGACGTGTTTGGTGACCAGATCTGAGAAGCCAGGTTCTTCCCGACCTCCCTCTTTCCCATCTCATCCTTCCAGATCGCTTGGTTTCACAACGAACACCAAATTGGGGATGAGTACAATAGTCCTCCGGGCTCTGTGAAGACATAAAATAAAAACAAATCATTGTAAGAGTTTGATTATCCACAAATATGTGTGCCTTTTCATGTTTACAAGAACAACCACTTTTTTATATTTTTTTCGGACTTTGAATCCTCTCACCACCTGAGGGCCAAAAGATAGAAATAACCACCAGTTCCACAAATTCCGCAGTTCTCAAGCCTTTCTATACAATAGAAAGAAAATAATAATTATATTATTTACCCTAATACGTGCACCTAAACATTTAATAACCAACCTCGCGGTTCATAAAATATGATTTACTTCAATCGTAAAGAAAACAGATTTACGATATCCAAATAGTTTTATCGGTTCTATATTTAATCTTGTATTCGATCGTGGTTTGAATTTCCAACTCCCCGAAGGGACATTCGGTTCGTTTTGCCGCTATTTTCCGCATTTCCGTTTCCCTTGCATTTTCCCATGGGCACCGTCGGGCGCGTGCACAAAATGGAAGCCATACTCAGAGGCAGTCTACATGAATTTTTAATGGTTGTTTTATATTCGTAGAGGGTTTTCGGAATGAGATTATATAAATAAAATTGTTAGGGTCTAGGCTATCCGGTTAGCCCTTATGGGCTGTAAGATTAATCCCCTTTATATATATATTAAAAAAATATCAATCTTCAGTATATAGAAGAATAGTATAAGCTTGTGTTTTTTTTTAAATTTGCACTCTCGGTAGACACTGAATAAAAATATGTGTTGATAGGAAACATAGCTCTATATACGAGTATATATATTTTACTCACAATGTATAGTACATTTTCAGAATCAACGGCTAAATTTAACACTTCCCTTTTACGTAATGTTGGTGTTAATAAAAAATAATATAAAGAAATGAAAAAGTATCTTTGAATATAAGACCTCGAATATTATTTTATTTTTTGTGACCGACCGGTTTCGCAAGCATTATCAGGGTGTACAAAATTAAACTTAACAAAAAAATACAAAGTGTGCGGTTTTATATATTCAAAACCAGTCTGTCATAATAATTAAAATAATATTTGTGGTCTTGTAGAATTTTTTTTCTTCATTTATTTAAATATGTCAAATCACAAAGCGATTGTTTTCAACGAAAAAAAAGTATTTTAAAAACAAAGGTCAGGTTTCAAGATTGGATCTAAATAATGTAATTTATATGAATTCTTGCAATTTTTTATGTCAAAATTTTATTTTCTAATTATTTAAATCAAATTTTAAATGCAATTCAGTGGCAATTTGATAAGAGTTTTAAGAGTCAGCACCCAAAAATAGACACTTTTTGCTTTCTAGTACAAGTAACACTAGACACGATTTATCTGTTAAATTAAATAGTAATCTTTTTAATTATTTATTCAAAACAAACTAGAATTTAAGGTAAAACGTTAAAAAACGCCTTTTTTTGGTTTCAAAACTGCATTACTTACTGATTTTATTTAATGTTTTTTATAGAATTTTAAGAATTACAGTTGTAGTATTTTATTCACTGGAAACCTCAGACATTTTTCTAACTACCCATAGAACATTTTCAGATACACCATTTGTAGGATTGATAGTATTAGAATGCTAAAAAGTAACGTTTAGTGTCATTTTTGAGTGTTGATCCTTAATAGTATGCTAGTTGCTCCTTTTTAAAACTTGCTACAAAGAAAGCGTTATTCTAGAAAGCAAAGTTTTTCTGCATACCAATTAATGAAAACGCATATTGAACAGTAAAAAGTTATATTTGAAGGTATTTAAGATTACAAACTTTTGATTTCAAGTAGGTAGGTAATGTTTAAATATTAAAATTATTAAGACTTCCAAAAGAAAGAATACCAGCATATTTCCAAGTACTAATTTCTGCGTATTGTTACAATCCTTTACATTGAAACAGCGCTCCTTAGACCAATCGATCAAAATACCCAAGTCGAGGGTCTTCCATTGTATCCATTTCATTAATGAAAGTCAATTTGACGTAAGTGTAGTCGCAGCGAGCCACGGGCTCACTCCCTCACGAATGCCGCTCCACATGTCGTGCGTTCCGAGGCAAATGAAACGGCTGGTGAGGCTGATTAAATTGAATAAAATTTAATTTGGGCTAATGGCGTTTGTACACAATGCATCGAGGAGCCGGGCCAATAAACTCAGCAAATTGCTAGACAAACCTTTAGTGCTAGTACTAGTTACTTATGCGGGCGGGGAGACTTTTTTTCGTGGGGTGAATGGACATTGTGGTAGATGAATAGTTTTCGAATACTGTTTTAATGTAGTGTTTTTTGTAACACCATAGAAGAGTCTTACTGACTGGGCTTTTTTGGTGGGGCTATTGAAATCTTTATGGTAAGGCTGGTGTCAATTAGGGATGGAGAACAGAAGATAAATATATAGCTTTAAGAAAACCTTTAGCTATTTTAACTTTAACTAAAAAATCTGTTTGCATCACCATATAGAACTTTTGGACAGTAAACTCTAGATGAAAATGGCTCTCATGAAAATGGTACAGATTTTTTTGTCTATTATGTGTAGGTCTACGGGCTAAAAATTAAAAGAAGTGTACATTTTTCGATAATTTTATGATACATTTTACAGTGAATATATTAATGATAGATTAATAAGTTTGTGGCACTAGAATCCAACCGTCTTGATCAATTTTCAGATTTAAAAAAAATGATGTTTGTTGTAAAAGTAGAAAAAAACGAATGATTTTAGATAGAACCTGCCTATTATATCTTATTTCTATAAAACCTAGAAACACTTTGAAATACTCCAGTAGGTACTTAAAGATAAAAAAGCTCAACACTGAACAATAAAGAATGATATTTTCGTAGAAAGCAATCACTTTGTGGTTTGACATATTTAATGAAAATGAAATAATTACTTTGTAATTATTTTATAAGACCACAGATTTGATTTTAATTTTTTATGACCGACCGGTTTCTCTCTGTTCCTTTGTTATAATTAAAAATGTTATTCTATTGTTTTCTCATAGTTTTGTTATTTTATTTTATATTGTGTTCTCTCTCTGTATGTATATATAACCGCACACTTTGTATGTTTTTAAAATTTAATTTTTACCTTGATTATGCTTAACCTAAGCTAAACCAGTCGGTCATAAAAAATAAAATAAAATCTGTGGTCTTATACAAAGTTATTATTTTATCAAATAAAAATGGGGTCTGTGTTCAATATCTATTTTATTTACTCATGATGAAGATTAACTGAAAATATTTTTTCTAAAACATTTTAAACATAAAGAACAGTACTTAACCAAATAAGTTTATCTGTGTACAATCCCACGTTATTGGCCATAATCAATTAAAACATTTCTCATTTCGGTAAAATAGACCATAAAACGTCGAGGCATAACAAAAATAAATATATCCGCAAAAATCTTTACCAGTATTCGAATACTTTGAAATCTCGTCATGTGTTCCCTTTTTAAATACCGCATGTTCCATTCTGCCAGCGACGCCCAACGGAGGGTGATCGCCGAGCGTCGCAGCGCTTCCATGGCTTCGCAACTGTTACTGTACTATGGTATAATAAGAACTGTTAGCAGTCGAACAGATGTCGGGCTCTATTGGATTTTAAAGCACATTAAGTGCGGATGAATCCTGACAATGTGTAAAGGTACAGATGGTGTAATTTGTAATTGATTCGAGTGATGTAAGTATTGATTCAACAAGAGTAAATTTTTTCGATTTAATTTTATTATAACTGATATGTTATTTCCCAAATATGGAAAAAAAACAGAAGAACAGTATAGTAAGTAGTCTTTAATTAATTAACTAACCAGCACAACGTTTATCCACGGAGGTAAGATATAATGCCACACTTTTTATACCACAAAAACTTACAACAGTAGATATTGTCTAAAATTCTGACTCAATGTAGAGATTTAATTTATTTATACCACCATATCTTCCCAGGACGTCCCTGGCTGATTTTTTAAATTTACTTTCACGCACGTCCTTTTTATTATCCAATCTTTTCTTGGAAAAAATCTGCTATTCGTGTGTAAACCATACAAGCGTCTTTTTGTTAATCTTATATATCGGTTTTGAAATCTTTTCAGATATTCTTATTCGTAATACAAGTGTGTATTTTTATATCTTTTTTCTACTGCTTTCAGTCTACTTCTAACTCTAACTCTGCCGATTCCATGTATTATTGTCAATAATCAATTGGTGTCAGAACTCCATTGTGAACAAACAAAAAAACACCGCAAAGTAGTACACACTTATCACATACCATAATGCTTTATTTATCACGTGGTAACCGTAAAATTATACAGCCATCCGCTCACTAAGATTCCAATACGTAACACTAAAATCAACAAATTATGAAAAATAAATCGGTCAATAAATATTTTTATGTCTCACGATTGTCGAATGTCCCATTTACAAAAAAAGTATTAAATTACCCACCTAATAATACCTATTACTAATTTGCCGCAATAAACTTACCAAGCGATTTTTTCGGTTTTGTCCATAGGCGCTTTATAACTTTTATATCGCCATTATGCTACTGATTTACGGTTAGAAAACACAGCGTGGTATTAACAAAGCGCCTAAATAGTTTGATATTATATATCGTTATAAATAATTGTCTTTTATGTAAATAAACCAACTTATTATTAGCTTGAATGTGTTTATTTTGATAGTTAAAAATATATAAAAAGGTCAGTGATGCCATGTAAATGTAAGCGATTAAAATTAAAATAAAATACTTTACCACCGTTTAGTTAATGTAATAAATCTTGTTGTTGCATATTTGTTTTTTTTTTAATGTTAATTACCTCACCTTTTATATTGTAGGTTTGTGAAATGAATAATATTGATTTGCTTTTAAAATAAGTAAATTTCTTTTGGCCCAAAATGAGTTTTATAAATCATTGGGATTGCCATGTAGCACGAAATAAAATGATAAAAAAATCAAAACTATTCACATTTTATTTGAAGGAAGAAAAAAACATAATTATAATATTAATTGGGTAAAAAAAAGGAATAACTTATATGATTTTAGGGTAGGATGGAAAAAATAACCACCAGGCCATAAGCCGACTATGATAAATATTGTCTATATATGTGTATTATGAAGAGTAAATAAATAAAATAAAATTGACTGTATTATTATTATTATTATGGCTGATTTGCGAGAAAAGATATTTCATGATATCTACAAAAGCTTTTTATGGGTATAGGTAGTTACTATAGTATAGAGATTTTAACAAATAATAAATTTACAATCCACGTAGAGTTTCATGATGTTGAAATGTAGGTATATGTAGTTTTAATTATAAGGTTTCATGGTTTCACATAAAATTTGTACGAATCGTATATATTTTATTTTTTATTTTATTCGACTTTTATTAAAAGTTATTTTTCATATCAAAATGTTGGGTTTAATAGTATTTTTATTATTAGTTGGACTATAATATACCATTTTTTGGCGTGTAACTAAATATTTCATCTTTATTTACACTTATATCAAGGAAAATTGAAGGAAAATCAAAGATAATGTTTGTGCTATTATTTATAATTTTGAAACGGTTAATTCGTGGTGGAACTCCATTTTAATGATTTCGGCTCGAAAAAGAGTGTGGTGTTGTCAGTAATTGTCAAAAATAATCATTTCTTTAATAATAATAAAAATAAAAAAATGGAGAGAAAACATTTCACCACATAGGTTTTATAAATTTACTTTGTAAACGTTGGTTTATCGATTGCGGTATATTCGAATAAAGTTGTAAATCCATATTTACAGATGGCGCCTAAGTCAACGGCTTCAACAACTACAACAAGTTGATTAACGGCGAACATAACAGAAAATTGGCAAACTTCAAAGAGAGTTTTTTTTAAATTACGATTCTAATAAAAATACAAGATTTCTTATAAAAAAAAAACAATCCACGTGTTATAGTTTTTCAAAATTCTTCTGTCAAAATAACCTATTTTCTCATTCTTTAGGAATTTTCATTGGAGGCAATAAAACTATTAGGTACGCTGTGAATAAATTAGAACACCATGATTTTTTGTCGTTAACAACAATTCGCTGAAAAAATATGTAATAATTAATGGTGTGTCCACATTTAACAGAAAATAGAAATAATTCGAATACCTAAATAATTCAAGCGTGCATTATGAAAAATAACCATTAATTTACTAGATACGTTCTTGCTTGCTTCACAAATCTTTTACAACGTCTTTTATAATGATGACTTCAGCTGTTAAGCCGTTTTTGTCAACGTCAAGATTAAAAAATGTTAAATTATAAATATTTCAATTTGTAAGAATTTAAAAAAAATACATGTAATTTGAACGGCACACGTTCAAACTTGTAAAATCCATTATGCTAATGAAAATGATCGACCATGTCGTGGAAGGGGTAGTAAAATTATGCTTCGTAGCTCATAGTTTCTGTATTCCTGACCATCTAATGTTGTGGTCGAATATTGTGTCGGTATTGTCACAATTTACAAACTAAACAACATTTCATTTATACATCTGAAATCACGGACGATTATTAATAATTGTAAATAATTTCTTTTGTGAGTGCGTACGTACGAGTGTGAACTTTTAAAATTTGGAACTGTGGATGAAAATTATCAAAATAAAAACAAAGATTAAGTAGGAGCCTCGGCCTACCTATCGATATAATATTTAACAAAAACAATTGAGTGACATTTAGCTGTCAAATCTTTAGTTTTTGATCGCTGTGTCAAATTAAAATGCAAGCCAAGTTACATACCGTGATTCTCACGGATAAAAAATAATTTTCATAAAAGAACCTTTAAAAATCAAAATAAAACGAGAGTGAAATATTTTTGTTATATTTTCTTGTGATATTGCATAACTGTCCGGAGTCATTGTCGGAGTTTTTTGTGTCCGAAGGAATTGGGGGAGGGAAAGAGATGTGTAAGTATCTGGATATTCTGATCTTGCCACCAAACATAACTAAAGCTATTTAAGCAATTTTTTGTTTTCGAGTAGTGAACTTTCACTACGGAGACAAAAGGTTAACTTTCCTCTGGTACGAATTTATTTATACTTTAGGTTCTGTGGGTATGTGAAAAAAAAACATATTTTTCAATTACATTTGTATTTGTCCATGACTTGTTTTGAATTTGCCACCTATGATTTCCCTAGAGTTATTGATTTGCTATGGAAGTAGTCATATATTATATCTAAAAATATATATCTAAATATTTTTAAATATTCTTAAACCATTTTCATGTTAGTAATTTTCATCGCGTATGAAATTTTTACGTTTTTAGCGCAAAATACGGTTTTTTCAAATTTGTTCGTCTTTTCAAAATCATTGAAGAAGCCAAATAATATTTTGTTCAGACTAGCTAGACAGGTGTTCTGCTATCTCTGTCACATAGGTGACTTCTACTGACTCTTGACCCACATAAAAGTTGTGTGATTTGTATTACCTACATATTGTTATTTAAAATCGTGCGCTCTTTATTAATGTTAGTTTTTCAGAAATGTTTCCACCATTCGACTGTCAGATCTTTGCCATTTGGTCGGCAGCTGTCTCCTCGGGATGCTGGGCTCCTGTGACTTATTCCCGCTACCGGAGTATTTGGAATTTCTCGAGACTATTTTTAAGACCATGGGACACTCGTGCTGTCACTTTCGCCAGAGACGGAACGGTAATTTCAAAGTTTCCCGGGACGTTGCACCCGTGAGGGTGGAATGTTAACAACTTACAAAAACGTTGTATGTTTGTTTCAGTAGCTTGAAAACGTTGTGATTTTAAAAGAAAATTGGCATAATTGAAATACAGGAAAAACAACCTGTGCAGAAAATAAATAAAATTTTGGAATAATCTTAAAATGTTGATCAAAATAATGGCTGACGACTACAAATACCTTGTTCACATCGGGAGCTTAAAAACTACCGGGGTATTTTTTAAGCCACTGACAACCATCACCGATTATTTTTTAAAGGTATCTATCATCAAAATTTTCTTCATTAGAAAAGCGTAGGAAAGACATAGATTTAATTTACATTTTCAAAATCATTAATTGTATTCTTGACTCACCTTCTTTGTTGCAACTCATCCAATACAAAATTCCTTGCCGTAGACGCAGAAATAATGAATTGCTGTTCCTCAATCATCACTCTACTAATTATGGGTTTCATTCTCCATTGTCCAGAATGTCGAGAGTTGCCTCAAGCCTTGCTCTTGAAAATTAGGTATTTTTGTCATTCTTTACGACTCTGTCAAAACCTTGTTTAGGTTTTGACTTAAATGTTCTTTCGTTTGTTTATTTTAGTCCTATTTTTGCCATTGCTTTATTAAAATAGTATGTATGTGCTGTTCTTTCTCTGTTGCTCTTTTTCCCATTTTGTGTTATGTTTTTTGATAATGGTCCGTTAGTGTAAAAAAATACATAATTGGCTTAAGAAAGACTTCGGAATATTTTTTTTACTAAAACCAAGCAGCCCCTACGAGATAATATAAACACATTCCATTCAAAGGAGTGGCGAATGAATGACAATTTTCTTCATAATATTTAAACAAGTGTTCAAATGACGACGTCCTAAAATACCACGCTCCTTTAATCAACGTATTTAAAAAAAAAACGATATTTTTAACGGGATACTTAAGCAATTTGGCAAAAATTTGAACAAAAAAATACAAATAAACAAGCCGCAAAACGTGTTTTTCATTTTTTTCGGCTGTTCAAATATTCCTGATTAAATTCTCCGGTAGTTTCAGATCATCATATTTTTATTTTCGGGAACAAACAACCACTTTGCGCGTCTATAAATTAAACTCCTTGCGAAGTCCAAGTAACGAGTAGAATTTATACTTCCGACCTGAAACTTATGGCTGTCATCTGTCAACCAGTAAAACTCTCGTCATTTGGAACTAAATCACCGCAAATTAGCCGCTACTCTGATATTAAATACAAATATTTTGAGTAAATATTGCCGGTGCCATTTTACATGAGGCATTAAGTAGATATATTCATGGCATCATAATCTTGAAAGCGGAATATGGTAAATGATCATATTTTATTTTATTAAAATTTGTCTTTTATTTTTTTTATTTGTTTTTATATTAACGTTATAAGTGCTTTCTGAACTCCTTTACACAAAGAATATTGTATTTAATGAAAGAGATGTATGATTTTATTATGCATAACCATATTTTTTTCACATACACAACTACGTATTTAAGATATTGGCATTTTTATTCATCCGAAATTGTCTAATAAATAGAATGGTTTTCTTTGTTGGTATCAGAGAAATTATTTGTCAAACAAAATCTGGAATTGAGATGGTAAAAGAATTTTCAGAACAAGTATAAAAAATATAAGCCCATTATTTTTTGTAGAACTTAATTTTGTTTAAAAATAAAATTTATTAAATCATTTAATAACTGTATAATAAAGCCTTCTTAGGGCTTAATATCTGGGAAACATAAAAATTATTACATTATTAATTGACAATAAAAACAAAATTTTGTGTCTCATGTAAAATGGTCTTTTATACTCCTCGTGCCGTTTTACTCATTCTATTTGTCCCAAACTCTGACAGGTTTATTATTCCTAACAATTTTTAATTGGACGTCTATTTGCCGATGAAATTCTCGCGATGATTCATTAAAGTGGTTGTTAATTAGGAATATCTGGCATTTTATTGGTTTTTCAAAAATAAACGTGATTTATATTATTATTTTTTCATAAACAAGCATAGGTTTATATATTATAGAATTTCCATATAATTAGTGGTATAGTTTTACAAAATCTCGTTAGATCGGTTTGTGTTTCGAATGGTTTATATTTCCTACCTTTCAATTCATATTTTGTTATCTGTCAATGAATTTATGACTCTCGCTAATATATTAAAATATAGGTAGTGAAGCGACTAATAGTTGTTTTCCAATATCGAAATACAATCTAAAATTTGAAGATATGATTAATATAAATAAGTTTAGGTACTATTTTTTTTTTAATAAAAACGATTTGTTTATATCTGGCATGGTTCATCTGGGCAGGATAAGTAGCAAGAATAGAAGAGAGTCTGCCATAAAAAAGGCTTTTCTATCAAAAGCCTGAGGGACAAAGAACTGTTGGGAGCCCTATATCTAGTGGCTGGATGGTGAGGGAGGTAAACACAGCATCTTAAGGCACAAGGTGCTGGAGGGAAACAGTAGAATAATTGTAGGAGTGGAGGTATTTCTTATAGGCAGTCAGAACTCTTCAAGGGTTCAGCCCCAATGATAGTAATGGTGATAATTATTATAAGCTGTTGCAGTAGTTTTGAAAAAAGAATACAATTTAAATTGGGAGATGTTAATAGTGAAATGTTCTTTTTAAAAATATGTTGCTTTTCTAATTTTCATTCACCGCAAAAAAGTCCCAACTACTCGAAACCAGTGTGACAATGGCGTCCCCGATTAGGGAAACATTGATAGCTGGAAGAAGTGGGGTTGGGATGGACATTTGAAAGAGGAAGTACCTGTCTCTCCAGATCTGGTAAAAAACACAACTAAAGCCATTTCAAGTACCTATATTTTGGAATACATAACATAATATTGATTTGGGCATGTTTTAGGCTTGGACATGTAGAGCGAATGAACGAAATAAGAAGTGTGAAAATAATGTATGATGCGAAAGTGAATGGAAGAAGAAGTCAGGGACGCCCGAGGAAGACACGATTAAGTTAATCTAATACATGAATCGGGCTATTTGAATAGTCAGAGTAACAGAAGAGTACGTATAAGACGATTTATGAATATGAATGAAGCAAGGAGTGTGTGCCAAGACAGAGTTGTATAGCGGTCCTTCCTCTCTGCCTACCCCTGAGTAGAAACGATGTGACGGGTAGTTAGATAGTTATGTTCATTTTGAATATCTCGTATATAATCCTAACTTCGACATTCGCGGACATAACATGATAGCAGGTAATTATGAATCAGAAGTTGATTAAAATCTATCCGCAGTTTTGATGAATGGCATTTCTTGACAACGCGAAGCTCCGCCATAAATCAACCGTGACAGACTCCCAAGTCTGTTGGAGTATTTTTTCAACGTCGTATTCTATTTATTTTCCGCTTTTCCTACCGTACGCCGAGGTAAGAATAGACAGTCTTCCCAAACAGCTGTGCGGTGGACTCGGGGCGCCAGTACGCAGAAACACGATCATTTAAAACTGTATTTAACTAGACAGTGCCTTCTCACGATGGACAGTATTTGTTTCTTTTAGATAAAAATCTTGTTAAATTGTGTTTAAATAAGCCATCACAATATAACATACGAAACGTGTATATATTACCTTGCTTCATGCACATTTCACGAGACTTCGGATGGTAAAAAATATTATATTCCTTTAAGGGACCAAGAAAAAAGATTGAAAATGAATTTATTCTCAATGACATTGCAAACTTATGCACACCTGGTAGAGCTCTCAAAGTGGCAAGCAAAATATACGGTAATTGCCGTAGTCTCGATTTAGTGAATTTAGTTTTAAAAGGTCACCCGTCGCTTGAGGTCGTATACTATTATATATCCAAACAAATTGCATAAGTGCCAGCATGCCCTCGAGTGAAATGAGACAGTGTTTCCATTACACTGGAAACACTAGTAAAAGCAAGGGAGTAACAATTCATTCGTAAGTACACGCACATTACTCATATTTTAAATAAAACGTTCATTTTCACTGTTTCCCGAAGATTAAGCGCCATTAGAAAGAGTGAGATGGTGAACGTAGCAACATATACGTGCAAGAAAGAAAACCTACTGACAGTAGGTCGTCTTATAAGGCCATCCCTATTCGTCGATTTAGCGCCGCATACATATTATTTTAATATCTATCTTTGTCATACATGAATAATGTTTAAATTTACTGGGAACTTACGTGTGTTTGTTACTTGCCACATTTTGTTTAAATATTCTAAGACAATAACGTGTCTATATGTTTGTTTGTAATATCATTGTTTATTTTAGTATAACCTTACGTGTGAGTATGAAACAACGGTTTATTTGTCATTATATTTATATTTCATTACATTTTATCAATACGTACGAATAAAAATATATCCAACAGATAGATGTAAGGAAGGTGTTAAAAAAATATTAACGTATTTTCTTTTAGAAACTATTTCTAAAAAAGCAGTTTCTTCGTGACGTCACCAAGCTCAGAGCAAGACGTATCTCCGCCGTTGGGCAGTCTCTTGACAGCCAATCCCAAATCGGCACTCCGGCCGATACGTCCCTCTTCCACGTGCTCCCGGCGCGCAGGAGTCGCTGGGAGTAAAATTATTTCCGCCCGCCACGGCCCGCGGCTGACGGATGGCGCCCACGTGCGCGCCACGCCGCGGCCACGTAAATAACGCACTCCATTAGGTACCTACCGAAAAGCTCGAAACAATGAAAATTGTGATTCGAAGTCCGGTCAGAGTTTCACTACGCTTTTTTGTTTGAGTTTAGGAGTTGGTACTTTCAGTAGGAAATTGGTAGAAAATGTGCAGTGCTAAAAATATTGTTTGGTTTGCAGAACTAATTCCAATTTGGGATTAGGTAAGTATACATGAGCTTAATTTCTGGATCGAATGCTCTTCTCTCGTTTGATTCTGAAGACTTTTGTGGCCCTTCAGCTATCTACAATATATTTACCATTTAAGAGAAGGCTTGACTCAAGCGACACAAGTTTGGGATTTTTGTAGCTTTTTGTCGCTTCAGGTGAGTTAAATTTTTTTTTAAAAATCCAACCAAGTACTGAAGACTTGTGATTTTATTGTTAAACAAAAAAAAAATACTTTAACATGCTCTGGTGTAAACTTCCCAAAATGGTGCTTCAGCCCTTTTGCCTTTCCAGCGACGATATGTCGTGGAAAATGTTTTGTTCTAAAGACATCAAAATTTACAACAAACGGCCTCCGTGGTTGAGTGGTAAGACGCTAGACTACCAACCCGGCGTGCACAAATATTTTTTAATTTAATTAATATAGTGTCATCACACATTTTAATTCATATAAAATAATAAATAGTCAGTTTCCGGCACTTTCCAGAGAGTTAGATGCTCTAAGTATCGCCCTGTTGAAAGACCATCATTCGGAATCGAAACGTTGGGTTTAGTCGTGTTTGGTGACCACATCTGAATTCCCAACCTTCCTCTTCCCCATCACCTTCCCCTCCTAACTACCTTCAGCTTCACAACATACTCCGATGGGGATGCCATAGTCTCGACGGTTGGGAGCAGTTGAGACTCTTTTGCGGTATTCGCTGTAAAAAAAAAAAGGAAATTAAATCCATGAGACGTACCCATGTGTTGTAAATCCATCCCTACCTACGGCCATATTACCTTAGGCCGATGTGATAGTAATTGATAATATTAAGACAGGGTTCGCGGAATGAACGAAGAAATATGTGGACATTTTAATGAAAGCAGTAAACGTCCCACGAAGACATGAGATGACCAAGATAATCAAATACTTGAGTTGAGTCTCGATGTCAAGAATCCGAATAACAGAGGAGTTCGTGTGAAAGTGAATGAAGTAAAGAGTCTATGCCAATTCTGAGTTGTGTGGCATTCTATCCACTTTACCTACCCCTGTTTGGAAATACCGTGGAATTCAGTCGGTATTTAAGTACCTGTAAACGTGAAATTATTTCATGTTAAATTCCTACATATTCTTCAAACTAACATAAAAGTGCATCAACTCTGTAACAAATCAAAAAACTTTCATCATATTAAAAATAGTTCAAGTTAAGTAACGACGCTGAATCTTTCATTTAGCTCCCCGGGAAGACTTCCATCTGGCCACAGATTTACAAAAATAATATGACGAGAATATCAGAGACGAGTATTTTTATACGAGTGTAATGTTTATGGGGTATTGACAGATTGCAGCAAATGCTACCTCCGTTTAAAATAAACCGACACCGCAACTAAAATAACGTGTTCTTGGGATCGCCGCGCTTGTGGGCACGAGTCCTTTATAACTAAGTCCTCCACCATTGCACAAGCAACATCTTCCGCTTTTTATGATGGCGGTAGAAGTTTTTCAAATATTGTCAGGTTATTCGTAACCCGGGAATGTTTGTCTTACTTTAAAAAAAAAAAAAAACTCCCTTGAAAATATTGGCACTTAATTCGTCGCTGGAAAGACAAAAGAGCTTAAGCGACACATTGGTCAAAAATTAATAAAATATGCAGTTTTTATCAGTTTTTTTTCTGCGTCGAATGCTCTAGCCCTCGTTTGATTCTGAAATGTGGCCTTTTGCCATGGCTTTTGTAGCCGTTTTAAAATTGACTCAAGCGACCAAGTTTGAGATGTTTTTCAGGTCGAACTTCAGGTAACTCAGTAAGCATTGAGTTACCTGAGTTCACTTTTTTTCAAAACCCAACCAGGTACTGAAGACGTTATAGTGCTCTGGTGTAAATATGCTAAAATGGCGCTTAAGCCCTTTTGCCTTTCCGGCGACGCAACTTTTTTCAGCTAGCGCCGTCATTTCTTTCATAGCCTCGAAATATTGAGTTTTTCTCGGACAAAACCGGATAGTAATAATGAATAATATCTAAAAAAACAGTTTAAGACGTAATTTTTATTTACCAAATTTTTTTCAAAAATTGATTGAAATTTTAAAAAAGGTAAAGCAACCAAATACTAACTTTCAGATTTTCCACCCCCATTGAATAATATTCCATAAAGCCATTTTCCCCTAGCTCTGTAAGGTTCTGTAGCGGAAACCCCTCGCGAACCGCCCCGAGAGGCATCGATCGTCGGGCGGCCATTTTGAATTTCCCGGCAACCAATTGGAAACCCCGTTGCTAGGCGACGCTTTCACAAGGGGTTGCTATGGCTGGGTAGGATTCGGTGCTTAAAAAGGCCTTGGGGAGGCAAAACTATGAATATTCCGGCTTAGGGGTTAGCGTGGAAATGCGCTTTGAATGTGAATAAGGCTTCATTGTTTAATGTATTCTATTGATTTAAAGAAAAATACATACTTTATACAACAACTTTACATTTTTTTCAAATGGCTTTCCATCATCACAGCCCATGGAGCAAATACTTATTTTTTGTGAACGTTAAAATAAGCAGTTTTTGGATATTCAAGTAATTTGAACATCACACATACCATTTTAGGGTTCAAAATACAACAATCCACCGACATGATTCAAACCACTGAACAGATAATTCCTAGAAACGTAATCAGCACCAATTAAAATAAAACGGGCGTTACCAGTTCACATAAGATCATTCGACTTTTTTAAATATATGTTTTTCATAGTGATTACCGTACAAGAGTCCCAACTGCTCCCAGTCGCTTAGAGCCAGTGAGACTATGTCACCCCAACTGGGGTATGTTGTGAGGCTGAGAAGTTAGTGGGTAGGGAAAGAGATGAGGATGAGAAAGGTCGGGAAGTACCTGGCTATTCAGATCTGGCCACCAAACACGGCTAAAGCCATTTCAAGCAAAGTTTCGATTCTGAATGGTGGTCTTTCACCAGAGCGATACTGAGTATCTACCATTCTGGAATGTGCCGCAAATACACTTTATATTATTTGACATGAATTAAATGTGTTACGACACATATTGATTAAATAAAAGTTATTTGCGCACGCCTGGTTTGAGCCCGCGACTCTTGGATTCGTAGTCGAGCGTCTTACCACTCGACCACGGAGGCCGTCAAACGCGACTACTAAGTAAAGTAAAGTAAAATTAAAACCTAATGACATACAAATAATACATTGGTAAACTTTCAAACTTTTGATAGTTTGAAAGTAAAGCAAACATTTCAAAGAGAAACCGCTTTTGAAGATGAATGAATGAAAATGTTTTCAAAACATTATAAATATTCGTAGCCTTGGCACAGTACATATTGCTGAGGTCTAGTCAGTGAAAAGTCAGTTGTGGCTATTTAAAGTTCTTCCGCGTCGTCAAAATAAAGACAACAACTATACGGATGTATAATAGATACAAGGCCGTCAAATACTGACGGATTTTGAAGAAAAGGTGTGATATTTTATATTGTAAAATTATAGTAAAGTAACTAAGAAAGCAACAAATACCTGCTAACGTTATCACAAGGTGTAATTATTTTATGAAGTATGAATTTTCCTTAGAAGTATAAAGGGATTCTGTTTAGTTTACATGTTTTTAGGGATGGTTGATATCGGTAAAAATTGGGTGTACCTGCAGTTCCAGTTACCGGTAACGGTATTTTTGGAACCGCTTCTTTTTGCCAGAAAAGTTCCACGAAGAAGATTTTTACATTAAGAAGTCTTGTTTATATCATTGAAAAAATATTCTTGTGATATATTTTTATTTCATGTCTTGGGGATGGAGGGGGTGGGGTGGCTAGCGATATTCTCGGACTTAAAAAGGAACTGTGTTACCGGTTCCTCGTTTCTTGCTAAAAAGAACCGCAACCGCACCTTTCCAGCGAAAAGCATTAAATAGATATTTTCGTCATTTTTATTTGCGAAAATTATGAGCCTGGTCCTCAGAAAAATAATATCGGCGGTTCTAGTGACCGCCTTGGAACCGGTTTATTGTAACCGGAACAGGAATATTGGCCATCTCCACCTGTTTTGTCTAGACAAGTGAATCCTGACTTTTGACAGGTAAAAATGTATCTGTCGGAAGGTGCTGCATTGTTTAATTGTTTGACTGTATATGAAAGCAAAACGTGCCTTTGCTTAGTATCTTTCTTATAAAAAAATACTACCCTTGTTGTTCGTGTAATTCTGAACTTTTTGCCATGTACTTATTTCGTATAAATTTGTCTTCGAATCCGTGCAGCATTTTTTAAGAAGACTTGACTGAAAATATTATGGTGACAATATAAAATGGGAATCCCTCAATGTGAATACGAAGAGCATAGAGTTAGTTGGATTTTGAAAAAAAGTTGATTCAGATAACTCAGTGAGAGCGTTGAGTTACATGAAGCTAAAAAAAAGTTCCAAGCTTGTGTTGCTTCAGCCAAGCTTTTTCCCAAATGTTAATATATTTTAGATGGCTGAAGAGCCACCAAATGTCATTAGAATCAAACGAGAGTCAGCGCGTTCGATGCAGAAAAAATAACTGATTAAAATTGCATATTTAACTATTTTTTGACCAAAGTATCTCTTAAGCTATTTTGCCTTTCAAGCAATTCGTAGCAACACGATACTACTATTCATATATACCCCGTTCACCCATAGACAATAATATAGGCCTTATTGTGTTGTCTTAGTAGGAAGTATGGCGTAGGTATGGAGGCAGTGCGAATAGGCAAATACTTGTATAGAACTTCTCACAAGTGAGTAAAATATTATTTATGACATAAGCCTTTAAGTTTTACCAATTATTTTGTTTGAAAATACATGTATCACTTCAGAATATTATTCTAAGACCCGTGGGACGGATCAATGGCGACGTACACCATACAACTTGTGCAGGTACGTGCTTTATGCCTCGCCTGAAAAATACCTGTTAACACAAAACCCATGCTCGTAAAACATCACCATCACCTGTCGGGTGTATTGTTTCTCCTTTCCCAGAAAATGCACAATCCTCAGTGGTATATTGGAACCAGCGACAGGTTCACTAACAGATGAAAGTCAGTAGAAACAATAGTTTGAAAGCTACAACCGAGTTCTGTGTACTGTTTATATTCACCTCATTGTTGGGAGCTTTTAGAGCTTAAAACTTCTCAGTCTCATATAATCTTCGAAATAAAGTGAGAGAGATAAAATACTTTGTCCGTTGTACCATTCTACCATTAGTGCCCAATGGCAATGTAGTCTCACGTTCTCATAGGAAAACCAATAAAATATTGATGATCTGTTTTTATGGTCTTTTCTATTATGATTTATACCTCCTAATACAGAGCCGACGTCTGCGATAAAAGGAACACCTGTAGCAAAAAAGTTTTGTTACTCAATTTCTCAATACTCTGGTGCAGAGTCAAAACGTAAGCTCCGACAAAGGTAACGGAAAATAAAGTGCTTTAATCTAAAGCCGTCTAACTTATTAGATTTTTACAAGCCGGTTCAGCGTTGGTTTTGTTACACCAGACATAATACATTAAATTATACGCATAAGCCGTGGTTTTAAGGCAAGTTTTTCGCAATTACGATGTTGCACCATGCGTAAAATCTTCACCTCGTTTATAAGTAAGGGGTGGGTATATATCATCTTGATTACTCCCGATTCCACAATTGAAATCTTCTTTTTTTCAATTTTTTCAGCTTTTGAAAATTTATTGAACTCTCGACGCCTGAATACAAACTCGGTGCTCATAACACTCCGCCACCAACCGGTCAATTAATGTCCAGCCTGTTTGTTCTTGGTGGCGACAAGAAAAAAGCCTCCAGCGACGGGATGACCAAACCGGGCCCCAGGTCCCGCGGTTGACCGTACAAGGCACATGTTCCTCTGCGGAATATGGAGCGGCGCCAGATGGATGCTGTGAAAATGAGCAACTCCAAGTGACCCTGGACCCTAATAGGGAAGCTGGATTCAAAGAACAAAAACAAATCTCGTTTATCTGGAAGTGGCTCCAAACGAAGTGACTGTAGTCTTCATTAAAACATGTGTTTATAGTTTATACCTAACACCAGTGGCGGCCCATGGGTTCGAAATTGGGTGGGGCATATTGATACTACCAAGTAAATATTAAAGGGCACGAAAAATTTGAGCCTTAAATTGAAATAAAATATTTATAAGGTGAAACTGAAAGAGCATTCGTAGAGGATCAAATTATATATGGATATACTTCATTTGTGGCCGGTCCTAGGCAAATGTCTCTGTTTGAAAACATGCCAACAGATATCAGTAATATTTTCATAAATCATACATCACCTAATAAATTTGCCCTGAAAAAGTTGACCCGATTAGAAATATTAGTACTTAACTTTAGAATCAATTAAATTCCGAGACGACTTTATTTTGGTAGAGGTTCCACTGTAGAACACATGCCTGAGTGCCATTGTTGAATAACCGCGTGTGCCTACAAACCAGAGCCTTACTAACTCTCCAGTACGCCCCTGTTCTAGTTAAAACGATGTCTGGCATAACGTTTGATTTTTATTCAAAGGTACAATTCGATTACGCGTCACGATGTACAAATTGTACACAAGTACTAAAACAAAAACAAAATATCGCCGATTTAAAATACGAATGAATTTTTTCTGCAGTCTTACTTAATAACAAATTTATTACCTATTTCACCTTAGGTTTCCCTACGTCCGGTTCAAACTGTCACAGTATTATAACAAAGTGGTTTAATAATTAATTCAAAACTTTATTTTCAAATGTTTTTGCAAAAAAGCACAATTTTTCATTACTTGAAACATCTGACCTTCTTACAGAATATTAAGAATTTAAGCTTTCTCTAGATATAAACTTGGAGTAACAGCAATCCTAATGATAGAACATTAGTATTAAGTATGATTAGTAAAACTATATAATATATGCAAATAACGTAATTTTATCCCATTATGCTTAATTTAGTATAATAATTAAACCTATTAGGTTCATGCATTGACTTAGATAATCTATTCAAAAGAGTTCTTCTATTTTAAAATTACTACCACCCATTGTTTATTTACCTTAATGCTAGTGTAACAAACCCAATAGAATCTCTGTTTAAACCAAGAAAAACTTTTCATACTCTCATTCCTTAAATGCATTAGAAGATTTTCATCATTATCTGTTCCTCATCACGAAAAACTTAAAAAGACCTTGGATAAACCAAATTTTAAATTTGCTTTCATACCCTAAAAAAATAATAAAAAATAAAAATATATGAAAAAATCAGATACATTTAAAGTTATTATGATATAGTGATTGTATCTTGCCAGAAGTGACCTGCCAGGTAAGTATGTTGCTGTATATTTATATAAAATAGGAATTAACATTAGCTAAAATTTAAGATTTGTACAGCGGCCTTGAGGCGATTTTTCGCAAAAACGGCGCTATACTAGTTATCCAAATATAATTATTATTAATGCTACCATTGTAGTTTTTTGCGTATTATAAGCAGCTCAATTTATAGCAATGCTATTAACGCCAAACCGTACAACGTATCAAATATCTGTAATAAAGATTTATGACCGTTAATATACCGCATGAAATTGAATAATATTTTTAAGAAGCAATAATCATTAAAGGTACGTATTCTAGGTAATATTGACATTTCTCAAGTCTTCATTTGTTGATACTTTATATGTCGTATGTTTATAACAAAGTATTGTAATACAATAACAAATTACAAAACAACGAGAAAACATGAATATAATATTTAAAATTAATATGGTGTATTATACTCGTATAATATTATTATGCAGCATATAATGATTTTGAGTAGGCAGTAAAAACATAAAGACTGACGTAATCTAGAAGAAAAATACACGGAAGCTTAAGTTAATGAAGCCATGTTTTATTCATTCTAATCAGTTTGTATTGTTCATGAGAGTGATAGATTTTCTAAGTATCGCCCTGGTGAAAGACCACCATTCAGAATCGAAACGTTGCTTCAAATGGCTTCAGCCGTGTTTGGTGACCAGATCTGAATAGCCAGATACTTCCTAACCTTCCTCTTATCCATCTCCTTCCCCACCACTACCTCCAGCCTTACAACATACCCTGATTGGGGATGCCATAGTCTCACTGGCTCTAGACGGATGGGAGCAGTTGGGATTTTTTGCAGTATTCACGTATGACACGTTTGAATATTCAGCATATCTGTAATTGAGGGTTGGTTCATTTGCAAAGTCGATAACCTTTACAATTTTTGATTTTGATATAAAAGAAGAAAACTGTTTGATTAATGGATGTTCAAAATTGTTTTTTTTTTACTGAATATTACATATTTATGAATCTGTTATTTATATGTTTGAACCTGTTATTTATTGAATATTATTAGTTATTTTTGTATCTGCTATTCAATACTCTTTTTTTAATTTTATTTTACATAATTTTTTGCACTTATGAGGTTATTGTTTAAAAAAAAATGTTAACATGTATGTATGTAAAAAGCCTATAACGGGCGTAAATAAATAAATAAAATAAATAAATAAATATTTATCTGAAACAGAAAGTGTGAATATGAAGAGATAATTTGAGTCAATTAAAGTTTGGGTTTTGCTTGTTTATATGTTTACCATTGGAGGTTGCCTCGTTTGCAATCCACAGTATTGAAGGTTACCGATTTCGATTATTCTAGCATAGAAATTAATGTCAAGTACCTACTTCTGCGCATCGATTTGTGTTTATTTTACCTTCTATAAACTTAGGTACGGGTACGTAATAATTATTTTAATATGCATGTCACTTCAACATTTCAATAATACAATCAAAACGCGCCGGTACATTTAATAATAATAAAAGATTAGAAAGGAAATGTTTCAATATAGTCGTAACGTAACTATTATGTTAATTGTCCACCGGGGCCCAGTGTTTTTGTGGTCGATGCCCATATATAAATATATCCATTGCTTACTAGTCTGGGCGAGTACCTAGTGGCGCCGCGGTGGCGGGGTATCAAGACAATACTTTGCCTAGGCGGTACCTACCTGGTACCTGAACGCTGTGCACGTAGGTGGCTGATTGTTTGATGGACTGCCCATAGATCCCTCGGCACTGATATTACAATTCTGACGCTTTGTTCTAATGTCTTCATTGAAGTCAATCAATGAACAGACAAATTTGTTGGGTGTAGATACAAAACTACGTTGTAAGTAAATTTAAGAGCGGTACATACCTAGATACTCTCAGTGTCGATCTGATGAGGGATCACTATTCAGATTCGAAACGTCGCTTGAAATAACTTTAAAAGTTAAGTGACTACATCTGAATAGACAGACAGGTAAGCAACCCCAAATTGTTGATACCGTATTTTTACTTCGGCCAGTTTGGATTATTATTTAATAATAAAGTTTTGTTCAATTCGAATTCAGTATTAATTGTTTTATTTTATATTTTTTTATATGAATACCGCACAAGAGTCTCAACTGCTACCAACCGTCTAGAGTCAGTGAGACTATGGCATCCCCAAACAGGGTATGTTGTGAGGCTGTAGGTAGTGGGGAGGAGAAGGAGATTGGGAAGAGGAAAGCTTGGAAGTATCTGGCTATTCAGATCTGGTCACCAAACACGGTTAAAGCCATTTCAAGCAACGTTTCGATTCTGAATGGTGGTCTTTCACCAGGGCGATACTTAGAGGATCTACCACTCTGGAACGTGCCGCAAATATATATTTTTTTTTATATATGATCAAATGTGTTATGACACACATTAATTAATTAAAAGTTATTGGCGCATGCCGGATTTAAATCCGTGACCTTTGGATTTGTAGTCGAGCGTCTTACCACTTGACCATGGAGGCTGTTTTTGTGATTAATTTAATCATCGTAATTATAGCAAAGATTATGTAAGAACTCTAACTTTATTTTTTGTTAAAATTTTATTTTTGTTTTTACCATTTTTATTTTATTTCTTTCGTGTATATAATATTTTTTTAACGAAATGAAACTACAACTTTGTATAAAACCACAGTTTTTTTAATGCCCACCGGTTTCGCTTAGCCTAAGCATAATCAGGGTATAAAATTAAAATAAACAAAATTCGACAAGATTATTTAATTTTTCGAATGTATTTTGATCGAATATTTGTTAAAAATCTAGATATTTCTACGCATTAAATAATCGAACATTTCAAAATGGATATCTCGATTATGCCCATCTCGAATTTAAATACTGTATCGTATTTTCAACGTACTTTCTCAAGGTGAAAAGAAATATATTCTTAGGTTTCCTTGTCTATTTGTTTTTCGAGTCTGATCTTATTAATAACGCTTTCGACCCGTATTTGTCTTCCTACCTCGCCTGACCACATTATGCGCTGAGAAAAGACATTGAAATATTGCGAGGTACTACGTAATCTCCTCTGTAGTTTTATGTAACACAGATTTTAAATTAAATATTAGTTGCTTTAATCCAGATATTTCAAGTTTAGAATAATGTCAGTTAAAATACATTACAGGTAGGTACTTAACTAGGTAGGTAGGGATTAGAAAAGATTATGTTTTAAAATTGATAAACTTAAATTAACATTAGTTCCAAAGTTGAAAAAGATGGTTTCGTTTGGGCATGTAGAGCGAATGAATAAATAAAGGAGTGTGAAAAGAAACATATGATGCGAAAGTGAATGGAAGAAAAAGTCGAGAACGCCCGAGAAAAACATGGCACGATCAAGTAAATCAAATACTTGAATCGGGTCATGTGAAGAGTCAGAATAACAGAAGAGTATGTATGAGTCGATGTATGAATGTGAATGAAGCAAGAAGTGTGTGCCAACACAGAGCTTATGGCGGTTCGTCCTCTCTGCCTACCCTTGCGGGGAAACGGCGTTATAGTTAGTTATTTTAACACTCATATGTACGTACTCACAGAGGAATTTATTTACAGTTAATAAAAAAATTAATTACCCAACCAAAATATCCTTGTCCAAGTAGAGTAGGTACCTGCGTAAGTATTTTTTACATTCTTACGTCGATTTCGTAAAAAAATAACGCACTTTTAAATACAGAAAGTTGAAGTTTAACGAACGTACGTCATTCAAAATAAAATTATTAAAATTATCTGAACGTAGAATAATTACCGACTTAACTTGCTTGTATATTTTTTTAGTTCAATGATTGACAGCCAAACTTTTATATTTAATTGCATTCCATATTCCTGACAAGACAGTTACAAGACAGTACCTACCATATTATTGTGACAATTCCACTTCAACCTCACGATATTACACTCCTATGCGACGAATTCAATATCTGGGAAACAAATACTCCGACATTGTTGATATATTTAGTACGTCAATATCACAATATATACCTTATACCAGTTTCTTTTTATCTAGTAGAGCTAAATTAATTGTAGAAACTATTTTACTCTGGATGTACCTGTAATTAAATACTACTTTTTCTTTCTTGTACAATATTTTTGCACTGTTTGTGGGTATATTGTTTTTTTTTTAAGTTAATATTTGTGTAAAAACGCCTGTAACTGACGCAAATAAATAAATTCTCAGTGCGAATAAATTCCCTTTTTTCTCTTACGGCCGCTTTCACCAATCATCTTTCATCGATCTGAGCGAACCTTATAATGGGTAAATATGTAACCTAAGTGGCGGACTCAACGATAAACTATCTCACATCAATTATTTTTTTAACGTTAACTTTCGCATGCTGCTAATAAGAGACATAATTAAATATCATAATAATTAAAGTAAATATTTCATATAAGTATCAAACAGACCAGTAAAATCATGTTATATTTTACATTCTGTAGTGCATTAACAATTTGTGTTTACTCTTTTCGCACCAATTTTATGATCTCTAACTAACCATCACGCCGTTTCCCCGCAGAGGTAGGCACTAGACCAGTGATTCCTACAGTGGTCTATATCGACCCCCAGGGGTCTATGACAACCTGCAAGGGGTCTACGTCAGCGAAAAAAAGATTTGGGGGTCCATGAAATGAAAATGGGGGTCCACGGTAGTGGATCTCAACATACACTGATTGTACCTATTTAGGTACTTACGTAATACTATCTTATAATGGACTTTAATTCTCTGATTATATTAATAAAAATATTTTTTGTGGAAGATATTTTGCCGATTTGCTAGTACTTTTCGATTTCAAATCTCTACTGACTAGTGCCTTTTTTTTCGGAGGGTATATTTTGTCGATTTGCTAGTACTTTTTGGGGGAGGATTTTTTGTCGATTTGCTAGTACTTTTCGATTTCAAATCTCTACCGACTAGTGCTTTTTTTCGGAGAGGAATTTTTGTTGATTTGCTAGCACTTTTCGATTTGAGATCTCTGCCGACTAGTACTATTTTTTGACGAGTTCGACTACAGTTGAAGTGTTCACCGCGAAGGATTCATTTCAAAGAACTAGAAGTTGCTGAAGCGTTCACAAAACTTTAAAGTTTTTCCCAACGCTAAAAAAAATCAATACTAGGAAAGCAGGGGGTCTATACAAAACAGAAAAAATCGACAAGTGGTCTACGGGACAAAAAAGTTTGGGAACCTCTGCACTAGACGGAACGCCATACAACTCTGTCTTGGCACACACTCCTTTCTTCAATCATATTCATACATACACTTTTGTTATTCTGACTCTTCACATGGCCGGACTCAAGTATTTAAAAATAATCAAAAAATTAAAGAAAGACAAACATTACCGGGTTACGAATAACCTGACAATATTTGAAAAACTCCCACTGCCATCATAAGAAGCGGAAGATGTTGCTTGTGCAATGATAAAGGACTTAGCTAGTAGAGGAATTGAACGCACGACGCCCGGGTAAGAATCCGACGCATTTGTCCACTCAGCTACCGACCGGTCTATAAGTAATTTGATTTACTCGATCGTGCCATGTCTTCCTCGAGCATCCTCGATTTCTTGTTCCATTCACTTTCGCATCATATATTCTTGAATCTCTAAAATTATATAAATAGGCTCATGAAGGGAAAATGTATTTACAAAAATTGAAATCTTTCTCAAGAAAAAAAGTTAAGTTAGAACATTTTTCTTTGCCCAAAACTGAATCCGCCTATCTAATCTTATTCAGATAACTGCCTCCCATATTATGTTCTCGTGAATAATTAAATCATTATTTTACTCACGGTTTATACCCATCAGTTATCAGCTCAACTTTTATTTTTATTGTAGTGGCGTATTCATAAGACTTTGTTAATCAACCAGAACGTATCTAAATGTTAAATTATAGGCACACCGCTGATAGATCCGCTGTAAGTTTCACCGTCTTATTTTCTGGTAACAACACATGCAAGAGAAAGAGAGATTGCCACGGAGTTCTCAGTAGCAGGATCACATCGGTTGATACCAGCTGTCAGGTCATGTGTTTACGAATTATGGCTGATTCACACCAACGTCCGGTTCCGCTCAGTGCCGATATTGTTCCGCAAGAAAACTTATTGAAATGGTATGAATATCAATAAAGGAGTATGTGCCAAGACAAATTTGTGTGGCAGTATATTCTTCTGCCCAACCTTGTGATATTTAACTACTTATTTAGTTAAATAATTATTTTGAGGTGTAAAATACTTACATCGCAGATTTTTTTTTTAAACCATTTTTTTATCACTAAATAATATTTTTACTAATTATTAATTATTAAAAATATTATTTAGTGATAAAAAATGGTTTAAAAAAAAAAAAAAAATCTGCGTTGTAAGTATTTTTACACTTCAAAATAATTATTTAACTAAATAAGTAGTTAAATATCACAAGGGTGGGCAGAAGGATATACTGCCACACAAATTTGTCTTGGCACATACTCCTTGATTGATATTCATACCATATCAATAAGTTTTCTTGCGGAACAATATCGGCACTGAGCGGAACCTGACGTTGGTGTGAATCAGCCTTTAGTCTGGAAACTTGCAGTCGATTGGTATGGTGATTGGAGTAACTGTTAATGCTGAACACTTTAATCATTTTAAACCAGTTATTATAGTTATGAAAAATCACGGGATGTAACTTGATTTGCCAAGAAAACAAGTTAGTTGCTTCAACCCACCCATTTCAAATATAGAATACTGTCTGCCAAAATACATTACAAGTAGGTAGTTTATTAGGTAGGTAGGGATTTGAAAAGATTATTTAAAAAAATGATATTTTTTTGATAACGTTAGTTCCTTGTTTGATAAGTTTACACTCGTGCGTACTCACAAAGAAAATTATTTATAGTTAGTAATGCCATATCCTTGGGTAAAATTAAGGCTGAGTGGAAGTTGATTGAACTGGTTGAGTTAATAACTTGCAGGTAATGACTTCATTCTGTTGGTTAATGGAGGCTTCATTTTACAGTTGGGTAAATAAACGAATTTTGAAGCAAATAATCCATAATTATCGACATAAGGAAACCATTTTTATAAATGGTGGCAATTATTGCAATGATGTGTTTATCTTTGTTTGTTTTGGAGATAAATAATAATAATTATTTGGATAATTTGTATAACTCTGTTTTGTGAGAAATCGCCTCAAGGACGCTGTGCAAAGATCAATTTTCAGAGTCTATCTTATTACTATAGATAATCCATTACTTATTACTTTTGGCAAATATATTACATTCACCAACCCACCACAATGAGCGTAAGTAATAATTGCCATAAGAGGCATAATAGATTTTAATATGCAGACATCACTATTTCGTAAACGCAAAAACAATTCATAATGGATTGTTACTAAAACAATATAACTTTAACAAATTTAACTAAAAACTAAATATAATAAACAAAGAATCTCTCACAGTAACAGTTACTCTTTTCGTTATTAAGTTTTTTTTCCATCGCGTACACCGGCTTTACGAAGCCTTTTTATCATCGTAAGTGAAATAATTAAAAGATTAGTAAGTACGCTTTATAATAATCAGGTTTAAGTAATAATTTGTAAGTGATTAAGTAAGTTCTCACCAATAAGTTCCCAGTTGTGAAATTGCATGCTGTGAAATTTAAGACTGATTGACGTTGGATTTATTTTTTTAGATTTTAAAATTCTTCTTTCCAACAAACTAATTTACTACCCTTGAGGAGATTTTGAAAGTGTGATACCAACCCTGAGATATGACAGTGAGGCAGAGGTAGATGAGTGCTGTAGAAAAGGGTTCCTTAAGGCTTATGTGTAATAAAACCATGTATTTTTATGCGTATTCCGCACAAGAGTCTCAACAGATCCAGACCGTTCGGAACCAGTGGGACTACGACATCCCCAATTGAGGTATGTTGTGAGGTAGAGAATGTAGTGAGGGAGGGAAGGAGATGTGGAAGAGAAATATTGGGAAGTACATGGCTCTTCAGATCTGGCGACGAAGTACGACTAAAGCCATTTTAAACAACGATTCGATTATTTCACCAAGGCGATACAAAAACCATCTACCACTCTGGAACTTATAAAATACCTTTTTTTCTATTAATGAATTGTGAAATATCACGTATTGACCAAAAAAATAGCGCACGCTGGGTTTAGAACCTTAGAGGTCTGACCGTTTATGACCGTGTTACAAATTTGAAAGTCAAGAAAAAATGTAAGGCTGATGAAATGAGCGTAATGAGTAAGATTAAGAAAGGGACGCTAAGATTGTTTGGACATGTAGAACAAACACAGCGCCCTTGAGGTGGTTTTTGACAAAAACTGTGCAGTAAAAATTATAAAAATTAACTTTTTTTTTATTACAGTTATTAACTGAATGAAAATATAATTCTAAAGAAAACATAATATGTCATATTATGACGCAAAAGTGAATGGTTCAAGAAATCGAGGACGTTCGAGGAAGACATGGCATGGCCAAGTGAATTAAATATTTGTGTCGGATCATGTATTACAGGAGATTAGGTATGAGACGATGTATGGATGTGAATGAAGGAAGCAGTGTGTGCCAAGATAGAATTGTGTGGCGGACAAGGCACGATCAAGTGAATCAAATGCTTGTTTTGTCGAGTCGTTACAACAGAAAAGTGGGTATGAATGTGAATGAAACAAGGAGTGTGTCTCAAGGCATAGTTGTGGGGCGTTCCATCCTTTATGCCCACCCCTGCGGAGAAAACACTTTCCCTAAGAACTCACTAATGTAAACATAAATTCAGTCAATTAAATACAACCATCAGATGGTGATAGCAATAAGGCCTAATGAGCCGCAGTACTAGTTAGATAGACATTATGAGAGGTATTTGAATAAGCCCCAGCTAGTTAGCAGAGGATTACGAAATAATCCATAAAAATCAAAAAAAATTAAAACCTCTGCGAAGAAACGACGTGATGGTTAGTTAGTTAGTCATCCGAAATATGAATTAGGCTTACATATTTTTCAATGACTTGAATTTCTTAATTGTTTTTGAATTTTCAAATATTTTAACATTTTGCAAATACCCAAATAATTCCAGATCACTAATCAAAATATTTCATAGCAGCATCATGATGTAATCGATGACATTTAGCTCATTTGGCGGGTGTCTTAATGAATGTTCGCATATTCAACTCCAGTGTTACCATTTAACATTTAAAACGGCGATCGGCGAAAGCGCTCCGCACGGAATTCGTGATTTATCGAACATCTCGAACTGTGCACGTGCGTCTACTGATCCAAGACCATCCAATGCACTAAGAATCACCAGGTAAATCAAACGCAACTCATCGAAATGACAAAAGAATCACCTGATACTGTAAATAATCAAATGCAATTGGTCAGAGATTTTGTTTCAGGGGTAGATAATTATCCTGAATATCTTGTTCTTCCGGATGTAGATTATAGAATATGGAGGGAACAGTGTGGACCTTGTCCATAATGCCTGAAGAAATTGATAGGACCTCACAAGCGGTATCGTAGTTTTTTACCTTTTGAAACAATGTCGTGTTTTGATGTTTTTTTATTGTATTCCGAACGAATGTGATTTAAAGACACGATAGAAAAAATAGGAAACATTATTTATTCCGTGAATGAATTTTCAACAATACGAGATGCGGTGAATTACAAATAGGAATAAATGTCTAAGTAGGTACCTACTTCGAAGATATGACACAAACTATATAGATTAAACTAATATATTATTGACTCACGTTCTTTGTTGCAACTCATCCAGTTCGACATTCTTTGCCGTATACATAGAAACAACGAATTGCTGTTCCTCAATCATAACTCTACTAATTCCTCAATCATAATTCTAGAAGCATAAAGTATCTTGGCATTGGATTCGACGAAAATCTTCGATGGGACTCCCACATAAACAACATTACAAAAAAACTCACCAAACTCACGTTCGTCTTTAGAAACATACGTAATATTCTCAACAAAAATGATCTGTATAAAATCTACTGTGCCCTTTGCCAATCACGTATAGAATATGGAATTATTGCATGAGGATCTGCCTCAAACACCCATATAAGCAGCTCGTGAAAGCACAAAAAGTATTGTAAAAAA
This sequence comes from Drusus annulatus, assembly GCA_022651775.1. Taxonomy (NCBI): domain Eukaryota; kingdom Metazoa; phylum Arthropoda; class Insecta; order Trichoptera; family Limnephilidae; genus Drusus; species Drusus annulatus. The sequence continues at coordinate 192,412 of JAGWCC010000027.1, forward strand.
ACAATCCTAAAGTACCCAAAAGATTTTAATGTTCCCAGCATCACAAAAATATACACAAAAAATGCTCTACTTAATTTTAAAAGAAAGAGTGAGTACCTAACTGACCAACACACTTACACTACAAGAACAAAAACCTTAAATAAAATCAACATTCCAAGATTGAACACATCTTTTGGACAGAAAAACCACAAGTTCCATGCTGCCAAATTATTTAATGCTCTCCCAAATCATATTAGAAATGCCACCGAAATGCAAATGTTCAAGAGAAACATAAAAATGTGGATAAATAACCATGACTTGAATGTTCCTTCAAATGTATATTTTTGTCATTGCTTCATTAAAATATTATGTATGTGCTGTTCTTTCTGTGTTACTCCTTGTTCCCATTTCGTGTGATTTATTTTTTTTGTAATTGGACAATTGTCCGTTATCATATGAATAAATAATGTTGAAATTATGTTCACAAAGTTTTCCTTACTTCTGTTAAAATTGATTAAAAAATTACAAGGATCGAAATTCTTTTTTGCGTAGAAAAATAATTTAATTAGGGTCTCCGTGACTTCGGAGTCAAAAGGGCTTATGTAAATTGGCGGCGTCGATTTTTTTTTAGAACGGTACAGATCATAATTCTAGGGATTATCTGTTCAGTGGTAATATCCCTTACGAACGTGATCGGAATGCAATTAAGTCTAAGCAGAATATTCCGCCGGGGAATTTGCAATTACTGCATTCCCCGCATTACATCGCCGATCCCTGGCGCGCTCCACCAGGATTCAACGTTTTATTATTTTTATTATTATTTATTGTCGATTCGAGAAGGCAGGCATTGTTGTATTTTATAATTTTAAGAATCCTGGCCGATTTTGATTGTGATATTTCTGTGAAATATCGCTTGAAGGACTATTTATGAAGAAAATATAATTCGTAAGTATTTATTACCCGGAATCATTTTGTAAAACGAACCTCTACACGAAAAATAATTTTATTGTATATATAAAACGTTCATAATTAACAAAATATCTTACCTTATTTTACTGTAATAAAAATATTTTTGATTATTTTTATAACCATAAAAAATATATAATTTAAGTTTGTTTGCATTTAATCGCCTTTAGTTTACCATTATCAACAGAATTCCATAGGTTCACTTCAATCGGTTTCATAGAGCCTGAAAAACGACATGTGCTTTACAACCCCGGATCGTATTTTGCCCGCCAAGTGGTATTTTTTTGACAAATTTTACTTTTGGAGGATTTTTTCATCTAATCGTATTAAGTCTATCATTATTTGCAGAATTCCAAAATGGAGCCTGAAAAATCGGCATTATGTTAATGAAATATATTTTTTTAAATCCATAGATATTTTTTTGGATTTCTTTATTTTTAGATATTTTCAGAAGGAAAACCTGCCAAAAACAAGTGGTTAACAGTGATGAAATTTCTATAAAGTGATATTTTTTGTATATAATACTCATGGGTCCACGTGTAAAATAGCGAAGATATATACTATAATTATACAATAAGTTATTTTATTAGACGAAACAAAGTTTTTCGAAAAATTTGGTGTTTAAATTTAGGTTTTCACAAGGGGCGCCAAAAATGTTAACTGCTCGAGGCGCCGTTTGGTTCAGGGCCGGGCCTGATTACCTGTGTTCTCTGATTTATTTGCATTGGGATTAAAAACGAACACATTTATACATAAAATAAGTACCAACAAACAAACAAACGACTAAGTACCTACCTAAATAATCTGACTTAGCCATTAATGCTCCAAGTACGTAATAACATCTAACATGTTGTATCATATCTCATTCATGTTCCACGTAACATAAAGGCACCCACACACAACATGATGGGTGCTAGAAGGTGGGTACTGACTGAAGGTGGTAGGTAGGTACTCAGTACTCAACACACCCCTTGTAAAAGAACATATATGTATACGAGGGCTTTTTGAAAAGTTTGGTAAATTTACCTACTGTCTTTAATAATATTATTTCATTTTCTTTGCTTTAGTAGATTTGTTTGTATTTATACATACTTTACATCTGGGTTTTTTTTACACCTTATTAATGGTTTTTTGTCTGTTATGTTGTTTTTTAATCTGTTAATATTATATATTATAAACATGGACTGTTATACCAAAATCTGATCATTTTTTCGTGATCTACGATAGCGATCATGATTTTAGATAGTATTCATTTCCACACATATCGGTCATATTTTTTTTATAGTTTTTATATTAGGTTGGGTGATTTAGTGTAAAGCGCACTTGAGGTGAACTATTACAAAACTATGCTTTTATAAATTCACTTTTATTATTATGAGATGTAATTTTGAAACTGTTAATTCGTGGTGGAATTCCATTTTAATGATTTAATAAAACAAATATATAACTTTATTCCACTTTTATTTTATGACTGGACTGGTTTCAGTCTATGACGGCCATCTTCAGACTAGTACATGTTGTTGTTAACCTACGGCTTATATACTATTTTGGGGGATGTCAGGGGTAGTAAACAATGATTTTACTTTAATTATATTCATCAGTATTGTTGCATGATTTTAATAGTTACAGGGTAAAAGTTACTTTTAATTAATTGGTATTATTTTTTTATATATCTATCTGGAATATTTATTTATTTTATTTAATATTTAAGATGGGTTACAGTTGCATTTCTATAAATATGAATTGACAATGTATTTATATAATGAAAGGTTGGTGAATACTGATTGTTAATGAGTTTACTTTAGATTTTCCCATCTTAATTGTGATGTCCAGATGTACAACATAATTTTCTAATTATTGGGTTACTCCCAGCATTATGGTATAATTAGTTTTATGATTCTATTCATTATGCACTGTTAGAGTAGATTACTGCTATTATTATATAATTTCTCGGTATCAAGGAATTTTTAAGTGCTATGCACTTGTGTAATAACATTTATTGTTATTACCTATTGATTGTTTGGGATTTTTAAGTGCATTTACATTATGATATGTTTTTTAGTTAGAAATATACATTATTACATTGGATCGGATGATGAAATTATAATGGATATATGGTCATATAATAGAATAAACAACTTGAATCATTTGCTAAGTCTCCGCTATTATATCCATTATAATTTCATCATCCGATCCAATGTAATAATGTATATTTCAAACTAAAAACATATCATAATGTAAATGCACTTAAAAAATTCTAACAATCAATAGGTAATAACAATAAATGTTAAGTATAAGAAACCAAAGTCAGTCCTCCGCAAGGAAGACTGATTTTGCTTTTTTATTTTTATTTTATTTATTTATTTTTTTCCCTGTCCCAATGCAATTTAAAGTCCCCCCATAAATTAATAAAAATATAATTCAAAGTAAAGTATCATTAGATAATCCATTTTGCAATTACGTTAGAGTCAGAAAACTAATTGTTTAGGAACTCTCTTAATAAATGATGTCCAAAGTCCAAAGTCCAACATGTACTAGTCTGAAGATGGCCGTCATAGGCTGAAACCGGTCCAGTCATAAAATAAAAGTGGAATAAAGTTATATATTTGTTTTATTAAATCATTATGAGATGGTTCAGAAAAAATTGCTTGGCGGAAGGTTTTATTTATTAGTTGGAAAAATGAGAAAGTCGTGGACCTAGTGGGTAGCTCTTAAAGAAGACAAAGTAAAAAAAATGATTTTTCCGAAAAAAATGTTTTACTTTATTTTTTACCAAACTTTTCCAACAACCCTCGTACATATCGCGTGATTAGTGATGAGTGGCTTCCCGTTCTGTCGGTTTCTATTGCAAACAACTGCCGTGATTAGGGTTGCCTCTGAAATTTAAAACTTTTTTTTAAATTTTAAAAGTGTTTTCGAGGACCAAATTTTAAACCATATAGCTCTGCATAAGTATTTAAATTATTATTATTTATCAAAAATAATGTGAAGCTATTAGAAAACCCCACGAGAAAAAAGATTATTGGTACAACGGGATTTGAATTCAGGACCTCCCTCTTTTTTCTTGCATAATTTGAATAGCGAGACTACCTACATGAGAGACACTATACAACGAATCAAAATGTTTGTGGTACACTACAAATTTGTCGAAAAATGTTCTTAGGTTAATGTACCTAGTAATATACCAATACAAAGGTACATCTTATTAAAGTGGGATTTTTTTATCAATAGAATATTAAAACCAGTTATTTCCCTCACTTTTCTAGTCGCGTCCTTATTTCACAATGCTATCAAAATAACTACACTGTTGTAAAACCGCCCCTCTAACCATTATGTTCGATTCAACATGAATTGAATGGCGGCCTACGTGGCCGAGAGGTAAGACGCTCGACTACGAATCCAGAGGTCACAGGTTCAAACCCGGCGTGCGAAAATAAATTTTATTTTGTAAATATGCATCATAACCTGAGAGTAATAATTTAAAAGAGAGAGCGCTGCTGTAGTCAGTTTTGATGAGTTTTAGCGAACTCAACTAGACCTAGGCGTGGCTAGGACTAGGGTTAAGGTATTTATACATCCGTTCATAGCACATGTCAACATAATGCTTTTGTTTATTCGTATTACCACTTTTTCACAGTATTGTTATAAACAAAAATATAGCATGTAATCTAATAAACCGTTGAGTTATGTTAATTTATTTCGACTATCAAAATGTGTGGGCGGAGTCAACAGAGACGCGGGACACGAAGAACATTCTAACACTACTTTAAAGCGGTGTGATAATTTGGGAGATTTTGTTGTCTCTTTCTTTCTTATGGTGTACGACGTAAATACCCGGAGAAAGTGATTTATCCCAAATTTGTATAGGTTGGGTGAAAAGAATTAGCTCTCTCTCTCCATATATTGTTACTTCAAGGTCATAACATATTTAATTCATATAAAATAATGTATAGAGTATATTTGCGGCACGTTCAAGAGTTGTAGAATTGAAACTTTGCTAGAAAAGGCTGTGTTTGGTGAAGAGATCTGAATAGCCAGGTACTTCACAACCTTCCTCTTTCCCATATCCTTCCCCTCCCCACTATTTTCAACCTCACAACACACTCAAATATTTAGAGATACCATAGTCCTATGGGCTTCAGGCGGTTGGAATTCTTTGTGGTATTCACTATAAAAAAAAAAAAAAGTAAAAAATAATACATGGATAAATTATATAGGACCATTTTTGTAAAATCCTTCAAGTGCGCGTAAAGCAATAAAACTTTTTATGGTACATAAATTATAGTAGAAAGTATATCTAATAAATTAATTAAGATGAAATTATGAAGCACTTGAAAATTGTTTACAGAAATCTAGTACTTTTTCAATATTCCATTAGATATATTAATACAATTTTTTGCAGAAGAAAAATTGTTGAGCAATACCTTCTATGGTAAAATATACAAACAATAAGAATGATCATAAAAATAAATTGACTAAAAACGTTTCAACTGGCAACCCTAGTTCCACCAACATGAACGCATAAAATGATTGCACCAACTGTCAAGCTTTTTACGTCTATTTACATACACGCCCAATAAAGGGCCTCGAGCTTTGTTCAGATTCGATGGCATTTAGTATAATGCACTGTCCCCTCGTAAAAAAGAACACTTTGATTTCTTTAACTGTGAAAATAATCGCTGCAATATTTTGAGCTTTTACCACGGTGGCAACATTTTTATATTATTTTTCATCCAGTGGATACCAACAGACCATTCATAACGTATGACTATATTTGATATGTAGATATATGAGTGATAAGTATTTTTACGTGGCGGATTTCATTATTTAACTTTCGTAGTACCTACCCTTAAACATTTTTTTTGCAAATGAAGACGTAGAAACCAATGACATATTTTATTTAATCTAAATAAACGATTTAGACAATACAGAAGTTAGTGGAAGTTGTGTCAGGCGTATTGACTAATTAGAGAACATGGAACGCAATATTTCCAGTATTGGCACACGCTCCTTGCTTCATTCACATTTATACACTGTCTTAAATAAAGTTAGGTGAAAAACGACCACTCCGAATCGATTCTTTGCAGTGCTTTAAATTACTTTATTCGTTTTCAGTAACAATAATATAATAACATTGCATTTATGCAGCGCAGTTGTGATATTTCACCCCAAGTGCGATCATATATTAATATACAGTATTTTCCAACCTTCATCTTTTCCATCTCCTTCCACTCCGTACACAAAACATACCCAAACCGTTGGTATCATTGCCTCACCGGCACCGCGCAATTGGAATTCTTGTGTAGTACCTATACACATTAAAAAAATCTTATGAACGCGTCTACATTACCAAACTAATCGCTTGATCGTGCCAATGTCTTCTTTAAAACTGCTTACTTATGAATCACAAGTTTCCCTAGAGTTGCTTAGAAAATCTATCACTTGTACAATCAAAAGCAATCTTAAATAATTTCAAAATTATACAAAATCGTCCTATTTTCAAATAACCGCTACAAAAGTACAAAATTATCAAAATGCAAAGCAATGCAAGTGATTTTTATTGTTCGCTAACTTTCCGAGGGTAGAAATAATAGTCACTCACTCAGTACAACCGTTGTTAGCTTGTTTCAATAAATTCCATAGCGTGTAAGAATATAGGCAGGTACCTATCTAGCACATGTTTTTTTTTGATTGTGGTAAAAAATAAATCTATGCTATAGCCATAGAGTATCGACTTGTTCTAAATGGAACAACGCACATTTATAAAATATCAATATAAGTAGGTAGGTATCTAATGACAATCGTCCATACGAGTAGATACTTGGCTCGACGCGTGCAAGCAGTTAATTGGACGTGTGATATGTTATGTATTTTGCGACATTTAGTTTTATCTAAAAAGCATGGTAAACTGAATTAATAGGCCCGGTCATCACATCACAGATGTCGGGAGATATGGGCAGGACGGCCATCTGTTGCGACCGGTATTGCATTCGCCGGGCGAGTAGGTACTGGGTAGGTACTGTGCTGTGTGTGATGTACACTGTACGGGTGGTAGGCCGTAACTCGCGTTCGGCGGGAATATTGGGGCATTGGTATTATCAGGGTACATCCTTGAACATTACAATATTGAACATATCAATCATGTAGCGCAAAATAATCTGATTTTTATGTTATTTCTGTGTAAAAACATAACATCTGCAGAAATCTACTGTTTTTTTATAGCGTTCTCTAAATAATACAAAATATTGTGAATAATTTTAGAAGTTCTCACAGAAATAAATAAAAAATCTGCACGCCTTTTTATCCCGAGAACAGAAAAATATGAAACGACGGTCATTTTCCCAACTATTGAACAAGCTCGAAAACGTAAATCTCTATTTTCTCAAAACAACGATCTAATAAATAATTTCGTAGAAATAGTAGTTAAATAAAGTGGTTGTAAACAAAGTTTATGTGTTTTATTTATAAATTTCGTAGGCATCACACGCTGATGGAAGCCTATTTATCTACGACGAATAAATTATTGCAAATTTCCACCAATCCAATGGTTTCATATCTAGTCGCTTGAGGTGAAATATCACAAAACTGCGCTATATAAATGCGATGTGATTATTATTATTATACCTCTCACCCTTCTCCAGGCCGGGCCCTTAGCCAAACGGCGCCTGGCGTAGGTAATATTTTGGCGCACCTTGTCAAAACCCAAATTTAATCGACAAACCTTTATTTACGTCTAATTAAATGGCTAATTGTGTACGCATCTTTACTATTTCCCAAGTGAACCCATAGTATCGCATTCCTTTCTATGCTAATGCGGTTTACTAGAAACTGGGAATATTTCGATTGTGAGTTTGGTTTTGTGAATGTTGCGTAAAATACCACCTGAAATGATTGATGTGTTGAAACCATTCAACAAAGCTCTCACATTTATTTGTCAACACGTGTATCTACCTACCAAACTACAGAACAAATTGGTGTTACATTATGCTTTTCCAATCAAATGGGTAGATCCCTAATAGATATTATATGTATTGTTTTATAATATTTACAGGCGTCGTAGGCCTAAGACCGATGAAAATATAATTTTATTCGCATAATAATACTTGGCTTACGCTCCTCGAGTTCGTAAAGATAATTACTTTGCTCAAGGGTGATAGAAATATTTTTAAATTTAAAGTAATAATTTAGTACAAAATCATTTAAAAAAGCAAAAGTAGTTATTATTGCTGAATTAATTTCCGTCATTTGTAGTTACTTGGGTTACTAGTAAATAATAACCTTTGTTTCAACTTTCCGATTCTAGTTGTGCGTATTACCAATTTCAAACGTAAAAAGAACATTTTTATCGCATTAAAAATGTTTTTTCAGTGGGTTCTTACTGTCTGTTAGGTTGGGCAGTTAATAATGTGATATAACTGAGAATGGTGGGATGCAATAGGAATGTGAGGAGAATGGTAAAACCCGGAAAGATCCTCAAGGCACGCATTTTGCCCGGAAAGTTGTATATTTTGAACAAATGTTACTTTTGTAATTTTTTGTCATTGAATCGTCGTTAGTTCATAACTATAAGTAGAATCTCAAAGGTTCGCTTTATGCGGTTCCTTAGAGCCTGAGAAAACGACATCTAATTTTCGACCTCAAGGGTAGCATTTTACGTGCAAAGTAGTATTTTTTTTTTAACAAATGTTACTTTTGTGATTTTTTTCATTGAATCGTCTTTATTTCATCATTATAAACAGAATTACAAAGGTTCACTTTATTCGGTCCCATAAAGCTTGTGAAAACGGAATGTTATTTCCAACCCCAAGGCTCGCATTTTGCCCGTAAAGTGGTATTTTTTTTGCCAAATGTTACTTTTGTAAGATTTTTTCACTGAATAGTCTTAAACTTATCATTATTAGCAGAATTCTAACGGTTCAATTTCTTCGGTCCCATAGAGCCTTGAAAACGTCATGAAATTTTTGATCCCAAGGTTCGCATTTTGCACATAAACTGGTATATTTTTAACAAATGTTATTTTTGTAAGATATTTTCATTTAATCGTCTGTAATGCATCATCATTATCAAAATCCCAAATGTTCACTTTATTCGGTTCTATAGAGTCTGTGAAAACGGCATGTAATTTTCGACCCCAAGGCTCCCATTTTCCCCGTAAAATGGTTCATTTTTAACAAATGTTTTTTTGGAAGATTTTTTCATTAAATCGTCTTTAGTTCATCATTATTAGCAGAATTCTAAATGTTTAATATGTTCGGTCCTTTGGAACCTGAGAAAACGGCATCTAATTTCCGACCCCAAGGCCAGCATTTTGCCCGCAAAGTGGCATTTTTTTTACAAATATTACTTTTGTGATTTTTTTTCATTGAATCGTCTTTAGTTCATCATTACGAACAGAATTTCATAGGTTCACTTTATTCGGTCCCATAGAGCCTGTGAATACGGCAAGTTATTTCCAGCCCCAAGGCTCGTATTTTGTCCATAAAGTGGTATTTTTGTTAACAAATGTTACTTTTGTAAGATTTTTTCACCGGATAGTCTTAAACATGGAAATCAGATGTCGTTTTCTCAGGCTCTAAGGGACCGCATAAAGCGAACCTTTGAGATTCTACTAATAGTTATGAACTAACGACGATTCAATGACAAAAAATTACAAAAGTAACATTTGTTCAAAATATACAACTTTCCGGGCAAAATGCGTGCCTTGAGGATCTTCCCGGGTTTTACCATTCTCCTCACATTCCTATTGCATCCCACCATTCTCAGTTATATCACATTACTAACTGTCCAACCCAACAGACAATAAGAACCCATTGAAAAAACATTTTTAATGCGATAAAAATGTTCTTTTTACGTTTGAAATTGGTAATACTCACAACTAGAATCGGAAAGTTGAAACAAAGGTTTTTATTTACTAGTAACCCAAGTAACTACAAATGACACAAATTAATTCAGCAATAATAACTAATTTTGCTTTTTTAATGATTTTGTTCTAAATTATTACTTTAAATTAAAAAATATTGCTATCGCCCTTGAGCTAAGTAATTGTGAAGTACTTTACGAATTCGAGGAGCGTAAGACAAGTATTATTATGCGAATAAAATTATATTTTCATCGGTCTTAGGCCTACGACGCCTGTAAATATTATATAACTATTCAAAATCTATTACAGATCTACTTATTTGATTGGAAAAGCATAATGTAACACCAATTTGTTCTGTAGTTTTGTAGGTAGATACACGCGTTGACAAATAAATGTGAGAGCTTTGTTGAATGGTTTCAATACATCAATCATTTCAGGTGGTATTTTACGCAACATTCACAAAACCAAACTCACAATCGAGATATTCCCAGTTCCTAGTAAACCGCATTAGCGTAGAAAGGAATGCGAGACTCTAACGAATTCACTCACGATCTACCTTTTGACAAAAAGAAGAAGAAAAAACACAAAACGTATTGAGGGAACGGACGAGATGCTCAGGTGTTCTTTTTACCATGGCCGTACCAACAATAATTCCAAGGTTGCCGCTACTCAAAATATTCTTATTGTTATTTTTAATTCCGAGTCGAGGCGAAGGAGTCGGAACATATAGAAGAATCGGAACGGTGCAGTCATCCCCGCGGGTGATTGTGTTATTGACGTTACTGTTGTTGTGAATACCTTCGCACGAGTCGTAGGCAGATTCCTAGCGATAACATTGTGAATCTTTAAAATCTTGAGTGAGTAATGGTCAAATAGGGCTGAGCGGTTGTGAATATTTTTTTTTTTGCTATGATTGAAATATCGGATTAAGAGAAATATAGTCTAGTTATTTAATCGTCGAGCTCGGACAGGGATTTCTTTGAAAAAAGTATTGATTGAGAATTGGAAAAAAAAGTTTTTATATTTATAAATTACGAGAATCACATAAAAACGACCTTAACAAATGCAATACAATCTCTACCAAATAATATTAAAATAACTGAGAAATGGTATGAAGATTCTAATAAGAAATTAATGTATGTAGGCCTTTAAGTTAAGACTGAAAATATCTACGAAAAATAGTTTCCACTTTGTGGACATCTCTTGTTGATTTCGAAAAGAATCATTTTTCTAATATTAGATTACATCAAAAAAGTTTGCTTAGTTCATAATAGATGACAGTGATGATATCCTTCGTTTAAAGTTAACACATTTTATCAAGAGATGGCAGTAATCTCGAGGAAAATGTTTTCGGAATAGATTAGCAATAAGAATAAATTGATTAAAAATTAAAGCAAAATGAAAGGTTGATAGAAAACACAATTTAAATAGTAAAAAAAGTACAAACAAAAACAGTAACAGATTTATCCGTTGTGGCTATATCTCTTATACATTATAAAATATTATTTAATATAGGTACGTACCAGGTAAAATGAACAATAAAAAATTACAGCTAGTTCAATGATGCTGCAAAACCAAATACAATAATTTTTCAATGTCGAATACAAACCTTATTTGATTTTTTAAAATTAAATAGAAACACATTACCATATTAATGTAGATATCTAATCTTTCGTAAATATTTTATATCAAAATTCGTTAATCGTTTTAAGTTTTTGTTTCACCTGAATATATTACGGTAATTTTTTTGTTCAGCACCTATGAATCAAAAGTATAATAAAGAAATTTAGGCAAATCAGAAACTACTAATGAAAATAGTTCAGCCACTCAACACGAGGAAGCAGCTTACGGAGTTAACCTGCGTTTAGTTCTCAAATTTACCGCCGAAATTCTTCAGCTTATAACAGCGCTTGCGCAGGTCATCAGCCATTTGCATTTCTGACATGGGTTCGAATCGGAGTTCCGCAATTGCCTGTTTCCGGTCGGCATCCCTCACGCCCTGTTTTGCCGGCAGTCCGTTTGCAGAAATCCATCAATATCTCAAACATCCTACTTAAAGAAACTCATGAGGTAACATTAATAGCTTCCGTCTAACTATATTTTGAATATACACTCCTCATTTGATGTGGACCTTGTATATATTTTGTGTTGTATTATTTCTAACTAAGCACTACGTATCTCCAGTCTACAGTCTTTTGCTGTCTAATGGTCGTTTAATTAGTGCCAAATTTACGAGAGATTCGCATCATTAGGTACATACTTATTAATACTATGTTCCTTGGAAATGTTCTCTCTACAAATACCATACTCAATGTTTCATGAGCCATTGGTTCCGATGCTTTCTACGGTTTCTAACGTTTTATTTTGTTGCATTTTATTTTAGAATGAAAGGTTGAATCCTCGCTACATACAATCATACACGCGTGTTGACGGCAACCCTCCACGATGTTTTTGTATAACCTCACTTTGCAACGTGCGACGGCCATCACCCATGCCGTCCACGGGAACTTTTCTGGGACCAAAACTCAGGAGATTCTCATCTCCCGAGGAAAGGTCCTAGAATTGGTTAGACCAGACCCCAACACGGGGAAAGTTCACACCCTGATGACTGTGGAACTCTTCGGAATAGTTAGATCCCTCATGGCCTTCAGGCTTACGGGCGCTACTAAAGGTGAACTTGATTTTATTATGTTTGTGTGCATGTTTCCCTACTAGTTTGTTTTAAGGCATAACCATTTACCTCTAAAAAAAATAAACTTAACGAATCTGCCACATCTAAACGTTTCACCAAGAAAAACCGCTGAAAACTATTTATCTAAATCACAGTTTAATTATTAATACACAATTCATGAACAATATGTAAAATATCACACAAGAAAGAAACATTTATCGTAACCCAAAGCATATTTTAGTTACGTTATTATTTCAAAATGGGTGCCAACTAAAAAGAGAAACTTCAAATGAGTACAACAAATAAGCACAAAAATACATCTCTCCGATTAAAAAAGGTATTTCACACAGTCATTTTTGTTAAAACAAACAGTTTTCGTAACTATAGATGCATATATGTAATGTGGCAGACTTGTAAACAATTACCTAAAATATATTTATTATAGTAGTGGCTTTTAAAACTGTACATTGCTTGAGTATTTTGCCTTTTTCAAGTAATTTGATTTTTTATTTAATTAGGATACCCCCATCATAGAACATGTTTTTAAATGCTTGTTACTAATATATATTTTTGCATATTGTGTTTTTGCATATTGTGTTTGCCTGTAGTTTTAATCTTAACATCTTTATTTGTTACTGTGTGATGTTTTGCACTTTCGCAATGCGTCTTACGTGTCTAAGAGCACAGACGTTGAAACTCAAGTGCATAAAGTGTAATAGTCAACTTGTCGCCTCTGGCTGTGCTGAGTGCACAACTGGATTGAACTTGTGTGGCACAATAGTAATATCTTACAAACCATAAAATGCATAACTTCATATTGAATGTACAACTTCTTACCAAATGCACCACCACTTCACAAAAACAATACATCTTAACACCAAACACCAATATTTTGTGAATTCTACCGAATTCACTCTAAAACCAACATTTTGCTAATAATTTTGTTTGTTTCCAGATTATATTGTTGTGGGGTCAGATGCAGGAAGGATCGTGATCCTCGAATATATCCCTGCCAAAAATATCCTGGAGAAAGTTCACCAGGAGACTTTTGGGAAGTCTGGATGCAGGAGGATTGTTCCTGGACAATATCTGGCCATCGATCCCAAAGGAAGAGCAGTAATGATTGGTACGTTATAAAACAATTGATTACCAAAATGTCAGGTTTTTTTTAAAAAGCTAAATGATGCTACTAGTGTTCCGTGTTTCAACTGAATACCTTGACGAACAACCTTTTACACTTCTGATGCAAATTCCATCTTCACTATTTGAGAATCACAGCTACGCAAGATACTTATCATTTTGTGTGTTGTTATTCTAGGGGCCATTGAGAAGCAGAAGTTGGTGTATATTCTCAACAGGGATGCGGAAGCCCGCTTGACCATCTCCTCGCCCCTTGAAGCACACAAATCCAATACCCTGGTGTACCACATGGTTGGTGTTGATGTTGGATTTGAAAACCCCATGTTTGCTTGCTTGGAAATTGACCACGAGGAAGCTGACAATGATACTACAGGTAAAATATTTGCTTTGTATAATATTGCAACAGCTTTGGTTAAAACCCAGATAAGTTAATTTGTGGGGTTAACATCCCCTACCAATATCCTACGCCAAGTGGAAAAACTCCCGGGAAGCATGTTGTATTTTGTCATATCCATTAAAAATCTAAGGCTGGGGTTGGGGTCCCATTTTTATTTTTAAGACACAATTTTCGATGCTTACAATCCACATTATTTATACAGCATTATGATTATACCTATGGTCCGTGTTTTTGAATGACAGTGATATTACTGACCAAACTGAATGTTAGATATATAAAACTTATTTCATTTTTTATTTTAAACATGTGCAAATTCTAATAATTGTTTCCTTCATCAGGTGAAGCCGCCCATAAAACCCAACAAACTCTCACATTTTACGAGCTGGATCTGGGCTTGAATCACGTTGTCCGCAAGTACTCAGAACCCCTTGAGGAACACGCCAACTTCCTCGTCACAGTTCCTGGTGGAAACGATGGACCTTCAGGAGTGCTAGTCTGCTCGGAGAACTATCTTACCTACAAGAATCTTGGAGACCAACACGATATCCGCTGCCCCATTCCCAGAAGGAGGAATGATCTGGATGACCCGGAACGAGGAATGATTTTCGTCTGCTCTGCCACACATAAAACCAAATCTATGTTCTTCTTCTTGGCGCAAACCGAACAGGTAAAAAATACATACATTATTTTAGATATTTAACAATCCATAAATTAATTTCATTGTCATTATGATTATACCTATGGTCCGTGTTTTTGACTGACAGTGATATTACTGACCAAACTGAATGCGAAAAATAAAATTGATTTTATAACTATCATGCCTAAATTATCATTTTTAATGAATTGCCATTTGTTTGTTCTCAGGGTGATATTTTCAAAGTAACAATAGAAACTGATGAAGACGTAGTGACTGAAATTAAGCTCAAGTACTTCGACACAGTACCTGTAGCTTCTGCCATGTGCGTACTAAAGACTGGTTTCCTGTACGTCGCAGCAGAATTTGGCAACCAGTAAGTATTTATATTTACAATATCTTTCAGTAGTTAGTCGCATATGAGACCATCATGCAACACCCATTGTTAGATGATGTTATTTTTACATAATGCAATATAATCATTTCTCTGAACCAAGGTTTATCTCATTTCAATGAGGATTAACACACTGAGATGAGAATTACATTTATTTCTTCTCTTCTAGACGATTCATGTATCAATTATTTATATGCTAATAGTCATTCCTTTTTTTCAGTTACCTATACCAAATCGCCCACCTGGGAGATGAGGATGACGAGCCTGAGTTCAGTTCTGCCATGCCATTGGAAGAGGGAGATACTTTCTTCTTTGCCCCACGCCCACTGAGGAATCTGGTTCTTGTTGATGAAATGGATTCCCTGTCGCCTATATTAGGTGTGTATTTATTTGATATCTCGATTCATCATTCATTTGTATGAAAGAAATTAGATATTTTGTTCTGGCCTAGTCTAAATTTCTTCAGCAATGTTATATTTACCTTCAAATAGTTCCTATGTTGGTAAACGGGCCACCCTGCTGTAAAGCTCTCTTCCCAATTTTTTCTTAAAACAAATAAACAATGCTATTTAAATTATTCACTTGTTATTTGACAGCATTATGATTATACCTATGGTCCGTGTTTTTGATTGACAGTGATATTATTGACCAAACTGAATGCTACAAATCTTTCTATAAAAATTGTATACCAAACTTCTCAAGTCAAATCAGGTTAAATAATGTATATGTTTATCCCCAGCTTGTCAAGTGGCAGATCTATGTGGAGAAGACACACCCCAAGTGTACTTGACCTGTGGCAGAGGCGCCCGCTCTTCCCTGAGGGTGCTTCGCCACGGTTTGGAGGTCACAGAGATGGCCGTGTCTGAATTGCCTGGTAACCCCAATGCTGTATGGACTGTCAAACGCAACAAGGATGGTTAGTATAAATTATCTGATTATTCCACCTTGATGATTTATGTATTTTGAGACTTTGTTATTATGTATTGTATTTTTATTGTTTGGCAAGCAAGTAATCCCCCAACTTCAACCCCCTCTCTTTTTAAGGATAAGTTGGGGAACTGCTTGTGGCACTTAGGCAGATTTATTTTTAAAGTACCATATTAACTTACCAAGTCATGCTTTCGAAGGTTATTCTGACTCACTAGAAAAATTCTTAGAAAATATTATAAAATGACGAATATTAGTTGAAAATGTGTTAGAATTTCCCTTTGGTAGCTTTGCAAGTTACTCACTGTACTAGTGATCGATCTCCTGGGGGAGGTTTCAGAGTTGAGTATAGTAGCTTCGTAGGGAAGTTTCCAAACCAAATATTAATAAACCATGGTCGTTGGATATGAAATCAAACACCAGTGGTTTTTATTTTCAGACTGGGCTGCCATCATTCCTGTTACCTGAACTGAAGAGGTAAGTCCAACTCCACGGATGTCTGTCTGCTCTGCCATGGGATCTGATAGTCAAATGTTGCAATTAATACTGCTTAATTCAGTCACCTAATCTGAAGTAACGTTCAAACCTAATGTATTCTTAAAACTGAAGACAACTTGTATTGTAGGCAAGCCTAGAATCACTAATAATTCACCAAAACCTCTTTTTTAAATTATTATTGTTATTAAATGAATGATGAAAAAATGTATAAGTGAGGAAATGACAAATGTATGAACAAATTGAATTATTACTACACAGTTTTCGACCAAACTGGAATATTTTACTGTAAAACTACATATTCATATAAAAACCACCAAACACCTTTTTTTTTCGTTTTATGTGCTGGAAAGTTCAAGTCCCTTTCTTGTCCACACATTCCTGTATTCCAATAATTTACCCCAATTAAGTAGTTAATGCACATTTCAAAAATTCTTCTCTCATTTCTAAGTAAACCACTCGCTGATTTCACAAAATTATCACAACCTAAAAAACTTGTTTCGTAACTGGATATTCTCCACACTAAACTCCCTGCAGAAATAGAAATTTGTTGCAAAAACAATTATTATTTTCAGAATACTAGAAGTAGTTACGATTACAGCATTTGCTCTTATAAATTCTAACATTTACATAAAAGGTCAATAACCAAGGAGCTCATTTCAAATTTACATAAAGGCAATAAATTAACCTCCCGGCGAGTACTCGCCCAACTTAACTAATAACTAAACAGATGGGAGTGACCCCACTCCTGTTTCTTTCTCACATATTGTTCTCCACTGAGTGAGAAAGAATGACTGAAATATTTTAGTGAGAATGTATAGAATGAAATGGTACTTGGGCTTTTTAGTGTAAAAAGTGGGAAAATATGAAATGAGAGAAAACTTAAAACTAGGGTTAAACTATTTTAATTTTACAACTTATATTTGCAAAATATGTGAAAAATATATAAAAAAAACATGTGTGTAAATTCAGATGTGTTGTGGGGCGAGCCCAGAGTCACTGATTTGTCAAATAAAAGATATTATCGGTGCTAAGGGTCTCGTAGATTAAAGTCCTTTAAAAGTATTCTGGAATGGTTATTCTTCTGCTTCAGATTGCTATAAAGGAAAACAAATATATTTTTAAACAAAGTTTTTATAAGTGGTCTCCAGTTCGAAGATTAAAATGGTGAAGCTCCTTTGTTATGGACCTTGACATGTTTTATTTTCAATGTTCCGCTTTTTATGTTTCCAGAGGAATATGATGCATACATCATAGTGTCCTTCGTGAATGCCACCCTTGTGCTGTCCATCGGAGAAACTGTGGAGGAAGTCACAGACAGTGGCTTCCTCGGCACCACCCCCCCCCTCAGCTGTCACGCCCTGGGCAATGATGCACTGGTCCAGGTGTACCCAGATGGGATCCGTCACATCCGTGCCGACAAGAGAGTTAACGAGTGGAAGGCACCCGGGAAGAAGACCATAGTCAAATGTGCAGTCAACCAGAGACAAGTAGTTATCGCACTGACTGGAGGAGAACTGGTTTACTTTGAAATGGATCCGGTAAGTACTCTCATAATTTAACTATTTCTCATCTATCCGATTACTCTTGTGGTTTAACGAAAATAGTTACCCACAAAATAAGAAAATATATTTCTTAACCAATAATAATGTTTTCCCATCAACGCTACAGAACCAAATTCCTCTCTGAATCATCTGTATTTTATTTAAATGGGATAAATAAAATACTGCATTTAAAACACACGCATTATCAAATTGATTGACTTGTGTGTACCTAGGTGTTGTACAATTATTTGTTACTTTTGCTTCAAGTCTCTTTTTGTCTGGAATTTTAACAATGTTATTTTTATTACTATTTTAACAATGCTATTTTTATTTTAGACTGGGCAATTAAACGAATACACAGAACGCAAGAAGCTTTCATCAGAAGTCTCTTGCATGGCGTTAGGTTCTGTAAATCCCGGAGAGCAGAGGGCATGGTTTTTGGCTGTTGGCTTGAGTGATAACACCGTGCGCATCATTTCACTTGACCCATCTGTAAGTTATTGTTTTATTTAAATCTGTATTTTTATAAATCATATTTTCATGATGAGACAAGGACACCACTGAAAAGTTTTGATTACAACCACCAAAAGCGTTATTCAAATTTATCTGATGCAACAATTTAAAAAAAAATTATATTCTTATCAATGGCAGAAGTTTGCAATATATACAATTATTCCAGGATTGTCTGTCTCCCCGCTCCATGCAAGCCCTGCCAGCTGGTGCAGAGTCCTTGTGCATAGTAGAACAACCCCTAGAATCTGGATCTAAGCCGGCTCTTCATCTCAATATCGGTCTGTCCAACGGAGTACTGCTCAGGACCACCCTGGACCCCATCTCCGGAGACTTGGCCGACACACGCACCAGGTACCTGGGATCCAGACCTGTGAAACTCTTCAGAATATCCATGCAGGGCAACGAGGCTGTGCTGGCCATGTCCTCCAGAACCTGGCTGAGCTACTACCATCAGAACCGATTCCACCTTACTCCACTCTCTTATGAATGCCTCGAATATGCATCTGGATTTAGCTCAGGTAAATGTTATGACACTCCTTAATGAACTAATTGTATTTGGTGATATTTAAAATGGCGAGCCCAGAGTCACTGATTTGTCAAATCAAAGATATTATCGGTGCTAAGGGTCTCGTAGAGTAAATGTTCTCTTAATTACGCTGGATTAGGCTCATCTTAATACAGATACCAGAAAGAGAGATATGCACTTATTTATTTGCCCCTTATTGTTAAAAGAATTGTGGCAGTGTCTAATAAGATACCTTTATTTTACAGAACAATGCATGGAAGGAATTGTCGCCATTTCCACCAACACCCTTCGTATTTTGGCCTTGGAGAAGCTCGGTGCAGTGTTCAATCAAATCTCCATTCCATTAGATTACACTCCACGAAGATTTGTCATCAATCCTGATAACAACCACATCATTGTTGGAGAGACCGAGCACAATGCTTACACTGAAGAAACCAAAAAACAAAGAAGGTATTTTATTTTCCTAATTTTATAATTAATATTATAGAACATCCTTGTATTGCATATGGAAACATAAAATGTACTGTTCTAATGAAAAATAATGTTATGGCTAAATGATGACAAAACTCACACGAAATTGATTGTCCAATGATGATACCCCTGCAGTTCTGACAGCCATTATTACAGCAATTATTACCTTCAGACAATATTCCTTTTGTCTTTCAACAGTTTAATACCCATTTTTTGTTCAGACTGCAGATGGCCCAGGAGATGAGGGAAGCTGCGGGTACAAGTACAGAGGAGCAACAGCTAGCTGGGGAGATGGCAGATGCTTTCATTCAGGATGTTCTGCCTGAACACATATTTTCATCTCCTAAAGCTGGAGCTGGTGAGTTCATTTTAATATTGTTAATTATTTTTATTTTTTTGGAGATTTTTTATCTTGAAATTATTTATTATCTCTTTGAAATAAATAAAGACGTGGCGAGCCCAGAGTCACTGATTTGTCAAATAAAAGATATTATCGGTGCTAAGGGTCTCGTAGATTAAAGTCCTTTAAAAGTATTCTGGAATGGTTATTTTTCTGCTTCAGATTGCTATAAAGGAATACACAGTTCAATTTTCACAAGAACCTTATATCTAATTTCCCTTCATCAGATTACTAAAGTTTTTTTTTTCTATTTCCTTCAGGTATGTGGGCTTCGCAAGTTCGTGTAGTGGATGTGGGTGCAGGCAGTACCCTGCAGAAAATCCCCATGGCCCAGAATGAGGCTGTTTCTTCTCTATGCCTAGTTGGCTGGGCCCCACGGGGGGAAAGCCCCGCCACCCATGTGGTAGTGGGTGGCCACATAGACATGCACCTCTCTCCCAGAACATGCGCACAAGGATTCCTCGATGTCTACAAGGTCACAGGCACTGGAGCCATGGAGCTTCTTCACCGAACAATAGTGGACGGCCCTGTGGGTGCTTTATGCAGCTTCAGTGGCCGGGTCCTGGCTGGCGTGGGAAGAACTCTCCGCCTGTATGAACTGGGAAGAAGGAAACTTCTCCGCAAATGTGAAAACAGACACGTGCCCAACCTCATCATTGACATTCAGGCCATGGGGCAGCGGGTCTACGTGTCTGACATCCAGGAGAGCGTTTTCTGTGTGCGCTACAAGAAGAGGGAAAACCAACTCATCATTTTTGCAGACGATACGCATCCAAGGTACATTGACTTATATTATTTAATCACTTATTCCGATCAAGGAAAATGTTTTAATCCTAACTAACCCAACTTGAGGTGATATTTTAATGATGATCCAATTATTTTTACATGCTAGACTAATGATCAGTCGTGATTAGGAATTTTTCTGATAAAAAATATTTCTACCGAATTGAATTTACCCCTCGCAACAGAAATAATCAGGTTGTATTTTTATTTTCAGATGGGTGACCAACACTTGTGTTCTGGACTACGACACAGTGGCCAGTGCTGACAAGTTTGGCAATGTGGCTGTTCTCCGACTACCCCCTGCAGTTTCTGACGATGTAGATGAAGATCCAACTGGAAACAAAGCACTCTGGGACAGAGGTAATTAAACAATATCTTTTATTGCAAATTTTGAAAAAAAAATGTTTCTGTTTATGATGATCCAATTATTTTTACATGCTAGACTAATGATCAGTCGTGATTAGAATTTATTCTGATGAATTTGTAATATTCCTTAATTCATACTTTGCTTTGAAACAGTACATTAAAACCATGTGTTTTTCCCCAGGTTTACTCAACGGTGCCTCTCAAAAGACTGAAACAAGCAGTGTATTCCACGTGGGGGAGACTGTCACCTGGCTGCAGAAGGCCACCCTCATCCCCGGGGGCTCTGAAGCTCTCCTGTATGCCACTCTCAGCGGGGCTCTCGGGGTACTACTGCCCTTCACATCTCGGGAGGATCATGACTTCTTCCAACACCTCGAGATGCACATGAGGAGTGAGAACCCTCCCCTATGTGGGAGGGATCACCTCTCTTTCCGGAGTTACTATTACCCTGTCAAGGTAATTATTTTCAATTGTTATTAGAATAGAAGTATTTACAATACCCATCCACAGGGTAGTCAGCGGATGCGTTTATCCTGAATGCATAAGCGTTAAACTCGTGGTAGATAAATATTGGATGTATCTTCTTATCTAACCGATCGTTCTGATTGTCCAAGGTATCTCGAAGATCTCTGATACGATTTTCCTGAGAGTTGAAACCTCATTATTGTGATGTTGATTCTTAGTTTTGGAAACTTACATTTCATTTTACATTAAATTAGGTTATCCCCTTTAGCTTTGGTTTTAAAACCTTATTCTAATGACCTATTGTATTTCCAGAATGTAATTGATGGTGACCTATGTGAGCAGTTCAATTCTCTTGATGTTGGGAAGCAGAAAGCCATCGCAGGGGATTTGGAAAGATCACCGGCTGAAGTCTCCAAGAAATTAGAAGACATTAGGACAAGATACGCTTTCTAAACAAATCTAGTGATGCCTAGAATGCTTTTGTACATATCATATGCTCATCTTTGTAATCATTTCATTATTCCATTATGTGTTTTGTTTGTCAATAATTTTAAGTTTTCTATCACAGAAACACAAAATTTAATGTTGTGAGATAAATTTTTAGATTTTGCAAATAAATGAAAATTTCATAAGTGATTTCTTCTTTTGTTATTTGTCCTATATCCTTGAATCTTATTTGAACAACGAACATTTATAGAAGAGTTTTTCATCCTTATCATTTTATCTGGGCATCTCAGGTCTCTGCATGCGTACTTCCCTTCCTTTACCCCTGCCACACGGCGGCGCCCCAGTGGGTGGCGATGTAATCTCCCCAGCCTCGGACCATCCAGGAGGAGCTTCTTTTGAAAAAAAGGTTCTCATGTAACCAACCAATGATAACTCTGACGACCGGTGACAGTGGGTATTAAATGTACTACAGAATAGAGATGGTCGATATTCCTGTCCCGGTTAAAAGGAACCGGTCACTGGAACCGTCTATATTATTTCTCCGAGGAACCGGTTCAAATTTTCGCAAACAAAATATCGAAATCCGTGGTCCGTTCTTTTTGTGTTTTGTTTTTTTTTTGGGTGAGTTCCAACCAGTTCCAGTTATTTTCGTTTTCAAATCTAAGACTAGTAATTTTTTTTGGCGAGTAACTTTTGTCGATTTGTTAGTACTTTTCCAAAAAATCTCTTAAAACTTTTCTGGCACCAGGAACCGGTTCCAAAAATAACTGAATTAATAACCGGTTCCTCGCCAGTCACCGCAGTCACCGGTAACTGGAACCGCAGGTACACCCAATTCTGATATCGACTATATCTACTAAAGAAGTATGGACAACCCCACTACCAACTGCTACCGGCAGTATCAGTGCATTCATAAGCAATATTAGCTACAAAATCCGTTGCTAGGGGCGCAAGCTTGGAGGACATGGAGAGGTACCTTTGCGAAATAGTGTAGTCAGGATTGTTGACTTTATACTGGCTCGATAGAAAAACAAAGATATATTAAAGAATCATTACTCCGAGTCTTGGATAGACTATTAGTTACCGCCCCATGGAATCAGTCATTTTTAATAAATATATTTTAACACATTAAACAAAACAATATCAAAAATTGAAATTTTCGAAGTAAATTACAATTGAGTGTGGATGGTGCTAATGTTGCGATCGTGCGAGCGAACTTCAAACTACAATTATTGATGTAGGTAATGTAGTATTCGCACAGTGAGAGGTGAATGAAGTTTGAACTTCCGCAAAATGAAGTAGTTGCTAGAGAGTGGTCACAACGCTAGTAATTGTTACTTATTCGTACTGCGCCATTAAAGAGTTGTATGGCGGTCCGTCCTCTCTGCCTACCCCTGCGGGGAAACGGCGTGATGGTTAGTTAGTTAGTTAGTTAGCCATTAAAGGGTGGTGTTAGATTTTCAACCACGTTCTCCACGCACGCAGTACTTGGTTAAAAACTGTTATTTTATACATATCTTAATACGATAACTCAGTTCAGTATGTATTTATGTCATAAAATATTCCAGACAAACTGATTTGTGTTACGTATAATGGTCATTGGGATTCTCATCGGGTCGAAATTGCTATGAATTTATTGAATTAATTGCACATTCGCTTATTTGTAGTAGGGATGGATGAAATCGGAAATTGGGTGTACCCACGGTTCCAGTTAGCGGTGACTGGCGAGGAATCGGTTATTTATCCAGTTATTTTTTAAGCCGATTTGGTGCCAGAAAAGTTCCACGAAGAAGATTTTTATATTATAAAGAAAAGATTCATCGTCGCAAAAAAAAAAGCATAGGGAGGGGGAGTTGCTAGCGATTTCTTGAAAAAAATAAGAACTGGAACCTGGACCTGGAGGGGGGGGGCGGATATTAGTTATAATATCAAAAAAAAACAATAAAAAAAAACATATTTGCGAAAATAACAATATTAGCTCTATTCTTCGTAGAAAAACGGATTTTTTCATACCAGCCGCATGCAGCACTATTTATGTACAGCAAACCAACCGTCACGTATAATAAATTAACTTATTCAACATGGAATTATTTTTCCAGTCCTCAAAAAAATGATGTAATTTTTTTTCGATGCATCTTACGTAGGTACATACTTAATTTTAGTTACGTTATTATTGTTAAATCCAATGGTCTGTCGGTAATCTTTTCTGAAAGCGAATGCCGAAAATTAAAACAAAGAATATTTTTAGCTATGTACCTATTGGTTTAGTGGCGTAGCATCCCCTTGGGCAGCATTGAAATATTACGTAAATATAGTAGTGTTCTTGCTTTACACAGTTCTTTTTAGTAAAATAATTTCACATGGTATCTTCTCATTAGTTTAATAGCCAAAAACTACACTTATTTTCTCATTTATCTAACCATTCTGAAAACTTTATTAAACCTCACTGTTTCCATACTCGTTTTCCCTTTTTGTATCTTCCTGCTTATAAAACACCTGTCAAAACCAACTCCTTTTTTTGTTTAGTTCACAAAAAGTGGATACATTCAAGTATGATGGAAAATGTTTCAAGAAAAATCTGTTTTCTTAGAAATGTTTGTAATTTTGTAAATACTACGGTGCGGTCAAAGGACGTTATTATTTTATGTGGGATAATGACATCCTACCACTTTAAGCCTGATTCGCACCAACGTCCGGTTCCGCTCAGTGCCGATATTGTTCCGCAAGAAAACTTATTGATATGGTATGAATATCAATCAAGGAGTATGTGCCAAGACAAATTTGTGTGGCAGTATATCCTTCTGCCCACCCTTGTGATATTTTACTACTTATTTAGTCAAATAATTCATTGATGTCATTATCCCACATAAAATAATAACGTCCTTTGACCGCACCGTAGTATTTACAAAATTACAAACATTTCTAAGAAAACAGATTTTTCTTGAAACATTTTCCATCAAACTTGAATGTTTCCACTTTTTGTGAACTAAACAAAAAAAGGAGTTGGTTTTGACAGGTGTTTTATAAGCGGGAAGATACAAAAAGGGAAAACGAGTATGGAAACAGTGAGGTTTAATAAAGTTTTCAGAATGGTTAGATAAATGAGAAAATAAGTGTAGTTTTTGGCTATTAAACTAATGAGAAGATACCATGTGAAATTATTTTACTAAAAAGAACTGTGTAAAGCAAGCACACTACTATATTTACGTAATATTTCAATGCTGCCCAAGGGGATGCTACGCCACTAAACCAATAGGTACATAGCTAAAAATATTCTTTGTTTTAATTTTCGGCATTCGCTTTCAGAAAAGATTACCGACAGACCATTGGATTTAACAATAATAACGTAACTAAAATTAAGTATGTACCTACGTAAGATGCATCGAAAAAAAATTACATCATTTTTTTGAGGACTAGAAAAATAATTCCATGTTGAATAAGTTAATTTATTATACGTGACGGTTGGTTTGCTGTACATAAATAGTGCTGCATGCGGCTGGTATGAAAAAATCCGTTTTTCTACGAAGAATAGAGCTAATATTGTTATTTTCGCAAATATGTTTTTTTTAATTGTTTTTTTTTGATATTGCATTAAAATGTCGGTACCATCGAGTTATATATACAGCGCCCTTGAGGTGATTTTTCACAAAAACGACCCTGTACAAATTATCCAAATATTATTATTTTATAAGGTGGATTATTTGCCTCCCGTCCTTGAGAATTAGTATTAAATTCAACAGCAGACTCAAGGCAATAACAAGAATTTCTAGTTGATTCATGTAAATACGAACTGAGCTGCAATGGATATTATTTATTCCTCGTGATGAAATTTAAGTAATTATTTCATTAATTCGTGCTGGATACAAGTCGGTATAATATAGTCGGAATAATCAAACAGGCGAAACTAAATACATATTTGTCCGCTTTGCTAAAGTGCAACTTCAACTATTCCGTGCAGTCATCCTAAACTTTTGATAGACGGCTTTTCTTGTTGAATGGTGTATAATGTTTATACCCGTGATGCTTTCTCTCTAGAAAAATGATTATACAGAGTCAGATGAACTATGAACTCGAAAATCTAATTAAGCATGAGACCTTTGTAACATTACATCTTTTCCAAAGTCTGCGATGAATGTCAGATAAGAAGACACCAAAAATCATGAGCAACTGGGTGACCCAGTGGAAGCATCCAGACTGTGGAAGAGGACTGGACCAGGACGGGAAGGAGGAAGGACTGAGGACTGGAGTCGGAATGGCGAGGGACCGCAATCAGGGGAGAGTAGGTATTTGTGGGGGATGTTTTATATACTAGAAAAGTGGCGAAAGGTGCAAAACCAGTCGATGATTAAAGGAAATGGAAACATTCGAAAACACTGCAATAAACTCACAACAACCTCCGATAGAAAATAATAAATTAACGTTCTAGTAAATTATTTTTTGTATTAATGTTGTCGACCCCTGCCTTCGAAGCATCGTGGCGGGAATTCCGGATCAAGCGGGAAATAATCATTCAAGATCACTTCTTCGATTTGCATGAACTCTTTGAGATTCCGCAGACTCCTGACTCCTGAGCGTCTAATCATAGCACGGGAGCGGTAGACGTCGGAGTCTAGCGTCAGACGGGAGACGGAAGACGTTAGACGCGCATTTCAATCCCGGGAAACAGAATTTCACGGCATCGCTGCAGATGGATGATATTATATGGTGTGTTGACTTTGAAATCCAATTCCTATAGACAAATACGAAACGGGAAGCCACGATTATAAATTACTACCTGGCTCCGCCCGAATTTCAAATAATAACAAATAAATATCTTCTAGAAAGATTGAATAATATGGACCAAACAATATAATGCCTTGTCTTTTTTTTGTAGCAAAATGGATTTCTCAAAGCAATTACGCTGATAACTAAAAATGTTGTCCTACAAATTTCTGATGGAAAAAACAGTGCTACTTTCAGAATAGCAGAGTTCACCTGTCATCAAAATGATGCCAATCAATAAATTTAAAAAAAAACTGTAAGAACTATTTAAAATACATATAAATCAAAATAATAAGTAGTATATAAGTTAAAATATTATTAAGTCAAAAGGAAAATTAAATAATTATATACTTTGTGAACTTTAATGTACAAGTAACTAATAAAAAATAAATAAAACCAAAAACTAAAAAAATATATTTGAGAGTTTTTGCTTCAGCATACAGATTTAGTGCTTTATATTAAAACTGTCATTTTTGTTAAAATCAATTTTGTCGAAAGAGTAGTAAGTAACTTTACCCAAGTGGCAATCAATAGCAACTTATGGTGAGTTTTTGGATGATGTTTTCGTAGAAATTGTTTTCTGAGGTCTTTGATTCTTTCTGACACAATAAGCGTTACGAAAGAAAAAAAACATTATGATCTTACTGGGTTTTTAGGTGTTTTTAATGTGTTAGATAAAGGGAAATACTACGGTTAGGTGGGGTAAATGCGTTAACGGAGTAATTGTGTCAGTTCGAGCCCCATCATTCATCATTAAAATAAATGTTAAAAGTTTTATCTACATAGTAAAAAGTTCCCACTCTTGTGTAAACTTCCTGAGGTGGCGCTTCAGCCCTTTTGCCTTTCCGGCGACAATATCTTTGGTGCTTTGTATTAAGGGCTTAAGTTTTAAGATATATATTCAGGGTTAATCAAATAAAACATTTTTTTTGTTGATTCAAGTACCGCAATTGAAATTAAAATAAGTTTGAGACTAGTGTTTTCGAGTACGTTATTTTGTGATACAATAGTTATTTGACAAAGGATTAACAATATTTTTAAATGCTCGAGTCAATATTGAGTCGAATTGACTTAAGTCCTTAATTCCAAGCACCAAAGATATAACTAAAGTACCAAGAACTTAAGATCATAAGACATCGTAATAATGTAACAGTTAGTAGTAATGAAAGTAACAAATAAGAGGTTAAAAAAGCATAGTATAATGACAAAGAAATTTTAAAAAAATATTATATTTTTACATGTATACAGATAATCAAAAAAAAACAACCATTTTAGCGATGACTCACCGTCAAAAGTGTGTAAGTAAGTATAGTGAGTATGAATATCAAATGATAACCTTTGTTTCCCGCAGTGCATCATGTATCTTCCCGTTCTAATCAGATGCACCTTATCCTGTGGATGCAGGCTGCACACAGCGGCGATGCACAAAGCCATTGGCCACGGAATCGTGTTTCCATCAATGCACGGATTTCCGCTCAAAGATGGCTATAAATCTCCAACCCTTCGAATAACTACAGGCAATTTGATGCAAGGCTCAGATAGAAGAGGGCGTCGTGTGCTGGGAACGAGTGCACAACTGCACACTACAGCCAAGTATCCAGAAATGAAATTTTCAAGTACAGAGAAAGGTACGCTATAACTCCTTACATTTTTGATATTGCTCGCATGTGAGTTACACCCTTTCAACAGGAAAGGGCAATAATATATGACATTATTTTCTAGGGATACATACCTTTTTAACATTTTCTCAAAATGTTGAATTTTGTGCGTCCCTGTTGAGAAAGTTGGTACTAACGTACCTAGATTTACTTTGTAATTTTTTTTAAGAGTCCTAACTGCTCACAACCGTTTAGAGCCAGTGAGACTATAACATCCCCAATCGGGGTATGTTGTGAGGCTGAGGGTTATGGGGAGAGGAAGGATATGGGGAAGAGGAAGGTTGGGCAGCACCTGGCTATTCAGATCTGGCCACCAAACACGGCTAAAGCCATTTGAAGCAACGTTTCGATTCTGAATGGTGGTCTTTCACCAGGGCAATAGTTAGTGTATCTACCAATCTGGAACGTGCCGCAAACATACCATATATTATTTTATATGAATTAAATGTGCTTTGACACGTATTAATTAAATAAAAGTTATTTGCGCAAGCCGGGTTTGAACCCGCGACCTTTGTATTCGTAGTTGAGCATCTTCCCACTCGACCACGGAGACTGTGAAAATAATAACAGCATACCACAGGCATATTCAGACTGGTAGACATAAATGCCTCAATCTGAAGTTGTCCCTAACAGGATGAAACCGGTCCGGTCTCGAAGAAATAAGTGGAATAGAGTTATAACCCCTTGCTTATAAACGAGGTGTAAATGTTGCACTTGGTGTAAAGTCGAAATAGTGAGAAACTTGCCTTATTTAATGGCCTACGTCCGGTGTAACTAAACCAACGCTGAGCCGACTCGTAAAGATTTAATAATAAGTTAAATGGTGAAAGTTTTAAAATGATAAAATATAAATAACCATGAAATAACAGCTTTATACGAGTATGAGTATGGAACGATAGTTACAATGTGTGTTATCTGATTTTTAGAAACGCATTGCGTTCACATTGCGATTATGCGCCTACATCAGTGGATTACCATTTTCAAAATGAACAGCAACTCTGCTATATTTCACAAAACGTGAATTATTGCGAATAAAATATATTTTCCTAGAACGACAGATAAACTCGAATGTAAGCCTTCTATCAAACCTAATAAATTCACATTAATATCATATTAACATGAAAATATGGGATGAATATAAGGTAAACAAGATAAAAAAGGAAGATACATTTGTACATATTTTTGTCAAGGATTATGGGTAGCAACCCTCCATTAAATCTGACAGATTTAACCTAATAAATATTCCGAAAAGATCGGTCTGTGGAAGAGAATATTAAATTTAGAGAAAAACGTATTTTATCTTTGATTATTATGTTTGAGGAGGGTTAGTACGGGTTGTGATGTTTTGTTAATTGGTAGAAATATAAAGATACATTGCCGTAGCTAAGCGATTTTTTCATGAAACATAATTTGTATACAACATATCTATTTTATTACAGATATAGTTTCTATTTTATGATAATTACCTCTCTAATTTAGAAAATTCTCGTGCTTAGGGAGGAAGAACTAGCATGGGTTTCTTGAACTTATTTTTCATTATTAAAAATGAATGTCAAATAAATAAAATGACCGGTCGGTAGCTGAGTAGACAAACGCGTCGGATTCCCACCCGGGCGTCGTGCGTTCAATTCTTCTGCTGGTTAAGTCCTCCATCATTGCACAAACAATATCTTCCGCTTCTTATGATGGCAGTAGGAGTTTTTCTGATATTGTCAGGTTATTCGTAACCCGGGAATGTTTGTATTTCTTTTTTTTTAAATTTGAAACAATAATACATTTTAGGTTATTTTAGTACATAGTTACTAAAATAATCTAAATATACTCTACATAGTTACCTTTGCAGGTGACCAGAAAGAAACTAACGAACGAACAATTAGATCTGTTTGCATCCACTGTATTTACAGTGGCGCTGCCCCCGACTGCATAGTACATATGTCGACATCTATATAGTCGACCAGTGTGATCATTTTTAGTTGTTACCTATGTACCTATTTACGCTATATATAATGTATGTAAAAAAACAGAAGGGAGAAAATATAAGTAGATATTTTATAAAATCATTAAATTGGAAAAATTAGAAAATTTACAGTTAAGAGCACGTAGTTGCCAAAATATATCACATTAGTTATAACCCGTGAAAAATCACGGGATGTAGCATGACTTGCCAAGAAAAAATATTGATTGCTTTAAATCCACCCATTTCAAATACAGAATAATGTCAATTAATGTTAAAATACATTGTAGGTAGGTTCTTTAATAGGTTGGTAGGGATTTGAAAAGTTTATTACTAAAATTTGATTATATCAATTAAAATCAGTTCCAAATTTGAAAAGTTCACACTCGCACAGAGTTGTACGTACTCAGAAATGAAAATATAATAAGTAAATTATGGTGTATTCTACCATTATGAAGGTAAGTACCTTTAAATTAACTGTTTATATTTGACAGGATATGTTTTACCCTGCTCCATTATACGTACATTTTGTTTTTAAGCATTCCTTAACCATATCAATAAAATAATCACTTAATACAAAAACAGGGAAGTAAAAGGTAATTTAATATGACAATTATGTGGGGTACTTACCCTTTTAAAAAAAGATCGGTTTCATGTTGTTAACATTCGTTCGTAGATTCATTATGAATTTTCCAAGAACCTGAACTGAAGAATTATATACTCTTATAATATAAGCCTCTGCCGAGAGAATTGATAACTATCTATTTTAAATATGGAGGAATAGGCTTGGGAACATGCATTTTATTTTTTAAGTCATCACAGTTTATAGGTACAACCATGAGGATAACGGCTTTGATTTCAACATTTTGTAAAACATTACCCGTGAATAACTAATTGTTATGTATCGAATTGGGTTTTATCCACTTTTAATAATCTTTCAGAGAACATTTAAAACCATTAAAATTGTTTTTCACTGCTTTTTTTTAGGTTTGGTTTTATGAACTGAAATATTTTCCTAAAGTAATATTTTTCTTAATGTTAGGTTGTGAAATTTGACATTTTCCGCTATTTGATTTTATGGTAGATATATGGCAAGTTCACAACGTGCACATATTTCAGTCGAACACCAGTTTTACAACAAACAAGAAACTTTCCTTATAATTCGAAGTGGGTTTTAATCTAGGAGTTTACGTTCGTAACGATTTCGCTCCGGTTTCCCGAATTGATCAAGAAAGTTTTCCGATTGTTGGTTTGATTTTATAAACCGAAGTAGGTATTCATTTTAAATTATTATTTATGTGTAAAAACGATAAATGATTTAAAATTCAATCCATATTTCATCTCTTTAATTAATTAAAGAATCATCGAATACGAGCAGTGAGGTTTTGAACTCTGAACCCAGAAGTTTTAGGTTATATACCAGGCAAGGACCAACAATTATTATTACTTATTTTGTTTAATTTGAGTTTTTCACATATTATCATCATTCATCAGTCATCACCATGGCGCTATATTCAGGATGGGATTTGGTCTTCTCCACAAATGTTCTCCACTTGCAGTAGTCCTTCGTCATTCGCCTCCAATCCTCAATCCTTCGATCTGCTCCAGTCTTCTCTCACACAGTGTATTCACCTCTTCCTCGTTTGCCTCTGGATCGCTTTCCTCTGGGGCACAATTTAATCACGATCTTTTCTTGGTATTTTTGGCATATCTAACATATTTCTTAACTTGCTTATATACAAAATTATAAATTCAATGATTGACAGCCCTAGACTATTATATCCGATGGGTGAGAAACACAAAAACGTATCTACAAAAAATGCGTTTTTGAGTTCAGAATGCATAAATGTTCCCAACTATTGGTTATATCTGTAACACAAAAGATGTATCTACGAAAAATCGATAGGTAATCAAATAATCTGAAGGTCATATCTGAGGATCATATTAAAAAAATATATACATAAATCAGGTATGGAGAATTTCTAAAAACTTCTTACTGCAATTGGAGGAGAAAATGTGATTGTTTTATGTGTGAAACTATTAATTCCATGGCTTTTCTGGTTTTGCTGAAAAGGCTTGCAATTAATCTGAACAAACATTGTTTTCTGCTCTCCTGAACATTTGCTTTTTTGAAAATACATTTTCGTGTTTCTCACCCATCGATATTTGATTGCATTCAATGTTCCTGGCAGGACATTTATAAGATTGTACCTACCATATTATGGTGACAATTCTACTTCAACCTCACGATATTACACTCCTATGCGACAAATTCAACATCTGGGAAACAAATACTCTGACGTTGTTGATATATTGAGTACGTCAATATGACAACACAAGTATGCCTTAGTACAGTTTTTTTTCATCTAGTAGAGCTAAATTAACTGTAGAAACTATTTAACTCTGGATTTACCTGTTATTTATTACTATTTTTTCATTCTTGTGCAATATTTTTTGCGCTGTTTATGAGTAAATTATAAAAAAAAAAAATGTTGGTATTTGTGTGAAAAGCCTTTAACAGGCGTAAATAAAAAAATATCAATAAGTAAGGAATTAAAAAAATACTCTTGAATAGGACCTCATTCTAGAGTTCAATATACTCTCAGTAAGAGTTGCAAGTAAGAGCACGACGGGTATGTGCCAATAAAACAGATTATTATATTTTTCCCTAAATAACTCAATAGAATAATATCCTATCCCATTCGCATTAAAAAAATATTGAACGTTTTACAGCGTAAATTTTTACGTTTTATAAACTTCAAACTAATCATTCCAATTTAACAAATAAACCTCGGCGGCTTAGATAAATTAAATAATGTAGATACGTTACTGGGACAACCCGCCTAATTTCACTAAACCAAGTCAACGAGACATACCTTTGAAACAGGCTTCATATAGCTATCTCTTTCCGCACACATATATTCTTTGAGTAGCTATCCTTTTCATAAGCGGGTGAAACGTAAAAACAAAACGGTACTAGTAGTGCTACATTTTTCGTTAGATTTATATGAATATGACATGTCTTGTATTTTATGTCTATGCTCAGCGGGCAACTCGGCAAAACATGTTATTCTGCCACAATAATTTCCAAACTAACTACGACTTGCGTGCACCCATTCTTCATCTTCATTCGACATCTCTCACCTAAATTTTCCAAAATTTACGAAACACTTAAATCATATATTTATTGTCACTAATATAGTAAAAACTATACGTATAAGAACTATTATTTTATTTTTGTTTGCTACCACCCATATTTAAAAAAAAAAACTGTATTTCTTTTACGATAATATTTTTTGTTATTATTCTCTATACACATGCACTTACTTTATGTTGTTTTAATATGTAAAAAAACCAAGGGTTGATTAATAAATAAAAGTATCAAAAGCGTTTTTATCGTTTTTTTGAAATCAAGAAATTCTCCAATCACCAAATCCACAACGCAAATTGACAAAAACTATTAAAACAGTCACTTTCAAAGCGAACAAACACAACTTGTAGCCGGCTTACTGGAAGTTGATATAAAAGAGGTTGCGTAAATGTTTAACTTGTGGAAACGGCGAGGTAAGGGTTGGCGACTGCCTGTAGCCTGTTAGAGTGGGGGTCGGAACTAGGCTTATACGCGAGGTAGATATTCTATAGCGTGAGTTTTGTCTCCTAATTGCGCAAATGCTTTGTTGGAGTTATATAGCGGGATTAATTAGCTATGTTTACACAACACGCGAGAACAGTGCTTTTGAGATATGGCGGAAATAGCGATAGGAATCGAGCACTAATAGTTTGAAATTGTAATTATTTGGAGTATTCTGTTCGTTTGTGTGCAACGTGTCAGAATCGAACATCTAGCGGATATACAGATAGACAAATATCAGAAAGGTGATTTGTATAGGAGCTAAATTAATATATAGGTATACCTATTATGCTTCATGCAGACAATTTTATCTGTTCCAATTAGCGATGGGTATTATCGAAGCATTCGATTTATAAAAAAAATGGAAATAATTCACCGATGTTTCGAATTATTCTGCATCAAATAATAAACACGAGACATTTCACCGAACCATCAGTCGGTTAATTAGTAAAATTGTTTTAGGATTTGAATACATTCTCATTCTCAATTGATTTAACAATCTAACCATTTAGTAATGAATATCTTGTTGATACCCATCACTATCTCCCACACAATATTTAAAGAGAGTAACAACATAAAAAGGCATAAAAAATCGTTTGTTTTTGGAAAATAAACTATTACTCTGAAAGAAATGAATTAAAATTGTCATTTGATCACTGTATCAGATGCATTACAAGATTAAATAATGTATTGATCAAATACTTTTGTAGACTCGCCGAATGCCACAGTCAACATTTTAAGTTCGTTGGAGCACTTTATTCCATTTTTAACGCAACATTTAATACATATTCTTTGATCCATTTTTTTCAAAAGTGAAAAATCGAAAAACTCACAAAAACGTGACTAACCTTTCCATTTGTCAAAAAAACAAACCACTAATCCAAAATGGCTGATAATGCTAACATATGATAAACATATGTGTACCAACATAACAACAAAAAAAACCATAATCGAATGTACACAGCCCGCGAAAATTCAAAATTCACCTTTTCTTTTGAACGGGCCATGTATATGTATCTAAGGAATAATTCTCCATACTTAAATCAAAACTTGTTTTTTTTTTTTTAACTCATGCCGTTCTTCCTTTTGCACACAGTAATAATAGTACAAATTCTTTTTTTTTTAAATGTGGGTACTGTCAGCTATTATTCATTGAGTTAATTATTAATTTTAGTAGAAAAGTGACCGCTGTTATTCTGTAAGGGGCATATACGACTTATTTTATCAATACAGGTATTATGCCATCTACCTTTCTTCGTACACTACAG
The DNA here is from genome assembly GCA_022651775.1 of Drusus annulatus. Classification (NCBI taxonomy): domain Eukaryota; kingdom Metazoa; phylum Arthropoda; class Insecta; order Trichoptera; family Limnephilidae; genus Drusus; species Drusus annulatus. Next base: position 227,662 of record JAGWCC010000027.1, read on the forward strand.
TTGTTGAGTGTTTAATCTGTGGGAAATAGTTAGGATGCCGGTGAATTTCCTACAATCAATGTGTAATACTGTCTGTGTATAACTATATGTGCCTGCGTTTTCTCCTAGAAAAAGAAAAAACTAAAATACATTTTTTTACTGATAGGTATTTAAAACATTTCATTTTTATCTCGTAGCTGTGATTAATTGTGTAATGATAAAATCGGAAACAGGTCAAGTTCCGAATGATACCGTGTTGTATTCAAATTTATTGTTATTACACGTCGATTTACGTCAGAAAAATACAGTCCTTGACCGCCTCTCTATGCGTAAAAGCTTTTCCCCTTTCCCACCGGATACTCGGTATTTACATGTTTGTATTCGATAACCTGTCAACTTGGCATTGCTAGCTTTGGAGGCAGTTGTCCACCCACTACAACGACGTTTCCTATTTTCTCTGCCGATACGAATAGGTTTTAGTTAGTAACATTCCTTCATTTATGAAAACTATCCGGTTAAAACATTTTTGTTTTTTTTTTCTGTTTTGTTTCCAACGATATAATTATATGAATACTTACTTCCCTAGCCAGAGTACTCCTGTACAGGTGCGAATGATAAACCAGGTGGCACTATATTTCGACCACTTTAATCTGTTCTGAAGAAGAGTTAGAGCTCTAGGATAGACAAGTATCAAAATATTTATGAGATTCAGCTTAAACAAACTAATAACAGTTCAGAACTGTGCAGGCAGTGGTAAAGATTGCGTCAATGAAGAAAGACAATTTCAAGAATCAGTAGTATTTCCTTTTACAAAAATGATGTTTTTTTTTATAAATTAAAAAAAAAAGTTCAGCTATGTTATACTCGCATATGTTCTTGATGATAACCAACCTCCGATAAGAGAGGGCACCAGAAAAAAAAAACTATTTAAGTTATTCACTGACATCAAAATGACAATGATATTTGAAAAATAAATAAAACAGTATATCGAAAGATGGAAATCAAAATTGCCGTGAACCCTCACCTACGTCAACTATTAATAGATACAAGTCTTCAGGCAACAATGATTATTATTTTTCTACTCATTGAAATCAAACCATCGTCCTTTGCCAGTACATAGTAACATTATTGTGTGTTACATGAATCTTTTCCTCGCCTTATTTCGCATTTCAGAGTTATTTCAGACGGCTGTTCACCGTTAATGAGGCTCGCAATCTGAACTCCGATAACACTCGATTGTATGGGCTTGACAGTAGACATTCTCGGTAGTGAATCAAATCAGTTTGATTCTCCTAGTCAAGTGAATTCCTTCATTTAATTCATTAATTTGAATCATTTGTTTGTTTCGATGATGCATTTTGGTTTGCAGGCATACCACCTACTCACATTTAGAACTTGCAGACAAAGCAAATTAAATTTAGTTTTCGAACTATAGAAATTTAAGACAGCCACCAGAATGGTGCATTTTGACTGCAGATTTGAGTTCAGCACCCCCCAAACCTTCTCTTCGCGGATTTTAAACCAAATCTGTGCTGAACCCTAGAAATTCAATATGGCCGCCCCAATTGTGCATTATGACTAGGTTCATGATCAGCCTTCCTTGCACTGATTTCGAAACAAATTGGTGAAAAGATAGTTTGTTTTTAAATATCGAAAACAATTACAAGTTCATATTCGACCGGTCGGTAGCTGAGTGGAAAACGCGTCGGATTTCCACCCGGGCGTCGTGGGTTTAATTATTCTGCTAGTTAAGTTCTACATCATTGAACAATCAACATATTCCGCTTATTATGATGGCAGTAAGAGTATTTCAAGTATTGTCAGGATGTTCAGTTAACCGGTTATATTTTTTTGGTTTTTTATTTTAGTTACTTAAACATTACAGTTGAAAAAAGTATCTAATTATTTCATTTTCCTTTTGACTTAATCATATTTTTACTTATACACTACATATTATTTTGATTTACATGTATTTTAAATAGTTCTTACAGGTTATTTTGAATTTATTGATTGGCATAATTTTTATGGTTTAGTATATATTTTTTTATAGCTACTTCGGCGAGTGCTTTGTTTCGGGAATTTCGAGTTTGAGACTTCAAACGTCATCCGATAGTACTTGAACTACTTTTATGACAGCCTGCATGGGCGAGTGGTAAGACACTCGACTCCAAATCCAGAGGTCGCTTGTTCGAACCCGGCGTGCGTAAATAAATATGTGTCAACTCATTTAACTGATATAAATAAAATATAGCATATTTGCGGTACGTTCCAGAGAGGTAGATACTCTTAGTTTCGTCCTGGTGAAAGACCACCATTCAGAATTAAAACGTTGCTTGAAATGACTTTAGCCGTGTTTGGTGACCATATCTGAATAGCCAGATACTTCTCAACTTTCCCCTTCCTCGTATCCTTTCCCTCCCCACTACCTTTAGCCTCACGACGTACCCCTTTTGGGGATGCCACAGTCCCACCGGCTCTAGACGGTTGGGAGCAGTTGAGACTCTTGTGCGGTATTTACGTTAAAAAAAATATATAAAAAAATTATCGTCTTTAGCGTAGATTCACACCAACGTCCGGATCCGCTCAGTCACGATATTGCTCCGCAAGAGAGCTTATTGATATGGTATGAATATCAATCAAGGAGTATGTGCCAAGACAAATTTGTGTGGCAGTATATCCTTCTGCCCACCCTTGTGATATTTAACTACTTATTTAGTTAAATAATTATTTTGAAGTGTAAAAATACTAACATCGCAGATTTTTTTTCCTCAAAAACCACTTTTTTATCACCAAATAATATTTTTAATAATTAATAATTAATAAAAATATTATTTAGTGATAAAAAAATGATTTCTAATGAAAAAAAATCTGCGATGTAAGTATTTTTACACTCAAAATAATTATTTAACTAACTAAGTAGTAAAATATCACAAGGGTGGGCAGAAGGATATACTGCCACACAAATTTGTCTTGGCACATACTCCTTCATTGATATTCATTCCATATCAATAAGCTCTCTTGGTGAGCAACATCGTCACTGCGCGGATCCGGACGTTGGTGTGAATCGACACTTAGAACGAGTTCTGCCGTTTATTTAAGGGCCTAAAGATTTTTATTTTTACCGTAGCAGTGTTTAATTTTCGATTTATCAATAATTTATGGCTTCATTTTTTTATTGAATCGTATATTTCGCAATAATTTTAAATGGATGAATTTGGTGTGGAAGGTCTTTGAGGAATGAAAAATAAAGTCTGTGTCAAAATTGGTAATCAGATTTAGTGTGTCAAACGAGGGAATTGTTGATTCATTCAGTCAGTTTCGCTCTTGTTTATTTAACAGAGTGTCTCTGAAACTGCTAAGGGCCATTGCGTATTGCTAATAGACTTCCCAGTGGAAAAGTGGTGAAATGATTTGTGGCAGATCTAAACTCAACTGTCTGGGGCGGTTAACACTATCATCATCATCACCCTTAAATCAAATAAAACAATCACTTTGCAGCAAAGCCACCAATTTAATGAAAAACTGTATGTCTACCGATTTCACTTATACATTAATTTTGTCGGGCAGTATTTTCTCGTTTGATAATAAAGAGCATTTGATTATATAAATCCCTGATGAAGCTGACGTACAATGCGATAAATTTGAATATTTAAATTTATTTGTGATTCTGTACAAAGCGATTACTTAATTTTACTAACAATGTTAAGTCGATGAGTAATTGCTTTCTGCGAAAACATTATAAATCATCAACAGCTAGCAGTATAAACATTTGTAAGTAGATTCGTTAAAATCAATTAAAGGAGGGCTAAATGCAGCATTCGCTAATAAACAGGTGTTGATGAAAGGAAGGTTGGCAGTCCATATAGGAGTTCTGATTGGTAAATAGGTTAAGACGCTGTGAACTAAAGCTATTTCGCCAACTTCATTTCAATTTTGAAAGAATTTTTATAGCACGAAGCAAGCAGGTACCTTCATTTAAAAAGAAATCATAGTAAATACCGTACAAGAGCCCCAACTGATCCTAACCGTCTAGAACCAGTGAGACTATGGCATCCCCAATTGGGGTATGTTGTGAAGCTGAAGGTAGTGGGGAGGCGGATGAGATGGGGAAGAGAAGGGTTGAGAAGTACCTGCTTATTCAGATCTTGTTACCAAATACGGCTTAAGCCATTTCAAGCAATGTTTCGATTCCGAATGGTGGTCTTTCACCAGGGCGATACTTAGAGTATCTACCACTCTGGAACGTGCCGCAAATATACTTTATATTATTTTATATGTATTAAATGTGTGATGACCCATATTAATTAAATAAAAGTTTCTTGCGCACGCCGGGTTTGAACCCTCGACCTTTGGATTCGTGGTACTCGACCATGGAGGCCCTCCAGACGTCAGCCGTCTACATCCAGATATATCAGATAAGAGATCTGTAAAATAATCTGTCACTCTCCGTCAAGTTGAGTAAGTAATTGAATTTATGTCTTGAACTCACAATCATATTAAATATAGAAATAATTCAAGATTGACAGGTGCTTTCGTTCCTAACTCAAATGTTTTTCTGTTCTGTCTAAAAACCCTGAAAAAAGAGCTAAAATGTCAGAGGAAATAAATTGGCTAACAGTGAAACAGATGCTAACATTAAATACATTGATATTTTTACATAAAATGAAAAACAACTTGTTACCAAAAATCCTTTTTGTCAAAATTATTTACAACGTGGATATTCACAGACATAATACAAAGACATGCAAAGAAATCAGACTACCAAGAAAAAATAAAACCAATACACAGAAAGTCTTACTTTATAAAGGAATGAAATGTTAAAATGCGCTGCTGGAAACCATCAAAATTAAACCAATTAAAAAATAAAAAATTGTTTTCGTAGAAAGCAATCACTTTGCGGTTTGACATATAATTAACTTTTTTCCTCCCTCTGTGTGTTTATATAACCGCACACTTCGAATTTTTGTTAAGTTTATTTTTTTACCCTGATGATGCTTAGGCTAAGCGAAACCGGTCGGCCATAAAAAATAAAATAATACCTATGGTAATACAAAATTATTTTTTCTTCTCTTTAAATTTAAAATAAAGGCCGTAAGAACCATATAAAATGCATTAGTTATATCAAGTAGTATTTAAGTTATTATTATTGAGTCTGAATTACAAGTACCCAAAATAAAATTAATAAAACTAAAACTAAGGGAAAAATATAAAGCAAGGCCATGAATTTATGCGACGTCTTTGTAGAATAAAAACGTCCACAAAGTTTCAATAGTTGTAGGCAAATAAAGAAGATAGAAACCATCAGCTTTGCAACGAAGTCGCTTTATCATAATCAATCAATATTATTTATAATGGCGCCAGTGACGTCACACGTCGGATACTAAAGCCGGGAAAGTTTTAAATTGAGTGGTCTATATTAGCTTCCGACTAATGCTTCCTGAAATTGAAGGATTTTTCATGCGATAAGCGCTTCAATACATTCGCGGTGCGAAGTTGATAGAAATAGAAGTCGGTGTTGGCTATGTGTCTGGACTCGCAGACTATAAACGTGAACATAATTTAGGGGCTTGTGTCTGAATACGAATCCTTGATGAAGTGTGACTTTTGTCTACCGCTCGAGAGATAGGTGAGATAATTCATACTTCGTAACGGGTATAAGATACAGCTTTTACGCAAAAAAAATAAATTTTACATAGAAGTTAAAAATCTTATCCAAATTTAGAAAATAAATTGTGGCTTTAAGAGAATTGTATTAGAATCTTCCTAGTGGCACTTAATCCAGATATATCGACGGAGTAAAAATGTTTACTATGAAATAATTAATGAAACGCTTGTTTATAATAACATGAATAATACAATAATAATAAATGAGTAATAAACAGTATGGTTTCCCTATTAAGAACATATCGTCGCTGGTAAGGCAAAGGGGCTAAAGCGACATTCTGATCAAAATTGAGTTAGATGTGCAGTTTTGATAAGTTTTTTTTTATATATCGAATGCTCCGACTCTCGTTTGATTCTGAAGACTTTTATGGCGCTGCAGCCATTTTAAATATATTTACCATTCGAGAGAAGGCTCGACTCAAGCGACACAAGTTTGGGACTTTATTAAAGCTTTTTGTCGCTTCATATAACTCAGTGAGAGCGTTAAATTACCTGAGTTAACTTTTTTTTCAAAAATCCAGCCAGGTACGTAGACTTATTGTAAAACAACAAAAAAACATTCCAAAATGGCGCTTCAGCCCTTATGCTTTGCGGCGACGATATATCACTTACAAACAATAATTTCATCATATGGTTCAATAATAAAGTATATAATTATGATAGAACTCCGCTTAATTTCGTAATTATTAATTGGTGCCTTTTTCCTGGTGAAATATGTTATAAACGCAAAGTTTTACTCCATGCCGCGAGAGGGCAGAGCATTTTACAGCAGCTAATACATAGGATTTCCAGTTCATCACAAGTGCTGATAATAATTAATAACAGTAATGAACGCGTAATTTAAATACGATTATTGGATTTTAAGCCACGAAGAAAAATACTTCTGGAAAACTTTTCCCTTTTGCACCATGTTCACTAAAGGCGAATAACTGGCGAAAGTTTGATGTTTTAAAAAGCACCTACTTTATGGCAGTATGTAGTTTAACAGTTTATGTATGCCTTACCTACGTGATTATGCCCACTTCAGGTTTCGTGGAATAACTCACTGTATGAATTATACCTGGCAATATTTTTCAATAACCAACACTCAACATCGCTACATTATTAAATATTATGTATCACGATACAATCAGCAGATCAATAAAATAAGATTTACAAGTGAAAAATTACCATATAATTGCATGTTTCCGAATTTTGAAGTAGCGTACCGTGAATGTGAATCCAATTTTCATGTTTTTTTAGAGTAAAAAAATACTAGAGATATCTGTATGCCAGAAAAGATTTCTGGAAAAAATAATTTCCTTTCTGAGTAGAGAAAGGATATTATTTATGATTTTTCCCTTAAAAAAATCAACTTCGAGAAGGCAAACTAAAATGCTTTAAGCCTGGAAAATCTTTAAAAAAATTACTTCACAGGTTTTTAATTTGTAACGATTCTTTGAAAAAAAAAAACATTTACATTTGTTAGGTAGATACTTCAACTATCTCAAACAACTCGCACTTTGACACGGTAAAAACTTAAATATAACCAACAAACAAAAAGTGTTGAACAGGATATAGATTTTTTGTAGTAATCAATGATAACAAAATAATAATACCTCAAATTCCTTGTTAAAAATAGAACAATTCAATTTTTTATTAAAAACATTACAACATAAGATTTCAAGGCGTTTTTAAAGATATATAGAAAAAAATGTATATGGGGTGTACAAAAAATAGAGTACACTAATAAGTAAAATAATAAGAGAATAGATAGGAAGGACGATCTAGTTAGGTACTCATTCCTAGTTATACAGTATAATCATAAAATAAAGTGAATACAATGATAAGGCTAATCAAAACCAAATATGTTTAGAAGCGGTACAGAGTTTTGAATGCACTGCATAAATAAACAGGGATTATAGACACACTAGTGTTCTCATCACCATAAAATTAACTAAGATTTCGCGACTTTACGAAGTCAGTCACCGTGACGCCATCGCCACATGTACTCTCTATAGTTTTCACCATACTGGTATGTGGTGAAATGTCCCAACACGCCTTTATGCAATTGCAATTAATTGAATTAACTTAGCCAGTCTAGCTTCAGAGGTAATGCATTGATATAACCCGTCGGTGAAGAGATTTAAAGAATTGTAGATGTGTGTATTCAGCAGACATAAGCTAGAGTTGTACCGATTGAAATTAGTAAGTGTTGTGGTAGGAGGGTAAAAAAAACGTAAAAATTAACAAAGTTATTTCATCCAATCAACAATTATTATAAAAGTTTATTTCATAAGTGAAAATCAGTTACCCACAACTCAGTACAATATTAAATGTGAAATATGTCTCGGATCGTGATAATGTAGGTTCAGTAAAATCTACGTTAACACTTCACCACAAAGTATCGCCCTGGTGAAAGAACACCATTCATAATCGAATCCTTGCTTGAAATGGCTTTAGCCGTGTTTGGTGATCATATCCGAATTACCAGGTAGATCCCAACCTTCCTCTTCCCCATCTCCTTCTCCTCTCCAATATCTTCAGCCTCACAACATACCTCAATTGGGGAAGTTATAGTCTCACTGCCTCTAGACGGTTTAGAGCAGTTAGGCTCATGTGTGGTGTTCACTGTAAAACAAAAAAAATAAATCTACGTACGTGGGTACCGACTTAGGGACGCAAAAATAGTTCAAAATTTTGAAAAAATGTTGAGTAGATTTCCCTAGAAAATAATGTCGTATTTTTCTTCAGCCTCACGACAAACCTTAAATGGAGATGCCATAGTCCCACTGGCTCCAGACGTTAGGGAGCAGTTGGTACTCTTGTGCGGTATTCAATATAAAAAAATATATTAAAAAATCACGAAGCCAATATTTTGTTATCATTCAAATGGCATTTTATCTTCTCAAAATAAATAAAAGCCTAAAAAAAATTTGGATAGTTTGATGTTTTTAGAAAAAAAATGGTTTGGTTCGTCCTTTGGGTACTTAACGATCTTCAAAAGAAACACTTTACCTGGGAAACCGACGGTTCCTTATTTGAGATTGGGTGGTTCGAGTGTGAATCAGTGTGGAAGATGCGTATTGAAGCATTTTAGATTCAAAGAAATTGGGTTTCCTAATCACCAAGTAAGGGCCATTACCGCGACGCGTGTTCATTATGATAGCGCGTTTATCAAAATCCCAGCGGTGATGTATCTCTCAATTTCTGGGTTCCTCCCCCGCCTCTGGCGTTTCTTTTGGCAATTTCCTCGATCCAGGGCCGGACTTGTGGCTCAAATACTTCCTGATTGGACAAGAACCGACCAGATTAAACCTTTTTATGTTTATATCATCTCGGTCGAATAGGCACGCCACTGGTGTCCTTTCTGATGAATTTTTACGTCACTTTTTATTCTTATTGGTCGATGGAAAATATAGCGTATTGCTTTACTTTAGACATTTCAATAGATATTTTAAATCTCCATCGTTTACCACGCTAAAGTTCCCATTCGAGAGTTTTTAATGATTGAGACAGTTAGATTTCTGCTTTACAGATTAAAGTTCGGGAAATTACTAGTACCTATCTTACAAATAATAATAATTCATCACGAAGTTGTCGATTGCTTAGTTAGTGGAACTTTCAGCTTGCAATCAGACGAACTGAATGCAAGTTTCACAGCGGATACCGAGTAACTTCCCTTTTTAAAACAAGAAATAATGCTTTTTTTTATACATTTATGTAGAAAAGTATCTTGAACGGGCCCATTTTGTAGGAGGGAGGAATCACAGAGGCTGGCAAATCATTCCATAGCCAAGCTGTTGGACACAAAAGAGAGTCGTAGAAACGACCTGTTTTCATGTATCGACTGCCAACCGTGTACAAATGTTGGACGCGCGTTTGGCGAGTTTTCCAACTATGCCCCGGTATCGAAGAGATCAATGACGCAAGTTGTTGGGGGCATCTTCCATCAAAATTCCGATAGAAAAAGGACAGCATTCTCCCCACATGTCTGTGCTCCAAATATTGGAGATAAGAAAAATTATCTAGAATCTAGGGTTTTTTCATGTATTTAAGGGCTTCAGATCAAAGGTGGCTGCCAAATTTAACAGCGGGGCTCACTGAATAAGAAAGTTTGAACCTTGGGGGACATGGAGAGGTACCTTTGCGAAACAGTGTAGCCAGGATTTTTTACTTTATACTTACTTTCTTTGGTCTTATTTGAATATTCACACATAGCAAATATCATCATCATGTTTGATTTATTTGTATAACCACTGCAAGTATTTTAATCAACACAAATATACGAAATAACCTCAAAATCCGTTGACTTACCTTATACGATTCGTTGATGTGAAGTTAGCGTGGACGAAGAATATCCTTACATACTTAAAAGTGCTGCAATATTATGTGACGACCTTTTTCGTCTCTTTCTCTCCACGGTATACGACGTAAAAACTCGGAGAAAGTGATTTATCGCAAATTTGTATAGGTTGGGTAAAAATATTAGCTATATTTCCTTACATCGTTACTCCAAGGTCTGAACTGTTAAATTATGGGTTTACAGCTTCCCTAAAAAAAAACTACAACACGAAATAGCTCCATTCGGACATGCGCCCGGCGGCACTGCCCCGAGACCCGGCGGCCCAGGGCGGGTCTGGCCGGCGCCCAGGTGAGCGCCGCTCGCATTGTTTCTGGCGGCCGCGGTGAGTTACGGGCGGTAATAAAGTATGCCGAAGCAGCGGCGGCCGTTCTCGTTAGCGGGTCTAACGACGCGAAAAATCGCCCGAACCGACCTACCCCCTACCCACGACTTAGCGCGGATCTCGGGCTGCATAGCGCTCGCAGCGGGCTCACCGAGAGGAATTTGTCTAACGATATCCGGCTGGTTGGCGTCAAGGTCTCCCCTACTTGCGATGCACCACTGCGCGATAAGCAGTTTCGCGATTGAAACGTGTTCGTTCACGAAAGGTGATCCATCACAGTGATCCTACTTTATACTGTGCATCTCACTGTCAACATTATTATTCATTTTATTATAAACGCCCATGTGGGATTTTTACATATCTGTGTAATAAAAATATTATAATATAAAAGTAATACAGAAGTAATACGGAGTAATTGAAGACCCCACGGCGAGAACCTGTTAATTAACATTTTTGTCAAGAATGAGTTAGTATTCTCACTAAACTAATTCTAGTACGCTCTATCCAATGCACACACTTTCAGGTCACGAAAATAGCACAAACATGGAAAATCAAAGACTCGAATATGTTAAATGCAAATTTTTTTATAACTGAAATATTTTTTTAATGGCAATAACATATTATCTACAATAATAACATTGTACTATAGAACTGCATTAAAATGCTAAATTACATAAAAAAAATAGTATGTTAGCTATAACATTCATGAAAGATAGTTTGTGCTTTTGTGATGGTACACACCTTTGTTTTAACAAAACGCAAATGATTAAATATCTCAGAATGACTTGATAGTTAGTTAATAGGTTATTGCCGTGGGGTCTTTAAATGATCACAAAAAATAACTAAGTATTGATAGATATTACAATCATAGATGAATTAAATAATGTAGATACGTTACTGAGACAACGCGCGTGAATGAACTAAGCCGAGTCCGCAAGACATACCTGAGATTTACTGCGTTTAGTATCACACAAACTTAGTTCGACAGACAAGCTGTCACCAGCTGTCACAAACGCGTCGCTGTAGGCTCCTTTCTGAGAAAAAATGCATTGAGGGTGTAAAATTCATTCGGGAGCAAAAAAATATCTCATGGAGTTTCTTTCCATTCATTCAGTAATTATTTCAATAAATACAATTATTCACAAGGTATAAATACAACAAGCTACTTGAAAACGGTGTGAGATAGCGAATGCCGAAACACATAAGTGTGTGGAAGGCAACCACGGCTAGTGGTGCGATACCCGATAATAACAGTAGCGTGGGACGTTCATATAGCTATCTCATCCGTACACTTTGTATTAACTTGAATGGCTATTCTTTTCATAAGCGGGTGAAATGGAAAACCAGACGGTACTAGTTGTGCTACATTTTTTATAGGATTTGTGTCTTGTATTTAAGTCTATGATTACAATGGAATAATTTAACATTAGTATTTTTGGAAGAGCTATGCTATCATAATTTCTTGTAACTATATTCAGTGCAGTTGAATATGTATATCTACTATTTCTGTGAAGGAATTATCCACTGCATGCCATCTAGGTACAAGCGAGTATCGAAATGACCCAGTCCTGATATTATTGTTGCACTTAAATAGAATTTCGGATCCAGTAGTTCTGTTATTATTTGGAATGTAATTAAGCTAAGTGAACCTGGGCTGTCGTTAATACCATAAACAACTTTAAAAATAAAAGTAAAATCGTAAATGAGCCATCTGTCTGAGAGATTTAATATTTTTTAATTCTTTCATTAAGTAATTGTAATTTATGGTTTCAATGGGTAGACCGAGTTTGTAATTAATGTATCTTAGAAATTTATGTTGTAATTTTTCAATGGAATCAGATTGGATTTTAAAGTGAAGGGAGCAGATGGAAAAATTATATTCAACTTGACTTCGAACTAAGGAAGAGTATAAGATTTTTAAGGTTGAAATATTCCAAGTCATTGGCATTACAGAGAATAAAGCCAAGCAAATTTAAGCATTTATAAGTCATATTATTGATGTAAGAAAGAAAATTGAATTTCGAATCGAAAATAATGCCGAGGTCATTAATTTCGTTGACAGATGTGACGAGATATCATTTTAAACTAGGGGACATGAACTATTGCCACCCTTCAATTGCGGTAGATAAATGCCGGAAATACTAATGCTAGATAATACAATAATAAATATATATATTTAAAAAAAACCAAAGCTTGTTAGGAAACAACTACGCTAGGTATAAAATTATAACGTTTTCATTGAATAATGGCTTTAATTTCTTGTGATCATAATATAACATCGTAAAATATATTATTATGAATGATAAAAAAAAAATTATTATTATTTATAATAAATCAAATTATAACATCGTATTTTTCTCGTAAAGGAAGCTTTTAAAGTTACAGTAATGTGAATCGGTATACAATACATGTATTAATAACGTGCCAAGACCAAAAAATTGACCTGTACCGAAATAAAGTAAAGATTTTTAAAAATACCGACCTTCGTGATCGAGCGGTTCAGATCTTCGATTACAAATCCAGAGGTCGCGGGTTCAAATTCCGGCGTACGTAAATACATTTTATTTGAAAATAAATGTGTTATTTCATATTTGAGTCGTATAGTATCAAAGGCAGAACTATCCAGAATACCAATTTAGAACTCTCCACTATTTAAATATTTATATTTAATTAAACGCAAAGATTGCATTCACGCTATTTACAAAAATCGTATTGTGATTCAGACATACAAATAACGTTCAAAAATCTCAACACCAAATAACTCCTAAAAACACATAAAACTATTTTCATTAATATTTCAATAATTCTGGATAGTTCTACCTTTGATCCTATACGAGTCATTTGATTAATACGAAAAATAATATATTGTATATTTGCGGCACGTTTTAGGTGAAGGATACTCCCAGTATGGCTTTGGTGAAAGACCACCTTTCAGAATTAATACGTTGCTTTAAATGTCTTTAGCCATGTTTGGTGACTAGATCCGGGTAGCCGGGTTCTTCCTAGCCTTGCTCTTCCCCATTTACGTCCCTTCCTCACTCCATTAAGCCTCACAATATACCCCGATCGGGCCTACCGTAGTCCCACTGGTTTTGGACAGCTAGAAGCAGTTGAAAATCTTGTGCGGTATTTATTTAAAAAAAGTTTTATATAATGTGAATTATATACTTATATAGGGTGTTATTGGATATTCTCGAATAAACTTCTTTTAGTGGTTATTAAACTGATTTGGAGTAAAAAATGTAGATGGTGTTTTAGTCTCTGGTGACATTTAAAAAACAAAAAATACACATTTCTGTCACATGTCGCCACTGGTCCCCCAGCTGAGAAAGCGCCTGCCCCTCGCCCCGACCCGTACTGTCCAATGCTGTGCAACGCTTTGTATACCACGTGGTACACACATGATTATATAATACGGCTCAACAAATTGGCCAGTGGCGACGTGTGACTGGAATATATTTTTTATAAATTGTTTTTTTTTACCGGACCAAAATGTCATCTATATTTTTTTATTTCAAATAAGCTCAAAAAGTCTATCGGATACGTCCTGTAATATCTTGTATAAAACAAAAAGTTTTTTAAAAATAAATAATAATACAATTAATTAACAATTAATACAACAATTACATATCCTGTTATAATATTATGTACATTATCTATACTTCTCATACTAGAGGATGTTGGTATTTCAAACTTCAGATTGTGGGAATAAGTGAAGTGAAATGAAGCAAATTAGTTAGAGGTTCTTGCGCGTGCTACCCCCTACAGATGTAGTAATATGGTTTGTCAGAGCTGTCGAGATTTGGCCACAGTTTAACCCAACTTAAAGACAGAAAACTATAAAATTGGATCGGCTTAAAGTATAATGCATGAATGGATAATAATTTAAAAGGTTTTCTTTTTATTCATAAAATTTATCAATCTAGATTACATCGAAATTTTTTTAATTAGGTTAACACAAAAAGATAAATCATCGTATCATAGTTTTTGTATTCCTCTCATATAGTGGAAGTAAAATACAAGTTTATCGAAGGAAGCAATCACTTTGTAGCTTGACATTATAATTTAAGTAAAAAATGTTTTAGTTTTAAGCCACTTTATTTATACACATATAACATTCGACCGGTTTCGGTTAAACTTAAACTTCTTCAGGAAAGTATATATATAAACTAAGATTAAAATATAGAGTAATACAGTAGATAAAGAAATTAGTGAAAGAGAAAAAACATTATTATAAACAGGACAAAGCATCAGAGAGGGGTGGTAATGGAAGGTGGATGGGAAGACTTTAGGGGATGGGAGGACTTTTTGTTTATAAAAAATTCTTTTTATTTGATTTTGATATTTCTAATGCTTGTAGATTATTATCAAAATCAAATAAAAATAATAATTGCCAAATTTTAAACAAACAATTAGAATTAACTAAAAGTCCGATTTTAAGAATGTTCCCCTTCTCCTCTTCCCATCCCCTACCTCTACCTACCCATTACCACCCCTCTCTGATGCTTTGTCCTGTTTATAATAATGTTTTGTCTCTTTCACTAATTTCTTTGTCTACTGTAAAACTCTATATTTTAATCTTAGTTTATATATATACTTTCCTAAAGAAGGTTAAGTTTAACCGAAACCGGTCGAATGTTATATGTGTATAAATAAAGTGGCTTAAAACTAAAACATTTTTTATTTAAATTAAAATACAAGCGTTCAGAGTTTTAAAATGAATATTGGCTTTAGTTTTCAAGCTGTGAAAAAATAAGTAAAAAAAAAACTGATTTTCTTTCTTATATTCTTATGGAATGCAAATTGCACAGCTGTGAGCTTCTGTAAATCATACGCCCATGCATATGTTTTAAGGTTTTAATTTTTAATGTAATAGCGCACAAAGGACCCAACAGTCCGGAGCCAGGGGGACTATGGTTTATGTTGTGAGGCTTAATGAAGATGTGGAAAAAAGCAGGCGGCGAAAAAGAAGGTTGGGAAGTACCTGGCTATTCAGTTCTACTCACCTTAACACGACTAAAGCCATTTTAAGCAAAGTATCGATTCTGAATGGTGGTATTTCACTGATGTAGACATAAGATCTTTCGACTCCTAAGTACCAGTTAACCAAATCAATTTGACTATCTGTTTAAGGCTCAGCACCCAAAATGGTGCTAAACCACACATTGTAGCATTCTAATACCTGTCAATTTTAAACGGGCAGGTAAAAAAATATCTGAGGTTTCCAGTGAATAAAAATCAAAGCTGTAATCTTTTAAATTTTATGAAAAACATACTAAAATGTCACTAAAAGGTGCAGTTTGAAAACCAGTGCAGCCATTTTCAAACGTTTTACCTAAAATTGTAGTATTTCATGAATAATTTAAAAGATTGCTGTTTAAGAATTGTGTTCACTGGAAGCCTTAGAAATTTGCCTAACTACTCGTATAAAATTGACAGATAAATAATTTGTAGTATTGCTTGTATTAGAAAACCAAAAAGTGTGTATTTTGGGTTTTCAAAGAACTTCGAATTCTGAGAATATTCCGTAAAATATCAGTTTTTTCATAAGTAAGGAAAAAATGATTTATGTATCATTGGGAACAGAAACACATACATACGCACGTACGGTTTATCTCCTATAAATATAAATATATTTATATCCATATATATATATTAAAAAAAACAACATGTTAGCAGGAAGTAAGAAATGGGAGCCACATCAAGCATGGGAAACACATCGCAGTGGGATGGAATGTTTCGATTGTTTTTTTATACTGATATCGATTTCGAGGAACGAAATTTCCTACATCCCTATGGTAAAATTATTATTCCGATAGCAGGGTGGGCCGACTCCATGCTCCACCCCAAACAGACCCGGCGGACGCTCTGTGCATTAGAATTCTACACTTTGAGGGATAACGGATGCTTCATTTTTCGGACCATTTTTGTCGTTGCGTGAAATAGCATATTTGAGGGGTGTAAAAGCAAAAACGCCACATTCCAAAAATGACGAAATTGAGTTATAACTGCCAATCTATGTGCAACATTGTTTTTTTAGTTCACAAGTAAAATCAACCGTAAATCAAAAAAAAACTGAAATGAAAATTAGGTTTACATGCATAATAACCACTTATTGATAAATTGACAGCCATAACTCAATTTTGTCATTTTTGGATTGTGACGCTTTTTTTAATTTTATGCCCTTTATTTCTCAGCTTTGTTATTGGTTTTTAGTGTTCCTTACCTCTGTCGTTCGATGTAGAAAATAGTCACAGCATCAAATTAAGCTTTTGTTTACCGTTCCATATGAGTGGTAGCCAGGGGCGGCGCGTGGCTTTTAAGTGTGCTAGTAACTAAAACGTCACCATTCATGTTTTTTTTTTCAAAGTTTCAATTTCTTATATTAACAATTTTTAGCAAGCCATGCAGTTAACCACCGAAATTGAAAAATCTAGAAAATCTTTATACGAAAAAAACATTTTCGGCTACAACAACATTAATGTAGACGTAGGTTAACAAACACTTGTACTAGTCTGAAGATGGCCGTCATAGGCTGAAACCGGTCCAGTCAAAATAATAAAAGTGGAATAAAGTTACAAATTTGTTTTATTAAATCATTAAAATGGAATTCCACCACGAATTAACAGTTTCAAAATTAGAAATAATGTAGACGTATTTTTTTCAATCTAAGCACTCTAGCGCATTAAAGAGTCACGAACCGCCACTGGTGGCAGGATAAGCATGCACTTTTGATAAGACCACTTTTTTCGTGTTTTTGAAAAATTCCTCAATTTTCTGTGAAACTTGAGAGAAAACTCAATTTTAAATTGTGATCTTCATTGTAAGGTCAAGGTTGTGGAAAATTGTGTTAATGTTATTATTTATTAAATCCTTTCCGTTCACTTGATTTTTGACTAGCTTATTTTTGAAAGTGCTTCGAAAATATTTTCAAGTAACAAAGTTTTTTTGACAAAAAGGAGTAGCTTAAAATTCACTTACTAACATAAGAGGGAATCGAGCTTATTCCGGACATAGATTTCAAAACATAAACACTAACTCAAAATACCTATATTAAAATGTAGAAATTTTTTGCAGTAACCCTACGACATATTTGTATTTGATACCTGTTTTAAAACAAAGGTTTTGTTTTATTAACATATAGATGAGTTCAGCAGATACACTATTTATAAGGTTGTTTAAAAATAGGTTTTAGTAAAGTTATTTGATAATTTAAAAAAAAACATTCTAATTTAATAATGTTGTATTTATCGTTCAAAGTTTTACATGCAACAGTTAAAAAAAATAATGATTCAATTACTAAGTAACGTTGCAGTAGAAATATTACTGTCTGCACCAGTAAAACTGATATTCCAATTTTCGGGGAATATTGTGAAGCTGAAGGGGAGATGAGGAAGTGTAAGCCTGGGAAGTATCTGGCTGTTGAAATCGGGTCACAAAAAATGTGCCTGAAATTATTTCAAGCAATATTTCGATTTTGAATAGTAATCTCTTAGCAGTGCGATTTTTAAAATATCTTCCACTCTGGGACAAGGTTCGAGATACTTCATTTAGATTTTTTAATCGTAGGGGAAAAGTCCCACTTAAAATAATTTATTTGAGAAATAGAAGGGATTTAACCTGGCCGTAAATAACATATCTCATTAATAATTGTATAATTGACTCACCTTCTTTATTGCAACTCATCCAGTTCAACATTACTTATCATGAATTGCTGTTCCTCAATCATCACTCTACTAATTATGGGTATCATTCTCCACTGTTCAGAATGACGAGACTTGTTAACTCAAGCCGTGGTCTTGAAATTTTTGCTACCAGTTTAAATGATTTTTGTCATTCTTTACGACTCTACCGAAACTTGAATGTTCTTTCTTACGTATATTTTTTCCTATTTTTTGTCATTGCTTCATTATAATATTATGAATTATTGGATAAAAGTCCGTTAGATTTTAAATAAATATCTTGAATAGGCTATTTTTTATACAATATTAAAATATTGAGATTGATTGTTGATCACTATGCTTAAAAACACAATAATATTACAGTCATGTCTCGAATATGGGCATTCACAATTCCGAATTTAAAGAATATTAGCATTATTAAAAACGTATAAGACGTTCAGGAAACGTGTTTTGTATGCCATACTAGATATATGCAAGCATAAAAAGCAAAAAATACAATACAGAACGGCCGTAAATATACATTGGACTTACATTAAGCTTCTTTTTATTGCTATTCAGATTTTGTGTTCTCGATAAGGGAGTTGCTTCATAAGAAATAAGAAGCGAGGCTATTATTTGCCGTTTGTATTGGTTTTTGCTGGATTACGTTTGATATATGACCCGTATCTGTGGGCGGACTTCGCTAGGGCGGCTGGCCGGGCGATGGGCGGGAAGGGAATGCAGATAAAATCACGTGATAGACGGAAGTAAGCGGAATAATGTAAACACCCGGGAAGCATCATTGGAAAATAATCTTACAGAACTCTCTGTTTGCGTCTGTACGACTGTTTATTTCAATTGAGATATTTAGGACCTAAAGGATCGCGAACTTTCAATCTTAAATACACGCATTTTTTTTGTTTCCTACGGACTGAGAAGACTATTTTATCCATTTTTTAAATTTATGTGAATACCGTACAAGAGTCCCGACTGCCCAGAACCAGTGGAACTATGGCATCCCCAACTTGTATGCTGTGAGTCTGAAGAAAGTAGGGAAGAGATGGAAATGGGAAGAGGAAGGTTGGGAAGAACCTGGTTATTAAGATATGTTCACCAAACACGGCTAAAGCCATTTCAAGCAATGTTTCGATTCTGAATGTTGGTTTTTCAGTAAGGCAATATTTCTAGTTTTCACTACTCTAGAACGTGCTGCAAACATACCATGTACATATTTTTTTCGATTTGAACTCGTAACCTCTGGATTCGTAGTGAACCATCTTAACCGCTCGACCACGGAGGTCGTCAATTGAACTTATATTTGAAACATTTTCTCTAGTTGTTAATACTTAGTTTATACTTTGTTTACACTTCGTTTATACCTTGTTTCTATTTGTTTGTTTACACGGCGTTGATAGGTGTTTTGTTTGCATACTTTAAACTTTGTTCATGATATTTTCGTACTTTATTTAGACTTTTTTCATAACTTGTTTGTAATTTTTTTAAACTTATTGTTGAATTTTATTGTAAAACAAAAAAACTTTAAGGTGCCCTGGTGTAAACTTCCCAAAATGGCGCTTCAGCCCTTTTGCCCTTTTGGCGACGATACATCTTTTAAATGTTGATTTCGTTGATTTTATGGCGTAAAATGATTACAGGTGGTATAAAAAGGGTGTGTTAAAATACTGAGGTAGGTAAATTGTTTTATTGGGTTTATCCGACAGAATACCCAAATTAAATTAACAGCCTTGGGTTTCATTAAAAAATCATAAAAAAACTCCTAAATGGCTTTATATCTGTATCCTATGAAGAAGTTTGATATTGAAAGTATAAAAGAACATCCAACAATTCCCTGACAGCCTGAAAAGCAAAACTTTTTAAACTTCCAAGAAGTACGGATCGTCTCAGTGAATTTGGACATTCAGAGCATAAATACAAACTATGGGTGCTCAATACTGGAGTATGTATTATTTGAAGTTTGCTACCTAAATCGGAACTCGGCTTTTTGGAAACGTTACAACTTGATAGAAAGTTTGCAAATTTATTTTTGTAGATAATGCTCCAATTGACTATGTTTGTCTTCCAATGTGGGTAAATTAAGTATTGCTTCGAGCTTTCGAGGATATCAAAATACTAAGTAGAAGCTTCCACCTATATGTAAAAAAATTACGATCGATATTTTTAATACTACCGGAAAGCACATAAAATTTTCTACAAGATGATAGTATGCAATTTTTTATTTTTTATTATTATTTTTTAAAATTATTTGAAATAAGTTTTTTTTAAATTAGATATATGATTTTTTACAATATGATAGATTGTTACAATTTTTTGCACAGTGTGTTACAAAATATAGATATAAACTGTTCCACACCATAAAGAATAAGGTTCTTGTGTTTGGTGAGGAAATTTTGCTTAGATATATATCGCAATTATACTTAGATGGTTATAATATCACATAGATACGTGTAAGCATAGTGGGGTGAGCAAACTAAAATTTAGGGCAAATACCCAATAGCTACATGCAGGGTCTAGCAGAACAACTAGCGGCATCAGTTTGTCTGCTTGTAGTTACTGGAAAGTAAATATTTAACTGTAGCCGCTTCTTTAAGCAAACAATTGTTTTTACACGAATTAATGAATAAGGTCCCGCGATGGACGACACTCTGTAACGGGTTATTAAATAAAATCCACAATTTTAACGATGGACAAAATTACTAGCCTTTATTTAGGTACAATCAATTTGCAAGTAAATCAAAAATAATAAGACAACATAATCATTTTAATTAAGGTTAAAACAAATATTTGCTTCACCTCACTATTATATCAATAGTTTCGGTACATTTATTTTTTTGAGTCCACTGAGAAAAATTTCCAATTATCTCAATCCTCTCAAAGAAACTTTATTGGTTTCCTTTACTCTTTGGTACACTGATAAGCAGGCTACACCTGTGTCAGTCTTACCACAAGCGGTGCTAACTCTTTGGCTCACTGAAAACCAGGATACACCTGTGTCAGTCCTACTACAAGCGGTGCTAACTCTTTGGCTCACTGAAAACCAGAATACATCTATGTCAGTCCTACCAAAAGGGTTCAAACGAGTGCTCTTACTCTGGCTTCACTGAAAACCAAGCAGACCGTTAGCTAAGAGTCTCTTGTGTCAGTCCCACCAGAAGAGGCAGCAAGGCGTGTTAGGAACCGGGAATCTTACTCTCTAGAGCTATAACATGACCTTTTATAGGCCGTCACAGCTGTGAATATCCTTTCCAGGGGTGACATCTGCAAACTTAGAGCGGCGGGGGTGAATTTAGACCAATAGTATTCATCTCCCTAATTAGTAAGGGATGATGCGATGCTAGAACGAGAAAGTATTCGAGATCGAAGAACTGATCAATACGCTCAGAAATTTGAATATTGACCTAAGAGGTGTGTTACAAAACCTATTTTAGGTCATCAAAATATCATCCAAACTTTTCCAACAGGGTAGAGTGAGAACCCATGAAACGTTCTTATATTAAGAGACTTGTGGTAAAAGTGCAAATTGATATAGGGTCAACCCTCGCTGCTGACCTCTTTACAAACATGGAAGCCTGGTAAGATTTTCAAAAATAAAAATGAGTACCTTTAACGAGAAAAACAAGATTGCTGGGGGTGTTTCCGTGGAAGTGTTTAGGGGAGAAATGTTGGGAAACCGTAAAAGCGAGGAAAAAATGACTAGGAAGAAATTCTCATTAACGTCTAGTTACCGAACAGAATAGCTACCTAACCTCTCGAGGTTAGAGGATAAAAAATGATGTTTCTACCGCGGGGAGTCAATTTGGAATAAAATGCTAGATGGGTTATATATTTTATAATGACGAAAATTAATAGACTAGTCCGTGAAATAGGAAAGAGCAAAAGTATGCATATTTATAGTGAGGGTATTATAATAGTAATATAAATGACAGAACTAAAGTAGAAGTCTGTTAATTATATTGCCAATTTTTAGGTAAGCGCAGTTGTTTTCAACTCACAGTGTCAATTACGTCCCGAGATAAGATCATTTGAAGATAAAATTGAAAACCTATTTTGTGTGGAAATCTTTATTAAGAGTAAGTAGGGAATTATATTTATTTGTAATAAAAAAAAGAAATCAAATGAAAATTAAAAATTGTCAACTGAACAAGTCAATTTTCACAACAGTGGTTCAATTGTGTAACGCAAAGACACGATCGTAGCTTCCAAAATACCCGTGTGTGCAGTCAGTTGAAAACAATTCAACAAAAATCTCGTCTCTCGTTAAGTCTTGAAGGGTACGATTATAACTGGGAATAAAAGGCATGCGAAGCCAGCTACGAAAGCTTGTCTGAGAATTAAAGCTTTAAGAATCATTGTTTCAATCTGAACGTGAACTTTGACTTCTACATCATCAAAACAGCTTGTTATTTGTTACGGACTAATTGTCAGAATAAAATAATAGGATTGATCAAAGACATAATTTCGTAGTTTAAGCAGAAATCATACCATTCAAATTTATCATTTCTGGTAGATGGCCAGCGCTTTCACAAAGTTGAGTAAGCTGTTCTGTAACCGTGACCTAAATCTTAATTTAAGATTCAGAAAGGTACAGTTTACTTAGTGTTTTATCGAGTATTGAAACCTGGACATTTAAAATTATTTTTTTATTGAGGAGAAAACGCAGATACAGATAATAATAAAAAATAAATTAAAATACACGAAGCAAGGGAGATGGCATAATAACCCTCACACAATTTTTTTCAGTACAAATATAAAAGTGGTTAGACAATAAGCAGTAAATCTCACGCCTTCATCATGTATTTAACAGAATTAAAACTTAGATCTTTCTACTAAAAATAAGGAATGTATCAAGAAATAAAATAGTACAGTGCCCGTATAAAAATACATTTAAGGAAAAACCGGAAAAAAGTACACAACTTCTATAAGTATTCAATTTCTAAAGTGGTCAATATTTTGATGTCATCCGAATGTAAAAATAAATAAAATAAAAAACTATGAGAAAAACATTTAAAATATCAATAAAAAATGGGCGCATCCTAAAAATACCCCGGAAAACGAAATTTGATGTTCTTCTGATTCAGATTATGTTTATACATAAAAAAAGTAAAAGTACTTAATCTAATCCTAATCTCTTGGTCATATCCTTAATAAAAACAAATACAGCACCGACGTGCACATATTATTTTTGCTAAGTAAATATGTGTCATAACACATTTAATTCATATAAAATAATATAAACTATATTTGCGGCACATTCCAGAGCGGTAGATACTTTAAGTATTGCCCTGAAGACCACCATTCAGAATCGAAACGTTCCATAAAAAGGCTTTAGCCGTATTTGGTGACCAAATATGAAGATTTAGGTACTTCCCGATCTTCATCTTCACCATCTCCTTCCCCTACCCACTACCTTCAATTTCACAATACACCCCCATTGGGGATGCCATAGTCTCACTGGCTCTAGACTTTTGGTAGCAGTTGGGATTCTTGTGAGGTATTCACTATAAAAAAATAGAAGACGAAGTAAAGAAAAACACTCACCCAATGGCTTCAAAACTAAAACGGCTTATTCAAGTTATCCCAGGTTGCAGCTTGCAGGGTGAAGACTGACAAGATGATAGCTAACATCTTATAAGCAGAAAAAGTGTAAATTAAAATGGTGCATTATTACCGTTACTTTTTTGCATTTTACACAAAGCTCATATCTTCGCCTTAGCGTTAAACCGTTTTGAATAATATTTTCCCATCGCAAATCTAAAAGTACCTCGCCTTTTCGTCAGACCAGACAAATAAACTAAGCCGAGGTAATGCAATACATTGTCTGGCGCATGAAACACTATAACGATCTGCTGGGAAACTTCGCGAGAAGAGGAAATGGAAAATATTGCGAGCGATGTTAAATTAATGTGGCTACCTTACGAGATCGCATCGGATTCGGGGAACTAGGGAACTCTGCTTCTGAGAGATGTATTTATTTATTCTGTCAGATTTTAAAAATTAATGCGGTTTTGCTTTTGTAGAGTGCCATAAATGTTTTCTTTTTAAAAAAACCTGAGCTTTTTTACAGCCCACGGCCATCTATTAACATGCAAAATAGATTTTTGTTTGCTTCATAAATACAACATTTTTGATATCCTCTTATTTGTTTATGTATGCATTTACTTTATTATGGAATTTGTGGGATCGCATTAACCTCCCCACACTCTGATAAAAAAATGGAGACCATTTTTACTGTTTTTATTATAAAACCTAAGGAAATGCCAAATAACTGTTTCATTGAAATGGCGTTACAAGATGTCATGTCCTCCTCGTCACAAGTGAACTCCTAGCGTGGAGGACAATGTATGTACAATATTGTAAAAGCATGAAGTTAAGTAAATAAAAAAACATAAATAAATAAATGTTTTCCAGTAAAATATTTTTTGTACTTTTTTCACAAGCCCGTTTCATCTGTGGGCGATGTCTGTTTCTTTGTCCCAACCAAAGCTGCCATCCGATGTTGTGAAATATCACAAAACTGCTCTTTATAAAAGAAACGCAATAATTATTAGATTTCCAAAAGGCATTCTATTATTAAAAGGCATTAGGTTTCATGCCTATAAAATCATAAATAAATTAAAAATCTTCCAAAACTAAAACTAAAAATAAGTAAAATAACTTAAGAGCGTACTAAATATATGATATGTACCTTTCTATTAAACAAGAAATCATTCAGTTTGGTTGGATATTTTTGTAGTAAATACAAAACAAAACTTTGTATGAAACAGGACCCGAATTAAAAAAAAAAATTATCTATGTAATTTATTTTTGTTCGACTTTCACGAATTCACTAGTGAATTCATTCTACCGAGTATTCAGATCACTAAACAAAGCTAAAACAAAATCACACAATGTTTCGATTCCGAAAGGCGGTCATTGATCAGGACGTTTCTGTGAATATTTTCCACTGTGAATGGAATGATAAGTATTTTTGACGTTTTCTTTTCTTCTCGCAATGAGGTTTTCCTTGAACCCAACGCCATTCACAATGATAAGTTTCTTAGCACCTGTCTCAATCCCAAGTTGCAATAAATCACAAAGTTAAATGCCGCTTTGCCCGGAGTACATAAGTAAACAGCGGTGCTTTGGGGAAGTTTAGAGTTTGCAGGGCGCGGGGCGGCCGGCCTCGCGGGGCTGAAACCTCTAGCAAACATGCAAATGAGACTTCCACACTGGTGTGTGCGCAGGGCGTCTTGCCTCTTGCCTCCTCGCCGCTCTGTGGCCCTGGCCCTGGCACTGACGCGTGTGTGCCCGGAACATTGATTTTGTTATGAGTTCTGTAGTCAGCGAACTTGCATGATCTTCAAAGAACTCCATAGATGGCATCCATTGTGAACTCACTCAGCTTGAACATCATACATTAGTAAGTTGGATGAAGGACGATTTAACTACTGTAGATATTGTGGATACACCGAAACAAAGCCGTTCGTTACTTTGCGTTTCGTCTGCCTGCATAACTAAGTTTATTAATCTGTATATCACCAGTAGCAACCAACAACTACCCGGATACTCCCGAATATCAACACTCGTTATTCGAAATTATTTTTCTTAACAGTTAGATGGATATTTCAAAGCTATATCGTCGCCGGAAAGACAAAAGGACTGAAGCGCCATTTTGGGAAGTTTACATCAGAGCACTTAAAAGTTTTTTTTTGTTGTACAATAAAGTTCACAAGTCTTCAGTACCTGGTTGGATTTGAAAAAAAAGTTAACTCAGGTAACTCAATGCTCTCACTGAATTATTTGAAGCGACAAAAAGCTAAAAAAGTTCCAAGCTTTTGTCGCTTGAGTCAAGCCTTATCCCAAATATATTTTAGATGGCTGACGGGTCACAAACGTCTTCAGAATCAAACGAAAGTTAGAGCATTCGAAGAAGAACAAAAACCTGATAAAAACAGCATATTTATATCATTTTTTACCAAAGTGTCGCTTTAACCCTTTTTCCTTTTCAGTGACGATATGTTCACGATGAAAATTACGGCTTGCGCTTAAAGTTGTTGCGTTCCCCTTGAAATTCCAGACAGAAAAGCTGTGCAAATTTCACAAACTGTGTGAAAAAATAAATTAAAAATAATATCATCACCTTAGAATTACCGTACTAATACATGATCCTTTTTTTGTAGATGTATGATATTTTAAAGAGTGCGATATATTAATTTTATTTCGCCCCTACATTTGGAGGGTGTTTGCGAAATTTATGTGAGTGCATCGCCTAACTACCAATCGAGTCTTTCGAATCAGATTGCCGGAAACCACTTCCAAAAGTAGAGATATAAAGCACTGGAGAACATTGGAAGTACAAATCTTCTGTATACAATATGTTACTACCAATTCCTTCAAGTAGGTAGTTCAATCTATCGCCACTATCGAGTTAGGCGCTACGTGCAGACGGGAAGGCGCAAACCATTTCCTGTTTGTCAAAGAAACACCTCATTTTTATTTTTATTTTTAATTTAATATTATTTGAAATATGATTTGAAAGAAAACTGATTTTACTAATTAACATAAGTTCTATCCACTAGGCTCCAGGTAGACAAATGATATTTATACCTATTTTATTGTTTTCAAATATCCGAAAAATTCCGATATTCCAAAGTGTTTTATCAATTTCTCCAGAAGTAAGGACGAATTGAACTTCATTTGGGCACAATACTTCCATCTGTTTATTTTCTACTTCTTTTAAATTTATTATGCTATGTAGTATACACGTTTTACACTCTTTTGTGCAATTTACCATGATAATATAACTTATTGTAAAAATTTACGCTGTAATTATATACTTACATTTTACTTACTAACTTTTATTAAATTCTTGCTATTATGTAATGTACTATTCATTTATTTTACTCCTTTGTACAACATAAAATGCATCTTCATATAAAAGCCTTCAAAACATCAATAAATAAATAAATATTTTCAGTGCTTCGAGTACACCCTAATATTAGAGGCTTATAGTCGCAGTGCCTCTGGGAACTTGGCGCCTTTATGAATTCTTATTATGTATGTACTCTCTCTTATTTGAGGTCAACTGCCATCAGGATTTATCAACCAAACTAAAACAAAGCTCAGAAAAACTCTGTGCTTCATCACAGGATATTAATAGTAAATAAACCTAAAACGTTAATTTATTCATAAAACGTACGTAAAAGTGATTTGGTTTATTTCCATAAATAATACATTTTTATTTATAGTTTTTGTGTTTAATTTGTAGAACTCCATTTTAATTTTTATATAATTCAATTGAATTAAATTTAATATTATTATTATTGAGTTCTGCTATTTTAAGTTTTTTATTTTAGTTTTTAGTGACAGCTGTTTCGGCGTTTAAGGCCACTGTCAAACTGTCAAAAAAAAAAAAAAACATTTTTACTTTGCACTTTTTTTTCATTTCACAGTGGTAAAGGTTTATTCTGCGTGATTATACGTAATTATTTTCAATCCATTAAACCGTATTTATTTTGGCACGTCACGTAACAATATTTATAATATCGAGGTACATACCGCAAACCTGATAAATGGGTAACATTTTTATTACTCGGAAATAATACTATTTTTAAACTTTTCATATTTAAATGTTTGTTTGTATTTAAATCAACTTTCTAGAATATTGTTAACTGCAGTGAAACAAGACAATGACCACGCAATAAAAACAATGTCATAGATTTTATTGATATCTCTTACACCTCTATAAAAATAGTTGCAAGATCTCTAAAAATGAAAACGTGGTAAATCATTTTTAAAGGTATGGGATGAAATGGAAAATAGCTAAACCTCATCTTGTTCGTTAAGGGCGAGAGCTTGTGGAGCTTTGATATTTCTAAACGAGAAAAAAAATGTTCCGGTACTCAATCAGATTACTCCGCGGCAGAGGACGTGGTGAAATTTGAACATTTCCACGAATAGTGCTGCTCAAAGCGCGGCAATGATGTGCTATCGCACTATACTATAACGGTTTTATTATGTTTATTGTTTTGCCTTTTTGCTTTGCACATAGGCCTATCTCAAATGTCTCCAGCTTCACTGATTGGTAACTCCGTTCGCGGAGGTTTCCCATTCGTTTCTTTTTGATGGGTAGCCTCATTTGCTTTAAACCCATCGATTGTCGGTTTAAAACCTCCATGTGGAAAAATACAAGTTTTATTTCAACCTAAATATTATTTCACCTACGAAGCTTAAAGCAAATAATAAATGTGTATTTCACTTCACTTATTTAACTTCTATCAGAGATAGAGTAAAATATATTCTTAATACCGCAAGGTGAGACAACAAGTGAGGTTGAAAACGTTGCTTAAAATAATTTAGCTACGCTTAGTGACCAGACCTGAACAGCTAAGTACATTCTGAACTTCCTCTTTTCCTTCTCTATCGCCTCACTTCCTTCAGCCTTACAACACTCCCTAAATGTTGATGCCATACTTCATCACATAAAAAATAAATAAAATAGCTAATAAAGTCTATTTGCATTTGGACACTGTTCACATTTTGTCCTCTTTTTTTGCAAGCGGTAATTTAGTATAATTATTTTAATGGCTCTTTGTGTGAATGTCATCTTATTATTTGTCATTCATTACCTTCCTGCGGGAGATTATGTTTGCACTCCAAACATGTGTACTGCCAGTCCACTGAAAAGAAATGGCAAGAATTTCCGGTTACGAATACCCAGAAAGTATTTGAAAAACTCCTACTGCCATCATAATAAACGGGAAATGTTGCTTGTGCAATGATGGAGGACTTAGTGAGCAGAGGAAATGAACTCAAGACGCCCTAGTGTAAATAATTCCATTACAAAGAAAAGTAAAAAAGATTCACCAAAAATTATACAAGGTGAGGAATATTTCCATCACATTTTCCATACAACATAAGTCAGTTAACCGACTCGCATAAATTGGACTCGGTAGACATTTAAGAACATTTTTCTGTCCCATGTTGATAGACATACCCTTAATAATAAATCAACCTTTTGAACCTTGAACTGAATTCTTTTTTAGTAAATATCACAAGAAAAAGGACTCGTTTTTTGTGTTGACGAACGAACATTGAAAATAATTAAAAAAAACGTTGTACGACAATTGTCAAACGCTACGATATAAAAATCCTCCATTGTCATTCAGGAGCTTAATAAAAGTGAAAAAAGTCTTCACCGACTTGGGCGAATTTCTTCTGAAATATTCATGCCGCCTGAAATATTAATATTTCTGATACAAGAAATGTGAACTTTTATTTTTCTTTGTAAAAGCCCGACGAAAGCGACAACCCCAAGTCAAATATACAATAATACTTGGCTAATTTATATAGCGCCATTTTGTAAAATTCACCCAAAGTAATGAATGACGTAGAACTTGGAGAGTAACGGCTACAAACAGAGCGATTCGGTGATGAAATACCTTTCTAAGAACAACGTGGTGTTTGATTAATCACAGGTTTATTACGTCTCCTCTCTTCGAGATTACAACTTCTCAGTGCGCGCGCATAGAAGCTGCAGATTTTCCTCTCGTTTAGTTAGTTCGGGAGGTTTAGAATATGACTCTTCTTCACTCACCAAACCGTACTGGGATCTGTGAAACTCGACATTTAAAGACGAGAGATTCACTAAAGCCGCCGGCGAACAATGTGAACCAATTTTAACAGAAAATTAATTCGAAAATTATAACGGAGTGGCCTGCACTAAACTTTAATACGAAAAGTTGGCAGATTTGCTGCTCTGCCCGAGATCGAGTCAGTTTTATCGAAACGATCTGGTCGCTCGTAAAAAAACATTGTATTCCGAGAGTCACACTAAATTCTTAGATATGATTTTAGAATGGAAAGTATTCATTACCATAAAATTATTATTTCATTACGCCGAACGTATTTTGACAGATTACGTATATAAAGGATCAGTGACTAGAACTAAAAACCAAGTTGAACTTCAGTTTAAACTATTGTTTTTGATCAATATGATGCCGTCTAGACAGCCATTCGAGTTAGAAATTCAATCAGTAATCTCATCTAATAACCGTTACAAAGGGTTTCCAACTAATCTTTGGGCTAATGCTGTGGTTACAAAACCATTTGCCAGCACACAAAGATGTGGAATTAAATTAAAAGTTATGGACAGACTTTTAAATTGCATGGTCTTTTAATAACTTTTTAAAATCCTAGGTTACTTGTTTTTTTTAAATAAGCAATAATTTATTTTTTCTTAGAAAACAATCACTTGTAGTTCGACATATTAAATAAAAAAATGAAATAATATCTTTGTAAAAGACTACGGATTTTATTTTAGTTTTGACCGGTTTTGCTTAGCGCATCATCAGGATACAAAATTAAACTAAACAAAAAATACAAAGTATGCTGTTATATATACATACAGAGGAAGAACACAATATAATCAAAATGAGAAAACAATATAGTAATATTTACATATAAAATATTATAAGAAAATTATAAAGAAAATTTTAAGAAAACTTACAAGAGAGACTTCATTAATGAAGACATTTGATAATTGAAGATTTCCGGAATAAGAAAAAAGATTTCTAGCCACTTTTCCAAAATATCTGGAGGAAAACGTCGAAGAAAAATCTCACATAAAACTATTTAAAAATTCTAAAACAATTTTTTTTTAAGTTTATTCAATAGGAACTATTTTTCATGAGAATATTGTGATATTTCATATTAATTTTTTTTTTCAAGTTACTTTCTGTGGCGGCTGTATTCGAGAAAGCCGGAAAGCGTACTGTTCAGAGCTTAGGAATATTAATTAAACTATTAAATCATGCTTTGAAATTTTTCCCAATTATAATCTCAAGCGTACTTTTAAAGTTGGGAAATCTTTTGACAGTTCTTGCAGAGATTCGCATATCTATTATGGTCCCGAGAATCTGTGGTGAAATGTACATAAAGAAAAGAAAAAATAACCTTGTAAAAGATCACGAACATAATTTAAATTTTACGACCGACCGGTTTCGCTTAGCCTATATATCATCAGGGTACAAAATTACACTAATCAAAAAATACAAAGTGTGCGGTTATATATACTCGTACATACAGAGGGAATACAATATAAAATAAAATATGAGAACAGTGAGAAAACAATAGAATAACATTTAAATTATAACAATGGAACAGAGAGAAAGAGACAGATAATATGAATTGAAAGAGACAAAACGTCAACTGCGAAGGTGATTAAAGGATGATAATAAATTTTATGAGTTTACAGGAAATATACATAATATTGACTACTGGACAAATTAACCTGATTATTAAGAATATGACTATTAATTATTATAGTGACTTTATTTTTTGTTTAGTTTAATTTTGCACCCTGATAATGCCTAGGCTTAGTGCAACCGGTCGGTCATAAAAATTAAATAATATTTGAGGTCTTATACAATGTTATTTTTTCATTTCTTCATTATATCAAACCACAAAGTGATTGCTTTCTACGAAAACATAACAATGTGATGTATATGCAATGTGATAAAAGTACCTACTTCGAAAATCCTTAGGTATTCCTTACTTAGTAATTTAAAAATATAAAACCATAGTCTGCATTTTGACTCTAATACAATACATGTATTATTAATTTAAGACCCATAAAACAACTAGTTGCAGAGCCACACTACTGTATATTCAATTTGGCAGTATGTACATAGACAATTCGGTATTTGAAGTAATCTTCCCAACGAACCTTCCATTGAAATGCTAGGTGTAACCTTCAGTGACCAGTTAAGGCACCGGGGCTCCATCGAAGCCAGAGTTAAATTCGCCTCTCATAAGTTGGGCGTATTGTACAGGGCCCGCAGATACTTCAATAGTACACAACTGCTGACCTTGTACAAATCGCAAGTACGCCCCACCGTTGAATTTGGTAGCTACCTTTGGTCTACAGCCCTTAAATACCTGAAAAAATCCTTGACTTGTTTGATAGATTCTCCTATCTTAAACAACGGATTGCAAACTTTAGAACACAGACGTCAGGTGGGAATGCTGTCCTTGTTCAACAGGTATTTCAATGAAAGATGGTCCTAGAAACTTGCGTCATTGATACCTTCAGCATCGGTGCATGGTCGGGAAACTCGCCAAACGCGCACCCTAAATTTGTACACGGTCGACATTCAATACATGAGAACGGGTCGCTTTTACGACTCGTTCTTATGTTCAACAGCTCGTCTATGTAACGATTTTCCGGCCTCAGTGTTTCGTTCCTCCTTCAACATAGGCCTCTTCAAGACCCAAGTTCACTCCTTCCATTCCTTAAAAATACCCTCCACACAGCATCCCCAAAGATGACATAGGCCCTGAGGAAAATTATTTCCCTCAAGGCCTATGTGTGGAGTTTTCGTAAAAAATAAAAATGACTCTACGGTATGGTTGGACTGAATGGAAAAGAACTTTATTACTCGACTCTTAACAGAAAACTTCAGTCGACTGTTTTTAGAATGTTCAGTACCTACCTGTTTAAAGGTGTGCTAAAAATCACAGAAAATTAAGCCTGGAAAATTTCTTGTGCATTAATTTATGCAAATGTGATTAGTCTAGTCAATATACAAAACTGAGTATATGCTAGATAGTTTTTAAGGTAACACATGACATGGAGCAACTTTGGAGTAAAAGGCGCAATCGTGCATTTGACGGCCTGCATGGTCGAGTGGTAAGACGCTCGACTACGAATCCAGAGGTCGCGGGTTCGAATCAGGCGTGCGCAAATACATTTTATTTAATAATATGTATCAAAACACATTTCATTGGTATAAAAATAAAATATAGAATATTTGCGGCGGTACGTTCCAGAGTGGTAGATACTTTAAGTGTCGCCCTGGTGAAAGACCACCATTCAGAATTGAAACGTTCGTTGAAATGGCTTTAGCCGCCTTGCGTTTGGTGGCCAGATCTGAATAGCCAGATACTTCTCAACCTTCCTCTTTCTCATCTCTTTTCCCTCCCCACTACCTTTAGCCTCATAAAATTCCCCTATTGGGGATGCCATATTCTCTGGCTCTAGACGGTTGGGAGCAGTTGAAACTCTTGTGCGGTATTCACATAAAAAAATAATAATCCAAGCGTGTTAATACGAGGCAGGTGACTCTTTGATTAGCATCTTCAACAGCCATAGGTAAACTCTTAGTACCTATGCGCGATCCCAACCCTCATTTCGGAGACCCAGTTTTTGCCGCAGTAGGTCAAATATATTGGAACAACCTCTATCCGCATTTGCGAAAAATCAAGAGATCAACTGAGTTCAGTATACACAATAACGTCCGTATTGCTTCACTAATGAGATGATTGTTCTGTCTGAGGGCAGTAATTACACATCGATTTTATGTCCTTGATTATTTTAATACTGTAACAAATGCTTTCCCTTCACCTTTTTTACATTTTAACCACTGGTACTACACTTTAGCATGGGATGTAATCATGACATATATTTTTAAATTATACATGTTGACATGTTAGTTGTAAGTAAAATACAAAGTTGTAAGTTACTATTTATAGGACTCAGTAAGTTGTGATTCTCTAGCCATAAGTCTTAGTTGAAACGTTGAAATGCACTAGTTATAAGCCTTTGAGAGGGTTCAGTAGTTGTAAGTCTTGGTTGTAAGTCACTAATAATTGATGTACTATGTGATAAGTTGTAAGATAGATTAATGAACTTATAAAACGCGATTTAAGAAATAAAATAAAATGACGCTACACAAATAATTTATTTACTATAATAAAATTAACCATGGCCAGAAGGTCCAGGACACAACTGTATGCAGAATGTCCAAAGTTCACGTGCACTGTGTCAAATGAGAATTGGCTCTGTTCATTTTAGTGTTAATGTTTCGGTATTGTACGGTTTGGTTTGCCAAAATGGCTCGCGTTACCAGGGGTTAGTTTGCGGTGGGGTATTATGCGCCCCTAGAATGAAGGCTCCTGTTTTTCTGTCTGTGTTTGCTTTCATAATAAGGTGCATAATATGATATCATGCATATTATTATTCAAACAATATTCTGAAAGCTTTTCGAAAGTAAATAACTTTCATCGTGAATCTAAATAAGACGGATGGGAGCTTGAGATGCAAGCATATTTAGGTCGCCTACCTATTGTTTTAAATACAAAGGTAGGTAAAATTATACAATTTCGCAAAAGTTTAGTATATATATTTTCAAATTGTACGAAAACAAGATTTGTTTTTATACAGGTATTTAATATTGTATTTTTTCACCTTTGTTTAGGCAGAAGGTTGGATACATATTTGGTCTTGCCTTAAAGGCCAGTACCCAAGAATGACGCTAAACGTCACTCTGTAGCATTCTAATACAAGTAATACATCTGAAAATTTTCTATGAGTAGTTAGAGGTGTCCAGTGAATACAACTGTATTTAAACATTTTAACTGTAATCCTTTAAATTCTACAAAAAACACACTAAAATATCAATAAAAGTGCAGTTTAAAATCAATAAAAGGTATTTTTTTTAAATGTATTCACTGGAAACCTTAGACTTTTTTGTAACTACTCGTTAGAATTGACAAATAAAGAATTTGTAGTTTTTTTTTACTAGAAAATCAAAAAAGAGTATTTTTGGGTGCTGATACTCCTATGTTTGGGAGGTAAGAGAGAGAAGAAGGAAAAGTTTCTTTAATTTTTTACTGTTTTTGATAAATGGTTCAAGTAAAATAAATTTTCATTGATTAACACTCAATTGCTTAAAATGTGCAGAACAATGATTATTGCTGCAGTATTGTGCTTATTAGTTTTATTTTTAGTTCCCTTTCACCAGCCGAAGGATTGTTCCGTGAAAATGATAGATATATTTGTCAGAAGATGCCAAAATGCCAATGGACCATTTCTAAACGACTGGGATTTAACTTAAAACCACACTTCCAGATTAGGAACAGTTACAACAACAAATATTTTAAAGGAAGGTACTTCGAAGATTTGACATCGGTGCACAGCCGGGAGACAAGCGAAACACGAACCTAACATTTGTACACGGTTTACATTTGCTGCATGAAAACGAGACTTTTTATGACTTGTTTTCGCGTTCAACAGTTCGATTGTGGAATGTGTTGCAGGCTTGGGTGTTTTCTCCGTCCTAAAGCCTGTCTCCTCAAAACCGGGTTATCTCCTCAAAATACCCTCCTCACAGCATTCCCCAAGATAACAGTATTAAAATTAAATCGTTAACCAAAACTTGTAACAATAATCACATGGTTAAAAAATAAACCCCAAAAAATATTGTTTCAGACAAATTCTGAAAAACCAAATGAGCGTAATGTCACCGGGATAAAAATACTCGTATGTACCATCTCTAACGGTATATTTCGACTGCCGAATGGCGAAAACGAGGTTATGTGATTGGTTATAGACTTTGGTTCGCATAAATTTAACGTACGATACTCCACAGAAAAGTAAACTTTACGTCGGAATAACCATTATGCAATTCGCAAAAAAAAAAATCCGTGACAAAATAGGTACTACTTTTCATACATTGTCGCTAGTCGTTCAATGCATGCTGTCAGCACAAAAAAAACACAGAATTATCCCATTATATGGGTAATTTAAAAATGATTTGGGGAATTTTTCATATGATTTAGGGAATATTTTAAGTAAATTTAAATAAGATCTTTATTTTCATGGTGCTCCTTCAGAGATGGCGCCTTTGTTTTTTTGCACAGTTTAAACGTATGGTGGATCCGGCGCTGACAATAATGAAAATACGCGTGCAGTACAACAATACGTCCAGTCCACGTATGAGAAGTTTGGCAAAATGTAAGCGACGACTTAAAAGCCAGCCTCGAGGCTCAATATTAGCTCTCCGGTACTGCGAGGGTTAGCAGGGCCGGGACATGTGGCCAAATGATCTAATTAGGTTTTATACCCGGAGTCACGTGGTGCGGCGCGTGACGTCACAGGAGACGGAACTCATCCGGGTCGGCTCAAATCACCGGTGGTCACCCTCAACAACACGTGTGTATTACCGCTGCTACCTCCCCCTCTTTCTAAGAAACGATGATTGTAATGGAAAGAATGGTTATAAGAGAGCTCTCAGCGGCAGGAAAATGTCTTGTATTTATGCCTACTGGTATAAGATTGGAAAATATTACGACCTCAAATAGAACACGAATTTCGAACACCAGTTCTGTAATCCAGCAGTTTTTAAATGATTTTCAACAATCTTTATTACCAGTTCTGTAATCCAGCAGTTTTGAAATGGCTTTCGAAAACCCTTATTATCAGTTTTGTATTTTAGCAGTTTTAAAATGGTTTTCGAAAACCCTTACTATGAAAAAAATCCTAGTTTTAAGTTATGCTGGATGTTAGTACCCCTAATTAAAATCTCTATTCAATTCATGATTTAAAATACGTCGCAAGCTGAAAAAGAGATGCGTTGAACTTAAAAAATCAAGAAAACAAAAGCCGTGAAAGTTTTATGATACTAGAGCTCACCGTTCGAGGGTTTTTGCTACTTTGTAGATACACCGTAATTATTGATATTTTGGTAACTATTTGTTATTTAGGTTAAAAACTAATTATGAATATGAAGTTACTAAATGACTGATGTAAAGGGCTAGATACAAAAATTGTCTAGAAGGCATCGCCATCATTTTATTGATCATTAAAGTAGTTGCTTTATGATTATTTTTTTAATTTCGCCCAGAACGAACTTTGCAAATAATATCTGGATGAAGTCGTCTGAAAGACTTGCTAATATTTTACCACCAATTGTGAAAAATAAAAAAAAGTTATGCGAGTTATGTAAAAAGTTGGAATCTGAGAATATCTTAGGGGATTTCCATCTGTTTCGGCGAGAAAATAAACGAATGCACTCCCCTAAGTTGAGAAGGCATTCAAAGGGATTTTTCACAAACTCTGGGAAACTTTTTATTTTTCTCGCGAATTTAATCGCATCGCGCTTTGAGCGTGACTTTTATGATTTTAACTTTTTGCCGTGACTTCAAGAAATCGAGAGGAAATATTCCTTAAAAGATAAAAACACATAATTTTTGTTTACACCACTCTGTTTGAGTTTGAGTTGTTTCATTTTCAGCATTGTTTTAGTACTTTATGGATCTATGAATCAACTTATTCTATCATTTGGGCAATATTATCAAGTATTAAGATAATATTAATAAGTTTTAACGAAAATATGAAACAGAAACCAAAAAACGTCTGACTTCTCTGCCAATTGAGCTACCCGAGACCTTATCAGAAACCCGCATTTTAATTAGAGTTATTAATACTTTTTTTCAGTTTCTACCGATATAGGCTGTAATGGTATGCAAAGCTGTAACCAAACATATTACGTATACCTAGATGGCATCTTGGATAAACTATTCATTTTTATTAACGGTAGATCTTTTGACGTCTTACAAAGTCTAGAATTAATAAATAAAACACATAAACTTTGTTTATAACCACTTTATTATTTAATATCACGTCTACCGGTTTCGAAAGTACCCTTTCATCATCAGGACAATATTAAAATTAGCATAAAATATAAAATGCTGAGGTATATATACATATTTAGGAGTTGGAATGGGAAGGAGAAGGGGTAAATGAGGGGATTATGGGAATAACCGAGCGGCAAACTGGAAATATATCAAGAATAGGACTATAATATAAATTAATTTGATTATTCAAAATACTAGATTTATTATTTAATGATTTTATAATTTCTAATGCTTCTAAGTTATCTATTTTTTCCCCTTTAATATGACGATGAAGAATTTTAACCCCTGTATCCCTATTAAAATTATGATCCGTAGCAATGTGGTGATTGGCGAATTCTGAAAAATTATTGTTTTTTAAGCATGATAGATGTTCAGTGATTCTAATATTAACATTTCGAGATATCTTACCAATATAATATGACGATTTTTTACGAATATCTAGAACTAATATTTAAATTAGAATTAACTTTATAGCTTTATAATTTTTATTTTGATATTAATTATAGAAATAATATTAATAATCTAATAGTCTAATTATCTAAATTATAATTTAAAAAAAATAATATCAACATAAAAAGCATAAAGTTTTGTGGTTTATTCTAATTTAATAGTATTATTAAATAACCGAACCTATCTGTCAGGTTGTGAAAATTTTCATATTTCATTTCGTCGTAAATGGTGCAGGGTATAGAGATTTGTGAAATTAAATTATTAGCCTAATGGTGAAGTAAAGATGGTGGTCAAAAATATCGAAAAAAAATCTAAATAAGAATATTAACAGTTTTAAAAAGTTTGTGGATGTTGAAAGTGACGCTTAATGAATTGGTTGGAAAGTTGGAATTGTGAGACGCGCCAGGCCCGATACTGTGGAGATTCGGGTTTGAGTCTCGGTCCCAACACAATTGTTTTTTCATATTCTTTGAAGCTTTTTAATATTCTTTCAAAAATCAAGTAAAGTTGATTCTAATTGAGTATGAAATACCTATTACGTACTAAAAGACAGATATTTATATTCAACAATAAAGGAATGTTAAATTCTACTCAACCAGTCACACATACGTAACGACCATAATGGTCCTAAACTTATCTTATTTAAAAAAAACTGATTTCAGTCCAATACGTTTTGGGCCAATTCGAAACGAAATTGTTTATCTTTTGGACTCATATGTGAAACATCAATTCTGTGTGCGAAAGGAAGAACGGAATGAGTAAAAAAATCAAGTTTTGAAAAAGAAATGCGATTATTTTTTGAAAAAGGACATAATGACATATGACCTGATTACATAAAAAAACAAAATTCCATAATTCTTTTTTTTGGCTCGTTCTGAAAACCTGCGTTTTCTGACTCATTCCGTTTTTTGTTTCTCACACAAAGTTGTGAATTAAACTGAGATGCTACGTTTTGATTCTGACACAGCGTTAGGAAGGGTTAACCCCTTGAAGTAATAATGTATGGAGGGAGAGCTAATTATTTTTACCCAACCTATACAAAATTGCGTTAATCACTTTCTCCGGGTTTTTACGTCGTACACAATGAGAGAGAAAGAGACAACAAATTTCCTAGACCGCTTCTATATACTGTCGCAATGATCTTAAGCTCCTGGGTCACCGCGGGACTCCGCCCACATTTTTTTATTATGCCACTAAACTTGACACAACTAAACGGTTTTTTAGGTTATATGCTATATTTTTGTTGATAAAAATACTGTGAAAAAGTGGCTATACGAATAAACAAAAACATTATGTCGATATGTGATATGAATGGATGTATAAATACCGTAGCCTTAGTCTTAGCCACGCCCAGGTACGCCGAGTCAGTTTAAAATCATCAAAAACAAGTAAAAAACTGACTTCACTGCCTTGGATAGATACTACTCTATGTACTCTAAGGCTAACCCTAATGATTTTATCTGCTAAATGCTAGTGATAACATTTTTGGTTAATAACATTTTAATTTGTTTAGTTTATTGTTGTTACTTACTCTCACAGAAAAGCTGAAATAAAAAAGTCATTGCATACAATTTGTATGTCTATGATTTAAAATATATCACTTTATTCAGGCAGTTTCAAGATTCGTTTCAAATAGATTTCATATTTGAAATTGTCACGAGGTTTTATGGGTCATTCGTGTTCAGTAGTTCATAGAATTCACTGCTCCCAGTACACTTTGTACCGCCTAGATCTAATGGTAATGAATGTGCATGGTGTTCACAAGTCGGAACAAAGGCGTGTGGCGTATCTTTTGTTTGCTGTCGCCCCGAGGACAAGTCCCTACGGAGGCCGCAGAATCGAGGCTCACTCTCAAAGCTAAATAAGTATTTTTTTAAATGTTGATGGTACTATGAAAAAAAAAAGTTTGTTTCTTGTATTCACATTTGATCGGTAGGAATTAGTCCAGTTTCCTTACGCCCCTGCCTCAACTCATCACAACCTCAATTTTTTTTCCGAAAATTATGTACCAAAAATATTCTTTGAAATTAAGCCATATTGATCAATATTGAATAAATACTTTTTGTAAGAAATACTCGATATTATGTTGAACGGAAAAGGTTTTTTTTTCCATAAAAAACGCGTTTGATAAACTATCAAAAATATTTTTCCTGGAGTAGACTGAATTCCGTAGAAATTAACTTCCTACGGCGGACGTTCAACAAAATCATGTATGACCGATTTGTGAATTAGAAAATTATACAACGACCAGGACAACTTAAAGGAAGGGACGCTTAAAGTGTTGAGACAAGATGACTTGTGTGAGGTTACGTCAAGTTTTTTGTTGTTGTTGTTGAAATTATTTATTTATTTTATTGTATACGCCCGAGTAGGCTTTTAGTAGATAAACAACAATGTAAGAATGTGTCTGAAAAAATACGTTTGAATGTGGATAAAATGAGTGTGTTCTAGTACATACGCTAGTTTGACTCTGAAATTTAGTTTTAGTTGGTCATTTTTATTTTTATGCGTTTTTTTAGATAATAATGTGAAATAATTGACTGATTAGTATCTGAGTGTACACACGCGTCGAATTCCCGCTTGGGCATCGTGGATTCAATTCTTCGGTTAGCTAAGTCCTCCATCATTGTACAAGCAACATTTTCCGCTTATTATGATGGCAGTAGGAGTTTTTCAAATACTGCCAGGTTATTAGTAATCCGGGAATGTTTGTCTTTCTTTCAAATAAAAAAATAAATCGTCCTTCATTTAAATAAAATTTAAAAAATAATCAATATCGGTACTTGCATCTTACATAATATTAGTTACCATTTTTATTTTATTCACGTTCAAGCTGTACTCTCTTCTCCATAAATAAATAAATCAACCATCTTAATTACGTTATATCTGACCTCCGATCTCCCCGGCGCTATCGATCCCAAAGAATAAACTCCGCGAAAACACAATATTTCAAACGAAAACATTCTGTTCGGTTTTCAAATTTCCAGCCAATGACGGGCCAGGATATCGGATAACGGCGCTGACACGTTCGCTTCATTAATCTCCGAGTCCGCCGCCAGAGCGCGCCGCGGCGCTTTCTAAATTACTTCCAAATTCGAATTTGGCGGCAATTGGCCGGAGTCGGCCGGAAGTCCGAAGTATTTATTTTCTGTGATGGATATTATCTTAACCAAGCCGTTGAAATGCGCGGAGGCGGTTTGCTAAATAGTTTTCGAATAATAATGACTACTTTTAGACGGGCTGAAAGTTTCTCCTTAGAAAGTAACTAATGTTTTTTGCTACCACCGTGATATAAGTACGTTGTTTGAGTACCGGTGCTTTAAATTTTCCATATAAAAATGTATTTGAAAAATGTTGAAGGAATATGAAGGGATATTAATATTTTTATTGGATAGGCACCTACCAAAGAAGAATTCCAATCAGAGCGTTTACGGGGCGATACTGAGAATATCTTATCACTCTGGAAAAAGGTGCCCATACATTTTTTAATTTAATTTTTTTAGAAAGAGTCCCAACTGCTCCTAACCGTCTAGAGCCAGTGAGACTATGGCATCCCCAAATGTGGTAGGTTGTAGGGCTGAGAGTAGTAGGGAGGGGAAAGAGATGGGGAAGGGGAAGATAGAAGAGTAGCTAGCAATTCAGATCTGGTCAACCAAACACAACTTAAGCCATTTCAAGCAACCTTTCGATTCAGAATGGTGGTCTTTCACTAGGGCGATACTTAGAGTAACTACCACTCTGGGACGGGCCGCAAATATACTTAATATTATTTTATTTAACACATATTAATTAAATCACCTTTATTTGCGCACGCCGGGTTTGAACCTGCGACCTCTACTCCTCCATACTTTTTATTCACATAATGTAATTCTTCGTATGATATTTTTTACTTACCTTGCTTAGAACTCAACCCCTAAGTACAAAGCCAAGTAGCTTGCCTACCTCTCTGCTTTATAAGTCTTCAATTTATTACAAATAAGTTATTGAATAAAATTAAACTTGACTGTCGTGACTTTAAGAATAAACTTTTGATATTTGATATACTTAAATCTTCCAAAAGGATTCTGTTCATATTACAAGTTCCTTTCACTTTTATCTTTTTCTTACAACCTTGATCAAGAATATAAATGAAGAAATTTAATGGAATTGTCAAAAAAACTGTGGCAAATGGATCTTTTTTCTAAGAAAGGTCAAATGTCAAGTAATTATTATTAGAACCAATACATAAAGGTCAATCAATAAACCCTGGTCAGGTCTATAACTCTCAATAATGTTTTTCCAAAACTGATCAAGGTCGTACAAAATACAACATGAAAATGATTAAATAGAACGTTTAAAAATATATAAAACTGAGTTTCAGTACCATTTTTTCATATTAAACTGAACATCTAAAACAAAACACATCTCGTCTTTTAAGATTTAGGGATATCTTTGGAGATTTCAAATCTCCATAGCTCAAGAAGGAATTAACGTTATAATTTGAAAAGAGCTATGTTGTCTTTGAAATTCTAGACACAAACGTTTGTGTTATTTCACGGCGCTAGAGCTCAGTTGGAAGAAGAAGTCGCAAACGTCCGAGCATGACATGCAAATATTTGAGTCGGGCCACCTGAAGAGTCAGAATAACAGAAGAGCATGTATGAGACGATGTATGAATGTCAATGAAGCAAGGAGTGTGTGCCAAGACATGGCACACACTCCATTGCATGACAGTCCATCCTCTCTGCCTACCCCTGCAATGTAACGGCGTGATGGTTAGTTAGAGATCACCTTTCAATATTTTTTACTTCATCAGACAAACAAACATAATTTTAACTTTGAAGTTACATTTGTACATTGACTTGTTACTTAAAAAAACGATTTTTTTCAATGGTTGAATTATTCGTTGATAATACGAAATAAAAAGCTAACGTTATTTAAGTTATCCTCGTTTCAGAAGGTTGCCCTTGATCCTCATAAATAAATAAGAAAATACAGATAAATACTAGTTTTATTGGAAAAATAAATATTTCTGTGAATAGGAGCAAAAGACCCCTGTCAACGGTAAGACAACAAACACATACTGCACCCTTACTGATATTTATCGAACTATGTTACCACTAACGATGAAAGAACATCCCTTCCACAAAATTAGCTATTTGATTTATTTATCTTTACAACACACGAGGGTTGTGAAGCCAGATTTCAATGAAGCCAAAATTACATTAAGAGCTCGAAGATGCAACCTATTG
Organism: Drusus annulatus; assembly: GCA_022651775.1. Lineage (NCBI taxonomy): Eukaryota > Metazoa > Arthropoda > Insecta > Trichoptera > Limnephilidae > Drusus > Drusus annulatus. The sequence continues at coordinate 270,787 of JAGWCC010000027.1, forward strand.
TAAAATTAGGTAGGCCATACTTTAAAAATACGTTTTTTATGCGAATACTGCACAAGACTCCCAACTGCTTCTAACTGTCCGGAGCCAGTGGAACTATGGTATCCCCAATTCGGTTATGTTGTGAGGCTGAAAAAAATGGGGAAAGGAAAGAGGAAGGTTGGGGGTGTTGATATCTGGTCACGAAACATGGCTAAAGTCATTTCAAGCAAACTTTTGTTTCTAAATAGTGGTCTTTTATTAGGGCGATTCTGAGGGTATCTACAAACTTTGATTGAACACGGGCAATTCGTCTGATAGATTTCCCAATCTAAGCGAACGGTTTGCGTTTGTTCTATTGGTATTTTACTGGAAAGTGCTCTAAAGAGCTAATTTTCTGTACACATTTGGTATCGGTGCTAGTCATGCGAGAGGTTACACGCGAACCCAACATTTAAACATGATTGTAGTAAACTACTCGTTCTTGTTGAGTTTTGTGTTTGCTCCCTTTTATAACATCTATTTAAAACGTAGCTTCTATCCTTCCCTTCCCTTAAAATACCACCTACATAGAATCTCTAATGATGATTAGTGTAGACTCAATATAAGAACATTTTTTTTTTAAATTTTAAGACTTTCCAGCCCTGTAAAACTGTAGACTTTCACGAGAGTTAAGAAAATTCATCTTCGTGCTTCATCCCTTGCACAGTGCTTGGTCCAGAGGTCACCTCACGTAAAGCCTTTTGACCAAAGTGCCCCATCGACATTACCCATTTGTTTTTATCAACCTCAAGCATAACACGCAGCCCAGAAATAAATAACCTCTTTGGTGGATGCTGATTATGTAATGAACTGAAAAAATAGGGTATAAAAGCTGGAAGACAGCTTGAGTTTAGGCAATGGCTTGAAAATTAAGGCGAGACTTCAACGTAGAGATCAAATTACTACGTATGAAATAAATTCAGGCTTCTATAGGGGTAGCTATTTAACTTCTTGTCAATTTTTATTGCTGTGATTTTGTTAATGGAGAAACTATATCGTCGCTGGAAAGGCAAAAGGGCTGAAGTGCCATTTTGAGAACTTTATACCTTTATACCAGGGCACCTTAAAGTTTTTTGTTTGCTTAACAATAAAACTCATAAGCCTTCCGTACCTGGTTGGATTTTGACTAGATTTTGTTGGAAGTTGACTCAGGTAACTCAATGCTCTCAATGAGTTAGTTACCTGAAGTGACAAAAAACTAAAAAAGTAACAAACTTGTCGCGCTTGAGTCGAGCCTTCTCCCAAATAGAAAATACATTTGAGATGGCAGAAGGGTCACAAAGACTTCAGAATCAAACGAGAGTTAGAGATTTCGATGAAAAGAAAATAACTGATCAAAACTGAATATTCAACTCAATTTGACTAAAGTGTCGCTTAAGCCCTTTTGTCTTTCCGGCGACGATATACAAATAACGCCCTTTGCAGTTCGGTGGCTTCTGTTCGATTAAAATAATAGTTACGTGTAATTACGCATTATTTTGTATTAAAAACTGAAGATGTCTGTATACATATTGACAATCAATTTATTGTGACTTTTTTTTTAACCATACGTAGTATTTTAATTAATTAACAATAACTATAAAACATTATTTTTATATTTTCGTAGACAACAATCACCTTAGGCTAAGCGAAAACGGTCGATAATAAAAATGAAAATAATATCCGTGGTCTCATACAAAGTTGTTTTTTCATTTTGTCATTTCTTAATATTTTTTTATTTTATGAAATACAGTATAATTGTATTTTCTAATTCACCCATTTTTTAATGCCCTATATCCGTCGTTAGGTAAGCATAAATATGACTTTTGAAACGATCGCATAATAATTCCTTCTGAAACTTATAACTGACTTCGCAGATAACAAGAAGGATGTATTTTTTTCCCACCGGAAATTTTACCGTCGCCAATATTCTTACCGTTCTCTTGAACTAACCATTCGAATATATCAAAGTTAAGTTTTATCTAGAGACCTAAAGTAAGGTTATTAATGTCCTGAAAACTCATTATTTAAATTCGAGCAGTATCTACTAGTAATATAATACTTCATAATATCAGCTTATGTATAGGTATCGCAGCAAATTTTGACTTAAACAACGCTCTCATACAGGTGCATTACTTGCATACAGCATGTTTCAAACATATTTTACTGCTTTGGAAAAGAAAATTCTAACCAAAATAATTCGGTTTTTTTTAATTTTTCAAACTAATGAATAAAAAAACCATATTTTTTTCTTCGAATATTCAAAATTAGTAATAATGCATACGCTTGTTATCTTTTTTCGGTAATAACAAAAAATTGGCGTAAGAAAGCCAAACAGCTTTTCCTCAGTGACTTTTCCCAAGGACATCACTGTCTGAAGTGTAAACATATGCACCAATACACACAATCCGTTTGGTTCAACTCTAACTGTGCGACCTATGATGGGTCTAAAATAATTCAACATATTCTTTATGCAGTAGTTTAATTTACTTCTGACGAACATCAATATAGCACGGTGTTAATCCTCGTACAACCTACGTAAAATTCTATGGCGAATTTCTGTAGCCACGATGTAGCTATGCTGTAGATACGCTGTAGCCTTGCTGTAGCCTTGCTGTAGCCTCGCTGTAGCCTCGCTGTAGTCACGCTGTAGCGGATGCGGAATAGACCCGTGGGGGAGTGAAAGTGGTGAGAGGAAACCGGAAAAAATATGCAAAATCATAGCTTCACTCTATATGAAGACGCGCTAATATATTATTTCATAAATTCTTAAATGATTTTATTTTATTTCATACAAAGTTTTTTTGGAATTTACAAAAGTGTATCTTTTTTTTTTTTTTACAATAACTCCACACAGGAGGCCTTAAGGAAAACAATTTCCCTCAGGGCCTATGTTATCTTTGGGGATGCTGTGTGGAGGGTTTTTTTTGAGGAAAGGAAGGAGTGAACTTGGGTCTTGAAGAGGCCCATGTTGAAGGAGGGAGGAAACACAGAGGCCGGCAAATCGTTCCATAGCCGAGCTGTTGAACATAAGAACGAGTCGTAAAAGCGACCCGTTCTCATGTATTGAATGTCAACCGTGTACAAATGTTGGGCGTGCGTTTGGCGAGTTTCCCGACTATGCACCGGTGCCGAAGGGATCAATGACGCAAGTTCCTCGGAGCATCTTTCATTGAAATACCTGTAGAACAAAGACAGCATTCCCACCTGACGTCTGTGCTCCAAAGTTTGCAATCCGTTTGTTAAGGTAGGAGAATATATCAAACGGGCCGCCCGTTTCTGCACAGAGTCAAGGGTTTTTTTCAGGTATTTAGGGGCTCCAGACCAGAGGTGGCTGCCAAATTCAACAGTGTTGTACAAGGTCAGCAGTTGTGTACTATTGAAGTATCTGCGGGCCCTGTACAACACGCCCAACTTCTGAGAGGCTAACTTTACTCTGGCTTCGATGGAGCCCCGGTGCCTTAACTGGTCACTTAAGGTTACACCAAGCATCTCAATGGAAGGTTTGTTGTGAAGATTACTTCCGTTGAAGGAGACTAAATTATCATTTGGATCCCTTTTAGTCGTAATCAGACACGATTGGGTCTTTGAAACATTAAATTCGACGAGATTATTTTTACCCCAAGAGGAGATTCTCTCAAGGTACTCGTCCATTCTCTGCTTCAAAGCCCTCCGAGCCGTTTTTGTTTCTGTGCCCTTGGGGGGCTTATCAAACAAAAAACTTACTGTCAAACGTACTGTCATCCGCGTAACAATGTATTGGTGCACATGACAAAAGGTCGTTGATGTGCAACAAAAATAATGTTGGAGACAGAACCGATCCTTGGGAGACGCCAGCATTAATTGAATGAGAGGAAGAGGTGATACCGTCAACAACCGTCTGAATCGACCTCTCCCTCAAAAAATCGGCAATCCACGTACACAAGGATGCGGGAAGTCCGTAAGATGGCAGTTTATTGACAAGTCCTCGGTGCCAAACCCGGTCAAAGGCTTTAGAAATGTCCAGTGCAACCGTTTGGGTCTCACCGAAACATTCCAAGCACCGCCACCAAACATGCGTCACATACGCGAGAAGATCACCGCAAAACCGGTTCCGCCGAAATCCGTATTGACGGTCGTTAATTATTTTGTTCTCCTCGAGGTATGTGAGCAGTTTGTCGTTGATCACACGTTCCATCACCTTGGATAGAATCGATGTGATCGCTATGGGGCGGTAGTTGGCCGGGTTGGAGCGGTCACCCTTTTTGGGAATAGGATGAATGACCTCTTTTTTCCAACCAGAAGGCACAGATCCATATTTCAGGGACATTTTAAAAAGCTTTGTCAAAATTGGAGCGATTACTACACCCATCGTAGAAACATTGATGAACGAATTAAGGATATTTCTGACCACTGTCAGAAATATCTGACAGTGAAATGACAGATAGTGTTTTTCGGAATCAGTTGATAAGCTTTTTTCGTCTTCTGAACCAAAATGGAAAAAAGTTTTTTTATGTTTATTGTTCATAAAGTCGTTATTATTTTGGTGAACCCTCCTGCAGAATTGACACCATCATCACCATGGTAATCTTTGTCTTACAATCTGTAGCTTGGAATAAAGTTTCAAAACTATGAGATGCGGCATACTCCTCTATCTGTTGTAGAAAAATATATTTGATCAAAACATCTGTTTTTTGCATGAAATTAGTCCTCAAACAAATAATTTACTTGCAATGAGTGCTTTGCAAAAAATATTCTTTTTTGTGTAAGTGTAAATAAATGCAGATGACGTCTTGTTTTCCGCTAGAAATATGGTAAGTTACCTTTCGGAGTAACAGAGTAGGAAATGCATTATGTATGTATGCAGGTCAGGTGCCGAGTTTGAAAACATGATATCGCCAGGTAGGTGTGGTTAGGTAGGGAAATGGGAAATGAAATTTGGAATGACCTACATTTTTCGACACGTCATTTTTCCGCATTCGTTAAATTTTTATTAGTATTTTATCACGTGGCATGGAAAAGATAGGTTCTCAAATAAAATACAATGAAACTGTATTTCCTGTTTATTTTGTTCTGTTTCTATTTTTCATTATTGACGGTATATATCACAAACATAATATGAGGGGCTTACAAGCAAAGGCAGCAATCTCCTTCATTTAAAATTATTTCTTGGAAAGTTGATTTAACGTTTAATGCACTTTTCTTTTGTGAATATATTGATAAATATAGAGATAATTGTTTCAAATTGTTCCTAGTTTAATGTGCACTAACATTTTAGTACACTTCATTCACCATTTCTTCATAATAATCATTCAAAAGTTGACAATGCTACATAACCGTATTTGGAGATTGCTGCCTTTACTTCTAAGCCTCATATGGCTTTCTTTTATCAATATACTGTCTCCAAAAAGACAAAAGGGCTGTAGCGCCATTTTGTGAAGGTTACACCAGGGCACTTAAAAAGTATTTTTTTGTTTTACAATACAATTTATAAATTTTCAGTGCCTGGTTGGATTTTGAAAAAAAAACTTAACTCAAGTAATTAAATGCTCTCACTGAGAACGACAAAAAGCTTGAAAAGTCTCAAATTGTGTCCCTCGAGTCAAGCCTTCTCCCAAACGGTAAATATATTTTAGATAGCTAAAAGGCCACAAAAGTCTTCAGAATCAAATGTGAGTCAAAGCATTTGACGTAGAAAAAAAACTGATCAAATCTGCATTTTTAACTCATTTTTGACCAAAGTGTCGCTTAAGCCCTTTTGCCTTTCTAGCGCAGGTATGATTATCGATAAAACATGTCGTTACACAAGAAAAGAATCGTTGAACAGAAATGCAAATGTTGAGCAATAATGAAGAGGTAATGAAGTTATAATAATGAAATCTTATTTGGAAGTCACTAGTTATTAGTTAGACTCAGTAGTAAGTCACAAGCTATAAGTCCTTATTGTAAGTCACTAGTTGAAAATATTAGTTGTAAGCCATTAGTAATAAATCTTAACTGTTAGTTATTAGTTATAAGCGATAAATTATAGGTGACAATTTGATGATATTAAGTGATAAATTATAGGTTAGATAAATTAATTTGTAAAGCGCCCTTGAGGTGATTTTCCCACAAAAACGGCGCTATAAAAGTTATTTATTTATTATAATTATTATTAAAACGTCAACTGAAAATATGTGAAAACCGATTATTGATTATTTTGTAAATCCTATTTAAAGCTAGGTTGAATAGTTTTGCATTTTAAGGAAAATTTAACAACTGTTTATTTTCTAACTTTGTTAAGCGCCCTTGAGGTGATATTTCGTAAAAGTATTAAAAATATTACCATACTAGTAAATATGCCGGAAATTACTTACCGGTTTTATCAAAGTTTCAAGGTAGAATTTACGAGACATTAATATATTTTATTCTCACCTATTAAGCAAACTTTGCTGTTTCCGAAATTATGTCTATAATTTTTGTTAATTTAAAGCATGTTTTAAAAGTGGCTCTTTTGAATCTTCCTTTTCCAAGGGAACATATAGGTACATCGAAATAATAAATGTAATTTTACTAGCTATAGTGTAATACAATCAGATAGTAGTTGTTAGGATGGTAGGAAACCTTTTAAATAGACAAAATAATATCAATATTATTATTACAACCCATCGTAAAGTAGGTACTTGGTCGATATTTTGTAGCGTTAAATCTGTATGTATTGCGGAGTATTAAATTTTCATTTATTTATCTAGAAGACCGATTTTTATCGCTTGCTTGTAATCGTGATCATCATTTATCTCACTTTTCAAAGATTTTCAGTTGCCGTGGGGGATTATTTTGATAAACCACCTTTTGGCTTCGAATTTCGACGTATTTTATTTGAACTATTTTATATAAATATTTAATTTTTATATTTTTTATATTGAAAACCGCATAAGAGTCCCAACTGCTCCCAACCGCCTAAAACTAGCGAGACTATGGCATCCCCAATCGGGGTATGTTGTTAGGCTGAAAGTGGTGGGAAGGAGAAGAAAATGAAGAAGAGGAAGGTTGGGAAGTACCTGGCTATTCAGATCTTGTCATCAAACACGAATAAAGCTATTTCAAGCAACGTTCCGATTCTGAATTGTGGTCTTTCACCAGGGCGATACTTAGAGTATCTACCATTACTCTGGAACGTGCTGCAAATATGCTTAATTTAATTTTATATTAATTAAATGTGTTATGACACATATTGATTAAATGAAAGTTATTTGCGCTCGCCGAGTGTGAATCCATGAATTATGGATTCATAATTGAGAGTCTTACCACTCGATCATGGAGGCTGTCGAACTATACACGATAGTTAATAGAAGATATATCTATATATAAAGTTAATTTTCAGTATAAAGAAATAACAGCCTCTGTGGTGATATTTTTAATAGGCCATATAAGAGTTTTTTATGTTTTTAGCTGGCTTTCAACCGATACAAGAAATTATTCACATATTTTTAAGTTGTAGACTCATTAGAGTTTCTTTTGAAATTTTATTTGTTGAAAATGTTAATTTGTGTGTGTTGTTTGCAGCAATTTTAAAGTGCTATCAAGCTTATAAAAAATTAGAAAAAAATTTCAACGCACATTCACTCATTAAATAGAAGAAGAAAAACACCAGCTTTACGTGTAAACCATTTTATTTTGTGTCATGTTTAATTTAATGATGTTCCATCACAAATTTATTTATTTCCACAATTATCAAATGGATACATCAATTGTAATTAACCATCAAATAGTTGTAATAAAGCGGTGAATTCAACTATATTGTGCATTAAAAGGGTATGGAGCCATACGCTTTTCTCTACTATTTCAAATGTAACCGATTTTTTATTAAAAAAACACACTGTCGAAATTTAGAATTGACCACATTCTTTAAGAAATGTCCATTTGATGATGAATCCAGGTAAATCTTCTGTAGTAAATAAACCTGTTAATGATTAGTCCCCTTTTAGCACAGCTTAGGTCAGAACAGTTGCGACATGCAGACAATACGACAGGACATCAAATAATCTTTTTTCTCCGCTTGGTGGAAGTCATTATTGAACTGTTGATGTCGATTTAAAAAAAATAATGACGTGTAACGTAAATACTAAAATATAATGCCAAGCGTTATTACTAACGGAAAGTCCTGCTAAGTGAACCCAATTCAAAAAGAGAACACATAGAAGGTTGTTCTCTCCTTGATATGGTTTCCATGGTTCCCTTTATCAATAGTCGAATGCAAATAAAGCCTTCTTACTACCCATCTTACCCAATCTCCAACTATATGAAGAAATCCCTAAAAAATTTAAATACTTGAATACCTTTTAGACTTAATATGTTCTGTATAAAAAAAGTAGGGTAAATAAGTTAAGTAAAATATTATTCAATTGTTTGAAAATTATTGCTCGCCAAAGCACAAATATTGAAGTTTCTCCAAAAAATAGCGATTTTATTTATACTTTGTCCACTTTTGGACAAAAAGGAAGAAACTGAATGGATTTAAACTGAGTGATAAAATCTTTGTGATCTCGCAATTTTTTTTCTCAATATTCGCTACCTGCATCAGCTAATTAACTTTACACAATTTCCTTTGTGAGTACGTAATTGAAATTATCAAATTTAAAAAACAACATTTTCAAATCCCTGCCTACGTAAAAAAGTACCTACCCATTGTGTATTTTAGTAGACGTAAAGTTATTATTTCATTTTCATTGAATATTTCAAACCACAAAGTGATTGCTTTCTAGGAAAATATCAATATTTTTAAAAATCATTTTTTAGCTACATTCGATTCCATTATTGAAACAAAAATTCACTTATGTTGCGTACAGCATATCTACTCAGAAAATGTTAAAATAAAAGTTTTTCCTCAAACTTCTTTCTTTTTAACTGGTTTGGCAGATAACGAGAACGATGTAATTTTTTACTGTCAGAAAGTTCTTCGCCACCAACGTTTTCACCCTTCAGCTGCGCCAAATTTTCTTCTTTCAACCCTTAAATTCCTTTATTTCTGGTTAGGATACCTGTTCGAATATATCAACTTGAAGTTTTATCTCAAAAGTTCATCGTTTTTTCTAAAAAAAATGGAGTGTAGGAAGTTACAACTGTCACTAAGACAAAAAGGGACCGATACTTGAAATAAACGGGAAACTTGATATAATACAGTGAACTAATGCAAGGTTATTTTAAATTGATACGAAATATTTAAGGACGTTATAGAGGAGACATCAACAAGCTAACATGTTAATATGAACATAGATAGTGTCAGTTCTCAATAGTAATTAAACCACCACTTAAGCGGAAACGTCACTTGATAATGCAACAAAGTAATCACAAGGTAGTAATAACTTGGTATTTGATGATATAATGTTGTCTTGGCCTACAAATGGTTAACGCAAAATGTCAAATGGATTAGTAGAGACTTTAAAAAAAAATTTAAACAAATTATGGCAGCAAAATATGCGGAAATGTTTATTCCTCATACTTTTGGGACTCATAACATACCCCACATGGGGATATCATAGACCCGCTTACTCTGGGCAGTCGGGAGCAATTAAAACTCTCTTAAAAAACTCTATTAACTCCCTTCGCGGACTAGTCACTACCAACTGAAGCCCCAGCCCCGGCATCACTTCTTTCATGGCGATACGGGTAGATCATAAAATTTTCTAGCCGATTTCAATTACTTTTACGTCTCCTCCCCATCTTGGTTTAGAAATGAAACATGAGCATTTAGATGTAACCTTTGAATATATTCATAAATTGCGTATTTGAATATTTTGCAGTAAGTTCCAGCTTCCTGTAAACTTATTAAAGTAATTAATTTTTTTATGAAGTTAGTTATTAAATGATAATAGTATTGGCTGTAGTAGACATTATAAAGGTACTTTATTGAAAATGAGGTTTTACTGGGGATGCCATAGTCTCACTGGCTCTAGACGGTTGGAAGCAGTTGAGACTCTTGTGCAGTATTCACGTAAAAAAACACTATGCTTTTCCCATAAAATTGAATATTTTCACTAAACTATGAAAATTCGCTTGAATAGGTTAAGAACTAGTTCTTTTTCAATACAGTAAATATTATTGACACATGTTTGTTCTGTCTTGAAAATAAAGTTTATAATAATAATTTGTACGCATTTAGTTAGCACATCATAAAATGCCATCAGATACAGAAAACGTTATAGTGAGACAAGCCACAATATAAAGCAGAAAAAATCCGTAAAAAAGTATTCCTTCATATTTATTTATTTTTGTATAAACTAACCGAATATTGTCCAATTACAAAAAAAAATACATACCATGATGTGAATATAATACTAAAATAGAAGCAGAGAAAGAAAAGCACATTCATTCTATTATAATGAAGCAATGACAAAAATAGGACAAAATATACAAAAGAAAGAACATTCAAATCAAAGCTAAGGTCAAGTCAAAGTTTTAGAAGAGTCGTAAAGAATAACAAAAATCATTTAGACTGGTACCAAAAATGTCAAGACCATGGCTTGAGTTGACAAGTCTGGACGGTGGAGAATGATACCCATAATTAGTAGAGTGATGATTGAGAAAAATCAATTCATTGGAGTCTACGTCAAGGAATGTTGTACTGGATGAGTTGGAATAAAGAAGGTGAGTCAATAATATAATCAATAATTTTGAAAATGCAAATTAAATCTAAGTCTTTCCTACGCTTTTTTCTAATGAAGACATTTTAATGTTTGTTCAATTTTATCATATGAATTATTGCCTAATAATGTAAACAAATGAAAAATATATTTATGCGTACTCCATCGAACTAAATAAGTACTTACTAGCCCTAATTTTGCCAGTCAATTGTCTTATCAGAAAAAATAAGTACATCCCTATAATAAATATCATTGGTCTGCAATATAAACTATTTTGCCATATGTAATATAATATTTCAGTGATATTCCTATCTAAAACACTCAAACTACCTCCTCTTCGCTGACGATAACAACATTTTTAAAGCTATCAAAAGTTCAAACGATTCCATTCTTCTGCAGAATGATGTCGATTCCCTTATCAAATGGTCAAAAGTTAATAACCTACCCTTTAGCATTCAGGAATACTGTGTAGTAAAATTTACGAGGTCCAAAGACACGTTTTTGTTCCTCTACCAAATGAACAAAATAAATTTAAAGCAAAAAGATGAAATCAGAAACCTTGACGTGATTTTTGAGGCAAATATTTCGTTCAAGTCTCACATATCTGACACTGTCAGATATGTGAAAGTCAGAACTTCCTCGTACAAAAACACGCCAATATATAAAGCGATGGAACTATTCAATGAAGCTGCATCTTATAGATATATTTAGATGCACATATATAGAGTTCTGTTATTTTCTCTCGATATACGTACAAGAGTGACCGTTAGGTACATAACGATCTACAAAATCTTAAATAAAAAATATTTATTTTTTTTACATACCTTTTACACTTATTATATATTACCTCATAATGTGTGTATAAGAATGAACCTCTCTTTTATCGTATCTTTTTTATTTTTCGTTACTTACCTTATTTGCGTTATTATATCATAAATAGTGCGTCACACTACTTCAGTTTATTCTATAACTCTTTTGGATATATTATACCTTGTTTATAAATAATAATAATAATATTTGGACGATTTGTATAGCGCCGTTTTTGTGAAAAATCACCTCAAGGGCGCTGTACAGATCTTACTTTCTATCGTTACATATTAATTCCTAGTTTAAATAAGAATATATACAGGAACATACTTACCTGGCAGGTCCCATCAGATGGACACAATTATTAACTTAAAATTATGATTATTATTGTATTTTTTATTTATTTATTTTTAGTATTATTATTATTATTTTTTTAAATTAAAATTTATTTTCTTGATTTCTCAATAGAAAAAAATCTGAGCTTTTATGAATGTGCTTTCTGTCCACACTGTATTCAATCGTTTGAACGTTTTATTAATAGCATGTCATTATATGTGAGATGTACATAAATATTTAATTTCTTTTTTTACACCATGCATAATATTTTCATGTCATTCATCTCTTAATGTATTTGGTTTGGTACAACTGTTTTGATGAGATCTTGTTAAATAAATAAATAAATATGGCATAACAAAAAAACATCCAATCAAAATTCCATTTATTGATTAATAAAACACCAACCTACGGTTTATAATTACTTTTTAATTTCCAAAAACTGACTAATCACCTGAAATTTACTGATAACTTAATAGTGCCGTTAAAGTTTGCCGATAAACTTAAAATAACTACGTCATAACTTTAATCAGAAACGCGTTCGCGCAGTTAATATAACTTTCAAGTCAGGAAATTGTTAAATAAAATAGTTTTCTTCTTGGTTCCAGACAACTTTGTAAAAACAAGGGAAATTTAAGGAAGATGATTGAAAATAGGTAAAAGAGAGAAACATATTTTCATTATTGAGGCGCCTATCCCGACAGAGTGAACTTTCTGTTAAGAAAAGAAAACACGAGAGGAATTAAGGTTGTTAATGTTTTTTTGTGTAATAGCATACAAGAATACTATTCATTCCCCATGGAGCCATGGCTTACCTAATTGATAATATTTGTGAGATGAAAAAATGATTTGTCAAAATACTAGAGGTTTTTGTGGCAGGAATAAGGATTGCAACAGCTATGCAATAGAAAAGAATGACCTGACTTTTTAAAATCGCTGTGGTTACAGAAAAAAAAATCACAAAGCTAATGTTAATTTAAATTAACACTGAGTCTCAAAGAGTTATGAAAGTGTTTTGAAATTACACCCAATTTATTAATATCGATTCGGTGCGATCTGAATTTCAAATGTAGTGCTATATAGTATTGTAGAGGCATACCAGCTACAGGCAGATTTTTCACGGAACCATTGTGCATTTGAATTTCACATTGCACCAAAACTGAATTCGTGAATTTGCCGCATATTAGGGGGAACTCTCATCTATTTGGGAGACTGCCTTTGTGTGGATGATTTATCCTCTATTAGGGAGGTTTTCCGAGTTATTTGATGTGTTTTTCTTGAATGTTCTGATATTATTGCAATTAGATTATACGTTTTTTTTAATGTAGAGAAAGAAAACTTAATTTACAATAAATGGATTTAAAAAAGCAAATGTTTTATTCAATAAAAACTGAAGCTCATGTTATGTAAATTGTATTACGGTTATATAAAAACATTTATTTAATTTACAAAAATCCAATGTTTAATTCCGGGAAGAACAGTTTTAAGTGAACATATCTTATGAGCATTTTGCAGACGTAATATAAAATAAAAGCAACCTATAAAACTATGTACATTATATTGGTACTTGGAACAGTTACTGGTTTACAGAACAGCTTAAAATTTCTAACATTTCGTTATTAAATACTGGAAAAATCGTAGTCATGTTTAATTTTACAAACCAATATTTTATTGCAACCTCCACGATTGAATTTAGCATACAGGTTATTTAAAAAAATGTTTTTTCCACACAATTATGTTGTGTGAAAAATATGCACAAAAAGATATATGTACATTAGCAGTGTACATTGTACTGTGATTCAATCTTACATGGAGACAAGTATTAATTGGACAATAAACTTGAGGGCAGCTGATAAGAAAATATGTACATCCAAATATTATACACCTAGTAAGTAAAGAAATACGTCTAAATGAAGCGTTATACAAGAACGCGAATTGTCAGCAACTTCCTTAAATCAAAATTACACAGATAGCGCAAATATATAATAAAAAGTTGTCGCAACACTTTTATTGCCCGTTGGGAGCATTTTGAATTCACCGGAAACCTTTAAACCTTTGCTTAGAAACCTCATTGTCACATCGCGACGCATGGGTACCAAGTCCTTTTCGGGAACGAAATTCTGAAAGAGATAGGAATTTAATTTGGAAAAAACTCAATTTAAATAGGTTCGTATCGTGCGTTGAATCTCGTATGGCAAAAACTTCTGGTAGTACCTTAGGTTAAACACTATTTGTTGAATAAAAACTAACTGTAATTGTCCCTGGGTTTATTTTTTTGACAACTAGTAGTCATAACAAAGAGTCCATTAGCTCATAAATGACGCCACGAGTTGGAAATAATTGTGTTTAACCATGAAATCAATACAAAAAGTTTTTTCTTCATACAACCATTTTTTGTTGATTTATGTTATGGTTTCTTGTAAATATTTGTGACCTTTACTTACACAATATACCTAATAATTATATCATCAGTTGTCATTATCAAAATATTTTGAATTGTAGTTTATCAACATGTACAATTTCTTGTCCATTTCTGTGGGACCTTTTAAATAGTATACATTTTTATTATGATTTTATTTTAAATTTGGCACTGGGTCATAACGTAATATTATTAAAGCCCTCTTGAAACCAGAGCATGCAGTCCTGATTCAATTACTCCTCGCCAGATGGCAGCAGGAGCCTTTACTTACCCAAGTAACGAACCAATAAATATTTGTCCTCGCTAACTTCCTCCCCTTTGGGAGGACTTAAATAACAGATTTACTTATTTCTTCTCGGTTGCCGTCGACTCCAGCTGTGGATGTAACAAGTAATATTTGTATTTAAGATCAAAGAACCTTTTATAGGAATTCTAATAATCATTAATTAATGAGAAGCGACGACCCTATCATTTATTTATCTCCCCAATTCGAAAAAAAACTTAGTTGCGAGTTTTCAAATAGAAAAATTTATGTATTTTTGTACGGGAATTGAAATAGGAACATTATAGGTAGCACAATTAGAATTGACCCAAAAAACATAGACTTAGGAATGTGTATATTGGTGCATATGAATACACTTCTGACAGTGATGTCCTTGAGATACGTCACTGAGAAACAGCGTTTTATCTTGCTTACGTCTACTTATTGTTTTTAGTAAAAAAAATACAAGTGCATACGTTGTTTGACTTTGAAAATTCGAAATTATTTACGGTATGTTGTTTTTATCTAATTGTTATTTTTTACGAATTTAAAGTTAACATGGTTGAAACATGCTGTATGCAAGAAATACGTACTGTGTTCGTATTAACTCTAACTGCTATACTTATCCATTGTAAGGTACGATTATATTTATTCAAAACGGTTTATGAACTACGTACGAGAACTTCTTGATAATTCTTCACTTTACTATTTTTATTCTTCTTACTTATTTATTCGTCAATATGTTAATTTGATTAGTATTTCATCCTTACTCACTGCGTGCGAAGGAATATAAATAGGCAGGAAATTATTTTTTTTGTGGACGTAATGGTAATTTTAAAATTTATTTAAAATTCATCAATTCAATGATTCTTATACTTTGCTAATACTTTTCAGTGCAAATGTTTAAAAATAAATAAATTGTGTGTTATCTTTTGCTTTGTATTTACATTTTACATGACTGTACTGCTATACTATGCGAACAGTACTGATTCATATATTTATAGGTTTTGTGCTAAATTTGTAGAACTCCATTGTAATTTTTATAATTAACTTTTAATCAAATTTAATATTATTATTTCTAATTTTGAAACTGTTAATTCGTGGTGGAATTCCATTTTAATGATTTAATAAAACAAATTTGTAACTTTATTCCACTTTTATTATTTTGACTGGACCGGTTTCAGCCTATGACGGCCATCTTCAGACTAGTACAAATGTTTGTTAACCTACGGCTTATATACTATTTTTGGGGATGTCAGGGGTAGTAAACAATGATTTTACTTTAATTATATTCATCAGTATTGTTGCATGATTTTAATAGTTACAGGGTAAAAGTTACTTTTAATTTATTGGTATTACTATTTTATATATCTATCTGGAATATTTATTTATTTTATTTGATATTTAAGATGGGTTACAGTTGCATTTCTATAAATATGAATTGACAATGTATTTATATAATGAAAGGTTGGTGAATACTGATTGTTAATGAGTTTACTTTAGGTTTTCCCATCTCAATTGTGATGTCCAGATGTACAACATAATTTTCTAATTATTGGGTTACTCCCAGCATTATGGTATATTAGTTTTATGATTCTATTCATTATGCACTGTTAGAGTAGATTACTTCTATTATTATAATTTCTCGGTATCAAGGGATTTTTGAGTGCTATGCACTTTGGTAATGACTTACATTTATTGTTATTACCTATTGATTGTTTGGGATTTTTTTTAAGTGCATTTACATTATGATATGTTTTTAGTTAGGAATATACATTATTACATTGGATCGGATGATAAAATTATAATGGGTACAACAGCGGAGACTTTACAAATGATTCTAGTTGTTTATTCATGACAAATTGTGGGTCAACTTTATTAGTTAGACGGGTTATTTCCATTGATTCTAGTCTGTCTAATTTTTGTCCTTTCACGCACGTGTGTAGGACTTTAACATCTCTGTCTTTTGTCAAACGAGTGTTTGTTATCTAGTAGGTGCAATGCAACGTTCGAAAGTTCACCTTTATCGTTAACCCAATTGGTGAAATGTTCTTTAATGCGTGTTTTGAACGCTCTACCCGTTTGGCCTATGTACTGTGACGGGCAATTAGAGCAATTAACTTGATAAACCCCTGAGTTATCTAGTTTTTCTCTCTTGTCTTTATTGTTGATCAAAATTTTTCCTAAGGAATTTACATTGTAAAAGGCTGTTCTACATTTATCATTATTTGTAATTCTCGAGATTTTTTAGTGGATAATTCGCCAATATATGGGATTTTTGCCCATTGTTTGGTGAGAACTTCGTCATTTTTCTGTGTAAGGCCTTGTGAAATTAGTTTTAATGTTAGGGTTTTTTCTTTTTCTTTATTAAATTATTAATTGTTCCGCTACTATATCCATTATTGTTGGCAATATTTTTAATAACATTAAGTTCATTATTAAAATTAATACAATTTAAGGGTACGTGTAAAAGTCTGTGAATGAGTGAATGGAATACCGATAATTTGTGTGAGATGTGATGTCTGGATGTATTGTGTATGATATTATCACTATATGTTGGTTTTCTATAAATGGCAAATTCTAATTTATTATTGTTGATTTCGATACCTATGTCTAAAAAGTTGATTTTGTTTCCCCCCATTTCCATAGTAAACTGGATTGACCGATTGATTTTATTAATTTCTTTTAGAAAAATATCTAATTGTCTATGCGTTCCTGTCCAGATAATTAAAATGTCATCTACATATCTCCGATAGAAGAAAACATTTTTAAAAGATTTTAGTTTTTCAATTGATTCTTCCATGTAATCCATGAAGAATTCAGCTAGAACCAATAGAATTTGCCATTTATAGAAAACCAACATATAGTGATAATATCATACACAATACATCCAGACATCACATCTCACACAAATTATCGGTATTCCATTCACTCATTCACAGACTTTTACACGTACCCTTAAATTGTATTAATTTTAATAATGAACTTAATGTTATTAAAAATATTGCCAACAATAATGGATATAGTAGCGGAACAATTAATAATTTAATAAAGAAAAAAGAAAAAACCCTAACATTAAAACTAATTTCACAAGGCCTTACACAGAAAAATGACGAAGTTCTCACCAAACAATGGGCAAAAATCCCATATATTGGCGAATTATCCACTAAAATCTCGAGAATTACAAATAATGATAAATGTAGAACAGCCTTTTACAATGTAAATTCCTTAGGAAAAATTTTGATCAACAATAAAGACAAGAGAGAAAAACTAGATAACTCAGGGGTTTATCAAGTTAATTGCTCTAATTGCCCGTCACAGTACATAGGCCAAACGGGTAGAGCGTTCAAAACACGCATTAAAGAACATTTCACCAATTGGGTTAACGATAAAGGTGAACTTTCGAACGTTGCATTGCACCTACTAGATAACAAACACTCGTTTGACAAAGACAGAGATGTTAAAGTCCTACACACGTGCGTGAAAGGACAAAAATTAGACAGACTAGAATCAATGGAAATAACCCGTCTAACTAATAAAGTTGACCCACAATTTGTCATGAATAAACAACTAGAATCATTTGTAAAGTCTCCGCTGTTGTACCCATTATAATTTTATCATCCGATCCAATGTAATAATGTATATTCCTAACTAAAAACATATCATAATGTAAATGCACTTAAAAAAAAAATCCTTAAACAATCAATAGGTAATAACAATAAATGTAAGTCATTACCAAAGTGCATAGCACTCAAAAATCCCTTGATACCGAGAAATTATAATAATAGAAGTAATCTACTCTAACAGTGCATAATGAATAGAATCATAAAAACTAATATACCATAATGCTGGGAGTAACCCAATAATTAGAAAATTATGTTGTACATCTGGACATCACAATTGAGATGGGAAAACCTAAAGTAAACTCATTAACAATCAGTATTCACCAACCTTTCATTATATAAATACATTGTCAATTCATATTTATAGAAATGCAACTGTAACCCATCTTAAATATCAAATAAAATAAATAAATATTCCAGATAGATATATAAAATAGTAATACCAATAAATTAAAAGTAACTTTTACCCTGTAACTATTAAAATCATGCAACAATACTGATGAATATAATTAAAGTAAAATCATTGTTTACTACCCCTGACATCCCCAAAAATAGTATATAAGCCGTAGGTTAACAAACATTTGTACTAGTCTGAAGATGGCCGTCATAGGCTGAAACCGGTCCAGTCAAAATAATAAAAGTGGAATAAAGTTACAAATTTGTTTTATTAAATTTAATATTATTATTATTTAGTTCAGCTAGTTTTAATTTTTTTTTTTATGTCAGCTGTTAATGATAATAATATTAAAATTGATTTAAGTTAAATGACAAAAATTAAAATCCTATAAATATATCGAATGCATTAAGCCTAATTTAACGGGTTACAAATACATAATTATTTAAACTGCTTACAATCAGTGGCGGCTCGTGACTTTTTAGTGTCCTAGAGTGGTAAGATTGAAAAAACACGTCATCATTGATGTTGTTGTAAGCGAAAACATTTTTGTTTGTTTTTCGAAATTTCAACTTTTTGTATGAAGATTTTTCAGAAACCCGTGCGGTTAACCACCAAAACTGAAAAATCCTGAAAATCTTCATACAAAAAATAAAATCTTGAAAAAAAAAACAAAAATTATTTTCGGCTATAACAACACCAACAATGTCGTATTTTTCAATCTTAGCACTCTAGCACATTAAAAACTCACGAGCCGCCACTGCTTACAATACGAGCAAAAGAGTTGATTTTTCCGATAATTATCTGCAAATAATTACGTTTTCACGATTCAAAAACATACAGTATTTATTATACTTCACAATTTGCGATCTAACTGGAATAATAATACATTTTAATGTATGTGGTATACAATTAATAATACAAAATATCACGCAAATAAATAGTACGTATTGAAATAATATAATAATAAATGTATTATATTATGATAACAAGAATTAAAAAAAAAAAAAAAAAATGTATGTTTTCGTAGAAAGCAATCACTTTGTGGTGTGAAATGAAAAAATTCATGAAAAAATAATTTTGTATCAGACCACAGGTTTTATTTCGATTTTTATGATAATTATATATATTATATTCTTAATAATCATTCTAATTTGTCCAATAGTCCAATATTAGGTATTTTTTCTCGTATACTCATAAAATTTATCATTATTCTTTTATCACCTTCTCGTTTTTCCTCTTTTATTTCATATTATCTGTCTCTTTCTCTCTGTTGCTTTATTATAAATTATTTTGTTTTTTCATTCTTCTCTTATGTATATATAACCGCACACTATGTATTTTTTGTTCAGTTTGATTTTGTACCCTGATGCCAAACCAGTGGGTCATAATTTTTTAAATCTATGGTCATATACAAAGTTATTTTTTAATATGTCATTAAATATATATGTGTGTGAATACCGTACAAGACTCTTAACTGCTCTCAATTTTCTGGAGCCAGTGAGGTTATGGCATCCACAATAAGAGTATATTGTGAGGCTGAAAATAGTTGAGATTCATATATATATAACAATATTGTAATTCTAAGAATAATGGAATAAATTAGAAATCGGTTGACTCCATAGTTGTAACAGCGTTTTTGATGAAAATAAAATAGTTTTAGATATAACACGTTTACTCGCTGAGTAATTAGGTATCCCTAAAAACATCTACACTTTTCAAAATCCACCATGAAAGCTTCGTTTGAAAGCGTGTTTTGTCTGCGCTAGTTTTTAAGCTCATTAATAAACCTGAAAGCACAACTGTACGTCCGGTAGTTCGAGTACTTCGGTACATCAGATGCGTTCGTATGGCGCGCGCTGTTTTTGTTCCATCATTTTTATCACATGAAACCATTTTGTCTGTCATGGCGAACATTGCACACTGCAGGTATTTTTGGATAAGCAATGCACTTCCCTTATAGATAAAATACCCCCCATTGGATTATACAAGAACCAGTGGTTCTAATTTATTTATTTATTTTCTATTAGTACGAGCACTCTTTTATGGAATGTTTACATGACCTGTTGTTCGCTGGATACGTGTTAATTTATTGAAAAAATAAAAATCACATATGATTAACTTTTTTTCAAAGACGTACGTAAAGTTAAAGTGAAATAACGTGTCCATGTAAAATAAAATAAATCAATATAGTAGATAAAATAAAATAAACGATCTAGGGTTATTAAGGGTTAGCTTAAGCGCTTTAAAATTTCACCGTTTTTATTGTCTGGAATTTTCAGATCAACAGAACTTTATTTGGGTTCTTTGTAATTTTTTTTTAATTTTTCGAGAAGAAAATTAAAATTGAAGAATGGTGGTGAATTCTGGCGATGCTGGGTAGGGGCTGGTCATGATATCTTTTGGACCGTTTGTTACAGAAGTCTGATATTCAAATACACCGTAAGTTTCCAGCTGGTTTCATACAGCCTTATTGCTAATTCCGTCTTTACTTCTCCTCCCACACAGTTAACGTCGATGAATGGTGTTTCCATAGAATGACAAACCTGCAATCCTAAATTCCTGTCCCAGTAGATCTCAGTATTTAACTACAGGTGGTTTACGTTACCTGTATCTATATTATCTAGAATCTGAACTGTTGTGTTTCGGGAACTGAATCCCATTCTGCCGGATCCGTATTGTTTGATAGAACAACAGGAATTCTTGGAAATAGGATGGTATTGCGTGGAAACCGCAAGTATTAGACAAGTGTTGAGACATTCTGGGAAAGGAACTAATAACAACAGAATTGCTGATTTCAACAAACATTATTTTGTGACCGGTTAGTAGCTGAGTGAACAAACGCATCGGTTTCCCATCCGGGCGTCGTGGGTTCAACTCCTCTTCTCGCTAAGCTCCATCGTTGCACAAGCAACATTTTCCGCTCATTATGATTGCAGTAGGATTTTTTCAAATTTTGTCAAGTTAACTCGGATATGTTTTTCTTTCTTTAAAAAAATAAAGTAAAATGAACTAATCGTACGTATATATATTATTTAGAGTTGGTAACTACAAAAAATGTAATTTTTTATGCAATTTATTAAACGACAGCATCTACCAGACGTTGAGTCAGTAAAAAAAATTATTATTTTTTTATGAGGGATGAAAGTCGGTTTACTTTGTTGCATCTTACAAAAAATTGCATTTTAGCTATCGTAAAGAATGATGATACTATATTATTTCACTGGAAGTATCTGCTTTCATCAATCAAACGGAGACAAACTTTTTAATAAATAATGTACAACACATTAAATAAAATAGTGAGCGTAGAATTGATTGAATGAGATTAACGAATGTGAAGTTTTTATAGATTGGAAACTTATTTTCAGTCCGAAAGATTACAAATCTCATATATATTGTGCGAGTAGATGGAAGAAGAAAGAAAGTGATTAAAATAATGAAATACTTGAAGTAATTGTACAAATGTGAATAACAGACGAGCATGCCTGAAAAAGTGAATGCAGAAAAGTGTCTGAATCATTTGCTGTGTCGGTTAGTAAGGCATCATACATAGATGCAATCAAAATATATACTTTGTTTGAATGGAGCAAGTACATTGAGCACCAAAGATTAAAAAAAAAAATATTATAGCACATAAATGTGCCTCGTCGAACGTGTGTACTTTAAACAGCTAACTTTTATATTTTCGTAGAAAGCAATCTCATTGTGGTTTAAAAAATTTAAAGAAATGAAAAAAGAACGTTTTATTAATTTATTATTCTTTACTGTGTAAAAAATATCTTTGACATTTTGCCTCTTTCAATTCATATTATATGTCTCTTTCTCTTTGTTCCTTTGTTATAATTCAAATGTTATTTTATTTTTTTCTCATTGTTCTGTTATTTTATTTTATATTTTGTTCTCCCTTTGTGTTTTAGTTAAGTTTACTTTTGCGCCCTGATGACGCTAGGGCTAAGCGAAACCGGTCAGTCATAAAAATTAAAGTAATATTTGTGATCTTATACAAAGTCATTTTTCATTTCTTTAGGTAACTTAAGTAACAAAATTCTTGTTAAATAGAGAATTTAATTACTTAGGCAAGTCTATTAGTAGGTCAACTCTTTGAGAAAAGCTCACATTAGTTGAAGTAGAGAGTTAGGAGGAGAACGTTAAGGTGGATTATATTGACTACGGTAAGGTTACATTTTCAAAGGTGGAAAAAGTTTGCGAAGCTGCGCTATACAGCATTTACAGTTCAAATACAAAATTCAGACGCGGTTGGCTGAAACAAACAGCGTAACGACCGCAAACACTGCCTACAATTTGCAATAAACATTTTGGGCAAATAAACAGCCCGCGGCCGGCTCTGCCCGCTAGCTGGCTGCCTGGCTGCCTGCAGCGAGTACCAGCCAGCAGCTTACAGGGAACAAGAACCGGCTCAATTAAAAAAAAAAAACAAATGTTCTTTTTCATTTTTAACTGATATAATCAGATTTTCGTTTTCTTTTCATAAATTTTTGCGTCCGCTTAAAAACACATAAACTTAATTACCCAGCTTAACTGAGCTTCAACACTCTACGAGTATTTCGCTAACGTATTATAAATAAGTAAATATATATCATCGCTGGAAAGGCAAAAGGGCTTAAGCGATACCTTAATAAAAAAAAAAAAAAAAAAAAAAAAAAGTGGTTAAAAACAAAGTATATGTGTTCTATTTATAAAAAAAAAAACAGTTTAACATATAATTTTGATCAGTTATTTTTTCTGTATCGAAAGCTGTGACTCTCGTTTGATTCTGAAGACCTTTGTGGCTCTTCAGCCATCTAAAATATAATTAACACATGAGAGAAGGTTTGACTCAAGCGACACAAGTTAAGGACTTTTAAACTTTTGACTCAGTAAAAGCATTGAGTTACCTGAGCTTACTTTTTTTTTAAAATCCAACCAGGTACTAAAGACTTATGAATTTTATTGTAAAACGAAAAAAACTCTAAAGTGTTTTTGATGTAAACTTTACAAAATGGCGCTTCAGCTTTTCGCCTCAGCTCAGCTCAGCGTCTTTCCGGCGACGATATGTATGCACTTAGAATCAAAAAGTTGTCTGAAATGGATAAAGCTATACTTAATAACCAGGTCTGTAAAAACAAGTACTTCCCAACCTTCCCCCTCTTTTATTATTATTTATTTCTCATTTCCTTCTGTCCTACAAGATTTCCCTATTAGAGGTGACATGGCCTTACTGACTCCAGGCAGTGAGTTATTAAGCTTAAAGAAAGGTTAATTTATTTATATTATTGGTGATAAACGTTAACAGGCCAGTGTTCAAAAGCTCCTTATCTCAAAGTTACCAAAAAACATTTTATCTTTTTGTCATGAGCAATATGTCTAAAAATAAATAGTTTTGTCCACGGTCTGAGACAACGCACGTGAGCCATTCCTAACTAGCAAATAAATAATTTAGCAATCGAAAGAGGAAAATAAAGTGTTCGAAATCAATTGCGCATATGATAATATACTCGGGTTTTCCCATGAATGTTCAACTATTTATTAACTTATTTGCCTGTTGAAAATGGCTCATGCGCTAACCTCGCAGTTTCTGGAAAAAGTCAATGGAAAACTAGGAATTTTTATGAACCTAAATAAAACACTCGTTCTTTGGCACTGAAAAAATGAGATATAATCCTGAAAATATTAAATAGAATAGAGTGAAATAACCTTGGAGGACATGGGAAGGTATCTTTGCGAAACAGTGTAGTCAGGAAGGTTGACTTTATACTGACTCGATAAAAAGAGACAAAGAAATATTAAATAATGTTGGAAAGCCTATTAGTTACCGCCCACATGGAATTTGGACATTTTACCAAACATGTTTGAACACATTCAACAAAACAATATCAATACACGATTTAAATGATTAATAATGTCAAAATATCACACTAAAACTCAAACAGAAAGTTTACTTAAATAATGATGGAAGCTTTTTGTTGATTTTAAGTCTTTAATCATTAAAAATGTGAAAATTCTAAAGTTCGGTCAAAAACATTTAAAACTGTTGAAATACCACTAAAAACTGATGTTTTATAATCTTTATTTGGTCTTATTTGAACATTCACGCACAGCACATTTCACCATCATGTTTGATTTATTTTGTAAAACTACTGGAAGTTTTTAATCAACAGAAATATAAGAAATAACCTAAAAATACGTTGACGTAAGTTGTGCGACTCAATGATGTGAAGTTAGCGCGGATGGAGAACATTCTTACATACTTAGAAGTGCTGCAATATTACGTGACAACTTTTCTTGTCTCTTTCTTTCTCTCTTGTTATACGAGGTAAAAACCCGAAGAAAGTGATTTATTGCAAATATGTATAGGTTGGGTAAAAATATTTAGCTCTCTCTCCATATATATTTTTACTCCAAGGAAATAACTTTGTTGTCGCAGTCAACTTCCGTACGTCCACTGAATTAAAAATCCTGATATTCCTTTAGTGGTTTGTATGAAACATTCCCAAAGTAATCTGTTCAGCCAGCGGCGATTTGGCCGACGCAGGTAGTTAAATGTCCTTAATTCGTCGAGAGTTTGACGGCGGAGCTTATGGTATAGTTTTTGGTTTGCGGCCGAGTGCCCTTTGACCAATAATCATTCTGCTTTAACTGTCCAGTGTTTAGTGCCGCTCTGCGCAGTTTCAAGTGGCGGTCGGTTGTTTGAATTAGCGTTATTGCAGCGGCCACATTCAAAATCATGCAATTATTTAACTATGCATAAAAGCTTCGTTCATGCATCCGTGTCCGGTCAATTTTTGAATCGAAATAATCCTTTTTTTTAATAAAAAAAGTAAAATACCAACTTGCTTCAGTAGATGAATTACGAAAATCTTCCTCCTCTATTATATAATAGTCCTATTTTAGAGCTTTATTATTTTATTTTAGGCTATTCTATTAATAGTAAAAAAAAAAATTGAAATTCTGAAAAATCGATAAAACTGCATTCAACTGTCAAACGTTGTTCCATACAAATGCCAAAAACAAATACGTACTATTTTCTAAAGATCTCTCAATTCTATTTTAGAGCTTGTCAACATTTTTACTACGCAAGTTAAATTACTTCTAAATAATTGAAGAAATTTAAAAAAGTACTTTGTATAGGACCACGGATATTATTTTATTTTTTATGACAGACCGGTTTTGCTTAGCCAAAGCATCATCAAGGTACAAAATTAAACTAAACAAAAAATACAGAGTGTGCGGTTATATATACATACAGGGGGAGAAAAAATACAAATAAAATAACAGAAATGAGATAGAACAAAAAAATACAATAGAATTAAATTTGAATTATAACAAAGGAACAGAGAGAAAGAGACAGATAATATGAATCGAAAGAGACAAATCGTCAACTGATAAGGTGATTAAAGAATAATGATGAATTGTACGAGTTTACAGGAAATATACATAATATTGGACTACTGGACAAATTTACCTGATTATTAGAAATATGATTATTAATTTTAATGGCTTTGTTTAATTCTATTGCTTCAAAATTATTTAATCATGGCAACATAAGTATATTTATTTTATATTTTCCCTCTGTATGTATATATAACGGCACACTGTGTATTTTTATTTTAATTTAATTTTGTACCCTGATGATGCTGAGGTTATGCGAAACCAATCGGTCATAAAAAAATAACACAATATTCGTGGATTTACACAAGGTAATTATTTAGGAGTAATTAACTTACGTAATAAAAATATTGACAAGGTCTAAAACAGATTTGAGAGATTTTTAGAAAAGCCAAAGATGGTATTTGTTTTTGGCTTTTCAATAAAAGTTTTTAATTTATCCAAGGCAAAAAAATTACCTTTACAAAATAAAAAGATGCAATACAATTTAACAATAGTAACCAAAGGATAAATAACTAACAAAGATGATTCAATTATGAACCATTCTTATAAAAACTAAAATCAATAGTAAAATTCCTATATTCTCAACCATTGTACTACATCACCATACTTTAGCTCCTTCAACCAGAATTAAGAAGAAGGAGGCTGTACGTATGTTAAAGTAAATTTGCTTAAATTATCGTTCTTCAAAATACGAAAGCCAGGAATATGAAGAGCGCTCGAACTCCTCCATTCATCACAAATGAAATAAAGTGATCAACAAAAGAAAATCCCATTTGGCTTCTGACGATTTTTCTTTTCTCCACCGTTATCTCGTTTAAACAGAATTCAGCGCTGTTTATCTGCGTCCCGGCATTAAGGCTATTTTATTACGGGAATAAATGTTTACAGGGATTATAATGCGAAGGTTGATTTTAAAGTAGACATTATTATTGTTGTTTTTATTTTTGAATGTACTATTACTGGTGTTGCCATTCGTTTAAATTGTATATACTAGATGTTTGTTGAATTGGGTACGAAACATTAAGCGATTAAACAAGTTTTTTAAATGTATTCATTATTTTTTGATAATCTGTCCGGAATAGAAAACATAATTTTCAGAAAAAAAATATTTTTGGTTTTCGTAAGGGTGGCGATGTTTGTGGCCGAGATGTTAAGGTCTACGGTTAGGAGGTCGCGGGTTCAAAATCAAATTGCGTTGTATAACGTTATAAATTAAATTAAATAAATGCTTTCTGTGTTTGCAACACGTAACAGAGAGGTAGATACTATAAGTATCGCCCTGGCGAAAGACAGAATCGAAACGTTGCTTGAAATTGCTCATACCAATGAAATCATTAAATTCACATTTAATGAAATGAAACAATAACTTTGTATAATACTATTTTTATTAATATTTATTATTTATTTTATTAATATTTATTATTTATTTTACTTAATATTTATTATTTATTTTATTAATATTTATTATTTATTTATTCAGAAATATGTGGTCTTATACAAAGTTATTGTTTCATTTCAATGAATATTTCAAACCACAAAGATATAAAATTCACATTTGTTAAATGAAACACTGCTACAAAGACGGGTTATTTTCGACATCACATAATTGTACAGAATCATTACTTTATCAATGACAGTCCTTACATGCCAATCCTCGTAAATACAAACAAGGACAATACGATAGATGTTTTTGCAGGTTTCTCGAATGAATTATTAAATAGAGTGTCAAACAGTAATTTTTTGTTGTTGTATTTTTTGGGCATTAACTATGTAACAATTTCTACGTTTTGTTAGTTTTGTCTTTCCAATGTATATTTTTTTACTTAATTTTAAATGATTAGCTACCGGTTTCGATCCGTCCGTATCTTTTACTAGCGATTTAAAACATAAATTATACAAGTACAGATATTTTTAGATGAGGGGGGTAGTAGGAGTGGTGATTTGAAGATGATCATTTACTAAAAACAGGCCATAGCTTTAATAAAGAAAAAAATTCACTTTCAAATATGATAATATGAATTATTACCCTTAAATCAAATACAAATCTAAAAGTAAATGGAAAACTTTAATAATTTTTTTTTCACGTCAATCATAGACATATTGTATAGTTCTTCGGTTCTAAGTTTTCATTATTTAAAAAAATCTTTACTCATCATATTTTTAACTATCAGCTTTATGTTATTTTCATCAAAGTATTAACGAAGATCAATATGTAAAATATCGAAAGCACATAATATGCGCGCTTACATTTGAGGCACGCTTTCACACAAACTATTAAAACTTGATATACCCAAAGAGTCTGTAGTTCTAAAAACTAACGACAAAATCTATAAATATAAACTTTTAAAAGTTCCTTGAGAGAGAATCAAATAAATATTTGAAGATTTGGCCGGAGATGACATTGACTCATATCATTATTTTTTAACATGAGGAACCGATTATAATATTATTTGATAATAATTTTTGGTAAAAGTTTTTTGTTTTGTGTGTATTATATTTTGTTGGTATAAATATTAACATATTCATATCCTTAGAGGTTCTTGACAAATATATTGATGTAATCTTATAAGCGCTGGCTTTTCGAAAAATTTGCTGAATTTATAAACGGGTTTTATGGTAAATTTCCGCCTTTTTCACATTTAATATTATAAGCAACGTAAACACTGAAAAAATCTAATAAAAAAGAAAATGAAATTCATATTTTATGTCGTGAAAAATATATAATATCGTTAAGTCATTTTTCCGTATTAGACAAAGGTGAGTTTTCATGAGAATATGTTAGTAAAACATTTACCTCGAGGAATTATTCATCACGTTATGGGCCATTTGTATCAATTTTATTTTAATAAGGTTAAATATAAATGAAATTTCTTGTTCCATAAATTAAAATGTTGGTATGCATTATGTAGCACATATTTTGATGATTTCAAGATTTTACTTATGTAATTGATGTATATTTTTACGTAATTAGGGGACCACAGAGTTTCCATATTTTGTGGATATTTTATATATATATATATATATATATATATATATATATATATATATATATATATATATATATATATATATATATATATATATTAATGGTAGAATATATATTATATATATATAATTTGGTTTATATTTCGGACATAAAAATATATATCAAATGTCTAGAATTACAAATTCTCCTAATTCTCTTATTAATTTGGTTTTCAGTTTTAATGACATAAAACAAAAAATACCTCAAATGTCTCGGTTTTCACAAAATCACCACAAGAGCACGGTACAAGTTTTAATTTCTAGTTAACATTAATTCCTAGTTTTTATTTATATTTATTTAAATTAAATAACAGAGTAAATATAGAGAAACATACTTATCTGGTAGGTCACTTCTAATAGACACGGCATAGAGTAGTGTGCTAAATTTTCATATTAATGACATGAGGAGAGTAGTTCCATGACAAAACAGATTGTGATAAAAAACCTAACATAATCTTACATATCCGAATCTAACCCCGTTAGATTATATAGTTTTTTTAATAATTTTTAATTACAAGTTTTATTTTTTATTATTCTAGTTACAGAAAAAAGTTTATATGAAAATTAAGACACCATCTAGAATTTGACTAAATGAATTGCTGAACTTTTTCATTAGAAATTAATGTCCTAAATTTTGAGGTTCAATTTAACTTTTGATTTGGAATGTCTTTAGGGTGTACATCCCTTTCGTAGTGTGTTTTCTCAATTGGTGAATTGTTGTATAAAATGGTATGGAGAATGTTAAAAAAATGTACCGACCTTGGTTTGAGAGGAAACACAGTGAGGCGGCACTATAACACTCTTGGACCACGGAATTTCAGCAACCGATTAAAAGAATTACTAGAATCAGCAAACTAATACTATCCTTGTTAGAAAGCATAGTATTTAATAAATAATTCATGGATTAAATCAATTTATATTGATGCGCGTAAGTTTTAAAAATTATTTCAACATAAGCGTCCTAGTGTGAACATACTAACATTAACACAGCGATGAATTGGGCGGAAATGTTCACCTCGGCAAAATTATTATGAGTAACAGGATCTGACCATAATTTTCTATGAATTTCACTTCTGAAGTATTCTGAGAAAATTAAGGCACGTTATTTATGGCATGAAATTTGTCACGTAATTAACTCGTAATTTTTGAGACGTATGTATGTTAGTCGTGAAACAAATGTTCACTATTTCTGAAGTGGTTGGTTTTCTCAGAAGGTTTTCCTCGCTGTAAATTAGTGACATATAACGGAGATCACGTATTCCAAACTCAAGGATTGTGGGATTTTTCACATTTAATTATAATCTGGTATATTTTATCCTCGTTTCTTCTTGCTTCAAATAACTTTATCTGTATTTAATTACTTCCCAACCATCATCTTGTCCTTTTTCTCCGCATTCCTTTCAGCCTCGCAACAATCTCTTGACGGGTACGCCATTCTTTATCTGGTTTTTGGGAGTACTTGCAATAATACTTGGCTAATTTATATAGCGTGATTTTTGTGAAATATCATCTCAAGGGCGCTTGAGGTGTGCGTATTAGAGTGGTAGAAACTCTCCGCAATGCCCTGGTGAAAGACTATCTTTCAGAAATGATAGGTCGCATGAAATAACTTTAGCTGTGTAAGTGACTAGATATCAAGAGCCAAATGCTTTCTAACCTACTTCTTTCCAATTTCCTTCACCTTTCAACCCTAACATACACTAATTTGGGATGCTATCGTTCAACTGGGTCCGGGCAGTACACTTAAAAAATATTACAAAAATACTACCTGCACCCATATATGTTTTTTTAAAGTTGTATGGAACGTTGAATAAAGTTGTTAAGCGATTAATAATAAGGTACGCATTAATATTTACTGCGTAATCTTTATTCCCCCAAGCATAGATCAATGGCCCGGCGTAGCACGGTTGTTTTTGCATTACACACGCCATTTGCCAAAACGGCTTAAATTTATTAACAAAAACAACGATGTCAGAGTTCAATGGAAGAGAAAGGAAAAATATCGCGGCCTGTTTACGATCAAGGGGCGTTGTGTTCTGTCGTTCCACTACTGAAATGTTTTCAAAATTTACAGCGCGCAAAATAGCTCGGATTTGTATTGACCAGAGTTATAATAAATATAAAGGACGTGTTACGCCAGTCACTAGAAAATACAATTTTTAAAGAATACACTCTAGTGAAAATAATTCATTCCACCAATGCTCTGCTGCTGAGTTATTTTAAAAAAATATGTACATGTATTTTTATCATTTTTCTCAAGAAATATTAATCAACATATTTTACGAAGAAATATTAATTTGTAATTAGGTTTTTAACGATTACGGTTTTCGCCCATCAACCTTTTGTCGTTTTTTAAAGAATGTTAAATATACAGGTATGCGAATAATAACATATCAATAATATTCGTCAAAAATTAAAGTTCGTTAACACACTCGAACATCCAACTAATTCTGAATTATTATTGTGCAAAATAATTCAATTAAGGTGTGAGGATGAACTACATCCACCGCTCACGCCACAGAAACAATGACCTAGACTACCCACTCCACCAAATCCAGCAGAAATAGCCTAGATTGCTGATACAATAAAACCATTATGTTTCCGACATGCCAGTTTAACGGAGGACGACGACTTCCCCAGCCGCAGTGGTGAGTAAAATAGATTGCACCATCTAAAATACTTCACCCCGCTCCTCTAAGTGAATAGTTGACAAAACACACTCTACACCAAACAGACGTCCTGTATTTTTGTACTTTGAGAAACGCTGAGGCGGTAGCCTTCGGTTGCCGCTGACTCATCTCATTCTACACGGTGACTTACGGAATACCGGAGGTACTCAATACATCACTTAGTAGTAATTCACAACACACCGTGAAACTCTTACAGATTTATTTTAATTTTATAGAAACCAATCACTTTGTGGTTTGACATATTTAATAAAAATAAAATAATAACTTTGTATAAGACCCAGGTTTTAATAGAATTTTTGCGATCGAACGGTTTAGCTTAGCCTAAGCATCATCAGGGTACAAAATCAAACGAAATAAAAGTTATAAAGTGTGTAGTTATATATACATACAGCGGGAAAACACAATATGAAATAAAATAAGAGAACAGTGAGAATACAATAGAATAACAAAGGAAAAGAGATAGACAATATGAAATACAAAAAGAAAACCTGTAAGATATACTCGTATGTATAACGTTTTGACCTATAAATAACGTCCATTCCCGTCAGAAAACCTCATAGTAAAGGGTATGTTAACATGTCTTTTGCAGACACGAGCGTATACATTACTGAAAAATGTTCTAAAAACTGATCTTAATCCAACGTTCGAAAAAAAACTTTGTCGTTGCTTAAAATAATACGTTGACCTCGTAGGTAAGCGTGAAAGTATTACAATTTAAATGATCGTAGCACTGTAACCCTCACAGTGTTGCAGTCACCGGAAGTAACGCCATAAAATCAATCGTTTTAATAAAGCTGTCAGGAACAATAGACGGATGTTTCTGGATTGATCGACGTTGTATGAAATTTTGTGTATTGAAAAGTTACTTAGTCGAATTATGTGTATCCGGAAGCGATTTAACTGGGCCTTTTTGTACGAATCCTTTTGAAGCAACCGAAGTTTTTCAGTATATTTTTAGTTCATTTAACTAGAAATACATTTTTGATTTATTGCCTAATATATTGACTGAATTAATTGGAAAAATAAAGGATTTTTTTATAGCTTGTGATAGAAATGACGTTAGGAGCATTGATATAATACGGTAACAAGATTTAAAAATATAAATTGTACCGATTTGGGGTTCTTGAGAGTGAATTTATAAAAATGTATACCTTTTACAGCACGACAGAAAACAACTGTGCTCAGTATACAAATCGAATGTTGTAATTAAATACGCACTAAAGAGGTCACGTGTTCAAACCCGGCGTGCACAAATAAATTTAATTTAATTAATATGTTTTTTTCGTGAGAAGCAATCATATGGTGGTTAGACATTATATTAATAATAAAAGAATACTTTGTTTTAAAACCACAAAATTTATTATAATGAAGGCCAACCGGTTTCACTTGAATCAAGCTTCGTCAGGGCACATAAAATAACTGTTATTATATGTGCCCTGACGAAGCTTGATCGAAGCGACACTGGTTGGCCTTCATCATAATAAATTTTGTGGTTTTAAAACAAAGTATTTTTAAAAATTAAATTAATTAATATGTGTCATCACACTTTTCATTATACATGGTATATTTGTGACACGTTTCAGAGTGGTAGAGACTGTAAGTATCGCCCTGGTGAATAATTACTATTGAGAATTGAAACTTTGCTTGAAATGGATTTATTATTACTTAATATATCAAAATGTACATAAAACTGTATATTTTCCGAAATAAAATAAAATAAAAATAAAATAATCATGTTTGGTGACCAGATCTGAATAGCCAGGTACTTCCCGACCTTCCTCTTCCCATATTCTTCCCTTCCTCACTACCTTCAGCCTCACAACATACCCCAATAGGGGATGTCATGTCTCACTGGCTCTAGACGGTAGAGAGCAGTTAAGATTCTTGTACGGTATTCACTATAAAAAAATATATAACTCTGTTCACAATATATCGATAACTAGCAAAGACTAAAAAAAATGACCTGTAGTTGCACTGTTAGCTGATAGGTAATTGTGTTTACTTAACAAATTCCCTACATACATTTCTTGACGCGAGAGCTCAACTTTTGAAAAATTTCGTTATTTCAGGCAAACGGGTTTCCTGTTTCATGTACAGTTAAGAATGAATTGTTTTGTTTGTGGTTAGCAGGTACCTATCTACATATTTTAAAAATATTTTTTATTTGTTGTTGACCTTTTGCGAGTTGAAAATGTTACTTCATAAATACGATGTTCGATCTATGAAATTAAGTAACAACGACTGCATAGCAAATCTGTTTAATTAAAGACACAATGGAGCGACCGACAATGCCCGGAGAGTGCATGTATGCGCATATATTAGGGGGTGCTATAAACCAATTCGTGGCACACAACACAAGTTCACAGGTAAATCCCGTCTACTTCAGTTTGTCATCGGCTTTGAATTGGTCAGGCGATAACGGGGCAAATTAACGGCCAAGACACCTCGTAGAGCCAGCGCCCGGCGCCCGGCGCCCGGCGCCTATACATAATTTGAAATAACAGAGGTAGTTGTCGCAGCGGCTGAGGGGCCCTCATGTATATGCAAAACTCCCAACTCGGCCCTGCAAACAGTCCCCGAGGCTTATCAGGGCCGCAAGGGCGTAATCAAGGCTGTCGCGTGGGGCATTGTTCCGGAGAGTACGATTCTACCGAGCTGTCGTATACGACATATCGGTAAATGGATTAATTTAATAGCATTGACAAATGAAATAACTTTACTTCACTTTCTTTCACTACTATGCTGTGTTACTTGGAAATCATTGCGTTTATGCTGATTGTATACAGGAATCCCTGAGCTGTTCCATAAAGCTTGTAATACACATCGACTGTGTTTAGTTCAAAGGCATTATTCCATATTTTTAGGCCTAGTTTGTTTTTTTGTTGGTTTTTGTATTTTTATTTAGATGTATGCAAATTATTTTTTCACGCATCTTTAAAAAAAATCACATTAGTAGAACGAAGCGTATAAGGTTACTATACACTTAAATATATATAATTAGATATACATTGAAATCTAAGGATGTATAAAAATCATAGGTTTTTCTTTACATATTTAGCACAGATCCTAGGGAAAGTGCTAAGACTTGAGGGTTCCCTTAGGGCTTTTGGAAGGCTATTAAAAAGTTTTTGACCTTTGTAAAATACTTAGTTTTGAGTACATGCAAGTTTTGTTTTGGGAAGTCTAAAATCATGTCAACTTCTGGCAGGATAAGTTGTCTTGAACATAATTTGCAAAAGTGGTTTTAACTACTGTTGCAAATGGATGATCAACTCCACTATGATTTTTTTTGTCACCACTTCAAATGATCGCCTCCGTTAACTACCAATTCCAGGTCCGTTTCAGCGTTTGATCAATATATGATCAGGTATCAAGCAAACAGCGTGATTGTTGTGCCATCACTAAGGTCTAAATTCCTTGCAAAAAAATGTGGAATAACGCTATTGATCTAAACACAGTCGATATGTCAGAGAAGTCATAGCTGCGATGTGTAACTCAAAAACGAGTCATAAAAATGACTTGTTCGTTATCGATACCTTCGGCACAAGTGGATTGCCGTGAGAGATACCAAAAGCACACCCAATATTTATACACGGTTGACCTAAATCGTTTTTGTATTCAGCAGCTTGACTTCAGAATGACTTGTCGGCTGTCGTGTTTCCTCCCTCTTACAAACACAGGTTTCTTTAAGATGCAAGTGATCTCTTTCCTATCATTAAAAATAAACACTGCAAAGAATTGCCCAAAGTCACAAAGGCCTTGGTGGAAATTTCATCATCTGTAGAGTTTGTGAAGTTTATTTGTGAGTACAAACCTGTCTCTGATTCTTGTTTATGAGTATTCTTAGTTAACAACTGAAATGAAAAGCTTTCCAGAAATTCGTTCTTTATTATGTGTACCATACACAAATAATGTTGAGAAGAAATATTATAATTAATATTTTCGCAGAAACGAATCACTTTGTGGTTTGACATATTTAATGAAAATGAAACAATAACTTTGTATAAGACTTTATTATTCTTTTATCACTTTCTCAGTTGACATTTTGCCTTTTTCATTTCATATTATCTGTCTCTTTCTCTCTGTTCCTTTGTTAAAATGTATTTGTTATTCTTTTGTTTTCTTACTGTTTTCTCATTTTATTTTATATTGTGTTCTCCTTCTGTATACACGAGTACAATATAACCAGACACATGTATTTTTGCTATGTTTAATTTTGTACCCTAATGATGCTTAGGCTAAGTGAAACTGGTCGGTCATAAAAATTAAAATAAAATCTGTGTTCTAATACAAAGTTATTATTTCATTTTCATTTTTTATAATATAATTGATATTTTTAGGTATGGTCTTAAAAATACAAACAAGAATCACACGAGGTAAGCAATCACTTAACTTCCGAATTGTATTATCTTTTCTTTTCATTTGTCCATTATTAATATTATAAATAATGTATACAAATATATTTCTCATTTTAAAACTATTCATATGTATTTATGTGGAAATGGCAAATTAATTCACAAAAAAAAAAACTGTTTGTCATGATTGCGAAATGTCAGCGCTACAGCCCCGATAGAGGGAGAGTACTTTCTAGATTTCAGCCGCCTGTTTAGGGAGATCAGCCGCGTGGTCTCTTCAGATGCTAATTCCAGGATGGAACCAGTCGTCAAACAATGGCATCTGCACTATCCGTACATCTGCAGGGACAATGTGGACCAACTTTTCCCCGCCCGGCAATCCTGAGATCGTGCGTTTCATTCCGTAGAGAGGCGTGCTGGAGGGAGTGGATATATTTAAATTTCGAATCTAAATCTAGGATATTAACCAGGGGCGGCTCGTGACTTTTAAGTGTGCTAGAGAAAACGTTTATCTATTTAAAAAAAAAAATGAAGATTTTCAAGAATTTCTAAATCTTCATTCAAAAAAATATAAATCATTTTCGGTTACCATAACATCAATAACATCGTATTTTTCAATCTCAGCACTCTATCATACTAAAAATCACGGACTGCCCCTGATATTAACCTACACCTTTGCACTTAAGAATATACATTAAAAATATATATTACAAAACCAACATAGAAATAGAACCGTCTATACCAATAAGATTTTTTTCTGTTTATTTAAATAATGTTCTTTTTTTTTACCGTAGGTCCCTTACGCATCTTAGGAGCTTATATTTTGCCTCTACTTTTGTAATATACAAAAGGAATGGTAATAATACTTTCGCCATTTCTAATATGGATCAACGAATCATAGTTTATAAAAGTGGTGATGTTTTGCAAGCTGTGTGATTATACTTTTAATTCAATTACTTGAAGTGTAACTGAACTGGATCATGTGAAGAGTCAGAATAACAGAAGAGTGTATATGAGACGATATATGGATGGGAATGAAGCAAGGAGTGTGAATGGAGGTCCGTCCTTTCTGCCTTCCCCTGCGGGTAAGCGGAGTGATGGTCAGTTAATCAATAATTGAGCTGTGAATCTGCTTTCAAAGCCAGAAGAGACACTCAATGAATTCCCCTTTTTTGGTACTCATAGGTACTTCCCAACCTTCCTCTCCCCCATCACCAACAAAATTGTAGGGAGGGGAACCTTCCTACAATTTTCAGCCTCAGAACATTCCCCAATTGGGGATGCTATAATTTTACTGGCTATATACGGTCGAGAGCAGTTGAGACTCGTATTCGCTATAAAAAATAAAAATAAAGGTGAAATTTTCTTTTTTTTTCTTTAAATCATTTATTCTAACAATAAAGTAAAATTTTATTTATATTAAAAAAATAAACACGTGCAATGTAAGCCTACAAAAGTGCTGCCTGTGTGTTGGTAATGCACAATAAAAATACATTAAAACAAATCAACTTACAAGTTTAAACCATAAACAAAAGCGTAGAGAGATTTCATAATCTGTATAGTGAATTATAAAACTCAAAATAAATAAATTAACAGTAAACTTAAATAATCAATATTCAATGTATTAAATAGTTTAAATTATACGGATTATATAGAGTTTATGGTGTAAAATGAAATCAATTTGATAGTTTGAAATTAATACATCAAAGTTACCTCAAATATAAACAATATTCCAATAAAGTAAAAATAAATAATTCAAGCACAATTATATCAGTTATCAATAATAAGAAAAAGAATGTATATTTTAGAAATACAGTTTCCACATTTATGTCATTCAAACATAATTTAAATGATTTTACTTAAATAATTTTAATATGAAGATAGTGTATAAAAATGAGTCCAATACCCACTAACGTGCCTGCGACTGAAAATTGGGTAAATATGTGTTCAAAATCTACCTGTAATTAAGAAAACACCACCCTAGAAATAAAAAAAGGGAAGGGCGTTCTTAAAAAAGCGGTACGATAATTCAAAATAAAACAAATTCATTTGCATTCGTTCATCTTCTATCGTACATGTTCTATTAAATTGCGGAAAAATACAATGAACCTTTATTTGCAGGTGGGTTAAATCAAAATGAAAAAAAAAAAACAAGATTTAACTAAGTATTCGTAAATAAAATGTAATAATTCACTTTGGCAACTGAGTTTTAAGGCAGAGGGGTGGGTTGAAAAATCGAATGTTCGCCTAAAGGCATATTAGAGAGGCATAGGGAAGAGTTTGTTATATATAAGGGTGGTTTGCCTGGGGTGTTTATTTGAATTAATTCTGATGAACATGATTTTAATAATACCAAATTTTTATGAACATATTACTAAAACTTTAAATATTTTCCATTGTATACATTTTTTTCGTAACGCTTATTGCTGAAAAAAGGTTTGGAAATTTTAAAAAACATTTTATGGTAAGAATTTGAAAAGCAAAAGTGAGTTGTAATTAATCCAAAATATAATTAAAGTATTCATTTTAATTTCCCCGTATGTTTTGAGGACTGAGTAGTAGACGTAGAATTTTCAGAAAGTGGAATTAAAAACTACAGCGCAACAAAAAAATGCTTTATTGGGAGATTTTTCATTGCTTGCCGTTCTTTCGTTGTGATATTTGAAATAAATTAATATTCGACTAGACCTTTATTACAATAGGTACAGCATTTTTATTTATTTCGTTTTTTTATGAGTATGCGAAATGCTCGATTCCCACACAGTGAGAGCCCCACCGAAAGATGTTTTTGGGTAAAAAAAAAAATTGAGTTGATTTCTGGAGGTATTTATAACTCATATATACTAAAGGAGATCAACTTGTTTCCCTTAAGTAAGTACATTCGTGCGAGGCACCATGTGACGTTTTACACACCGAAGATTAGAACTACTTCATACAAAAACACGCCGTAAGGCGATGGAACTAATTAATAAAGCTGCATTTACCTTAGATGTTCTGTCATAATATCTTGGCGAATGTACAAGAATATTTTTAGGTACATAACGACCCTTATACATTTTTACACTCACCTTATTTAATCTTAATACATAATCTGTAATTTTTATTACTTTTTTACTTGTAATCTATTGTATAAATATATATTATATAAATTGGCTGACACTTAAACAGATGCTGACATTGAACACATTGATGTTAATACATAAAATGAAGAACAACTTGTTACCAGAGTATTTTTCTGACAAAATTATCTACAATGTTGATATTCACAAGTATAATACAAGGGCATGCAAAGAAATTAGACTACCAGAAAAGAATAAAGCCAACACCCAAAACAGCTTACTATATAAAGGAATGAAATCGTATAATGTGCTGCCGGAAACCATCAAAATTATGCCTATCAATAAATTTAAAAAAGCCTGTAAAAATTATTTAAAATGCATGTAAACCAAAATAATAAGTAGTGTTCAAGTTAAAATATTATTAGTCAAAAAGAAAATGAAATAATTAGATACTTGTAAACTTAAATGTACAAAGTAACTAATATAAGAAATAAATAAATAAAATAAAAATAATATTTTTCGTTTATTATGTAAAATTTAAAATAATCAAACCAAAATATAATCATTATTAATCGGTAAATCGTATTTTGTCAAGTTAAATACACTCTATACACCATGCACGTAGCAACCCCAGGTAACATCTATAATTTAGGATGACATGTGTGGGATTACTCTACGGAGATTTTGTGAAATTTGCATACATCTCTCACGAGAAATTGTACTAACATCATTATTTCTGATTCAGCGACGGCGTGACGTGGAATTAATTGCTTTTACGTGATCTAAACAATGCCTTAACCGTATTTGCCCCGAGACAGTACGAGCGCCGCACTGATGGGAGTGAGAAAATACTTTAACACCTTAGCTAGGTTATGCCAAATTATTGAGTTTTTAAACTACCATACCTGATATATTAAAATAAATTATCTGGTTGTGTATCGGGATAATTCAATACATGTTTGTATACTTTGCATTTTAGTTAAACAGAATTCCAATTATTTTTGGCACGTATCGGCAATTATTAGGAGATACTCCAAATGTTGTTTTGGTGAAACACCAGCATTTAGACTAGAAAAGTTGCTCGAAATGGCAATAGCCGTGTTTAGTCACCAGATCGGATTAACCATGTACTTTCCAAACTTCTTCACCGTCTCCTTTCTATCCCAACCCCTTTCAGCCCCACAACATACCCCAATTGGACGTAGATATGCAGAAAGCGTCCAACCCACAATTTTCCAAAATCGAGTGTTACATGTTTTGCTATAGATAAATACGAGATTTCTATCTGCTGAAAACATCCAAGCTACAAATGCGATAAATTGGTGATTTTTTTTTTATAATGCACATTGCAGATATTTGACATAAAATTGAAGTTTAAAAACACTATAAAATATAGGATAACATAAGAAATAAAGTTTTCTTTCAATAAACACATTTTATAGATTATAAATTACCTATTTATAATAATGGTCATAAAGAAAAAAAACAAAATTTTCACAAACATTTTTAAAAAGGTGATTACGCATATTAATGATTTTTTATCGTTATATTTTCAAACGCCTTTTTCTCAGCTTCATCATTTTGGGGTTGGACGCTTTCTGCATAACTACGCCCAATTCAGTTATTCAGTATTCAGTTGTTTATTAATTTAAAAACATTACAAAATTTTTATTTTAAGGCGTTTTTAAATAGAAATAAGTGTATTTAATACACAATATTCAAAATATATTAATAAAAAAATAAACCAATGAATCTAAAACAGTAAAAAATAAAACATTGTTTAAACATAATTTTTATGTTTGTGATAAAAAAAATTTTAAACTAAAATCATTTCTTTGGGATTTTCATCTTGTTTTTAACAGCTACCTGTTTGAAAAACAAGACTTCTATTTTTTGCCCTTGAGGTGACAAAAAGAAATGTGACATGTTTGACAAAAAAATATTACATTTTTGAAGTGGTGTCACATTTAACTCTTTTACCCTATATTAAAATAATAATAAATAAAATAATATTTAAAAGCCATCTTCTCTTTCAAATTTGGTC
Source organism: Drusus annulatus (assembly GCA_022651775.1). NCBI lineage: Eukaryota > Metazoa > Arthropoda > Insecta > Trichoptera > Limnephilidae > Drusus > Drusus annulatus. The sequence continues at coordinate 311,784 of JAGWCC010000027.1, forward strand.
ACATTAAATAAGCTAAATCATTTCTTTGGGATTTTCATTTTCATGTTTAACAGGTGTTTGAAAAAGAGACCAAAATTTAGACAAAAAAAATAAATTTATTCGCTTTTGATTTTTTAATATGTATCTTTAATATTAAAATTATTTAAAATAAAAAAAATAAAATTTATTTAAAAAAATCTTCCTTTGAATATTGGTCACATTAAATAAGCTATAAGATTTTTATTATTTTTATGTTTTCATAGGTCATGAAAAGAGACCAAAATTTAGATAAAAAATAAATTTATTCGCTTTTGATTTTTAATACTTATCTTAAATATTAAAATTATTTAACATTATGTAAAAATATTATTTGTCTGAAAAAACGCCTGAATTGCGTTTACAATGAAAAAAAATCTATCACGAACATATTATTGTATGGGATACTTGTAGCTTTAGAGGTCGCGGGTTCAAGCCCGGCGTGCGCATCTAACTTTTATTTAATTAATATGTGTCATAACACATTTAATTCATATAAAATATTATAAAGTATATTTGCGGCACGTTCCAGAGTGGTAGATACAAGTATCGCTCTGGTGGAAGACCACCATTTAGAATCGAAACGTTGCTTAAAATGACTTGAGCTGTGTTGGGTGACCAAATCTGAATGGCCAGGTACTTCCCAACCTTCTTCTTCCTCGTTTATTTTTCCTCAACACCTCCTTCAGCCTCACAACGTACCCCAATTGGGGATGCCATGGTCTCACTGGCTCTAGACGGTTGGGAGCAGTTGGGACTGTAGTGCGGTATTCAATATAAAAAAATAAATTATCATGAACTTTAAAAAATAAACCTCAAACCATTTAAAAAAAAACTTAAAAAATAAAAAATATAAAAAAGATATAAAAATAAAAATACTTTTACTGAAGGAGTAATCCAGAAATCTTCAACTAAAAAATGTTCAAAATAACAGCACAATAACATTTACCAAATGTCTGCGTTACAAAATAAAAATGTCATTTTCTGAGCGTTTGCATCTTCCACGAAAAAAATCGCAGATCGCAAAGCACACATGAAAAAATTCAAACGGGAGATATTTATACCGTTTGATAATCTATGATACGGCGGGGGGCGTTTTACATTTCCACAAACGATTAACTTCACATCCCACTATCGGGCCTACCCTACCTACCCTACCTACCTTACCCACCCACCCTGTAGCCTGAAGGGGAGGGTTTAAGGGAAACTACCAAACTACCCCCGGTGTCGACACTCACTTACTCCGAGCCAAAACGCGCACAATACGGAAAATCTCCCCCTGTTTAACATCTTAATGGTCTTGTACATAGTTTTTCACAGTTTTTTCCCCACTCAAATTTCTCTACTTCGAAAAGCGCTCCATAAACATGACTTTATGTATTTTTATTAAAATAAAATGCGCAAACTAAATGTAAAGTTCGCTTAGGAACATTATCATATTATTATTTCTAAAAACTGTGCATTACGAAGCTTTTAGAAAGAGCTACTTGAAACGAATGGAAGGGTTGGCAATTTGCTCTTTCGACTACGTAAAAATAATATGTATTTAGAAACTAATAACGTATAAAAAAAGCTATTTTTAACATAAAGGAATTAAATTTAAGACAAAATTATGCATATCGTCGCTGGAAAGACAAAAGAGCTTAAGCGACACTTTTAGTCAAAAATGAGTTAAATATGCAGTTTTGACTAGAATGCTCTTATTCTCATTTAATTTTGAAGACTTTTGCGGCTCTCCAACCATTTTAAATATATTTATCATTTAAGAGAAGGCTTGACTCAAGCGATACAAGTTTGAAACTTTTTTTAAAGCATCGGAGAGTTAACTTTTTTTTCTAGTCCAACCAGGTACTGAATTTTACTGTAAAATTAATAAATAAAACTTTTAAGTGCTCTGGTTTAAGCTCTTAAAAATGGTGCTTCAGCCCTTTTGCATTGCTTGTGACGATATTTAAGAAGATTCATTGAATGAGGATGATCAGAGGAACCTTCACATATTTATTAATAAATCTAAATTAACAGACCTTTATCGTGCATTTTATTTTCAGGAATCTGTTCTCAAATTTATTAAAAAAATAACATTATAACAAATACGATTTATTATGGAGAGCGAAGGTACTCAATTACCGTAGAGTTAATTATTCTCCCGAATGAATGACGTTAATTGAACCCCAGTGACGTTCCAATCTGATTAATTAAAAGCCGAAAATAGTTCAAAACCGTAATTATTATTTGGACAATTCGTACGTAATTACATTCTGCACATTATTCGAGTAAAGACGGGTGCTAGATAGTATTTTTAACATTTTCTATAGTGAATACCGCACAAGAGTTCCGAATGCTCCAACTGTCTAGAGCCAGTGAGACTGTGGCTTCCCAAATTGAGGTATGTTATGAGGCTGAAGGTAGTGGGTAGGGTAAATAAATAGGGAAGATAAAAAGTGGGAAGCACGTGGCTATTCAGATCTGGTCACCAAACACGGTTAAAGCTGTATTAATTAACATAACGATTCTGAAGTTAGTTTTTCACAAGGTTGACACTGTAAGTAAGTAGTAATATATAATATAATATAGTCTTGGAGAAACAATGTATGGAGAGATAGCTTATTCTTTTTACCTAACCTGTACAAACTTGCGATAAATCACTTTCTCCGGGTTTTAACGTCGTACACCATGAGAAAGAAAGAGACAACAAAAATAGCACTTCGCTTTTATGTACTGTAAGGATGATCTTGGTCTTCTGCGTCTCTGGGGACTCCCCCCACATGTTTACATATGCGACTAAACTCGACAAAACTAAACTGTTTTTTAAGTTACATCCAATATGTTTATTGATAAAAATACTGCAAAAGAGTGGTTATACGACTAAACAAAAACATTATGATGACATGAAGGGATGTACAAATACCCTAGCCTTGGTCCTAGCCACGCCCAGGTCTGCCGAGTCCGGCAAAAATCATCAAAAACTGACTACACTGCCTTGGATAGGTACCACTCTGTGTACTCTAAGAATATAGTAGACCCTCGGTTTACGAACATAATTCGTGTTCGTGATCCAAAAAACACAAATGTGAAACAGAATTTCTTTAAGAAATAAGAACGATTTGCTCCAAATCTTAAAAATATTAGTATAAAAATGATTTACACGAAATACATAATAATTTTTTTTAAATGATTTATTATTCAGTACAAACCTGTATTCAATTTTTATTACTTGTATTATTCACTAGTGGAATCACTTTTGCCTCCTTTTGAGGATTTCGCAAAAATGTCACATCGCATTGTCGAATAGATTCATCGTCCGCACTACTACGACCTTACTTGGCGGTGCTTTAGTGCAATATGTTCACCGTTTCCCACACTTTACAGATACATTGTTCGCACAGTAAAGCATTGCTTGTTTACCGAGGTAAAATTAATTTAAAGATTTGCTCGTCTTGCAAAACACTTACGACTTACAACTACCCTGCCCTTGACATATTTCAAATTATTTAAGACTGTGTCCCCTTGGTGACAAAATGCAATTTCGTAAATCTACAAATAATATTTTGTTTATAAAATTCACCCGTTAGATTCTGTCAGCAACAGATTCAAGACAGGTTCAAAAGGTTTAATATCTATGTAAATGTTGAAAACTACTACAAATCAACATCAATATTATCTAGGTATAACGTGGTATAACATATTATTGTACAATAACAAACTCAAACTAACAGAACATATGAAATATGAACAATTTATAAACCAGATTTAACCTCTGGATTTTGATTTTGAAAATGATTTATTGTTACCTGTTATTATAACTTTAACAGAGTATTAATTTTGTATAAAATCCATTACTGACTGATTTTTTTTTAAATTATCTACTTTACTATGCTATGTATTGGTTTTTTAAACAATTAATTGAACTTATCATCATTATAATTTACCACTAAAGATTATGCAAATCAATTTATAAATAACTATAAGGCTTTTGTGCTTATTATTTTTAATATTAATAATTAAAGTAATATCAATAATCTTAAACGTAAGTATGAAACAGGACCGTGCGACTGTGACACCTGTGCAAATCACCATCTAGGTATATAATATGTCCTTAAGTAGAGCTTTGTATACCATACAAAGATGGCAGCCAAATCGGAAGATACATTGAAATAAATGATATTATTCATTTTCAAAACAAAGAATGATATCGATTAAAAAAAGCTTGTTTCTTGTAGGGTATCGGTGGATGAATTGGCAGAAGCGTTACTCCCGGATAGAGTAGAGGTTCCGATTTCGTGTCTCTGTCGCGATCGTTATATTTTTTCTGTTTTATATTTTTGTTGAAAATTTTTTACATTATTTCAAATATTAATATAAATATTATGTAATTGCTTTTCCCATGACCGCAAGCTATTAGCTCAACTTATGGAGGGTATCATAAAATAAATATACAAAGAACACAATTTATAATAATAAATTAATTATTGCATAAATGTTTCTTTGTTTTTAACTACATATAAAACTTGAAAAATTGCACATGCCGGAATTATAACCAATAACCTCTTGATTCGTATTCAAGGCTCTTAACCACCCGTTTGGTAATTTGAGAAAACATTCACAAAGAAGCAAATCCAAATACAACCCACAAGGTCTGTCATTAGTGTTGACCAAAAGCTCAGTACGCGATAACTAATGTAATCTATTCAGTTTCAATAGTTTTATGTAATTTTTCTCGCAGCAAAGGTAAAATTTGAAAAAAACATTTTGCTTTGTTTCACGAAATAATGTATTCGATGCAAACAGTGATAACTTTGCCAAGATCCCGGGCAAAATAACTCTAGCGCGAAACGGATTATGGTTTAAAAAAGTGAATTGCTTCATTAAGTCTCCGTCGAGATACTCTGCTAATTTGCATTTTAAACAATTTATTCAGGTTTAACATTAGCTGCTTAAGGATTTATACATTCAGAACAATTTATTATTCACAATGTATCACCGCGCGGTGGGATTTTTGTACCAATTATGCAGTTACAAGAGGAATCCGAAACCAGGATAATTAATTTTTCGTTAGAGTTCAGAACTTGTTTTGGTAAGCATCCAGTGTGAAAAGTATTTTCATTTAAAATACAAAGTAGGAATACTAATTTGAAATGTGGACGTTGCTAAATAATTAACGTGTTTACGAAAATAAGGATAAAACAGAAGTTCAAAATTGCGAAATCAAGATATAATATTATAAAACTTAGACACTATCGTATTCATCTATTCCGTGAAGATCCTGAGATAATTAATGATTTTAAAATTATGATGTAATGCTACATTCATAAAAGTCGGCGCTTGGGGTAGAGTTCACTTTAATAGACTTTATTTAATTAACGTAATTGATACAACTTCAGATTTCAAAATTGTTTGAGTTGTTTTTCTCACTCTTATTCACCTCGAGAGTCGTAGATACTCTAGAGTATCGCCAGTTAAAATATTACTTGAAATGGGCTTAGCCGTGTTTGGTGACCAGATCTGAATACCCAGGTAAGTACTTACCATCCGTACTCTTTCTCATTTAATTCTCCTCTCCACTCTCTTCTGTCACACTACATACCCCATTTGGGAATACCCTAATTTCATCGGCTCTGGGCAGATTGGACCCCTGTGCGATATTCGTATAAAAAACTTACTTAAAAATGGTCAATTTTTTAATAAAATTGACCATTTTTGCACTGCGCGAGAAATGAACCTTCCGACTTAAAGTCTAACCGTATTGCGTAGATGACAACGCTAAGAAATTGCATTTGCGATGTTTAGTGAACTGAGATGAATAGCAGACTTCCCGAATTATCGGTATAGTTTCTCCATTTACTCGTCCCCATTGTTTTCGCCTAATTGGATGCGACATAATCCCACTGGCTTTGGGTGGTTGGAACCTTTGCATAATAATCGCATTATAAAATAATCAACGGTTTCGGTAGTCCTTGTTTGTTTGGACCAAATACGTACCAATATGTTTATCAAAAACTTATTCATGAACAAAAAATAAATTACAATTCAATTTCAATAACAGTAATATTTAGATACTTTGGATAGCGCCATTTGTGTGAAAAATCACCCCGAGGGCGCTGAGGCAATGGGGTATGGAAACTTTTTTGTAATCCTTACCATAGAGCAGAGAATTTTCTGGGATTCTTTTGGGAAAGTTTCACAGATTTGTCATTCTGGATTTTCGAAGAAAACATTGTTTTTTTTTCAGTGATAGATACTATAAGTATCACCCTGGTGAAAGACCACTATTCAGAATTAAAACGATTGCTTGAAATGACTAGAGCCGTGTTTAGTGACCAGATCTAAATAGCCAGGTACTTCCCAACGTCTCTTACCTATCTCTTTCCCACTACCTTCAGCCTCACAAAATATCCCAATTGGGGATGCCATAGTCTCACTGGCCGTAGACGGTTAGGAGCAGTTGGGACTCTTGCGCGGGATTCACTAAATATATATATATACACTCGTACATGAATGTAAGTGATCTAAATAGTTCTGCACTTTCCAAGCCATATATTTCCACCTATCCTTCCCTACCCCAACCCTTCCCGCTGCAGAACAGTTTATTCTTTGAGGTGAGCGGTGTCAACTTTCCAAAATAACATATTATGTACTGTGAAAAAGTAATTATACAAATAAACAATACATTATGTCAACATGTATTATAAATGGATGTAAAAATGTGTGTCCATGAAAACCTTAGCCACGCCCGAGTCAGGAAAACATCAACAATCCTGGCACTGTTACGCAAAGTTATCCCTCCTGTATATTATTGCTGTGAGGGTACATCGTACCATTGTCTCAACTTTTTGATGATGATATTTGATGGTAGTAATATTAATCAATGAATATTGCAACATCTACGTAAAAATTTGTTCCATCCGTCAGGTCGATCAAACATAATAATCAACACTGCAAAATACGGAGGAAGGGCCTGGCTGCAAGTTAGAGTCAGCATTTGACTTAAATTCTCTTTTCTCCTGACATATGTCTGCAATAATCGAAGCTTAAGATTAAGGGCACTATTATAATTAAGATTAGGCAGAGTTTATAAGATTGCCAGTGGCGCACCTCTCACTCTCCCTGCCCCGGGGCGGGGTGGTGCCGCCAACTAACTCTAGCTATTTCTCGGTTGGGCGCCCACTAATCTTTGATTTACACAGCCGCCAGAACCGATAGGGCCGCTCACTTCGACCTGGATCGGAAGGATTTTCATCATTTTGAATAATGATAAAAATGTTGCGGATATTTGAAAATGGAGTTTATATGATGGGATGATACGACGATGCAGCACATTTATTTATTTTAAAACTTCTCAATTAACAGATGTAAATCATAACATCTAAGGTAAACAAAAAAGCAAACTAAGTTACTGTATATAAAGTTCAACAGTAGTTATAAATAGTCTAGAAGTTAGTGGCTGAGTGATTCAAAGGTGTCGGGGGTTCAATTTTCTTACAGCTAAGTCTTCTATCATTGCACTCTTCTTTCTATCATAAGTATTTTTTTCTTCTTTGAACTATGGAAGTGGGAGGAATTCAAAAGTTGCAGGGTAATTCATCAACAGAGAATCGACACATTTACATTAAATGTGATTACACAAAAGTGACGTCACACAAAAGTGGAAAATATATGGATGTTTCATTTACTCTACAATGGTCAAGGTTTACGATAGTCTCAAGATAGTCATCGAAATTTTAACTTATTGGTACACCTAAATACTACTTTAATGTAAGTATAAAGCTCTGATGAAGTTTTAGTTGAAACCAAACCTTTTAAATGCTGACAACGTTGAAAATTTTAGTTAATAGTGATGTAAAACTAGCTCCATTTTTATTTGAATTTATTTCGGCGTTAGTCAAAGGGCTTGTTTTTTACGAAAATATATGACATCTTTTCGTTTTTTAGCTGTTGGGTAATTTTTTTTAATAGGGTTTTTCTTGTTCAAATTAAGGTAGTGAGATGAAAAAGTTTAATCCCTGTGAAACCCAAAGGCAATTGCAACTGGCCAATTAACCTAGTTTTATCTGAATCGAGTTCACGAGACCGTACTAGGCTGCTCGCCAAAAATAATAACCTTATACAATACACTGTACTCGTTTAAATGTACCAGCTAACCACATATTTACTAAAGAATATCAATTATTAAAGCATGCAGATTTCTTAGCAGTTGTGAGGGGTTGTTAAGATGGGACCGATAAATAGCTGTGAGATAAATCGATGGTTCGAGATTTGACTGAAATCGTGGCATAGAAAACGAAGGAATTCTTTTAGATCCAAAGTTTTTAATGTCGTTGCACTATTTTGTCTAATGTTTCGTTTTATTTATAATTCGGTTCCACGAACACTAGCTGATGAGCTCTTGGTGCCACGGCTATCGTCACTTTTCAGCTAGGTCTAGAAAAACAGAAACAAAAAAGACTAAATTCTAGAGGTTTGCATCCATTAATTAAGAATGAAAATAAATAATTGGATCAACAAAGAAAAAAACAAAATCACAAATATGAAAATGTAAGGAACGAATGATGGTAGACGTGGTTGAAGAAACATCCAGCGCGTGACTTTGAAACTTAGCTGCCTGATGACTGACAAGTGCAATTCGAGCTAAGTTGTTCAAGGCTATCGTTAGACTGCTATTAATTTTCAGGAAAAAGCCACCTCCAATAGAAGAAGACACCAGAAGAAGAAGAAAAACTAGAGTTTGGAACTGACTCAAGTCATATAAGAAAAATATCCTTACTATAATTGTAGTCTAGGAATACATTTAGTTGAACGATTCGCTAATTAATTAATTTGCATAATCAAATCACGCCAGATTCAAGTTAACTCCCGTGTCTCGACTTTGCTTTATGTTTAAAGATAACGCAAGAACAAGAAATAATATCATGAAGCAGTGGTTTTATATTCAAGGGGCGGCTTAAACGAAATTGATTAAAATAATCAAGGGTATTTGGTAACCCTAATAATGGGATTACACCTGCCTCGGAGGGTTGCGAAAGACCTCGCTAAAGGAACCAAAGCTTCAAAACTTATCTCTTTGAAAAACGGGAAATTCTACGGAGCATGGGTTCGGTACCGACAACCAACTATCAACTAAAGAACAAACTTACCCACTATTGGCTGAAATATCTAAGTGTTGTTTTAAAGAAAATCAAATAAAACTCGCAATAACAAGTTGGAGGATTACGAACTTAATAGTTCATGTTTGTGAATATTATTGATGCGTATCAAGTGGTATTTTTTATTATCTACCTTTAGAACGTACGTTCTTTACTCTTATTATTTTTACCATCTTTACTCTGAAGTCCAGCGGTTAAGATCATTAATCAACAATATTTTGCAAATAAGAAATATCCTCATGTAAATATTATCTTGAATAATTAAACACAATACCATGTTGACTTAATTGTTCAAATAGTTGGGTAAATAAAAATATCTTTTTGGCGTGCCAGCTTTAGTTTTATAATCCAATAGAAACATCTCTTAGAGTGGCTTTACCTATTTATGTGCTGACTTAGTTTTTCTGAATTTTGAAAAACGTTTTAATTTTTTGCCCATTTCTCAAATTTTTCCTTTGACCTATCTCCTTCCGACTCCCAACATTTAACGATTTAGATGTAATGTGGCATTAAAAAAACATAGTTTTATGCTTAATGAGAGTGAGTTTCTAGGTACAGGACGTTGAAAAGTGATTAAATGAGTGTCGGAAGTCCTACAATGGGAACGAGTGATAAGTTCAACTCAAAAATTTCCCTTAAAATAGTGTTGTTTACCTTGAATCTTTTTTGAAAACATTAAGATTTTTTTTTGAAAGTTGACTAACTTTGACTTCTCATACTGTAAAAAAAATTACGTCGCTAACCTGGCAAGCTATTTAAAAAATGGCATAACGTTTGCCTAGTTTGAAAATATATATTTTACCGCAATAAAAAGGCTAGGCTAATCAAAAAAATCTCATAAGCCGGGCATTTTTTTTTTCCAAAGGTAACATCATCCGCTATCAGAAGGCTTATAGAACCTAAACGCAATCTTGGAGATTTTAAGGAGTTTGGGAATAAACTCCCTCCGGAACTAAGATGTATAATTTCGGTCCAAACTGAAAACTTACCTTTTCAGACTCCATATCCTTAAATTCATTAAAAGAATCTCAACATAATCTGTCTCTCGACGAATCACTTTTAGGTATGCAAATTTTAACCAAATCCTGTACTGTGTGACAAATTCAGAAAGTCCATTCTTTTAATTTCGCTCCCATGCCCTAAATCGGAAAAAAAATAAATAATAATCATAATTTTAAGATAAAAAAATTGTGTCTATCTGATGGGACCTGCCAGGTAAGAATGTTCCTGTATATTTTCTTATTTAAACAAGGAATTAATATGTAACGATAGAAATTAAGATCTGTACAGCGCCCTTGAGGTGATTTTTCACAAAAACGGCGCTATACAAATCGTCCAAATATTATTATTATTAAGGGCACTTTTAGTTTTGTTTTAGACTGTGATCAATAGCAAGGCTATTTAAAGTTGTGGTACCTTGAATCTTTTTTGAAAACATTAAGATTTTTTTTTTTAATTATTCACGGAAACTATTTAGATTTAATGACAATGAAATAATAACTTATATTAGACCACAGATTATTTTTATGTTTTATCACCGACCGGTTTCGCTTAGCCTAAGTATCACAAGGGTACACAATTAAACTAATCGTCTTACACAAAATTATTATTTCATTCTCATTGAATATTTTAAACCACAAAGTGATTGCTTTCTACGGAAATATTTAAATTTAGTTTATTTACCTTAATATTTATTGAATAGACCTTCCCAATAATCATAAAGAGTTCATACAAGGGTGGAATACGACATCCGCTGTGAGCATTTAACTTTATCTACCTAGCTGCTAATCGTGCCTACCCACAGGCTATCAATCAAATATAAATGAAGATGTTCATTAAATTTTTTTAACGTTTTTTACCACCGTTCTGGGTTTTTATTGCTTATATTATCTGTTGGTACCATTTTATTGTCGATACTAACAGGGGCTACCGACTTACCCATTTCAATATGTGTTATGCTAAGTGAAAAGGTCGGTACTATAAATCTTAGGGTTCGTATCTTTAAAAAACAAATTACTCTAACAAAACATAATTACCACAGGTATAAAATATTACCATGTTAAATTTAGTTACGAAGCGTAAATGTATGAAAAATAAACTTTGCCCCCGCTAAGAAGTAAATTTTGAATTTAATAATTTATGATGGTTCACGGAAGGTCACGTAAAACGTGTATTTAAATCACATGTGCGGCGGCTGGAGGGGGGGGGGAGGTGAGTGGAAGTGGGGTTAGTCGAAACGGCTGGAATAATAAGTACGGGGAAACTACACACAGAATGCTGTACTCGCGTACACTTGTACTGTAATTAGCACAGGCGCTTCGTAACGCCATCCAAGGCTGATGAGCGTGGTGAATAATGTTAAGAAAGTGACGCATGGTTTGAAAACGTGCAGCGGACTGAAGAGAGGGGTGGTAGGAGATTAAATGACGTGAAAAAAATGTTTGTGACATCCCGGGAAGTCAAGATATGATCAAGTAAATCAAACACGTGAGTCGGACAGTGTACAATTTTTTCCTTAGTTTTTTAAAATTTAAATTAAATTTGAAAAAAATGTCTTCTGCCTTAAAAATATATACCCAAAAGATTAATTTTCCTCATGTATTCGTAGAAAGCTATCACTTTGTTTTTTTTTCTCACTGTTCTCTTATTTTGTTTTATATTGTTTTCTCCTTCTGTATATATTTAAATAACCGCACACTGCGTATTTTTTGCAAAGTTTAATTTTGTACCTTGATGATGCTTAGGCCAAGAGAAACCGGTCGGTCATAAAAATTAAAAGAAAATCTGTGGTCTTATACAAAGTTAGTATTTCATTTTCAATAAATTTTACTTCTTGAACTACGAATGTTAATTTGGATAGTGCTACGAACAACTTCTCGCAAGATGGTTTTTTTGAAGCTATTTAGCGTTTTTATTTTTGTATTTATTATTTGGCACGTATTATATAATTACACTATGAAATAAACAATATTAAAAATTTAAACTTGTTTTTCCTCAAACAATAATTAGAAACCATGCCCATTTTCTATTATACGAGTATTATACTATTTCACCCATATTCCTGTAATGTACTCGTACATGTAATTCGATAAAAGAAAACACGCCTTTGCTCAGTAAAAACACACAATCGCGAGGAAAGTCGTGTCCTGTCACTGATAATTAGCTCCCCACTGCGAGGAGTAGTACCTACGTATGATTATGTGCGGAGTTAGTGCGAACTCCGGGTTAGCCCGGAAATTCATACTTAAACGTAATGAAAGCGCATTCATAGTGTTCTGAAATAACTCATTAGTTTAGCCGTTAGCTAGTAAAGTTTTGCTCCCAATTAAAATGGCGGCCAATTCACCCCACACCTGGCTTGAATGTGGTGAGATTTCATAGAGAGAATCTTAATTTACGAGCATGAAATCTTTACTTACTTATTCTAATATTACCGAAACTTTTCGAGCAATGCCGAATCCACTATAGGTTCAAACTGTGCAAAAAACGTAGGCGCCATCTCTGAAGGGGCGCCGTGAAAATAAAGATCTCATTTAAATTTACTTAAGGTATTCCCTAAGTCACATACTAATATTCACTAAAACATTTCCCACATCCTGGGATAATTGTGTTTTCTATTGCGCTGGCAGCATTGCTGTGCATTCTATCCCTCATCGTCGCTCGAACTTGACACTTATTATTTTTGTTCTTACGTTTTATTGATATGAGCCACTGAACAGATAATCCCTAGAAGTGTGATACCGACTTGAATGAAAAAGGTTTTCGCATATAAACATAAGACTTTTAGACTCATAGAACTCAGACAGGCCAATGAAATTGATCACTAGAAGTAAAGAAAAAATGATTTTACTTCGGGTTCGACACCTCCATTGGTTTATCTCTTCAGTGCTTTTAGCCATGTGAGCTAAAAAAAACTTTTACCAAAATATTTTTCTGTATTTTTTTTTCCAGGATATTCACCTTAGAGTATATAGAGTGGTATCTATCCAAGGCAGTGTAGTCAGTTTTTGATGATTTTTACCGGACTCGGCGGACTTGAGCGTGGCTAAGACTAAGGCTAGGGTATTTATACATCCACTTAAATCACATATCGACATGATGTTTTTGTTTATTCGTATAACCACTTTTTCACAGTATAGTTATCAACAAAAATATAGCATACAATCTAATAAAACCGTTTAGTTGTGTCAAGTTTAGTGGCATAATAAAAATGTGGGCGGAGTCCCGCGGTGACCCAGGAGCCCAAGATCATCGCGACAGTACATATAAGCGGTGTATTATATTTGCTGTCTCTTTCTCTCTCATGGTGTACGACGTAAAAACCCGGAGAAAGTGATTTATCGCAAGTTCGTATAGGTTGGGTAAAAATATTTAGCTCTCTCTCCATACATTGTTACTCCAAGATATTCACAGACATAATACAAGGACATGTTAAGAAATCAGACTACGAAAAAAGAATAAAACCAACACACAAAACAGTTTACTTTATAAAGGGATGAAATATTATAATGCGCTGCCGGAAACCATCAAAATTATAATTTATAAATTTAAAATGGCTTTGTGAGAACCATATAAAATACATAAGTATGTAATATCAAGTAGTTATATAAGTTATTATTAGTAAGTCAAAAAGAATATGAGTTATAATTAGTTATTTTGTAAACCTTGATGCAAAAATAACGAAAATAAAATAAATTAATTTTCATCATTTGTTCCTCGGATTCCCTTAGGAAGGCACCGTTACAGCAAAAATAACCTTGGTCACATTTTATCATTTCTATTCGAGAAGAGTATTCTTTTCCTGTGTCGTCAAAATACTTCTTTGAGTTTTAGTCCTTAAATATTTTGGGCAGGAGACTAGTGTCCGAGTGACTCTATTCCCAGCCATTGTTATTCTCAGCAAAATCCATGATATTTCTGAAATATCTTAAAAACTCCTTCCCGTTGCCATTTTTATGAATACAATTAAATTAAGCAGTGAAAAGTGCGCTGTACATTTTTTTACTACCGAAAAAAAGATCACTTGTATTCAGAATAATAACATTTGAGCATAATTCATTTCTCGAAATAAGTTTGGTGATATTTTTACTTATTACCCACTGCCGTAGAGTGTAATCATTCGTATCGTGAAATCCCAAAATAAAATTCTATACTATTATTATTACGAGAAACTTTTCGATTAGCCTACGCAACCCTCCGCGGATAATCATAATATTATTTATAAAAGTTTGAAAGAAGCGAGCTGAGACAGCCCATAACTTACCGAGACATATAAGTTGTTTAAAAGTTGATTCGGAAACTTTTAAATCTCCGCGTAACGTAGGAAATTACGGAGTTTTCAGTGAAGTTACCTACTAATTTGAAAGTTCTTACGTTTGTTGTGAAATCAACTTGAACTAATATTTGTCCCATCCGGAGTTATTGGGAAAAGAGTTCTGCCCCTCGCTCCATGAAATAATGATAATAATATTTGAACAGCGTTTTATAAGGTCTTTACAAGGCTTTTGGTTATTTTCTGGGGAAAAACACTGTGTTTGACGTTCTTTGTAAGCAAGGACTTACTTTGTAAAAGAGTTGATAGGCTTTATAAAACGAAATGTCCTAAACTACAACCGTATTCAGCGTGTAATCCAAGCAAACGTTTTTATTTTTTTATTTTGCTAAGGTACTCCAAAATAGTAAGGGATTATGTGGCAAGTAATAATAAAATCTTTGCAAAATAAATACTAATATACATTCTCCGGATACTTCAAAACATACATTTTTTGATCGTGTGCAGAATTTATCTCCACATATGTTTCTTCCAGAAGAGATGAAGTTATTATCTAAAGATTAATTTAACATTGTCCCGATGATGGAAGGGTACTTCCGAAACCGGTAGACAAAATATCAAATAAAAAAGTGGTTAAAAACAAAGTGTATGTGTTCTATTTATAAATTTTATTTTTCCATACACGTAGTGTGATATATTTTGAATTAGAATTTATGTATTATAAAATTATCAAATTTAAAAAAAGGATCTTTTCAAATACGGACAAGCGATTAATTACCAATCTATAATATGTTTTACCAGATGATTTTTTTTAAATTTCATAATTGAAATGTACGTCAATGAGACTTACTTTTGCAGGACTTTTTTTAAAAGTTGACTTACTTCAACTTCTCACACTGTAAAAAAAATTACGTCGCTAACCTGGCAAGCTATTTAAAAAATGGTATAACTTTTCCTTAGTTTGAATATATATATTTTACCGCAAAAAGGGCAAGGCCAATAAAAAAAAAAAATCTCATGAACCGGGCATTTTTTTTTCCAAAGGTAAAGGCACTTTTAGTTTTGTTTTAGACTGTGATCAATAGCAAGGCTATTTAAAGTTGTGGGATAAAAAATTTTTTTTTTGTAGGTGTAGCTCAAAAAACTGATGTAAAATGAGGGGTATAGAAGCAAAGGCAGCAACCTTTTTCAGTTTAAATTATTTATTACTTGAAAAGTAAATAAGGCACTTTTGTACACTTCTTTTTCATGAATATGTTGATACATTTAGAGATTATTATTTAAAATTGTTTCCCAATTTAATGTACACAAATATTTTGGTACACAAAATTAGCTGTTTAGTTAATTAGCTACAGAACCGTTTTTGTAGATTGCCGCCTTTGCTTTTAAGCCCCTCAAATGTCGATTTTCACGAAATTCATAAAAATGACAATTTATCGAAAACTAACAATTTCACTTAAGTCATATCAAAATATATGTAAATAATGGATAACTTTTAGGAAACCTAGTATATTCTGTTTTAAAAGTATAATTTAGATTTTCAAATTTTAATTTCATAAAATTACACAATTAATTGAATGTTTCTTTTCAGAAGATGATGAAAAGCCAAAAGCAATTGAAGTGTAACGAAAGTCTCCAATGTGGGCATATTACATTAATCTAACTTATACGAGTGGACAACACTGTCTTCAAATATATTACGTTAATGCTCTCTACCTTAAACCACCGTACCCATGACCTTTCGGAAAATTTAAAATAATTTTCCATTTATTTAACTGACGTAGCCTAAAATATAAAAAAAAATAAACTTCGTCTATTACCTATGTTAATTTTTTTTTAAGAAGAATAATTTGGTTTAACTTTTTCCACCTCGACGATCGCAAAAATGAGCGAATGCCTAAGTTACTGTTCAATATTTCACCAACATTAATCAATTGCTAGTGAGGTTGTGCGTACGAACCAATGTTCACCAGCGTTCGTTCACTTCAATTAAAGTGGTCGCTAAGAGCGACTTTTTGTTGTTGTTGGAAGTCAATTATTAGTAACGGTTGTAATTAGATAAATAATTATACTTGATTGTTCTCGGCAGCAAGAAAGGTTAGGTGAAATAATATTATTAATAACTTCTATAAAAAACACATAAATTGTAGATGTTCTTTACACGAAAGCTTCAAACCAAAACCTTTGTGATTTTACATCTAACAGATATTCATATATAATTTATAATGTATTTTCTAGCGAATACATAAATTCACCTCAAGGAATTGTTTGGCAAATTTTTACGTTCATTTTCGTTCGTGTTTTTGTTACGTTTACAAGGACAATAGGTTAAAGAAGTCATTGTGAACCTACATAATATAAAAGGAACGTTATATTCCTCCCCGGGCAAGGGAAAATAAAAATACTTTCCCCTTTTGATAGAATTTATCACAGCTGCCATTGTATCCCATTTCTCTCAGTCTCATCACGAAACACAAGAAATTTATCTTGCACGAGATGGGAATGAACACATCCCGATCATTGTCTTTCTTCCTGGTCACATTCTAACGTTGCCCCAACCAACTATACGACGGGGGAGAGGATTGGTAAGAATCTTAAAAAAATGTATATCTTTTTAACTAGGAGCATAATTATAAAACAAGTTGACCATGAATCGATTTAATATTATGTAAAAATTAAAAATGAAATAATAACTTTTGTGTAAGACCACAGATTTATTTTTATTTTTATGACCGACTGATTTCGCTTGGTCAAACCACAAAGTGATTGCTTTCTACAAAAATATGAAAAAAAAAAAAACAAATATATATACAATAGTATATACCTACATATGATGTGCGATACCATTTTTTTAATAATGCTAAATAAAATAGTAGGTAAGCCTTAAGGTAAGGAAAACATAAAGATAATATCAAATGAATATAATGAGAAATGTATGTTGTTGTACTTATATTTGTAGGTGTAAATTAACGTAAGTGAAATTAAAAGTGCTCAGTAAACGGACCATCCATAATTTATCACCAATTAAAGTTTTAAAATTTATTTTAAGAATACATAATCTTTTTGGAAAAACATTTTAGGATATAGTATTTAACCGTAACCATTGGAATAACACTTATTCAAATTAGACTAAAAATGATTAAAAATAATGTCATCGGATACCGCTTGATTTGAGCTAGGTCAACAATTTTCAAACGAAACCGCACATTAATATTTTAATACAATTGTAAAAAAAAAATCCCAACAACACTCTATTCCGGAGTCATGAAATTTGAACAAAATTTTATATGTGAAAATTATAGGTGAGTTTAATTATTTTTAGCTTATTTTTATCTTTATTTTCATTTATTTTCCAATAACAAAAAAGGGTATTGATATCAAAGATAAATTCGTGCGGTACAATTAAAACGACCCCTTGATTTTCATAAGCTTTTTTTTACGGAAATTTAAAATTTGATTGAGTCATAAAAAAAGAAGTTAACCTGACAACGATCAAAAGTATGACTTCCTCACTGGTACACAATTTTGTTTGATGGCTGAGTAAATATTAGACAAAATGTAACATCTGGGTTAACCATGGTGAAATAAGTGTTACCTATTAATATCGTCAAGATCTAAATAAGTTAACTCTCCACTTTGACGATGGCCCAGCGCTTCGGCTTCCTGGGTTCCAGTTAATCCCATCTGCAGAGCCCCGCGGGAGACGAAGTGAGAAACGGAGCATAATTGAGTTTTATAAATTACAACATTTACCCTTACACCGGAGAGCTGTTAATTATATGCTAACATAGCCTGCTGCTTCCTCCCGACCGGCACACAAATACGCCTATAATACACTTCCAGCGGTTTATTTCTTCGTATATATTGACTTTTATAAATCATGTATTTGTATATGTACACCGAAGAGATTAACAGACAGAAGTGTGTTGTAGGCGTGATTGTATTCCCCACTGAACAGATTAGTTCTGGAAGTGTTATTTAAACCGATTTTAAAGACAACAATAAATTCACATAAAATATTTGGACTCTTGAAACTCAAAAACAAGACAATGCAACTTATTATTAGTTCGGAAAAATCAATTTAATGCTTTAAAATATTTGATCGATTTCATCAGAAGGAAGGAAAAAATTAACTGACTTTGGGCATCCGGACACGCCCACAATGCGCTTCTCTCAGTTTAACTCTTTTCAGTGCAATCTCTCAAATATTCTCCGATATATTTAAGTATTGGCGTACCGCTGATAGATCCGTTGTGAACTGTCCCTCTTTCTCATAATCAAAGCATGACACGGAGAGAGAGGTTAAAATGGAGCTCTCAGAAGTAGGATGGTATATATAGGCATATCAAAGGGATGAGGGATAAAGGGATTTGAAGGTTCTAGCGGAAGAAATTAGACGTTTTTCAATTCAACTCGACGTGGAAATTTAAAAAACGATTTATAAATTCCCCGAGTAAATTAACCCGTTTTTATAGTGATTTAACGGTTGTTTTTTCAGTTTAAAATACGTAATTTTCATTCCGTGAATAATTTTTTGGGTTTGACGTTTTAAAGATGTTTGCAAATAAGTTTCTTAATTTAATGCATTAGATACAAAAACATTTTTATTCATAAATAAGTTGAATGAAGAGAAAGATTGATTCACATGTAAATGTGCGTCGAGGGTAAGCTGCAATACAAGTGTGAACACATTGTTGCCTTAGCAATATTAATTTATAACTAGGCAGATGACATTTCTAAGAAATTAATGATGCCGTGACATATGCAAAAAATTACTTTATCATAGAAATAGTACCTACGAGTAATACACTTAAATAACGTTAAACACAAAACGTGGAAAAAGGATGGAAAGAAAATAAAATAGAGTGGGATAATGGCATTCCCAATCGGGGTATGTTGTGAGGCTGAACGTAGTGAGGAGGGGATGAAGATTGAAAGAGGAAGGTTGTGAAGAACCTGCTTATTCAGATCTAGTCACCAAACACGGCTTAAGCAATTTCAAGCAACGTTTCGATTCCGAATGGTGGTCTTTCACCAGAACGATACTTGGAGTATCTACCACTCTATAGATAGATATTAGATAGATATGCAAAAATATTAATAGAGAAGTAAATGTGATACAGTCGTCTACCGACTTTGAAGTTATGTGTATGCATTGCACTCGTAATACATTTTAAAAAGGCATTAAGCGCCCTTGAGATGATGTTTCACAAAAGTGGCGCTACATAAATTTGCCACGTATTATTTGAAACTATCCGTGTTATTCCGTTAATTTATTTAATGATTAATTTGCAAGTTGAGTATTTATTTATTATTAAAAAAAATATAAATATTTGTACATTAAAGTTTACAAAATAACTAACTACAACTGATACGCCTTTTGACAATATAAAATTCAACTAATTATTATAACTTATATACTAATTGATATTCCATAATAAAGGATTTTACATGGTTCTTACAAACTATTTTAAATTTATTGAATGATGTAATATTGATGGTTTCCGGCAGCACAATATAATATTTCATCACTTTATAAAATAAACTGTTTTTGCGTATTGGATTTATTCTTTCTTGGTAGTTTGATTTCTTTGGACGTCTTTGTATTATGTCTGTGAATATCCATGTTATAAATAATTTTGTCAGAAAAATATTTTGGAAACAAGTTGCTTCTTATGTTATGTATAAATATCAATGTGTTTGATGTCAGCATCTGTTTCACTGTTAGCCAATTTAGTTCCTCTGACATTTTAGCAACTTTTCAATATCTATCTCGCCCAAGTATAATTCTCACGGCTCTATTTCGGAGAATTTAAAACTTGTTTGGATTTCTGTGGTTACACAAGAAAATAATCGCTGAGGAGTAATAAAAAGGTGGAGTAATAATGGAGTTGCAAATTGTATTAAATGCATTTAATAACAAACTAATGTAGTAGTACGAAGTAAAAATGATAATTAAAAAACACTGAAAATCTAAACACTATGGGTATTAGTATTTAAATAAAACTAACCGTTTTACGAAGTCAGTGTCTAGAAACGATTTATTAAATTTCATGGGATAGTAACAGACGTTCCGATATTTGTGAGATAATAGTAATAAAATAAAGTTATCTCTCTATATTTCCACTTCCGAAGACATTCTGAAATAAGACCATTACCAGTAGAATATGTCCCTTGTCCCGGACTCCGACCGGGTCGCAATAATTGTTCAAGATAAGGTACAACTCTTGAATAACACTTGCACTACCGATCCCACACTTCTTTTAAATATCTCAATGGAGACTAGTTTCTAAAAATATACAAACAAATACGCAATAAATAATATCGTCATCGTAGAACTTATTGGCTTAATTAGCCTAAATAAATCAGATACAGAAAAAAACTTTAATTTTAAAATAATAACTGTATAACCAGTAGAAATTTGTGGAATTCGTAAAACTGCGAAATTCAGATATGAACCTATATCGGCAAAATCAAAAATATCCAAAAATGAATGTTTAAAATGCAGATAGTTGCAGTTATAGCAGTTTTGATTTCCTGTGAGAATATTCTAAAATAATAATGTTAAATAAAGGATAATCCGACATATTCCAAAAACAATATTATTTACAAATAAATGGTCCAAAACGTTAGGTTCCCACTTTGGGTTTTGGGTTCAAACCTTGAAGTAACAATATATGGAGGGAGAGCTAATTATTTTTACCCAACCTACACAAACTTGCGATAAATCACTTTCTCCGGGCTTTTACGTCGTACACCATGAGAGAGAAAGACACAACAAATTTCATAGACCGCTTCTATATACTGTAAGGATGATCTTAAGGTCCTGATTCACGGTGGGACTCCGCCCACATTTTTTATTATGCCACTAAACTTGACACAATTAAACGTTTTTCAGGTTATATGCTATATTTTTGTTGATAAAAATACTGTGAAAAAGTGGCTATACGAATAAACAAAAACATTATGTCGATCTGTGATATGAATGGATGTATACATTCTGTAGCCTTAGTCTTAACTACGCCCAGGTCCGCCGAGTCCCGTAAAAATCACCAAAAACTGACTACGCTGCCTTGGATGGGTACCACTCTATATACTCTAAGGTTCAAACCCATTTTTATTTTATGTGAATACCGCACGATAGTTCCAACTGCCCCCAACCATTTGAAGCAAGTGGAACTATAGCATCCACAATAGCGGCATGTTGTGTGGACGACCACTGAGGGAGGGGGGATGGAAAGAAATTAGGAAAAATGATGGCTGGGAAGTAATCGGATATTGCTCTGATCACCAAACACGGCCATTCAAAACAAACAAGCCATTTCAAGCAACGTTTCAATCCTGAATATTGGTTTTTCACCAAGACGATACTGAGAATATCTACTACTCTGGAACATCCCTCAAATGTATTTTGTTATTTTTTTTTATTGAAATAATAATAATGTTAATTTTTTTTCGTGCGTTATTCCCAAGGAGTCAGAACAAACTCATAGTACATTTTTTTTTTAAATAAACTTAAGACGATACTGAGAATATCTACTACTCTGGAACATCCCTCAAATATATTTAATTATTTTTTTTTTATTGAAATAATTATAATGTTCATCTTTTTTCGTGTGTTATTCCCAAGGAGTCAGAAAAAACTCAAAGTACATTGTTTTTTTTTAATTAACTTAATATGAAATAACATTAAGTTAATTTAAACATAGTCTCTACCACTCTGGAATGTGCGCAAATATATAATATTTTATTTTATTTTATATGAATTAAATGTGAAATAACACATATTAATTTAATCAAATTTAATCCGCACCCTGCGATTTGAATCCGGTATCGCTGGATTCATCGAGATTCAGTCGAGAATCTTAACCGCTCGACCATCGTGGTAGCTTTTTGCTAGCTTAGTCCTTCATCATTGCAGAAGCCAATTTCCACTTATAATGATGTTAAATAAATTGTCAGGTTATTCATAACCCGGAAATGTTTGTCTTTCATTAAAAAGCGAGATTGTTTTAAGAAAAAAATATGAAAAAATGGACAAAACAATGGGTAAATTAATAACTATTTGTCAATTTGAATATAAGCAAGAACATTTCGTGTTATTTGACTTATTCATTTAATACAAATGCAAAGCCCTCTCAGTTTCACCACAAAGAGCTAGAATAATAATGTATTATTAGTATTATTCGTGAATGTTCATTTTTAAATTTGATTAAAACATTACAGTGTAAGTCATAAATTGGCACCTGTCACATTGTTCGCTCATTTGGGGCTATTCGCAATGCAGCCGACGCATAACGCAGCGTGCACTTGACACGTATCACACAAACAACCGCCGGTGTCCATCCTATCTCGTGCATTTCACCTCTGTGCCTTCTGCGCTCCGGATAAAATTAATCACATTTTAGTAATTATGTATGGCCTGCAAAATGCTGACAGAATGAATGAACTGACACGAAGCACAAATAAAAAAAATAACCGAATCATAAATCTGCATAACACAAACTATTGTTCAGTGCAACATGACGTGTATTTACACTAGACTTATCTACTTCACCAAGGGTATACTTAGGTATCTACCACTTTGAAACGTGCCGCAAATATACTTTTTATTATTTTTTATATCAATCGAATGTGTTATGACACGTATTAATACAGTTTAATGTTGTACCCTGATGATGTTTAGGCTTGGCGAAACCGGTCGGTCATTAAATTAAAATAAACTCTGTGGTCTTTCACAAAGTTAATTTCATTTAACCCGCAGGTGACAAGTTTAGCTATTAGTAAATTTGTTTTTCAAGCAAAGTAATAGTTTTACGTATTTCATAAAAAGTTTGATAGAAACAAAAACTACATCTGTGTTACGGTCTCGAAAGTGTGGGATCCTTTATAAGACTTACACCATAACCGAATGAGATATTATTGGGCGAGGATGTCGCGGATAATAGGCAGCTAGCGCGCACCGCTACCGGGAGGCCAGGAGGCAGAGAGATCCTGCCAATTTAAATTTATTGCTCTGCAGCGTGTCTCGTGCCCGCCGGGTGACTCTCGGGCGCGCGCCGGTGGTGGTGCAACGCGCACGTGGTAGTGAGGGTAATTGTTTGAGACGCCGCAGAGAAAATCTCGAGGTAATCGATGCCGGGTGTGACGGATCCACTGATTGAAATTATACTTGCTCGCATGTTTTCGTCTTAGTTTGTAGTTAGTACACATGGCCTGTTCAAAGGAAAAGGTGAATTTTAAATTTTCGCGGACTGTGTACATTCGACTATCGTTTTTTTTTTGTGATGTTGGTACACACATGTTTATCATATGTTAGCATTATCAGCCATTTTGGATTAGTGGTT
Source organism: Drusus annulatus (assembly GCA_022651775.1). NCBI lineage: Eukaryota > Metazoa > Arthropoda > Insecta > Trichoptera > Limnephilidae > Drusus > Drusus annulatus. Next base: position 335,558 of record JAGWCC010000027.1, read on the forward strand.
TGTTTTTGACAATTGGAAAGGTAAATCACATTTTTGTGTGTTCTTCGATTTTTTACTTTTAAAAAAAAAAAGGATCAAAGAATAAAATCCATGATTTGTTTTTCCACAACTCCAGGACGCTCGTCGTCATTAAAATCTTCTCCGCTTTATGTAAAGCGCTTGTACCGCTTATAAACACTTTTTTGAGACAAAGTAGACTCGCCGAATGCCACAGTCAACATTTTAAATGGGTTGGTACACTTTATTCCATTTTTAACGCATATTTAATACATATTCTTTGATCCATCCAGTAAAAAATCGGAGAACACACAAAAACGTGACTAACCTTTTCAGTTGTCAAAAACAAACCACTAATCCAAAATGGCTGATAATGCTAACATATGATAAACATATGTGTACCAACATAACAAAAAAAATGATAATCGAATGTACAAACCCCGAGAAAATTCAAAATTGACCTTTTCTTTTAAACAGGTCTCGTACAGGTACATACTGTCGCTAGAAAGGCAAGGGTTTGAGTGACACTTTGGTCAAAAATGAGTTAAATCAGTTTTAATCAGATCTTTTTTCTGCATCGATTGCTCTGACTCTCGTTTGATTCTGAAAACTTTTGTGTAAAATAAAAAATAAAAACTTTAAAGTGCTCCTGATGTAAACTTCTCAAAATGGCGCTTCAGCCCTTTTGCCTCTATTTATTTTTATACTAACGGACCATTGTCCAATTTAAAAAAAAAAAAAAAACATAATACGAAATGGGAAAAAGGGGAAGCAGAGAGAGGGCAGAACACCTACAGAATATTTGAAGCAATGACAAAAATAGGAAAAAATATACATTTTACGAACCTTCAAGTCATAAAGAATAACAAAATCACGTAGACCGATACAGAAAATTTCAAGACCATGGCTTGAGTTAACAAGTCTCAACATTCTTAATTTATGAATGTAAATGAAGCAAGGAGCGTGTGCCAAGACAGCATTGTATGGAAGTTCAATTATTTTTGCCTACTCCTTGTGGAAACAGGGTGATGATTGGTTAGTTTAAATAAAAATTTAAAAAAATCATTAAAAATTTTACTTCTTACAATGGGCTTGTGATGAAATAAAATCCGAGTTTTAGATTTTTGTGCGGGTATAGTATTAAATATAATAATAATATTATATTTATCATAATAATTTATGGTTTCCATGGCCGATTGGTAAGACGCTCGACTACGAATCTAGAAGTTGCGAGTTTAAACCCGGCGTGCACAAATAACTTTAATTTAATTGAAATGTGTCATGGCACATTTTAATTCATATAAAATTATTTATTGTATATTTGCGGCACGTTCCAGGTGGTAGATACTCTAAGTATCGCCCTCGAAAAATACCACCATTCAGATTTGAAACGTTGCTTGAAATGGCTTTAGATGTGTTTGGTGACCACATCTGAATAGTCAAATACTTTCCAACCTTCCACTTTCCCATATCTTTCCATTCTCCCCACTTTATTCAGCCTCAGAACATACACCATTTGGTGATGCCATAGTCTCACTGGTTCTAGACGGTCGGTAGCAGTTGAGACTCTTGTGCGGTATTCACAATAAACAAATAAAAAAAGTGTCAATTTTCTTATTTATCAATGAATAATATTTCATTAAGAGGTGAGTATAAAGTTTGAATGCTACTTGTTTACTTTTGATCGTCAAATACAAGCAGACTGGCTGGACAAAGCTTCAAAGTGTTTTCAACCACGAGGTACTATTATGATGGTTCCGATGAAAAAAATCATTATTATTTTTACTATTCTTCTTGCTCCTCTTGAACTACTTGATGAAATAAATGGATATAAAAGCTGCAAAAATGGCATATATTTCGCAATAAGCTCTCTGAACTCCATCTAGGCATTGTAATCTTTTTCGCATTTATCACAGAACTGCTCTGGGAGCAATAAAATACATTCGGCTATAAAGGATAATGTTATGTGAATTGTTAATAAAATATGCCAAAAGATTTACTGGGGATAGTTTGAATGGAGCAGCAGCCGACGACTTTTGCGGTTTTGCCCGAAAAAGGATAAATCACACTTCTGGTCTGCGGAGCTTTCCGAATCTGTGCAAAATAGAAATAATGCATTCGAGCTGAAATTTGTATTAATTTATGAACATCATTATTTTTTTTTAAATGAACAAAATCATCGAATATCAAATACGGACGCATCAGAACAGGTAGCAGAGGTGGCTATGGGTGTCGGGAAGTGAAAGGTCGATTGGACGTAGCTATGCAGAAAGCGTCCAACCCCAAAACGATGAAACTGATAAAAAGGCATTTGAAAAAAACATGACGATAAAAAAGCATGAATATGCGTAATCGGCATTTGTGAAGTGGATATCAGTGTTTTTTTCTTCATGAGCATTATTATAAACAGGTAATTTATAATTTATCAATATTTTTATTTGGAAAATATGTATTTCTTATGTTATACTACATTTAATGTTTTTAAATTTCAATTTAAGTAAAAAATAATCATCAAAAATCTATTGCATTTGGAGCTTGGATGTTTTCAGCAGATATAAATCTAATATTTATCTACAAGGAAAATACATAAAACTCGATTTTGGAAAATTGTGGTTTGGAAGCTTTCTGCATAATTGCGTCCAATTGAAGGAAAAACAAATTTTCAATGAACGCAATTTTTTTTTTTTAGATTAACTCTACACAGGAGGCCTTGAAGGAAATAATTTCCCTTAGGGCCTATGTCAAATTTAGGGATGCTGTGAAAAGTGAATTTTGAAGAAAATAAGAAGTGAACCTGGGTCTTGAAGAGGTCCATGTTGTAGGAGGGAGGAAACGCAAAGGCCGGAAAATCATTCCACAGTCGAGATGTTGAACACAAGAACGAGTCGTAGAAGCGCCCCGTTCTCATGTATCGGACGTCAACCGTGTACAAATGTTGGGTGCGCGTTGGGCGAGTTTCTCGACTATACACAGGTGCAGAAGATATGGACGCAAATTCCTAGGAGCATCTTCCGTTAAAATACTGGTAGAACAAGGACAGCATTCCCACCAGACGTCTGTGCTTCCAAAGATTGCAATCCACTTTGTTAAGATAGGATAATCTATCAAACGAACCGCTAGTTTTTCAGGTATTTTGGGGCTGTAGACCAAAGGTGGCTACCAAATTCAACAGCGGGGCGCACTTGCTATTCGTACAAAAGGTCAGCAGTTGTGTACTATTAAAGTATCTGCGGACCCCGTGCAGCACGTCCAGCTTCTGAGAGGCTAACTTAACTCTGGCTTCGATGGAGCTCCCGTGCCTCAGCTGGTGCCTTAAGTTCAAACCAAGCATTTCAATGGAAGGCTTGTTGGGAAGATTACTTCCGTTAAGAGAGACTAAATAGAAAATAAACTGGCGGTTCGTTTGTGCGGTAGCTCAAACATGTTTTATTCAACGTTATTTATCACTATTTACCACATAAAACTTTCATTACTTGCGATTTATCTCAATGTGATTCAACATTTGAAATAAATCGTAGAAAATTAGGTACGTCAACAATGTCTGTAACTAGTGCTGTATCAAAATATATCTAGCTGTTAGCATTTGCATTATTAGTGCATATAATCCAATATCTAGACTTAATAATAATAATAAATGGATAACTTTTATAGTGCCGTTTTGGTGGTAAAATCCCCTCAAGGGCGCTTCGTGTACTTATATGTCATTTAGAAACAATAGTATTATAATAATATTTGGATAATTTGTATAGCGCCGTTTTTGTGAAAAATCACCTCAAGGACGCTTTACAAATCTTAATTTCTACTTAATATTAATTCTCAGTTTATATAAATATACAGCAACATACTTACCTGGCAGGACACAATCGCTATATCATAATAACATAAAATTTAGCAGAATTTTAGATATAATGTAATTATTATTTTTTGTATTTTTTTTTATATTGGAAGTCTACCAAAAAATAGTCAACTTCGGTGTTATTTTTAAAAGGTTATATTTGACAGTTTACAATCACCAACGATAACGGCGTTGGCGTTTTTTCGAATTATAGTTAACGCACAGTACAACGCCGACTCAACAACAGCGAACTATCACCATCGCAAATCGCAACGGATGAAACACCTAACTGACGTTTTACCACTATCTCCCTCAAACATTTATTTATTTTTATTTTTATAGTGAATACCGCGCAAGAGTCCCAAATGTCCCCAACCGTCTAGAGCCAGTGAGACCATAGCATCCCCACTTGGGGCATGTTGTGAGGCCGAAGGTAGTGGGGAGGGAAGGAGATGGAGAAAAATAAGAGGAAGGTTGAAAAGTACCTAGTCTAGTTCAAGGAACGTCTCGATTCTGAATGGTGGTCTTTTACCAGGGCGATATTTAGAGTACCTACCACTCTGGAACGTGCCACAAATATGCAACATAATATTTTAAACGAATTAAATGTGTTATGACATATGTTAATTGAATACAAGTTGTTTACTCACGTCGGGTTTGAACCCGCGACCTCTAGATTCGCAGTCGAGCGTCTTACCACTCGACCACGGAGGCCGTCAAATAATCGTCTATAATGGTATGCCTATTTCTGTTCGGTCATGACCCAGTATAATTAATATTTGTTTTGTCTGATTCGTATTTCTTGTTGCTAGTGATTAAAGTTACAAATACTTTTCACTAAGTCAGCTAAGGGTCTGTCGATTGAGTCAAGTAAAGTTACAGTCACGACCTGCGCAATACTTGCGGTAGGCTGACAAATGAATAATTTACCAAAAGGCAAGTAACCGCCGCCATCTCTGAAAACTAGAAAAAAATCTACTCCCCAGTTCCACACGCGACTAGAGTTGCTCCGAATTCGTCCACGTGCGGTGAATTTATGCGCCGGGTGTGCAATGTCTTGCATCTGGAGCCGGGACGCACTTTGTCATAAGTTATTCGGTCCTGATAATGCGCCGCAGCTGCGACGGGGAGTGCCGTGCTTGCGACGCGGACACTTATGTCAATGGAGACGGTTCCTAAATTCTGACGCGATGAAATGTGAAGTATAATGGCTGTATTCTAAAAACGTAAGATGGAAAATATTTTTGTAACGCAATATGATATATGTCTGTATTTACAGGCGCGAAACTGTTGCAATGATGTGCTCAATACTCTCTGCACATGTCTTTAGATTCATTTAATAACTAATCATATGATCATTATGATATTTTCCCGTGGGTGTAGACAGAGATGACGGAACAAAACACAAACTCTGTTTGGCACACACTCTTTTCTTCGTTGACATTTGTACATCGTATCATCAGGGCCGGTCCTGGGCAGGTTTTTTTACGCGCCTAACGCCTTTAAGCAATTTCCCGGTCTAAAATAGTGAATTTTCGATACGCGCTTCACGTTTTATATGGTACTGGTTAATATGAGTTTATTCCCTATCTTTTAACTAAAATAAAAATTCACACTGAGCAAAAAAATAAAAATAAAATATACAGAAATAAGCAGTGCAAATAAGAGAGAAATTGTCACAAAAATTCTAGTTAAATAAAAGAATGGGACAGCATTTTACTAATTTACAGTGCTGCCGCATTTTTCCGTGAATACCAGCTATTTTGAAGATTTTTTTTTCATAATGTGAATGCAAACGAATTTGAAACGTATTTGAAGCGGAGTAAATATTATTTTTGCATACTGACATATTTTTTTTATTTACTCCTTAGTCGTCTTTTACAACAAATTTGTACAATATAGTAAGGTTGACAAAAATGCATTATGATTAATTATTAAGTGAAAATATAAAAAAAACTATGCAATAGAAACATCTATCCACTTGATAATCATTTAAAAAATTGTGACGTTTTGGTTTTGTTTTATTATTCTTCTTTTGAAACAACAATATATATTTTTTCAAACTCTTATCTCATGTTCCTGTTACAAAATTGAATATTATTATAGGATGCAAGTTTGATTGAAATAAACACATCTTATTTCATTCGGAAAACGCCAATTACTTTTACTTCAGAGAGCATTAGTGTGAGCCTGAGGAAATGGCATCTAATTTCCGACCCCAAGACTCGCATTTTGCCCGCAAAGTGGTATTTTTTTAACAATTGTTACTTATTAAAGATTTTTTCCTTGAATCGTCTTTAGTTTTATCATTCTTAGCCGAATTTCAAAGGTTTACCTTATTCGGTTTCATAGAGCCGAAGAAAACGGCATTAAATTTCCGACCCCAAGGCTTGCATAATGCCCGCAAAGTGGTATTTTTTAACTAATGTTACTTTTGAAAGATTTTTTCTTTTCATCGTCCCGCAAATTGATTACTTTTTTTAGACTGAGAAAATGTTACATTTTAAAGGCTTTTTTCATGTTAATAACAAATGTTTTTAATTTTTTCACTCATTTTTTTAGAGAATTCTGAAGGTTCGTTTCATTCGGTACCAAAGAACCTGAGAAAACGGAATCTAATTTCTGACCCCAAGGCTCTTGCATTTTGCCCGCAAAGTGATATTTTCTCAACAAAAATGTTACATTTTAAAGATTTTTTCACTTAATCGTTTTTAAGGGAATTCCAAAGGTTCGTTTCATTCGGTCCCATAGAGCCTGAGAAAACGGCATCCAATTTGCACCCTCGTAGCTCGCAGTTTGCCCGCAAAGTGGCATTTTTTAACAAACGTTACTTTTCGTCGTTCAAAATCGTCTTAAGCCTATAATTCTTAACAATAATTGAAAATATTCACTTTATCGATCCCATATAGTTATATAATACTTCAAAAAGTTTCTCCTTGATTAAGAAACAACGCTTGAAATTCCTGCGCACTCCGGAAATAACATATCTATCATCAAATAAGTTATAATATTTGCCTCACTAAATCAAAGTTCCTTTGTAGTCCGTGAGACGTATCCTCACCTTATTACCACCATTGCGTACATTCACAAACGTAATACGTTAACTGCATAGCTGGAGTTAGCTTGATACTGTATTCGGACATTAAATTTGAGTACATAAAGTCTCTTTGAATACACAAGTAATTTGCTAACAAAACTATGGAACCCGTAGGCAGTGCTCTATTAGTGGACCGTACGTGATACGGTAATTACATTAATTTAATACACCTGTTAACACACTCAAGTTTGCATCGTGTGCTGGCGAATCTCAATGATTCTCAGATAGTCTCAGTTACACGCAAATAATTTGTAATCAGTTCAGTGGTTACATGTTATGCATATCAATAAAATTAAAATCAAATAATTAATCATTAAACAAATATCAATTCACCAACACCGAGTCGTTCGAGCAGGCAAACGATCAATCGCTTTCAATGGAGCTACCTTCAGTTGAAAATCAGTTGAAAAGAAAAAGAAAATTTGGGATAAAAATTCAAATCTTTATGGTAGTTTTTGTCAGCGTTATAAAGTATCGCGTATTGCCGGCTTCTCAACATCTTTTTTTCCTGAGAGTTTGATAAGTGAAACATCAATTTCTGCGGAAGGTAAGTTGTTTAAGACGATATATTTTTTAAAGTACTGTATTAATAAAATTTAAATAATAGTAACTTTGTATCAGACCACAGTTTTTTTTTTGTTTCGTTTTGCCTAAGCATCATCAGGTTTTAAATTAAACTAAACCAAAATACAAAGTGTGCGGTTATATATGCATACAGAGGGAGAACACAATACAAAATAAAATAAGAGAACAAACAATAAAATAACATTTATAATTATAACAAAGAAAGAGGAAAAAGAGACAGACAATATGAAATGAAAGAGCCAAAACATCATCCAAGAAGGTGATTAAAAAATAATGAGAATTTTGAATTTACAGGAAATTTACCTAATTTTACTGAAAAAATTACCTAATTATTAAGAAAATGACTATGAATTTTAATGACTTTCTTTATTTCCTAGTGCTTCTAAATTATTAAATAACTTATTAATATATTTTTTTAACAGATTGTGTCGTGAGACATTTTTCAAAAGCTGATATTATTCATTATAATAATTAGACCGTTTATGAATTAAAAAAAATAAATTGTTGATTATCGAATAAAAACGTAAAATGCACGTTAGTAATCTTTTAGAATAAAAAAAATACGTTTTAACATTGCGAACAATTTAATCCATGTATATGATAGACTTAATTTTATCACGTCTAAGGGTTTATCATGTGCTAACCAATAAACATAACTTCGAACGTTTATCGTGAAAAACGAGACATTAGTATGCATAGTACTGTACACATACCAATACTGTAGGTATAATAATTTTGTTATTTTAATGAGCCAGTGGTTACACCCAATAAATTAATATTTGCATTATTCACCGCTATAAATAAAGCTCGTTAAGTCTCTGTGGTTAATGCCTAAATAATAAATATATTATTGAATATCACTAACCGATAAACGATATCAAATGCATCAAAAATGTGTTTGAATTTTGTAACGTACCTTCTACGGAAATATTGTTGGTTATCTCGTGATTTAATATTATTAAATAATATCACAAGTGAATTTATTTTATAATTTTGATCGGAAACTACAGGAGATTTTGTTTAGTTATTCGTTCTGAATATCCTATTCATTTATCGTACTACGTAAATCAGGTTGTCGGTAATATCTTTTCATTCGAATACATTTCGTCGTCGTCCCATACGGAAATGCATAAGTATTTTCTTGGATATCGGTTTTTCGATTTTGGTCTCCAAATGAACATTATTAAGCTAGTAGACGACACTATCGAATATTTTATGACATGAGGTTTCGAGTAGGCACTATTGTTGTCTTTACAGGTGATGTTTTGGTCAAATTTTACAAAGCATTATTTTATTGTCTTTACCCCTTTCGCAGGGCATTTGTTGTTAAGAATTTCAGACAATCATCTTCAAATGTTCTATACAAGAAAAAACTCGTATTCTGATTATTATTATTTATATATGGAATTTTTTGTTGTCTACATTGTTTTTTCTTAATTTTGTATTTCTTTTCATTATCCTTTAAAACGTGTTTTTTTTTGTCTTTTTACTTAATGTTCTTATTTTGTAATCTTTTATTTTAAATTTTTCAAAACAAAAAAAAAGTCCCATTCTATTTGTGGTAATCATATTTTTGCATTGTGATTGTACCTTTTCACATTAGGATTTTGGATTAACATCGGCTTCGAGATCGAATTCGATTAGTGAATGAAACTAAATGATTTAAAAAAATGCGTTATAACTTCTTTCAAATAGGCAATTTCGCATATCCGGGCCTTTGTTTATGTGGTTTAGCAATTATCTAAAAAAAATGGAACTAGCTGTTAAAATTGATAGCTTAACTTCGTATAAATTCATCATGCCACCAGTGGTGTTCCTCAAGGGTCCCATTTACGACTAATTTTGTTTCTACTATTTTGTAAACGACGTTTTGTCTACTTTCAGCGATGTCGAAGTATCAATATTTGCCGATGATCTGAAAATTTACAAAACTACAAGAAAACATATTCATGACTGTCAAACATTGTTAAGTAATTTGTTCAAACTCTTTGTATGGTGCCTAAATAATGATTTGCAACTTAACATAAGTAAATGTCTAATTATGTGATTGTATAGAATACAAAACCAACTAATTTATGACTATACCATAAACGATACTTCGCTAACAAAAATGTAACCGAGGTAAATGATTTGGGAGTATACTTTGATCAAAAACTAAACTTTAACAATCATATTGAAATTGCATCAAATAAAACTTTAAAAATGTTAGGCTTTATATTAAGAATATGTAGCCAATTTAAGAAATCCATATCTTTAAAAAAAATGTACATGTCATTAGTTGGGAGTCAAATTGAATATAACTCAACAGTGTGGGCACCAAGCTATGCTATTCATCCCCTTACAATATAAAGAGTTCAAAATAAATTCTTAAGATTTATTAACATCAGAATGGGCATATTAAGGGAATGTATCAATTACGATTATCTTCTTTGTCACCTTAATTTATTGAGATTGTCTGAACGGAGAATAATTACCGACTTGATTTGTTTATACAAAATTATAAATTCAATAATTGACAGCCCTGAACTATTAAATTTGATTTCATTTCATGTTCCTAGCGAGATGGTTACGATGCAGTACCTACCGTGCTATTGTAGCAATTCTGCTTCAACCTCGCAATTCAACACGCCTATGCGACGAATGCAACATCTGGGAAACACATACTCCGATGTCGCTGATATATTTAACACGTCCATATCAAACTATAAGTCTAACTTAGTACAGTTGTTGTCATCTGGTAGAGCTAAACTAATAGTTGGACCTGTTATTTAATATTATTTTTTTCTTTTCTTTTACAATATTTTTGAACCTGTTATTTATTAAATATTATTAGTTATTTTCATCTACAATATTTTTATATCTGCTATTCAATAATCTTTTTTTATTTTATTTTACAATATTTTTTGCATTAATGAGGTAATTGTTTTTCAAAAAAGTAAAAATGTTAACATTTGTGTAAAAGCCTATAACGGGCGTAAATAAATAAATAAAATAAGTTCTTTTATCAGATAAAAAATGTATTTAGGAAGGCACAAAGTTCTCAGAATAAAACAAGATGCAACAAGCTTTGCTGTGTGAAAAAAATGCTCTCTTGAATTACCCAGCGTCATTAAGGCACTCCCCGCTACGCACTTCGCACTCCACACTCCGCACCCCTTGTGGTGAGTACAATCGACGTCAAAAGTAGGAAGTAATTAGACATTCCATGCGTGAGTCATGCAGCAGACCGAACCGAGACGCAATCAAAAGCTCTTTTGGCGTTTTTCGGGCTCTTAAAGTAGCCAGGTAAGTATGTTCCTGTATATTTTCTTATTCAAACTAGGAATTAATATGTAACGATAGAAAGTAAGATCTGTACAGCGCCCTTGAGGTGATTTTTCACAAAAACGGCGCTATACAAATCGTCCAAATATTATTATTATTATTATTAAACATTGAGAAAACCATGCAATTAAAAATAACAAAAAAAACTGAAAAATTGATAATTTGGTGACAGAATATAAATGATGAAAATAATATTTTTCTATACATTTGTTCGAGAATGGTAGCTACTCTTAATATCGCCCTGGTGAAATATCACCATTAAGAATTGAAAAGTTATTCGAAATGACCTACATGTATTGAGTGACTAGATCTGAATACCCAGCTACTTTCCAACCTTTCTCTTCGCAATCTCTTTCCTCTCGACAGCCTCACAACACACTTCGATTGTGGATACTATACCACACTGTCTCCGGTAGTTGGCACTCTTGTCCGGTATGAAAAAAAATCTTTGGGTTACAATAACACACCAAGAGTTTCGAAAAGATCATATCTTCGTCAGGTCAAAGTGACTGTAAAAAAAAAAATTAAAAAACCACAAACAACTAAAATTGGATAAAGTTGAGAATGTTAATTAGAAAAGAATGATGCGCAGGAAGATTTTGTGTTTATTCAAAATTTAAAAAAAAATTCAGCGTTTTTATGTTGTTCGGTACTTTCTTTACATATTAACATGACTTTTTTATAATGTGAAGCGCATCACTATTTCGTCAATGCGCTCCAAAACTATACTAATATTCTCAAAGAGGTGGAGATCTCTAGCAGATATACAGAAAAAACACGATGCATAAAGAGAAACTAACTAACATGACACAAATAAGTTTAGCACACGCTATGAGGGGGCAATATGTCGACCGGCAGCAAACCATCAACGGTTAGAAACGGCAAATGCACAGAAATTGCAGTTCAACACAATTCTACTGTTCGTAGTAACCGTGTCAAGTTGTCGACATACATTTTAGAATGCAGTTAGAACCTTGGCATTCCGGTAACTTGGTAATTAGAGGTCTGAATGAGTTCAAACGTACCTACATGTACATATCCTATTAGTGTAGCATTACTGTGAAAATAGTACGGGTTCCAACGCTGAAACTGTCATATTATCAACAGGATATTGAAGCATTTATCTTTCACCAAATTTGCCCATCTTAGTCCCTCCCTAACCCTGATTAGTGGGCCTTAATAAAAGATTGCTATAAGTCCACTAAACACAATCTACAAAATTTCACTTGTGAATGAACACAACCCATGAAAATTCAAAATTCACCTTTTCTTTTGAACAGGCCATGTACACAAAAAAGGCCCCACAGTAGTAAAAGGCAGATCGTTCACCGGGTAGAAAAGATTATCTCTCCATTTATGCACTTCTAACCACAGTTGACACAGGAAGAGGGAGAAATATTCCCTGGGACTTTTCAAAATTTCTACAATACAGTACCAAACTACAATACTATTCCATGTAGGTTTATAATTTGCATATGAAACAAACATAGAATAGCTTTGAATATCGAGTCCCTATAATAACACCTTTTCGGCTTGTTAAAAATTGTTTCAAAAAAAAGTTTTTCAGTCTGGAATTTCAAGACCGACACATATTTTCTGGACGCAACTTCATTTCCAGGAGATATGGAGCGTTAAAATACCTATTTAATTGATAAAGCCTAAGATAAGAGGTTATTATATAACCTGTTTCCATTTTTTGATTCAAATCAAGGTTGAAAAGAAAAGCATAGAGTTTGAAACTAAAACTATCATTTAGGTTTTATGAAAGAAAGTACCTAAAAGTAAAAATATATCAAAGAATTTAAGTGGTAATAAACTTTATGGTTACTTGAGTACAAGTTTGTTATTATAATGCTGGTTTGCAGGTTTCATTTTCATTTCCATGACGATATTTGTAATTGTATTGAGAAGTGGATCGATCAGAGCAAATTATGCATTATACGCCTTTTTTATTAACAGTGCCCTTATTTAGTAATTGATTTGGTGTGTAAAATAGACTGGCAAACAGATTTACATTTCAAAAAAGTATTTATTTAATACATTCTTAAATAATATTGACATAGATATAGCTGGCATCAAATAACGATTTCAAACGAACACAAAAATAGAAGGTTCCGTCGATGGTTGGCGGAAGCGGAAGTGTCCCGCGCGTGACGTCACCGTTGGAGGCTCTCGACTAGCGAACAATTAACCGGAAAATCTGCGGCTGCAGTTGGCAACACTGTTCCCACGGCGGAGGGGAACACAGCCGGTTGTATTGTGCTAGCACCACCACGGGTCATATTGTATGCCGCGAGTTGAATTGTACGTTCGCCGCGTTTCATCCGAGGTTCAAATATTAACTCTCGAGTGTTTTTCGGAAGAAAAGGCAGGTGGTTAGAAAAGTTTTCTCTGTTGATCAATTATTTTGTGAAATACTTACATTTTTAAGGAAAAATAAATAAAATATATTTAAATGTACCATAATAAATACATAACTAATAGGGAGTCAAGATAATTTCACATGGTTATTATTTAATGAACAGACATTTATTATTATGTTGTTATTTAATGAAATTTCATATTATCTGTCCCTTTCTTTCTCTTCCTTTCTTTTAAATTAAATGTTATACTATTTTTCTCACGGTTCTTTTATTTTGTGTTCTCCCTATGTATGTATATATGACCGTAGACTTAGTATTTTTTGTTTAGTTTAATGTTATGTCCTAATGATGCTTAGGCTAAGCGAAACCAGCCATTCATAAAAATTAAAATTAAATCTGTGGTCTTATACAGAGTTATTATTTATTTTTTATTAAATATGTCAAACCACAAAGAGTTTTTTTTTTCATTATTTTCTTGGTGTGTGCGTACTTTCAAGTGCAAACTTTTCTAATTTGGAACTGATGTTAATTGAAATTATCAATTTTATACAATACCTACCTACCAAAGTACCAACCAATGATGTATTTTAGCAGACATTATTTTATATTTGAAATGGGTGGATTAAAGCAACTAATATTTTTTTCTTGGTAAGTCCAGTGTTTTTTTCACGGGTAACAACTAGTTAATGAAAAAATACAATTTTCTTGTGAGTACGTACATACATACGTTCGAGTTTGAACTTTTCAGATTTTGAACTGTGAATTAAAATTATCAAATTAAAAAAGAACCTGTGAAATATTTTACGAGAACAGTTGAGTGACATTTAACTGTTAGATTTTTAGTTTTTGATTGCTGAAGATATATAATCAGAGATTATATTGTAGGTCTAGTTTTACCTCGTGATTTCTCACTGCGGTAGTAAATATGAATAAAGCCCAAGAGTTTCAGTTCTCAGAGTTGGGAGATAATTAAAATCTTATTCAGTGGATAGAAACAGGGCAAGGGAAGGATAAAGATCAAGAGAAGATTGGTAAGAACTTAGCTATTTAAATCTAGTTGCCTATTGTTCTTCTGGTTCTCTTTCCTATCGGAAGTTGACTATCATCAAGGTAAGCTTCACCCAGCAGCTAAAGTCCAGAAATAATCTGCGGTTGACAACGTTAAGTTACTAAGTGTATTTTGGTAAAGTTGCTCTACATCATTAAATGTACTAAAAAAATACTAAATGTACTCTAAGATCTAGTAAAAGTCTGGAGCTCATTATTTATTGCTGATCTAAACGTCATTTTAACAAATAACCCATTACAGGGTTCCGATTGTACATGGTGGTTTGATGCCAGGCCGATAATAAAGGTATATTACCTATTTAAAACATTCATGTGAAAAAATCCACTGGTTTAACCCTATGCTTGTCGCAATGCATCTGTCATATACAAGGGGCGTATTTTCTTAATTTTAATCCACCAAAAATGTTCTGAACCCTTAAAAAAATTTAATATTCAGAATACCGATGTGTTGTTATTGAAAACTAATATTTATTTATGTTAAAACTTGTTGAAAAAAAAAACAAGCTTCATGTTTTCTATAATATGCCTCAAACATAATGTATTTGTCAGATTGATGGCCTCCTTGTTCGAAGTGGTAAGACACTCGACTACGAATCCAAAGGTTGCGGGTTCAAACCCAGGGTGCGCCAATAACTTTTATTTATTTAATATGTGTCGTAACACATTCAATTCATATAGAATAATAAAAAAGGATATTTGCTGCGCGTTCCAGAGTGGTGGATACTAGTATCTAAGTATCACTCTGGTGAAAGATCACCATTCAGAATCAAAATGTTGCTTGAAGTGGCTTTAGCCGTATTTGGTGACAAGAACTGAATAGTCAGGTACTTACCAGCCTTCATCTTCCTCATCTCCTTCCCCTCCCACTACCTGAAGGCTCACAACATACCTCAATTGGGGATGCCATAGTCTTACTGGCTCTGGATGGTTGGGAGCAGTTGGGACTCTTGTGCGGTATTTACTTTAAAAAAGATACATTACGGCAAATCACTACTTTATTAATATTGCGACAAGCGAAGGATTAAGTGCTGAGCACGGAATAGTGGATTTTGCGCCCATTTCATGAAAGTCAATTGATAAAATACCTACGTAAATGTATCATTTTTATACTATTTTCTTGTATTCGCCTTCTAATTTATTTTCCTCGGATTTTCCAACATGAAAATCTTTCCCGCCGCAAGTCTTAACGAGCACCTATATCAATTAAAATGTATAAAGGCGGTGATTTGACCGTTTTAATTGCAAAACCCTCCACCGTTTCAGATGTAAATCTAAGGGTATCGTCAATCTACTAGGGCAGCCTTATTACGAAGCAGGCCCCAGGTATATATTCTGTTTGAATAGGTCCAGGCCTCGGTTTATGTAACATGCCCGGAGCCAATAATTTCAAGAAACTTATTGGTGTGTAAATTAATTAATTTGTTAACCAACTGCTAAGTCAATCAGGAAATTCGGGATCAAGAATATTATGATTTGATCATGGACTTTTGACAAAGGAAGGGTATTTGATGTTCAAAGATCTAACTTGAATAGAAAAATAAATTAAAATTTCAAGAATTTTTAATATTTTGTGGTATTGGTAGTAAAGATTAATCAAAATAAGGCTAGTAAATAAAAAAAGATTTCAGGAAAAAATACTTCTAGTTTTTTCTACACGACTTAGCTAACTTTTAATTTGGAAATTACTTTAAAGCGTTAATGATTACGTTTTTTTAATATTTAAATACTATCAATAATCTAAAGTACAAATTTAAAACAAAAAAAACAATGGTCACAATAAAAAAATAAAAAAACCAAAATCGGAAGAAATGTGAGATCGATTAAAATGCCACCTAAAAATACGGTTCCAATGGCCGAATTGGTTAAGGCGTTACTCCCGGATAGAGTAGAGGATCCGAGTTCAAGTCTCGGTTGTGACCATTGTCTTTTTATTTTCTGTTTCATATTTGTGTTTTAGATTATAGATATATTACTATTTTTTTTTATAATTATGAATATATTAATATTATGAACTACTTAATTGATTTTCATACCTCTTGGCATGCTACTGCTTATTTGTGCCTGAGAAATACTGCCGCAGCAGAAAGATGCCATTTTTAGCCCAATAGTATAATAACCCCATTGTCGGACAAATGTTTTGACAAGAGGTATAATTTTATTCAACAAATCATGTATATAAATAGATATATTTACCGAAAATTTACGTATGTTCAAAAAACTTATTAATTAAAAAATGTTACAATTTTTAAATGTTTAATTATGAAAAATATGTTTTGTTGTTTTTCCATTGTACTGTAATTTTATTTTCTATCTGTTGTAAAATAATAAAAAAAAATGAAAAAGGATAAGAAGTCTTACTGCTTTTTTTATCTCAATACGATACACTACCCTAGACATACATCGGTGACTCCCAAAAATATGGGAGGAAAATTCAAAATAGATCCAAATTCAAATGCGTTCATTCACGTTTTTTCGTACATGTTCAATTAAATTGTGGAGAAATATAATACAATAATCCTTTATTTACAAGTTGGCGAAGTAAAATATTATAAATGTTTAAGTTTCACCACTAACCCGTCAATATAAATTATACATTATCTGTGACCTATGACATTGGACGAAGCTTACACGTCAGCACTTTACTGCCTTATTTCTGATGTTATTTCTAAAATATGAAATTGGTTTTTTTTTAAATCGTTTGACGGTAAAAATGTGAATTGTACAGGTCAGTTTTGATTAATATAAAATATAAGTAACTTACATCGCGAGTCCACCCTTGGAAACATTTAATATTTTTGTTCGGGAAACGGATTCAACAGAATTAATTTAAATGTGAAGCCCCGTGTTTTCAAAGTGCCACGTCGCTTTAAATACAAAAATCACCCTCAAACCACTCCAGGGAAATAGGTCTTCCAATAAATTTCCATATTCTTTGCAGTGGCTAATTTTGACGCAACTAATACACCACGTGTCCCATCCCGAATTATAAAGGTATTTGTGACAATTACTAACAAAATTCATCGAAAAAAATGCTTGAGACCCCCAACCTACAGTTGAAGCTGTACTCAAATAGAATCTCCATCTAGATTCAACAAAACTTATATTCATTAACTTGAATTGTCAATTAAAAAAAAAAAAACTTTACTGTTGAAAAGGAAAGACAAAAATTACCGGGTTTTGAATATATAGTAAATATTTGAATTCCTCCTACTACCATCACTAAGCAAAGAATGTTGATTGTGCAATGATGGAGGACTTAGCTAGCAGATAATTGAACCCACGACACAATGCCTAGCCTGGGTAGGAACCCAACGCTTTGGACCATAGAGCAAATAACCATCTTAGTTTTTAACTCACTGACATTTATTGTGCAATACATTTTAACTTATCGGAGCTGGAACAATTTTCTGTAAGAGTATAACATTATAAATCTTAAATTTGAAACAGACTACAAATTCCGCTTAAAACTGTTAAATAATTATGTTTTTGTGTTTTATAAGAATCTAACTTAAAACTCTACTTTACTACCCAGGTTTGTAATCTCTTAGGTTTTTTTGAGAGAACTGGTACCTTCTAAAACTCAAAAAAATGTATCAAATATTGACTTACAAAATGTTTTTTTAACTTTAATTAACTTACAAAGTATTGTCGAGAGCGGTTCCATCAAACAGAGTAGTTGAACCAGTATTAGGATCACCAGAGCTTATCGTCCAACGTACTCTTCTTAATCATTTCAGACTCAGTACTTTGGTAAACTACATGCACAGTGGTGTAGGTAATAGTGAAATACGACCTAAGTAATTAAGTTTGAAATCGGCTTAGTTATAACTTTCAAAATTATATATTTAAAAAATATTTACAACGTAGATATTCACAGACATAATGCAAAGACGTGCAAAGAAATCAGACTACCAAAAAATAATATATCCAATGCGCAAAACCGTTTATTTTATAAAGGGATGAAACATTATAATTTGCGACCGGAAACCATTAAAATTACACCATTCAATTTATTCAAAAAAATTTTTAAGTATTATATGAAATCCGTTAGTATGTAATATCAAGTAGTATTTAAGTTATAATTGTTAAGAATATTTAATATTTCAAAAAAGGATATTTGTTTTGATTCCTTATTTTGTGAACTTTAATGTACAAATAACTAAAATAAAACTAAAACTAACGTTTTAACTCTATTTTGAACTGTATTATAAGAAATTATGAATATTTAGAAAAAAAACTACTTATTTCATTTATTAATACACTTTCCTAGGAGATTATAAGATTTGTAAATGCAACGGTTAAATAAAGCACTTCAACTTGATAGCCTTGTTGGCCTTGCAGACAGTTAAAAGAGGAACTAATGAATGCATAAAACAAGTTTCAACTCAATGGATATATTTGAGTATATCTATTAAGTTAAAACATGTTTTATGTATATCTAAAAACCCGAAATTGGAATAGGGAATCCAAGTTAATAAAATATCCGGTAAAAGTTCATAAATTCAAAGGTTATAAATTATACTTTTTATCCAAAGAAAATGTTCTAGATCTTAACTTTCGCTCTTAAGCAACTCTAGACCTTTGTCCTCTGCGCAAAACAAGACACGAGCACACAACACACCCACCCCACCCCGTGTAGACAGCGGCCAGGGCGGAGGCGGCGGCTACCCAATGAGCATTCCCCTTCAGTCTCCTTCATGTTTATTACATTCTATTGTGCTTCATCCTGTGAGTCCGGCCGGTATTGTCTAGTTCCCAGTTCCCAGTTCCCGGGGCAAAGTGCATCGTTCAGAGATTTTCAGCGGGGATTTTAAAACCATCCCGGTAGCGTGAAATTTGCTGAAACTACAGGATTCACTGACTTGAGTGGACATTATTTTATTTTATTTTTCAACCTCAAGTCTTTTCAGTGAATGGGTGCATTCCGTCATCTTCTTGCTGTCTATCTTGATGTCGACATAAACATGGACTTACAGACCTAAGAACTTATCTGTGCAGTCAGGGGCATCAATTTAGTAGATATTGTGCATGGGAAACAAAAATGTAATTCTTTCGTTCGTCAATTTCTCTCTTGGCCGCTTGCACAGATAGTGCTGTTTCACATTCTTATTCTGCTAGTATGTTCCAAAATAATAGTATAATGAAGTGACTTCTTAAGGCTCAGCACTCAAAATGGCGCTAAAGATCACTTAGTAGCATTCTAATACATGCAATATTGAACATGATTTTTCTGGGACTTCTATATGGGTAGTTAAATAAATGTCTAAGGTTTCTAGTAATTAAGCTTTCAATGTTTTAACCTGTTAAATTCTATGAAAAACATACTAAAATGTCAGTAAAATGTGCAGTTTGAAAACCAGCGCCGCCATTTTCGAACATTTTACTTAAAATTCTTTTAAAAATATCATGAATAATTTCAAAAAATACTGTTTGAAAATTCAATAAGTGAAACAATTGTATTCACTGTAATTGTATTCATCTGCTGTTATTCATCATAACATTCCTGAATTTTGCTACCGACACCCAGCCACTCAAATCAGTCACATGCCAACAACTGCACAGCTTATGGAACGGATTTTTTCCAAACTGTATTGATAATAAAAGAATGCTGCTATTTTTCTCTTTTGATTTTTTGTGATTTATTGGGCATGCGTCTAGTTTGGTGGATCACTAGATATCATATTTTAACATTCGTCATACATAAAAAAAGTGTTAAACTATGAAATGTAATAAATCAATAAAAAATAATGATTGTGCAATAATAATGACGCCGAACAATGCAGCTAATACGCAAATATGTATCTATTTCTTAAAACATGGAATATAAAAAAAACTGTTTATCAATGTCCTTTTAGCAAATGGCTACCAACATTTTTTAGATTATTTTAATAATTTATTTAGTTATTAACTCCCATTAAACGCTTTTACACAAATATTTATGAATGTCCTGCCAGGTATATGAAATGCAATTAAATATAACAATTCAGGGGTATAAAACATTAAGTTAATAATTTTAAACAAACACGTTAAAACGCAAATAATTCTACGCATATAATTTTTTAGTAAATTTAATGAAAACAGTAAGTAATCGTAATCTAGGCATTCTTTAAGATTAACGATTAACGAAACAATTTTACGATTGATGCAAACGAACTGTTTTATTTTTCAATTTATTTTTGTCAGAACCTTAAGCATCTAAAATAAGGGGAAGGAATGAACCTGGGTTTAAGAGAAATATTAATTTTAGGAGGTAGGCAGTACAATATATAGTCGAGCTATTAAGTTCATGAACTAGATGTAAAGGCGGTCCGTTCTCATGTTGTAAATATCGAAAAAAAAAAAAATAATAAAATTCACAAGTAGTCTGTGATTAAAATGTTCCTTTTCATTGATATTATTTAAATAGTTTGTGAACAAATGATCAAATCGGCGCGCAGAGTTGCAAACCTACTAATACTTGTGTTACAATAAAACCATAAGATGTTGCTATCACAGTGATCAGTTTCAAAATGACACGAACTATGTACAATACAAATAACCAAAAACTATATAATTCCCTCGCCTATAATGTTGCTGTATCATTTACTACGCACTGCTAGTAATTTGATAATTATTTATAAAGCTTCACCTGTCGCGAAACGAACTAAAGCAGGTTTCCAATTTTGTCAAAGCTCATCACGAACCGCAACTTTGTATGGCGGAACGTTCCATATTTGCGTGCATATTTCCTAACTGTTTATTCGCAATTGTGGTTTTTAATCCCCGTGGCAAATTCAGAAGCGCCGCTTTGTTTAATGTCATTCCGAGACCTACTATTATTTTTATCAGCTAGAGGCAGGTTAACTATTCCGCAGTGTAAAAAGGAAACATATTGCTTGGTTACGAGTTAGTTTTGAAGTTAATTTATATTATCACACTCTCTGACAAACTTTTATCATACTTTTTTCGTCAATCGAAGGATACCGTTGATAAAAAATCATATTCGAGCAGATAGCTTGCTTCGTAGTAATGGTCGAACAATTTCAAAAGTAGCGCACATAGTCCCTAGACGATAACTTATGTATTTGTCAGCACGGGAAATTCCAGCAAGGAAAATATTAAGTAGTCATTTTTGTATATAGTTTGAATCATAATAATAGTAATAAATAAAACCATGTTTTCTATTAAAAAAACAAGGTTGCTCGCAGTTGAGATGAGCTGCCGACCTGATAAAAAGTCAGCTTTTGTAGGGTGTGAGCCTTCAAGAATAGGCAACATTGGAAATAAATCTTAAAGCTGGAACCGGAAGTCTCATGAAGAAAATAATGCAGTAATACGTAGGAGAGATATAAAAGAATTCATAAAAAACTTGCAACATTTAATTGAATGTCGTATATGTAGAAATATTTTTTCTAATGCAGATCTCCGGCACCAAGGAATTCGCATTTTTTTTATTCGATATTTCTAAGTCAACACGACTATTTTCAACTCACAACGTCATTTAACTCCGGGAAATTCTTAGCATGACGGGCAAAAAATACACAAAAAATAGACAACCTCATTTGCATGTATCAAAGAAATAATAATTTTAAATAAATCCACCATGAGCTTTGAAATATTATTTTAACTTTTATAAATATTACCAGAAGTCTTATTGTACGTTCCGTGTTTTTTAATGAATAGAATAGTATTAAAACTTGGGTGAATGCGGGCAACTTCTACTAATTACAGATATATATCTTTAATACAACATTATATTTCACACCTACTTAGAGACATTTGATAAAAAATATTATTTATTCTCAATCTGTGAAACATTATCTTTAAAATAAATCTACGATAAAGATTATAGATAACCGCAAAGACTTAACACGCGGAAAAAAGTCGGACCAGTACAATTTGTACCCCAAATTCACAATTCTCACAAAAGACAGTTATAAAGCAACTGTTATTTACGCTTACAATTTATATATCTCGGACAATACAGTGCCACGCGTTATTTTTTATGACTTTTCATTCTGTCAGAAAAAATTAAATCCGTTTAAAAGAAATAAAATTAAAATTTGCGCTACACTTTTGTTTTACAAAGTGGTACGAAACTGGAATATTAAATTGAAATATAGGTCTGGATGCGGTGTCGGCTCTAGCACGCATCATAAAACTCCGTCGACCTCATATTTTCAAACAATTTTCGTGTAAAATTAAAATTTTCCAAACTATTCATTGTCAGAGCCAGCTACAATATAGTGCTCTGCGAAAAGTTTGTTCTTTTGTAAGTAATACGACGTAAGACGTCTTTGGTAGGATCAACTTGTTAACAAGTTAGTCATTGTCCATATTAGCCATATAATAATCTATGTTTTTATCGTTCCTTATAATGGTTTCTTGTCTTTATTATAGTAAAACGTAGGTAGAAACTTCTTTTTCTATAAATTTAGGCATTCATTTTCAAACTTTCTGATTTTTCTTTAAAAAAAATAAAAAATGCGTATGGAATATATTTTTTCAATTGCTCCAAAAGAAATAACTAAAGCAGTGTCGTAACTCGGGCAAAGCCGGGTTATAACTATTATTCAATAATATAAACCAGGATGTGTAATAGTATTTTAAGTTTTGTGATATTTTGAATAACGTCATATTTATATTATCTTTCAACTGAGCATTAATGTAAAAATGTTTTTCTTCTCAATAAATCTCTTAGATTTATTTACCGTCTTTCAAAAACGTTATAAATTTTAATTACGTTCGTACAAAATGAGTCTTTACAATAATTAAGTTATCTTGTAATATTTTCAGCGGTACCAAAATTAAGTCTTAATTTTAGACATTATTTATATTGTAAATTAAAGGTTCCTAAAAGTTTTCGAAAATTTCGTGTACCCACAGAATAATATATCATATTAATCTGAACAAAACTTTAGTTACTTAAGGCAATAAATTTTATCAAATTACACTCCTTTTATCTGTTTTCCTTCGACTTAAATGAAAAAAATATTTATTTACGTTACATACGTTACGGTAAACAGCTATCTCAAAAAGTTTTAATATAGAAAAAAAAACTATTTTTAGTATTATTCTGTTCAATGAATTATGAACACTTTTTATGTAAAATTGCTTTGTTCGTTAGCCAAAATAATTCAATGCGTTTTTAAAAGTCGTAGGAATTTTAGAAAATAATTTATATACAGTAGTTAAAATAATAATTATTCGCCAAATCATTTTTTAATTACTGTCCCAAATTAAGTGATTATTGCTTAAAGATTTTAACACTTTCATTTGACTTTGTGCATAAAATGTTCAAGGTGAATGGAAAACACAAATATTCCAAGCCATTTAATTTTTTACTATGAAAATCCATTCCAATTTTTACAATTATATTCATAATTATAACATCCCATATAAAAGTAGGAACATTTTCAGTGTTCAGACGTCAGAGCCTTTTAAATTTACCACTTAATCGCCCCACTGCGAATTTTCTGATGGAACAAAGGTTGGAATAGAGTGCATTTATTTATATCAGCTTAGATAATATAATAATACGTATTATTAATTGGATGAATGGTAGCTATCTGCACCCTGTTCCAACACTCATAGCATCGTAACTGGATAGTGGCAATTCTGCATATTATTGGAATTTGGGGTAAAGGGAGGAAACAATAACGTGTACAGTAGAGTGGACCGATGCTAAACGGAGAATTTTTTTTTTGGAATGCCCAAGTTATATTGAATCAATTTTAGTAAAAGTGAGCTAAGTTGAATTTGAGTTAAAGTTAAATAAATGAAATATTTTTCACGTGTTTCAGGGGTGTTTCAAGTTGAGTCTAAGCGCTTACATTTTTTACCTCGACGTTTGTGGGAATTTAGAGATTAATTAGGTTGAAATTTCAAATGTTATCTGTTTTCATTGTTGTTACACTTTTATTATTGCAAAAGTTTATATTGTATGGAAGATGTGAAGGAAAAGCTAGTTGCTAATATTTATTTAGTATTTTCAGGAAACGTTTCGTCGTAGACACAATTCTGAAAGAACATCTAAAAAAATCTAAAAAATGTTTATTATTTGAAAATATATTTTTATTAAAAATAATGCCGAAATACGCGTCAAGATTAAGAAATTAACGCTCAGACGGACTGAAAATACGACAAATATGACAAGTGGATGATAGAAGTCGAGCACATCCCAAGACGACATTACCTAACCAATTTCGACACTCAATTCTCTCCGTTTACCATTAAGCCTCAGTCCCCAAAAATGGCACTAAACATCACTTTGTAGCATTCTAATACAAGCAATACTGCACATGATTTATCTGTAAATTTTATATGGGTAGTTAGAAAAATGTCTAAGGTTTACAGTGAATTAATTATTTTAACGTTTCACCCAAAATTTATGTATGAATTTCATAAAAAAAAAATTTTAACTTTGTAAAAATAGTATTTACTGGAAACCTTTTCTCTAACTACCCGTATCAAATTAACAGATACATTATTTGTAGTTTCGCTTGTATTAGAAAGTCAAAAACTGTGTATTTTTGGGTGCTGATCCCTAAGAAGAGATAGCATAGTTAATATTAGTTACGGAAACATTAATTATAAAAATATAGAATTGAACTTGGATCCTGCCGCATGTCGGGCGGATGCGCTACCGATTTTGCCACCAAACCCCCTCTCCATATATAAATCGGTTTGTTAATAAAACATTTTAATTGGCAGTATTTTAAATTCGACCGTCCTAGTGCACACGAATATCAGCCACTACACCATCTGGCTTCATCGTCAGCCATTGAGCGGTTGATTGATTATCAGAACGGCATTCTGCCAATTACTGATCTCTGTTAGTCCTCCATCAACATGAACTATTCCCGTTTAATGAACATGTACCCACTCACTTGTGACTGTGTTTGCTCTTCCCGTCAGAAGTGAGAATTTTACTATTTTTCAAAAGATCTTGATTAATTCAGATTATGAAGACTTTGAATTGCTTGAACTTATTCGACTTGAAATTCATATTATTTATTTAACCTTCGTAAAAGATCAGAAAAAAACTGGCTACTGATTGCATTACTTCGGTCTGTAATATGTACCCATGTATTTCATTTGAAATTATCTTTTTAATTAATTTAATATTTCAGGAGAATTAACATATTTTTTAATATTTTATGACGATGACAGATCTTTCAATTGCTGTTCCTCAATCATCACTAATTGTGGGTATCATTCTACACTGTCCAGAATGTCGACATTTGTTATAACTCAAGCATGATTTGTATCATTAATACGCTAATTCTTTATGACAACCAGAGCCTTAACTTGACTTTGGCTTTGAGTTGAATGTTCTTTCTAATGTATATTTTTTTTGTGATCACTTCATTAAAATATTATGTGTGTGCTGTTCTTTCTCTCTTGCTCTTTTTTCTATTTTGTGTTATGTGTTTTTGTAAAATTGGACAATAGTCCGTTAATTTATAAATAAAGCTACATGGGTCGTCATGATAACCACGTTGCCAACTGATGCTTTGGCAAAATGATTATTATAAGGGATGAAAGGTTACTCAATCAACAATCCGTAGAAAGGTTGATGGAAGACGTAACAGATGAAG
The DNA here is from genome assembly GCA_022651775.1 of Drusus annulatus. Taxonomy (NCBI): domain Eukaryota; kingdom Metazoa; phylum Arthropoda; class Insecta; order Trichoptera; family Limnephilidae; genus Drusus; species Drusus annulatus. The sequence goes on from JAGWCC010000027.1 coordinate 361,406, forward strand.
ACGCAGCACTTCATGGTTGCAAACTCTACGTGGCTGGTACGAGCGCAGTTTCGGAGAATTGTACCCTCAGATCAATATTATACAGGAGGGAGCGCTTCTGTAGTCAGTATTGGTGCTTTTTGCCTGACTCGACTAGACTTGGGCGTGGCTAGGACTAGGGCTAGGGTATATATCCATTTATTCATAGCACATATCGACATAACGTTTTTGTTTATTTGTATAACCACTTTTTCACAGTATTGTTATAAATAAACACATCACAGTATTGTTATATATAGCATGTAACCTAAGAAAACCGCTGAGTTATATCCAGTTTGTCACATATCAAAACGTAGTGAGCAAAATCGCCGAAGACGCGGGAGATGGAGAACATGCTTACATACCGATTGGTGGTGCTATATTATTTGAGAACTTGTCTTTTTTGTTTCTCTTTCACGGTTTTCGACGTAAAAACCCGGAGAAAGTGATTTATCGCAAGTTTGTATTGGTTGGATAAAAATATTTAGCTATACCTCCTTATATCGTTACTCTAAGGTTGTACCAGACTGCAGCGTGCAACGTGAATATTGCATTGCTGAGAGCCTACTTTTGATAGAAAAGTGCACCAGAAGAAGAAGAATATTAATGTTTTGAGGTTGATATTTGTCTGAACTCTTCGCATGAAACCTGAACCTATCTTTGTAATTTTTCGTATCGATGCAGTGTCTTGTCACGCGAATGAATACAACGTGAAACTTTCCGAGGTTCCAAATTGCTTCTTGAAGAAAGTCTCGCGGCTCTATGAGGAGGACTTGTTCAAAGTTTCCACTTGCCGTAGTAATATGTTCACAAATGTTGCATTGTGAGGCTTGCTTGCCTACACAAAGCAGATCTCGCCGGTCCGCGCGGCTCCTGATAACTCCTGGCATTTACGAGCTTTCCTTTAAGGATATTCGCTTCCGGCGCTTGAAACTTTCAGAGTACTTCAAAGGGGATAACCTTATTAAAACACGTAAAAGGTAGTACTCATTGCTCATGCTAAATATTTCTCTGTAAGTGCGCTGTGAAGGAGATGAAACTTTTTAGCTAATGGAAATCCCCCAAAGCTTTCAATTTGACCATCCCTTGAATATCGTATTATATTTGTAACTTATTTTTAAAGTTTCCAGTACCGACGGAATTCTTTTTTAAAATCTTGACTATCCATTACTTGGGATCATCTTGAATATTAATTTAATTTAAGTTTTAAACGTTTAAGTAGTAACTACTAGAGTAAAATGATGATATTCGTAGAAATTAAGCCTAACTAATTGATGAAATAATTAGTTGGTTAGTTGTTACACAGTTGGTTTTGAGACTTTTTGTATGAGTGGGTTAGTTAAATTGGGTCGTAAGTAAGACTAGAATATTATTTTATTATTATTTGGAGGAAAAATTGAAAGTAAATTAATGATAAGATATACTCGTATACCAGGTACCTACTATTATCTTTTATCAATTGGGTATGTTTGTTTCACAGTATATAATATATTCCTGAGCTGGGAAGCATAATTATAGCGACATAATATAAGTTTTTCTGCTGCTGAGAAATTATTAAATTTTACTGCAAAGAGTTCAATAAAAAAAAATGAAAAATCCGACCGCCACCGCCATGTGCGCTATAAAAATAAAAACTCAAGAATTCCACTACAATTTTTAAAGTTATCGAATGAGCGATGTAACAAAACTCTTAAAAATATGCAAAAGCGGGTACACCTAATAGTGAACACAACATATTCAATAGGTGTTTTCTAAGTACAATGATTGCAAATTATGTAACTCATTCCAATTTTATTTTTGATTGGATACACGAGTATATACGAGGTTTGTTCAAAAGAAAAGGTGAGTTTCGAATTTTTTCATCAGCTCGTTCTTCGATTATGACTTCATCTCATCAATTGTGGCAAAACGCTTTCCTTTCATTAGTCTCTTCAGTTTCGGGAATAGGAAAAAGTCGCAGGGAGCCAAATCTGGTGAATACGGTGCTTGAGGCATGATTACGGTGTTTTGTTTTTGGCCAAATAATCACGAGCAAGCATTGATGTGTGACCAGCTCACATGATGCAAAATCCATGATTTGTTTTTCCACAATTCCGATCGTTTGAGCCGTATTGCTTCACGCAAACCTTGCATCACTTCCTTGTAGTATTCCTCATTAACCGTACGACCTGTTGGCAAGAATTTATAATGCACCACGCCATTGTAATCGAAGAAAACAGTGAGCAAAACCTTCACATTTAATCGAACTTGGCGTGCTTTTTTCGGTCTCAGCTCTTCTGGCCGCTTCCATTGGGATAATTGGGCCTTAGTTTCAACGTCATAACCATATACTCACGTTTCATCACTAGTTATGACCCTTTTGAGCAAATCTGGATCGTCGTTGACGTCATTCAACAACTCCTGAGCAATACTAATGCGCCGTTGCTTTTGCTCAAAATTTAGCAATTTCGGAACAAACTTCGCTGCCACACGTTTTATGCCCAAAACATCCAAGAAAATTGCATGGCATGAGCCGATTGATATGCCAACATCCCCTGCAACTTCCCCAATAGTGATTCGATGATTTTCCAAAACCATTTTCTTCACTGTTTCGATGTTTTCTTCGTTTGTTGACGTGGTTGCAACTCCAGGACGCTCATCGTCATTTACATCTTCTCGGCCTTCTGTAAAGCGCTTATACCACTTATAAACACTCTTTTGAGACAAAGTAGACTCGTCAAATACCACAGTCAACATTTTAAGTGTGTTGGAGCACTTTATTCAATTTTTAACGCAAAATTTTATACATATTCTGTGATACATTTTTTTCAAAAGTAAAAAATCGGAGAACACACAAAAACGTGACCAACCTTTCCAGTTATCAAAAACAAACCACTAATCCAAAATGGCCAATAACGCTAACATATGATAAACTTATGTGTACCATAACAAAAAAAAACAAATCGATAATTGAATGTACATGGCCCGCGAAAATTCAAAATTCACCTTTTCTTTTGAACAAACCTCGTACATGTTGTAAAATATACATGAGACAAATTGCATCCACCAATGCCCGAACTAAGTTGCATAATATCAAAAATAAGAGTTAGAATATGACGCACATGTGTTTGCAAACATTCAATTGTTTCTATCAATTATTACTTTATGTAGTTCTATTAACAATCACATCAGAATAATAATTATTCAAAATCAAGTCATTGACTCTTGAAAAAAATTCTCTTTTGTATTTAATAAGCATTGTAAAATAGTTTTTCTACAGCTATTCAAGGGATATATGTTATTTTTCTCGATCATGCTAGAAGAAAATAAATAAATTCAATGTATTAAAAATGTTTTCCCACTCACCCAAAGAGAAGCACAAAACTGCCATTTAGCGCGGAGCACAATGCTATGTTTAAAAAAGGCAGCTCTGAAAAATAATAACATGTGAAAGTAAGGAAGTCATTGTAGTTTCTGGCTTTGTTTTCTCCCACAAACCTCGCGTTTTTTGCGCTTCTATATGGCAACACCGCCCTCGCAGGCGTATGAGAGGAAAGGAAAAATTTAAATGTCAAAGGTCGGATGTTGACACGATGCTTGCTTTATGAGGTGACACTTAAAATGGAAACTTTATTACTTCTCATGAATATGAATTTATATAATAAACTTTTTTTAATTATGCGTCTATTTTTGGCGTTCCGAATAATGTACAAACATTATTTTTCACGGTTTTGAATCTCATCAGACTCCTAGTTTAGTTTGTCGGCGAATACTTGGAGCAAGTGGGTGAGTTTGTTTACTAAGTAAGTATCCATGTTTGCGAGATACGAGAAGGCTGTTCAAGACATTGACAGAAGGGTGAATGCAGGCAATATACTTAATGGCGAACTTAATGCAATGGATAACAACAGTGTAGGAAAAACGATATTATTTTAAAAACTATATTTTTTAAATGTTTTTCTGGAAGATTGTGTGTTTGTACTGGGTATTTGGATTACCGAGAATATATATATTTGTATATATTAAATACAATTGATAATGCTGTATTACTTCATAAGTATTTTAGCTTTGTTTTAAAAAACCTAACCGCATCATAATTATAATAGTCCGATTGAGTTATTATACCAACCCTGAAGTATGGCAGTGAGTCATGAAATTGATAAAGGTAGAACCAGATTGCAATAGTGAGATCCCCTTGGTGTGTGGACGGTGAAAATACATACCCATATTACAAATGCGGGATCTGAAAATAATGCGTTGTGAATTTAATAAAAAAATTGAAAAAACATAAAGTTAATAAAAGAAATAAAAAAAACTGAGAAAATAAATAAATGAGAATGATAAAGACAGAGATGCTTAAATCGTATGGAGTCAGAGATTTTCAAGGAAGACATACTTCCCCATTCTTTCTGTGATCTTTAAGAGTATTTTTAACATCCATCCGATGAACTAAACCTGAAGCCAAAACCACCCGAGAGTTTTAGAAATATTGTTCAAAAAGAATGTATCGAGATTAAATTGATGAATTTTCTTCCTATTTTTAACCACGTTTAAAATTATACACCCAGATTATTCTGTTTTTGCACAGTTTCTAAATTATATTCTAAAATGGAAACTTAAAATACATTAAGGTACCATATAACATTTTCTATAAATGAAAAATAATAATTCCATGTATATTTATGGTTTTAAAGTTTATTTTGTAGAACTCCATTTTAATTTTTAGGTTTTTTAATTATATTTTAACAATAATTGTTATTATTTTAAATTTGAAAAAGCAAGTTTTAGTTAAAAGTTCTGCTGGGTAATTAGTTTTACGCGTGACAGCTGTTTCGCCTTCTGAGGGCATTATCAACTTATCAAACAGTTTGATAATGCCCTCAGAAGGCGAAATAGCTGTCACGCGTAAAAATGATTACCTAGCAGAACTTTTAAGTAAAAATTGTTTATTAAAATTTAAAATAGTAATAATTATTGCTTAAATATAATTAAAAAACTTATGTCTTATTATACAATCCCGATAACGTAAAAATACTCCTGAAATATTCAAATTTTGTATTTTACATAGTCATTCAACTTCTATATTTATATTTACATAATCTCAATTATTTGGGATGCACGGACGTATCAAATAAATGGAATTTAATCAAAATTACATTCATTTTCATAAATTACAAAATACAGAAATACGGTGCATGTCGCTTGAGGCATAATAGTGAAATGAAAAGATAAACAGAGGATAAAAAAAATGCTGGCATCTGTCACGATATGCCGAAAAGAAATAGTACAAAGTAAGACAGGTTTAGCAAGTCGTCGACTTTTCATTGAACAATTGCTTACGAAAATATCTTTATGATTTCAAAAGCGCTGAGTTCTTAAAAAGTTATTAAATAGCGAATATCGATATTTTGATAAACTAGGTACGTACTCCAGTGAACAAATTGTATCAAACTTGCCAAACGGATATAATTAAAGAGTAAAATGGTAAATTACTTTTAAGAGCCATTTAATATTAATTTGTTTGTTTCTTCTTGGTCTTCTCATTAACGGATTACTATCTGAAGACAGACGAAGATTTATTTTTTATATTGTCGTCAAATTGATGTCTCTAATGGCCTTTTTAATATTCGTTTTAATTCCTCTCCTGTGAGATCTTTCAGCTAGGATTAAATGTGTTTCAAGTGATCGTTCTGTTTTTTTTAAAATTATTTTCCGGATAATCTTATGGAGGGATATTTTAAGTTTCTTACGTATTCTGTACCTTCGTTATAAATTTATGACGGATAAAATAATTATGTATTATTTTTTTACAACATCCTAGTTTTAACTTTATACAGTACTTCACAGAAAACCTAGACTTATTTTACAATATTCAAGTATCTACTAATGTTAATATAAAATTTATTAAAATTGGAATTATCTTTAAAGCATTAACGGTAATTTATTATTAAATATTCAAATAATATTAATAATCTAAAACACAAATATGAAACAGAAAAAAAACAGACACTAAGAAGAACAATTGTCATGACCGAGACTCAAACTCGGACCTCTTCTCTATCCGGGAGTAATACTGCCAATTAAGCCATCAAGACTTCATTAGAATGCGTCATTTATAAACGATCTTATACTTGTACATTGGAAATTATTAATATTTGAATTTTCTTCAAATTATCACCAAAAGATGGCAGCCTAAAAACGAAAGAAAATTCAAATATAAATAATTTCCAATATACAAATATGAGATTGTTTATAAATGTCGCATTCTAATGAGGTCTTGGTGTGTTAGTTGGCAGTGTTACTTAGAGATAGATAAGAGATAATAAAAAATATTTTTTATTGTTTTCATCCTTAATTTCGAACTTGTTACTATTATTTTTCTTTTCTCGTATTCTTTTTTAGTGTGATATAATAATTTATTTTGTATCGAGTACGCAATGCACTTTGTAAATGGATAATCCATTTTATAAATGGATTAATGACCTTACTTTTATTTTGCTTCTATCAATATGTGTTATTTGTTTTGTCAAATGTTCCTAATAAACAATACACAAATAAATATTTAACCAAATCCCTAATTTTCTGTAACCTCATTATGTGTACAATGGCGTTGATAAGTTAGAAAATATTTTAAAAATTATGTTATTTGTCAAATAAGACTCATTACAAAGCAACTGATGGACAGTGAATGTTGGACAACGAAACAATATCAGAGGGCATTCATTAAACCAAGAAACCCAAATTATAAATAATATCAAGACAACTGTTTTCAAAATTATTGAAGAACTCACATTTAAAGAAACATTAAATAATTGCATTTTTTTTCTTCATTTTCTAGATTCTTATTTATCAAGTGATGAATCATTTAAAGTTACTGACTCTAATTCTTGTTCCTTATACCAATAGAACCTTGAAGTAACAATATATGGAGGGAGAGCTAATTATTTTTACCCAACCCACACAAACTTGCGATAAATCACTTTCTCCGGCTTTTACGTCGTACACCATGAAAGAGAGAGAAATCTTAAGTCCCTGGTTCACGGGACTCCGCCCACATTTTTTTACTATGCCACTAAACTTGACACAACTAAACGGTTTTGTTGTTATATGCTATATTTTTTATTGATAAAAACAAATTTCATGGACCGAGTCATGTTAAAATCATCAAAACAAGTCCAAAACTGACTTCACTGCCTTGGATAGATACTACTTTACCAACTCTATGAATAGAACGGTGTTATACGCCTTACTTTGTTACCTCATGTGGGTGGAAAAAATGCTTTTACGAATTGAATCACCAGTTTGTAGGAAAAAAATATGTTTCTAAAAACACTAAGGTCCTTTTTCGATCGTAAAATGTATCTTTGACCCCACGGCGAGGACTCCGACCGGCAGAGGTCACCCGTTGCTACTGTAGCGGCTGCCTAGATCTGCCATGCTTGCCAGACATTTTTACACCTTATTTTATTGGCCACTAGACTGACTACTCATTTGCTTTCGGCGCTCAGGGTAAGCATTCGAAAACGTACCGCTTAATACCGGTGCTTACGACTTCAGTAAAACAGAGGAATTTTTAAAAGTAATTATATGAAAACCATACGCTATAACTATGTTTAAAAACCTATATAATTTTTACTCTCATGTTATATAATTTCACACATGTACACACATGAACAAAAATAGTTATGTGATAACTTCAAAAAACAAGTAATTGAATTTCATTGAATGAACAATGGCTGGTTTGTTTTGGGTGCGGGTCTTTGAGATAACTTCAAGACACAGACGAATTGAAATTGTCATTGAATGCGAAAAAATGTGGGGGGCTCCAATTGGTTAATTTAAATACGAATTAAAAAATTCAAATATATGAAAACATCTAAAGGTATATAAAGTAACGTAATTTATGTACTTGCCTAGAATTTTCCTTGTTCCATGCACCCATCGGAGGTCATTTGTCCTAGCTAGATAGTAGATGGTGTATGCGGGATGTGTAGATGCCTTCCCTTCTCCAGTGGAACACAGTGGTGACGTCCCCACGATATGAAAAATGACAACACCGCGAATACCTGAATTAAAATCGCCAGGGTAAAAACACACAAAAGGCAATCCCCGGGGTTTTAACAAAGGTAAGCCTTGTTCTACTGTAATCGTTGTTCTGTACGGACGGGTATTTAATTTTCACAATTTTCGTTTTCGCTTGAAGGAATAACTCCCTTTACAAAGCAGCTAAGCATAATAGTGCACATTTTGAATTGAAGCGGTTTTAAACATACTTGTTATTTTTATAGACTTTTCTTTCATCTTTATGAAGTAGATTATGAGACATGACAATGTGATTTAGAATGATAAATAATGTAATATTATACTTATGTTGGTGTATTTCACATTATTTCAATTATCGTCACATTCGACATCGTCACAATTCAATAATAATCGCAATTTTTTTATTTAACATTTGGCCGGTCTCCGTTGAACGCCTACTTTTGGTCCGTTTCAAATTTATAACAAACTGTGATCACAATCTGTTCAAAAGTTGAAACGGGCACAAGAATCAGGGCTTAACGGGGATCATGAAAATAAAAATAATAAGAAACAAACTTAAGGTAACCGTTGAATTGTGACGAATGTTTGAAACACCCCAACCTAAGTAGTAAAACTAATATTTAGTTTTGTTTAATATTTATAGTGTAGGAAAAAAAACTCTTCATATTAAGTATTGTTTACCAATGCAAGAAAGCATCACTAGATAGAAAGTTATGTTTTTTCATCAGTAATACAGCACACTATCAGATATATAAATTTAAATACTGTTATTTAAAAAACTTTTAAAAATCACCTCCTTTTCAATGTTCATAATCTAGGTACGAAAAGATTATGATGTTACAAATTTTAAATAGTTTGACTAGTAAACATTTGAAATAACATGTACAACAATATTAAAGAAATACAAAAATAACTTTGTGTTCTTTGATATTATTATTTTAATTTTTATGACCGACTGGTTTCGCTTAGCATAACCATCATCAGGGTACAAAATGAATTACCTTGATGCTGCTTTCGCTAAGCGAATGAGGTCGGTCATAAAAATTAAAATAATATCCGTTGCCTTTTACAAAGTTTTTTTTAATTTCCTTAAATACATGAAACCACAAAGTGATTGCTTTCTACGAAAAAAAAGGAAAAAATACATTATTAAAAAGTAAAAAAAAAACAATTAAAAAAAAACCCAAACTCCGTGATTTAAAAAAAAAAAGTTTTAGTTTTTTAACCTAATCTAATCATTATTTAATATTATTTTACTCCCTTAAGTATGAGAAATGAACGGAACAATTCGTATAACAATAGCGATGTCTCCTCGCCCTTTCCACATTGAATATTATACAAAGTTGTTGGTTAATTACACAAAGGTATAGGTGAGACTGCACTAGAGAACGTGGTGGGGAGAGGATAGAAGGACTCATTTCGTGACAATGCTCTAATGTCAGCCAGTACCCGAGGCGTTGGCAACGGGTCCTGGCTCGAGTTAAGAAGGGAGGGGGTTCTTACGCCGGTGTAGCGGATAGGTTCAGCCAAATACATTCCTAAGGGTAAGTAGACCCGAGGAACTTTATGAACTCTGAAGGCGTCATTTTGGTACGGGCATATTTTCAACTCTATTAAAGAAGGAGCGATGGCAGAGTGATTTGAAAGTAGAATTGTTTTATAATTATAATATGTATATTTTATACTTTCGTGGAAAGCAATCACTTTGTGGTTTGACATATTTAATGAAAATTAAATAATAACTTTGTATTAGACCACAGTTTTTATTTCATTTTTTTTATCCGACCGGTTTCGCTTGGCCTAAGCATCACCAGGGTACAAAATTAAACTTAAAAATACAAAATTTGCAGGTATATGTACATACAGAGGAAGACCATATTATATAATAAAATAATAGAACAGTGAGAAAACAATAGAATAAAGCATAAAATTGTAAAAAGGAACAAAGAAACAGAAACAGATGATATTAAATGAAAAAGGTAAAACGTCAACTGAGAAGTGGATTAAAAAAAAATGCATTTTTTTGTTTATTAAATACCTAATAAGGACTAACAAATTCAAATGATTTTGAAGAATATGACTATTAATTTTAATTTTTTTTTCTTTTAGTGTAAAAATATTAAATCTGTTGACCATGACCATAAATAAAAGGATGATTTTGAAGATCATGACTTTAATAAAATTTTAATGGTTCTCTTTATTAGTTCACAAAAAATAGTCAAAAATGGTGCCAAAAATAAAATAAAAAAAAGGATCATGATGCGTTTTAATGACCTTTACAATGTTAAAACTTTATTTGTCCTAATAGTATTCATAAATAAAAAAATAATAATAAATGTAAAGTCCTATGATGCGTTTGAATGAAGGAATGAATTTAAAACTTTGGTTGTGTATTAGTATTACTTGTATTAGAAAGTTAAAAAGTGCATGTTTTTGGGTGGTGAGCCTTAATTAAACATGCGTGGATATAACTAGCGATTGTAAAGTTTGATGATTTACCAATTTCCTTCCTATCTGACAAAGTTAAAATTTTATTCGACCGTTGACTTTGGAAGTATAAAACTAGTCAAAAGAAAGATGGCCAAATCTGAATAGTCAGGCACTTTGGTAAATTCCCTTCTTTTTTCACGTTCCTCCACTCTACTTCCTTCAGCCTCCCAACATTGGGGGTTGACAAGTTCCACTGACCCCGGGCAGTTGGGGCTCTTTTCCGATATCAAATTAGTGTAAAATATGTTACCTTTCAGGAACATTTTTGTGTGTAACTTGTAATATATAATTGTATCCTTTCGCATTCCTCTTTTTAGTTTCGTTGCTCGGACTTTAGAATGGTGAATAGAAGAACTGAGAGATAACCGGTCTGAACGTTGAAACAGTCCTGGCAACACGATGCGGGCTTTACAATGCCCAAAGGTCCTTTAATTAAATCTGAGAAGATCGAAACTGAAAAAGTTCACTTTCCAATCAACCCAAAGCGCGATGTAACAAAACTCTTATCAAACACACCTAAAAAGGCGAAGCAATAAAGCATACGCTCACTTAAATGACAAACGCGAGATTCCGCAGATTGTTGAGATTCTCTCTTTATACTTATATTTATGTTGCTTGCACAATATACAGAGGAATGCATAAAATAGCGCGGGTATTCAGTTCTGCCGCCATGTTACTGGACTGTGTGTATCCGGTGCAGTATATGTCTACGTAACGCAGATTGCAACCAATATTTCCTGCCACGTAGCTGCACTGTGGTACTACGTAAATACAATTGGCGGAAATATTTCAACTAGGTATTTGAATGTTCATTCCCAACTGCTGGTACTAGTGAGACCACATCTCCCAGAATATCGAGAAATGTTGGAAGCTGAAACCTTTTCTAGTAAGGTTCCATTTCTGAATGGTGATGTTCCACAACGCTGGCTTACTTCTAAGATCAAATTACAAAAAAATAAAATAGCAGGCAGTGAGGAATTAAAGTTTTAATAAAAAACATTTCACAAGAAATAAAAAACGACACTTTTGAAATATTTTTTTGAAATTAAATAATGAAATGAAAAAATAACTTTATGTAACACCACAGATTTTATTTTATTTTTTTATGACAGACTTAGCTTAAGCATCATCACGGTATAAAATTAAACTAAACAAAAAATACACAGTGAGCGGTATTATATACTCGTACATACAGAGGAAAAACACAACATAAAATAAAATAAGAGAACAGTGAGAAAACAAAAGAAAACATTTAAATTATTACAAAGGAACAGAGAGCAAGGGACAGATAATATGAATCAACTGAGAAGGTGAAGGAATAATGAGAAACTTTATAAGTTTACAGGAAATATACCAAATATAAAAATAAAAATCAATTATTAAATAGATCAATTTTGAAATAATGATTAAAAAACTAACGCATATAAACGCTCCGGCTCGGCTCTGACGCAATCCGATACCACTCGGATAGTCACAACATACAAAAATAACAACTATCTACGTGCTGTTTGTGAAATAATTATTTATTAAATAGAGTAAGTAATATTTTAAATGATACATGCCATTTCTTCGTTACCTCCTTATTTTTCAATTTATGCTCATATGATGGTGCTATGCATTTTGTATCGGTGTAATATTTTGATGTTGGCAAGTTAGTTTTAATTCATCAACAATCGACATAGCATTATTAATAAATGTTTGTTATTTTTTTTTTGTCCATATTTAAAATAAAGCCCGCTCACTGTGTCATGTAGAACCACTGCAGGTGCAATGGAATTGGTTTTGTGTTTTGCTGCTTGTGTCAGCAAAACAAAAAAAACTATAATGTGCCTCAAATTTGGATAGGTTTATGGTTGTTTTGCCTATGGGGTTTTATATTGAAGTGTTCTACGTAAAATGAGAAAACATATTTGATATTTCCTTATTCATTGATACTTTTGTAATCGAGAAAAGAGATATTGCCACAGCCGGGATTTGAAATCCGCAATTTTATGACTGATCTGAGCTATCGAGGCAAACATTAAATCCACCGTTAAAGGTAATATTACTGTGATGCATCTTTAATTAATATATGTTTTGATAACTTTTCGTTTGTTTAAATTTGAATACTGTACAACAGTCCCAACTACCCACAACTTGTCTGGACCTAATGGGACTTGGCATCCTCATTTGGGGTACTTTGTGAGGCCGAAGGTAGTGAAGTGGGGAAAGAATATTGGTCTTTCACCAGAGTGACTGAGAGTATGTACCACCTTTAGTATCGCCCTACTGCACGGATGTTTTTTGGCAAAGTTGTTGTTTGTTTACCTTTATTAAATGCACTGCTTTTTTAATGTGGTGTAAAACCATAATATCGAAAAACTGCAAGAAAAAATATGTTAAAACTTTAATTTAAATTTACCATTCCTCTCAAAATTTACCCCGAAACCGGTATATAATACATACATATATACAAGTATTTAACAGGATAAATACTGTTCATATATCAAAGATTGCTTAGTAACTAAGAATGTTTTTATTTTGCTTTTATGGAAACATAAAAATTATTGCCAATCAATTAAATTCATTTAGTTTGTATATTTACGATACCAGTAAAATGGAAATGAAAAAAATATAAAAGGCATCAGTGGCACGGCGATTGCCCAGGTACTTGGTAAGCCGTTTAGATATTTGTTATAAATGGTTATAGAAAATGTTCAAGCTGCGATGTTTGCCGTTTCCGTTTATAGACTGGGGAATGCATTTATGTATTATAAATACTTATATAATCATAATCTTTACGGTATTACATCTCAGGGATTTGGACTCCTTAACACATCTTCTCCACTGACTCTGTTTACTATCAGTTCATCTACAGATTCTAAGGATTTCCCTTCCTGCTCCAATCGTCTTCCACGTAGTCAGAACACCTCTTTGTAGGTCGTTTTCATTTGGAAACATTTGAAAACTTAATTTTACTCTTTGAAACTGGAAAATGTTATGATAAATTTGTGCTTTCTAAGGATTATGAATCGATTTATGTGTTTTGATACTCCAACATTTGAAAATTAATGTGTCTCTTCGTATTATATTTGTCTTTTAAATGTTATTAATAAGTATCTATTTTTATTAATTTTAGAGGAATAAAAAACATGTACAGCAGACCAAGAAATTGAAAACAAGAAATAAATAAGTTAAAAAGCCTCCATGGCATTTAGTTTGGTCTAGTGAACAGAACCAAACAACAGTATTAAACGATACATTAAAAAAAAACTGTAACAATACCACATAGCTCTGAATAAATACACAAAGATTCATCGGGTTCTCACTCTATTTACAAGGTAAAAGAAACACAAAAATCATTGCTTGATTCACTGATTTCCTTTGGGACCCGATTAACTGATTTGTAGCCACGTCACTGCTTGATACAATTGTTATTTTTACTGCCTCCAACTAAAACTGCCTTCCAACACGTACAGTTATCGTCAAGAAACATTTATATGTCTCGTTGTTCACCGCACACGACTGCTCATAAACCTGAATACACTCACTGCAATAACATAACAGTTTTATACGACGCATTCGAAGAAGTGACATAAAATTCTTAGGAAACATCGAACTATATCCGATTCAGCAGAAAACTGCCGTATCTACTGAAATTGACACAAAAAACAACATAATAAATATACCGAAAGGCCGTATCTTTGTAATGTCTTGTATGCATAAACCAACCCTATTCATATCATTTCTAAGGAGCAGAATCCAAAGAAGCTTTTGATGCACAAAACTATGAACCAATCCAACTTTTGCAAGTGATAAATCTGTAGTGTAGAGCAGTGTTTATGCTTTTCTCGCATAGAGGTCATCTACGACTTCCGGGGAGGTTGGGCTGGCAAGCTAAGCTTTGTCACATCCGGTAGTTGAAGAAGTCTCAAGCATGGAAATTCCACACAATTCACAAAACGATTTCGACAACATTTGATTTAAATTCGTTATCTTGCTGAAAATTTGTACCATTAGTGATAAAATATTTTAACATTGTAAGTACTCTAACGTTTTAATTCTTTATGAAATGCATACTGGAATGTTAGGTAAACGTTCAAAAATGCCTCTACTGGTTATAAAACTGCACCTTATATGGACATTTTAGTATGTTCATTACATTTAGAATTTAAAGGATTACAGTTGAAAATTGTAATCACCGGAAACCTAAAAACATTTTTCTAACTACCCATACAAAATATGCAGATAAATCGTTTGTAGAATTGCTTGTATTAAAGAGCTACAAAGTACCATTTATCGTAATTATTGAGTACTGACCCTTAAGAAACAAAATGTTCCAAAATTGTAAATTGAATATCGAGCAAAGCCAGGCAGTAAAACTAATTGCACATACAAAAGCAAGCAAATGAAAAATTTATTTTACAAAATGATTAAATACTCAAAGCACAACATTTTTCAATCAATAAATGAATAATTTGTTAAGCTGCCATTATCAAAAAACCATATTTCAAACAATTTTCAGAATATTTTTTTTATCAGTTGAATGGTATCATTTTCCAAAAGTAATTTTATCGAATGATGATTGGTCCATGGCTTTGAACCTCTGAATCGGTTCGGAGATAACGGGATGTTGTTTTTCAATAATCAAAACATTTGCTAGCACAGCGCTGATATTTTTATTTGCACAATTAACTACTATCTTTGTTTTGAAATTGGCTTTTGATATTATTTCAAAGCTCAAATAATTAAGCAGACTTTTTGGTTGAATTTTGGTAACTTTTGGGCTGTTATAGCGTGTCCCGCATTAAGTATTTGAAAAAAAGTTTTTATTTGATTGTATTTATTTCATAAAAGATGTAGGTGTTTCTTTCAAATTCAAAGAAAATTTATCTATGGACAGTTTTTTTCAATTTCTGGAGGAACAGTGCATTACAAAATTGTATCCTGTGCCTATCTATTTAAGTTTAAAAATGCATTTTAATAATATTTATAATATTCAAATCGCCAATTTTTCATCGACAAAATTGAGACATTTGCCCTTAGCACAATCTCAGAGAGGTTTTATCGACAATGTCGGTAATTTGTCATCTTTCCCAAGACCAACTGATGATCGCCAACAAACAAACAAAAATTCACGTCAACTGAAAATTATTCACACTCCCGTTCCGAAGGGGGGTTCTTATGTCACCTCGAACGAGAGTTTTTTGCTACATCTTAGATAAAGATTACAAGTATTACCAATAAAAAATTGCCTAAGCTTATGTCATGAAAATGCTTTGATAAGCAAGGTCAATTGGGGCAACTAGGTCACCTTCCTTCGGATCGTAAGTTCGATTTTTACTTTCAGGTACGAAAGGTTTATTTAGTCGACTTGAACTGTTGTTTCTTTGATTTTTTTCGTTGAAAAAGTGTTGTATTTTCGTTGGCGATTCGTGGTCATTTTCGGGAACGATGGCAGATTACCAATACTGTCGATAAAATATTTTATTATTGTGCTAGGGGCTTTAGTGTATTTTTTTTTATATTCGAATAAATTTCTGTCAACATAAGTTTTTTTAACTTAATTCGAATACTTTAGTAATGGTGCGATGTTTACCGATAACATATATTGTAAAATATGTCATGCACGAAAAACATTGTGAGATGTGGCAATTAAAAAAGACGATGATTTTCTATTTCTTTTTTTTTCAAATAAGAAAAACAGTACACGCATTTTTGGTGATCGAAAACCGACGTCATTTTTTAATCACTGGAAAATATTGCCACAAGTTCATTATTGTCAACTTAAAAATAATCACGTTCAGGATAACCTTCAAACTTTCAACTGATTAATTTAAAGTTAAGGTGTTTTATTTTTAGAACTCCATTTTAGTTTTTATAATTAAATAAAATTCGAGAAATTTATTAAAAACATTATTTAGATTTTGATATGGTTTGGAACGGATATCTCCATGACAAGTGTACATTCATTAAAACATTTAAACTAAATTAAATGTTAACACACTTTTTCCACGGAGTTTTCCTTCAAAGCGAAGAGAATTTTCCGCAAGTTTCAATGTTTATTTAATTTACTCCCGCTCAACCGGTTCATCTGCAGTACCGGGTATAATGCAACACTTATTATTCCGTAACCCATTAGAAAATGTGGCAACGTGCTTATGACAGACGGTGAAGAGAATATATTTATTTTTAGAGAGAGTCTGCATAGAAATGGAGTGGATAGAATTATCTGCCATCTCCAGTTTAATTGCTTTGTCTTCCTTGCTTCTTTCTCCGTATTTACCTTTTCCTCCGCTGCACAAAGGTCTGGTCGCAACACAAAATGGCCAAACATACGATTTTGATAAGAATCAACTTTATTACAGCGTTATTACCAATTATTATTATTGTATTATTGACTCACCTTCTTTGTTGCAACTCATCCAGTTCAATATTCCTTGTCGTAGAGTAGGGGGGGGGGAGAAACTGGCGATTAGTCGTATGATGAAATTGAACATTAAAAATTTCTTCATTAGAAAAACGTAGGAATGACTTTAATTTAATTTGCATTTTCAAAATTATTAATTGTATAATTGACTCACCTTCTTCATTGCAACTCATCCAGTTCAAAATTCTTTGCCGTAAACTCAGAAACAATGAATTGCTGTTCCTCAATCATCAATACTAATTATGGGTATCATTTTCTACTGTCCAGAATGTCGAGACTTATTAACTCAAGCCATGGTCTTGAAGTTTTTGGTACCAGTCTAAATGATTTTCGTCAATCTTTACGACTCTACCAAAACTTTGATTTGATCTTGGCCTTGACTTGAATGTTCTTTAAAATGTATATTTTGTTCTTTTTTTGACATTACTTCATTTAATACCATGTATTCAATTATTGCTCAACCTATAAATGGTCATATTAATACTGCCCATATAATATTTTACCTAGTTTGTATATAAACTGTTAATCTACCAAAAATAAAATAAAATAAAAAATAAAGTGTGTGCTGTTCTTTCTCTGTTGGTATTTTTTCCCATTTTGTATTATGTATTTTTTTTTTGTAATTGAACAATAGTTCATTTGTCTTTAAAATAAATAAATTCAATTTTGAGAAAAGCATCGTTAAGCATCACAAAAACGAATAATATTTCGTTTGGATTTTTTAATTTAATTTTCAGTGGCTTTCAAATCTTATCGTTAAGTAAAATTGTTGTTTTTTTTTTTTTAATTTCCATCGCAGTTGTAAAGTACGTTTTAATTTATTTTGCACATGAATTATTAAAGTACATAAAATACGCGGTTATGTTTTTTTGTAAGTGAGTATTTCAGACTCACTACCGCTGGATGTGTTTTGACCCACCAGATATTACGTGAATTTTCAACTGAAAAGTATCGGACAAGAATGTGCGAAAAGTATGCGACTTAACTACCCCTTATGATCTATTAATTTATCTACGGACTCTACTACTTATTTCTTTAATTGACATAATACCCAAAGGAAAAGTGTGGCAGCTTGTTCCGAAAAAAAAGTAGGACAAAAGAATTAATGAACACCATACAAATACATGAATACATTTTTTTTAAATATTAACTCCACACTGGAGAAATAATCTTTCTCCTGGCGTAAGTCATTTTTTGCATGCTGTGTGGAGAATCTTTATGAGGAAACAAATGAGTGCACCTGGGTCTTGAATATACACATTTTGCAGACGGGAGAAAACATAAAGGCTGAAAATCAATTTCACAGCTAAGCTGTTGAAAAAGTGACCCGTTATCAAGTGGAAAATTTCAACCGTGTAAAAATGATGGGCACGCGTTTTCTGGATGTGGACTGTTGTCGAAGGAATCAATAACGCAAATTCTTTTGAGCATCTTGCAGTAAAATAAAATAGTAAAGCAAGTACATTCATTTTTTAATTTTGTTCAGCTAATCTGGTGTTTTTAACCTTTGTGCGCCCTGCTTGAGAACTCGCTCAAAGACAGATATTAATGGATTAATCCTAAGATTATAAAACGAGTGCATTTTCTATTAAATAATTGTAGAATAAGTTATTGAGTAGCCCCTTTAGCCTTATTACGGGGAATGAAGCAAGCGAGAATAGCAGCATTTTTAATTAATTTTACTTCGGAACACTGCTTTGCCTGAAAGCTTCAGGCAGACTTTGATGGTAAGTGGGCATTTTATTTCAGCAAAGATAGCTCGTTGAAATTTGGATTTTTTTTTCTTGGGTTCATTTCTCTAGTGCTTCATTTAGGCTTTCAAATAAAATAGTTTTGATTTTAGTTCCTGCAATAATTTAAAAAAAAATTGTATTACATGTTAAGTAGGATAGGTGGTTTGTACACGTAGAGAGGATGGACGCAGAAATAGCTTGAGGAAAAAAATCAGACAATTGAATAAGATGTGAGAGAAGCGCTAGGAAGATTATATTATGATTTGTTGATGACAAGGTGAATTAAATCGAATGCTTTATTTGCTTTGTTAGGAATCAATATAGCAGAATGTGATGTATCTATTAGGCAATGAATAGATGTGAATTAAACTAGTAGTGGTTGACGAGACAAATTAGTACGGCAATCGACCTTCTCTACCTACTTTTGCGGGTAAACAGCGTAATGACTAGTTATTTAGTTAAGTTAGACAATTGCATTTAATTTTTCCAAAGTATATTTTTATTGTTGTAAGACATAAAAAAACATCATAGACAAGAAAACTTAGTTAAGTAAGTTTAAAAAATTCTGTGATGCAACAAACATAATATATCTTTAATAAAAACCACTTTGCATGTGTTTAAATCACAGTTTTAAACGACCATACCTTCTTTGGATCAGATCTTATCTTAGATTTCCTTGACCGGTCGGTAGCTGGTGGACAAACGCGTCGTATTCCCACCCGGGCGTCGTGAGTTCAATTCCTCTGCTGGCTAAGTCCTTCATCATTTGCACAAGCAATATCTTCCGCTTCTTATGATGGCAGTAGGAGTTTTTCAATTTTTTTCAGATTATTCGAAACCCGGGAATGTTTGTTTTTCTTAAAAAAAAAATGATATAAATACACAAATGAATCTTTTAAAAAGATTACTATGTGACTTTTCACAAATTTTGTTCTTATAGTAAATTTAACTAAAAATGTACAAGAATTTGAAAGAGTGGAAATACGAAAACGTTTGGTTTTTAAATGTCAAAGGTTTAAGACATTGAAAATTATGATGAAACTATTAGAAGCTCAAGTATTTCCACGAAATTATTTCCTTTCCAGAGAAAAGCTTTAACTGGCACCCGGCTGGAGGGATTGGCGTTATGAATAAGATGACGGGGGTAGGTTTCAGTTTCCAATTAAGGGTGGGATTAAGTTATTCCGAGCGCACTACAAGTCTGTCCCTTCTATCTACTTTACTAGGACATGCTGGAAATAATAAGCTGCCTGCTCTGTAATACCAATGAGATCCAATATTGTCAATATTGTTGAGATGGATTCTTGAATCAAAACATCTGGAACAATAATTGGAAATCGCCATTTCTACATTGAAAAAGAAAGCCTTTTTTAAACCTAGTTTTTATTTTCAATATCTACATATTGTAAATATTTAAGTAAAAAATTAACTTATCATAACTGTATTTTTGTGTTTTTAAGTGACACAAAATGCCAGCCCTAAGTAAAAATGAAAATGCCAAGAAATGTTTTGACTCAATTTAAAACTAAGACAACGGAAACAATATATCATTCTTTTTTAAAAGCGTATTTTATTTTATTTTAGTTGCTTGTACATCAAAGCTTACAAAGTTTATTTATTATTCATTTTCTTTTTTACTTAATAATAATATTTTAACTTTTATACTACGTGATATTACTAATGCATTTTAAATTATTCTTACGTACCATTTTATATGTATTAATTGGCATAATTTTGATGGTTTCCGGCAACGCATTATAACCGTTTATAAAGTAAACTGTTTTGTTTATTGGTTTTATTTTTTTAATTTAATCTGATTTCTTCGCATGTAATTGTAATACAAGGACAAGAAATAATTGTTTGTGAATATCCACGTTGAAAATATTTTTTTCAGAAAAATATTTTGGTAACAAGTTGTTCTTCATTTTATGTATAAATATCAATGTTTTTAATGTTAGCGTCACTGTTGGCCATTTTTTTTGTTGCGTTCTAAGCTGAGAAATAAAGTTTTTAGTCATCTAATTTTATCAAATTGTTGATAAGCTTACTTTTAATTTTTATTTTTAGTGACAGCTGTATCGGCGTTCAAAGCGATTATCAAACTGGCGTTGAACGCAGAAACAGCTGTCACTTAAAATAAATAAAGCTATCAAAACTTATTTACAAACAATATAGTTCAATTCGATAAGAAAATTAGTTATAAATATTAAAATGGAGCTCTAAAAATTTAACACAAAACTAAAAATAAAAAATTAAGTTGTTAATTTCAATTTTGTAAGTATAAATTATGTATTTATCTATTTTGAAGAATAACTTCTAAGTGAAGAGCTCTGAATCAGTCTTTACTAAATAATGTTTAAAAAATAATACAGTGTTAGTTTAACGAGGAGTCAAAAACCTACTTAATTATTATTTCATCGTGTTTTAATACATGTTGCTTAATTTTCTTTTACTTTCAAACTACTGTGTTAATTCATCTAATCGTGTTTTCTAGTTTAACCACTCAGATAAAAGGTTCATTTCGGATTCTAGTTCACTGTGTTCGGTCTGCAGCTCTGACACCGATAATAAAATTTAGTTCAGGTCTTGACCAATGGTCTCCACTGCATAATGTACGAGTATATCGTTATCTAGGGGGGACCATTGCAATTCATTGTGCACTGCGTTGTTCCGCCTAGGAGTCACAGCATTTACACCGATGGACCGCGCTTAATTTGTGGTTTTAAATCTAGGTTAAACTAGCTGCATGATAACTGTAAAAGTTCAATTACAATTTGTTAGATTTTTTTGATTTTACACACAAATTTATCTCCACAAGAGGATAACAGAGGAACTAACAAACCAAATTATGTTTTTACTGGTAACCTGGTATTGCAACAACAATGCAACAACAATGTGCAATGTATTGCAACAACAAAGCAACAACAATGTGCCCGACTGCACATGTAAGCCTTTGCATACTACTTTAAGCCAGAATATATAAGAGCAAACGTTAAATCTATTTGTCACATACCATTCCTCCGAATAATAAGTTTAAA
Source organism: Drusus annulatus (assembly GCA_022651775.1). Taxonomy (NCBI): domain Eukaryota; kingdom Metazoa; phylum Arthropoda; class Insecta; order Trichoptera; family Limnephilidae; genus Drusus; species Drusus annulatus. The sequence continues at coordinate 383,116 of JAGWCC010000027.1, forward strand.
AAACAGTACCTACAACAACATGATGGCATTATTATTTTTTTTATTTAGCAAACGTATTGAATATCGACATATCACAATTACTTTCTTGTGAAATTGATTTATTCACAACATGTAATCAAAATAACAATCAAAATGTCGTTATCGAATCTAAAATTTAACAATAATTTCTGGCACAATAAAGGTTGAAGGTCGTTACCTATAGGTTTGCCTACTCCTTACAGCCAACCATGATTATTTTTTTTAATGCAAAATGTTTTTTTAAATGTAATTGAGTGTATTCATTATTTTGTGAACTCGTTAGAAGTTATATTGCCTATCGTATCGTTCTCGATACCCCTTTAGTTTTCACATTACCAGGGCAGATGCAGTGTAGGTATACGTGTAGGTTTAAGGTTGTATGTCTATATGGCAGTGATATCGTTGAAAAGTCAATCTGCCAACTCCGCATTCCAAGAGGTCTTGAGTGTCAACCCGTTATCACTATTATTGTTCATCGAGTACTTATAAATTTCAAAAGCTTCCGTAAGCCTGTCCAAGCTTGATGGGCTTTGGGCCTTCCCGGTGCTTGAATCTATAAAAATGACCAGTATTAATCAAACGTTTGCTGTGTTTATTCTAGGCTAAACAATAATCGATAATTAAGCATTGAGGTCAAATTACACTGGTACCAACTTATCTAGTTATACCAGAGAAGAAAACAAATGATATATATTTTTAAAGGAAGACAAACATTCCCGTGTTACGAATAACCTGACAATATTTTAAAAACTCCTACTACCATCATAATAAGTGGAAGATGCTGCTTGTGTAATGATGGAGGACTTAGCCGGCAGAGGAATTGAACACACGACGCCCGGGTGGGAATCCGACGCGTTTGTCCACTCAGCTACGGAAAATATGCGTTACTATTTGTAGACCTTTACAAAAGTGCAGAAAACTTTTGTCTCGATAATTTTATGATCAAACAAGCCTCCACCTTCCCACAAAAAATAATACTATCTAAATTGAATACCTGTAAGATCGTTAAAACATTTTTTTATATCATTTTATTTGTCTTCAAGTTTTCCTAGCAAACACCAGTTGAAAGAGCCTGTTCTGACCCCCGTAAGATGTCACTCACAATATATAGCCTGCCTTGACAGGAGAATCAAATAATTGAATTGTATCATCTCGGCCGCAGGAGATGTGGGGAATATGGAGGGAAGTCGGTGACTGATTGCGCCCGGGGTCTCTTTCACAAGGAATATTGGCTCTTCTTGTATAATTTAATATAAATAAAGATATCTTTGTATTTTGCTAAGAACAGCAATGTCATGTTATTTTTTTTTATATTTACAACTAACATTCGTTCACTTTTCTACGAGCTGATTTAATTTTTACTTCTTTCTAGATTCCGTCCTTGGAATCGATTTCTATTTCAATTCAACAAAGTGTTTTTTATCGTTTCCTATAATGTTTTATTTATATTGAATTAGATTTGATTTTTTTTTAATTGTGCAGATTTTTGGGAAGACTTTCACTAAGACCATTCGTATTAAAATACAATCTATTAATAGTACATACCACAAAAAAGTAAATATTGCACAAGAGTCCCAACTGCCCCTTTTTTATGCCTTTTTCTTTTTTAAAAAGAAAGACAAACATTTTCGGGATACAAATAACCTGACAATATTTGAAAACTCCCACTACCATGGTAATTTTATTTTTATTTTTAAAATTGTTAATGGTATTATAGACAGCCCTGTTTTACTTAGCTTAATTACCTTCTATGTACCTAACAGATCCACTCGATCCAAAATTCTTTTTTAATGTAACAATAATATCAGGATTGAGTCATTTAAATACTCGCTTGTACCTAGATTGCATGCAGTGAGTAATTCTATCGCTGAAATAGTAGATATATTCAACTGCACTGAACTAGTTACAAGAAGGCTATAATAGCATACCTCTTTCAAAAATACAAGTGTTAATTTGCATGATAATATTTCCATCAATTTCATCATGTTTTTGGGTGCTAATCATTGTTATTTTTTATGTCACTGCTACTTTAAATCTTATGTTATGTAAAAGCCCATGAGGGCGTTTATAATTAAATAAATAAATAAGTAATGCGCAGAAGATGTTGCTTGAGCAATGATGGAGGCTTAGCCAGCAGAGGAATTGAACCCACGACGCCCGGGTGGGAATCCAACGCGTCTGTCCACTCAGCTACCGACCGGTCAAGCCAATGGTACTATGGCACCCCTGATTGGGGTGTGCTGTGAGGCTGAAATGGGAAAGATGAAGAAGAAAAAATTTGTGAAGTACACATATATTCAGATCTGGTCACCAAATACGCGGAAAAGCCATTTCGAGCAACGTTGTGGAAATTTGGACTTTTTCCAGGGCGATGCTAGGAATATTTAGGTACTAATAATACTTAACTCATTCATAATAAACGAACGGTAGTTTTTAAATGTAATAATAAATAGGGCCATAGAAACCTTAACCATCTTATGACCATAATATTTATTCGTTGCTACATGTCAAAACAATGTCAAATATTAGATTTTTTATATGAATACCGCACAAGAGTCTCAACTACTCTCGTCTAGAGCCAGTGAGACTATGGCATCCCCAAAATAGGGTATGTTGTGAGGCTGAAGGTAGTGGGGAGGGGTAGGAGATTGGGAAGAGGAAGGTTGGGAAGTACCTGGCTATTCAGATCTGGTCACCAAACACGGCTAAAGCCATTTCAAGCAACGTTACGATTCTGAATGGTGGTCTTTCACCAGGGCGATACTTACGAGTATCTACCACTCTGGAACGTGCCGCAAATTGCCTTTGTATTATCTTTATATGAATTAAATGTGTTATTACACATATTAATTGAAAAAAAGTTATTGGCGCACGCCGGGTTTGAACCCGCGACCTTTGGATTCGTAGTCGAGCGTCTTACCACTCGACCGTAGAGGCCGTCGAGATAGGTATAAGTTGAAAAGCTATTATATATTGATGTATTATATTACCGTTGTTATAATATTTGTTGTTATTTTCTTAAACCAATCATTCTACCTTTTAAAATAAGTATGAATATTTTTATTATATGTAAAATTTATATTTAAGTTATAATATATAATTAAGAACGTGTCTGCTGGCGAACTACTGTAATGGTGAACAATGCTTTAATTAAAAAGATAACATAACTAGAGACGTTGCTGCAACCTCTATGAAACCTGAATTTGAAACTTTGTAACTTTCTTGATGCTTTTTATTAATATTTTTCTTATTTTTTACTTTTTATAAATAATACAACTAGATATCGCTCTTCCCATGCCATTTTTTTGTAAACAATTTTCTTACTTTAGAACAATTTTTCCACCTACGTGTTATTTTATCATTAATTTAATTTATATATTTTTTGCGCAGTTCAGATTTTTTTTCGGTTACAAACATAATGAATAACACGTTTATAGCATTCATATTAACTGTTTCTTTATCTTCACACCTACAACTATGAAAAACAAACTGTAAAGTTCACTAATAGCATAAAAAAAGAATCTGGAGAAAATTATGTTGGCACATTCAAAGTGTACTGATTGTGTTTCGTTTATGCGCATTGTTGTCTTCCTCCCGTTTGTTTAAGTTCCACTTGAAAGTTTAAAAAATTACAAAATAAAGTGTAGTTAATATTTTTTTCAAAAATTAATGTAATATGAAAATAAATTATGTACAAATATTTTTTACGGTTTTTACCGAAGTTATCAAATTCTGCATACATTTTTTTATTGACTGGTTTCTCTGCGGAACTATGCATGCATTTAAAATTAAATTAATTACAAAAATAGATTTCAAGATTTGAATGCGTAATTAACAGCATTATTTTTACCTACCTAAAACTGTCTCTAGTTTAAAAAAAGGGTTTTAAAACTTTAAGCCGGTTTTCTTCCAAATTACGAATACAGAACGAGTTTATGAAACAAGTTTTGATAGTGTCAACAAAAATGACCGGTATTTTACTTTTTATGTTACAGTTATATGCACAATACTAACGATGAATAGAACATAATTATCTTAAGATTTTCCCTCATCATTCACATCTGACTAGATTAATGAATTATATTCACAGTCTAGCAAAACTTGTCTGCAGAAAAAGCTTTTGCAAAGTCTTCAAAATGAAAAGGTTTGCATGGTATTTTCGAAAAGCATTTAAATAAAATAAAATTCTACTGAAGTTAATTAAACCGAATTTAACAATTTTATGAAAAAATCATATCACACAATAAAAACTCACGCATTTTTTTTTCACGATTACCATGAGCCATCGTAATTCATTACCTCGATAAGTAAGCTAAATAATCTATGCCTTAGCTCATAATCCATGTAGATATCTATATGGAGTATTGTTCAGTCGTGTTTATTTGGTCCTGAATTTAAAGAGTTAGCTAGTATTTTAAAGAGTTTAGCTAAAAGTTATAGTCTAATATTGCTTCCTCGAAGTGTATAAATTTGCAGTAATCATTGTGTATTTCTCATCAATCATTGTGTACTAACTGAAAACTCTAATATTAAAAACGCTAGTCGTTATTAAAGTGAATTGGTGACATTGTTATTCGTGAACATTGTAGATACCTGCCATCACCGCAGTAGCGGAGTGTCCAGTGAATTACCTACTTGTATAGTGGTTCCCTCAGAGCAATAATATACAAGAGAGAGCGCTGCTGTTGTCAGTTTTGATGAGTTTTGCCGGACTCGGCTAGACTTGGGCCTGGCTAGGACTAGGACTAGGGTATTTAAACATCCATTCATACATAACACATGTTGACATAATGTTTTTGTTTATTCGTATAACCATTTTTCCACAGTATTGTTATAAACAAAGATATAGCATACCTAAAAAACCGTTGACTAGAGAGTTCATCGGTATCTCAAATAGAATCTATGAATATCGACATAGCATACGTCAAGAAAATAATCTCTGATATTGATAGGTCAACATAAACATTTACCTAAAAATATACAGATTAGGCAAAAATAACGATGACAAACCGAGAGGAATAAAAGTGGAGTTTCCGGATGCAAAATTGCCAAAAATCTTACTAAGCAAGAAACATGTTTTGAAAAATAATATCCGAAAGTATCATATTGGATCAACCATTTCTACGGCGGAAACAATTAATGGATCTCAGAAACGAACTTGAAAATAGGAAGTTTTCTGGCGAGACCGACATAACTATTAAATACATCAACAACTATCCTATCGTTAAAACACACGCATAAAACTGAAAATTAAAATATGCCATCAAAATGTGCGTGGACTAAGAACAAAGTTACAGGACCTAAAATCAACCCTACCTACGAGTACATTGGATCATGACATGTATGCCTTCACTGAGACATTGCTGAATTGCAACATTGATAGTACGGAGTTGGGTTTCTTCAAACATACAATGTACAGAAATGACAGAAGCAAAAACACCACTTGTAAAACTAGAGGTAGCGGTGTGTTTGTATCCATTCATAATAAACTTAATAAAAAAAACTCAAATGCCTCTACACAAACCTAAAACAACTATTCATCATGGTGTCTACAAAAATGGAAAAAATATAGTCGGCTGCATTATCATTCCTCCGTCTTCCGACGCCCAGCTTTATAAAGACCACTACCACGAAGTTGAATTAATACGAAGAAAATTTCCTGGAGCTACTTTGATTTTAATAGGAGACTATAACCTACCCAATGTCCTATGAAAAAACAAAAAACCCACGATATTATTGAAATGTCAAGTTTTTTTAAACCTCAACCAGCTCAACATTTTATATAATGCAAATTCTCTTCATCTCGATCTATTATTCTCCGATTCCTCTTTTGTAAATGTGTCCGCTTCTGCTGAAACTGTGCTCTCGATTGACAAGTACCACCCTCCACTGGTTATTAAATGCCACATTTCAATAACAACAACAATTCCACCTGCACCCTCAAAGTTGAACTTCTTCAAAGCAGATTTTAATCAAATAAATTATCATTTATCTTCTGCTGACTGGAGCTTTTTGGATTCAAGAAAGAACATTGATGAAATGGTGGATAGATTTTACTTAACTCTAAATGGCGCTATTGATTTATTTGTACCTGTTTCTAAAATTGCTGCGCACAAATACCCAAAATGGTTTAATATTGATCTTAATAATATTATTGGAGACAAAAAATTGCTCATAAATCAACACGAGATCCTTGTGATTATTCAAAATTTAACAAATTAAGATTGTCAACTAAAAAAATATCAAAATACTGTTCCAACAAGTGCATCGAAAATTGTGAAGAAATGGCTGTCATCATTCCTCAGAATATATTTCAATTTTCAAACATGCTTAATAATAATGACTACGGCATTCCTTCAAATATGTATTTAGATAATAAAATGGCTAATAATCCCCAATAAATTGTTGATCTTTTTGCAGAATTCTTCAGCAAAGTTTATGATACCGCTAACAGCTCTTCATTACTCGATACTAAAAAAACTAATAACGAGATCGAATTCAATCAGTGCATATTAGAGGATTGTGATATTAAAGGGAAATTGAAATCCCTTGATATCAATATGTCGGCTGGCCTCGAAAACATTCCATTAGTCTTGGCCTCTGACCAAGCTTTTAAACTATTCATAAAAAAGGAAATGAATCGGATATTTGCAATTATAATACAGATGGTCTATATTCTTGTCCGGTTATAAAGAGCTGGTTCCAAGCTGGTGGCACCGTCGATATTATTTTTCCGAGGAACCAGTTATTTTTGGAACCGGTTCCTAATTTTAGCAAATAAAAATATCCTATATCCTTTGTCCGTACCATTTTTTGGTGAGGATCCGGTTTCAGTATTTTTCGTTTGGGAAATTTCTAGCAACTTCCTCCCTCCCATGAAATAATTTTTCGTTTTTAGAATTTCTCTTGCAACCTCCCGCCCTATTGAAAGAAACTTTTCTGGCACCAGGAACCGGTTCCAAAAAGAAATGGCTAAGTAACCGGTTCCTCGCCGGTCACCGGTAATTGGGACCGCAGGACACCCAATTCTGATATCGACCATCTCTAAATTATAATAAAATAATAGCATTTCATTTCAGCGGATTATAGACCGATATGTATTCAGTCATCAATTCCAAAATTATTTCAATCTGCTCTTCTCTCTATACTCTCGACCGAGATTAATGAAGTCTTTTCTAATCAACAACATAGTTTAATTAACAAATGTTTGGGTTCTATTTTGAGGACGGTGAAATATTTTAAATTATTAAATTCCTTTAAATCACTATGTACTGAGTTTGGTGAGATCAATTCTACAAGCTGGATTCCATTTCATAATATACACCAACTTAAAATGGAAAGAGTGCAGCATAAGTTTCTCAAATTTATGTTTTTTAATGAAATTACTTAATCTAACCGATTTATCATCAAGACGCACAGTTAGCGATTTGATATCTTTTTTAAAAATAGCGAATGGCAGATTAGACGCCCCGGATCTAACGAGCCTTACTACCCTGCGAGTCCCGTGATACATAACAGGCGGTTCTGTATTATGTTTCTACATCTAGAAACAATTATTTTGATAATTCGCCCATACAAAGGCTGCATAGACTAGGTAATATGGTAAATATGGTTCATAGATGTTTACCATTACAACACTATTTCCAAATATAAATTTAGCGTATTTGAATGTCTTTAATAGTTTAATAATTTAACTAAAAAGTTATTGTTATTTATTTGCACCTTTATAGTTACAATTACTATGTGAAAATAAAAATACTACCCATTGCGATGTAACTTACTATTTACATAGTACCTACTTACTAATTTTATAGTTATACTATTGTTATTATCATTCATTTTTGTTTGTTGCTATTATGCCATGTACTATTTTCTTTTTTTAAATATTCTAAAATGATATAACTAATTGTAACTACATTACGCTACAATAACATACTTACACTTAACTTACTAACTTCTTTGAAATGTATTATGCCATGTATTTTATACGTATCACACTCTTTTGTAAAATACACTAAGATAATATAACTAATTGTAAAACCTACACTGTATTTACATACTTGCGTTTTTTTTTAGTAATTTTATTTTTATTTTTTATTTAATACTAACAGTAGGTATAATATAAATTAAATAAATGTACAATGTCAAGTTTCTTGTTAATAATAATTAGCTACCTAATTGAGAAAGTTCTCGTGTTTAAGAAGGGGGTACTATCGTGGATTTTTGGAAATTATTGTTGTATGATTAAAAATGAATATCATGAACATAATAAATTCTAGATTATTTTAGTGAAAAGTGTATTTTGAGTTTTTTTTAAATATTTCAAAGTTTTTTTCGTCTATTATGTCATTAGGAAGTTTGTTGAATATCTTGTTTACATACAAACTATTTTTTGGACTCTTGCTTTTTTGTTATGTTCTTCAAATTTATGGTACTACTTTATATAACTAAAATATATTATATGTAAAAGCCTTTAAGGCGTTAACAAAATAAAATAAATAAATTAATTAAATAAATATTTCAGTAATATTTTTATTTTTTAAATCGATAATGATAAGTTAACATAGCTCTATTTTACTACATTGGCGTCATTTTTATCAGGTTACTGAACAGTGATAGATCTGATGAACGATGAGCTCTGACGTCTTGAAATTATTTCAGATTTTTCTTTTAAGAAAATAATTTCTAGATCAATTTTCAACCGATACTGTGATTTCCATCACGAGGTATGTAACTTTAAAATTTCCAGTTAACTGTAAAGAAATACGACAAGACGCCATATTGTTTGTTTTACAGTTATCAATTGTTCAACAAGAAAAAATATTGTCAAAAATATAATGATTTCAAAAGCGAAAATTTGAATTAGAACAAATTGATGACATATTTTTATTATTTTAATGTATTGATTAATGATAATAATTTGTCAATAAGCTTTATTGTGAAGATATATTGATTTTAAGCAAGGTAACTTACCTTGAGAGTATATATATATTTTAGAGTCTCAACTAATAGTGTACATAACATAGTACATCTTTATCTCGCATACGCATACTATCGCTTATGGATGAAGTATTCCCAATTCAAAGTTTTAATAGAATTTCACGCGCTCGTGAGTCGCTCAGCGTTCGGAGAAACTTTACTTCTAGCCAATAATATTTCAATTGATATTGAATTTCAGACCATGCGACGTCATATACCACAAGCCGCAAACTTCCATATTGTTTTATAAGTCATTCTACAAACGCTACTGGCGTTATTTGTCTTTCGTTCGGTCTGTGATTTGCTCAAATCGAAACGAGAAAACTTTGATTTGAAACAATTCGTAATTATTTTTTAGCCGAAAATAATTTACCATCCGTTAGTGTGTATAGTATGATAGTCATTTCTAAATAAAACGGGAAGTGACCTCGAATAATGGAAGGGCTGTCGTGTGGAAATGAAAAATACAAATACCAATAATTATTTCATACGGATGTTTAAAAATCATAAAATGTGAATGTATCCAAATATTTTAAATTTTTATTAGAATAACCCATGGATATAAATATTTTTTACTTTTTCGTTATCAATGTTTATTCCACCTTCCCAACCATCAAGAGCCTTACACATTCAACTATTGTGCAAAATTAATGTAGCAAATGATTCATAGATAGCTAAACAATAATTAATGATTTTTTAAATGTATGAACCAACTTTTGAGTACATTTATTCAACACAATAAAAATAGGCAAAATATTATATATTTACGTTGAAAATAGTAGATTAAAGTAGTCTTATAGGTAAGATATAGGTAAGATATCTCATTATTCTTTTATCACCTTCTCAGTTGACGTTTGGCGTTTTCATTTCATATTGTCTGTCGCTTTCTCTCTGTAACTTTGTTATTATTTTGTTTTCTTACTGTTCTCTTATTTTATTTTATATTGTGTTCTCCCTCTGTATGTATGAGTAAATGTAGCCACAGACTTTGTTTTTTGTTTAGTTTAATTTTGTATCGTCATGATGTTTAGATTAAGCGAAACCGGTCGGTCATAAAAATAAAATAAAATCTTTAGTCTTACAAAAAGTTATTATACAAAGTTATTATTTCATTTTCATCAATTATATTCTATTCCTAAGTATATTATAGAGGTGTAAAAACATATAACATTAAACACACAATCTGCTAAAAAAAATATTTCGTTAAGATAATATACAGGCAGGACTGACTAATTTATGTTTTATATTTATTACGTGATCCGAATGACCATTCGTTTCCTGAAAAAGCCTGGAAAAAGAATGGGGCGTGAGATGAAAAGATTCATTTAAAAGCAGAACAAAACAATTGAGCACGGTTTGCCGTCCATTTGGTGCGGGTGTGACCCCACACTCATGAAATTTTAACTCCAAAGGAATGGAGTTTGCAATGGAATTTGTCTTTCTTTATTTTCTAAGATGTTTATTTATTTATTAACGCCTTGGTGTGCTTTTACATATTAAATGAGCATAGAGAATAATAACAAATATATACATTAAATAAATACAGTAACAATGGTAGAAAGTGAAACGTTTTGAAATATAGTTGGCTTTTAAAAAAAAATAATAGTTTCCATACATTGGTGACAAATAAATACGAGTATCATTTAAGTATCTTTTAAAATACTGGCAACTTTACGTGAAAGATGTCAATATTTGAGGTCATTCGTCTACGAGTGTATGTAGGCGAGGAATGGGTGCAAGTGGTAGTTAGTTTAGAAATTATTGTTGCAGAATAACATGTTATTCCGAGTTGATCGCCGAGGTACTTTGAAGTTGATAAGGTGCAGAAGTTTACAACAGTTGAATTCGGAGTGAATTATCTTAAACAAAAAAAATAGGTCAGCTATTTTCCTTCAGTTTTCTAGGGTGTAAATTTTTAGTGTGTTTAAAAGGAATGTGTAGTTTAAAGTGTATTAAAAGTAAAAAATTGCGCTGTACACGTTTAATATTGTTTATTTAAATGAGATAGTATGGATGCCACACTGTTGAGTTGTATTCTAATAAACTGCGTACTAACGATAGACAGACTATTTTTACGACTTCCAACGAGTTGAAGTCTTTAATAGTTCTAAGAATAAATTCCATCATCTTCATACCTTCATTAGTGTTTTTTGGTTGTGATTGAAAAAAATTAATGTTTTGTCAAACATGACTCTAAGATCTTTTATTCCTTGATTTTTTCCAAGATATTCTTGTTGATAGAGTACTTAAATGATAACGAAGTCTTGATTCGACAAATTTTAGTGTCTTACATTTATCAACGTTGAGGAATACGTTGTTAATTTTGTACGATTTTTTTTTTAGGGGAAGTATTAGTACTGTGTAAAACCAAATAGGATGTGTTTTGTGTTTTGGTGTGAATGATAAAAAAAGGTTCAATATTATAGGAAAATGAACAAACTTTTTCTATGGTAGTGCGGTGCCATTCTCATTAGTCAAGAAGGTCCAGTCAGTATTGACGAGGTGAGAGTTAATGGAGTCGTATTCGGCGTGTTCTAAGTTGAGGGTTGTTTGTTTCACTGGGCTTTTGTTTGTGTACATATTAAGCTTAATGTGTAAGGAAGGATGATGATTGTCTACTGGTATCAAAGGATCGTTTGACTTTTCAACATACACGTTAGAAAAGTTAGAAAGAACTAAATATAATAGGCAATCACAAGTTATATATTGTGCACAAAGTTATACTGGTGTAAATTTAAAAAGTTTATCGTGTCTAACACTTCACGTGCTGGCTCAGGTGAACTTTCATTAATGATATAACCACTGTCACTAGAATTCCATTTTAGTTTGGGAAGATTTGAATATCCGAGTTCGGCGGTATGCAAATAGTTGCAATGATTATTTTTTTCATGGGGGAAACATCTTTTAAGAATAATTGCTCCAAATAGCTGTTTTTGTGTTGATTTTTTTCGATGGTAAATTTTCCTTTGTTGCTATTAAAACTCCGCCTCCTCTCGATTTGTCACTAGATTTTGGGTTTCTGTCGCACCGAATTATTTTGTGGTTTGTGAATCCAAGTTCTGGAGATTTTATTTACGGGAAAAGCCATGTTTCGGTAAGGTTATCAGTGTAGAGGTATTGTTGTTTGAAAGTCATATAATTTTGTACGAAGCCGTTGTGTAATGGAAACATATATTTAAGTACTTTTTATCTGTAAAGATATCGTGGGAGTTTATTTAATTTTGTTTTAAACTAGAGCGGATTTAATAGCGTGTTCCTGTACTCGCGGGTATTGTTCTAGTATGACAACATTTTAAAGAACACATACAGAATTCATATTGTTCATGATATAATCGCTTTTTGATAAGAGAAGTAGCTACTATATTTAATATTCACATAATTTAATTTTGGTAACAGCAGATCTGGGACATGCATGCAAATACGGGAGGTAATATCCGTCTAAATTCTACCAAACACCTACTTAAAAGATACCCACTTTACTTTTGATTGTTTCACCGATCACTTAATTTATATTTATGGTAGTAGGTATATATATGGCACATTTTGAAGTGGTAGATACTCTCAGTATTACCCTGACTAAATATCATTCACCAGAATCGGAACGTTGTTTGGACGGCTTTGGTCGAGATCATCAGGTATTGAATAGCCAGGTGCTTTCCAATAAAACTCTTCCCTACCTCCTTTCATTTCCATACTTTTTTAGCTTTACAGCATATACCAATCGGCTCCGGGCAGTTCAGGGAGTTGGGATTCTTGTTCGGTGTTCACGTAAAATAAAATAAATTTAATAACTTCATGCAGAAGGTCTTGATATTTCCCTTGGGCTTTATGTTGTATTTTGAGATTCTGCGCTTTGATTTTGTTTAACGGAAAAGCGAAATAACTTAATCTAGAAAAATCCGTTTTGCCGAAGGGGGAGGCAAATAAACGTTGACCAGTCACTCCTCAATTGAGCTGTTGAACACAAAAACGAGTTCTAATAACAATTTCAGAGTCATTGTCAAGCCATCTTCAAGCTATCTTAATGCTATCGTCAATCCATCGTTAAGCCATCATCAAGCCGTCGTCATGTCATCGTCAATTAAGTATTACAATCATATCCGAAGTGCGTGCGAATTAGAAATATATAGCAGACCTGAAGTCGCCCATATATGACTGCTTAAAAGATATACTGTATTAACAATATTATTTGGGCAGCACACGGTTTCTGGTATATCGAAGTCTGTAATGCATCGATTTTTGGTAAATGCTCGGCCCAACCGAAGAGCTGCTTGCTTGTTTAACAACAAACTTTGCATTGATCCCTTTACATGCCTCTGTTAATACTTCGACTTTGCCAAGAGAAATCACCGTCAGTTTTCAAGAAGTCTTATGCAATAACCTAACATGTCTAAGTACACTACAGTGATGTGAACATACACGAATTAGACGGAGAATGAATATTAGTCTTATGTAGGAAAAAAAACAATATACCTAATCACAACATTTTATTTATTGCTTACTTTTCATAATAATATATACCTATGTATAATAAATACATATTATGGTACGTCAATATAAACCCCTGATTTAATAAAAGAAATTGTAAATCCAACTATATATACTCGTATATATACCTAATCTCTATACATCTAAAAGATATATTAAAATATAACCTCCATATATTATTTTTGTTCTTATATTTTTGAATGTATGAGACAATGCATGCATAAGTATGAAGCTAGAGTGTGTACTAAGACAGAGTTATCTAACGGTCCATCGTTGCTGCCTACTCTTGCGGAAAAACTGCGTGATAGTTAGTTTACAAAAAATAATACAGTTTAGGGCAACCACAAGACCGAGAAACCAATTCGAAATCTTAGTTTTCTACGGCGCGCTGCCAGTTGTATCGCCAAGGGAAAATATATAAAGACAGTAAAAAAATAAAATTATCTATTTAAACATTTTGTGAAGCTTAAAAAGGGATAAGGGATTAGAGAAATTGTAGAAAAAGGTCACATTCTATAAATTTACCAAGTGATACCTCACATAATTGTTTCGGGTTAGCAGCACTCTGTTTTTAAGATTGAAATATTTAGTGCACTTATTATAGTATATCTTACTCTCATCTATTTTTTTCTCAAATTATACGTAAATGTTTTACATGACACGTTACGTTGATCTTAGATCATGCTGGAGCCCTCGCTGTGCTTAACCCAACCATCTTTTGTTCTAACGACTGCTGCTTAAATATTAATTATTGTTATTATTAATTCTATTATATTATCAGTATTAATTCTTATACCGTCGAGACATATTCACATGTGTGTTTCATTGGATAAATCGAAGGATCGATAACATTTTGTACAAAGTTATGCAATACAACACGTTTTCCGGAAATACTTTACAAGAACAAAGGCATTAAGGTAGTTATAAAATGTACTGGGATTACGGGAAACGGATGCTTAGGACGGGTGGATGGTAATTTCATTCAAAATGTGTATGTTCCAAGTTTTTAAAGTTTTCTCCGAAACTCAAAACACGTTCATTTTAATACAATACTGGTCAGAAGTGAGCTTTGAGTTTACTTTGAATATTATCTTACCATCAATATTTAAGCGGATATTGAAGTGTTTAGTGATATTTGATTTAAATTTAATAATAAGTTATTCAGCATATATTGAATTTAAAATTATTTAAAATGCATGTAAATCAAAATAATAAGTAGTGTTTAAGTTAAAATATAATTAGTCAAAAAGGAAATGAAATAATTAGATACTTGTAAACTTAAATGTACAAAGTAACTAATATAAAAAAAAATAAAATAAAAAAAATAAAAAAAATTCACCGCTTACTGTTTTATGAAGCTAAGTTTTCCTTCATCCATCAGAGTACTCGAAACTGTAACTTTTGATAGTTACGATACAAACATTTTGGGAGTGATTTTCGTTTTAGTTTGTACATGTAAAAAAACATTATGTAATGGAAAGGTAAAGAAGCTTCTCCAATAAACATGAAATGACGGTAACGGCGCTGAGCTAAGAAGTCACAGGTTCGAAACCCCGCGTGGACAAATTTACAATTTTTTATTTTGAAGATTTTAGATAGTGGCGAATTTTTAACTAAGGCTCATTAAGGCAGCAAATTTTATAATTTCGTTCAAATGTTTTTTTTTTCATTGCATCGTCAAATTCGTCGAATTGCATTTCTATGTTATTTCTAATTTTGTAACTGTTAATTCGTGGTGGAATTCCATTTTAATGATTTAATTTAAAAAAATTGGTAGTTTTATTCCACGTATTTTATAATTTTAATTTGAAAAAAAAGTGGAATAAAGTTATGAATTTGTATTATGAAAACATTTCTATATATAACGAATTTTACTAAAAATATTCCAAACCGTAATATCTGCTAAAGTCAACTATTTTGGGGGTCAAATTAAACTTGCAGAATCGTATTTTATTCCCATTTTTCCTGACTTCACACAATGTTCTCTATAAGAAGAGATTGATTATTTTCAATGAAAAATCTGAAACATAATTTCATTAGTTCGTCATCGAACCAATCAGTCTTACTAAAAATCTAAAAGCTAAGTTGATTTTCTCCCTTATTGCATTAAAACATCAGGCCCATGATTTCGACCCCAAGGCTCGCATTTTGCTCGTAAAATTATGTAATTCATCATTTTTAGTCCAATCTAAAATTTGAGTGAATTTTCTTCCATATAGCGTAAAATCAGGGTAGATATTCCGACCCCAAAAAACCATTTTTCCCGTCAATCATATGAGTTTTATTGAAAAATATATTTCCACGATTGTTACGTTGATTCATTATCGAACCGGCATACTAAAACTCATTCAAATATGGAATTTCAAAATTCTAAATTTGAATGAGTTTTTCCCCATCTGTTCGAATTTGCTCGTACATTTTGTTAGTTGTATTTGAATGTTACATCTGAAAGATTTTGTCGTTGACTCTTCATCAGACCATCATTCTAAAAAAATTCGCTTTTTTTCATATATTTTTTTAAAAGAAAATCAAACAATCCCTGGCTACGAATAACCTGAAAATATTTATAAAACACCTACTTCTATCTACTACTGAAGATTTTGCTTGTGCAATGATGAAAAACTAGCGAGCAGAGGAATTGAACTCGCGACGCCCGGGTAGGTAACCGACGCGTTTGTCTACTCAGCTACAAACCGTTCGAGATTTAGACAGTTACTTTAATTATTTTTTTCACTAATATTGTGAAAATATGTATTTATTTTTCTTAAATTCCTATTTTTATTATCATTCTCAATTTAAATCCAAAATAAAACTCCGTTTTTACCCTACACTCTTAGGAAGTGGAGCTTAAATTTTGAATCGAGGTTCATTTTCATCAAGCAAATTTTGTAATCTTGCTCCACTGGGTTTTTGGAGGATTTTTCACTGAACTGTCAAAATCGTCTATTTAATGTCTCAATACAGATTTTACTAAAAATATTCCGAACCGAAATGTTTTCAAAAAACAACTTTTTTAGTGGTCCGGATCCCATTTCATTCCTCTTCTATCTGACGTTACTCATAGCTCTCTGCAAGCAGAAAAAAAGTGATATAAGGACTGAACCGACACTTTTTTATGAATGCGGACGAAGATTTTTGATTAATCAGCGCCCTTTAGGTTTTTTTACTACAAATTATCGAAATATTACCATTAATATTAATAAAATCTAAAAATAAAAATATTGAAAAAAACACCATTTTTCTTTGTTCAATGTCATCGGAAAACTTTGGTGAGATTATTTTTGTTTTTCCAAGATTACGTAATTATGTTTTTTGGTGGGCTTCAATTAAAAACATGGACAATGCTGAAAGCTTATCTGAAATTTTTCGACTATTTAAAAATATATATATTACTCATTTTTAGGGCAGAATTCTAACGATAGGCGTTTTCCTGTAACGTTTGGATGTAACGTAGGTGCGACACTTTTTAGTGTGTTTGTACAAGTATCATTGCAAAAAATCAAATTTTTTGTGTAAGTTTTAGTTTATTCTAAAAGGTAAAAGATAAAACAAAAACGTTTTTAATACTTATTTTCGTCAAACATATTCCATCATATATGATTGTTAAATATGACTGTATATACAGTTCCCTTTTGAATTTTATATCATGTTGAAAATGTAGAGAAAGATAATAGTATTTGAAGTTATTTTCTAGAATATTTCAGATAGTTATAAAAAGAGCCTGAAAAAAGTGTCGCACTTACGTTACAGCTGCGTTAATAAATGTGACAAATGAAACGGAACGGGTTTTGTTGTTGGACGCCATAAAATAATTATCATTCCCTTAATAAGATTGCGTCGCCGCCACTTACACCTTCACAGTAAATAATATAAGCTCCGGTCGTATATTTAAACTTCTGAATAATTAGGCAGAGAAAGTCGGCTACATTCCCACGGCTCGTAGCCACGGCCAAATAATATCTCACATTTAATTCACCGGGATTTAGCGGGGGGGGGGGAGTCAAAATCCCAGGAGGAATTGCTCCCATCTAATCTAATACTCCGAAACCTCGAATAAAACAACCGGAAGACAATTTTAATCCGTATTAAGGATGCTGTCTATATAAACCATATAATTATTTCAGGAATCAGCCCACTGCACCGGGGACATAGGGAAGAAAGGAATGAAGGAAACGCGCTCTACTTGTGCGCACTCTTAAATCGAAGAACCCTGATTTGAAATAGCAGCAGGGGTCACCAGCAGATGAGATGGGCTGTCGACCTAAAGCAAACAGTAGGTTTTGGAATAAAACATAGGCCCTACTTAGATATTTAAAACTGGATGCCATAAAAAGTAATCACATTCATCAAACTAACGAATATAATGTTTTCCATTTATAACGCATGAATTGAAGAAAGAAATCCGTTCTAAAGATAGAACGGATTTCAACGGAAATAAGAGTTAAAATGTTTTTGTACTTAATATTAATGTTTAAAAATTATTCTCCACTTGACTTCTTACTAATGAAATACAGATTATTAATTTTTGCGTCTATACCTACCGATCTGATTCTTGGCATTTGCATTGATTAGCTTTAGATCTCCTGCCAACTAAATTAAAAAAAATAATACGGATAAATAAATGGATTCATGATATAAAGCATAATATTATTTAACATATACATTAATATTTTTGTTGTTTGTTGTTTGTTGTTTGTGACACATTGTTTCTTAAAATTTTAAATCCTCTAATTATTTAGATTTACAGTAGCTTCTGATACTTTTGTTATCAGACTGTAAAGTACCTAGCAACATATTACCTGCAATGAAACTCCAATACCGTTTGGTTTTTGTACTTTAATTTTCTTTACCTGTCCTCTTACTGTACGCAATATCTATCGACTGTCGTTGATCTTCAATACTATCGATTTTTTAAATAAAATTATGCAAACACACAGGTGAAACGTCGCGTAGCGAATGCATTTGGTTCCTTAGAACTGCAATCTGCCTAGCTAGAGCTAGGAACTAATGTCGACCAAACAAAACATAGTAAAACTTCAACACATTTTAAAATATTACAATTATTATAACAAAATAATATTAAATTAGGTGTTCGAGAAATGCTAAAAAAAAAAAAAAAAACATAATACAAAAAAAATACTTTTTATATTATGATAGAGGGTCTGTTTAATAAAACAGCTCAGTAATTAAATGGACATAATCAAAGGAAGTTTGGGTTTAATTTACTTTCTCATAAACTATATCAGATTAACTCGTAAACGACGATACTTGGAAGATAACCAACGCAGCTTTGTTTTTATCACCCTTACTGCAAAAGTGCCTTCATTATTCAGAAAGCGCTTCTCATTTAATCAGCTTAATTGCAATCAATTACAATGCCAGATGATGAATCTCAACTCTCAAACCCAAGTTGGAAATACACCCTCCGAGGCTGAATGAATCTTTGTCTAGTGGTTGAATACGTATGTATGTTCAAGTATCCTTATTGACTCTATGTAGACATATTTGCCAGTCTGGATCTATAAATGTTCTGCCTTTGGTTCGGTCAGTCCTTACAAACTTAAATTCTGAAATGTCTGAAAGAAATAGCCATTCGAAGCTCTGCACCATTGTGCCTGCCTGGAAGCAAAATAGATCATTACAATGCGTTTCATTCAGATTTGATTGTTATTATTTCTAGAGTGGTGCAGTTAATTGGTAATATACATATTTTAAAATATATTTAAATTTTAAAATACCTGTTACTAATTTGTCGTCGAAAGTTTTCTTAAAAATCCCCGTTATTTCGGATCTATATTTAGTCTAAATTTGATTCTTATAATAAAAATCTGTGTTTAATAATGAAAAACTAAAACCTTTGAACCTACCCTTAAGTTCACTAAATGATTCCGTATCATACGAAAATTCCCAAAATATTACAGATGACGAGGGTAGAGCGACAACTTTCCATCGTGCAGCGCTTCTCTTATTTGATATTACCATCATTGCTGCCAGTTTTCCCCGCTGTATTAATAAAAGCACGATAATATTTTTAAATTAGAATAAACTTTAAAGCATTAATGCTTATTTATAATTAAATATTTAAATAAAACCAATAATCTAAAATACAAATATTAAACAAACAAAAAATCAAGAAACTGAAAACAACAATGGTCATTACCGAGACTCGAACTCGAAACCTTTACTCTATCCGGGAGTAACACTTTGCCAATTGAGTTATCAATACTTTATTAGAATGCGGCATTTTTAAACGATCAAAAGAAGCAAAATTAAAGTTGGCAGCCTAAAATCGGAAGAAATTAAAATATTACTTAATTTTCAATATAAGCATGAAATCGTTTACATATGCTGCGTTCTAAGGGTAAGTGGTTTTCGGCAAAGTGTTACTCCCGGATAAAAAAAAGATTCGAAATTCGATTCTTGGTCATGACCATTGTTATTTTTAGTTTCTGGCATTTTTCTGTTACAATTTGTGTTTTAGATCATTGATATTATTTAAATTTTTAAACATAATATTTCAGTTACAGATAATGTAAAGTATGCACGTGTGTTTTGAGTACTTAAGCACAAATCCGTTTTTGACCAACGAAATACAAGTTAAAAACCATTTAATTTTAACATTTAAAAAGAGTATTTAAAATGCAGACACCTGCACTGCAACACGAGAAGCACAAGAGCCGAAGTTCCTAGGAGAAATAAAAGGCCGCTATAGTCACGGAGCCCGGTGTTCCGACACTTCGCCGGCTGAGGGGAAGCAGAGAGTGATATTGATAAATGGGTCCACCGCTATCTGCGTGGAAGGTACAAGTCCTCCATTACTCAGGAACTTGCGGCCCTACCTATGGCTGCTGTGAACCTTCTTTCTACCTTCAGTTTGCTCTGTTTAAGACAATTTTCTTTAAAACAATTATTTTTTTTTTTTTAGATAGTTAGGTGCACGTATTCATTAGCTAGATTTTAAACCAAACACATTCTACGAAAAATAGTAGTTACTACGCTCCTAGTGTTGAAACACTTTTATTCACACTGTACAGTAGAAATTAGGTATGATCAATCTACGAATACCATCCAGAAGGCGTATGGCTATTAAAAAAGCTCCAAAAGTTATAGTAGAAATGGCATCACTAATGGAACAGTTTTTCTGGTTGATTAAAAATATTAATAAATAATATTACAATAACCAGCTAAGTAACTAAACGAGTAGAATCTAGAATAGGAAAAGCTTTCTAACTTCTACATCAATTTATTTAAATTTGTGTTAATTGCTATTTAATAATGAGAAATCTAATGCTTGCGTGTATTCTCTTTTACATCCCAATAAATAACTTTATCGGTTAAAGGTAGACATTAGAACCCGTAATAATCATAACTCAACACCGTAACCATTACATTAGTCAATGGGGAATATTGAACGCGCAATGATTCCCAAAATAGGGAGTGTTCACGACCCCACGGAAAACAATAAAACCTTCCCTCGCGCTATTTCGGGCGTGTCACTCAAAACACGTAAATCTCGCACTGTGATACGAACGGTCAAAGTTTTTCCTTTCCCACGGGGTAAGCAATACCCCATGGATGAATTCTTCCCTCGGGATCTTTTGGGACTCCGAGCCGAACCCTTACTTTCCTATTCGTTCTTTCCGGAGTTCAAATCTGGTTTCGGTGGTCAAGAATTGGCGTGTGATGTGTTTGGCCCGAAGTTATTGGTATGTATACAGTAATATTGAAAACACGTTTTCCTTTGGGAAAAAATCAAGCCCTGAAATATTTTAGATTCTGAAAGTATTGGGCATGTTCTAATGAACTCAGGTAAATCTCGGGCAATTCACTTATAGTACCTACATCAGGTGGGTTGCAATATATACCACACATAATATAATGGTGTATAATATGCACAACCTATCGATTTGATCAAAAACGTGAAGGACATTGATCAAACATCTCTGTCAAGTCGTACGAAGACTTCACTACTTGAAAGTATTTAACGTATTAAATATTATATTGTAGGTAATCCTCTAAAATTGATAAACTTATGAATACATTATAATTGTAAAACCTTCTCTTATAATTAGTCAGAGTTTATTTATTTATTTAAAACACTTTGTGTTATAAATAAAGATTCCTTTTAAAATAAACAAACTTCTCCTACATAAGAACTGCTACTAGGGACAGCTGATTTCAAAATTATCACAAAAAACTTTCTGTCGAAAAATAAAATAAAAATCTTATTTGTACTACATAGCTAAAATGAAATTCCAGCGAGTAATTTATGATGTTTCTCATACTATATACAACATCTGTTAATGAGATTAGAAACTAAGCATATGTTATAAATTAAATTAAAGGTAAGCAAATGATAAACTGAGAGTCAACTATTTCATTAGTATTTTTAAGCAGACATTACTAAAAAAATACTGAATAATTTCCATTAACTAAATGATGTGGCCGAACCGGGAAACGAATTGCCGCTTCAATACTTGTTTCGAATTGATATATTATTATTTTCATTTGTTTTAAATACTTCCTTTAAAGCAACTATTATCCCAGACAAATGTATATTTTGCGGAAATACGTTTCAGAAAAATCCAGCGATTAAAAGGTTTTGATAACGCTTGGAGGCCTTCGCCCTTCTGTAGGAAAACGACGAAATATGTCGTAGAATTGGTTTAAAGAAAAAAAATGTAGTCGTATTCAGTGCGCCATTTGGTATTTCCCTATCCTTCAAAGCCTTCGTAAGGCTGATGGCCGACAGGTGGCACCTGTGTCGCTCTTATCTGGACAGCAGTCCCTTTGTCAAATGCTCCGGGCAGGTAGCTTACCTGTTTTGTTTGCTGATTGGCTCGGCTAGCACTGGGGTTGGACACGAATTGTGTTCTCCTTATCCGAAAGTTCTCGCTTAGAGACAAGGACTAATGTTGGCAAAAGAGGCTGATGCAGATAAAGAAAATCATTTTTTTCTACTGAAAATCAAAGCTCTGAAATTGAATGCTTTTATTTATTCAGAAAAAAAATCACAAATAAAACCTATGTAAAACCAGTCAAAATTATAACAGGATATAAAAATATTTTGAATGTTTTTAAAGAATTCGTAAGAGTAATTTGGAAAAGTTACTCGCACAACTGTTTTGATAGCTTATTGCTTTTTGGTTGGTGCTTGTAAACCGTTTCACACTTTTTTTTGCAACCATAAAATAATGGAAATATAATTTTCAACACGAATTCATCGAATGTATAATTAAGGTTATCCGTTTTGGAATACTACTCACTTTATGAACAATTAAACAAAGCATGCTATGTAAGGATACTTGTCAAATCAAATGGCATATTTAAGAGATACGACTTTTTTTATTTTTTACTTTTTATTTGTTAATAATTCAATCTTTTTCTTATTTTTTTACAGCGAATACCGAACAAAGATTCCGAACTACTCCTAACCGTCTGGAGTATATTGTGTGGTTGAAGGAAGTAAAAAGGGAAGGAGGAGGATAAGAGGAAGGTTGGTAAGTACCTGGCTATTCAGATCTGCTCATCAAACACGCCTAAAGCCATTTCAAGCTCCGTTTTGATTGTGATTGATTGTCTTCCACCAGGGCGATACTAAGATTATCTACCACGCTGTATGTTATATAAATTAACATACTGTTTTTCTAGTACATGAACTATTGTTAAACCTTACTGCTTACCTAACCTGTTTTTCGGTTTTTTCGTATTTTTATTTTATTTTATTGACCTCTAGTATCTTTTTACCATACCATTTTTAAATTTATTTTTTTTTTATTTACTCAACTTCATGTTTATTCATAATATTTTACATGCATTGTCCTCCACGCTAGGAGTTCACCTGTGATGTGGAGGACATTTTTCGAATTATATGATAAAACAATTTAAAATTAAAAATATAAAAGAATATATAAAAAAAAAAAACAAAATAAAGCAAATTTAACACACAAAAAAAAATCTATCTTTTAATTTTTTTTTCCTTCAACTTTAATTTAAAAAGATATATACATACTTGCTTCTAACATAAAATTCCTTTGGATTTAGAAACATAATTAAAAAATATTAACATTCTGAAAGCGGTCATTTGTAATTTGACTTTTTATTATTTCTCTTGACTTAATTAATTATTTTCCTCACTCGGCATTTTCATAACGGCTCATAAAAATTAAATACTGTTAGTGCTACCACTATAAATTATATCAATAGCCAGCTTAAATGAATCTTCCGCCATCCACGCTGAAGTTTTAAAAGCAAAAGGTCGAAAACCTTAAATAATACAGGTAAAGCAAATATGTTTGCTGGCTTAAATCAAACACTCGAGTTCGCTTTTCATTCCACTTGCTATTAGTTCTTGGCTGTTTCGCGTCAGCCATACAAATTGCCCAAGTTTTAAATAAATAACGTTTGTTTTTATTCTCCGCCTCCTTTATCATGTCCTTGCTAACTCTCGGGGGGAGGGAGGCAAAGTTTCTTTGAACTCTTTCAACCCTAGTTAGAAAACCCTTTCGAAAATGTCCCATCCCTTAGCCACGAGATAATAATAGTTACAGTACCCAAGCATTTATTCTAAAATCCGATAGGGAATCCAATAACGAAATTGGTTGAAATGTTTTATTTCATTTTCTTCCAACATCGATTTTGTGATGGATTTTTAAAAATTCATCACGATAATGACATTTTATAATATAATACAATACGCCCGTCTAGGGTATCATAGAGTATATTTTTACGGCCGATGGCCATTAGATGAACATATATATAGCAAGCCTACTTTATGTATACGCAAGAAATAAACATGTTACTAGGAAAGACTTTGATTTAATTTGCATTTTCAAAATTATTACTTGCATTATTGACTCACCTTCTTTGTTGCAACTTATCCGGTTCAATATTCATTGATGTAGACTTAAAAACAATAAATTGCTGTTCCTCAATCATCACTCAACTAATTATGGGTATCTTTCTCGACTATCCACAATGTCGAGACTTGTTAACTCAATCCATGGTCTTGAAATTTTTGGTACCAGTCTAAATAACTTTTGTAATTTTTTAATACTCCACCTTAGCCTCGACTTGACCTTAGCTTTGGCTCAAACGTTTTTTCTAATGTATATGTTGTCCTATTTTTGTCATTGCTTTATTAAAATGTTATGTATGTTATGTTCTTTCTTGTTTTTTTTTGTATTTGGACAATAGTCCGTTAGTTTATAAATAAAATAAAAAAATATATTGTTGACACCCAAGCATTTCAATATTCTTAATTCTAACTTTCTAATATCTCTTAAATCATTTTCGATACGTTGTTAATATAATTTTTATTATATCCGTAATCATATTTACCATCTTTTTCTTTTTAAAAAACTTTCAAGATCATAAAGTACCGTTTATTGTTTACTGCCGTTAAAATAACATGGTGGGGTATAGCATCTCATTTCAAATTTATTTTCCATCTTCGGTGGCTTAATTAATTTTCTCAATTCAATTTCCCCTGGTCCTTGCTTTGTTCAGGGACACCTTCAAAATAGGAAAGTTTGAAGAAAATAATTTGGAATAACTGTCGGCAGAACAGAATTGACTCAAAACAATTTGTTTTTTTTTTTCCTTAACAAATCACTTAGATAAAATTCACACGTGTGGAGTTTACTTTGTTAAACCGATACTACATTGTTGTGTACGAGTAGATATATCTACACCATATTTAAAAACCGTTCAATAAAAAAAAAAATGTGCAATCATATATCACTATTAACAAAAAAATCTTTATTTTTGGGAAAATGAAAAGAAAATCAACAATTGATACATAATATGTGATAATTAAAGAAAAAACAAATCTTACCAATTATATTTTTTTCTCTGCTGCAGATAAATATTATAAATAAAGTTATAAGAAAAATATTATAAATAACCCTTTTTACAATATTCAATGTGCGTACAATAGATAACACATAAAAAATATTCAATTATACAAATTTATAAAGAAAAACAGCTAAAAATTTACAACTTAATATGTCTGCTAGATATCAGAATAAAATTAAAATTCCAAAATTTAACACTAAGCATTCCCAAACTACCTACCTCTATCTAGGAATAACTTATTTTAACAATCTTCCTGTAAAACTAAAAACTAAAGATAATATCCATGAATTTCAGCTTAAATTGAAAAATTACATCAACCAACTTTAACAGTCTTTAATAATTGTTTTTGTTATTATATTTTTTTCTTCTTATTCCACAAAATTTGTGTCATCATTATGTACTAATATTTATTACCATAACTAATTGTACACAAATGCTTTTTTTTTACTTTTACTTTTTTATTATTTTTTTTTGCGTAAAATCCCTCACCATTCACAAGAATCTTGTTCTTTATGGTGAGGAATAGCTTATTATGCTAATTTTGAAATACACTGCGCAAAAGTTGTAACAATTATCTCAAGTATTATTGTGAAAAAATAAATTATATTAGGGTGGAAAGGAACATGGGAATAGGATAAAGTTTTATTTTTATAAATAGTATTATTTTAAAATAAGTTTTATTTAAAAATAAAATCCCGTCTATTTTTACAATGAGTGAGATAATGTTATTTTGCACGGCTTAAAATGGTGATAATTCTTAGAATTTCACTTAATTTGAAATCACATTTAGAAATTTGTTAAAAACCGAGTCGTCCAATGCTTCGGGCTGCCAACCTGGCGTTTCGGGTTCGAACAGTAGAGGCTAGCTAACTCTTCCATCATTACACAAAAAACATTTTCTGCTTATAATGAAGAAGTTCTAACATTGACGGATTATTCGTAACCTTTTTGTCTTTCTCCCAAATGTATAATGATTGTGTATTTTACTATATTGAAAAAACTTATGTACATAATTTGATAAATGTTTGTAGTATTCAAAACTGTTGGTTTTTTATAGAATGTGTAGATCAGCCTGTAGCACTTAATAATATATATTATTTACTTTATACTTGTTTCATAATCATCAAATTGAATTCGTACAACATCGCTTCTTACGTGGAATTTCATGGATATTAGGGTTTCGAAAGTGGCGATTATTCATTTGACGAAATTAAATAATCATTGATAATTTATTTATAAGAAAAACGTAAGAAAGACTTGGATTTAATTTGCATTTTCAAAATTATTATGTGTATAATAGACTCACCTTCTTTATTGAAACTTATCCAGTTAGACATTTACCAACACCGTAGACTCAGAAACAATAAATTGCTGTTCCTTAATCATCACTCTACTAATTATGGGTATCATTCTCCACTGTCCAGAATGTCGAAACTTGTTAACTAAAGCCATGGTCTTGAAATTTTTGGTACCAGTCTAAATGATTTTTGTCATTCTTTACGACTATACCAAAACTTTGACTTGACCTTTCTTAGGTTTAATTTGAATGTTCTTTCTTAAGTATATTTTATCCTATTTTTATCATTGCTTCATTTAATATCATGTATGCTGTTTTTTGTATGCTTCTCTGTAAGGCCTTACTTGTCGGAGCTGTGCATTCCAAGCAATACTAATACGAGACTTGTAACTCTTCCATCAGCACCTTCAATGGCCATAGGTAAGCTTACAGTACCTAAACGCAATCCCAACACTAATTTCGGAGACCGAGCTTTTGCCGTAGCAGGCCCCACAGCTTGGAATAATCTCCCTTCGCATTTGCGAAAGATCAACTGAGTTCAGAGCAAAACTAAAGACTCACCTTTTTAAATTACCATACCTATAATAACGTCAATTTGCTTCACTAGAGTTTTGGTCACTCAGTCCGAGTGCTAAACACAGTGTATATATATATTGTTTACTATTACTCACTCCATTTTTGTTTCTACCCTGGGTCCGACAGCATGGGCAACAACCAGTATAATATGTATTTGTTAATGTAAATATGTTTGTTGTAAGTCACTAGTTATAAATACTAGGCATAAGTTTACATTAAGTCTTAGTTTTAATATTATGTTAATTACGCTGTAAAGCGCCCTTGAGGTGATATTTCTGTCACGAAAACGGCGCTATATAAATCTGCCAATTATTATTCTCGGTTGCTCTTTTTTCCCATTTCGTGTTATTTATTTTTTTGTAATTGGACAATAGTCCGCTAGTTTATAAATAACATTTTTATTCTAAAATTTCACTAATGTGTTATAAGTTCGTAAATACAAATAAATGTATCTTTCTAAAAAGGGCGATTGAAATCAAACCGGAATTTAATCAAATAGCTCACTATTTGTAACACAACGGCTTTTCCGCAACAAAATAATGATTACAGCATCCGCATACCTACACTCTCCTGTATTGCCGTACTTGTCCGCTGCACTGGAGTCCTGGAGAGTGAGACTGTAGACCAACGCTTTGCATCTAAGCGCATTACTCAAGGGGTCTTAGGAGGTATGACATAAATACCCATTCAACTACATGAGCTCCCGGTAATACATTATATTGTTACATCATTTGTTTGGATAGATGCTGCGAGCTTTTCTGAGAGCGTTCTTTTACCCATTTATTTCGAAGCCAGCGTTCATCGAGCCGCATCCAGAAATTTCAAAGGGGTTTATTGCGAAATGGATTTTCAAAAAGATTTTTTAGGGAAATTGAAAAATAATTCAACATTTCATCGATAAAATGACAAAGGTCGATACAATCTGCATGTTTTGAGTAAATGGTGTAAAATAAAAAGGGTAAAAGCTTACTTGGATTATGCATTTAAATTACACGGTACAGATTGAAATACCTTTAAAACATAAATATATCACATTTTTTCAATAATACGTAAAACATAATATTGAAATAAGAAAACTGTAATAAGATAATATGTACAGTAAAATTATTGTCATACGGAACAATAAAATGTAGAAGTCGAATGGTATCATAAACAAAAATTAAATTATTCAACATCAAATAAAAATGTATTCCACAATGACGTTCGTGGTCGAGCTGCTAAGATCCTCGATTACGAATCCAGAAGTCATGGATTTGAGGCTCGGCAAGCGCAAATATTTTTTTTACTTAATATATCACATGTTATTTAAAAACAATAATACATATTATATTTTTCGCACGTTACATCTACTCTAAGTATCGCCCTGGTGAAACAACACCATTTAGAATCCAAACGTTGCTTAAAATAGCAACTCCGTTTTTGGTGACCAGAACTGAATAGCCAGGTACTTCCTAATTTTCCTCTTCCTCGTCTTCTCTCCCCCCTTACTACCTACAGCCTCTCAATAAGTCGTCAGTGTCACAAAAGGTAAACTTAAAAAAAAAAATCGCACTGATGAAAAAAAAACTCTTTGCTTTCCTTATCATTCTTGTGATCCACAAATTGACGTGCATGGAGTAAAGTAAGAAAAAATATTGTTAAATAATGTTTATTTATTTTTTTAATGATACAGCAGATTTCCTACTTGTGCATGTTTTATACTCCGTATTTTGGGATAATTTAAAACGGTGATAACCAGACAATATGTATTTTTTGTTCAGTTTAATTTTGTACCTTGATGTTATGAATGTACGTAAAAATATCATATATTGGGTAAATGGAGATGAACGTTTGCGATAAGAAACTAAATTTTATTTCCTCTTTGTATGTTTTATATAAAGTAAATATTATATCGTGGATAAAATCTATCTATCTATAGTATTATTACACTAAACCGTCTTCTGTACATGATTTGAAAATTTTCAGATGCTAATTTTCGAACATATGTAAAAAAGTCTGAAATTTTATTCCGATTACTTAACTTAACGATTTACTCACTATGTCCTTTTCACGTGTGTTTAAAGACTGAACTGTTAACTAGTATCAATGAATAACCTTACCTTTGTCGTAAAACTGAAGAGAAATGAACCCAAGCTAAAACACGATATGAAAGGATCGATAAAAAGGAAATTTGTCGGGTTAATGGAGACAAAAGTATGCAATGTGATGGTTCATTATTTTATCTAAATTATTATAATATTCTAAAATACAAGACGTTCATTATTAAACCGACCTTTCCCGTGATACTTAAGAGTAATGAACCCGGGCTAACTACACATTTTGATGTGGAAATATTTATAAGAGCAGTACAAAAACGACCGAAAACCTTCTCGCGCAATCTGTCCCCTGCGACTTGATCTGCCTGTGTCATCAACACCCCGGTTTACCGCTGGGAAAGGTCACAAAACATCCCTGAATAAGTAAGTAGGGGCAACTTGTACACGGCCACATCACGCTAAAGCATGCCTCTCAGTGAACGTGAATTATGCATACGTTATCCCATATCATGTCCTTTTCAATACCCGCCATTATGGGATAAAAGTCAAACTCCTAAATCAAATTGTAAAGCGCGAAGAATTTTTATTATTAATTTAAATTTTTATGTTAAAACCAGTGGATTAATTGCACAACCATTATTGTGGTGAAATGATAATTGGGTGGAAACAAGATTAAAGGGATATAAATAAGAAAGTTGCGAGTTCTTGGTTTTTTTTAATTCTTTCAAAATAGCTTTATACGCTATAATTATAAATCTTTTTTTGATCTGCTTAATAATTTTACTTTTCCGCATGACAACTGTTTTACTCCATAGTCATAAATTATCTTAACAATATTCAGTTTCTAATACTGTTGATATTGCATGTGTGTGAATTGATTCATGTGAATGGTAGAAGAAGTCGTAGATGCTCGGGGAAAACATGGCACGATTAAGTGAATCGAATACTTAATTCGGGTCATGTCGAGAGTCGATGTAACAGAATTTTATATGCATGAATATGATTATAAAGCAAGGGGTGTGTGACAACACAGAATTGTGTAGTGGTCCATTTTATCTGCCCACTCTGGTAGAAGAGCGACCATATGGTAAGTTATTTATTTATAGCACGAACTGTTCAAAAACCTATATAAGAGACTGTAGAAAAATATTACTGAAATAAATAAAAACAACTGTTTACGATGTTTTCTCTTAGAATTTCAAAGTTTAAAATAACACCCTAATCAAAGAACTTAGACCCACTTATTATTTATTATGTATGCACCATATATAATATGTAAAAATCACGGAACTTGCCAAGAAAAAACATTTATGTTTCAATCCACCCATTTAAAATACAAAATAATGTCTGCTAACATAATAATATTATTAATATTTGGATATTTTTTTAAAGCGCTGTTTTTGTGAAAAATCACCCTAGAACGATTATTAAAAAATGTATATTATTTCAATTGATAACAGTCCTAAATTTGATTTTTTCACCATCTAACGTAGGTACGTACTCACCAAAGAAACAAAAATACAAAATTATCTGCCTAACAACGATTAATTAATTTATTTTCAAGTTTTTAATTTTACACAAAACGTATTAAAAAGTACAGTCCCCGCCTAGAAGAAAGATTTTTGAAATTTGTTTCCCAAATAAGCCGAAAACAGAGAATATATATTATTTTTTTTATTAGTCGATTTCAGAATATTTTGGTCATGTTTCCACCGTAAAGAATTTTTACAGGCTTAGCGTCTTCAACCACACATTTTTGCAATTTCAAACTTTACATACAAAGTCTTTTATGAACCGTAAAATAAATACCTATTGCTATTCTTTAAAATACACGAAGCGTTAATATTTCCCTCCGAAAATCGTTAAACCCCATGAAATGGTAGGTATATTTAATAATTTTAAAAAGGTAAACATTTATATTCATATTCGTAAAAAGCATTTACTTTGTGGCTTGCCATATTTATAAATAGAACACATACACTTTGTTTCTTTTTTTTATTTTTTTTTTATTTTTATTTTTTTATTTTTAATATATTTTTTTTAAAGTGGTTATAAACAAAGTGTATGTGTTCTATTTATTTATGTTCATCATCATTCATGATGATAAAAAAATATGACAAAATTAACTTATTTTTTTTACCACTGGTAACGTTCCTATGAGTATTATTAACATAGCCTTTAATTTACATAGTATAATTGATGGTAATTACATGGGCCAAGAAAACTAACCAACCGTTTAATATATATTCCAATATATTTTCCTGCAATAAGTCCTCCGTAGCATAATGGCTTCCGTTATCAGGGTTCAAAATTTAGCGTTCATCAACTTCATTACAATTACTTGTACTACCAGCAATAATTTGTCTTTTTTTGCGGTGTGGCGGGAGTCGAACTGGTCAACTCCCGTCTAAAGTCAACAGCGTAGTCCTATACGCTACAAAGTCTAAGAAAAAATCTCGTTGTATTTGAACCTAGCTGCTGTAATATTTTATCCCCATCCTTTAGCCTGCACCATATTGATGTAATATTTAATTATCTCCATTATTTTTACTGCGCTATAAAAGCCGCCAAAAATTACCTTCGTTCTCTTCCTAGCCTCTATTCGTAATCCTTAATTATCTCCAATATTTTTCATCGTATAATCAACCATATTAATTATATTCATACCTTGCCCCACTGTTCTTCCCCGTCACCGTCTTGTTGAAATATTAAATTATTCCAAATTGTTTCCTTTCACCCCTTTATGTAACTCACGTACATAAAACCCCTTGTAACTACATTTGACCACATTTTTGTAACTTGCATCAATCAGTTATTTATTTATTTAAATTTAAATGGAACATTTTCCAAAAAAAAAAAATAACACGAAATGGGATAAAAGAGCAACAGAGAAAGAATAGCACATACATAAAATATTGTAATGAAGCAATGACAAAAAATAAGACAAAATCATAAATTTGAAAGAAAATTCAAGTTTGAGCAAGGTTTTGGTATAGTCAATAATGACAAAAATCATTTAGACTGGTACCAAAAATTTCAAGACCATGGCTTGAGTTAACAAGTCTCGACATTCTGGACAGTGGAGAATGTTACCCATAATTAGTAGAGTGATGATTGAGGGACAGCATTTCACTGTCTCTAAGTCTACGGCAAGGAAAGCATTATTTGCTCTATTTTGCCGTAAGTGTTAATTCAGAATAATGTCTAATACTCTACATCCTTTGACAATCATTGTTATGCACCAAATTGTTATTACTAAGAATTATCAAAAACTTTTTATCGTTAAAAATTATTAGTTTTCTTTATCTACTTTCCCAGTGTATAACACCTTACTGTAATCATCACTCTAATGACGTTCCTGCAACAGTTAGAATAAAACCATCCCGAGTACGCGAGGGTCACCGGAACTAGTATAATGTTATGGTGGGCAACGAAGCTTTCGGATAAAGAGCGGGCGTAATGCCCTCCGAGGCTCAGCTTTATAATCCCTTAATCCGAGGATTCGACGGATAAGCAACCCCATCCGCCCACTCGCCACCCACCACACACCTTGCAATACCACCTGCGCGTTTCGGTAAATTATTTATGTAGCCAGAACCGGTTCTGTTACGGACCTCCTAGGAAATTATTTACTTAATACGGAGCTACAGTCTACCGACTATCCGTACAATGAATGGTGTATTTTTACATGTGCGATAGTTTTCATGTTTGTTTTGATTTCAGTCGCCTTACGCCACATTTTTATTTTTCTACACAATACAATCAATTTTTGCGAGTATTTGTTTGCAGATAAATACTTTAAGTAGAAACTTTAACGGTAGAAGCAGAGTAATTTACTCGTACATAATAACAGCATATTCATATAACAAGTGCCCGGGGGTAAAGTGCAGTAACTTCGGAAGATGATTCTATGGGCTGGTACAAGTAAAAAAGATATTTTTTTTTACATTTCAACGTTTAAGGTGCTTTTCAGATTAAAATGTTAGACTGTGTCAAAAAATAACTTTTTCTTTAGAAAAATACCTTTTTGTGAGGAAAAGAAAAATGGAATTATTTAGAATCACATCCCGAAGCTATTGCACTCTACCTGTGAAGCTTTGTACAATAACAGCAAAATGGCATTTAATAACATAATTACAGAAATAAATAAGTGATGAATAATAATATTACCATAATGATACATAACAGCAAAATAATATTTGATGATTTACAAAAAATGGGTACGTACATTAATTTAACAGAAGTCTACACAACAAAAGTACAAACTTCAAGAATCACTGTTATTAGTAATTCGAGCACTCAAAAAATTCACTTTCCAAGGTTTTTTTTTTTAAGAAAGACAAACATTCCCGGGTTGCGAATAACCTGATGATATTTGAAAAACTCCTGCTGCCATCATAATAAACGGAAGACGTTGCTTGTGCAATGATGGAGGACTTAGCAAGCAGAGGAATTAAACTCACGACGCTCGGATGGAAATCCGACGCGTTTGTCCACTCATCTACTAACCGGTCTAGCAAGATTTGCATACATTTTGGCATTTTACAAAATTTGTTAAAATCATTAGGTGCGCTTGGTCACGAAAAAAATTAAATGTTATTTGTACATTTCAATTAATTAGCAGTCATAATAATGCCCTTCATATAAGTCTGGGAAACAAGCAAATTCCTCAAAAGTCTTGTTCAAATAAAGTTAAGGCTACTAGCGATATACTTTTTTACGTTATCGGAGTATTCATTGAAGCATATCATAATATCTACA
Source organism: Drusus annulatus (assembly GCA_022651775.1). NCBI lineage: Eukaryota > Metazoa > Arthropoda > Insecta > Trichoptera > Limnephilidae > Drusus > Drusus annulatus. Next base: position 417,127 of record JAGWCC010000027.1, read on the forward strand.
TACTATTAGCACATAAGCCGGCTTCACATTGCGCTCCAGGCGACCCCCAACTTTCGAGTTTGCGTTCTATTGTGAATCGACCATAAAAATCCACTAAAACTTTCATGTCAAAAGAGGTTTTAGAGTAGCGGGATGGTGGCAGTAGGCAGTGGCAGCTACCGCCTCCAGAGTGCGTGGAAATGGAATGGCGTAATGAATGACATATTTTTACACGGAATAGTTAGGTACATACTCTGAATAATTTAGCCATGCTTTAACCTCGAGAATACAAAAAAACATGGGGTTAGTAAAAATATCAATGTGTTGAATGGAATGTGGCCGTGTGACATATTAATGGTATTTTGTCATTTCCTTGATTTGTACATACGATGAAGAAATATTCCGGTTAGAGAACGTTGTGAGCGTGTCTGATGTAAGGTTAAGTTCGCCATATTTCGGAAGAAATTGATCAAACTCTTTTAAATAACGATATTATTTCTTTAACAGATGATATATTTCACTGACCTGTCTGAAGTCTGGAAGCAGAAAGGCCTCATTTGATTTGGAGAGACCATCTTTCAAATCGGTGGAAATCGGACATTTATCGGTTTAAGTACGATTATACTAGCTTATGTTTTAACATTTTTTTATTTTATTTAACAAATTAAAATAAAATAGTGAAAATGAAATAATAACTTTATCTCTTTGTATCATTTCGTTTTCATTAATTATGTTAAACCACAAAGTGATTGCTTTCTACGAAAATATAAGTCGGTAGCTGAGTGGACAAACGCGTTGGATTCCCACCCGGGCATCGTGCGTTCAATTCCTCTGCTGGCTAAGTCTTCCATCATTGCACAAACAACATCTTCCGCTTCTTATGATGGCAGTAGGAGTTTTACAAATATTGTCAGGTTATTCGTAACCCGGGAATGTTTGTCTTTTCTTTTTTTTAAATGCCTTAAAAAAAGTAAAAAAGTAAGAGATACAAAAACGAATTTTCTAATAATTTTCTTTATTATCTTATGTTTTATTGTTAATAATGTCTAATACATTTAAAAGAACTGATACCTCTATATGGAAATGATGTTGCATCAGAGATCAGATATTTACAGGGACTTACGGCAAAGATCATTATTTGTATAACTTTGGCACTTTCAAACAGCAATCTATCTAATAATCAAAGTAATCAAACTGTTTGATAATTCTTAAGAAGAAAAACGCGTTACAATACTAACCAAACAGAATATAATAACATCAACGAAAACGATTTTGTGTTGTATTAAAAAATGTATATGGAGATAAAACATGTACATCCTTCCTATAAATTAGAAAGACCTATACGGTGATTGACAAATAATTCCTTCACTGTCGGAAATACTGTACTAAACATTTGACATTAAGACAATGTTTGTGTCAGGTAGCGCTTATCTGACAGTTACACCTCCCGACAAATTATTGCCGATAGTTTCATGATATTGAGAAGGTAACGATTACAACAATATGTATTATTATAGATGGCACTGCTAAAGGTTTCACATCTTATCTAGACAACATTATACCGAACCTTATTATTTTCTCCCCTTTCATAGTTACGAAAATTTTAAATGGGTGGACAACGTTTCATAAATGAAAAAAATCGCAGTCGTCGCCCAATTTGCCTTATTTTTACATATTGAACAGTTAATTTTTTTTACCCTGATGATTCTTAAGCTAAGCGAAACCGGTCGGTCATAAAAATTAAAATATTATTCGTGGTGTTATACAAAGTTATTTTTTCATTTCTTTAAATATATCAAACCACAAAGTAAATGCTCTCTGCGAAAATACAAATAACCTTACTTCGGACACACTCAAATACATAAAACCATTCTCATTTTGAGAAAGCAAATTACTAGAAAGCGTAATTCCCCAGTACCGTCGTCCATCAGCTACTTTTCCATTTATTCATGCAGCCAGACAATGCAGGGCTGCACGTCATCAATCTCTCATCAGATTACACGCCTGAGCTTTCCCATGAAATGCATAAAATGTGACAGACCTAAGCCCTCGTATGAGTATTTCATAGCTTAATCCGCCGCAAGGAAAACGTGAAATATTCCGGCATTAAAACTATGGATCAGCCGTATACGAGTTTATTTTGGAGCGGCGATGTGTAAAATGACGTGCTTTGAAATTAACGCTGTTTTGTGCAAACATTTTCCCGATCGCTAATGTTAATTTGCACGGAATTGTTTTATCGTAGATTTCGGTGACTGGCTTTTGTATTGTTGTGAAAATGGTTTACAAATCTATAATATTAATACGCTAAGTCGTCTTTTGTACATGATTTGAAAAATTCAAATGCTATTTTTCGCTTTACGTAAAAAAGTCTGAATTTATATTCCGATTGCGCTACTTTACGATTTACTCACTATGTGTCTTTTGACGTGTGTGGAAAGAATAAAGTGTTAACTAGTATTAATGAATAGAATATGTAATAGAATCCCTTTTTAACACTTATATGACCTTTTTAAAATTCATATTAAAGTTTCTTTTACAGTATATCATTTGCTGAAGTTTGATGGACTATTTTTATGACGTAATATATTTCAACTCAGTTTTCTTGAGGCAGTGGATAAGAATTTCACCTAGTACCATCTTTTTTGGGTTTTTTTATTAAATAGGTAATCAAAAATAGTATTAACGATACAGATGATGTACTTTGAACACAACAGTACATCATATTTATCATTTAAAATAAGATACAATGATTAATAAATATAGATAAGCTTCAAAAAATCATATAAAACACCTGAGGGTACCCAGGTACTCTTTCAGTCATCAGAAGTTGTAAATTATACTTTTAATTATACGTTTTACGCTAACATACCACCCTCCACATATTCAACGGTTATGCTCAATTGTTTATTTTTACTATTGTGGAGAAGTCAGGAATTTTCAGCCGATTAAATTTACTGGAACATAAAAAAAATCTATGTTGAAAACCGAAGAGGGTACTCGGGTACCCTTTCAGTCACATAAAGGTTAATAGTGTTTTAGGTCCATTAGGCTAGTATTAAATAGCATTTTTGTTTTTTTTTTAACATGTTAACCTAATAGTTATTGTCATAATCACGGCGTTACATACTAGGGTGGGATTTGGCCTCCTTCCTCTTCCCCTTTGGAATGTTTTTGGATGCGACTTGTCACCATTTGCCAGTCCTGAGTTCTCAATCCTTCCCACCCTGCTCTAATCCTCTTTCACACAGTCTATCCACTCCTTCCTCGCTCTGTCTCTGGGCACTACTCGCTTCCACTTGGTAATAGTTTTAGGCTCTATAAGATGTTCGTGTTCTTGATTCATTTTTATCCTGTCAGATACATTTCAACAGTTAAATGGATATTTCAAAGCTGCATAATTCGTGATCGGATTCATTTTTATCATTTAAGATCCATTTAAACAGTGAAATGGATATTTCAAAGCTCCATAACTCATGATCGAAATGATGTTGCGAGAATTGACGTTATAATTTTATTTTAAAAAAACTGTGCATATTTCAAAACACTAGAGCTCACCGTTTAAAACTTTTGACTCTTTCAGAAAACAGTTGAAGTTAGAAAGAAATAAACTTTGTTATTCGATTTACTTATCTTTTAAAATAATTCAGTTAATTTAAAAAAACGCATATTAGAACAGGTGTTCAATAAAATAAAATAAAAGATAAGGTCAATTTACATTTCATCTCGTCATTTCCCCTAATTATTCCACAATAATTTTCCGAAAAATTCCGCAGACACCCGATGGCCTCCGGAAAAAAAATATAGAAAAATTCAATTTGCATACAAATTTTGGTCTCCGTCGTTCTCTTTTACGGTAACCGTGAAAATACATTGCCTCCGCCGGGAGAGCTCTCCTCTGCTGGCGGGCTGGTACCTGGGTACGAAACATCCACTACTTTTTAAGCACACCTTCGCGGGATGAGACTGCGTAGGTAGCCTGCTGGATTGAATGGTGAAGAGTATGTAGATTTTGTGGGTGATGGAGTTCGCCTGATATGAACAAGTAAAAATATCCTTTTGAAATCGTAAATATTAGATTCTCAAAAAGCACGTCGAACCTTTAAAACATTTCAGTATACCTACGTATGCGACACCTCTATGGTCGAGTGATAAGACGCTCGACTACGAATCCAGAGGTTGCGGGTTCATACCCGGGGTGCGCAAATAACTTTTATTTTATCAATATGTGTCATAACACATTTAATTTATACAAAATAATATAAAGTATATTTGCGGCACGTTCCAGAGTGATAGATACTAGTACTGGGAGTTAACTATAATTCGAAAAAACGCCAACGCCGTTATCGTTGGCGATTGTTAACTGTTAAATATAACCGTTGAAAATAACGCCGACGTTGACTATTTTTTGGTAAACTACCAATATACTATATTTTCTAAATTATATATAAGTACACAAAGAGACTAGACGTTGAATTGTATGAGCTAATAATGCAATAGTAAAAAAGTAAAATAATATATTGCGTCGTATTGTCTACTAAAACTCAATTTATTTGCTTACTAGGTATTTGCACTTTGGCCGTGAAACAAAACATAAACATTAGACAACTACACCATTAATCGTATTCTTCAATTCACAAAAACACATCGAAAGCACGCGCGACGAGTGAAAACGCGCCAAACTAAACGAGTAAGAGATTGACATAAAACCAACTAGCAAAAATAATGAATAACGAGCCTACTGGTTTTAATAATAATAATCCCCTGTTGAAAAATAACAGCTCGATGAAAAGACATGGTCGGTATAATATATTTAGCTGTTAGATATGTTTTCTTGTCATTATTTTCGTCGCTTGATTCTAGGCGCTACGTATCGGCTGTTTCGGATAGGAAAGTCCACAAAGATGTCTAGTAAGAAGAAGTATAACCAAAAGATTATTCCAAACTACGTATCATATTGTGCACGACGCACACACTCTTTACACCTTTTTTAAAGACTAAAATAATAGGTACATGACAATGCGATGGGTCGTTATAAAATATCTAGCTGTTAGATATTTTGGTGACATTCGGAAAATTATTTAACATAACATTTACATTTTAGGTGCCGTCGTTTTTTACCTAGCCATTATTTTATTCGCTTGACTCTTGGAGCTATGTATCGCGCGTTTCGGATAGGATATTCCACAAAAACGTCTAGTAAGAAAGTATAAAAAGACACACATTATGTCGCTTACGATGCATAAACTCTTACTCCTTTTTGTTAACTTGGCGCTAACGCTAACACAATAGCTAGTATGGAGATTTTATTGCGTCGAATAATATTCGTATGTGGGTACTAATATTTTTAATAATAATATCTAACTGTTAGCGCGAATTTTCGTCAAAAGCGTTAGACGTTGGCGGCATCTAGCTGTTATTTCTAACAGTTAGATATATTTTGATACAGTACTTATAGATACCCTGGTGAAAGACCACCATTCAGAATTGAAACGTTGCTTTAAAATGGCATTAGCCGTTTGGGACCAGATCTGAATAGCCAAGAACATCCCAACCTTCCTCTTCCTCATCACCTTCCCCTTCTCACAACATACCCCAATTGGGGATGCCACAGTCTCACCTGGCTCTAGACGGTTGGGAGCAGTTGAGACTCTTGTGCGGTATTCACTATAAAAAAAATTAAAATTTAAAAAAAAGATAATGTGAATATAAATGACTTATCGTAACTTGGGGGGATGTTGTGAGACTGATGAGGCCAGAGTAGGAGTGAAGATGGTGGGCAAGTACCCGACTATTCAAATCTAGTTGCTGAATACAGTTCAAATCATTCAAAGCAACGCGCTACGTTTCAATTTCAAAAGGTAATTTTTCACAAGCTGAAAATTCACTCGTTTTTCTTATTCATGTGTGAAAAACCACATCATTCAAAAATCATTTTATTTGTTCACTTTTAAATTTGAATACATGGATTATCATTAAAAAAAAATATATTCCCGGGTTACGAATAACTTAGCTTTTTGCTTAACTTCTACTACAGTATAAGCGGAAGCTGTTGCTTATGCGATGATTTTGGGAACCCGATATATTTGTCAACTCAGCTACCAACCGGTAATCTAGGGGTTCGTTATAAATCCTAGCAGAGGTAAGTCGTCTCCGTTCATATTTGCTTAAAGCGAATTCATTCAAAATAAATACCTAAATAAGGGTAGAAAATTATTGACATGGCAAAATATTGTATTTTAAGTCCGAAAGCTGTGTTTGTAGAAAGTTTACTTTGATGTAGCTGTAAAAATAAACCTTTCATCCGCGCTTCGCAGCGTTAGTAGTCCGTTGATCCGTGATTAATTTTAAAGGCTATTCATACATTAGACCAGTTCTGGCCAACCTGCGGCCCGCGGCGCCCTTACGTGCGGCCCGCTGTCATGTGTGACGAAATAATGTTTTTTTAAGTGTCGGATATTTTTAAAACTATTTTATGTTTATTAAATACAAATACATTTTTTTTGATGGTCCAATGCGTGTTTATCTTTTCACATCTGGTTGAAGTAGTATTGTTTTTTTTTTCACAATTACCCTGATTTTACTTTTAGGTTACCTCTGTTCAAATTATTTACAATACTTATTAAAAAAATAATAAGTATTAAATTAGTTTTGTATAATTTTTGTATTTGCGGCCCTTGGGAAAATATTAGGTCGTTAATGCGGCCCGGGTGCAATTTGGGTTGGCCAGGCCTGCATTAGACGAACCCAGGAAACTTTCCAAATTATTATTAAATTAATTCAAACTGATGTTAGTTGTTTGGCATGAGTTTAATTGAAGTTAGTTAATCAAAATTTCCCACAACACCGTGATAAACACCTTCGGAATTGAGGTATTTCGTAGCATATGATTTTTTGAAGCTTTTTTTCATTAAGTTAATTAAAAAAAAAACAGTTAATTTTATTAGAGAATATTGCTCAAAATACCCGGTGAAGTTAGCGTATTACAAATAAAGTACAAATTTATCTTCAAAGTAGAAAAAAATAATGAAGGGAAAGTTAACATTAGTCGACCGAATTCAACCGAAATATGTATCTTGTGTAAATGTTGTATAATTATAACAATTTGCATTGCGCCGTTTTCGTGAAAAACCACCTCAAGGGTGCTGAGTATACTGTAAGTCTTTATTTACTTTTAGATTTTTTTGGCTTAACGGAGTTTGAGGTGTTGATTGAAGTAAGTCAAAGAAATATGAATAATATAAACGTGTAAAAAAACTAGTTTTATTTAAAAATCGTATTGCATCGATTCGGACTCAAAATTTTGTTAATCCCAACATATAAATTTCGTTAATGCGTTCGAGCAGTTAGATATATAGAGTTTTGACATATAAGTCTGATATTTAAATAAGATTAAGAAAGGAACGCTTAGACGGTTTGGAGATGTAGAGCGAACGAACGAAGAAAGGAGTGTACGGTTAGTAGCTGAGTGGACAAACGCGTCGGATTTCCACTCGCGCGTCATGGGTTCCATTCCACTGCTATCTAAATTGTCCATCATTGCACAAGCAACATCTTCCGCTTATTATGATAGCAGTAGGAGTTTTTTAAATTATATCAGGTTATTCGTAACCCGGGAATCTTTGTCTTTCTTTAAAATGAATACATGACGCGAAAGTAAAATAAACGAAAGAAGTTGGGGACGCACGAAGAAGACGAGGCACGGTCACGAGAATTAAATAGTGTGTGCCAAGACAGAGTTATGTGGTGGTTTTTCTTCTCCGCCTACCCTTGCGGAGAAACGCCGTGGTGGTTAGTTAGTTTTTTTCTACCGGTATTGAGCAGATTTGTGATTAATCTCGCCTTTCGTAATAACTGAAACTACGAGTAATACTACCATGTATGAAACCAGTGAATTAATTTCCATAACAATGGTTTCTGGGAATCAGTGCGATAATAGAATTAGTTCTGAAATTATCATTGTTGCATGAACGAAGTAACGTGGATACATACAAGCTACGGCTTGTGCAATATTAAAATCTAAATCTTTGAATAACTACGGCTTTATACAAGCCGTAGTCATTTATCGATTAATGTTATTTTTGTTAATTAAATAGTTAATGTGAAATGTGTCCAACAAAACAACGTTGTCAATTTTTTTTTCCTAGAATGTTTCAAATTATATTTATTGGCGCACAAATCATATTTGTGCATTTCAATATACGTAAAATTTTTTATTACCTGTGTTACCTCTTGCGAAGACCACTCAGTTATAAAGAACCTGAGTTTCTTATGCCCTCAGAATTAATTCTAACCTAACCTCTTTACGTCTCCAATACGTGGTCCATGAAGCGCTATTATTATTTTCATCTTATAACAATTACTACAGTCAGTATATATTATGATGACTTAAAATAAATATTTTAAAGTTTATTTTTTAAAAAGCAATCACTTTGTAGTTCGACATTTTTAAATAAGTGAATAAATAACTTTGTATAGGACTTTGGATACTATTGTTGTTTTTATGATCAACTGATAATTAATTGTTAATTAATAATAATAATATTTGGATAATTTTTGTAACGCCGTTTTGGTAAAAAATTACCTCAAGGGCGCTGTACAAATCTCAGTTTCTACTTAATATTAATTCTTAGTTTATATACATATAAAGTAACACACTTACCTGGCAGGTCACTGGCAGGTCACTTCTGGCAGGACAGAATCACCATATCATGATAACTTAAAATTTAGCTGATTCTTACATACATATATATATATATATATATATATATATATATATATATATATATATATGTAAGAATATATATATATATTTACGAGAATTGATTTCTCTCCTAGGCTGGGTACTCTTGTTAAAATATATATATATTTTTTTTTTTTTATATATATTTATATATATATATATATATATTTTATATTTAAATATATATATATTTATGTTTATTTATATATATATTTATTATTGTTATTATTTTTTTCATTTTTAGGGCACGAGAGCAAATTTAAAATAAAGTATATAGGAGGTATTTTTTTCATTTTTCGTAGTGAGGAACAGATAATGGTGATAATCTTCTAATGAATTTAAGGAATGAGAGTCTGAAAAGTTTTCTTGGTTTGAATAGAAATTCTATTGGGCTTGTTACATCTTGATTATGGATATAATTTTCTGAAAAAATGGGTTTTGAGTTTAGCTCTGAACTCTGTCGAATCTTTTATAACTTTCAGATCATGTGGTAGTCCATTCCAGGCTTTAGGACCTGACACTCCGAAGGCGCGCTCTCCGAACTTAGTGTCTGGTGTGCGCTTTGGTTCCTTCAACCTTCCGATAGCCGATGGCATTGCCGATCTAAGGGTTGACTAATTAGGCAAATAAAAATTAAATAATCAGGTAAACTAGTCTAGTAATCAAATATAAGGTATATTTCCAAGAAACTCGTAAATTTATCATTATTTTTTAATCACCTTCTTCTCAGTTGACGTTTCATTTCTTTCAATTCGTATTATCGGTATCTTTCTCTCTGTTCCTTTGTTATAATTTAAATGTTTTTGTTTTTATTTTCTCATTTTTCTGTTATTTTATTTTGTATTTTGTTTTCCCTCTGTGTGTATATATAATCGCACACTTTTTGTTGTTGTTTGGTTTAATTTTGTTCCCGGATGATGTTTAGGCTAAGCGAAACCGGTCGGCCATAAAAATAAAATAATTTCCGTGGTCACATACAATTTCCTTATTTTAATTTAAATTTATTATTTTATGTTTTTTTTACTGTCCGGGAATCAAACGCGCAAACAACCTATTTAACAATTGATATTTTATCGAAGTAAGCAAATACTTGATGGTGTCACATTTAAAATTGAATGAAACAAAAACTTTGTAATACAGGCTGATTTATTACAATTTTAATCGCCGTTAAAATGGCGGTCAGCCATTTAAACAGGCTGCTAAAATACAATTATTAATACATCGTGGTGACAAAATTGACTTATTTTGAAGCCCAAGAAGTGAAATGCGTTGTTAGTCTTTCTTGTTCCGTGTCCATGTGTTTCAGAGAAAAGTTTATTTTTTCTTTTAAATTTCTTTGACATTGAATCATTGATTTTTCTAATTTCGTTTATTTTTGTAGGCTAAGCAAAACCGGTCGGTCATAAAAAATAAATAAAATCAGTGTTCTAATATAAAGTTATTATTTAATTTTCATTAAATATGTCAAACCAAAAAGTGATTGCTTTCTACGATTTTTTTTTAATGTTATAATGATAATAATAATATAATAATTATTTTATTGTAGAAAGTATGCAGGGATAATGCAATGTAATACATTCCATAATTAGCAACAATACAAAAAATAACTAAATAATACATAAAACAAAAGTAAGAAATTAAATGGTAAAATGCATCGTTATTAGTAATATTTAATAAAACGTTTCGTTTCATTTTTCCGTGTTTGTTTAAATTTAAAACAATAGTTTATACTATAAATGCATGTAATTTTTTTGATGTTTTTGATGTTTGTACAGCATTAGTATCTTTACTTTCACACACCGCTATCTATCATTTTCTCGCTTTTGATTCCCTTATCTAATTTCATCTTAATTACCTCTTATCCCAGAACTCGTTTCGTTATTCGTCACAGATTTTCAGTCCAGACACGAAACGGTCACAGAGTGGACGTAAACCAACCCCTTTTCGTGCGCCCTCAAACCCCTTGCGCTTCCCGGCACTCCCCGCCCGCACCCCTTTGGAAGAGAAGCTCTTAAGCCTAAATAATTGATCGCAGGGGTGGCGTTGTGAATTACCCCCGCGAGGTAACATCCAGCTCACACGCTGGACTATGATTTATATTTGGTTTACCTGCAGGATACAAAGATTGTATACGACTACACGTATTTTACTTTGTTCGCTTGGCTACGAACAACGAGGATTGTGATTATTTTCGTGTTCTAATTCAAACCCTCAGGTTTGAATTTTTTTATTGGTCAATTCTATAATTTGTAATAAAATATCTTCAAACGTTCTCCACTAGCTCCGGTCTCTAGCCATTTGTTTTCAGTCCCATCTTTTCAACATTCCTTACAAGCAATAAGTTGCTGTTCCTCAATCATCACTCTTGAAAATTTTGGTACCAGTCTAAATGATTTTTGTCATTCTTTACGACTCTACCAAAACCTTTTTCTGGCTTTCACTTGAATATTCTTTCAAATTTATATTTTTGTTCTATTTTTGTCATTTCTTCATTAAAATATTATTTATGTGCTGTTTTTTCTCTGTTGTTCTTTTTTTCCCACTTTGAGTTACATTTTTTTATAACTGGACAATGGTCCGTTAGTATAAAAATAAATAATCCTGGAACATTTTTATGGAGTCTTCTTCAAATGGGACACCTATTTGGTCATGATTCTCGATATCTTATTATCTGGCATTCCACATAGTCAGAGGCTATCTTATTGTAATGTTTGAAATCTATAGGGTCTTACAATGGTTTAAGGCTTATTTAGATAAAAAAAATATTAAATGCACATTAAGATAAGACACGAGATTTTAACTGTTCTTCGCGTGAATGTTTTTCAAGTAAAAAATAGTATATATATATTAATATTAAAGTGGTGAACGGGAAGAATATGAAAAGAAAGTTAATTGAAGTGAGTGAGGGGGGAGTGTCAAGCTGGTAAGAACACAGGATCTTTTTTAAATTTTGCATTGAAGATGGTATTAAAGACGACACCCCGTATCAGGGAGGCAGTTCGTTCTAATGGCATGATCCTAATGATTTTTAAGATAGGTCGGGGTATGAAAAGATCTCTCATTACTTGAACATTAAGAGTGTCCATGGTCAGAAAAGTATTATAAGTGGTAAGAAAAAATAATTGAAATCACCAGAAATGATAGTAAATCATATAATAGTAAAAGAAAATGGTGGGTATCCTAACTTATCTTGCACCGAAATTTGATGGGAAGTAGTGTGATCGTACGCGGTATTCGAAGATGTGATCTAATCTGTGAAGTCGCTCTAGTTACGCTACGTTATCGAATATCAATCCTAAATTGTGTTATGATCTCAGCAGGAAATGTTCTCGTATGAAATCTATCAAAAAATTGATCGAACATTAGAGAGTTTTAAATAAAACAGCATAAAGTTTAACGAAAATGTTTTATTCATGTTTTCAGCTACATTTCTTTTAATATGGAAGGTGGTAATTAATACAAATGTGCAATTGGCAGTAAAATGGATGTGCTTTGGAACACAATCTTTGGCAAAAATTTACCCCATATTTTTCCAAGAAATTAAATGGTTATTTTTTCACATTATCTTTACTTGAATCATTTCAATTCAATACAAGTTCGACTAAATCTCGTTTATTCATAATTTCATACCTATTTTTCTTATACAATTTTTGGTGTCCTTATTCTAAGGAAATCTACATATTGTTATGTATACTTTAGTCATCGTGTTTTTTTTAAACGCATTAGAACCATTTACGAAGGTCAATAGTCAGTTTAAATAACTGTATTTACGTAAGTAATTATATTGATTCAATATGTAAAATTGTGAAGTCACTATATGTTTTAATTATATCAGTTTTCTGTTAATAGGTACTAAGTACTCAGACCAAAAATTTTGCTTATCAAAATGATCATTGAAATATATAAGTATTTTCCAAGATTTTTGTTTGACTTACTGTATTCAAGTTAGTGATTTGTTTATACGTAATATTTTTTTTCGTTTAATTCGTTTTAAACTGTTTGAAGTAAAGTTTTTTTTAAATTTGAAGAGAACCTTAAAGTGAAATTAACTTTCATTTTGAGCTTTTCCTCCCAATTAATCTAGTGCAATTATATATATTTTCTTCTAGGTGTGTTTTTTTAATAATATATATAATTTATATCTACACAGGTAGAAATTGTGTTATAATTTTAATATTATTTTAATGAAACGAAACACTTAAGAGTAAAACGATTTAACTGAGACAATTTTATAAGCTGTCTTTGGATCACTTCACAAATAATCGTCGGAGTAATTATTTGAAACACGTGTCAATTTAGTTCATGCACGACTCGATAACATCACTGAATTACAATTTAACTGTCTGAAAATTACAATTAATTCTCACTCACTTACCCAAGGCTAAACAGATCTGTGGATTACATCTTCCGTCACCGCTTAAATCGGGTGGTTTTGATAGTCTGAGAAAGGAACACGATGATTATTCTATCACACGAAGTGTTTCCTTATTTTTCGCACAGGCTGGTGACGGATTGCGTGTGGAAGTACTGCTTTACTCATTCAATCAATACACATTTTTGAAAGATTGAAAAAAGTGTAAAGAATTATAGAAATCGACAGATATACAAAATGTATTGATTGTTTGGAGTGGCAGATTCTCCGTACACGTTTATACAGTGGTTTCTCTGTCCACGTGTATGTATTCCACGGATCTGTCCTTATGTCAGGAGCTCACCGTGTTGGTATTGCTGCCCGGATCTAATAACAGCTCTTCTGTCAATCGTCTTCCATCCGCAGTGGCCAGTAACTTCTTCTTTCCTAACCGCCTGTCCCTAGTCCGCCTGAAGCGAGCTATCAGGGCAAAGATGGTGAACAGAATACAAGCAGCAAGCACTGCAGCTGTACACCCAAGAGCTGTATACACGCCCCCCGGGAACTGCTTGAAGAACCGCCTCCCGACCCCACACTGCATCTCATTCTCGTCGTAACCAGACGGGCAGTTGATCTTGCCGTCACACCAAAGCGAAGAGCTGATGCACGCATTGAGTTCCGGACACTTATACCTGCAATCTGCATTGAACGCACTTAAAGTGTCATTACTGTACTCTGGTTTCTCTATCGGTTCGACAAATTCCATGTTTGCTTGGAGCTGTTGAAGTAGACTGGAGCGTGACTTGGATATCTCAAGCCACGTGAAGGCAGCCAGTCCTGGCTCTTTGGCTATGAACTCTAGCAAGAAGGATGGTGGTTTGGGTGGACTGAGATAGATCATGGGTGCGTTGTTCTGAGCGGAGTTAGAGAACCAATCTTCGGAGAAAACCTGCACAGCGAGGTGACGGGTGTTTGGTTCCGATGGGCAAATTACCTTGATGAGCCTATGAAAGAGAAGAAAAAAATCATCGGAATGTGCTTGAATTAGATCTTTCATCGCTTTTTGGACGTTGAACATTGTAATATCTAAGATGAGAAGTTATTGAGTAGTTATATTTACTTTGGAGGTCTCCCTGTGTAGATCATGAGTCGATTTCTAGTGGTGCACCTGGCGGGGTCATCTTGCGAAGGAGTCAGAGGAAGCACCCCTCCCCAAGTTAAGATGAACAAACTTCGGTTGTCTCTGGCTTCAACCACCCACGGCATCCCCGCACAGGAACTATCTGAACGGCTAAATTGAAAAAATACACTCGATTAATAAAAAAAATACCTTTATTTCATGAAAATTCACAAATAAATTGAAAAGGGAAATGGTATTGTATGAAGGCATACCCGTTGAGAACTCTTTTTCAACCTCTTTTCTGTTGTATGTGTTGTTCACGAGGATAAGGGTAAGTTACAACAGAATTACAATCAGTGATATGCTTAGATACCTACGCCGCGGCCGCTGATACCTCCGTTGTAACCTCAGCATTAACTACGCATATAACAAAGAGCGTGATTATAATGTGCCAACATCATAGAATTTGCTTAGTCTCACCTTGGAGGATGTGCCACTTCTTCTTCTCCACCGTTTCCCCTTAGACGCTGTTTCCTACTGCAATCGGAAGCTGAGATGATCTCGAAGCTGGCGTGGAAGTAGACGTCTGTGTAGTCCTCGGAGATGCTGAACGAGGACACGCTGAACATCACTTCCAGAGCACGAGATGAGGATTGGATCACAAGGGACTTGGGGTCTGACGAGGTCGCGTTGTCGCAGATACAAGCGCGGGGCACCTGTACACAAAAAAAAAAATGACAAATAAAGTCACTAATATTTTGTGAAAACCTTGACAAAGAATAAAACCATTGAGAGTTATTCCTCTCCTTCATAGGCTTTCTGACGTCCAGCTTTGGGTAAAGGTCTCCTCTAAATGTCTAGTTTTACCGATTCGGGTTACGGAGGGTGTAGATCGTTCTCTAGATGGTCGCTCTTTAGATCATCTTACCTCTTACGTGCGGAAAACTTGTCTTTCTCAAACAAGAATTCCATTCGATGTAACAGAATGCCTACGCTCATTTTTAGCTACAGTCTGACGTGAATGTGAAGATTGTGAAAGTAATATTGGTTACTTTTGTCTTATTACTAATCCACTCATTAATATTTCAAGATAATGTTGAAATAGAAATAATTGAACAATGTGCAAATTTCATTGTTTTGCAGAAACGTTTTATTTTTAAAAAAATGGTTGAATAAGAGAAAAATAACGTAAATTTTCAAAAGTTTTTAACCACTGCTAGAAACGTTACTAATTCAAATATATTTGCAAACATTTTCAGAAAAAAAATGTTGTTTGGATTTGCTGTGTTAAAAAATAAATTCTCAAAATTTAAAATTAGCACAGTAAAAAAAATAATTAAGTCCATCCAATCGATCTAACCTTAACAAAATAACGCTTTTCTTACGCTTATGGTGAAAAGGTTTAAATTTTCACTTGAAACTGGCTGCCTGTGTCAATTTATGCAAAAAAAAACTTTGTCAAAAATCATGTTTTATGTTATTTTGTGAAACTCAGCCACAAATATTAAAAAGTTTTTCGTCGAAAATACTTAATCTTCCCACATCATCAAATAAAATAAATTCCGAAAAAAGATTGCAAACAGATGGTTTTACACTTCAAAGAGTTTTTACAGGCATGAAACTTTTTTTCTAGACCAATAAAAAAATATTCTAGTTAGAAAAAAAACGGTTAAAGCAAGCAAAAATATGATTTTACTCTCAGTATTTAATTCAAGCATCTATATTTTATCTGGACGAAAAAATCGTCAAACCAAAAACACATCATTTTAACATAACTTTGATTGCATCGCCTTAAGGGTCAGCACCCACAAAAACACACTTTTTGGCTTTCTAATACAAGAAATACTACGAACGATTTATCTATTAATTCTATACGGGTAATTAGAAAAATGTCCAAAAATTCGAAGGTTGGGACATTTAAGTATATTTTTTATTAAATTTGAAAGATTACTCTTTTACCTAAATTATTCATTGGACCATAGACATTTTCCTCACAACTCCTTTAGAATTAACAGTTAAATCATTTGTAGTATTCTTGCAATAGAAAGCCAAAAAGTAATGTTCACCTCCATTTTTAAGTGCTTAGACTTATATGATCAATTAAATCACGATAACTTATCCAAATCAGAAATTTAGTTGTGATTTTGCACGGTAAGCGATTGAAGACAAACATTTGGTCCAGTAATAAAAGATGCAAACAAAATTTCAAAATCAGAGCTCCTTTCTAAGAATTTACCCTGCAATATTCCATGTAGTATGGGGGACAATTTATACTAAGCTAAAGCTGACACCAATCACGGCAAAGTCGCGCATGGGACTGTAATCCCAACATCTCAGACAGTCTACCGCGTGGGCGGCGGTCTTAAGGTCACTTTATACTCAGGGATGCACTCTCTTAACTTAGTAGGTATAGTATGGGCTGAAACTAAGGTCCAAATTAAATACCTTCTTTTGCTTTGTAACAATTTGAAATTTGTGTAAAGGTTAAATGTTCATGTTAAAAACCGATTCTCTCAACCACTTTATTTGATGAAAATGAAATATTAACTTTGCATAAGACCACAGATTTTATTTGAATATTGATGACTGACCGGTTTCACTTAGACCTAAGCATCATCAGAGTACAAAATTAAACTAAATTACCCCGATGATGCTTAGGTTAAGCGAAACCAGTTGGTCATAAAAAATAAAACAAAATCTGAGTACAAAATATTTTTAAAAAATCTGAAAAGAAAATATAAATTAAAATAACGGAACATTGAGAAAACAATGAAATAACATTTAAATTATAACAAAGGTACAGAAATAAAGAGACAGATAATATGAATTAAAAGAGACGAAACGTCAACTGAGAAGGTGATTAAAGAAAAATGATATTTTTTATGAGTTTACAGGAAATATACCTAATATTAAACTACTAGACAAATTTACTTGATTTTTAATTACAATAAATCAATTAATTAAAATAATATCCATGTTCTTATGCAAAGTAATTACTTAATTTTTCATTAAATATGTCAAACCACTAAGTGATTGCTTTCTACGAAAACACACTATATTTAAGTTCATATTCGGTACAATTCTGAACGATACACTCTATGGAACAAAAAAATATCTCTTTTAGGTACATGAATTAATCTTTTCTCATTTTCGGTTATCTTGTTAGTTAAAGAGTAATCAAACTACCTTACATGTAATTAAGTCCATATCAAGATTTTTTTCTTTGGGCTTAGATTTTGTAAATTTTGCAAGTAGGAAACAGTGAATTAAAAGTTTTTTTTTTAATATTACGGTATCGAGCCAAAATTTTTTTGGAATATTTTTATTTTTGTCATTTATTAATTTATTTGTTTTAAATTCAGAAAATAAACTGATTTGGATAAATCACGATTGTGTTCGAAACTAGTACAAAGTTGTGTTCAAAGACGTATTTACAATAATTGATTAATTATAACAATTATTGTTTACATTCTTCCACCAAATTGTTACTAAATTAACGGCATACATAAATAATAAGCTTACGAAAAATCTACCAGTCGTATTTAAAAATTTGCCTGTTTACTATTCAAGTGTATAAAAATAATAATTGACAGCCCCGAACTATTATATTTAATTTATTTCTCCTGACTCCACAACTGTACACTCCCGTTTGCCGTATGCAGAATTTGGGTAGTGATTATAGGGTTGTTTTCGGCGTATTTAACACATCAATAACGAAATATAGACATTTATGTTGGTTGAATTTGTTTTGACAAGTAGAACTGGAAATGTTGAGATTACCTAGCTCGGCTTCGAATTAATTTCATTGTATTAGAACACAGATAATATATTTTTTTATAGCCGACCGGTTTCACTTAGCTTATGCATCATCGAAGTACAAAATGAAACTAAACTTAAAATATAGTTTGTGGTTAAATATACTCATACATACAAAGGGAGAACTTATTTTTTAATAATAGCAAAAACATATATTTAAAAAAAATGCTAATGATAGTGATCATAAATTTCCCACAGTTCTCTCGATTGCCCCTTCTCCTTCCCATTCCAACACATAAATATGTATATATCTCAGTATTCTATATCTTAGTTTAATTTTAATATTGTCCTGAAGGTGGAAGGGTGCTTCTGAAACCTGAAGACAAAATATTTAAAGTAAAGTGGTTTTAAACAAATTTTATCTGTTTTATTTATAAATTAAATAAATATTCCACATACATAATGACAAACACATCGCAAGACCTTATTTAATACAGACGTCTTCCTACGGCGGGTCTCACATCTTGAGGCTGTCCATGCGCGAGGGTGTGGATCGGTGACCCAAGAGGCCGCACCGAGGCACACGCTGGGAGCCGCACGATACGTAAAGTTTGCAACACTTCATGTATAAATAAATGGATAGTATGGTGAGACCTTATTCAATACCTTGAAGTATGAGTATATATGCATATATATTTTTTTTAAATATTTTTTTTAGAGTCCCAACTGCTCCCAAGCGTCTAGAGCCAGTGAGACCATGGCATCCCCAATTGGCGTATATTGTGAGGCTGAAAGTAGTGGGGAGGGGAATAATATGGGGAAGAGAAGGTTGAAAAGTACATTTCTATTCAGATTTGGTCACCAAACACGCCTACAGCCATTTCAAGCAACGTTTCGATTCTGAATGGTGGTCTTTCACCTGGGCGATATTTAAAGTATCTACCACTCTTGACCGGTCGGTAGCTGAGTGGAAAAACGCGGATTCCCACCCGGGCGTCGTGCGTTCAATTTTTCTGCTGTCTTCCATCATTGCACAAGCAACATCTTTCGCTTCTTAGGATGGCAGTAGGAGTTTTTCAAATATTGTCAGGTTATTCGTAACCCGGGAATGTTTGTCTTTTCTTTTTTTTTTTTTTTAAATTTGTCGCAAATATACTTTTATTATTTTATATGAATTAAATGTGTTGTGACACATATTAAATACATAAAAGTTATTGACGTACGCCAGGTTTTAACCCTCGACCTTTAAATTCATAGTCGAGCGTCTTACCACTTGACTATGGAGGCCGTCAAATAACAATATATGGAGAGAGAGCTAAATATTTGTATCCAACCTATACAAATTTAGGATTTTCTCCGGGATTTTACGTCGTAATCTGCGTGTGAGAGAGAGAGACAAGACAAGTTGTCACATAATATCGCACCACTTTTACGTATGTAAGAATGTCTTCCGTCTCCGGGGCCCCGGGTCTAAATTTCAACCCGAGAAATTGTCCAAAGAAACGAAGCTAGCAGTCCACAATGGAGTGCTTATACCAAACGTGATGTATGGCAGTGAGGCATGAAACTGGCAAGATTAGGGTAAGCTGAATGCTGTGGAAGTGAGATCCCTGAGACGTATGTGCGGTAAAATTATGTTTGACCGTATTAAAAATGTGAATATCCGTAAAGAATGTAAGGCTGATGAAAACGTATAAGATCAATAAAGGGACGCTTAGATGGTTTGGACATGTAGAGCAATTGAACGAAAAAAGGAGTGTTAAAAAGAATTAAGGTACGAAAGTGAATGGAAGAAGAAGTCGATGACGCCCGAGGAAGACGTGGCACGATTAAGTAAATCAAATACTTGAATCGTTAATGTGAATGGTCAGAATAATAGAAGAGTTGGTGTGAGACGATGTATGAATGTGAACAAAGCAAGAAGTGTGTGCCAAGACAGAGTTGTATGGCGGTCCGTCCTCTCTGCCTACCTCTGCGGGGAAACGGCGTGATGGTTAATTAGTTGGCGTCTCCACCCACTACGTTTTATTATGCGACATAACTCAACGGTTTTTGAGGTTATATCCAATATTTTTGTTGATAACTGTTGGATCTTAAAATCAACACTTTGATGGGTCCAAATCTGATGTTCACTATTACCCCGTTCCTACCTATTCCTATGGGTCATTTTGCGACCCTGTCCTGCACTATTTGCATGGCTGTATAAACATGTATTAATCAGCCTGTGACTTGACCCCCACTCTCGGATCGGGTCGTCCGAACTGTCGACACCGGTCTCAGCCACTTGAAAATCAACGCCCGGACAGAGAAGTTGGCCGCTCCTAGCAGACATCCAAACCAGGTTAGCAAAATGGCGTAAAACCCTAACCATTGTTTTCCTCAGATTATTATTCGAATCATTCACCAAGTATATCATCGTTTACAGTCCACTTAATTCACTTCAAGTCTTTCCAGAAACCGATTCGCGATTTCTGGATCGAACAATAACAATACTGTAAAAAAGTGGTTATACAAATCAACAAAACATCATGTCGACATGTGCTATGAATGGATGTAAAACATCAACAATCCTGACTACGCTGTTTCGCAAGGCTGTCCCTCGCTGCGAGTGAAGTACTTACTCTGACGTCCTTCCACGGCGCGTCCCACACCTTGAGGCTGGCCGTGCGCGAGCGGCCCTGGGCGACGCAGCGCGGCCGGCCCGTGTGCGGGTCCGGCTCCGTGACGCAGGAGCCCGCGCCCAGCGACACGTTGCGGATGGTGAGGCGCACGCGGTCGCCGGGCCCGGCCTCGATGCGGTACACGCACGTCAGGTTGGTGGCGCCGCCGCGGCCGTACATGAACACGTTCCTAGTGAAAACAAATCATGGGTTAGATATCTTAATACGTCCGGTGCGGTACATACATGGCCTGTTCAAAAGAAAAGGTGAACTTTGAATTTTCGCGGGCTGTGTACTTATGTAGGCAGAGAGGACGGACCGCCATACAACTCTGTCTTGGCACACACTTCTTGCTTTGTTCACATTCATACATCGTCTCACACCAACTCTTCTATTATTCTGACCATTCACATTAACGATTCAAGTATTTGATTTACTTAATCTTGCCATGTCTTCCTTGGGCGTCTTCGACTTCTTCTTCCATTCACTTTCGTACCTTAATTCTATTTACACACTCCAAACCATCTAATCCCTTTATTGATCTTATACGTTTTCATCAGCCTTACATTCTTTGCGGATATCCACATTTTTAATACGGTCAAACATGATTTTACCGCACATACGTCTCAGGGATCTCACTTCCACAGGATTCAGTCTACTCTCATCCTACCAGTTCCATGCCTCACTGCCATATATCACGGTTGGTATAAGCACTCCATTGTGGACTGCTAGCTTCGTTTCTTTGGACAATTTCTCGGGTTGAAATTTAGACCCGGGGCCCCGAAGACGGAAAACATACTTAAAAGTGGTGCGATATTACGTGACAACTTGTATTATCTCTCTCTCTCTCTCACACGCGGTTTACGACGTAAAACCCCGAAGAAAGTGATTAATTATCGTTTTTTTTTGTTGTTGTTATGTTGATACACATATGTTTTTCATATATTAGCATTATCAGCCATTTTGGATTAATGGTTTGTTTTTGACAACTGGAAAGGTTAGTCAACTTTTTTGTCTGTTCTTCGATTTTTTACTTTTGAAAAAAATGGATCAAAGAATAAAATCCACGATTTGTTTTTCCACAACTCCAGGACGCTCATCGTCATTAACATCTTCTCGGCCTTCTGTAAAGCGCTTGTACCACTTAAAAACACTTTTTTGAGACAAAATATTTAACGCAAAACTTAATACATATTCTTTGAACCATTTTTTTTTCAAAAGTAAAAAATCGAAGAACACACAAAAACGTGACTAACTTTTCCAGCTGTCAAAAACAAACCACTAATCCAAAATGGCTGATAATGCTAACATATGATAAATATATGTGTACCAACATAACAACAACAAAAAATCGATAATTGAATGTACACAGCCCGCGAAAATTCAAAATTCACCTTTTCTTTTGAACAGGCCTCGTACGTCCAATGGGGAATTGCGTCAATTCAAACTCATTCAACTAATTTTCAAAATATCTTTATAAAAAAATTCCATCTGCATGAATGAAAATACGCCCATGCAGGTGAAAACAGTTAAAACATACTATATTCTATATACTAGATCACTATTTTTTTTATTACTGAATACCGCACAAGAGTCCCAACTGCTCCCAACCGTCTAGAGCAAGTGAGACTATGGTATCCCCAATTGAAATATGTTGTAAGGCTGAAGGTAGTGAAGAGAGGGAAGTAGATGGGGAAGAGGAAGGTTTAAAAGTACCTGGCTATTTAGATCTGGTCATCAAATACGGCTTAAAGCCATTTTTAAGCAACGTTTTGATTCTGAATGGTGGTCTTTCACCAGGGCGATACTTACGCATCTACTACTCTGGAACGTGTGGCAAACATAGTATACAATATTTTATACGAATTAAATGTGTTACGACACATGTTGATTTTTTTTGAATATTTGCGCACGCCGGGTTTGAACCCGCAACCTTTGGATTGGCTGTTGAGCGTCTTACCACTCGACCATGGAGGCCATCAAGTGGAAACTAGATGGATATTTTTACAATTATTAAAAAATAGAGTGGACTAGCTTGAATTGGCGCAATTACCTTTTAGAACTCTTTAGCTGACTTTACTGGTACCACAACATAATTAAGTTAGTTATAGAGATGTCCAAAAGCGGGAATCGCAGTGGGATAACGCGAGAGGGGTGAAAGCATCTTGGTCGCGTTATGAAATGAATCCAGATTGTCGAATCAATTTTTTTTGTATGGCATTTAAAGGATTTGCTTCTCAAAATAAAATGTCTTAGTAAACAAGGCGTACTTTCTGAAGGTTTTTTTCTATTTCCAATGGATACATATAATTTAAATCGCTAATATTAAACAACACTTTCCTTGTTCTTCGGAGAATCTTCCACTAAAAATACTGGTAGAACAAACATACAGTTCTCCCTCCATGTCTATATTCCATGAAATAATTTTAACTCCTATCTGAGCGCATAAATAGCCTGATTTTGAATAGAGTCAAGACTTTTTTCAGTTAGATAAGGGTATCAGTTCAAATGTGTCTAACAATTTCAATAGTAGCGCACATTTGATCGCTAGTATTTCATTTTATGAAGATAATAATAATATTATTATTATTATTATTAAAACTAAGGGTAAGAACGTTGGTTTCCCTGGTCTTCCGTGTAATTATTATTTGACGTAACAATTTGTAAGGTTACCGATATCCGCCTGCTTCGCTAATATATAATTCATGCAATCCTCAATTTCGAGTTTCTCTGGTTTCGTAAGTTTGTTGCTTTTTAGTAGAAACCTTTACGTTACATCTACAGAGAGTAATCTAAGGATGATTTTAGACGAGCGAATGTGGTAAAGAAAGGAAGGCTTGGTAGATAGCAGCTAGGAAAACGGAGTCTGAGAAGAACGTAAATAATCAAGAACCAAAAAACAATTTCTCGGTTATTTTAATGCTGAGTAAGTATAGACATTAAGTGAGAAAATGAAATATTTTGGATCACATTGTTTACTATGAGAAGGTGAACGTGATTGTTCGAGTGTGTTAGAGAATATAACTAGATTTCATACGAATTTTTTATAAATTTCCGCTTGTCACGGGTTTATCACCTCTGATCTAATAGATGATGATGTTATTGATAAACGAATACCTTTATAGAAGATTCCAGCTATGAAGTCTAATTGTAAAAATAGCACTTCTTTCTTAGATTTCTGTGCTACCCTTAAGTACGAGCTTTTTCTCAATTTCAAGAAGATCAAAATGGAACGACCATTTTACCTATTGATGCGTATTCTAGTGTTTGCTCAAATTTTCAAATAAAAACATGAAATTCGACTAAACTATAACAGACCGAGGATCAGCTGTTAATGGTCCGTTACAATATTTGAAGTTACAAACGCCCAAAAAAATCAAAATAATGTTGACAGCCAATTGGATGAAAATGTCAAATGTGACAACGTAGTTCAAATTGGGGTAAAATATTATTTTTTTATAAATATCAATTTAGCACCTTGGTGATGAGAAATCCGCCTCCTTAGTCTTCTTGAAGACCCTGGCGCAGCCTCCGCCCGCGCCCTCCACGCCCGCCTCCTGTAGCAGGCCACCCGCCCCCGCCCAAGGCTCGCCGCCCAGCCGCGTGTCCACGAATTCGTAGCGTAATCTAAAGGTGGCCGGGTGTAGGGCGGTTCCCTCTGCCGTGTGGTGATGCAGCACCATCTTGGAACCTGAAGAAAATACATTTGTATGGGGGAATTTGATAATTCCGATTGCAGAAAAAATTATAACATTCGATTCGAAATTGTTGTTATATTTTAAGACCTACCCCCTTAATTGTATACGTGGTGTAAATATTACGCATGGCATAAGGTCGGAAAGTAAAAAACTCGATTTGACGGTGCTTACGTCTAATGTAATAACCTACGCCCGGTTTGACTATACCAAAGCTAAACTGGCGCGAAATAAATCTATTGAGTAAAACAGGTACCGCCTTATTATTTTTTTACGCGCCGGTTCAGCGTTGGCTTAGTTACACCGAACATAGGCCATTAAATTAGACGCATAAGCTGTGGTAATAAAGCAAGTTATTCGCTTTTCCGACCTTATACCATGCGTAACATTTACACCTCTTTTTTAAAGTAAGTTTACTCAAATGAACATTGTATATTTCAGGGGCTTAGAAGCAAAGGCAGCAATCTACAAAAACGACTCTGAAGAATTGTCAACTTTTGAATGATTATTATAAAGAAACGGAGAATTTTGTCTTTGAAAATGATTGTGTACACTTAAACAAGGAACAAATTAAATCAACAATCCCTAAATGTATATTATAAATATATATTCATGAAACAAATGTGTATAAAACGGTTCATCAACTTTTCAAGAAATAATTTTGAATGAAAAAGATTGTTGCCTTTGCTTCTATACCTATTATTATAAATTTTATAAAATGTCTGAGGTGTTATCAAAAAATCATCAATTTCACCAGTGAAAACTTGAATTAATGTTTCATGTTGATGGGATGTGTTTTTAAATATCGAACGATAAAAAATAATTGCGTTATCGATAGTCAGAGTGGGTAGGGCACTTTGGATGACGCTTTGAATGATCTAGTCGATGATCTGTTTTGATGTATTTTCAACTTCTATAAGATTCGTATCTGATACGTCCGACAAGTTTCCGAAGTGTCGGAACCCACTTGCCTATCGACCGTGAACCTTGTAAATATGTTTGCATCCAGAAAAAATCAAGAGTGTGTCTTTTGCTAGGTTGATTTAAAATATTCTCGTTACATTGGAGTGAAACCATCATTGTAATTTAAATTAATTAATTTAAATTTTATGACTGTCATGAAATTAAAAGTACCTACACGCTTTTGGTCTAGCAATGAAGCTATCAGATTATCAGTGCAATAAATTTCCAGTTTATTGTGGTAACGAACCTGAGCTGATGTAGCTCTCGTCAGTGGTGCAAGGTCGGGTGATTCTGGTCAGGTTGCTCAGAGAAGTGTGATCGCAGAGTTTGGGTCCATCGTCGTCGCAGTGGTCGGCTAGCACTCTCACCTGGAGAATTAAGCAACTGTAAATGCCTCGCATAATCGTGACAAACGTACGAACCTTATTTTTGTTTGACTAATAAGATCTGTAATTCTTTTATATGCTATTTTCAGGTCCAATACGAATATTTTTAGTTGGCAATTGTATTTCTATCATCAGCTATAGAGCTTCAAAATATAAATATAATTGAAACTAATTTTTGAAATAATATCAATATATGAAACAGAAAAAGTCAGAAAATAAAAAATAACAGTCACAACTAAGACTTGATCTCGGAACCTTTTCTGTATTCGGGAGTATAACGCCTCTGCCTTGTTAGAAACCGGCATTTTAATCGATCTCATACTTCATTAAAAATTATTAATATTATTTTTTTCCGATTTGACTGAATTGGCAGAAGCGTTACTCTCGGGTAGAGAAGAGGTTCCGAGTTTGAGAATCGGTCGCGACCGTTATTGTTTTATTTTATGGCATTTTTAAGTTTCATATTTACTTTGAAGATTATTAATATTATTTCTATAATTAGGAACAATTATATTGATATTTTGAAGCTCTATATCTGAAAATAAGCATAAAAGGCTAAAGTTAAAGTTAATTCTCATTTAATAAATAAAATTGTCTAGTAAAAAGATACTGATTGTTCCAAATTTTCTTTTTTACAAGCGAATAAGTAAATATTTTGTTAAACTTGTCAGTTTTTATTGCAAGCGTTTTTTTGCTGTTAAATTTTTGGATAAGTAAGTATCAGTAAATTTCAAGGAATTTATACAAGATTCCTCATATCGACCGAATTCAAGCAGTGAAACTAGTCTGGTTTAACAAAAAAAACTTACATTAGGTTCATCAGGCCCGCCACCATCCCAAATCCTCAACCTTGTGGAACACCCCGTGTTGTTCTGCCTTGCCAGCTTGTTGTCCCTCGGTTGCTCCTTCCCTCCCCTCCCGTACTCCCCGCCGCCCCGGGAGGCACTCTTCCCCCTGCCCCTCTCCGTCCCCACCTCCAGCATGAGCGGCCGCAGGGGCGGGGGCGGCGGGCTATCAGTCTCCCGGTCGGGGGGCGGCAACAGCGGGTGGTGCGAGTAGCTGACGAAATATATCCAGACCAGATCACCTGTGAAATTGATTGAGATGTAATGGAAGAAGGAAGACGCTGCAGATGAGAGATGTTGTGATTTTCGGATTTCATATTTTTCATTTGAAAAATACCGTGTTTATAAAATAAACACGGTATTATGATGAACAACATGCTCTACGCTCACATCGTGAAATTTCAGGGTTTATGATAATCAAAGAAAAAACTTTTTTTACAAAGCTTTTTTGTATACCATTAAAAATTTAAATTAAAAAATTAATTTTAATTTAAAATTATAAAAATGTTTCAATTAAACAGTAAGCGAGAAATAAATTGATTAGGGGTGTTCCCAAAAAATAAAATAGCTGACCTAAGAAGAAAACGAATTTATTTGTATTCGTTGCTATTTTATCGTACATGCTCTATTAAATTGCGGAAAAATACAATAACCTTTTATTTACAGGTAGGTGAAGTCAAAATAATTATAAACATAAGATTTCACTAAGAATTCATTAAAAAAGATTAAACTAAGATGCTAAAAGGCCATAACACTCGAAACCGCGGATGGCAAAAATAATATTAGACGCAGGGTAGAGGGGATATGGGGTTGAGTTTGCAGTGGCAGGCTTAGAAAAAGAAACGTTTTAAGGTTTGAATTTTAATTAATTCTGATGAATATATTAATACAATCTCAAATGCTTTTCCGATGAACATCTCGGGAAGTAACTAATTCATCGCAAAGATAATGAAATCTCGCCCTTACCGCTTATTGCTCAAAAACGGTTTTTAAATTTTGTAAATCATTTTACGGTAAGAATGTGAATGGTAGGGACTAGGGGTCTGTTATTGATCTAAAATACAAATTACCAACCTTCCCAGTGCATCCCCGGAAAACATTTGGTATGTGTATTTCAGATTCATTAAAATTTATTCAAATTTGAATCTCGAGCGAATTGCCGTTTTTAATACTTCAGATGAGTAAGCATTTAAAATAAATCGCGATATCGTACTGCTTTTTACTGTCATTATATCCAAATTATTGTTAAGGGTTTTATATGGTTTAACAAAACGTCAAAACAATATAATTCGTAAAATCATTCACCACATAATCAAGAAATGTACCTAACAACTACAATCACACAATCCATTTCATAAGCGGGGAAAAAAACTAATGGCAAATACTTAAAACGAATGGCGTCACTAAACAATTAAAAACAACCTGCTTTTAGTACAGCAAGTTGTTATCATTAAATAGAGGAAAACAGATTTTAAGAAGTTAAGAACCTCACAGAATAAGATATTTAAGATGATTTGGTTTTTACCGTGATTAGTAATTAAACCGTGAACTAACTTCATATGGATAAGTTGTTTTCAAGTGGCCTAGCCACAGTTTGATAATGGTCTTGAATGAAAAAAACTGTCACTAAAAATTTTGATTAAAGCCAGCAGAACCAAACAATAATATTTTTTAAAGTTAATTGTAAAAAAATAAATAGAAGCCCACATTTTTTTTTTTTTTAAACTTTTTATAGTAAGGTACTAGTTATTTTGTGAAAATATTAAAACAGGTTTCATAAATGCGATCAACGCAATAATACTTAAGCAGTTTTTATTTTCTGTAGAGCGACGTATTTTTTAAATGATAAACCTAATTTAGAGAAAAACGCTGTTGGAGTGTAAAAGCTGCTAGCAGTCACACATACCTATAGTTGTTTAATACACTCGTGGGTTAGGTTGGTAAACTCGTAGGTAGTAGTCCTTGTTAAGTTTCACCAGACTTTATTCCCGGGAGCAAACCAAGTAATAACGAACGAAAAATATTATATCACAGTTATTGTGGTTGGTGTTTTTTATACGCCGCACGCCAACACGTTTCGGAAAATTACAAATAGGAGCGAAAAAGATATTACCAGAAATGGTGAAGTGAGTTAGTCAATTCAAAATAGTGTTACTTAGAATAAATTATGTTGGATTTATAATTATATTTATAAACAGTCGTCAACCGTAAAAATATAACGGGGTGTAACTTAACTTCCCTAGGAAAATACTAGTAGCTTTGATCTGCTAATATCTGCTTAAATACATCATAGACTAGTCTAGATTTGAGAAGATTCTTATTTAATTTGAAAATTTTCAGAGCACATTTTTGGGTTCCTAATTTGAAAATTTCAATTTGTACATACGTACGTATTCATACGTATTCATACGCACGTACATACATATGAACGCGATGTTTAGCTAAAGGTTAATTTAGATATCATGATCAAAAATAGTCTATAAATATGTGCGGAAAAAAGCCGTCAAATGATCGCATATTAATATTATTATCAGTTATCGTTATTTTGTTCGCTTTATTGAACTATGGAAGTGCTGCGCTGTGCGCTTGCGCCCATTGTGGTCATACGGCAAAAATTGCAAGTGCATAAAATCTTATGGAAACCTGGATCGTACCTTCTCGACTACAGTATCATTAACACTTTCCAGACCACGTCTTCGCGTGCAACGTTCACCGGGCCGCGATGCGTGATCTAATTAACGTCGAGCGCTTGCAATCCTAGACTGGCGGCGCATTTCGGCACATTTTCATCATATAATTATAATATAACGGCTCTAGGTAGGCATTCTAATATGTATTTTCATACTTGTTAGAATGATTCTAAATAAATCCATTTTATTTATCAAAAAATCGTTTTATGTATCGAAATTGCTTTTATTTGAAGACGAATGAGAGACCAAAACGTTTTAAGAAAGTTTTACTAGCCCACGGAAAATGTTTTTATATTTTGTAGTATTGTTGTTTGCGGTACTTTAGAAATATTTTGGGCCGAGAAATTCATCCATGTATAATCATAATAATAATAAAGTTTTTATTTCAGAAGGTATGCAGGAGTGCAAGGCAATACATTCCATAATTGATAATAATACATAAAATAAAGTTGTAATACACATTTACATAAGAATAATTAAAAAAAAAAAAACATAAATTCATCAGGGAAAAAAATTGTTAATGGAGGATATTAGGTCTCATGTGTACAGAAGGCCATCAAGAGGGAGTCCATCCTAGCAGAATCCAGATGGGGCCTATATCTTAATCCAATGTGTTTCTATGTCTAAAAGAAAATGGTCTCTTTGGAACCCGCTTGCCAGTTTTCTTCTTGGTGCGGTATGTGCAGACTTTACACACTCTTGCGCAGACCACTCTTTCTTTGCTGTCGTGACTCGCCGCGTGAGAACCGCCTGACTCCAAAATTGGCGGATCATGAACACTGTTCGCGGATTTCATAGGAAAAAATATGCAAAAGTAACACGTACGCTATACGGGATAGGCCGATTAGCGAAAACTACGTTACGTAACGTATGGGTTCCGGGCAAGGCCGGATAAGATTTGCGCGCGAACAAAACGCGGGCCAATTAGTTTTTGTTTAATTAAGTACCGTATTGGATGCGGGCATGGTCTGGAAAGTGTCAACAAATCATAATAGGTAAAAATATTTCATTCAAGTGAGAACCTTTGCTTGTGCTGCAAGCATAAATGGACGTAGTTGGGAAGAAAGCGTCCAACCCACAATTTGCCAAAATTGAATTTTACATGTTTTCCTATAGAATAAACACGAGATTTCTATCTGCTGAAAACATCCAAGCTCAAAATGCAGTAGATTTTTAGTACTTCACTTTTTACTAACCCACACTGCAGATATTTGACTTAAATTGAAACGTTAAAATATCACAATGTAGGATAACATAGGAAATACATTAATAGATTATAGACTACTTATTTATAATATTTTTTATAAAGAAAAAACACTGATATCGACTTTAAGAATGACGTTCACGCCTTCTTCTCAGTTTCATCTTTTAAAGAGTAGATGAAGTGAAGCTTTCTGCATACATATAAACAAGTAGAAACAGTATTTTTGATTTTATTGTCCTGCAAAGATGAAATCCCAAGTTTCGGTCGCATCAAAATTTTATTTATTTTCTGTGTTTATTATATAAATTAACTTGTTTGAATGTTACGAATTGTATTACAATGCCTAAAAAATAAATTCAGTTAAAAAGGGGTAGATGAATGTATTTACCTGGTCTTCCGTGGAAAGTCCATTCGCACGTGGTGTTCGGAGGCAAGGTGTGCCTCGGAGACAGCAGTCTTCCTCTCCTACCTCTGACAGCATCCTCGGAGATGGTCACTGCACCATCAGGAGCCGTGCTGGCTGAGGTGGACATTCCCGAAGATGCGTGCACGTGGAACTCGCAACGTCTGGCTTCCCTGGTAAAGATAAAATAGTCTTAAATACCACGTGCATTTACCTGATTTTCTTAAAATACGCAACAATTTTTTAACCTAGTGGGACAATGCAGCAACAAACAGTGCAGATGAGAGAGAAATTAGCGGAAATTTTGTTAAATGAAATAATGAGACAAAATTCTAAGAATTTGTAGTGCTGCCGCCTTCTGTGAACAAATCCACCAATTTTGAAGTTTTTTTTTAACAATGTAAATGCACATGATTTTGAAACGTATTTAAAGTAGCATAGATTTAATTATTAAGTTAAAATATAGAAACAATTTAACTGAAACATCTAGCTACTTAAAAAACATTTTAAAATTTTTTAAACTTATTTCTTGTTCCAAATGCAAATATTTAAAAAAACATCTACCAAATTGTTGTGTTGGATGATTTTTTCAGTTAAAAGTCTTAAATTTATCAGTCTTAGCCGAATTTCAAAGGTACACTTCATTCGGTCCCATAGAGCCTGAAAAACCGAAATCTAATTTTCGACCCCAAGGCTCGCAATTTGCCAGCAATGTGATATTATTTTATTAAAGATTACTTTGTAAAGATTTTTTTCATTGAATCGTCTAAAATTTATCAGTTTTAACAGAATTCTAAAGGTTCACTTCAATTGTTCCCATAGAGCCAGAAAAAACGACATCTAAATTTTGACCTCAAGGCTCCCATTTTGACCGCAATTTGATATTTTTTCAACAATAATTGTTACTTTTTGGAGATTTTTTCATTGAATTGTCACTATTGACAAAATTCCAAAAATTCATTTTATTCGGTATGGAGAGTTTTAAAAAACGACATCTAATATCCGATCCCAAGGTTTGCATTTTGCCCGCAAAGTAGCTTTTTTTTTAGAAAATGTTACTTTTGGAGTATTTTTTCTTTGAATCGTCGTTGGTGTATCATTTTTAACAGAGTTTTGAAGGTTCACTTCATTTTTTCCAATAGAGCCTGAAAAAACCTCGCCTTAATTCTAAACCCAAGGCTCACATTTTGCCCACAAAGTAGAATTTTTTGTAACAAATGTAATTTTCGGAGTATTTTTTTATTGAATCGTCTTTGGTCTATCATTATTAACAAAATTCTATAAGTTCACTTAATTCGGACGCATAGAGTCTAAGAAAACGACATCTAAATTTCGACCCCAAGGCTCGCATTTTGCCCGCAAAGTGGTATTTTTTTAAAGAAATGTTACTTTCGGAGTATTTATTGATTGAATCGTCTTCGGTCTAACATTTTAACAGAATTTTAAAGGTTCACTTCGTTTTGTCTCATAGAACCTGAAAAACGGCATCTGATTTCCAACTTTGCATTTTTCCCTCAAAGTAGTATTTTTTTAACAAAGTTAAATCTAACTCATAGAGTTTGAGAAAATGACATCTAAATTCCGACCCCGAGGTTCGCATTTTACCCACAAAGTGTAATTTTTTTAACAATTGTTACTTTTTGAAGATTTTTTCATTGAATCGTCTTCGGTTTTTCATTCTTAACAGAATTCTGAAGGTTCACTTAATTGATTCCCATTGATTATGATAAAATGGCATCTAATATCCAACCCCAAGGCTTGCATTTTGTCCGCAAAGTGGTATTTTTTTTAACAAATGTAACATTTTGAGATTTTTTTCATTTATTAGTCTTAAATTTATCATTCTTAACAGAATTCTTTTGGATTATTTCATTCGATCCTATCTATAGAGCCTGAGAAAACGACATTAAAATTTCAACCCTAAGGCTCGCATTTTGCTCGCAAAGTGGTATTTTTTTTTACAAATGTTATTTTCGGAGGATTTTTTCACTGAATAGTCTTCGGTCTATGATTCCTAACAGAATCCCAAAAGTTCATTTAATTTCGTCTCATAAAGCCTGATCTAATTTCAGACCAAAACATACATTTTTTCCATAGAAAGTAAGATTTCTCCACAAATTTGACTTATGGTTGATTATTTTTATTGCATCTTCTGCAGTTGATTATTCTTAACACGAACCAAATCTGAAGTTCAAAAATTAACCAAATTTAGTTCTACGTGATAAATAGTGGAAATGCGTATTTTAATTACAGAGTGAGTGATTTTGTTAGACGTAAAAAAAAGATTTTCGAAAATTTTGGTGTTTAAATTTAGGTTTTGACAACGGGCGCTCTTTAGCTCAGGGCTTGTATATAATATGAAGACGTGTTGGAAGATCTAAATTAAAATTTTTCGTAGATGTTAAATGCATAAATGCATGCTCTAATTTGGACAACAACAATAATAATTATAGAAGCGAATGCAATCAAAGAAAATAAGCTTGAGTAATTTCATATCGTAAAGGTATATCTAACAAATTGGAAACTCACATCGATATGTGCATCAAACTACACTCTCTGAGGCAATCTAAATGTCTGGCGTGTTGGCTTAACACGAAATTACACGTGCATCAGTCAACGTTCCTAATTATTTCTCACAAAGAAACATTGCCATTACTTGTGAATGACAATAACAACAACATTATTGCTTACTTATAATTACTTGACACAAATAAATTCTACCCACCTCTGCCCCGGCTGTTGAGAAATTCATAACCCATTTACGCATTAAATTTTGAAATTAAAATTGACGTAATAATACTAATAAATTTCTTTGTGCTATTTAGCATAATAAATTACCTTAGTAATAGGTTATAAAATGTGATTGGGGCTGTGAGGATTCCCTTTCCTTTAATATTATTAATTCTTAGAAAATAGTAGCTACTATATCGCTGCCAAATTTCTAGCATCAATATATTATCAGATTAAGTGATTACATCGATATAAGATGACAATAATAATCATTTGTTTTATTTATTTACTTTTTATTCCAGTGTTTCACTATTTAGAACTTATTTATTATTGAAATTAGAAATAACCTTAATATTTAAATTATATCAATAATCTAAAACACAAAATATGAAACAGAAAAAGCCAGAAAGCAAAAAAACAGTGGGCGCAACCGAGACACAATATAAGTTTAGCTTAATTTTATGCTTTGGCTAACAAATTCAATATATTTTATGTCTTTACATTTCGTACAAAAATAAAACTTTTTTTGTTGTTGCATATATCGGAATGTTATTTTTTTTAAATGTCTTTGTTAATATCTTGTTTTAGGGGGCAACGACTGGGAGATGAAGATATTGAAGCTCTTAAAGTAAAAAAGAGGCAATAGAGTAGACTAGTAATAGAGGAGCAAAACAGTCATATCAAAGAAGGAAATTCATATGATTTTTTATCAAAGATCGTACATTACTATCACATACATGTATAGGTTAATTAATGTTTTGATTAAATTAATATTAATGATTATTTTATTAATTGTTACTTCATATAATGTTGTTTAACTAAGCTCCTGCTGACAAGCCACTGGCAGTTACTTAGCGAGTACAAATTACCAATGTATAAAAATAATATTATACAATAAATTAATAAAAAAGTTACAATAATACGACTTTTAACATTTTGTGGAAAATTATCTAAAGAGCACTATACAATTTCGTTGTGTAAATGTATTATTGCACTTTGATTTATACGAGATGTAACACATGGCACGAAATATCCTGTTTTATCATAGTATGAAGCAAGTACTTATTTTGAAGTATATCCTAAAATCTTTCATATTACGAAAATCATTGAATTTTGAAATATGTCGTTTTATATTAAAATTTCAAGTACACCAAACGCCGACGATCTTGTGACACCATTTCACTAAGGCATTAAATTTTAATATTACACTAATACCTCGGCTCCGCCGCTTGGGGATATTTTAAATTAACGCTTATAAACGAAATAATTATATTTTGTAATTGCACATAAAAAGAAAGCAATGGCTTCATTTTAATTTGCGTGAGTTCTTTTTATGTCTCAAACCATAGTGTGCCGGTTAAAAGCTCTCGAGATTTTTAAACATCTCAAAAGTAGTTCAATTTATGGAAAAATTACGTGTTTTGCAGTAAAATACATTATTATTAGCATAAATAACATTTGTAATGTTATTGAGTTGGTAGAGTTGACATTATTTACCAAAGGCGTGCCGTGAATATTTAAAAAAAAAATGATTTAATACAACAAATTTATAACTTTATTCCACTTGTTTTATTTTTTGAATGGACTGGATTCAGCCTATAACGGCTAATCTTCAGACTAGTACAGGTTGTTCTTATTCTATGGCTTATATACTATAATTATATAGTTATAAATTTGTTTTATTAAATCATTGAAATGGAATTCCACCATGAATTAACAGTTACAAAATTAGAAATAATAAAAAAAAAACATGTTTTAAATATGTTATCCCGAAAGCCTTTCTCTTCATCTTTCTGATCTTCAACTATTTTCATAAAAATAATGCAGGAAGTGATGTCTTACGGGACTAGAATTTTTTGAAAATGAAGTAAGTGATCGATTAGTAATCTTTTTAGTACAATGTTGATAAAATATATTTGTGGAAATGAACTATGTGTAAACCATGATTATTTTTTAGTTTTTTAAATGAAGTTTTTTAAGCAAATATCAAGCTGTCAAAAAATAATATTGTACATTAAGAACAAATGCACACTGAATAATTTATTTTTTTTAAACTTTGAAAATTGACTCAAACAAACAAAAATCATGGTACGTCTCTGAGTAAATATCGCCAATGGAAAATCGTTAGTATTTTTCTGATCGGAGTTTCGATTTAATTACGACACAAAAAACGTTTTCCGATTTCTCGAAAAACAATGGATACACATCTGAAATAAGATCAGGCCATCCCCTGGTCAGTCAACGATCTCAGCGTTCAAATCTTGGTCGTGGCAATAAACCTTGTTCTGTTGTGATATTCAAATTCATACAAATTGCTGAATATTTTTATTTACCTAGTTATTACCGTCAACCGTTTTAAATCAATTGTATATGTTTTCTTTCGTTGTGTAGATAAATATTTATTTTTTTAACCTATGGACAGTAACAGATCATTTTTTATCATTTGACCCAATTAATATGCATTCTCACCTTGAGTAGTCCAGGCTGTCTGAATCAGCGAAAATAATATCGACGTCCAGTTCGAATCCCCTCAGCGGCGAGGTGGCTGTGGCGGAGTGCAGAGGGATGCTGAAAGGGGAGGAGTGAAAAGCTACCAGCATCTCTGGACCTCTGTCAAAGAGAAAAAAAAAACATTAGTAACATATTTGGGAACCTCTTAACGTGGTACATCTGATTTAACTTTTCTAACTGATTTTAAATAAATGCGTAAAATCAATGTATTTTTGGCTTTATTAAAGTTAGAACACACTTTGCAAACTGGTTTTACTCCTGTTTTTTAAATTACAGTTAAGTTAGGTACGATTTAACTAACTAACCATCACGAAGTTTTAGACAGAGAGGATAGACGGTCACACTCCTTACTTCATTCACATTTATTCATAATCTAATGCCTTGTCTGCTGTTATTCAGACGCTTGATATGACCTGAATCAAGTGTTTGATTTATTTGATCGTGCCATGTCTTCCTTGCGTCTAAATCTATTTCAAATTATCTCATTTTAATACTTGGATGTTCAATTCTAATTCACATATAGGTACCACAAAGAACTCTGATGTAATATCAAAAGTACGCAATTTCGGTATTTTCTGACAGTACTTAAAACCAAGATAAAAGTTCAATTTTTTTTTTTTTATAAATGACTTTTCAAATAAATAAATTATTCCAATCGCGATCAAAGCACGATGCGTATTTTTCCCTGAGTCAGCTACTTGCTCAAGTGTTAAAATAATGTTTGAAATTCCGACCCGCCGCGTTATATCATTCATACGTTCCTTTGCAGTGCAATCACCGCACCTTCAGAATAAGCTCCCCTTTGATATATGGGGTGCCTACTCAAACGCCCCCCTACAAGGTGAAATTAAAGAGGCTTCTCTCTCCACCAGCTTACTCCTCCATTCGCACCTAATATAATTCCGTTTCTTTCCTTACGCACTTAAAACATTTTACCTAAAGGTATATTAATTTTATTTTATTTTCTTAACCATTCACCCAATGCTGCAAGAACGCTACTCAATTTTATTCTCACTTTAAATCAAGGTTATTCGGTTTATATTGTTTTCAGGAAATTAATCTAACTTAAAAACTTAATACAAGTCACAAGGAGCGTTATAGAGATAACCAAAAAATGATTAAATATTTTCGTGGAAAGAAATCACTTTGTGGTTGACATATTCAAAGAAATGAAAAAAGAACATTGTATAAGCCCACGGATATTATTTTAATTTTCATGACTGACCGGTTTCGCTTAGCGTAAGCATCGTCATTAAACTAAACAAAAAATACAAAGTGAGTGGTATATATATATATACTCGTACATACACAGGGAGAACAAATATATGAAAAAATATAACAGAACAATGTGAAAACAATAGAAAAACATTCAACTTATACCAAAGGAACAGAGAGAAAGAAACAGATAATATGAATTAAAAGAGACAAAACGTCAACTGAGAAGGTGATTAAAGAATAGTGATAAATTTTATGAGTTTACAAGAAATATACCTAATGTTGAACTTCTGGAAATGTTGACCTGATTATTAAGAATATGACTATTAATTTTAATGTTTAAAAGTAAATAATGTTTTAGGTCAGTGGGCCTATGGCATCTCCAATTTGGGGTACGTTGTGACGCTGAAGTAAGTGAAGCTTTGAAAATAACAAAGTGAATCTCGTGGGTGTTTACTTACCTCGATACCACCCTCGGCAGCCAATCCCCTCCGCAGTATTTGACCAGAACGGGGTCGTTAGTGGAGCCTCCGTCATAGAAGATGAGGTGGTCTCTCTCCCCGGTGCACTCCTTCCACGCCCTGAGGGCTCGGCCCGTTTTGTTGAGGCTGCGAAAATAACGTCATTATCGTTTTTTGAATTTTTTCTTATGAAACCCGCTTGTGATTTCTATTATGCGTTGTATCAATAACTGTTTACCTCAATAATATCACTTCAGAAG
The DNA here is from genome assembly GCA_022651775.1 of Drusus annulatus. Taxonomy (NCBI): domain Eukaryota; kingdom Metazoa; phylum Arthropoda; class Insecta; order Trichoptera; family Limnephilidae; genus Drusus; species Drusus annulatus. The sequence continues at coordinate 455,099 of JAGWCC010000027.1, forward strand.
TTTTTTTTAAGAATAGCGCTAAAAATACATGCCGTTGAATGAAATTAACCTTTCGCAATGACTTTAACTTGTCGGAAATGAAAAGACCACAACGTTTGAAAATATTAATACAATTAAAAAACAGTTTCAAATTCACGTTTGACTAAGCATCTATGTTCAGTTAAAAGAAAAAATACACCAATCAACAATTTAACAGGAGAGGCTTTTTTATATAACTTCATTGAGTGGTAGATACTCTAGGTATCGCCCTGGTAAAAAACCACCATTCAAAATCAAAACGTTGTTTGAAATGGTATTCGCCGTGTTTGGTGACCAGATCTGAATACCCAGGTGCTCGCCAACCCTCCTATTTTTCATCTCCTTCTCCTCTCTACTTCCTTCAACCTCACATATCGTCGCTGGAAAGGCAAAAGTGCTTAAGCGACACTTTGGTAAAAAAATAGATAAATATTCAGTTCTTTTTTTGGTATCGAATGCTCTGACTTTCGTTTGATTTTGAAAACTTTTGTGGCTCTTCAGCCATCTAAAATATATATATACTCTTTGAGAGAAGGCTTGAGTCAAGCGACACAAGGTTTTAGCTTTTTTCGTTTCAAATATCTCAGTGAGTGCATTGTGTTAACTGAGTTACCCTTTTTTTTAAATCCAACCAAGTGTTGTAGATGATTTAATAAAACAAATTTTTAACTTTATTCCACTTTTATTTTATGACTGGACCGGTTTCAGCCTATGACGGCCATCTTCAGACTAGTCTGAAGATGGCCGTCATAGGCTGAAACCGGTCCAGTCATAAAATAAAAATGGAATAAAGGTAAAAATTTGTTTTATTAAATCATTAAAATGGAATTCCACCACGAATTAACAGTTTCAAAATTAGAAATAATAAAAAGTGTTGTAGACTTAAGAATTTTATTGTAAAACAAAAAAACTTTTAAGTGCTCTGGCGTAAACTTCCTAAAATGGCCTTTCAACCCTTTTGTCTTTTCGGCGACTAAATATATTCCTGGTTACTAAATTTGGTGGATAAGTTAGCGGATGTAAGTAAAAAATTATTACAGAATATGAACCACATCTTCCAGAAATTATAAATGGTTTGCTAATTAGATTTTATTCATTAACTGCTTCAAAGCAGCTCGTTGAATTTAATATTTATTGAATCAGCGACACTGCAACGTATTGAATGCATACGTAAGTAATTGCGCATAACACCATATAATATATTTTACCTCGCCATAGAGATTGATCTTTTCATCTGCATCTTGTGCTCAGCCTCCTGGCGCACGGCTATCATCGCGTGCTTGCAAGTTGGCACCGTCTTCTGTCGCAGACTCCAGTAGCAGGTCACGTTTCTAGATGAACAAAAACATGTTTGTATTTTAGTAGTTGTCAAGAGCTTGGCATTTTACTGAAATGATAAAAAGTTTTTATTTTACGTGCCTTTATATGTTGGAAAGTAAAGCCAACTTAGAAAATTTTATTAAATGCCCCTTGAACGGTTCATCTTTTTATGGTAAATACTACACAAGAGTCCCAACTGTCTAGAGCCAATAAAACTATGGCATCCCCAATCGGGGTATTTTGTGAGGTTAAAGGTAGTGGGGAGGGGATGGAGATGGGGAAGAGGAAGGTTGGGAAGTACCTGGCTATTCAAATCTGGTCATCAAATAATTTCGAGAAACGTTTCAATTCTGAATGGTGGTCTTTCACCAGGGCAATACTTAGAGTATCTACCACTCTGGAACGTGTCGCAAATGTAGTATATATTATTTTATATGAATTTAATTGTGTTACGACACATATTGATTAAAATAAACTTTATTTGCGCACGCTGGGTTTAAGCCCCCGACCTCTGGATTCGTAGTAACATTTGCAGGTCAGAAGAGTCTGTATGACACGAAGTATGAATACAAATGAAGCAAGAAGTGTTTAAGAATGGCATTTCATTGTCTCCGCTTACCATTGCGATATTTGGCATAGTTACAAAGCTCGAAATATTTTTTAATTCATAATATATTAATGGGTACATCAATAATACTTTCCAAGCGATCACAAATATAAAGCAGTAATAACATATAAATAATTTCCTTTGGGAGTACGTATGAGTGTGAACTTTTCAAATTTGAAACTAACGGATGTGTTTAGAAAATTATCAAATATCAAAACGAAACTTTTCAAAGATCTACCTATCTAATAAAGTACCTATCTATTTTGTATTTTAGCAGATATTATTCCATATTCGAATTGAGTGGATTTAAAACAACAGTTATTTATCAAGTCAAGTTCCATTATTTATTTTTCCACGGGTAACTACATGAATTATCATGAATATGTGCTTCAAAATTTAAGTTAGTGCCGTTAATATTTTTTTAAATAAATAAAAAAGAACGGAAAATTCTTTCTAGGCTTACTTTAATTTCGAAATGAAACTTGGCAACGACGTATTAAAATATTTAAATGGCAGCTATATTTAGAGACAGATTAGAATAAATTTCGCTAGCAACATCTCACATTTATAAACTTCTGAGTTTTACTAAGAAAAATACAAAATATAGGTACTTGGTACTTTATCTCGTGAAATATTGATAAGTCACTATAAATCATACGACACAATTAATAATATATTATGTGCTGAAGATTTATCAAGCGTTATCCTTTAACTCTTGGAAAAGCGGTGCTAAGTTTTCTAACCACCCTCTAATTAGCATCGTTATGGTTAGCTCGTCAGAAAATTATGCTGTGATTAGTGGCACCATCAACACAATAACTACTTCGTTTCTCAAGATCCATCAGATGTTTCTTACTTTCCACAAAGCAATGATTTTAGATGAGCAGAACCATTAAAAATAAATAAAAAAATACGATTATCTTAATTAAGATCTTAATGTGTTAAATAAACAACTTAAAATCGATTTACTTTGGAGACTTAAGCCTTAATTAATGAGGGCAACTTTATTACTACACAATCATAGAGAGATGTTTAGTAAACAAATCACCTCAAGAGCGGTTTACGTTACAACGTTAATTAAACGTTTTTAAAAAAAGTATGAGTACGGTATTTGTGATATGTGATTGTGTCGGTTAGCTTACCTCCCTGGTTACCTTAAATACAGCGAAATAATTTGTTTTTATTAAATATCTAGTATTTTATGGCACTATCTGTGAACATACAATTTTAAAGAACAATTTTAATAAAACAACTTGTTTTAATTTATTTTTTTCAAGTCCACATAAAGACAGATAATATCGTTGCTGGAAAAAAAAACAAAAGAGCTTAAGCGACACTTTGGTCCAAAATTTGTTAAACATGCACTTTTAGATCAGTTTTTTCCTGCATCGAATGTTTTGACTCTCGTTTGATTCTGAAAAATTTTATGACCCTTCAGCCATCTAAAATATATGTACCATTTGGGAGAAGGCCTGACTCAAGCTACGCAAGTTTGGGCCTTTTTTTGAGCTTAGGTGACTCAATGAGTGCATTTGGGTTCTGAGTTGTCTTTTTTTTTTGAAAATACAACTAGGTACTAAAAACTTTTAAGTGCTCTGGTGAAAACTTTCCAAAATGGCGCTTCAGGCCTTATGCCTTTTCGGCGATGACATATGATTGTGTGGAGTTCTTCCTGTATTTTTGACGATTCTATTATTGTCGTATATCGCGAACTGTTAAATTAACTATTTTTATTATTAACTATTTTTGTGCCTCGCAGCCAATGAGGTAATCTAGTGTAAAAGTAACGATTAGACAATTTAGTCCGGCTGATATTTTTAACACACTTTGGTGGTTTTTATATTCTGTTTAAATAGCCATTAGGCACACACAAATGTTAGCAGTTGCATTAATGCAGTGTGGAGATTTCTTTATAATGAAATTCCCAAATTGAGAAACACGTGAGTTTCTTTAGAACTCCATTATTCAACTTTCTTCGCTTTAAATGATATTTTCGTTTCAAAATGAATGTCTTTCCACGTCCTTATTATTTTGGCACTGTCAACAGTACCATTCACCAACATTTCAAATTAATGAACTTGTCAAATGGAGCGGTGAATCACAATAAGACATTCCCAATACGCTGTGAATAATAACACAGCGTGTGAATCCAATAGCCGCAATAATAACAAGGCGCTCGCCTGTTCGTCAGACAATGTACAATGTACATTCCAGATTAATTATTCACACGTCGCGGCATATCAATCCAAATATTGTAAAGGAACAGTCACATACAAGGGCGGTGTGCTCTCTTTCACAACGGTTTCTTATGAATGGGTGAAAGGCAGATAAGGTTTAAGGAATTACGGAAATCTTAATGAATGCTTTATTCATTTTCAACTGCGCTATGGTACTACGTTTATGCTTAGCGGGGATAAATTTTTGCAGGATCTTATCGAAATGTTTTTTATGCACATTGTTCTGCTAAACATTTTAAAGTTAAATCAATTATTTTGTTTCTCACAATATCGTTTCTATCATGTTTTTTCTATAAAAAATTTAAAAAATAACATCAACAATCTTCAATGAAAGTATGAGGTCCCAATGGCTGAATTGATCGAAGCGTTACTCCCGGATAGAGAAGAGGATCTGAGTTCGAGTTTCGGTTGTGACCATTGTCTTTTTAGTTTCTAGCTTTTTCTGTTCCATATTTGTGTTGTTGATTACTGATATTATTTCAACAAAACAACAACAAAAATAATCGTTAATGCTTTAAATTTGATTTCAATTTCAATGAACAATAATTCATTAAAAAATATTTATAACTAATTAAATTGTCAAATTCAAATATGAATAAAAAAAAAATTGTCTTTTTATTAGTTATGCAATATTTTTTCATTTAAGTTCCTAAAAAAATACACAAGAGTTATTTAATATCTTACGATCACGAATTTAGGTAAGAATATACACTCAACATTTTATGAATTTGCTATTCTCGTGGTAAAATTTATGTCGCAAACTTAAGAGTGGAGAATCCAAAACGTCAATGAGTGCTGACAGATGAGTATAAATATTTTCAAAAACATTTATTTTGTCAACGGTTTGAAGGTCAATATATAATTGGCAACAAAACACGACAGTAATTCTACCGTATTTCGTGTCAAGGGCAAGCGAAGGATAAACAGAATTAATTAATTTATGTCAAAAGTTTGGATCTCATTTGAAAAGAAGAATTCTAAAATGCTGTGGAATAATATATTACAGCTACGAATTAAAACAAAGTAGAAAGGTACAGGCCAAGGACCCAGGTTTTTAAAACTTCAATAACATCGCTAATTCTAACACTGAATCCAAAGTGACTGGTAATGTTAGTAGAACGTGACTTTGTTGTAAGTAACATATTATTTATTCATAATAATTTATTTAGTATTAATAATAAATAGTAGGGAATTCTCCAGTGAATGTATACTATTTTTTATGAATTACTGTATGTATCTGTGTACTCACCATAAACAAATAAAAAATATTTAAAAAACAGGTATACTCGTATATATGTTGGACTCACCTAGGGTACATGCCCGGGTAGTTGGGACTTTGCAGTTTGCAGGGCTTTCTGTAGCACTCCTCGTAATTCCTGGTGCAGTAGGTCCCGGGGGAGACCTGGCCACGCTCGAGTGGAACTGTTGGGGTGCCGAACCTGTTGAAAAAAAAATGGATATGTACTTTCAGTATCACCCTGGTATAAGACCACCATCCAGAATCGAAAGGTTGAAATGGCTTTAGCCGTGTTTAATGACCAGATCAGAATTTTCTGGTACTTCCCAACTTTTCCCTTTCCCATATCCTTCCCATCCCCCCTTTCCACAGTCTCGTAACATACTATTGAGGTTTGCGGTAATGCCATAGTCCCTCTGACTTTTGTAGGACTTTTGTGGGGTACACAGTTTTTTTTCAAATATGCTTTAGTTCTACAGAAACACAAAAGCGGTCAGATTAAGCTTTTCGCGAAATCGATCCTCAACCTAGTATGCAACGTATAAGTTGCATATTTGAACGCCAAAAAATATTTTTAAATTAGCCTTGATATATATGTAATAATCGACCACTTTATTTTTCGGTTGTGTGTGAATTTTGATTCAATTGCCAAAAAAAAAGAAACAGCAAACCCTTTCCCATTTTGTGTGGCTGAATCAATCGAGCTGGTGTCGAGTAGGGGTTGCCACGTGCTAAAAAATAATGGCCGGCTGTTTTGTTTCTCGCAGCAAAGTTCAAACAAATAAGGTGTGATTTTCTAATTAAAAATGCTTTCAAAGAGTTAAGGAAAACAAACTGTTCACTTGTACCATTCATTTTCCATCGTTACATATTCCAAATGGCAACTGTGGTTACTCTATTTAGGTATCTTTTTTATTTAAAAGCGAAAACTATATTAAAAAGCAGGTTTTTATTATAAGATTTCATCTCCACAGGGTAGTATTTTAACTATTGAAATGTTATCAGCAATTGAATTTATGTTTCTATTTATTCTTCTTTCACCTGTCCCGTTTTTCTCATTATGAATATAACATGTATTTGTTTCTCTTGGGATTTTCTTTTCACCATGCTTGTAATGCATGTTCTTTGCAAACCGCACTGTCAGTGAAAATCTTTAAGAAACTCTTTCAAGCTAGCTTAACAGACTATGTGTGTCTTCTTAGATTATAGATGGTAATAATGCATATTTACTAACACCCTTGAATCTAAAATGTATACCTCGAAGGCGTTTTTGTATAAATAATTATTTCAATGGTGGAAATATTTGCTAAATAGATTTCTTCATTCTTTACTTGTCTATGATTGAATACATAGATTATAAAACGTCGAATAAAGCAGCGATACATTTTTGTTCTCAAATATTTAATTTCAGTTTCATGGAATTTCAAAGAATATTGTAACCGAGAAAACTGGAAATGCTCAAACTAATCACAAATGAATGTTTTTCAAAGACACCGTTCACACATCAAATTGCCTAATCTAAGCGGTTAGTACGTGCTACCTAATGACAATGATAATAAAATTAGGAAGTCTTATTTTCAAAAGCCTTATAAACATAGCCTGTTCAAAAGAAATGGTGAATTTTGAATTTTCGCGGGCTGCGTACATTCGAAAATCGATTTTTTTTTGTTATGTTGGTACACGTATGTTTATCATATGTTAGCATTATCAGCCATTTTGGATCAGTGGTTTGTTTTTGTCAACTGGAAAGGTTAGTCACGTTTTGGTGTGTTCTTCGATTTTTTACTTTTGAAAAAAATGGATCAAAGAATAAAATTCATGATTTATTTTTCCACAACTTTAGGGACGCTCGTCGTCATTAACATCTTCTCGGCCTTCTGTAAAGCGCTTGTACCACTTATGAACACTTTTTTGAGACAAAGTAGACTCGCCGAATGCCGCAGTCAACATTTTAAGTGCGTTGCAGCACTTTATTCCATTTTCAACGCAAAATTTAATACATATTCCTTGATCCATTTTTTTCAAAAGTATAAAATCGAAGAAAACACAAAAACGTGACTAACCTTTCCAGTTGTCATAAACAAACCACTAATCCAAAATGGTTGATAATGCTAACATATGAAAAACATATGTGTACCAACTTAACAAAAAAAAAAAAAAACACGATAATCAAATGTACACAGCCCGTGAAAGTTCAAAATTCACCTTTTCTTTTGAACAGGCCTCGTAATTTTTGTTTTCCTAGCTGACAGAGATTTATACAAGTTTTCAAGAAGGCACTTACCGAAATTAATTACGCCCAAAAATATTTGTCAAAATTATTGCGAGAAATTCGCATTGAGAAAATTCAGCAATTTAATAATTCCTCGGTGTCAAATTCTGCCCATTAATTGAAAACGATAATGAAAACGCGAAAATACAAGCCTCTGAATTTGTTTGAAAGTGAAATGGGAAAAATAAAACAAATCGCGAGGCATCGGACCCGCTCCACTAGTTTACTCCGCAAATTTCACAAACAATTCTAGGCATCTCTCAGTCAGCGAATTCTTTTCGGGCCGGACTCCAATCGCTGGCTGGATTTTCACAAAAGTGAGAATTATGTACGAGTGCAAGGCGTTGAAACGAAAACCGCTGAAAATATTTCTGGTTTAAATCTTTCGATTGGCTTTGTGTTTCAAATCTATTAAAGTTAAACGGAGAGTTTTGATAAACTGGTATTTTATTTTTTTACCCTTTTTACGATTTTTCAAAGTGCCAATTTGTTAGTTTTTTTAACACTTTAAATTATATATTCGTAAAAACCACTAACTTTGTGGCTTGCCAAATTTATAAATAAAACAGGTAAACATTGTTTAAAACCACTTTTATTTTCAATATTTTGTCGACTGGTTTTGGAAGCACCCTTCCATCTTCAGGACAATATTAAAATTTTAAAATTGACCTGAAGATGGAAGGGTGCTTCTAAAACCGGACGACAAAACATAAAAAAGAAAAGTGGTTTTAAACAAAGCTTGTCTGTTTTATTAATACCTTAAATTATACATATAATGATTATTTGGTTAGATCATTTTCAATTTGATTCTGCTTCCGGTGGATTAAATTAAGGCTACGTTTTACTAGAATATGAAGTATTAGTTTTGTAAATGAGTACGTTAACTCTTAACTGGGAAACTTGTCTGTTTTAGGAAACAGAACTAACTCCATTGTATAATATTTTTGTTCGTTAATTTGTACTGGGACCTAATTTTCACATCTCATATTACGAAAGGTAAGGAAGCTAAAATACTCAAAAAACTGCTGAAAAGAGCGAAATCTGTTTTTACTATGATACCAGTAAATAAAACACAAAAGTTTGATTGTAAAATGACCTTTTTATGAAAATAAACCATGGCAAATCCATGAAAATAATAAAAATTAGGTATCTATTTAACCATTGTAAAAACTATATGATTTTTATCTTGTTAAGAAAATACATTGTGTTTTTGAGTTTTGAACATTTATATCGGCGGACAGGGATAGCGAGGATTCCACCTTGAATTTTTCATACCCCACTGAAAAAAAAATGGTTTAAATATTTAAGAGAAAAAAAAATCAATACCGTTCAGTTTTCAGCCCGTACAGCCTTTGTATAATTAAGCCACTTTTCTTTTATTTGTTCACCTAAAATAGGGAGAATATGAGAAATGGCGCATTAAATTAGAAATCAATTTAGATATAATACTTCTATTCACTTCACCCTATTCTTATTTAAATCTGCGGTGAGCTACGTATCTAATAAATGTTCCTGGAAAATGTTTGGAAGAAACCACTCACATGATATTATTAAAATTGAGATTGATATAGATTGAGAGTATTTCAAAAAGCGAGATTTCTGTTTAAATTTATGTTTTGGATAGATTTCTTAAAAACTTAAACGTAAAATTATCAGATATATTTGATTCAGCACAAGAATTTTAACAACCTTGAACCAGTGGTACTATGAAACCTCTAAATTGTGGAGTTATATGAGAATGAAAGGATGGAAAAAAATAACAAAAAGGTTGAAAAATAATTTGCCATTCAAAAAATTGTTTGCTTCAAGTAACATATCAATTTGATACTGAGAGTATCTTCCACTTTGGTACCATGTGCAAGTAACAGGTAGGTACTTTATTCGTTTTTTAAAATAAACCCTTGTTTTATTGATTTTGCTTCACCAGATTTCAAACCCCCGACCTCTGGATCCAATTTCAAAAAACCGACCGCTCCGTCATGGAGGTCATCAATTACTTAGGTCAGATGTTATTTCCTTACTAAAAATAATAATAACTCAACAACTCAGGTTTTCCACTGACATATTTACCAATAGATGATTTATATCGTCTTTGTGGAATGTATTGTTGACAAGTAATTTACATGGCAAATGAATGTTTCCTAGCATTGGTCGTTAGCTTAGCAAACAAAAGGTAAAAGGTAATGACGTAACTTTTACAGTTTTCGTAAAACGATTTGTGTAATCTATATGATCTAATGTATTTTTGTAAAAAGTATTTGATATAATTGAATGGTAGTTTTGTGTTTTGTCGTTATAAAATAATCAAAGCCTTGCCATATTATGTCTAAGCTTCTATCCATTTTAAACACTTGATTACTTTCGACCGGTCTGGTTTCACCCTACTAAAAGCTTCTTCAAACTGAAGTTATTTACTTATACGATTATATTATTCTTATACGAAGATGAGCAAGCAAAAACTATCTAAAATATCGAATTTCGCAACCCTTGTAATTAACAATAATAGAAGCCATATAGAATCACGAGACCATATTAATATCGTATTTTTTGTAAACTAAAGTCTCTAACTATTCACTATAACATGAAGATTTATTAAAATTTGTTTTCAACATTTAATAAATGTTACTTCTTTTTCACTCTCAAAAAAACACAGGTTTGGTTTCAAAATTATTCAGCATCATTTGTTTTACCGTAAAGATAAATTATGTTAAAAAAAATCTAAATAGAATCTGTTAGAAATAACAGAGGTTTATGATGCCTTTAACGTGTTAAACGTGAAAAGGGAGTAAGTCGGTTCGATATGTCTTACTACTTATCAATTCTCTTATCCACCGATCAGTTGACTACCTGTATAAATGTTTCTTCAGTTGAAATAAAACAGCCTGAAGACGCCCACAGAAGCTTGAAACCTGAACACTCGCTACAAAGGATGTCTAAAAACTAGCGCATAGCGTTTTCAATCATAATGTTTCGATGAATTTCCATCGCTAGTTTATAGTTTCAAAAATAGACACATTTTTTGGTTTTACATAAGTACAATTTTTAATATTTTCACAGAAAGCAATCACTTTGTAGTTTGACATCTTAAATAAAAATGTAATAATAACTTTCTATTAGACCACAGCTTTAATTTATTTATTTTGTGACCGACGGTTTTCGCTTAGTAATAATAATAATAAAAAAATAGTTGAATTTGTGCCGGTAGTCCAATATTAGGTATACTTCCCGCAAACTCATAAAAAATCTCATTTTTCTTTTATCACCTTCTCAGTTGACGTTTTGCCTCTTTCATTTCAAATTATCTGTCTCTTTCTCTCTGTTCCTTTGTTATAATTTAAATGTTATTCTTTCGTTTTCTTACTGTTTTATTTTATTTTATATTGTTTTCTCCTTTTGTATGTACGAGCATATAACAACTCTCTATGTTTTTTTTGTTTAATTTAATTTTGTACCATGATGATGCTTAGGCTAAGCGTAAAATTAAATTAAAATCTGTGGTCTTGTAAAGTTATTTTTTCATTTTCATTTTATTCTGTTCCCAGTTTTATAAAATTGTAATCCGCGTTCTTAAATTTTGTTATTTGTTTTAATATTCATTTTCATTTTCTATTTTTAATATTCAAATAAAGTTTTGAGAGAGAATACTTGGTCTATAAAAGCTCATAGATAACAGATACTAGTTGTAACATTTCTAGGAAAACAAACACAAGTACATTTTCATTTTAGTATTGTCTGACTATGAAACAGCATAATTATAACGATTCATCCATGACTTAATCCGCATATTGCAAATACATACCTCACAATGGCTTCCATCTGGGAGACGAACTTGTATCGCAGTTTGAAGTCGAAGGGTGCACTAGGGCGAGAGTGAAACAGCTTCACGGAGACTGTGACCGTAGAGGTTTCGCTGTAATACACTGCATAACCCGATGAGGAGCCGCACCACGACCCACCTGGATACAGAAGAATATATTCACATCACAACGTTTTTTTTTTTACTAGTACATTAACTTGACTATTTGGGCCTGCATTGAGTGTTATATGAAGTTTTATACTTGTTAAAAGTAGTATTGAATGAAGATTGAGGGCTTTGATTTTAATATTTTTTCTTATATATTATAAATGTTGTCCTATTTTTGTCATTGCTTCATTTAGTATTATGTATGTGCTGTTCTTTTTCTATTGATCTTTTTTTCCATTTTGTGTTTTGTATTTTTTTGTAATTGGACTTTAGTCCGTTAGTTTGTAAATAAATAATGGCTTTGATAGCCGAAACGACTACCACACGACAAGCACCGATATAAAACAATATGTATGTGCTTAACAAAGACACTGATATTAAAAATACATATTAAATAATTCTAACAAACGGTAACTAAATAATATTTTATAACAGTACAATATCACAATGGAGGATTTTCATAGCATGCAGACTCATTGTTCCACGTAACGTAGATGTCAGATTTGCTACATAACAGTAAGGGAGGTGGTACATTTCAGCACGCTTTCTAGAATGAGAAAATACCTGTGAATGGCCTCCCGAGCTCGGATAGCTGCATATAGCCATCCGGGCAGCCGTCCAAAGCAGAAGGTTCGTATCTGCCCACATTGAAGGCGTCAAATATTAACTGTGAACAAAGAAAGACGACACGTAAGTGCACTGGGCTTGGCCATTTGGTTAATTAAAACACGTCGTTATTCTGTAAGTTAACATTCGAAGTTCGCCAATTTGGAAAGTTCTATGGTAACTAGTTAACATCTGCATGTTATGTTTTAGTATTGTATTATAGTCGATTTGAAAGTAAAGTCGAACTTGTGAATACGACAATGTGGAATACGACAAAGTCTTTGTTCGTTAGTGAGCATTATTAAATTTATAATGAGCTATTATTTCGGCGACATTAACGACATCTTTATTGTTTTATCAAAGAAATCATTAGGTCTATCAACTATTCAATTTTATTGAGTTAAATGTTAAGCGCATGGCAATACCATTTTTTTTCTTGGTATTAAATTAGTTCAAAGAAATCCTCTAAACAGTGTTTTGCATGAATAAACAAATCGTGCTATAATTACGTGTAATATTTTCACACTATTTTTGAAATTAGCTTTTCGCTCGTAGAAACTAAGTATACTAGTATAAAATCATTTTTTTCTAAAGAATATAATAAATCAGTCGATAATTCAATATGCGCAAGGAAGAACGGAATGAGAAAATAAAAATTTGATTATGCAGAATTGTTTTCTTTAAATACATATACATCAAGGAAAAAAAAGATATGTCATAAAATAAAATAATGTGCTACTATTTTTAAAGAGGGATATGTGACATATGAAATGAAAACAAGATTCGTAAATTGAATATAATGACATCATTATCGTCATCAATGAACTGTAAAATGGCAATCGAATTTCTGGAAGTCTACTATAAACTTATATAAGAAACGTTATTAATTTTTGGAAGGACGACAGTTTATTCTTATTTTCTTTCTTGAAATTAATTATTTGATTGCGCAATAGTGGAATCAGAATGAAAATATTTTCCTGCAATATCTTAGCTTACAATATACAATTTAGATATCAATACTTGTAACTTGTATTGATTTGATTTTTTTTCAAATAACAAACACCTTCTAAAATTTAAAACGCTTTTCATTTTGAATATACAAATCTTAATTCCTAGGCTATGTCTTATCAATACTACATATAATACGTGGCATATTAAAAAAAAGTTTTATGTACCGAGATAACATACAGAAACATTACCTGGCAATACATAAGAAAGAGATATACTCGTAATTCCAGAAGAGGGGTAGGTAAACAAAAATAAAATTGCGGAATAATTTTGTTAAGATATTAATTATATTTCCTTTTTGTTTTCCAATTTTCTTCAGATACAAGCAGCTATCTTTGAATTGGTATGCCAAGCTCTAACCGAAGACGGTTGCTTACCTAGATAGTGACTTACCTAGAAGTCTAACGTAAATAAAAATGGATGGTCTATCCAAAACACTTTATAGGTGGGCAATTGTTTGAGATTAATGTTCGTTAGAAAATAGAATATCGTCGCTGGAAAAGCAAAAGGGCTTAAGCGACAATTTGGTCAAAAATGAGTTTGAAATATGCGGTTTTGATCATTTTTTTCTGCGTCGAATGCTTTGAATTTTGTTTGATTCTTAAGAATTGTGTGGCCCTTCAACCATTTAAATACTTTCACCGTCTGAGAGAAGGTTTGACTCAAGCGACAAAAGTTTGGGACTTTTTTTCAGCCTTTTGTCATTTCAGGTAACTCAGTGAGAGCATTGAGTAACCTGATTTTTTTTTCAAAATTCAACCAGATACTGAAGATTTATACATTTTATAATTACTAAGTGCTCTGGTGTAAGCTTCCCAAAATGGCGCTTCAGCCCTTTTGCCTTTCCGGCGACGATACACTTTAAAATATTGGGCTTAATGCAGCTTGAAATAGCTTCATCCATAATGAGTCACTAACTATAGATCTGATGAGGAAGATTCTACCAAACCTTCTTTTCCACTTCTCCCCCAACCCCTCCAACAGGGCTTTTCGTGTCAAAAAAACTCTCCAAATGGGGACACCATTGTCATCAACTCCAAAGTGTTACTTTTGTGTTAAATTTGCATTAAAAATAAATAAATGTCTCAGAGAAGATAAAATGGAAGTAAAGAATTTAAATATAAATGGCACTAAGAACACCTATCATACTTTTGTTTCCCTTTTTTGAAACTTAAATACATGGACTTGGAAAGTTTGTGGAACAAACTAACGCCTCAAGCGCTTTCTGTAACCATTGTTCATAAACATTTCATGTTATATGGTGATTAGGTATTGCAATGGTAAAGCACTATCCACCCAGTACTGCAATGAAAACGTAAATAAAATAAATAAACCTTAATACCTGCAAATATATAGGTCAAATAATAACCAATTGGTTGATTGGCTTGGAGAGAGGGGAATCCAAAAATTTACCAAAGAACATTGTTTAAACAACAACAGAACATGTCACCCCGCTAGTATATGGGGTTCTATTTGATAATTTTTGATTTTCGATTGAAGGGTTTGTTTTTCTGCCTGCACTTATTTGCTTACTGGACAGCATAATATTTTTTTTTTCATTTTTGTTGTTTGTGACACATTGTTTCTTAACTTGTAAAATCCTTTTATTTGCATTTACAGTAGCTTCTGTTATTTTTGTAATCAGGCTGTAAAGTACCTACCAAAATATTAGTTGCAGTGAAATTTCAATACCGTTTGCTTTTTGTATTTTTATATTTTCTTTACCTGCCTTCATAATGTATTAAATATCTATTGACTATCGTTAATCCTCAATACTATAGATACTTATTTTTCATAACCTTATGCGAACACAGGTGTGACACGTCGCGTAACGAATGTTTTTGTTTCTTTAGAACAGGCAATCTGCCTAGCTAGGAACTAATATCGACCGAACAAAAACATAGCAGCACTTGTACACATTTTAAAATATTACAATTATTATAACAAAATGTACTTACTATTATGTTCTTTTCATAAAAATTGTTTGTAACTATTGAAATAAATAATAAATAAACTTTATTGATAATTTTACAAAAGGTTCACAAATGTGGGTTAAGCAAATAGAATATGTGAATGTGTGGCGTTCCATCCTGTCTGTCTACCATCAACATTTTACGATACCCACAACGGGGCCACAACGAACATGCAGAAAATAATGTGAAACAATTTGCGTACGTTGCCAAGAATAATGACCGAGCACAAAACTGTTACTGAATGTAACATGAACTAATATGTTCCACTAGCATTTAATTTGATTGGAAACGTCACCACAGTGGCGTATTTAAAACCCGGTTACACAAGCCCCTCTCTAATAAGCCCAACCCAAACATGACGTAAACAAAAGTCATATAATCCAAAGGAATACTACGTAGGTACTTGTGATTACTACGTTTAAATTTAATAGGTATAATATAATTTAACAAAGTCGCAGATCTAACAGATGACAATATAATTTGTTAGCCATTAAATCCTGTTCCAATGGTCTTAAAGAGAATTAAAAGGTGGTAATACTCTTATAGGCGACAACGGGCATTCAAGTCCAAGAGGAGAAAATAAAAGTACTTGTTCACTTGACTCAAACAACTAGTGTTTAGTCTTGTTTCTCTGCAGGAATCATATCTATGAACCGTTTGTCATCATTTTCTTCCATCATTTTTATCTGTAATTGTAGCTTGCACTTTGATGGAAGACTTTTATACGGAGAATTGACAGCCTCCGTGGTCGAGTGGTAAGACGCTCGACTACAGATCCAGAGATCACGGGCTCAAACCCGGCGTGTACAAATATATTTTTTTAAACTAATATGTGTCACAACACATTTCATCAATATAAAATTATATATAGTATATTTACACGTTCCAAAGTGGTAGATACTAGTATCGCCCGTGTAAAAGACTACAATTCAGAATCGCAACGTTGCCTAAAATGGCTTTAGACGTGTTTGTTGACCAGATCTGAATGGCCAGGTACTTTTTCTCTTCCTCTACCTTATTTCCTACCCTTCCCACTACCTTGAGCCTCAAAATATACCCCAATTGTGGATGCTATAGCCTAACTCGCTCTAGACGGTTGGAAGTAGTTAGCACTCTAGTGCGGTATTAGCTGTAAAAAAAAAGAAAAAAACAGTTGTCTGTGGCAAATCTGATATATTTCCTAAGAAAGCGTGCAAAATGCATTTTTACAATCAATCGATTTTCAAAAATCAATTAGCCTTATCAAATAAAAATTTTAAACAAAAACATTTTTGTTTTAAATCCATTGGATTTTGCAGCATTTTCAAGGTTATTATTTGTAAAAAAAAGTTTTCTTTCCTTTTGAAAGTATCAATGGCGAGTAGGCCGGGCGACAATTCAGTTTGGAATACTCTGGTTTGGACGATGGAATTTATTTTACCCACAGCCGGATAAAACTTATTTAGGCTGCAGGCTATTAGTAGTTTAGGAAAAAAGGTTGAAATTATAGCTTAAGTGAAAAAAATGGCCTAAATTTGCTGGGCTAGGCTGCTAGGTTAAGCCTTTTTTTTAAACCTGAAGATTAATACGTCTCCGATTTTACCGACCGTATTGAGATTGTATTTCCTGAGCTTATTCGGTTTTAAGCTCTCTTCCATGTTTATCCTTTGACGGGACAAAAATAAAAATTAAGATCACTGAATTACACGTGACGCAGTGAATGTTTAGTCGAACGCAGTATTTACACATGTGCATTGCTTTAATAAAGAAAATTCTTGCGAAACTTAAAGAAGTAGAAAAATCTTTCAGTTGTTTCGGTTTTTAACGAACCGATTTAAAAAAGAACACGCAGTAAGAAAATTTCGAATATTCAAAACATAAAAGCAAATTCACACACTTCTTATCTCTTTATCATCAATGACGAAAAGTGAGCGTTAGCAAGACAAAATGCAGTTTCTCAGTGACTTTTGTTGAAAGTTTACAACATTTACAACAATTACTTGCATTGTTCGAAATTTAAATCCGGATTTTTACTTAAATTGAAGCAAAAGTTAAGTATGCGATCAGGAAGTTATTTTATAATATCTTTAAAAAAATTCTGATTTGCAAAGTATTTTTTGCGTGGCCTATCGGTTAGTTGCCAATGCTGCAGTTACCTTTACAATTAGTTAAGAATTTTGTCTAAAACGGAGTCAAACTAATACTTGAACTAATTGGTAGTACTCTCAAAATTCCATTAAAACTACCTTCGATAGTGGGAAGTAGGAACTAAGGTATTAAAAAACCTCAAAATTATCAAGGAATCTATTTTACGACAGGTAAAAACGGATTCAATGTGAAAAAAACTTTTTTCAACCCTTTCGTCATTTGAAAGCAGATAAAAGCTCGCACACATCTTTAGAAATGTATGTTTGTATCCTCTGAGAGGTTTAAGTAAAACCTTCGGCAGAGAAAGTGCGCCAACTTTATGGTGGCAGTAAATGTTCCGTGAACATAAAATACGCCACCGCCCTTCTGCCAGGAAGAGTTTACAACAACTTGAGCATACGACACTTCACTGTCGATGGGATTGAAAAAAGTCTTGACATTCAATAAGTTCTGTATATTACTACACCCAAATTCCTTTTTATGTTTTTTTTATAAGTTTCCTTCTCTTGCTTTCAATATCAACTATTGACAAAATCCTAAATAGCATTGTAAGTTATTTTTAAATGATTTCAAACCTCATTTTAACTAGTTTTTAGCCAAAATTTCAACACTTAACAATATAATGATAATGAAATAATATTTTTTTTGTATAAGACCACACATACTGTTCTCTTATTTTATTATTTTATTGTGTTCTCCCTCTGTATGTTTGAGAATATATAACCACACACTGTGTATTTTTTTGTTTAGTTCAATTTTGTACCCTGATGATGCTTAGACTAAGCGGAACCGGTCAGCCATAAAAATTCAAATTAAATCTTGTACGAAGTTATTATTTCATTTTCATTAAATACGTTAAACCACAAAGTGATAGTTTTCAATGAAAATACTAAGCAATATGTTTTTCTTAGCTATGTAACAATATTAAAATATGACTTTTGTCTTATTTTATTGTAAAAAATAGTTGTTTCACAGCTCCATAGCTCATGATATAAATGATTTTGCATACTTTAAAATTATTTGGTTTACCTAGAAATTTCAGACAAAAAAAGACGTGCAAATTTCATGACGCGAGAGCACACAGTTCGAAAGTTATTAAGATTTTCTGATTTATAGTTACTCATAAGATATGGTACACTATTTTTCATATCAATAAATATAATATTGGATTTTGATTTGCATGTAAAGCATTTAATATAAGTAATTTTTGAAAATAAATTCTAGTTTTTTTTTTTTATATTTCGTACCTAACGCGATGTGAATTCTCGAGCCGTCTCCAGCGATAAATACGAATGTGTAGGACAAAAGACAAAATAATGTAAATATTTAATATAGTGTAGCCGTCGCGAAATCTTTGAAAGTTACCTTAAAGTGTGCGCAGTTTTTCGGTATTTCGGCATTCTTTCAGAATTTATATTCCCCGCCGTATAAATCCGCACTTAGGAAAGGTGGGCAGATTCCTCTAGTCCGTTCGGGATACAATGGCGTCACGGGATATAACGCGAAAACTACAAGTTTATACACACTTGAGTGCTGGATAAAGTCTGTTCGGTGGCGCCGGTAATGCGTTCATAAACATAAAACGGGGGAGCAGAGGAGTCCTTAAATATTTCATCATTCCCGCAGTGGCCGGACCCTCCGCCCGCCCACTCGCCACACAAAGAAATATCTCTATCGGAAAATGAATCGTATGAGGTATAGACTATTTAATATTGGATCCCCTAAGCCGAGACCATCCACGGGAAATTTCGTGATTGGCATAGCACGTAGGACGAAGACCTGGAAAAACTGGGAGCAGCCTGAACTCGACACACTCCAAAATGTTAATTTTGTCTGATAATGGTTTACATTGAGAGGTTTAGACAACATATCGTCGCCGGAAAGGAAAAAGGGATGAAGCGCGATTTTGGGAAGCTTACACTAGCACTTTAAAGATTTAAATCTTCAGTACCTGGTTGGATTTTGTAAAAAAAAGTCAACTCAACGCTCTCACTGAGTCGCCTTAAGCGACAAAAGCTATAAAAAAGTTCCAAGCTTGTGTCGCTTGAGTCGAGCCTTCTCCCAAATGGTAAGCATATTTTAGATGGCCAAATGGCCACACAAGTCTTCAGAATCAAAAGAGATTCAGAGCATTCGATTGCGAAAAAAGAACTGCTCAAAACTGCACATTTGACTCTATGTTTGACCAAAGTGTCGCTCAAGCTCTTTTGCCTTTCCAGCGGCGATATAATAACCACTGTTTTTTTTTTACATACGCCGCCAGTTTTGGGGACTATGATGTTGATTGTTGATTGATTGAAACGGAAAGCAATGTTGCTGCTTCTTGACCATTGTTCTTTTGCAAAATTTATTAAAATTATTTTCCTGACTGCATCTACATTCATTATTATGATTTGTCAATTAATTTGTGTTAACTACCTTCTCTGATTATTTCATTGTAAACGCTTTAAATTTTTTGGGCGTTATTTTTCTTCCACGATATTGAATTGAATTATTAGATTTGATGAATCTTACAAGAACGGCTCTACAGATAACGCAAGAAAAATCATTTAATCAAAGATAGCGTAAACGTGTTATGATCAAAATCTTGTTTGGTAGAAGATTATTTTAAATACATAGTAGATAAAAAACAAAATTAAAAAAATTATATTTCTCTTTCAGATTATAAAATAGAAAATAAATTAAATGTAAAAGAGTTAGTAAAAATATTTTTTTATTTCATTTACAAATTAAGTGAGTTGTTAAAAAAATAACCTTTTTATCTGTATTTGTAGGAACTTGGATATTAAAAAACATTATAAATATAACAAATTTATTTTTAAGTATTAACTAATAAAAAAATAACAAAAATTACCTGAACAATGTCCCCGTGAATATGTCCGTTTGCCGTGAAGGTGAGGTGACAAAGAAAGGGCAGACGGCCCTCTATCGGCTTGCCCAGCTTCAGCTCGTAGGTCTTCCCAACATCACCGTAGTAGGTACGGTTGCATACTGAAAAAAATATAAATTTAACCACACAAGATTCGTTTGATTAAATTGATATCAACTGTGTTTAGAGGAAAGGCGTTATCCCACTTTTTAGCAAGGAAATTTAGACCTTAGTGATAACATTACGGTCATGCTTTTATTCTTGACACCTGATCATAATTTGATCGAATGGTGAAACGGGCCGTGATTCGGTGGTCAACGGGGGCGATTATTTAAAGTTGCAGTGGTAAAAAATCATAATGTCGCCAATCATCGATTTGTGACAGTGTAAAATGTTACATTTGTTCAAACCACTAGGCAGTTTATTGAAAAAATGTGGAGTAACGCATTTCACCTAAACAGAGTCAATATGTCAAAGAAATTGAGTCTTTCCTCCATTTGAAAACATTTTTATTTTTTAACGTATATTTTAGTTGAAATAATATGCACTTTCTGGAATAGGATACTAAATTCATCGAAAATTAAATTAAAAAATGTTGGGTTCAATTTTGAGGTAATTTTCCTCATTAAAATGTTCATTCACACACAATTGAAATAATCCAACGTAATTATTTAAAAACATAATACGTAAATTTTAGAATCGTTAATTCTATACAATGCCTAGATTATGATTAGTTATTGGATTCTTTAAATTTAATCAAATTGTCTGAACGTAGAATTATTTTCGATTTAACGTGCTTATTTTAAAATTATTGATCACATGTTTTTTTACCCCTGAATTGATATATTTAATTGCATTACGTGTTCCTGGCAGGACAATTATAATACATTATCTACCATATCATTGTGACAATTCTGTTTCAACCTCGCAATATTATACTCCTTTTCGACGAATTCAACTTCTAGGAAACAAATACTCCGTTGTTGTTTACGTACTATTTTATTGCCTAATAATGTATGTCCCGTTTTTTCTCTGTTGCTTTTTTTCCTATTTCGCGTTTTGTATTTTTTTCTTAATTAGACTTTAGTCCGTTTGTTTATAAATAAATATTTAGTACGTCAATATCACAATATAAGCATACCTAAGTACAGTTTTTTATTTATTTAGTAGAGCTAATTTATTTGACGAAACTATTTAACTCTGGAAAGATTGTTTAAAAATATTTTTAAACAATCTTCTAGATTTTGCAGATATTGTGTAGTAAATATCGGTCACACTGCCTAGTGTTTATTTTGGGAGCAGTTCAGAAAGGTTTTTTTTAATATTTATTGTGTTAAAGCATATTTATATTTTATTTTTTATAGAGAATACCGCACGGGAGTCCCGACTGCTCCCAACCGTCTAGAGCCATCGATACTATCGCATCCCCAATTGGGGTATGTTGTGAGGTTGAAGGTAGTGAGGAGGGGAAGGAGATAGGGAAAATGAAGGTTGGGAAGTACCTGGCTATTCAGATCCGGTCACTAAACACGGCAAAGCCATTTCGGGGAACATTTCAATTCTGAATGGTAGTTTAAAATTAACTGAATAAAATTTATTTTTATTTAATGAAAAATAAATAATAAATTTGTATAAGACCACGCTTTTATTTTATTTTTTATGACCGACCGGTTTCGTTTAGTCTGAGCATCATCAGGGTATAAAATTTAACTAACGGTCTGTCATAAAAAAAATTATATATCCGTGGTCTTTTACAAAGTTATTATTTCATTAAATATGGCAAACCACAAAGTGATTGCTTTCTACGAAAATACTACTAAATTTGTTTGAAAACGCAAAATATACACATTTGATATTAATCATTTAAAATAATATAAGTACGTTAAGCACGCGAAAAATAGCCTTTTACAGAGACTAGAATTCGAATGAACCTTTTTACAAATGTTTTTAATATAACGATATACCACCATCAACACCTTTTCAGCCAGCATTCATTATATTTTGAAACGCCAGACTGGTGATAAATTTATTTGTGGTTTGATCACTGCAACCATAAGCAAAGTATATTCAAACATTAAAAGTTGCAATATTGCAAACAAATATATACTCAGGCCAGCCAAGATCCTTAAGTTGCTAGAATTACAATACACCTTTTCGTGAGCCTCTAGTATTCAAATAAAAAGGGCAAAACCCATCGAAATTCAAATATCAATCAAAGCCTCCATCGCACATCATAACCTCTGAGTTATTCTTCTCTCGTAATTCTATACTTCTCTTAAAATATTCGTATTGAATATTCAACAAAGAAAATAATTCCAGTCCACTGATTTTAAAAGCGGGTATAAAAAAATGACGTGCTATCGCAATATTATAATATACGAGTCGGACGCGGTACATGGAGCTGTTTCGGTAAACTAATTGAAATATTTTCTTCTTGCGGGTATGTGGGTTTTGTTTGAAGAGGACGGGAACGTGTTAGCCTTTGAATATTTATATGAAAAGGGTTCTGCCGCAATCAATGGTCACCCTTTGATGGTCGTTCCATGGGGAATTGAAGCATAAAACAGGGCAAAACGTAATTTTGAATAGGTTCCCGTAAGAAGTTAAGCGCATATTGTTTGCCATCGGCTCATTGTCGACCATAATTAGGGTCGCTGCCTTCCTGTGTGAAACGGCGCCTGAGCAAATGAATAATAAATAAAAGCATTGTATTTTTCACAAAATGGTTAGCGATCAGACTACATTTTACGTGGTAGCGTAAAAAAAATATCTCCTTAAAATATTCCCTAATATCGTAACCAATACAAAATGATAAGAAACTGAGGACCTATTTTTTCTAAAAAAAACATCAGTAAGATTTGTCATGTGAGAGTTTTGTTGTGATCTTTCTTTCTTGTTACATGCGTCCTTTGTGAGAAACAGGGAGCCGTTACAACGATAATATTGGTTATGTATAACGTATATGTCAATAATAATATTAAATAAATTATAAAGAATCTCCCAGGTACACGAATATTACCCAAGACATCAGGACAACCTAGTATTATGGTAAAATAAAATAAAACAAACGGCCCTAAACGAAGCACTTTATATGGGGAGGATAAAATTATTAATTGTCTACGTGAGGAAAAAGGAAGACAATGGTGAAACTTTCTTAAATTAATTCTAGACTTGCAAAAAGTAAAAAATCCTCCGTAAAAATTAAATTGAATAGTTTTACCCATGAAGCCATCTATTTTCAACTGTGTTTGAATAGAACTTTGCTCACGAATATAAAGATTGTTGGTAAAAATAATGGAGAAAATAATAATATTAACAGTTCTCAAGGAGTATGTGATTGTTAAAAATGACGCTCAGTAAAATAGTTCCTACTACCATCATAATAAGCGGAAAATGTTTCTTGTACACCGATGGAGGATTTAGCTAGCAGAGGAATTGAATCCACGATGCCCGGGTGGGATTCCGACGCGTTTGTCCACTCAGGAATTAAAATATGTATACATGGAATATATAGCCTTTCCAAGTTCACAGAACAAAAGAGACATATTTTTATTATTAAACTACAATATTTTTCCGTTCATTTAAAAAAAAGTATTAAAGTGTGGACATTAAAAATATTCCTTTTTCAATATTGTAGCCGTTGGGTTTAGCTAACATAGATGGCGTTAATGGATTATTAGTTTTAGGTCTAAAAAGTCATAAAATATCAAATATTAACGGTCGGTAAACAAAGTTGTCCAGGTGAATATGTTCACCTTGTCAATGTGATCGATATAGTACAACAAAAGCTAACAATTTGAGGAAAAATTGTTATGTAGTTTAAATAATCTCTGCATACTACGCTGGTTCACCATACTTCCATAAACTCTTTGATGAAATTGTCATCGAAATAAATTAATCTAGCAATCCCATTAATAACAATTTGGTTAAAAAATGTTAAAACAGAAATACGATCTCCGTGCTGAGCAGTTAAGTTCCTCTGCTACGAATCCAGAGGTCGCGAGTTCGAATACCAGCGTGCGTAATTAAAGTTTATTTAATGAACATGTGTTTTTTCACATTAAATAAATATAAAAAAATGGTTTGACGTATGTTTGAGGATTGTTCTGCATTGGTGGATACTCTCAGTATCGCTCTGGAGAATAAATTTAGCGGTGTTTTGTTTTCACCTTCCTCTTCTTACTCCCTTCAGTCTGACAATACACCACAATTGGGGATGCCATAGCCCAACTGGCTTAGAGCGGCTTGGACTTCTGTACGGTATTCATAACAATAAATAAGATAAAGATTTTTAATATTTAGAAAACAACAGAAATTCAAAATATATAGATGGATACGAATGCAAAGGCGTGGAAAGCACATCTTATTTTTAATTATTCCTCTCGAAGATTGAATGAGACAATATCTGAACTTATCTAATTACAAGATCCTTATTAATTGTACCCAGCTGGTGTAAGTCGACGATTACATTTATCTTGGACAATAGATATACATAAATTAAAGCTCTATCTGGTGAAATTAAACGAAGGGGCTGGGACGTTATCACCAATTATTTAGTCTAAAAATAAGTTTATAGTTTTGAGTATGTTTTCATTATTTCTAAAACAGAATTCTATCTAATATTATATTAGTAAAATATATAATCCAATATTAAAAAAATAACACATTTTACTTCAAATGTTAACTACGGCATTACTGACAGGATGTAATTTAACTTGCCAGGACAAAAACTGCTAAATTTTGTTTCTACCGAATTGAAAATAATAGTTCCCTAAACCACCTTGTTTTAAATTAGTACCAATTTTAAAAATAGCCTGCCAAAGTAAGCCGTAATGGACGCATTTATTAGATAAAAGGATATAAATAATCATCTGTTAAAATATATTAAAAGTAGGTACTTTATTGCTTGTCTAGATTTAAAAATATTATTTTTATAATTCGATAATTTTTTAACGCATACTTCCGTTTCCATTTTACGTTTGTCACACTAGTACGTACGTATGTACGCATAATAAAATCATATTGTTTAATGCATAGTGAGCAACCATTATTCGCATATAAGTTACGTATGTATTCAATATTACAAGTAAAATTAATATAGATTTTTTTAAATCATTCTAAAAACTATAATATTATATAAATTGTATTTTGCGTACTCTATCCAGGCATTGGATAAGATTTCTGGGAGTCAGTAAACAAGGTGCTATTTAAAGGTTTTTTCACTCTAATAACGTAACATTTTTTTTCAATGATATATAGAATTACAATGGAACATATAGGCATTAGCAACAACCGGTAATAAGATATGAAGCTGATATTACACTTTGCCTAGAGAACATTAGAAAATAATAATCACTAAAAAAATACATTTACGAAGCGCAATTTCTGATATTTCACCCTCGTTACATTCTTTTAATCCCTTAAAGTTTGAGATATAAAATAATTTAAAGAAGTTTTATTTATTTTTGCCATTTATCAATTTAAATGTATTTAATTTTGTTAAGAATACACATTAAAGTCCTAGAGGAAGGAAGATGTTTTTGGAAACGAGTCAGCTTCTAAAAACACAGTGACTAAAGATACAATACAAATATATAAAAATATACAGTTTCCTTTTTTAAATTTCCAAGGCGAAGCGAAGCGTGTTTTTCAGTGTGTTTTTACTTTGTATCGACTTAATTATCGTATTAAGGTACTGATTTCTAACCTTGTATATTCAACATCAATGTATTTGTATCTTAAGTGTCTTGGTAGGTACTGAGCAATTGACTAGATAAATTAATAGCGTGTACAAATATATTTGTGTACGTTATGTAAACAATAAAGCACGATCATTTAATATCTGGAATCAGAAGGTCGTTTGTACGTAAGTACATAAACTGACTTTAATTAATTTTATTTTCCGACTCTGATTTAACTTTCCAAGAAGGAACCGGAGAGTTATGATAAAATAATAAAGCGCTGATTAAGTTATCGTGTTGGGTACCTGCGGAAAAAAAACTTTATAATTGACTTCTAGAACCTGAGTACTATGGATTTGGCTCTCTTCGTGCAAGAACATAAAGATCTACACACCTATCTGTACAGTTGGAGGCGTTGCTTCTGTTGATATTATTTTAATGCAAAAAAAGTTTCTAAATTATTTGGTCAATTCTTAGAAAAGTAACTTTTTTTATTGTCTTACCACTTACTGATGGCATATGAAAGATTACGCCCAGAGTAAATAAAGTGAGTATTCGTATTTTACGCTTGTATTTTTAATTTTTGGGATCCAGTGAAGAAGTAGAAGTAACGAAAAGTTACCAATCAAAGGTTTCCTCTAAGGTAGCAGAGCCTTATGCCCAGCATGAGAGGTATAGTAGCTAGTCAACCATTCATACTGTCGTTCTCAAAAATAGTCTCAGGTATTTCTCCGAAAGTAATATAAGGTTATTTTCCATCTTCGCCTTTCCCCCGCAGAATATTTTTTGTGGCTATTTTGCTGTATTTTTAACATAAATAGGGGGATTTTCCTTATAAACAGACCCAAATAAGGTCTTACAACTTTTAGCACTGATATGTAAAGGCCAGTATTGGGTTAGATTTAGGACATTGACAAATCCGGGCCAAAAGTAATCCCATCGATTCCTGCCTACATTTGTGTGTCTAGGATCAAATCTGACATGGGGTTTTAAAGGGATTATAGCTTGTTTCGAAATGCTTTTTAGTACCGCATTCCGGAAAATCTTTTTTTTTAAATTTAGTTCTAAAAATCTTAAAAGTCCTACTGAAGTAAGAATATTGTTTTTAGAATAGATAATTAAGTATGGTAATTTAAAAATGTTTAAAAAAAGGATATAGTTGGAAATTTTAGTGGACTTACAATAGAACTAGTTTTTTTTATTTGTTTTTCATTATTAGCGTTTTTTTTTAATTTTGGCAAAAACATTTTTTTGCACAATGTTTTGAGAAAAACCACCTAGTGTGCTTTACAAAGCTAGAACATAACTTTTAAGCCAAAGTTAAATCTTTCTAAAAATACTAATAGCAGTTTTATGTTATACGAAGAATTTTAAAATACGAAGAAAATGGGATTTATTTCGCATTTTTGCTAATGTTGTTCGGAAATATGGTTTTAAATTGTATTGTTGACTAATAATTTTTTTTGGCAAGTGTATTAATTATTTATGAATACAATTTTATTATTTTTGGATACTTACAGAAGTTCATTATGCGCGCAAGTACAGTGACTTATTTGATGGAACATCCCACACTAAACGCTGTGCTCCAAATATCTGGGAGACGATTTACTCGTATTAGCAAAAATAATAAATTGGGAAAATGGTAGCTTTAATTGCATGAAGCTAAGAAGTAAACAACCACACAAAGTCATGGCACAAACTTCCATTAAAACACTCATTTTATATTTTTAATTAAAGATTCGTAAAACACCTTCTATACAATTGGTTGGTTGCAATTTTATTTCTGGAATGTTCAGAGTTGAGTTTGAATATGAGCATCCCCGGAACTCCGCAGCGGTTCATACGTAGTATGGGGTGAATAGTAAAATTTGTGTGGAGGGGGTAAGGGGGTGGGCGGTTTTCGTAGGACAAGGGTGGGGGGGGACAAACTAGGGGGGAAACGAAAAACAGATCTGAGAAAGAGCATTTTATAGATTCTGCGGACCTTTGCGATTAAGAAAAAATAATAAATCTTTACACCTAATTGTTAAAGCAAATGAAGAGATTTGAAAATTCAACAATTTGGCGAAGAAGATCAAAGGTTTATCTGAGGAATTTAAAAAAATCTAAGCGAGTTTATTTTAAGTGAAGAACCAACCTACAGTTTTGTCATTTTTTAAATTTTTACTTTTCTTAGCTACATTCATAAAGAAATAACAAATATTTTCAGTATTTATTGTCAAGTAAGTAAGTAAAAAGAGTTGAAAGAAAAAATGGTCTACAATAAGCAAAATGTAATTTTGCGTCTCATAAGGTTACGCCTAAAAGTCGGCACCCTAATAAAAAAACACAAATTTTATTTCAGCTTACAAAAACTGAATTATTATTCATTTCCTTCTGGCACGCATTCTTCGTTGAGGTATGAAATGTTTAAATTCTCCCTTTAAATTCCATCTCCGTAAAAATAATTAAAAAATGAAACCTATTGGCCTGCTCGGCTTGAGAGAAAAACAGCCCTAATACTCTACGGAGTTTTTAATTACGTTTTCGTAAGTTTACGCATACATAATCGTAAATCTCATTTATTCGCAGAGATTTCGATATAAAGTAACGCCAAGGGCAGCTATCTCCAAAGAAATAAAATAAAAAATGTCCACAAACTTGTTTGAGAATGCAAATTATATTCTAACAACAATCATATCTCATTTAACTCCGAGACCCCGGCTCAGGGGTCTCTGGGTTCTCGGTGGGGACTCAAGGGGGGGGGGGCTCAGGAGCTCACGGGGGCTCCGGCTGTTCAAGTTTATTCAAATTCTTTTCCCTCAAATGGAAATCCAGCGCTACTTCGGACGTGAATATTTAATAGACTTTAAGATGGGAAATTCTGTTTGTAGGCTTCAGTAGTATGAAATATTCATATCGATATTTTGAAATATAGAACGTCAATTTTTTAAGCATCAGTGAAAAACTTCAAGACTTTTGGGATATTTTAGACAGATAACAAAAAACATGTAAAAAAACATGTAAATAGCGTGTGAAAAAATACATTTCAAACCGTCATGTATAGTTTAATTGTAACATGTCATTTATGTAAAATGTTTCTTTAATGAAGCTTTATCGTGCAATCCACTTTTGTCAGGGGCAATTAAGAAAAACACACCCAACTGCTTTAAGCCTTGAACTTAAAAATATATATGTTAGTTTCCTAGTTAAAAAACTAAAAAGATGTTCGAAAATTGGGATCGAATTTGAATGGCGCCCAAACTTGAATCACTGAAAGTTTTCTCAATTAATGTAAAAGTTATCCCCTCATGATGCAGCCCTGTCATCTTTGCCCTCACCCCTCCCGACCCTCAGCTCCGTGGGGACAAAGCGGTGTTTGTGAATCTAAGGAAAGAGATTCAAATAAACGCTTCAAAGAGCACGACCAAAGTTTCCTTTCATCCTCGACCCGGGGGAATCCCATTAAAAACGTTGAATAATTTGTCGGGAATCACGCGAAGGATGTGAGACGTCTTTAGCAGATTCAGAGCCCGCGAACGCCCGATTAGCAATCGATTCAATGCTCGAAGATTTCGTTTGAGCAACTTCACTCGCAGTGCAAAGAGGCCCTGAGAAGGTAATTGAAACAACTTTAAAAGAATATTATTAAAATTATTTGAAAGCCTTCTCCGATCGTTCCTCTTAATACTTTCGAACTTCGATAATTGATCATTCACGTTATATTTCACTTGGTTTTCGTAGTTGAGAAACGTTGGCCTGAAGGAAATGATTTATAGAAAAAAATTGCTGAATATTTATTTATTAGTTTTTGTGGTATATTTGTATTCAAATATAATAATAGAGAAAACAAAACAGAGATAATAAGTTTCCGGTATATTTTTTAATTTATATTTTCAATGTTTTGAGATTCTCATTAATCACTTTAATTTTTTCCGGTAATATATTAAAGAATTTGTTCCTAGATATTTGTAACTTTGCTGACCCATTGTTTTTTAAATACATAAAGACAAAACTACATTCCCCATTATTTAAGAAATAATGTCGGTTATGCTCCGCTAGACCAGAACATTATGAAACACTTTTTTTACTGATAAGTACTTAATTAAAAATAGATTTGTCAGAAATAATTTATGAAATAAAAGTAAGTGAATGAAACAAAGTCATTAATCAATAAATAAAATCCGTTCCCAAATAATCATTTCTAAACAATACTATAACACCGAACGTCATACGTACGTAACGTATGAACATCGTATTTGTAAAGTAAAAGTTTTTTTTTAACTCAGCTGAAAGAACAGTACATTTTTCTTATATAGCAACACGAATATAATTTTGAAACTAATCTCATATTAGATAAAACCTAATCGTCTGGAAAGTTGTACCCTATTTCACAGAATCTTAAAAGGCTCATTTTAAAATGAGTATTTGTTCTGCTTAACTATGAGGTCGTGCCCTTTAGACTTCTTGATTATGAAATCAATTTTACTGTTCACTATTTTCTAGTTTCAGTAAATAAATGAAAAGAGTTTTTAACATTACTGTGAAGAAATGGGAATTCTTATAAAACTTCATCATAGCAGAATATACACATCGTCATTACCTGTTATAGCTACCGATTATAATAATTATATTAATATTACATCAGATCCCCGTCATTACCAAAATTACCATTTCCGTTTCGTGTGCCAAGCCTCGGAAAAAAATGGTCACATTTTACGTTATTGAAAGACCATGAAAAGCATTTTTGATAACAATCATTTTATCGACTGGTATCACAGTTGCACGGCTGATTACAATACCTGTACTGTACACAGTTCATCGCTGTTAACGAATGAGCCTTTTAGAGTATTTCACAGACTGGTTCAGCTTTTTCGTTTGAATGTTGCAAATTTAAGTATAACACATTTGATATATTGGGTGTGGGTTCTAGGAATGAAATACCACGCAATTTAAAGTCGATGACTGGCATGACATACTTAATGGCACATTTCCTTAGAAAAAAACAGAAATAATACACCTATATGATTCGCCCTAAAGGTGATTCATTTAGTGAACAGTGCTATACAAAACTGAACAATAACAAATCGCTGGGTCGATTACATTTTGTACTAACTAACCAACTAACCATCACGCCGTTTCATCACCGCAGGGGTAGGCAGAGATGACGAACCGCCATTGCAACTCTGTCTTGGCACACACTCTTTGCTTCATTTAAATTCATACATACTCTTCTGTTATTCTAACTCTTCACAAGGCCCTGTTGAAGTATTTGATTCACTCGATCGTTCCATGACTTCTTCGGACGTCTCTTGACTTCTTTTTTTCACTCACTTTTGCCTCATATATTCTTTTCACACTCTTTTCTTCGTTCATTCGCTCTACATGCCCAAACCATCTAAGCGTCCCTTTATCGATCCTATTCATTACGTTTACATCATTGCATTAATTTATGACACATTAATTTATTTCCTCAATTATTCTGAAGCATGCAGGTAAAAAATATAACATCCACCAGGAAACGATATAATTTAAGACACAAACAAATCAGTAAAAATCGCCCACTACCACAAATAAAACGCCGCTCGCAAGACATCCTCGTAAAAGAATTGTTGCTGCGTTTATTACTTAGAACAGTCATTCCCAAAGTGTTCTATATCGACCCCCAGGGGTTGATTCCAACCTGCAAGGGGTCTACGACAGTGAAAAAAAATAAATTGGGGGTGCATGAGACGTAAATGGGGGGTTTAGGCAGGCCGTCACCAAAATGTTGGTTGATTTTTTGGGGAGGATATTTGAATGGATGGGGAGGATAATCGAAAAGTACTAGCAAATCGACAAAAAAAACTCCCCAAAAAAGTGCTAGCAAATCAACAAAATCTACCCTCCGAAAAACAAGCACTAGTCGGTAGAGATTTGAAATCGAAAAGTACTGGCAAATCGACAAAATATCCTTCCCAAAAAATCAACCAACATTTTGGTGACGGCCTGCCTAAATCCACTATCGTGGACCCCCATTTAGGTCTAATGCACCCCCATTTTTTGTTTGATTTACTAGCACTTTTCAATTTGAGATCTCTACCGACTGGTACTATTTTTTGGCGAGTTCAACTTCAATTGAAGTGTTCACCGCGAAGGGTTCATTTCAAAGAACTAGCAGTTCCTGAAACGTTCACAAAAATTTGAAGTTTTTCCCAACGCTAAAAAAAAATAATATTAGGAAAGCAGGGGGTCTATACAAAACAGAAAAAATCGGCAAGTGGTCTACGGGAAAAAGGTTTGGGTACCTCTGACTTAGAGGATCATATTTCATAAAGCTTACAGAAAACTCCCTACGTTAAAAAAAACAACAACATAAAAATAAATTGATAATTTTTTTTTTGTAAATTTATGTTTCTCTGATTTAATTCTTATCAAAAACAATGTAATAATTTTATAATATCTGTAAAATTAATCTGTTAATTTTGACCACCTCAAAAATTGTGTTACCCTTTTAATAATATATTTAGTTTTAATTGAAAAGACGATTTAGTTTTTAAAGTTGAAAGTTTTAATTGTGGTAAAAATTATTTAATATAGACAGGCACAGACATATAGGGATAATGTTTTTCTGACTTGGAAATCACCTGTGTTGTGCAAGACATTTTAAGAATGTTTTTTGTAACTAACTAACCATCACGCCGTTTCCCTGGTCTCACATTGTTTCTTGTTGTTTGTTTGTTTTTCTAATACGTTTTGTAATTCTTTTAATTCACTTTTAATACGTAATACAATTTTTCAAAATTAAGTCAAAGATAAAGAAGGTATATACATAGGTGTGTCGAGGGTGAGCTGCAACACAAGTGTGAATACGTCATAATACATTAAGGCCCAGTCAAAATTAGTTTTTTACAAGCCAGATGCTTGCTTTAAGAAAGTGTGAAAAATTAATTTGGCTATCGGAATAATACACGAATAGAATATAATTTATTTTTTTAGAAAAGAAAATTAAAATCAAAAGTAAGAAACTGTATATAAGAGAAGTTAATTATAATGTAAAGATATTGCACAAAAATATATTAATGGATATGTAACTGTCACACAATAGGTAATAACCGCGATGAAGTTATTAAAAGGTGTATTTGTTTATTGACGGCCTCCGCGGTGGAGTGGTTGAGACACTCGACTACAAGTCCAGAGGTCGTGAAATTAAATTTCAAATAAATAACATTTAATTAAAATGTGTTATTTCACATTTGGTTATTATAAAATAATATATATATATGTTTGCGGCACGTTCCAGAGTGGTAGATACTCTATGTATCGCCCTCGTGAAAGACCACCATTCAGAATAGAAATGTTGCTTGAAATGGCTTCAGCCTTATTTAGTGACCAGATCTAAATGACCAAGTACATCCCAACCTTCATCTTCCTCATCTCCTTTCTCTCGCTACTACATTCATCCTCACAACATACCCCGAACGGATGTCATAGCCCCACTGGCTTCAGATGGCTGGGAGCCGCAGGGACTCTTGTGCGGTATTTTCTATAAAATACGTATGTTTTAATGAATAGTGTACGTATGTATGTTTGGTGACCAGATCTAAATATCCAGGTACCTTATTTTTTCTCATCTCCTTCCTCTTTCCCATCTCCTTCCCCCCATCCCCCTCCACTACCTTCAGCCTGACAATATATCCCGATTAGGGGTGCCATAGTCCCACTGGCTCCAGACAGTTGGGAGCAGCTGGGACTCTTGTGCGGTATTCACAACAACAACAACAAAAGGATGGTCTGACCATATAATTTGTGACCAACTTCTGTTTCTTTTTCCGAATCAAAGATGCTATCCGATTATGTTGGAGTTCCAACGGTCTTCTGTCAGTCGTGCTACGTGCCCGGAACGGTCAAAACTAACACTTGAGATCGCGACTGTAATATCGGAAAACTTCGTCTTGGTATTAATTCACGCCTCCGCATTTTTATCACACAAGAAGATATCTAGCATGAATAATAATAATTGACTGATTTATATAGCGCTGTTTTCGTGACAGAGATATCACCTCAAGGGCGCTTTACATCATAATTAACATAATATTACAACTAAGACTTAATATTAACTTATGCTTAATACTTATAACTAGTGACTTACAACTAACATATTAAAATTAACTCATATTTATAATGGTTGTTGCCCGTGCTGTCGGACCTAGGGTAGAAAAAAAAGTGGAGTAAGTAATATTTAACTATAAATATAAACTATGTATAGCACTCGGACTGAGTGATCAAAACTCTAGTTAAGGAAATTGACGTTATTGTGGGTATGATAATTTAAAAAGATGAGTCTTTAGTTTTGCTCTGAACTCAATTGATCTGTCAATCTTTCGCAAATGTGAAGGGAGGTTATTCCAAGCTGTAGGGCCTGCTACGGCAAAAGCTCGATGGATCTTTCCCTAGTATCGCCCTGGTTATGTACCCTTGAGGTAATGTAAGCGCCTTTCAGACGATGTTTTTACCAAAACGGCGCTACATTAATTATCCATATATCACACATGTTTGTGAATAAATTATTTAAATATTAAATAGAATGTTTTTGAGGTTAGGTTACCTGTACAGTATCGCGGCTCATCGCTCCCGTCTCCGCAGTCATCGTTGCCGTCGCAGTAGCGGTCCAGGCGCACGCACCGCCCGCTGCGGCAGGGGTACTCGGAGATGCGGCACGCCGTGGCTGCGGCGGACAGGTGCGCGCTCAGCAGCGCGCCCAGCGCGGCGCCAAGCAGCGCGCCCAGCAGCGCCGCCCGCGCCCGCGCGGTCATGGCACGCGCGGAGTGCGCGCTGCGGACTGCACACTGCTGCCTCAGTCCGCGCCGCACTTCTACAACGACAACAACAAAACATTAATGATTACAAATTTAAAATGTATAAAAACACTTGGGACTCGCTAGCAGAAGACAACATAACAGGTAGACAGACTTAACTTTTGAGTTATTGGCGTCGCTACCGTAGATAGAAGATATTTTGGGCAACAAATATCTACGGATCTCGTTCGTTCGTTAGTTTCTCATTTGACCACACTGTTTTTTCTGTATTTTTTTAAAAGTAAGACAAACATTCTCGGGTTACGAATAACATCACAATATTTGAAAAGCTTCTAGTTCCATCATTTTTTTTTTTTTATATGAATACCGCACAAGAGTCTCAACTGCTCCCAACCGTCTAAAGCCAGTGAGACTATGGCATCCCCATGTAGGGTGTGTTGTGAGGCTGAAGGTAGTGGGGAGCGGAAGGAGATTGGGAAGAGAAAGGTTGGGAAGTACCTGGCTATTCAGATCTGGTAAGCAAACACGGCTAAAGCCATTTAAAGCAACGTTTCGATTCTGAATGGTGGTCTTTCACCAGGGCGATACTTAGAGTATCTACCACTCTGGTAATAAGCGTATAATAAGCGGAAGATGTTGCTTGTGCATTGGTGGAGGACTTAGCTAGCGGAGGAATTGAACCCACAACGCGACGCCTGGATGGGACCAGTCTAAATGATTTTTGTCATTCTTTACGACTCTACCAAAACTTTGACTTGACCTTGGCTTTGGTGTTTCACCAGGGCGATTCATGGAGTGTCTACCACTTTGGAACGTGCCACAAATATCTTTTACTGGTATAGTATATTATTTTATATGAATTAAAAGTGTTATGACACATACTAATTAAATCAAATGTATTTGTGCATGCTGGGGTTTGATCCCGCGACCTTTGCATTCGTAGTCAAGGGTCTTACTACTCGTTAGAGCAATGCGATGGTTTACTACTTATTTGTTGTTGGATATATAAAATAATATTAAAAGTTTGATTGAATCTCCCAGAGAAGGAAGTTTAAAAGAATAATTTTTGAATAGTCCAGTCAATTACAATTCTTTCATTTACTCGTTCATAATTTATTGTTTGATTAGAAAATTATAAATTTTAACTTAGACAAAATCTGCCGTCCAATACAATAAAAAATGTATGAGTCGAAGCTTTGATTACTAATGAAATCGGCATTAAAATGAATTTGTGTTCCTCAATCATCACTCTACTAATTATAGATATCATTCTCCACTGTCCAGAATATCGAGACTTGTTAACTCAAGCCATGGTCTTAAAATTTTTGGTACCAGTCTAAATGATTTTTGTCATTCTTTACGACTCTACCAAAACTTTGACTTGACCTTGGCTTTGATTTGAAATGTTCGTTCTTTAGACATTTTTGTTGATGATTTGTACAGTTTAAAAAAAAAGCCCTACTATTGCAAAGGTGTGTAACAACGATTAGGCTAATGATATTGTGTATATTTTTTGTCTCTCTTTGTGTGTTTTCTTTTGTTTGTATTATTTATCATTGATTGAGTTTTTGTAATTTTTGTATTTGATGTATCCTTTCTATTTGCAATTTATTTAGCAATGATTGTGCACGAACTGGGTTTTTATAACTGGATGTTTTTACGTAAATGAAAACATCTGTTAAAACCCAATATAAATAAATAAAGATCTACACTAACTGTTTCGGAAAACAATCTTGTCTGAATCACAACAGACCTACGCAAAGGTCCGTTATGATTTGATGATGTCAATAGCTATGGCGGAAATACATTTGTTTGTACAAATTTCGCATAGCCACCCATAGCATATATTCCCATGTTAGTTGGAGTTTGCATTGTCATCGAATAATAATGGTATCTCCGACACGACATACGGCGCCCGGCATAGCAGCCGCCCGGCCGAGCACACAACGTAAAGTATTATCATTCATCACCAATCAGGAGATCAATCAGGGTCGGGCACGTGTGGCACTGATTAATTCATACATTCTGGGGTGTCGACCCATTATTGCATTATTATCAGAAGCGGCCGAAGATATGCATAGTTTGCGATCGATACCAAAGAAAGGAAATACTCCGTGTATATAAATTCCTTTGTTGCATTCAAACAAATATGTTGGTTTCTTTAAGATTGCATCTTGAAGTTATGAGATGTTATTATGGTAGCCAAAAAAATAAATCAGAGGGAGATGACGGCCTCCATGGTCGAGTGGTAAGAGGCATGCCTATGAATGCAAATGTGGCGGGCTTAAACCCGGCGTGCGCCAATAACTTTAATTGAATTAATGTGATTAATAATAATAATATTTGGATGATTTTTATAGCGCCGTTTTTGTGAAAAATCACCTCAAGGTGTCATAATACATTTAATTGACATTCCAGAGTGGTAGATACTTTAAGAATCGCCCCATTCAGAATCGAAACGTTGCTTGAAATGGCTTTAGCCGTGTTTGGTGACCAGATCTGAATAGCCTGGTGATTCCCAACCTTCATCTCTCCCATATCCTTCCCCTCCCCCCTTTCTTCAGCCTCGCAACATACCATAATTGGGAATGTCATGGTCTCACTGGCTCTATACATTTGGGAGCAGTTGGGACTCTTGACCGGTATTCACATAAAAAAAGATGCCTTAAGTGTCGCCCTGGTGAAAGACCAGTATTTAGAATTGAAACGTACCTTAAAATTGCAATAGCCGTGTTTAGTAACTAGATGTGAATAGCCTGGTGATTCCCAACCTTCCTCTTCCCAATTTCAGATACCCCAATAGGGATGCCATGGTGACACTGGCTCTGGACATTTGGGAGCAGTTGAGACCCTTGAACGGGTTTTGTATTCAAATAGAATATAATATATGTATCAAGTATATTTTATATTTTTTTATAGTTGTAAGTATTCGCAAATATTGCATGTTAATACTAAAATAAATATCACTGTAATTGAGTAGCTAGTTAGTACCTGTGTTTGGCACGATTTCTATTATTCTACAATTCAAATGACTACTGTTTTTTTTACAAGAGTGGGGCCGCTTTAATTATCAAATTATAAAACGATGAATAGTTATTGACGTATAATAATATGATAAACACAAATAAGTTGTTTAGTAAGGAAGTTGAGATAAAAACATTAGACTCCATATATGTGCATGTAGATTGAAAAACACCAATTCCGAATATTTATATTTCCATATAATTATTCTTAGAATTAATAAATGATTCTTGAAAATTGGTTAAAACGCCATAAAATAGAAACGCTTCATGATTAGTCGAACGAACTCCTACAGCAAATGTACCGTTTACGTACGATCTAATGCCGCCTTCATGCCGTTACACCATTTTTTACGTAAAACTTCATTTCTTGGAATGATGATAAATTGCAGCAATGCTTGTATTTTTACACATCGGTACGATGCAATGTAATTATGTCTTTTCAAATAATGTGTTTATAGATTTTTTCCAATTGAATGTTAATGACATCAGTGGTTTTTCTGGAGTTGCTACAGATATTCGGGAGAATTGTTTTTATCTCTCTCATGTCACTAAAAAAAGTTTGATTAAGATGTGTGAAGATTTATCTGTCGTTTTATTGTTTTTTTTTATTTTGGCTGGATACATTCCCTTCAAATAAAAAACAAATTCGCTTGAGGTTTTCCTATAAATAAAAACAGTAATGTCACTTTGAAAATCGTTTTTTCTTCAGTCGCACTGACGTAAGCCAACTTTTTAATATTGATACTTGACTTTTACCGAACATAACGTTATGTAAATTATCTCTTTGGATTAATAACTTTACTGACGTGGTTAATTTAAAATATGCGAACAACAGGTTTTCAAAAATAAAAACTTTTGAAAAGTTAATGATGAATGCCCGGGTGCTATAGGTCCCTCCGGCTTACTAAAGGTTAATAAATAATATGTTTAGTAAGTATTAAAGGAAACCTATAAATTTGCACAAGCCGTGTAACATATTGAGCACATAAAAACATTATTAAATGTTACACGTTTTCAATATTCCAATTCAGTTCCCAAAATTTTGCTAAAAAATAACCGCTATAATTTGTGCTTTCAGGTTCCTCGGGAATTAGCGTTGTCGATACTTTTTTGTTTTCTCTGATCTTTCGACTCGCGGGAAATTGATCGCGATAGATAGCCTCGGGTTGTTACCTCTGACTATGCCTTTTTTTGTTGAGCAGCTTAGATCTTTGGCTACGAATCTGCAGGTCGCAGATTTGTAGCCCGGCTTGAGAAAAATACATTTAATTTAATTTATATGTTTTGTCATATTTTTTAAACCAAACAATATTTATCGCCGTGTTTCAGTGGATGGCGTTATTCTACATTTTTTTGCATAAAATTTAGGCTTTGGTGATAACATAACGCCAGGCTCGGCTCTGAGTCAAACGGCGCCTGGCGCAGGTAAAAATTATGGCGCCATAAATTATAAATCATCGAAACCTAGATTTTAACTCTTTTTAAAGTAACGTGTATTAAATAATCTTATTGTGTACGTATCTTTGCTATTTTCCACGTGGATCCATGAGCATTATACAAAAAAAGAATCAATTTTATCAAAATTTCGTCACTGTTAATTTTTGGCTCAAGTTTATAACATCATACGTTTAAAATGTAAATGTTTTGTTGTGTTTAATTGGCAGAAATTATATTAAAATGATTTGTGAATTGTTAAAAAAAATAGCAAAACAAAATAAAAATGACACTACGCGTCACAAATTTCAAATTGAATAGCTTGATATTTCTATTGCATTGCTTCTATATATTGACATTATTTTTATATCAGTATGCAAAAACAATCTTTACGTTGCTTTTAAATGCATTTACGAAGTTGCATGTCGTTTTTTCAGGCTCTATAGGACCAAATGATATAAACCTTTAAAATTATGTTAAGAATGATGCATTTAAGACTATAAAATGAAAAAATCTTCAAAAAGTAATATTGTTATAAAAATATCACATAGCGGGAAAAATGCGAACTCTGGGTTTGGAAATTTGATGCCATTTTTCAGACTATATGGGACCGAATGAAGTGAACTTTTAAAATTCTGTTGAAAAAGATGAACTTAAGACGACTAAACAAAAAAAAATCTTAAAATAATACTTGTTAAAAAAATAACACTTTAAAAAAATACATTATTACTGTATAAAATCAACAAAACAAAAACGTCGACGTGTGATACAAGTTCGATGATGATTTGCAAGTAGCTAAATTTTACAATTAGATTGTTTCCATGTACGAACTTAAAATTGTATCAGTATGCAAAAATAATATTAAAGCTGTTAAATACGTTTTAAATTCCTGTGCATTCACATTGTTAAAAAATCTTTAAAATGGCTGGTATTGCTGAAAAAATGCGACCTCACTATAAATTCGTATGGCTCTGTCTTTTTATTTTATTTAAAAACATTTGCGTCAATTTCTCTCTCATTCGCACTGCTTGTTTTTCATAATATTGTCTCTTTTAACACCCAGTGTGAATTTTTCATTCGAAGAGGGATCAACTATTAAACGAGAGGCGCGGATCGCAAATTCGCGCCGTTACGCTAGAATCTTGCGGGCCAGATTGCCGTCTATGAATAGTGTGGTATCTTATTTTTATATATAAAAATCAGTGATTAACGGGGATAATTATGAAATGGTAACGATGATAAATTCATGATGGCGCTAATCATCGACTTGCGCCACTGTAAAATGTGACAGTAGTTCAAACCACTAGGCCTTTTATTTTGTTCGCTTGCCAATAAATAATCAAGTTTGAATTCAAGATCGCTTGCAAATAAATGTAGAATAAGGTATTTAATCTAAATATGGTCAATATATAGTACAATTTGCAGCACGTTCCAGAGTTGTAGATACTCTGAGTATCGCTCTAGTGAAAGACTACTATTCAGAATCGCAACATTGCTTGAAATAGCTTTAGTCCTATTTTGTCGACCAATCTGAATAGCCAGTTATTTTTAAACCTTCATTTTTCTCATCTCCTTTTTCTTCTTACTATCTTCAGCTTCAAAACATACTTCAATTGGGGATACCATAATTCCACTGGTTCCATACGGTTTGGAGCAGTTGGAACTTTTGTGCGGTATTCACAAAAAACATTATTTTCTTTTATTTATCTCAAACCCAATTTGCGTAGACCAAGCTACGAACGGCTTAAAAGCTCCAGTTATAATATTGTAATTTTCAAAAATTACATTAAACATTCTACCGCGTTTGCAGCGCCAAAGCGTAGTTATTAATTAATTAATATTCTACCGCCATATTTTTGCAGCTTTTTTTTAAAAAAAGTGGTAGTATTATGTTAATAAATTAATATTTGGATCATTTGTATAGCGCCGGTTTTGTGAAAAATCACCTCAAGGGCATTGTAATATGGAGAGATTGACAACTCTGTGACTTTGCCTGATTTAAAATCGTATAGAGCTCATATCACATCAATTCAGGCTCGTTTTCACTCGGGCAAAAAAACCAAATGTTTAATATTTTACAGTGAAAACATGCTTTTAAAAATGCTGGCATTTGTTGGACGTTGAATATTATTTAACATATTAAAGTTTACTTGAATTTCGCATTCGGTTATATTCATAAAGTAATTTTTAAAAGGATGTAATTTATTTATTTTGAGTGAGTGGATTTTTTGATGGGACGGACACCCGGTTTTTCATTTGATATACAAGAAAGGTCAAATGCTCTAACACATTTCCGTGTTTGTCATATCAGGCGAACTGTAAAGGTTCACTCTATACATGTGTGCATTATACCATTGTACCTACCTATGTATGTTAACTTTATACGTTGTGGACGTACTGACCCCCGAAAATTAGCTGCCGAGAAATATATCTGTGCAAATTTAGATTTCAATTATGTTTTATTTTATTCCTTTCATAAATATGGTTTAATTATGTGAATTTTCATGTTAAACTCTTTTGTTTTCGACGTATTGTGTTCCGTTCGACGGCTGGCCCTTTGTAGCGCCTATGGCAGATTAGTTGTGCTATTGGAAAGCTAGGGGGTTAGGGAGAGCTAGCAAGCTCGCGACCAATCACGGGCCGGCCCGGCAAAACTTACGCTAAAATCAAATATAATTATGACCTATTAAATCATATCACGGGAGTCAGGCTGATCACACAGAACAACAAGGTATATTATTATGACGACCTAACTCCCAGCTATAAAAAAATATATTATATTAAGGATAAAACTTTAATTATTAATGTAAGTTAATATGCAGTTTATATTATACAACTGCTTTAAAAAAAAAAAGATTCTAGATATTTCAATTTTACTTCGCTCTCATCGTTACATATTCCAAATGATAACTTTTATTATTACCTCTATAAGATATTTACATCATGAAACGAATCAAGTTTTTGTAAAAGAAATTTAACTTATGCAATACCAAAATGTTATGATTTCATAAACAAGTCGAACCCTATTAGTATTGATATTTCTAGTGTTAAAATACACTTCTAAGTCATATTCTAAGAAAGTAAAATTATGTACGATTTCCTTATTCTACTGGTGTCTTCTTCCATCAAAGATTAGCCACCATCCACCTTACGCAATCTTTATCCTGCATCCGGGAACAACTTTTTACGATGAGGTGAGGTATCGTTTTCCAATACGTCTTCCGTCAATCGTCTCCTGAATTATCCGTCATAAATTAGAGTGAGAAATACAAAATATTATTTTGTGTTTGTCGTTCTACAGAATGTCACCAAGATATTAGAAATGTCTTATATTTGTATTTAGAAAAACGTCTAAAATAGTTCACTAACTCATCCGGGCTATTCTGAGGATACATCTATATACGAGTATGTAGGTACCTATTTCTGTATTTCAAAAATGGGTTTTAATAAATTTAGCTCTTCAGAAATTGTGTGTCTACATAATCATTTAGAAATATGAATAAATATTCTCTTTTCCGATCTACGAATATAAAACATCCCTTGTGTATTGAAAAACCTATTCCGTTCCACGCAAAAGTCGGCAAATCAAAAACTCTTAATCGACGGAGCCTGATATTTTTTTACATCCTGGGAATTTATTTCGTATAAACAAAGGCAATGAACCGTGAAACATGTCATATGGAAAAGTTATGCTTTATTCACGTGGACGGGAAATAATGTCCTCGCTTTATTTATCGTGCTGGCGTATTTTATTTGCGAATTTCAAACGGAATCAATTTGAATCAATGTTTTGTATTTGGCACACCTTTTTCGCGAAACAATTTCTGCTCTGTATTCACGAAACAAAGAAAGTAACTGCCATTCATTTCATTTTGCGAGGATGTGTAACACAATGTTATTGTCATAATAATTATTGCGAGAATATTTTTTATAAAGAGTTTTCTGAAATTTTTTAAAATTATTTTACGTATTAGGTGTACAACTTTGCTTCCTTCTACTACTTACCGCCAAAGCCATCTGGAAAACTGCGAAAGCAATGTTGTACACCTAATATATTCTGATGAAGAATAACGATTTAAGAGCTTATTTTTGTGAGATATAAGCGGTTTCATAGGTGTTCTAATCACTACGCACTAGACTAGATAACTGAGACTGATTGTCATTACAGTCATTTCTGAAAACCAGCGCAGGGCATTGGAGTAAACGCATTATCATATTATAGGAGGTACTGTAGCACCTCCACAATGTTTTAGAGGGACGTACGCATGGAGTCTTTGACCTGATGAGTCACAAGGTCACAGGAGCCAGTGACTGCAGCGTTCTAATACCAAGCGCGATGGTTTTTTTTTAGTTATTTCTGGGCACTAGTTCATATGTGACCGGGACTGACTGAAAAAAATGATTTACTTTGTTTTTTTTATTCCTTTTCCATAGTCATTTTTTTTTAAATTCTTCTACATTAATTACTAGCGATGTTTACATACACAAATCTTAGAGGTATTTTACACGGTGCCTGAAACATCGGAATTGAGCTTTAATTATCTCAAAGCGGTTGATATTCTAAGTATCGCGCTGGTGGAAGACCACCTTTCAGAAACGAAACATTGCTTGAAATGGTTTTAGCCGTGTTTGGTGTCCAGATCTCAATATCCAGGTGCTTACCAGTCTTCCTTTTCTCCATCACATTCCCCTTTCACTACCTTCAGCTTCAAAAAATACCCCAGCTCTTGCGCGGTATTCACTGTAAAATAATAATAATTGTATTTTATTCAACGGGATTTTTTTTTTTACATTAATATCGTGATGTAATAAATATCTGTCTAGAGCAGTTGGAACCAAATGACGTTTGTTGTGAGGCTGAAGAAAGTGGAGAGGGGAAGATAGAGTAAGGTGAAGAGAAAGGTTTGAAAGGACCTGGCAATTGCTTATTCCAAAGCCTAATGTCATCTTGTATTTGCGAGTGCCAATTTGGAAAAC
The DNA here is from genome assembly GCA_022651775.1 of Drusus annulatus. NCBI lineage: Eukaryota > Metazoa > Arthropoda > Insecta > Trichoptera > Limnephilidae > Drusus > Drusus annulatus. The sequence goes on from JAGWCC010000027.1 coordinate 499,229, forward strand.
AGCATTTGCATAAAAAAAACTACTGCTAAGCTTGTCCCTTTAAATTTTAAATTGTAAAGGCATTTTAGAAACTGGAAACGTTTTACTGTTCATTTCTTTACGTCTTTAGAAGCATAATTCTATCTGGAATGAAATGTTTTCTCAAACTAAGGACAGTAAGTGGGCACTCAAAGAGCACGTAAATGCTTCAAACATTCTTCATAGAAAACCTTCATAAATATTCTCTACAGCGAGTAGTTAATGTAAACCAAAAAAAGTGGAGACCACATTATTTACTTTCCCCAACAAATAATACGAATTCTCGGCGTCTTGTGGGATAGGCAGTATTTCCCAGATTTCCTTCGGAGATATATTCAACCTCGCTCTGACATGTATGAGAGGTAGAGCAAAGGCTTTTAGTTCCACAAAACACTAGACAAGTGGACACCCACTAGGTTAAGAAGGTGATTTTCGTTGAGGTAATCTAATAAGTGGTCCAGAAATGAAAGTCGCATGGTCACCGAATACAAATTGACACCTTTCTATATAAACTTGAAATGTTTTAGTAAAATAAACACCTCAGGTTTTTATTCGAAGGTAGTTTTGTTAAAACCATTTACTTACTTTCTCTAGCCAAGACATATGGTAGTAGTTCAACGTTTTAAAAATAAATTCCACATTTTTTTAGGTAATTTGATGAAAAAACTTGGTTGAAAATTGTTTTTTAATAGAAACACGCTGACTGGTTTCGCCACAACGACGCATTGAAAAAACTATAAATTGAATACCGCACAAGAGTTTCAACTGCTCCCAACCAGCTCTAGATGAGCCAGTGGAACTATGGCAACACCAATTGGGGTATATTGTGAGTCTGAAGGCAGACTGGCCCTTCAGATCTGGTCACCAGGCACGGCTAAAGCTATTTTAAGTAAAGTTTCGATTCTGAATGGTGGTATTTTACCAAAGCAATACTATCTACGCGCTCTGCAAGGAAAATATAAACTCCGATAAACAGATTTAATTTTTGTAATGTTACCTTATTTCCCAATATGATCTAAATAAAATACGTACTGTATAGTTATAGTCACATTAATAAAAAAACCAAATGATCACAACTTTTTTATAAGGCTGGTTCTTCCTTCGGACTTAGATGTACTTTATATTATCAAAACAAATACGTTGGTTCTCAATACCTTAAGCATTTCTTTCATACCTCCCCATACCTTTTAAAGGCGTAGTTTTCTAGAAATCGGCCTACCCTATCTAGATCTAGGCGACATTATTTCTTTGACGAGATAAAATACGATTCTCTCAGGATCGTAACAATATTTTTACAGCTAAGTGTTTGAGTGTGTTTTTCTTCGGAGAAATCTTTTATCGGAGGCAGATGACTAATGCCTTTTTCCTCTTTTGATTCTTAACGGTTCACGTGTTAAGCATTGTATTGACTAATTCACAGAATCGAGATATGCCAACCTTTTCTCGTTTCCGTAAATGTATTGATAGTTCTAAGCGAATTCGTAAAAAAGCCTCCATTAGTAAAAATTCTTGATTTATTTTCTTCTTATCTATATAAAATTGGTATGTAAGACAATTCTAACATAAAAAAGCAATTGACTTAAATTCTTAAATATTAAATCATTGACGCATGATAGCTGTGGAAGAGCGGTGAAGTCCTTGGCTCAGAATACAGACATGAAAATTCAGCAGGAAAAAAAACGCTTTCATTTATATTTTACACTAAGTATTGAAAAAATGAATAACTTTGTATGTTTGTACCTCATTTCAGAATGGATACTTGCATTAGGTAAGAACTTCAATGGATGTGGTGTTTAGCAGTTTAGTTTCTTTTTAGTGATCATAAAAAAAAACTATATTATAAAAGATATGGAGAGCAAAATACTTCTTAAATTCAATCTTCCTATTTTCCTTCATCTCACCCAGTTAAGCATCACAATATTTTCCAAACAGGAATACCATAGTTTCACCGTTACTGAATAATTAAGACTCTTTTGCTAGTGTAAAAATTTTATGAACATGTTTTATATTTTGCTATTTCAATGTTAAAACATAAATTCGAGTTTACAGTAGAAATAAGGTGAAACCAACATAAAGTATTTTCAATTTAATTTAAATATTCATATCCCCTTTAAGTTGGAGACGCTCCTCACCCAAGTTTCATCCCCATTGATTATCCCAAATACCCCCGTTTCCTTTCCCCCGCCCATAAATACCTTCCACTTGATCCGCCCAAGTTGCCGCCAATTTCCAAATTTTACGCCATTAGCCATTTCTCTTCCCTCTCCCTTATACCTTCCTCGGATTGAAGAACTGTGGAGTTTAACTAATTTAATTTGGTTACGTGGTTTATAAGTTTGATTGGTGAAGGCGGGATTAAGATTCCGCCATTTTTATATACATTTACTAGTATCTCTCAATGTTAGGCTTGAAGATAAATAGATACATACTTGAATCATTTAACATATCAGATAAATGTTGTAATTAGGTGATGTTTAATACAAAGTGGAAAACTCGTTGTATACCTGAGTTAAAACTCACGAACAGGGAGCTCTGGTAGTATGAAAATTGCACAGCTTCTTCGTGTTTTGAATTCCTAGGTTAATGCGATGCAACATTTTTTAGCTCGCAACCCACATTCCAAAAAAGCCATACTTATGGAGATTTGAAAGCTTTCTTGTTCAAAATAAATCATGGTTTGTTAGATACTTTCAATGGTTCCATAAGAAAAAAGTGTTCATACTCGTGCGAAGTCAGTCATCATTACATCATATTTTATAATTTGTTAAAAGTCCTACATTGTCCTTCAATATAAGCATAGTGCGGTAAGTATTTGTATTATATTTTCATAGAAATCAATTACTTTGTGGTTTGACATATTTAAAAAAAAAATGAAAAAATAACTTTGAAAAACACCACGGATATTATTTTTTTAATTTAATGACCGACCGGTTTCGCATAGCCAAGGCATCATCAGGGTGCAAAATTAAACTAAACAAAAAATATAAAGTGTGCAGGTATATATACATATACATACAGAGGGAGGACAAAATATAATAAGAGAATAGTGAGAAAACAATAGAATAACACTTAAATTAGAGCAATGTAAAAATATTAGTTGCCTAAGAAAATATCTTCTATAGATCTTCCATCGCTGGTATTTCCATCCCCTCCCCCCCACCTCTTTAACCCCTAAAATTGGCGTGACTAGCAAAGCAAATTAAAGTGCTTGAATCTCTCGACGTCTTGGCTCAGTTGACCTACAGTATGTCGCGGAATTCTAGAGACCTCTCGTTATAATTTACTCGTTCTAACATTAAACAACTTCAAAAAGAAGGATAACCATTCTACGTTATGAAATATTTCTGAAGAGGTTCATTATCTATATTAATGTGCAATTACTGTCGCTTACGTCTAACCTAATAAGTTAGGTAATGTGAGAAAAAAACATGTTTTATTTCAAATTATATTTTACTTTTTTAAAGTTTAAATAGTGGTTGTGGCTTGCTTCCGACTACACTAAACCACTGCTTTGTCTTATTTCACTTTTGCGCCTCCTCTATTCCACCAAAACTAAAATTTACTTTTAAAAAAATAATTGCTGTAAGTACACAAAAACCAGCCTGCTAGCACTAGACCAAGAACGATAAGCCAAATAATAACCCCTTAATTTAATAGAATAACGGCTCAATATCATTAAGTGTTTTAACAAACTTAAAAGTAATAAGGGATGCAAATAACTATGAAATCAAAAAAAAATCTAAGCCTTACACAAAAACTAATTTCAAGTGTGTTTAAACCTATCTTATATGTGCATTTTTTTTTGTTATTTTAATTCGTTAAAACGTATCACGTGTATTCACAATAGTAACCATGAAATTATGCACTTCCTCTCTAAGCACGATAATTTTCTCAGTTAGGTAGGTAATTATTACAATTTAGAAATTGTAAGAATTATTTGAAAAATATTCACTGTGTTCATATTTAACTACTATTAATTTTAAGTTTAAAAAAATAAGTTTTAGTATGAAAAATAATAAATTTATTTCTAAACCTACTTAAAGTATACTGGTTGAAAACTAGAGCAAATATACAAGTTCTTACAAATTTATCCTAAAGACGAAAAGGTACTTCTGAGATTGCTCGACGTGGAAAATACAGATCTTTTTAATTTGTAACCATTTAATTTTTAAATTCAGTCTAATTAATAGCCGTTCCGAAACACTCGGTAGAAAAACTGCTGAATGCTGAAAATTTTCATAACACCTCAAATTTACATATTTATTTAGGCATACCTTGTGATAAGATATATAAAGGAAAAATCATCAATTTGTATTTAAGCTTCTAGAAATATTCCACTTCTCTGATCCAAAGGAGGCATTACAATATTATACAAAAACAGACATTAAATTATTTTTTTTACATAATTAACTCAGACCAATAACAACAAATTAAAATTATTAAAATTAATATGAAGATTAAAATACCAGTTTTCTATTTTTGTATCTAAAATAGAGTATTGTATCTAAGAAAGTTAATAATTTAAAAAAAATATATATATTGAATAGTTTAAACTTAAGCTTTAACATAAACATCAAAATACCTCAGTACAGGTTTATCGAGTGAGGCATGTACAAAGCATAACGACTCTTACATTCAACAATGTACGACATGTTATGTGTCCTTTTAGTAAGTGTATACTGAACACAGTTATAAAACACTTTTATTTTGAGATTATTACTGTAATTTTAAAAACTTTTTCACCTCTTCTTGGGTCCTTATTCCATGTACTGCGTCCTGTCCAGCCGTGAAAGTTTCTCGAGAGCTTAAAGATGATAAGTTTGAAGGTCGCAGATGTAGCGTGTGTAGAGTTTCAGAAAAAAATACTTATAAAATACAGTTACAGGTATGTGTGAATGGACGGATTCAGTTCAAACAGCACACTGAGACTTGGCACGCACCAAGGTAATCGAGTTTCATTAGGACGTGATCAAAAATTAATGGAGCCGAGCACACGGCGTTGACTGAACTCTGATCAAAACAAAATATTTGAAGAAAATTGGGAAAATGTCAAAGAAATTTTCAACGTACGCATTATTTGCGCTAAAAGCTCATTTCATTTTTTATCCTTCGAGTGGGGTTTTGTAAAACGATTTTTTTTCTTTTTTTTTTTTTCACTAAACAAACCTATACCCCTTTTATGATATTTATGATTCTGAGTTTTTTTACCAGGAGCAAAGAGTATCTCAAAGTGTCACGGTACACACTCACTTTACTTCATTCACATTTAAATATCGTCTCATACACACTCTTCTGTTATTCGGACTCTTTACATGATCCGACATACGCATTTGATTCGTTAGATCGTGCCATATCTTCCTCGGGCGTCCCCGACTTCATCTTTTATTCCCTTTCACATCATTTTTTTTTACACTCCTTTCTTTTTTCATTCGTTTAACATACCCAAACATCTAAGCGTCCCTTTTTTTCATTCTATTTATTACGTTTACATCAGTCTTGTATTCTTTCCGGATATTCTCATTTATGCACAGGATTAAGACCCTACCAAAACGCTTTTTTTTACTTACGCCTGATTCCAAAATGCCAACATTTAATTCAAGAATAAGAGAGCGTACCGCTTCGCCCTGGGGGTGGGGGTCGTAAGATATTTGAAAAAAAAAACATTAAGTGTCATGAGAAGTTTGAAGATTTAGATTGTTAATGGTAATCGAACATATTTTCCGAATGAGAAAGTTATACTATAAAAATACAGAGAATCGTTTTTCCAACAAGACAAATAAATCCTTTTCACTCAAACAATGTCAAGTCGTTAATGCTAACCCATTTTCCACCCACTAATCCTGCCTGAATTTCCATAAAGTTTCCGATACTTTTGCAATTCAACGGCATTAGCTGAAATCTCCGAAGCCATCACCCATATCCCACATTGATTTTAACCAATCCTCATCAGCAAACACAGGGTACAAGTTTAAACATAATTAAACGCTTGAGTTTACCTTAGAGACGGTTTGTTGGACCGCTCCAATTTAAAGTCGGGACGGGAGAGTGGAAGAACAGAAGAACAGAATGGTGAGTGGTGAGTGGTGAGTAGTAGGAGATAGTAGCTGGCTTATTCCTTAACTTGCTTCAATCGATACGAGTCTACGCTACGTGTTGGGGGAACTCAGCACTACGTTTCTTATGTGGTTTTAGCTACACAACTCAACACTTTAAAGTAGTTTTTTTAGTTCAAATAAGATAGACTCTGATTCAAGTAGTATTTAACTTTGACTAAATGATTTTATTTAGTAGGAATTCTATTTTCTGATATCCACTTCTTAAATTGAAAAGGATTGGATTGTTTGTACAGCTTCAATGTACTATTTCAAATTGGACGTAGTTATGCAGAAAGAATCCAACCCCAAAGGGACGCAACAAAGAAAATACAACGATAAAAAAGCATTAATATGCGTAATCGGTATTTGTTAAGTGAATATCAGTGTTTTATTTTATCTTGATAAGAGGTGAAAAAAAATAGTTTTATGTTATTCTACATTTTATACTATTTAAAAACTTCAATTTAAGTCAAATATCTACGATGGGCGTTAGTAAAAAAAAATAATTACCAGAAATTTTTGAATTTGGAACTTGGATGTTTTCAGCAGATATAAATCTCGTATTTATCTATGGGAAAAACATGGAAAACTCGATTTTGTAAAATTGTGGGTTGGACATTTTCTGCATAACTACCTCAAATTAAAGTTCACAGTTACATGGAACGAAGTATTACTTTTAAAATGAGCCGATGATTGTATTATAACAATTTTCAAATGTCATATATAATATCTTGTCCAATTATTTAGGTCGTAATTTTTCTAAATTTGATAATGATCTACCTGTATGTTCGCAGTATTATGAAAAATCTTTTTCAAGAAAAATAATTTTTCGTCCAAAAACGTATTTATCTTCCGATGTTAAAAAAATATCTTCATAAATCAGGTTTTTGTTTCCGATATTTTTATCCAAGCAGACTTAAGACATAAAATTTACGAAGAGTCGCTAAAAGTTTAGAGACTAAAACTACAACCATAATATAACAGGGAATATTTATGAGTGTAAAAAATCACCATTTTGTAACAATCGAATTTTCTCACTCATAATATTTGACCTTATTTTATATTTTTTGTAAGAACAAAATATGTTTACAACTTATCGTGTTAGGCCTTATTTGGCCAAATTTGATAATTTTGACAATATTGAAAGTTGTTTTAATATCAAAATGAAATTATAACTTTGTATAAGACCGACCGGTTTCGCGTAGCTTAAGCATCATCAGGGTTCAAAATTCTACTTTACAAAAAACACATAGTGTGTGATTATATATACATACAGAGAGAGAACACAATATAAAATAAATATTTAAAAAAAACAGTAATAAAACAAAAGACCAACATTTAAATTCCAACAAATGAACAGAGAGAAAGAGACAGATAGTATGAAATAAAAGAGATAATCGTCAATTGACAACGTGATAAAAGAATAAAGAGAAATTTTATGAGTTTCCGTGAAATATACTTAATATTAGACTAATGGACAAATTTATTTGATTTATTGATTATTAAGAATGTGACTATTAATTTTACTAGCTTTCTTTATTTCTAGTGTTTCTAAATTATTTAATATGTTGCCATGACCGTTTTTATGGCGAATATGAACACCGGTGCTTTTATTGAAATAAAATCTGTGGTCTTTTACGAAGTTATTATTTCATTCTCATTAAATATGTCAAACCACAAAGTGATTGCTTTCCACGAAAATATATTATAACATATTTGGCCTTTTCTGGATATATTGTTTTATTTTTTCGGATAATGGCTATATTTGACCACTATGAAAATATTTCATCATATTTTAATATTTAAATTGAATTTTATAAAGTCAACCAAAACATAAAAATGGAAAGTTCCCTTTTATTTCCACACAAATAAAAGCACTCAGGGAAAGCATTTCCGTTTTGTTTATTCGAAATCAATCGACTCAAGCTTCGTAAGCAACACATTTCAAAGACATCCCTTGAATAAGAATTTAAAAAGAAACCAATGCCATTAATAAACTAAGGCTAACTCTATTGTCTCTGTTTAAGGGATTCTTCCTCCCCTAATGCAACATCTCTGGATAAAAGCCGGGAGTAAAAGTAGGTTCTTTCTGCGGTGTCCGAGGCTTTGAGTGAAGTTTCCTTCCGGCGCTAGAATCAAGGTCCGCACTTAATAAGCCATCCGATTCATTTTGTACTTACAAAGACGTAAAAGAAATGCGGAAATAAATTCGATTTGAAGCAAGGCTACAATTCCAAGGAGCGATAAAGGGAATTTAGTTTTAAGCATATTTTTATCATTGTCTCCTACCTGTCTACGTTAAAATAACGGGGTGGTTTTGCAAGCCTTTAATTTTTTTAAATGATTTTTGTCGGACTAAATATTTCTAATAAGCATACTTGTATTAATTTTAAAATTTACGAAAACTGTTATCTTGATATCATGATAAAGAAATTTTAAAAGAACTTTGTATAAGACCACGGATATTATATTATTTTATGACCAACCGGTTTCGCTTAGCCTAAGCATCATCAGGATATAAACTAAAACTGTCCCTTTCTCTCTGTTCCTTTGTTATAATTCTAATATTATTCTATCATTCTGTTATTTTATTTTACAATTTGTCCTCCCTCTGTATGTATATGTATGTATACCCGCAGAATTTTTTTTTATTTTTTTGTTAAATTTAATTTTGTATCCTGATGATGTTTAGGCTAAGCGAAACCGGTCGGTCATTAAAATTAAAATAACATCCGTGCTCTTATATAAAGTTATTTTAAAATTTATTTAAATATGTCAAACCTTAAAGGGATTGCTGTCTACGAAAATATGTGATGTAATTAAATTCACACACACGATTTGATGGGTAAGTGGCAACGGATTTCGGAGTAGCAGGGCGGGTAGAGAATTATATTACCTCAGTACAAATTAATTAATTGACATTTTAGATTGATAGTTCAGTTTTGACCCAGCACTTAGTGGCAGGACTCTAATAATATCGACTGTTTTAAGTCAAAAGTTCATAAGTAATTAAGTTTTTTTCGTGGGGGCAAAAAAAGTGCATAAAATAACTTAAATAGATTTTCATCATAAAAGAAGAAGAAAACATGTATTAAAAACGTGATAATTATTTTTTTTAAAAATAAACTTAGAAAGCAGCAACTTGAAACTTTTGCTATTTTAGCTTGGAACTGTCAATGTAATAATGATACGTGTCAGAATATCTCGATTATTCCAAGTATGGCGCTTGAGCCTTCTGGGGTCGCCGTCACAATAACCGGCGCTGGGGGATGATTTGAGGCCCGGGGGGCACGGGTGAGCCAAACCGTAATTAATAAGCGCACCCACTAATGAAGTCTCAAACAGTTTCTATAAAGATCTTAGCAAAAGCTACCTGGCTATTATGGGAATCCATTAATCCGCACAATCGTTTGACCTGTTTATTAATAACACCTTTCTTAGAATAAATTTAATCCGACGAACCCTTAAACAGTTTCAAATTAAGAAGGTGAACAGGTACTGTCACCCGTTCACGAATGGTTGCTTGAATTTAGGAGATAATGAGTTCAATGGCATAATTTATTTTAATTATCATTGGTCTAATATTAAATGAAGACATTACTTTAAAACCAAAAAACATCGCGATTTCGATTAGGGTGATGGAAATTTTTCGTTTGAGCAAAATCATTAAAAGAATTTACAAAGTAGGCACACAAATAAAAAGTTTTTAAATAAAAGTATCTTTGTTTTGACACCATTTTATTAGATACATACGAGTATACCAACCGATTTCAGCTTTACCTGAATTTTTTTCAGGGTTGAACAAATATGTATTATTATATTTAACATAACATTATTTATATTTGTTCAACCCCTAGTAAGGTTCAGGTAGAGCCGAAACCGGTTGGTGTATATATCTTATAAAGTGGTGTCAAAACAAAGTTACTTTTATTTAAAATTTAATTATGTCTTACCACAAAGTGAGTGCTTCATGTCAAAGTTCAAAAAATAAGATTTTGTCTAAAAAAACGCAAAAATTATCGCAATTGCAAACAACCTGACCATTTTTACGCCTCTTTCACCCATAGTTATAAACGGATGTTGCTTTTGCAATAGTGAAGGACTATATATTAAGTATAAAGTAGAAAATCTGTTAGACTCTCTTACAAACAAACGAGAACGGTGTATCTACTCTCTCTGGACTTGGTATTCTCAAGCTACGAACAACTATTTAACTGGCATTGTCGTTTCCATCATAAGCTCTGAAATTTTGAAATTTCCATTTATTCGTTAAAAAGTAATACAAGACGTCAGTTTATTTGTCCCGTCTTTTAAATATTCTTCGATTAAATAAGAGTTTTATTGCTTAGGTGAATCCGGATTGTAATAAATAAATAAAAGAATATTAAATGATTCATTACAACAACCTTCACATTATCATTTATATTGAATAATTATTTAGAATAACTTCAACAGGTAACAACCCTAATTCCTTAACGGAAGATATTGGAGTAGAGATATTTGCTACTAAAGGAGATTCGATCAATAAAGCCCGTCTCTAAGTCCCAACAGACTCCAAGCATAACAACCGAATCGATCTTTGTCTCTGATTACTCAGTTTGGGATAAGGGAGAATACATTTGTTCCCATCAGAAACATGACTAATTGATAGTTCCCTAAGCAAACATGTGTGCTTACTTCGACAAGTAAGACGTCTTCTTCCAACAAATACACCCTGTGGAATTGAATATTGTATATTGTACATTATATGTGAATCTTTACAATTCACATGGGTATGTCGTATATCATAACATAATGTATGAATATTCGTACTACCTATGGCTAAATTATCGCATCTAAAAAGTATTTAAGTGGTACTTATGGTAGTGAATTTTGAATCTAACGCAATAGTCACATATACCTGTATGCATTGCTTATATACAACTTTTTCGAATTGAACTTTCGAAAATTTCGCTTGTTTCAGTTTTGTAATCTAACTAACTAACTAACCACTACGCCGTTTCCTCGCAAGGGTAGGCAGAGAGAACGGACTGCCATACAACCCGCTTTATTATATATTATACTATTTTTCCAAACATTCATACATACTATTTTGTTATTCTGACTCTTCACATGGCACGATTCAAGTATTTTATTCACTCGATCGTGCCATGTCTTCCTCGGTCGTCCCCGACTTCTTCTTCTATTCACTTTCGTATCATATATTATTTTCACACTCCATTCTTCGTTCATTCGCTTTACATGCCCAAACCATATATGCGTCCCTTTCTTGATTTTATTCATTATGCTTACATCAGCCTTGCATTCTTTCTGGATATCCACATTTTTGACATGGTTAGTACATAGTTTTACCGCATATACGCCTCAGCGATCTCATTTCCACAGCATTCAGTCTACTTTTAATTTTAAAAAATACATCTTATTAATAAAATAACACTTTTTAAAAGTCTTTTTAGACAATGCTTACAAATTTACACATATTCAAAATCGACCAAAACTATTTTTGTCCCGTATTCGATAGTAATAATATGTAGGCGTAAGCAAGATAAAAAGCTGTTTCTCAGTGACTTTTCGCAAGGACATCGCCGTCAGAAGTGTATATATATGCACCAATACACAATCTTAAGTATGTGTTATTCGGGTTAACTCTCAGCGTGTGGCCTATAATTTGAAATTTACTTTGGAATACATATGAAATAACAGGTGTGTGAATTACCGATTTTAAGGTTTTTGATTACAATTCAATTCTATATTTTAGGAATATATTCAGCCATAATATAATGAGCACTCTCACTATTTGAATGAATAATTCAAAAAGTAATTTATTTCATTTGAAAAGTTTATTGACATAGTGTTCACAAAGGTATAATAAACCTTCAATATTATCGAAATACGGGTCCGTGGATCAAATTAAGGCATATTTGAAAATCACAGCGTCATAATATGGATATTATTTACATTTGACTTAAGTACAGTTATTTAAACATCACTCTTAATATATCAATCAATCAATAGGTTTGTTATTTTGTATAAAAAATTAGGTGTATTGAAATACAGATTCTCAGCTTCGTAAATCAAATTTCATTCTTAATCTGAGGAAATCAAATTCATTTACTGTTTGACTTTGTTCTCGTTGTTCAAACATCGCCTTTATTTGAAAAGCCAATTTGAAATAACCAGTATATTGGAATGCCGACTTACGGTTTTTAGATCAGTGAGCAAAGTTTTTTATTCGTTAAAAAAACGTTTTTGGCTTTCTTGAATTGAATGTCAGCATAGAAACGAAATTTTCCACTCAACAACAACAACAACTACAAATTCGGAAAAGTTAATCTACGGAACTCTTTTATTCGTAAGTTGGCACTGACTATGTCGGACATTATTTTTCCTTTCGGGAACAAATCTTTTTCGATCACAAAAACATTTATTAACTTTGTGGTGGAACATTATAGTTTTATTTTTATTTATTTATTATGAACACCACACACCCCGTGCCTTATTTGGGGTAGTATAAGAACTGTTAAATGCCCTTGTACTATATTTTACTACTGTAATAAGTAAGTTGTGTGCTGGTCTACCTAATGTACATTTGAACAGACATTGGTGTTCAACACAACAGCTAGCCTAATCTACGGTACCAACAGATACTGTCAACCGTTTCTCTTCTAGGTATTTGCCTACAAAGCCATCTGATCACAAAATATTTATTTTTGTTTTTTAACTATGGCGTATTTGCTGAACTGGGTGGTACAACCTTAATTGGCTGACCTCTGTGTGAGAATTTTTTTTTCATTCAAGAGCAGCTTTTGCTAGGGTCGGTTGACAGACCGGTTGAACTTTTTCATAGTAATGGTGACAATTTTGGGGATGGAACATTTAACTAGTAGAAATTTGTAATTGGATTGATTTGCCATATTTATTTTGAAATTTTTTTTTTAAATATCAAAAAAAAGCTTTTTTTTTTAAAGCCAATAATATATTATATATAACAACCATAAATAGTGTCTTAAGGGTAATTTAATTATATTTGCTAAAACGGCGCTTTATAATATTTGTTTAAAATATACATAGTTTTGTAAAGTAATTCGAATTAATAAAATTCTAAAGAAGTAATCCATAGGAAGTTTAATTTTAATATCTTAACTATTGATCGGAAATCAATAGAATTTTTTGTTGTGTGCGTATAACGATTGTGATATTCATGAATATCTTGTATCCACAACCCTTGGTGCAAAACATACTCAAAATCCTTTATGTCTGAAGCATGTCCATACAATGATTGTTAATGTGTACCCTCGAGTATAATATGGACGTAACCGTATACTACTTCAATACCACAATTTACAACTTTAGTACCGGGCTTAAAACGAGAGGAGAATCCGATACGTGTTGACTCTGGTGATGGATAGGCGGATCATATTGGGACTAGGCTAAGACTGGCCTCGTCTCTCCAGGCTCGGGGGCTCCACGCGCTGTGTCGGGGAGGCCATTTATCTCGGAGGGGTCCCATTTGCTTGAAGCTGATGCCTTTGTTTTTGAGATTAAGAACGTATTTATACAGATCGGTTGCGCCCAGATATTTTGTCGTTGGGATACAATGATCATTAGTCAGTCATGGGGAAATGGATTAGCTTAGAGGTGTACTAATTGAATGAGAAATTTAAACCATTATTATTGTTACCCGTGCTGATTTAACCATGGGGGTGTGAGGTGATTGTGAATAATAATAATAATTCTCAATCATTTGTCGAAATCATATTCTTTATTAGCTTTACTACTCGGGATCTTACTTAAAAGTGTCACACAAAAATAGATGTACAAATTTATGACGCCAGAGTTCACTGTTCGCGAGTTTTTAGTGGGATACACAAACAGATAATCCGATTTCTGCTTAATATTACTATCAATTTCAACCATTTACAAAAACCACCGTTCGGAGGTTTTTCAAAATTTATTGATTAAAATGTTAATATGGCACAAAAAAAACATTTATGGTATATTATTCCCAAAGACTTAAAAAAACCAATTAACGGAAACAAATAAACGATAAAAAAATAAAATATTATTTAGTTCAATCGTACTTCTTTTAATGATAATCATTAACTTAAGAAACACGATTCCCTATCTACATGAAGACCAACATAAGAAATTTAACCAAGATCTCCCTGAATGACCAGTAATATATCGCTATCCAAAAGTTCTCGACACTTTTATTTAATTTGTTTGTTAATTTTGCTTTCACTTTGTATCGCGAACAGAAAAGTAATTATTTTAAAACATTTTTTCTCAATTTAATATTAATTCAATAACATTTTTACATTTGAAACGTTTTATTATTTTTTTAAATATTTTTATGGGTGTTGTGAAAGGTTACGTGATACTTTGCAATATTTTTTTTATTATTATCTACACTATTTAAAAAATTATTTTTAATTAAATTTGACAAGAAATGTTATATTTTTTTGTTAACATGCACATCTTTATTCCCATGTGTAATGGTGTGTGTACTTGTATATACCAGCGTCCCTGAGTTGGCATTTAGAGCCTTAATTATGTTACTAGCCTTGGTGCTTACACCGTAACCGTCGTTGTCTGTTTTAAACTTTTATTTTATAGAAATGTAAAATAAATTTAAGTTTTAAAATTATGTAAGCTGTCGAAATGGCTCCTAACTATAAAGTAGCATTTTTTTAAAGGTACGCTACATAAAATTTTACTAGCCAAATTAGTATTTTGTTACAAGCAGTTCTAGTTTTTGGTACTTAGAGCCTTAATTAATTCCAGTATTCAATTAAATAATGACATTGTATGAGACCATCAATATTATTTTTATGTTTATGACCGACCGGTTTCGCTTTGCCCAAGCATTATCAGGGCATAAAATTAAACTAAATAAATTTACAAAGTATGCGGTTTACATACAGAGGGAGAGCAAAATATATAACATAAAATAACAGAACAATGAGAAAACAATAGAATAACATTAAAATTATAACAAAGGAACAGATAAAAAAGAGACAGATAGTATGCATTGAAAGAAATAAAATTTCAACTGAGAAGGTGATTGAGGAATAATAATAAATTTTATGAGTTTACAGGATATATATCTAATATTGGGCAACTGGACAAATTTATCTGATTATTAAGAATATGGCTATACATTTTAATGGCTTTCTTTATTCCTAGTGCTTCTAAACAATTTAATCTGCTGCCACGTTTATGAAGAATATGAACACTGGTGCTTCTATCAAAGGTATAATCTTTATCAATACGATGATTAGCGAATTTTCAATTTAGTGAAACCGGTCGGTCATAAAAATTAAAATAATATCCGTGGTCTTATACAAAGTTATTTTTTCATTTCTTTTTATGTCAAACCAAAAAGTGATTGCTTTCTTCGAAAACTAATGATATTATCATTTTTTATTATTATTATTATATAAAGCAGTCTAAAAATTACGAGTGGCTTCTAATCTTTCAAATATACACGAATCTATTCTAGTTTTATTTTCTTCGTACCGTGTCGTTATGCCCCCTGTGTCGACCTTTTGAATAAATCTATTTTTAATGCAATATTCGTACCTATTTTAAAAATAATTCAAAAATTCGACCTAATGACATCATAACAATCACCGCAATATAAGCGCCCTTGAGGTTATATATTGTATTAAAATTGCGCTATATAAAATATACAAAATATTATTATTGTTATTAATATAGTTTTGAGTATCTAACATATTGAATAATTAACCATTTTCAACTTCTTTCTTTTTCACTTCTATTTAAATTTTTCTTCTATGATTCAGAGCACTCTCGCGTTAAAACCTTAATTTTATTCAAACGTAAAGTGTTTGGTTTACAATTTATTAGGCTGAAGAGGGTTTCTGAAGAGAAAATCACATTTTGTAAATTAAAAAACGAGAAGAGTTTGTTTTCTTTCCATTAGAAGCAAGAAAAACTGGCTGATGACCGCTTCGATTTTTTTGTCGCGGGTTTCTACGCCTAACCACGTGTTGCATTAACTCCGCGTGGAGGAAAACTAAACGAGTATTTTTTTTCAAATATTCAAAAAATATCAATCAACAACACAAATATGAAACAGAAAATAAAAAGGCAATGGTCACAACCGAGACGTGAACTCGGATCCCCTACTAAATCCGGGAATAACGCTTCAATCAATTGAGCCATTGGGACCTTATTAGAAATATACATTTTTAATCGATCTCATACTTTCATTGAAGATTATTGGTGTTATTTTTTATTTTTATTTCTTACAATTTATCTCGGTTGTGACCATTGTCTTTTTTTATTTTCCGGCTTTTTCTGTTTCATATTTTTGTTAATAATTTAAATTTAAAAAAAAAATTAATTCTTTAAAGTAAGTTCTAATTTCATTTATTTATTTGTATTTTTTTCTCTGTTTAGTACCTATTTAAAACTGTGAATTCCTAAGAAACCTGTTGAAAATTAGACACGTTTTATAAATGTGCTTCGATTTAAAAAGAGACTGAAATAAATTAATTATTAACAAGCTTAAGAAAAGATTGTTGGAATTATATAATACTGAAGAAATGGGTAGACATATTTTGTTATTAATTGTCGGTCTGAATTGTTTTTTAAGCAACACTAGAGGTTGTAATGCGTTATTTTATTTAAGTGCAAACCCGATTAATCGTGTTTGTGATAATGATTTTAAAGGGAGAAGGTTCGCGCAGCAAATAAACATGGCGACGACACTGAGAACGAACACGGCAAATAAGAAAGTGCATTCAATTTAAAGTGCAATTGAATTGATTACACCACTTTATCTCGAATGGGGCGAGTCACGGAAACAGAGTGAAGAGAGTGTTTTCTACGTCTGTGCTTAAGCAACGATCTACCCGATGCGGCGTTTCACCCAATTAGGGCTCGGGTTAAACGAGAAAGTACAAAATAAATTACACTATACAGATGATGAATTCATTTTTCAACGTTCTTTATGGATGCTGTGCGTTTGTTTTATGGCATGTTCCTCAAATATGGAAATCTTTATCAACATTCAGATTTAATACGTTTGTGTTAAAAAAATGAGACATTGGATTGTAACGAAGGAGTTGAAAACTTTTTTTGTGTAAATCATAATGCGACTGACCTCGTCAACGATTTTCTAAAATGTGCTTTCCACTAGTTATCATTCGAAAAAATCTATCGTTTAACTAATTAATATTGAATTAAAATGAAATAATAACTTTGTATAAGACCACAGATTTTATTTTTATTTTTAGACCGACCGATTACGCTTAGCCTAGACATCATATAGGATACAAAACGAAACCAAACAAAAAATATGTAGTGTGTTGTTATATTATATACTCGTACATCCAGGGGGAGAACACGATATAAAATAAAATAAAAGAAAGATAAGAAAACAAAAGAATAACATTTAAATTATTACAAAGTAACAGAGAGAAAGAGACAGATAAAATAAAATAAAAGAGGCAAAACGTCAAATGAGAATGTGATAAAAGAATAATGATAGTTTTTATGAGTTTACGGAAAATATACCTAATATTGGACTAATGGACAAATTAAACTGATTGTTAAAAATATGATTATTCATTTTAATGTTTTTCTTTATTTAATCTCTTGCCATGATTATTTTTATGAAGAATATGAGCACTAGTGCTTTTATTGAAAGATCTTTTTCAAAGAATTATGAGTTTACGGGTAATACACTTAATATTGGACTACGACACTAATTCAACAGATTATTTAAAATATTTATTTTAATGGCTTTCAAAAAAAAGTTGTTAATTCGTTTTCATTAAATATTTCAAACCACAAAGTGATTGCTTTCTACGAAAATTTGATTAACATTAATTATATTACTAAATGCGGCCAAAATATTTCGTCTACAATTTTATCGGTATTATATGAAATATTTTAGAGAATCGATTCATGTACTTTAAACGAGTTCGAATAAACTTATTCTGGAAATAACAAGTTTTTTTAATACATTTTTATTGGTTTTTGCCTACTTAACAATAACAGCTTTAATGTTCTGCTTTTCAAATTGAGATACAAAATAATACAAACAAATATAAGCTTAATTAAAAGGGTTATGACTCTCAAATATGTATTTTATGTGTTTGAACATATTCTTTTAAGAGAAAATAGATTTTTTCTATAGGGCATGCTAAAAATAAATTCAGATTTTGGAGAATGCGGTGGTATTGAGTGTGTGGGTTCCTTTCAAAGAAGTAACAATACACAACGCAGATCTGGGTTGTCAGATTCTGATGTTAATTGGAACAATAAAGCGTTTAGAGTAACAAATCACGTCTTTCTAAAACGCTAAATTAAACCACCGGAAAATTACACCGGGAGAGATTAAACACAAAATCATTTATCAAAACGTCCCCCGTGCTATGACAATTTACAAAGGGGGATGTGGTTTTGTAAAGTGGCCGCCCTTACGCCGTGAATAAGCCTGGATTTGTATCATGTTATCCTCGGAACAACCCTCGCGGAGAAGTTTGATGGAACATCGTGCATCAACACGTGCTCATCAATTAATCTCACATTGGCAAACTTGGATCCTGTTCATTAACCATCGACAAGCTGCCGGCCTTTAATTTGGCGAATCTCAGACACCTCCGTATTGGTGATAACCAAAGTTTCCCGATACAAGCAGCGTCTCTCGGGCGGGCCAAAGTTCGCCGCAGGAAGAGGAGAGGAGCCGCGAGTAACTTGGTTGCAAAGAAACTTTCGCTCCAAAGCGGGAGCTGTGATTGCTCCTCGGCACAGTGGCCACATTGTTAGCACGTGTGGCCGAAGAGTTTCCTCGTTATGTTGACGACGGAATACACGATATACGATATCGGATATAAATCTATACGCCAGATGACCGCATGCGACAAGTAACTATTGCCAAACAGTATATGAGCTATAGTTCAGAGACCCGATTAGAAGAATGTGCGAATTATTCAAACAAACTTTCAAAGATTTTACCATTTTCTCTGATTCATTTATTACTTTCAGTAAAAATTAAAACATTCCTGTTAGTGACAAATTTGAATTAAAAATTGTGTACTCTTTTCCAGTTTTTTCTTAAATGTATTTTTATGCGGATACTGTACTCAGCTTTACCCTTGATTCACCCTCATCTTAACTAGAAATATAAAGGCTTTAATTCTTTTAATGACATGATAACATGAGATTTATTACTTGTTGTATTTGAACAACACTCACCATCTACGTTGCTTCATATATTGCTGCTCATAAGTGCTTATTCTGTGAGAAATAATTAGGATACAGGCAAATTCTCTACAATATATGTTAATTATTGTTTATTTATTTATGTCTGTATTTGTGTTTTTTCCTCAATAAAAAAATATGTGTCCGAAGTAAATAAAATAACCAAATAAATGTTTTTTAAAAATAAATAAAATAACTAAATAAATTATTTATTTTGCAAACTAAAGTATACAAAAAACAAAAATAAAATAAATTAAACTAAAACTAAAAAAAAATCCATCAGTAACTTTGGGGTAAGATGAAAACGTTAATTTGAGACTATCCCCTTTTTATCTGATCAAAACCATGATTATGTATGCACTGCTAACGTTATTCACAAACATGTGTTAAACATAGGTATATAAGAAAGCAATTTCATTTTAAATTTGTCATTATTACGATAAATGTATTATTATTGAAGACACAAAGTGGGTGTTTTTTGGATAATTTATTTGCACTGCTTTGTCCTTTAAATTGTGCTTTTCTTATTGATTCTGACTATTTAATTTAGTATCTATGTTCACATGCATAAACACACAAGACGGAAGAACATAACTTACGTTTACAATTTTTTACCTTATACATACATATAAACATCCTTGTCTTGATGATTAATATGTATCTAATTCACCAAAAATGTTCAAACAAAAACACTATCGAAAATCATAAATAAATAGGTAAAGCCTGTTTAATTTGTAAAATGTGACTACCTCAATTATGTATGAATATCATTACGTGGATTTTAAAATTTACAAATGCCGAAGAGCATTTTTCCCTTACAAATTTACTCACTGTAATATTTGAATAACATAATATCAGCTTTTTGTATGATTCCCAATACGACAGCGAATCCCAATCCGGCGTGGAATAAATTGCTGAATACATTACATTATTTTTGCTTTGTTTGAAATTTAACAATAATACCTAATTGAACATCAAATATTCATTCGAGCGATTGTACCTGTGTATTTTTCAGCGTAAATTAGCTCATTCAAATTGCGATGGAAAATTTGACGGGCTTAATATAATACCGGATGTTGTCGAAAAATGTTTAATGGCGTTTTAATAATATAGTGATTTTAGTCAAAATGGCCTAGTCATTTGGAGTCACACACAGTCACAGCTAAATTGTGGTCTAAGGTCGAAATATGGTTAGTTCGAAACTGACTGAGGAGAACAGTTTAAAAAAATATCTGTTTCTGTCAATCGAATAACATTGTTAAATTAAAATTAACTTTAAAGCTTTTTTGCATATTATTTTTGTATTAATAATTGAAATAATATCCATAATTGTCAACGTTAATATGAAACAGTAAAAATAATGGTCGCAACCGAGACTCGAACTCGAAAAATTGAAAAAAAAATGGTAATAATTTTCAAATGAAGAATGAGATTCGTTAAAAATTGCAGTTTTAAAAGATTACTAATATTATTGCAATAATTTAAATACGAATATTTTGTTAAATAGTACTCAAAAGTAAAATTCATATAATGTATGTTTTTTTACTACATCTCAAAAGATATTCAAGTTTTTGGAATTTGCGTTATTTCTTTAAATTTAATTTTTCGTATTTTTTTCATTTAATCACACCTTTATTATTATTTGACGATCTCCGTAGCGCATATATACTAAAGTGAATAAAAATAGAAAAAAAATGCAAGTCACATAAGCGATGATGTTTTTGATTAAACAGCACTCTATAATAAATATTTACAATTAAAAATGCAGGTTATTAAATTATGTACAGTTAGAGTAAAATATCACTATGTAATTTTTCTAAAGGTACGGGCACACGTCAGGCGCGGAATCGCTGCCGCCCGGCAGTTACAGCGAGCTGTACGCTAGATGGGGCGAAGTGCAAAAGTATCCGCGCACCGTGGGGTGCACCAAGACTTATTCGACTGTCTGAGGTTGGCTATTATCAGATAAATTCCCTCAGACTTCAGCCCCAAACAATTCAGCAGAATAGCACTCCCATCAGTCACGTAAGTTTCAAAGTCATGAAATGCGGAGATCGAGCTAATTTTTTTATTAATTCTTTGACGTACCTACTCACTTTACAATAAACTACCTTTGTAAAGAATAATGATAGATAAATTAAATAACTAATCCTGATGGATATTATTGAAAGAAATGAAAAAATAACTTTGTATAAGACCACGGATATTATTTTATTTTTTATGACCGACCGGTTTCGCTTAGCCTTAGCATCATCAGGGTGCAAAAGTAAACGTTTTGTCTCTTTTAATTCATATTATCCGTCTCTTTTTCTCTGTTCCTTTGTTATGATTTAAATGTTATTTTATTATTTTTTCAATGTTCTGTTATTATATTTTTAATTTTGTTCTCCCTCTGTATGTATATATAACCGCACACCTTGTATTTTTTGTTTAGCTTAATTTGGTACCCTGATGATGCTTAGGCCAAGCGAAACCAGTCGGTCATAAAAAAAAATATCCGTGGTCTTGTACAAAGTTATTTTTTCATGTCTTTAAATATGTCCAACAAAATGATTGTTTTCTATAAAAATATATAATATAACTCATGTTACACGGCAGAGCAAATAAAAAATCTGATTTGAAAAGGTATTAGTTGTGCAGTTCAATTCTGTCCCTCACTCAATTCTCATAAAAACTACTCCAATTCAAAGCTCCCACATGAAATGTTAAAAGCGGCAACATCCGCGAATAAACGGAAAGTTTGTGCTTCATTTAAAGGCCTCGCTGAGGCTTTATTCTCTGTTCGGCGCTTCGTGTTTTTACAAATAGCCTACACCCTAAGAGAGGCGATTTTACATTTCCACTGCCGATGGGAGAAAAACTTTAGAGGATTATATCTTCGCCTGTATTAGAAATTTGAAACCACGATACAAATTTCTATTAATTTCTTTAAGAAATTTTTGACGACAACAACATCTTCTTGCAAACATTTATACAATTCGTGAAATATTACAATGAAAACACAGTATCACAGAAGAGAATACAAGAAAAATATTTAATTTCATATGGATATCTACAAGATAACAATGTTATCGTGACATGAGAGGTTAAAACAAGTACACAGGCAGGTACACAGAGAATTTTCATGGCTTACATTTTTACGTTAAGTAAATCTTTTCTTTAAGTGGAATAGCCAACAAAATTCAGGGCACATGTTTTCAATCAACGAATAAAGATCAGTGTCGTGCATCTTTAAATTGAATTAACTGCTTGTTTGGGGTCGACAACAATTGGTTAAAGGAAGCATCAGCTCAGTTTAAGAAAGTGTGAAGGAGTCGTGGGAATTTCACCACACATCACTAAAATGATTTTGGCTTAATCTAGCGAGGGATCCTAGAGCTTGTAATTTAGAAAGACAATAAAAGTATGTATTTGGAATGTAGTGCTGGAGCCAAATTCGGCGAATCAACTGTAACGACAGTAATAATAATTGGCTGATTTATATAGCGCCGTTTTCGTGACAGAGATCACCTCAGTAGTCCAAAAAGTAACCTTCCCCTTCCACAGCTCATTGGCTCTCGTCAGAGCTGCCTGTGGAAAGCCAGAAGCTGTAAATGCCGTTCTTATGATGTACTTACGCCACCAGAATATGATCCTGATTTGTTTTTTTTCCATTTTTTCTTATTATATCTGCATTTTTTTTTGTATTTCTACTAGCCACAAAACTAAAAATAAACAGAGCTCTGGATGTATACTAGTACTGAGCATTGACGATAATTCCAAAAAATGCCACTGCTGTTATCTTTGGCTATTTATATTTGATATTGTCAACTGTTACATAACCGTTGGAAATAATGTCGACGTTGATGCGATGATATTGATTTCAATAATAATAATCCCCATGTTGGGAGAGTTGAAACAGTTGGGTCATTGGAGACGTTCACGGTGTTATTTATAATGCAACAGCTATATATTACTTGCCACCGGTAGATTTTCTTGACGCTGGGCGCTACGTATCGGCCGTTCCTGATAGGGAAATTCACAAAGGCGTCTAGTAGAGAGGTATACAGCCAAAAAAATCATTGAATGAGGTATAATAGCGTTCACGGAATACTGCACTCTTTCGCCTTTTTGTTTATTTGGCGCTCAAACTAAAACAATAAGTACACAACCAGTGAGTATTGAGACTAGGTTACGTTTGATAATATTAGTATGTAGCTAGTGACATTTTTCATAATTGTATTCAACTGTTGGCGCAAATTTTCGTCAATAGCGTCGGACGTTGACGGCATTTAGCTGTTATTTTCAACGGCTAGTTATATTTTGTTACAGTACTAGTAAAACAGAGAACTCTCTTTGTTTCTCGTTTGGTATGTATATATTTGTGTTGCACTTTTCAGAAACAGTCAGGGGAGTTTAGAATTATTCAGTAGTATCTTCGTTTAAAAAAAAAGGTGGTTTAATGATGTGAGAACCAATAGAGGGACCCATCTGGTCCGTAAAACGAGCCTGGAAAAGTAGGTACTCTCAATTGAACAGACAGTAGAACAAACATATCAACTCTTCGAAAGTTGAAGATATCTACAATACTCTCAATCTTAGAGTACGAAGAGTGGTACCTATTCAAGGCAGTGTAGTCAGTTTTTGATGATTTTTACCGGATTCGGCAGACCTGGGCGTGGCAAGGACTAGGACTTGGGTATATATATACATCCATTCATAGCACATATTGACATAATGTTTTTGTTTATTCGTTTAACCAATTTTTCATAGTATTGTTTTCAACAAAAATATAGCATATTACCTAAAAAAACGTTTAGTTTTGTTGTGTTTAGTCGCATATGAAAACATGTAGGCGGAGTTCCCGGAGACGCGAGAGAAAGAAAGTGATTTATCGCATAATGTATAGGTTGGGTAAAAATAATTAGCTCTCTTTTCATACATTGTTTCTCCAAGCTCTCGATCTTGTGTTTCACAAATAATCCTTCAACTCTCCGTCAACATTGCAAGAAGATTTTAGAAGAGTCCAGATAACCTCATTGTATTAGAGATCTTCTGGGAATAATGCATTGAGAACGATTTCCAGTTCCAATGAGTAGATGAATTTAAGTTACCGGAAGGAACATGCTGACCATGCACTTTGCTGAGGATCAAGTAGCTCTGTTTAGGGAAGTGCAAAGCTTTATAGATCATGGCCAGATGGATGATTTCAGAAACAGAGAGAACAAAGCTTAGCCTCGACAACAAAATTTTCATTCAAATTATAAACAAATTTACTAGCCACTTTTTACGTCCTGTGCAATTTTCTTAACCGAAACCACTAGGCAAACTCACAATTACGTACGTAAATAAAATTACAAAACGTGTATGCATAAGAATTTTTTAAGTTTCAAATTTTCTAACCTGTCGTCATTTTGTGATCTGAAAGAAATCTCAGTATCACTAATTAAAGATAAATGTTTGATCATTCAAATAATATTAATATTTTCATCATTCAATCACTATCCCTTACAGTTTTTCAACATTTTTTTTCTATTATTGCTGCGGTTGTTTTTCAGATCTCTTTATCTATTATGTTGCACATCGCGCTTGTGAAAACAGCGGATATAAAAACAATTCACAGAACAAACGAAAGTTGTGTTGATTTTTGTTTGGTCGGACTGGAGCAGCTGCAGGCAATATTTAAATTCCAATTGTATCTTGCAGTTTTCCAATAAAAAAAAAATTCTATTGCATCTCTTCGTCAAACTCTATTTTCTTTATGAAAGCGTATTTTTTAAATCGCTATGGAAATAAACATTTCTTTATTGTCTCGAGATAAAAAAAAAAACAAAAAAGTAGAACTTCTTACATTTTTTTTCATATTTTTTAACCTTAACGGGAAACCAAAATGTTGCCTAATAACTACTTTTTAATAAAAATATGACTAAAAAATATTTTAATATTAATTATCGTAACAAAATCAATAATCTTCAACGTAAAAAATTTAATCTTAATCGTAAATATGAAACAGAAAAAATAACGATCACGACCGAGACATGAATTAGGAACCTGTTTCATATTTACTTTGAAGATTATTGATATTATTTCAATAATTAATATAAAAATAATAAGCATAAAAGCTTAAGAGTTAATTCGAATTTAATATCAATTCTTGACTTTGTAAGAAGTGATCTTATACATCTCTCATAAATAAAAATAGATAGTTTATCCAAGACACCATCTAGGAATATAATATGTAGTCGGGTAGAGCTTTGTATACTATACAAAGATGGCAGCCAAATCGGAAAAAAGGAAAAATAATTTTGAGATCGATTAAAAATGCGGGTTTCTTATGTTATAAAGTATCGGTGGCACAATTGGCAGAAGCGTTACTCCCGGAAAGAGTAGAGGTTCCGAGTTCGAGTCTCGGTTGTAACAGTTATTTTTTTCAGTTTCATATTTACGTTGAAGATTTTTTTTTTTGTTTAAATAATTAATATAAAAATAATTATCATAAAATCTTTAAAGTTAATTCTTATTTAATAAATCAATATTCGAAAGAAGTAATAAAATAGGGAATAAAATAAATCAACATTATATAAATGATAACATTCCTACTCTCACCTGAGTCGATGAAACATAAATTATATCAAATAGACAGATACTAGGTACTCTTCCCAAGAAAGATTATTTTTTGGATTTATTTCCGTAAGTAAAGATGCCATTTTTTAATCAAAGAGCATTAATAGTGTGTAAAATTCATATTTTAAGCTACATATTATCAAATCTTAATTATCTTTATTCCTTAAATGGATCACTGAATCTTTAAATGTTTACTTAATTATTTGATACGCAATCTAATAAATCATAATTTCATCACAGCCTCGGAAAATGAGAGTGCTATCACGTACCTACTTGTTGTGTAGGCTAGAGTACCGATTTCTTGATAATTGTTGTAATAAATTGTATTAACTTGTTAATTGTGATATTTATTATCATCTTTGTTGGTAATCTCAATGATTTTCATTTGTGATAAATTATTAGAAGCATCAACTGATACGTGTTAATTTTAATGTTGTTTTACTTACTACACTTAGTTGTGGACTTCAAAATCGTTATTCAATTTAACGTTACGTTGCTAATTATAATTCATAAAAATAAAAATCAATGGAGGTAATTACCAATAGCTAGTATTAAAATTAAATCCCTGATTTTAAGGGGTTATGCGATTGCCTGCGCCCGGTGCATTAAACGGGATAGTGGACCCTTTCATATTATGTACAATAGGTAGTAGCCCTCGAAGTTATTTTTCACAAAAACGGCGCTATACAAATTATCTAAATATTAAATAACAATTCAACCGATTTTGTAATTGAATAAGTAGAAATTTTCAATACAGATCGTGAGATTAAATTTTACTGCACTGCTTACCTAAATATTGTATAAATATAATTTTCTTTGGAGAAAAAAATATCTGTTTTAAAAAAAAAGAAACAATTTGCTAATATTCAAACAGTAACGTGATTGTGAAATGAGAGTTATATCGATTGTGTCATCGAGTAAATAGAAAAAGTCCGATACTGTATTGATTGTAATTTTTTGTACTGCTCTTACAAATAATTTAATAATAATTCTTTACATTGAAAATTATAGACCTATCTCGAAGCTATGTGTTTTTAGTAAAATAATGGAAAAAATTGTATATGACCAACTTTTCAACTTATGCAAATATACCATCATTAGTCCCCATCAACATGGTTTTTTCCAAGGCAGATCTGTTGAATCAAACCTAGGACAGTTCACCGATTTTGTTCTTAATACTATGGACAGTGGGAAACAGGTTGATTCCATTTACACTGATTTCACTAAAGCATTCGACAAAGTAAATCACGATATACTATTAAATAAACTCTGGAAGATTGGTGTTTGTGGATATCTATTAAGATGGTTCTCCTCGTATATTAAAAATAGAAATCAAGCTGTTGCCTTAAAAGGTTACATGTCACAGATTATAACCCTTCCCTCAGGGGTACCTCAAGGCTCCCATCTGGGACCTCTATTATTTATTTTGTATATAAACGATATGAAACATATCATAAGTCATTATTCTTTCCTACTTTATGCAGATGATATGAAATTATATAAATGCATTAACTCCATAGATGATTGTAACAAGTTACAAGAAGACTTAAACAATATTATGGAATACTGTAAAAACAATCAATTATATCCGAACATAAACAAATGTAATGTTATAACTTTAACACGAAAAAAAAATCCAAAAAATTATACGTATAAATTAAACCATGTACCCCTACAAAGAGTAGAAACAATAAGAGATCTTGGAGTGTTACTTGATTCCAAAATGCTTTTTAAGGATCACATTGAGTATATGTTAAAAAAAAGCTCATAAACAAATGGGCTTTATTTTACGAATTACAAAACCTTTCACTAAGCCGAACACTCTGATTCTATTATATTTGGCATATGTAAGGTCGCAGCTTGATTTCGCCTCAATAATTTGGAATCCTCAATATCGAACCTATATTGATCGTATTGAAAATGTTCAAAAGAAGTTCATTAAACACCTATCGTATCGTTTTAGTTATTATCGGTTTAATCCCATTGCTCTATATAAACGTAGAAAAATCTCGGATGCTTTGTTCCTATACAAAGTTGTGAACTGTCTTGTTGATTCATCATATCTCCTAGAAAGGATTGCATTTCGTTGGCCTGAACGCAATACAAGATCAAACGATCTGTTTAAAATACCTCACTTTAAGACTAAAAGCGCACAAAACTCGTTGATAGGACGAATCTTTAAAACTCATAATACCCTGCGAGATGTAGACATTTTTAACCATAATTTGAAATCCTATAAAATGAAACTTACTGAAGTGTTACTTTAAATGATACTAATTCTACTGTTATCTATCTACTGTACTTAATTTAACATGTTATGCTTATACCTAAATCTTCACTTGTTAATATAACCTAAATGTACTTATTAATGGAACTTGATTGGTCGAAAATATGTATAATTGTAACTATATTTAAACTTAAATGACTGTTTGTTTCCTAAATAAAAAAAAATAAAAAATAAATAAAATAATTTCCACTTCCTTTTTATAATTTCTCGGTGAAAACTTATCTACGAATGAAAACGTATCTGATTTAAATGCACTTATCATTACAAATTGTGCAATGATATGGGCGTTTACCTAGTTTGGATGGTCGTAATACGTTACATTTTTAAAATAATATATCACCTAATACTGATTTTGTGAAATATAAAAATAAATTAACACTAAATAAATATTCACTTTTTTTTTAATTGGAATCTTAAAAAACATATTCTTAATAAAATTAAATTGTTAGCCTTTAAAAGGCAACATTATACTCGTATAAAATAATAAAACTGCAATTATATGATCGAAAAATTGGGAATAATTCAATAGAACATTTTGCTCAAATTTAGTCGAGCAATTCATACAAATATTTATTAATTTATTCTATTTGAATCTTAGTGAAAAATGAAACTGTTCAACAGGTAGCCTAAAAAGAGTATCTCTTTATGAAATAACAGGAATTCTAATTTCATTCTTAAATAAATTGAGTTTTAAACTGTAATTTTTAAAGCACTGCTCAAATACACGATTAAGACTTTTCCTTTTCATGGCTAACGTGGTTATTTTTTTTATTTTTTTTGGGATTATATCAAAAGTCATAAAATAACAAAGTTCGAAGCATTCAAAGTCTCACTAGTCTTGCCAAAAAGTCTAAGTTGTTCAGCTGGCTGACTTGTTTACCATTAATTGAATAATATATGTACGACAACCTTTAAAGTCATCGGATGAAACAGCAGTGTTCTATTTTGGTCCCGAAAAAGCACGAAGTGACCAGAAATAAGAAAAAATTAAATTTTAATCGCAGAATAAGATACTTTGTGAATACTTTATTGTTTGTTGTAAGAAAGATATCTGCAATGATATTTCGTGAATAATTCTGTGTGCGCAAGGAAGAACGGAATGAGTCAATAAACGCAGATGTTCAGAGAGAGTCAAAACAAAATTTAAGACTTTCGTTTTGTGTGTGTAATCATGTCATACTAGTTTAGTCTTGATACACACGTCTAAAGGGACATGGTGAGTAAATCGTGAAGTAGCGCAATCGGAATAAAATTTCAAACTTTTTTACGTATGATCAAAAATTATCACTATTGTTTTTACAAACATTAGCGATCTAACTAATTGTTTACTAATACTAATTAATACTATTAGATGTCACATGTACTTTTTTTAAATAATGGCACATTATTTAATTTTCTGACACATCTCATTTTTCCTTGCTAGATATGTATCTAAGGAACAATTCTGCATACTTAACGCAAGACTTGATTTTTTTACTCATTCCGTTTTTCCTTGCACACACAGAATTATTCATGAAATATCTTGACAAAACTGTTCGAATGAATAATATTTTTCAATCTCCTACTACCACTATTACAGGCGGAAAACGTTGTTTGTAACATGATGAAGTACTTAGCTAGTAGATGAATTAAACCCTCGACGCCTGGATGGGAAGCCGTCGCATTTTTCTACTCCGCTACGAACCGTTTATTAAATTGGAACTTTTTTTATAGAGCGAAAAATTCGTGTCTTGATTTATTTCTTACAGATCAAAAGATTTACTAAAAATTGATTAATTAAATTAATTTCAAAATATTCTAGACATTAAAAATTGTTGTGTTTACAAGATAAATTCACAATTCTATTACCCTAGAACTCATCGTTTAGGAGTTTTTACTTCCCCGTATTTCAGTTTATGTATTTTTTTTTTTAAATTCACTCGGTGGTTTTTTCTTTTGGAGTTCAGTCCTTTATTATTTTCCCAACCGAAAATTTAAGCTCCGCCAAATCACTGTCACGCGGAAATCGAATAGTTTCTCCATGCGAATAAAATAATTAAAATCGGTCTCCATTGATAGAGTAATTAACAATCAACATTCAGAGCGAATATTTAACTGTACGGAATAAATTTACATATCCACCGTAACTGACATGGTAAAAATCAGGCCGCAAAAGTAAATAGTTTATCGGGCAGTCGCGTACACGAATCAAATTGGATGAAAACTGAGTGATTTTTTCTCTACTTCGAAGTGAGTTTTGAGTTGTTGAAAACTCTGTTGCGTTTCATAGGAAATTTTAAATGTACATATTTTAATTAACTGACGAAAAATTTTTGTCAGTAATTTACATTTCTATTTAATAGTTTGCCCTTTTACAATTGCACGGATTCTAATTTTTGTTTTATAAATAAATAAATAAATAATTAAGATTATTTGTGTTTAAGGGCAGCACCCAAAAATGCACATTTTTGATTTTCTAGTACCAGTCTTACTATTAATTACAATATTAATACTACGAATGATTTATCTGTTAAGTACGGGTGGTTAGGCAAATGTCAAAGGTTTCCAGTGAATACCATTTTTAAGCAGTGATCTTTTAGATTATTCATAAAATGCATTCTGGAGCTTTAGGTAAAATGGCTGCGCTGGTTTTCAAACTACACCTTTTACTGACATTTAAGCATTTTTTTCATAGAATTTAAAAGATTACAGCTTAAAAAATATATTCACTGGAAACCTTAGACATTTTCCTAACTGCTCATGTAGAATTTACATATAAATCACTTGCAGTATTGCTTGTATTAGAATATTACAAGGTGAAGTTTAGCGCCATTTTGTGTGCTGAGCCTTAATACGGCCGCAGGATTTAATTTCTTAATATTAAGTAATGATAATATCTGACAACATTAAAAACCGTAGTACATAATATTACACGAAATTTTGTATGTATTAATTAAACATTGGTCAAATAAGTAAAGACACTAATTTTGATGTGTGGTTAATTATTTTAGTTGTTGGTGAAATATCACCACAAGGG
Organism: Drusus annulatus; assembly: GCA_022651775.1. Taxonomy (NCBI): domain Eukaryota; kingdom Metazoa; phylum Arthropoda; class Insecta; order Trichoptera; family Limnephilidae; genus Drusus; species Drusus annulatus. The sequence goes on from JAGWCC010000027.1 coordinate 530,484, forward strand.
CCTTTTATAGAGCTAAAATCTAAGTCTATAGCATTTTAAAAGGCTTACAAAAGAAACAAGAATTGATATTCATAGATATGCGATATCCCGATAGACGCGAGTCATGTACGTAACGCCAAAAAGGAACGCATTCGATTCCTGTAAAAAAAACGGCATTAATATATGTTTATTTTAAAGGTATGGCAAACATTGTATTAGTTTATGGGTTATTTTATAAAAATAAAAATAATTATAAAATATTTATCATAAAATAATTAGATTTTTCGTAATTTTAGAGACGATTATTTACGACAAAATTACATAAAACTACTAAATAAAAACCCATAGATTCATTTAACTCATCACTATGTAACCCCTCTCCCAGAAGGTAATAGATCCACCCAATGGTACATTCAAATGTAATTGTGAAGCCGGTCTTACCAGTAATAAACCAAAATACCAAGTGACAAATATTCAAAATTATATAGAGCCAATTACGTTCATTCCGAAAATAGATTTTATATATACCATAGATTTACATCAAATTTTACCAGTCTAAAGGTTTCAGTTTCAAGATGAAACCGATCCGGTCAAAAATAAATAAGTGGAAATAAGTTGTGAAGAATTGTTATCATTCAGTTATATTACTACGTAGATTACTCTCTCTCTCTCTCTTGTAAAATAGATTCGCAATTTTAACATGATCTGTACCTCAGTCTCAATGTGTGTGTGTTTTTTTTATTCTGCCCAACAATCGCCAGTAACTTCCATTGAAAAAAAAAAGAACCCTAGACAAATGCATGGTCCTAAACATGATAAAACTGTAAAAACGTGGAGACACAGAAACAACATGAATAGCAAATATCAACCAAGATACTAGTACGACTAATGCCGAGCTAGACGGCGCAACGGGCGGGGCAGAGTCATTAAGGTGGGGAACAAAGTAAGCTATCTGTTACAAAGCCAAGGTAGATCTAAACAACGCTGTAGGTACGGTGAACTTGCTGCTTGACCTGGAGAAACTACAAGAGATGGATAGCCGGGAGCAAAAGGCAATGGGTTGTTGGAAGAGGAATGGTATAATTAAGGTAGCTGAAACTCTAGATTAGCTATACGTACAATGTACATTATACGTATTAAGTTAATACAAATATTAATTCCTACTAGATTAAATTTTTTTTAAAAATAAAAGCAATCACTATCTTATGGATCATTATGAGAGAGAATTGATTAAAAATCGAGTAAACCTTGATCACGCAGGTAAATATCTATGATCTGTGCACATTTTATTTCCGTAACATTAAAGCAGGCAATTTTCTTGAAAGTCGCCTCGAGAGCAAAATATTCATGTATTACAAAAGATTGACGTCTTTCTCGAGCGCGAGATTTAGTTATCACGTGTCGGATGCGCATCTTAGGCGATCCGTGGGAGGAAGCTTCCGGGAGCGCTCGCTAGGCGTCGCGGCGTCCCGCAGTCGCCGGAAGTTGCATGAACTAGCGCCGCGCCGCGGTATGTTGTGTAAGCAACTACATCCGAGAAGAACATATTAATCTTCTTTCGGTCGGTACCAAGCTACGAACGATCGCTGCTTGTATTTATTTGTATGTGAAATATCGCCCGCAACGGGAACTTTACCCGGGCTGTGGGGTCCCATATGTAGCAAGTCAAATATGCAACAGAATCAATATAGAAACAACGGAATGGAGCAAACTTCAACATTTATTAGAACCGTTGTTCCCTAACCCGAGTATCAGCAAGACCTAAATAAACTTTTCGGCTTCGCAAATTAAATTGAGTTCAAATTTACATTGTAGTAGTGTGTTGAATAAATAATTTTACCGTATTTCAGTCCCGAAAAGTTTTTTTTAAATAAATAGTATTTCTTTCGTTTTCCTAGTCTTTTGCGAAACAAATTATTTTTCAATTCGTTAAGTCCATTCGATGTTTGGTATTCAGAATAATATGTAAAATAACTTTTGGGAGAGTTTGGTATATTGATTTGAACGTCAACAAGAAGTGGGTGCTAGACTGGTTTAGTGGGACGTTTGCAAAATATACACCAATTTGAAAATCCGCCATTTTATTGGTACTCCAGAGTCCAGTCAAGTCCAGAGTGGTTACCTGTCAATTTATGTCAAATAAAATATTTTCCGTAACAATTGAAAACGGTGATGGATCATTGAAGTAAAAATCTGATAGGCATTTGTAATTTAATAAAAACTGTGTAAAAGAACTTCAAAAAAATAATTAGTAAAAAGAGTAAGATCTAATTAAGCATTTAACTAAATTACCGCTTGACTAAAATACCCTTCCTCAGGCATTTTATATAATGATATTGACACGGCAGCAACGTAATGTTTTGTACTCAATTACTACATGTAACGTACGTAGTACGGGAGAATAAAATTAACTCGTACATGAACATGTAACGTGAATAGCTGAACAATAATTCGGTAGGTAAGACCTCGTTATGGAATTACTAGGTGAAACAAAATCAAATAAACATTTCAGAGGTATCAGACTTTGAAACAATTTGTGTTTGCAAACTAATGAAATTACAAATAAGTCTTCCATTAGACTTGAGACAACTTTATTTGTGATCATTTGAGACAACCGATTATATCTCTTCCATAATACATTTTAAAATATGTGTTTGTAATCTTACTTACTATATTTATTATGGGTTCGCAAGATTTCAAAAAATTAAGATCGTTTTAAATATTGTAATTTGTTAGTTTTTCAAAATTTAAGAACGCGAATTTACTAAAACCAAGAACAGAATTCAACCCTTGTTTGATGCCTGGGAAACGCCACTTGCAGTAATAAGTTTGCACTTTATATGTCTAAAAATACAAAAAAAATATTACATATAACAAATAAACCACTTCTAAAGTGGTTCGTATCCTATGAATTTCTTTAACAATAATTTAGGATTAACTCTGTTGAATGGTTTTCTAAAAACAGTTTGATATTGACTATTTCCATAGTTTCGTGGTCATGAGCTTTTTCATTTTTTTTTTGTTTTAGATAAAAATAAATTTTATCTAATTAAATATGGTTGTTATTTTAGATAAATTATAATAAAAACTCTGCATAAGATTCTATATGAACCAGTTTTAGATGAAACAGTTTTATATGAAACAATTTTAAATGAAACATGATATTATCTGGTTCCACACGGACATAATATATGATACATTATATGATGGAATTTTAAATAATAAAATACTGAGACATACGGGTATGCAAATGAATGTGTTATTTTGAATAATTAATCACGTGTAAGTAATAAGAAAATCCTCCCATACATATCCGCTTTGTAACTAGCGAGCGCGTGGTTTGTATGCCCTTAGAATATTCAAATATAAATAATCGAGAAATAAAAAGAATATTCAAATAAAAATAATCGAGAGATAAGCAATAAAATAATCTTGAAATTGGAATTTGCAATCAAAAATCGGAGAAAAAAAATGAAAAATAATACCAATAAACTTCGATGAAAGTATGAGATCGATTAAAAATGTCTCAATGGCTGAATTGGTCGAAACCTCACTTCCAGATAGAGTAGGGGATCCGATTTCGAGTCTCATTTGTGACCATTGTCTTTTTATTTTCTGTTTCATTTTTGTGTTGTTGATTATTGATATTTTTTCAATATTTAATAAAATAAAAGTTTAGAAAAACACGTACAATCTATCGAGGGTTTTATTTGTTAACAAATGATTTAATTGAATTGAGCAAAAAAAATACGCCTCGTAATGTAATTTTAATTTTAAAACTAATAAACATTTATATTCTATAAAAAAAAGTCACCACATTTTTTTACGACGTATTAACTTTATATTCCTATTATATACTATGACTTCTTGATGATAAACCTTACATTGATGAAGCTCTCTGACAGAAGATTAGGATCCGATTTAAATTTTCTTTATTAAGTCATTAATTCCGTTATTGACAGCCCCGTTTTACTGCGACTAATCACATTACATGTACCTGATAGCATCACGTGGACAAAAAGTATTTTTCAGTGTTATAATAATTTGAGATATAAAAACCTCGCATTCAAAGCCTAGGAAACCAATATCCAGTAGTGGCAGATATTTCTAACAGCACTAAAATAGCTTAGAAAAACATGATATGGTTTTTTTTAAACTGTTGCAAATAAATATTTTTTGTTTTCATTATCTCGCTTTCAAGTTAATTACTTAAACATCAAATAAGCATGTTCATACTCTACATTTTTTTTCAATATTTTGACTGATTTCTTCTGCATTCGAAGGTAATTGTACTGGTAAATTAATTTTAAAAATTACTTTTTGTGGGATTTAAATCAATACTATGTTCAACACATTTTTATTAATGCAAGATGGTGTCATATTAAATATATTTTTTATAATTTTATTTATTTAATATTGAAAATGTGATTGTGATTATGTAGAGCTGATCAGAACGGAGAAAGGTGTGCCAAGATTGTATTGTGTTGCATTTCATCTCATCTGCCTACCTTTAGGGAGAAATGGCGTAACGATTAGTCAGTAATATTAAATCTGTGTGATCAACAAGTATTATGTTTAACAATAACAGAGTAATGCATTTACCTCACGAAATAACTCTAACGTGAAAAAATAATAAAATTCGTTACACAGATAGTTTCTGATTTTAAAGATAGTATAGGACCGGTATAATCATATGAAATAGGAATTTTTATCGTGTTCACTTACAAATTAGTGCCCCAAAGTCTTAAACATAACCATTGCGTTAACGAATTCTCCATAATTGTTTTGACATTATTTTTTCTCAGAACTAATAAATAATTTAATACATTCGAGCAATTACTTGGCTTTGGCATACCAGATCAGCCTCGGGAAAACCTATTTAGAATACTCGTGTTAGTGTCCCCCAGCCAAGTGATGAAACCATAAAAAGTCTAAGGTACACTAAGGTCCTTCTATTTATCCTTTACCTTTTGAACTTAAACTACTTTCAAACGTTTTTTTGCTTGTTGTGGTTTTGTTTTAACAACTTTGTTTATGTTGCTACCTTGGCAACAGTAATAAAAGATCCTTCTAATAATGTGTTTAACAGGTGAATCAGTACTGTTAGTAGTCAGTTATTAGGAGAGTGGGTACTTAGCACCTATAAACTGACATGGAATCTTCGTAAGAGTTATTTTTAATGTGATTATTTTGTATTTTTGTTTTAGCTGCTAAAAATGGCACTAAGATGTTTAATTTAACTAAATTATTTTAATTGCGTTTCATGACTTCAAACCGTATTTAAACCATGTTGGAATGTTTTTTATTATTCATTTGATACCCTAGAAATTGCTCGAAGCCAATGCTCCATGATATTTCTAATCTGGGGCATGATGAGAAAAAAGGGGGGAGGAATTGAAGAATAAAATTGTTTAGGAGGTACCTGATTATATAAATCTGATAACTACACAAAGCTAAAGCCAATTTATTTTAGGTCTGAATCTAATAGTCGCTTACCAGTGTGATAAAGATAATTTTCCACATGAAAAAATCATCCATCGTCCGCGGACTAATTTTTTTTTTTATTAAAAAAATATTACGTCTTCCGGACCCACAGGAAGGATCTTAATGCATGAAAACACTGTTTGAAAATAATCAAGTTAAATGTGTTTACTTCGTAAAGCTTTTTTCATATCAAGGCAATTTTCATATTTGCGAAATGAAATAAGGAAAATATGTAAAGCATTCCATTTCTGACAAGTCATGTATAGGTGAATAGATGAATCGATCCTCTAGATTATCAATATCATCCATCACAGGAAGTTGAGTCTGCTATTCGTTATTTACGTCATGGATATCCAGGGGAACCCGTATTCTTCAATATTGGTATGGAACCCAATGTAGAATAGACAATCACAGATTAACATATTAAGAATGAGTTGATTGAGCGAATAATTTGTGAAAAACTAAAAGAAAAGTTATAATTTATGATCAATTTTACTAATTTAATTATAAGTATCATTCTCCACTGTCCAGAAGGTCGAGACTTGTTAACTCAAGCCATGGTCTTAACATTTTTGGTACCAGTCTAAATGATTTTTGTCATTCTTTACGATTCTACCAAAACTTTGACTTGACCTTGGCTTTGACTTGAATACTCTTTCTAATGTATTATATTTATATGTATTTTTTTTTTGTAATTGGGCAATAGTCAGTTAGTTTATATATGTTTTGATCTAATTCGATTTTTATGATCTTCCAGCCATAGTAAATTGGTTTTTACGAAAGCATTTTCAGACTGAAGGGAAGTCAGGTGATAAATTATAACAATTTTATAATTTCCTGAAGAGAAAACCAAAGTCTTTAGTAATCATTAGAATAATATTTAACCAATTTGATTTAGAAAAAGCACACAGAAAAAGACTTGGGTGTGAATGATAATCAAACTCGACATCTGCCGTTCGCCGGGCGGCGGATGGGTTTACCAATGTTGCCACCCCTTTCAATGCATTACATGATTTTTATATTTTCTCCAGTGGCAATAATCACATTTCCGAAGAAATAATCAAAATTCTTTTGAAAATTCGGTTTATTTATGAGGCTTTACTGTCAAAGGCAAAGGTACTACAAAAAACCATTTAATATACTTTTTACAAATCTAGGTAAGAGCAGAATTAATGTAATCATCTAACAGTTTTAAGAATCAGTTCAAAGCATTTCTGTGACACTTGTAAAAAGTTTTCTTACCCGAATAATTTTATATCTGATCAGATTGAGTTGCAGGACCTCCCTTAGCGTTCCGAGAATTTCTTTATCCATAGCTTTGCCGTAAGTTGCACCTGGAATGGAAAATATTAGTTTTTTTAATGTTTTCAAGAAATAAGACTTTATAACTGCTAGTAAGCTTTATGGTGGTATACCTTTTATAAAGTGTATCCCACTTTGATAGAGAACTAATTTATTTAGTTACTACGTGAATACTTATATTACCAGTTTTCATAGAGTAGTGATTTGACCTTGAGTTTTTAGCTCGCGGGTACAATTTCTGTTAATTACAAAGATATATATGAAAATGGATTTATCATCAACATATCGGCGCTGCCAGGTGTTGTGATATTTATTTATTTAATTAATTATGTAAGCCCTTATGGGCTTTTACATAATTGTGTAATACATAATATAAAATAATAGGGACATAAAAATAACATGGACTAATGATTAGCATCCAAAAACATAAGTAAGTTAATAAAAATATATTTTTTATATTCATATTTTTGAAAGAGGTATGCTAATATAGCCTTCTTGTAACTAGATTCAGTGCAGTTGAAAACATCTACTATTTCAGCAAAAAAATTACCCACTGTAAATGTAGTTTGTAACTTGAATGTAACCTTTAAATGCTCCGCATCTATCATATGGTACATCCGCATGATCAACCACTATATGAGTAAACTATTCAAATTTGAAACTGATGCTTTTTGAAATAATCTTTTTTTTTTAAATATTCTTTTCACAATCTCAACCACCCAAAATGTATTTTACTTTTTAAGTACCTACCTATAAGATGTTTTAGTAGACATCATTTTACATTTTAATAAGTGAGCAAATAATGTTTTTTTCTTAGCAAGTCAAGATACATCCCATAATTTTTCACCAATGACAAATAGTTGATAAATATTTTAAAAAATCTTTTCTTCATATTTTCTTTTTAATCATTTGATAAAATCATGTCCCGCTTTTCCATTAAGTTGAAATTAATATTAAAGCGAATAGAAATTATTTAGACGCATTTTAAAGAAAGAAAAGAGTGGAATTTCGCCGTTACAGAAAGAAATAAACTAGCGTATAAAATACTTTTATTTGGCCGTAACACGGTGTAGATTAGCGTAAGTCAATATAAACTTAACGCTTTCCACTTTTTTTCTATCACTTTTAAAAAACGTATACTTTGCGGTAAAAACGCAGGATTTTAGTTTTATACATTATTCTTTCATACGGTTCTTAAAATGCTTGCACGTAAAACTTTGAAAAATTTTTTTTTTAGTGTGATAACCCCACAAGAATCCAAACTTAACGAAGGCAGTGGACTGTGACAGCCCTAATTAGAAGATTTATTTAAGGCTTAAGGAAGTGAGTAGGGAAATAAAATAGGAAAATGGATGGTGAGAAGAACATGACATTTAAGATCTGATCACTAAACATGATTAAAGACATTTCAAGTATATAAAATATACTAACAACATGACATAATAATTAATATATATAAATAATATTACTAACGCTTGTTCAAAAATGAAATCAAATTGAGCAAAAGATTTATAGTTCGGTTATTATTCGTAGACCCATATTTCATAATATACTCATTGTATATAAATGGCAGCTAATATCGGTGTGAGCGATCAATGCGAACGATTGTATCTGTCTAGCAACAAATAACAGATTCATCATTATTCCGACGTGATTACACGGGGAGGGTCCATGCGAATACACAGTTGGCGGTATCGCCGATTTAATTTACTATTGCGTTTGCTGTGCGATCTATGAATTCACGTGGTAATGTAATCAAAACAATGTAGGCGAGAAAAGGCTCATTGAAGCGGACTGAGTGGGGTATTTTCACAAACGAGGGATACTATTACAACATGTGAAATATTTGAAGATAATTTTTATGTTTTATAGTCACTCATAAAATTTCTCAATATTCTGTAATCACCATCTCAGTTGACGTTTTGCCTCAGTTGACGTTTTGCCATAAAAAATAAATTTTATTTTATTTTTTGTTCTCCCTCTGTATGTATATATAACCGCACACTTGTAATTTTGTACCTTCATGATGCTTAGGTTAAGCGAAACCAGTAGTTAATAAAAAAACCAGTAATAATTTTAAATATGTGGTCTTACACAAACTTAATATTTCATTTTCATAATAATTTTTATGGTTCTGATCGTTTTATCATAATTATAATATTTTGAATAATCAATCACTGATTTTCGACGTAGTAATCGCTGGTGTGACATCATAGACGCTTTTTGCACGAACACAAAAGAAAATATCGTTTTTTTGCGAAAAACAAATCGCGTAATTTAAATCGTTGTCAAAAATGTTTTCGTCAACGTAAAAATAAAATATTAACATGCATATAATATAATTTTTTTTTAAGGAATAAAATATATACGAGTATATACCCTCGTGACTGATTGGGTAATATTATCAAAATATATTTTGTGTAATGAACCTACAACATCAATGAACTAAATGCTTTGTGTCTAACAAAACTAACTTTGGAAGTAAATTTGAAAGCCAACAGATAGATTTCAATGAAGTGATGCGTAAATTTCCTTTGATTACCCGACTCACTAAATTGATTTATATCGTTTTGTAAAATAACATAACATTTAAGTACATAATTTCAGAGCAAATCAAACTTTCTGTTAAAGGTTTCCTTTGTAAGCATATTTAAAAAAAACCTCTGATCACATTACACTGCAGTGTGATGGTTAATATCTTTGAAATAATACAAAATGTATTTCCATCTTTTCGTTAGCTAATTGAGCTAATTCAAATTCTAAAGAATTCAAGAAATTACTTTGTGAATTTTATAAATCTGGTTCAAATGCTACTATAAGATGTTCTAATACATGCCCTTAACACAATTTTACAGAAAAGCCAAGCAAAGCTCGGAAAACAATTTGATTTTAGAATTATCAAAAGAGTTTTAAAATATCATGTATTAAAAGTAGGATAGTCTAAATCCTAACAAAACTCCAATATTATTTATAACACATTGATATTTTAATGAAAATGAAATTATAACTTTGTATAAGACCACGAACAAACAAAATATTAATATATATTTTAAAACAATGAAATTTTATTATTTTAAAATAAATTAAGAAGATACATCTTTTTTAACGTATTTTTATCAGTTTTCAGATAATATCATACAAAAATAAACATAATTTTGTAACTTGGAGACGCTGCTCTCAACACAGTAATTCCTTGCGATACAGGCACAGCACTACCACCTTATTATTTTAATGATAAAAAGAATAGTAAAAAATAGGATTGGCGAATTTATATTGTTGCCATAATATATTTTTTAAAAATCGATTTTGAGGATTTATTTAATTCCTTATAAACAACAAAATCTGCTTCAATGCTCCGTTCTATTGAAACAATCGACATTTAAACCCTTTTGAGACCCAGTGTTAATTTAAATTAATACAAACTTTGTGATTTTTTCCATAACCATGGCAATTTAAAAACGTTATTTTTTTTTGTTTATTTGTTTTTTATTTACTGTAGGAACACAAACAAATATTTACAAAAACATATTACGAAGTATTATCTAAATATATAATATAATTATGCGTGTAGATATCACAAATTAATGTGGTCACAACATACATAATATTATAATTTGCAAAGTACAACACAGAAGCGCTGCACTTTTATTTTCTAATAGCTGGGAAATCTTTTCAATAGCGCTATTTTTTTTCGTTTTGTTGCAATCCTTATTCCTGTCACAAATACCGTTAGTAATTTGACAGCTCCTGCTTTGGCGAAAATAAAAACATATTTATATTTAACGAAAAATTCTCATTATCGAATATTGTATGTAAAAAAAATCACGCGAGTCTCAAAGTGGTAAGGTGCCATATTATTTTCCTACTCAGAAACCTTTTCTTATGTAAATGGTTTTTGAGCCAAGAAAATAAAGTGACACCTAAAACCCGCTGTATTGTTGACATAACGTTCAAAACCTTGGGTTATGCATTGCACCCTCAGTGACGCTGTCACATTATTATTATATCTGTGTGACAATAATGCTCTCAGTTGGAAGTCTACAAAGTATGACGCACGTCTTAGAGTCGCGTAAATAACCTAATTAACGTAGCACGTTTACGTGTACGTTTAAAGACGTCTTGTTATGATATTACAATTGTTAAATAAAAAGCTAAGACGCAAAAAAAGGACATTTAAAATGGCTAAACACATTACCTATGTGTTTATATCAAAACATTTCAAAAATTTTCAAATAAATTATTAATCTGAAAGCAGAAAATAAAGTTTCTGCGTCCCACGGTATTGAATGGTGAGCTTCGGTGATAAGAAATTTTGACAGTTTTTTCAATGTGGAATTTGTAGATCCCTTTTTATGAGCTCTGGAGCTTTGAAATATAAATTGTCTTTTTTTTAAATATGACTAGTCGTATACGGCAACGGACAGCATATTATTTACATTTTGGGAAGAGACCAATTTCGATTAAAAAAAAAAATTATTGTATATCTGGGGTATGCTAAAGGTCCCTATGTCAGATTTTGGTTGATATGTTTACTGCAAATTTATAATTGCCTATGTTAGTCTCTCAAGAAATGTAAAATTGTGACCTATCTAATGTCAATCTCAAAACAGTCAAATCGACAAACGATCACCTTTGTGAAATGTAGAGTGTTTTTTTTTCGTTAATACTTATTTGCCTTGTGCATTTTCTATAATCTTCATCTTAGAAATCTTCCAGATTCTTACGAATCACTGTGTAAATCTAGAATTACAGCGGCTTACAAGTTACAAACTACGTGCCTCCTCGTGAAATATTACAATGACACCCGCGGGTCACGTGACATCCATCAGTCCCTTAGTTTAAGGCTCGCGTTCCGCCCTACCGACCTCCCTGGCCAGTGCCAAGGGCTGCGCGCCTACAGTGGGGCAGGGAACCAAGGGTAAAGTTAAAACATATTCGGTCAGTTTTTAAAAAGGAAAAACGTTCTTAACACGTTAAGAGATAACTGAAGTAAAATATTTCATATAAATAAACTACTATTAAACTATTTCGAATTAGATACAGTACTAACTTTACTGTCTCCTTCCTTCTACCTATATCGTTATAATAATCCAGTCTTAAGTTGGCGTTCGCTGCCAGCTGTTGTTGTAACATTATATATATATCAGCATTTTATTTACCTTTCTTCTTTTTTGTAGTATGTACTGTCTCACTCTATTATATTTTGTACCTATATACGAGTATACCTGAAAACTGTGTATTATTCTTGAGTTATTATAATCAGTGGCGTATCGTGACTTTTTAGTGTGCTAGAGTAGTAAGATTGAAAAATACGCCGTTATTGATGTTGTTGCAGCTGAAAACGTTTTTTTTATTATGGATGAAGCTTTTCAGAATGTTTCAGTTTGAATGGTGCACCGCACGCCTTGCTGAAAAATCTTTTTTCATTTTTTTTTTTAGATCGTTTTCGGTTACAACACACTTAAAAGTCACGAGCATTGATTAGAATTGCCCCGACGAAGCTTGATCTAAACGAAACCGGTTTTCTTTAAAACATAGTAAGTTTTTTGGTTTAAAACAAAGTGAATTTTTATTCTAATATAATGTCAAACCACAGAGTGATTACTTCTTATAAAAAAAAAAATTATTATAAAAAACAAGTTGCATCTCACATCTCTACATCGTACATCTCTATTTATCGCCGCCGGTGTTCAGGGCCCGAACCCGCAGCCCCTCCATGAACCCAGTGGGGAATCTCCCACTAGGTCAACTGGGAACCGAATAGTTGGCGCGTTTGATTAAAGCTATAATGAGGTATTGTTAGCAAGGTTACGCTTTGTGGACAAATTAATTTACCATCTTTAAAATGTTAAAAATGGAAATATTAAAGGCAATATAACTCTTTAAAGTTAACATGGTCCTAGACGTGTTACGCTAAAAAGGTAATTTGATAACATATTGCTTCGGAAATATCACAAAATTTAAATTTTATTCACATTAGCTTTATTTGTTTGGATAAACGTGGTAAAATAAACCGTAATAACCTAAAAGTTTAGAATTTTTAAGGTTGATAAGTGGATGAAATAAGTGATTATTTTTGTTTATATTGTTTTGTTACGTCATCATTTAAAGACTTCATTAAGAGAGTATATAAAGAAGTGTGAAATGTGTGTATTATTGTCTTTGTTTTTTTGTAACTCATTTCTTTTTGGGTGGAATTTAAAAGATTTTCGCAGTTCATTTGTTTTCTTTCGAAAATTCAAAACGAGATAAAGGGTGTGTTTATGAATACAGCATTTCATTATCTAGCTCTGATGCGAACAAAAACTATACGCGTAAATCAGTGCGTAGACAATCGCCCATTGATAAAAACGTCACCACATAAGGGGCCGAAGATTGACACGTGTACACTTTGAGAATATCACCTATGCCACCCGACTTTACCACCGAACGAATATGGTAAAATCTCATTATATTTATAAACGTGTATTTTGTTAAGAAAAGAACACAAAGCTCACCTTTTAAAAAGCCATTTTTTGTTGTCTGTAGGCCATAAACTTCGAATCGAATATTTCACAAGTTGTCATCCAACTACAGATTAATTTTAAGCCCGTCTTATCTACGATGAATAATTAAATACTGTGACAACAATATTTTGTTACATATTTTATTTATTACAAACATAGACTATTACTTCTTTCATCCAGCGAAGCAAAGAAGACTGTTTTATGAGGATTTTTTGCGGCACTTTTCATATTCAAATTATCCATTTATCCTCCCGACAGTCTAGTGCCTGCCTAGAACTCTATGAAATAAAAGTAATTTATGAGCTGTCTTCATTTTAGTTAAACGGACGTGTAAAATTCGCTTCACGTACAAAACGGTACAAATGGGGATGAACAGTCGTTTTCCTGAGATAGGCTTTATTTATTTATGTCGAGGATTTATCAAACGTTATTTAACAATAAAGAGACAAATTAATGTATTTTCATCATGCGTTTTAAAATTTGTAGGTTAGTAGCTAAGTGGACAAAGGCGTCAGATTCCCACCTTAGCGTCGTGGGTTCAATTCCTCTGCTAGCTAAGTCCTCCATCATTGCGCGAGCAATATTTTTCACTATGATGGTAGTAAGAGTTTTTCAAATTTTGAGAGTTTATTCGTAACCAGGGAATGTTTGTCTTTCTTAAAATGAAAACAAATATGTAAAAAGTGAAAATTACAACAATAATGATTCATTTTCATGACATAAGATACCTTTAACATTACTTTAATACATTCCAATTGTATTTTATTAATACGTATTTGAATTAATTATAATGAATTTGGATATTCATTTATCATAACGAAATAACTAATTCACTTAATTAGATAAAAACAATGTGCTTTTGATAGATCGTTAATTTTTTTTATAGTAAATACCGCATTAGAGTCCCAAATGCCTCCAACTGTCGGCATCCACATGGTATATTGTGAGGTTTAAAATGGTGGGGAGGTTAAAGAGACAGGTAAAGGAAGGTTAGGATTAGTCCCTGGCTATTTAGATCTGGTCACGAAACAGGGTTAAAGCCATTTAAAGCAACTTATGATTCTGAATGGTATCTACCACTCTGGAACGTGCTGCAAATATACTATATATTATTTAATATGAATTAAAAATATATTAATTAAATAAAGTTTATTTGCGCACGCCGGGATTTGATTCCGTGGTCTCTGGTGTAGGTTCGTAGTCAAACGTCTCAACCACTCGACCACGGAGGCCGCCATGTAATACTAATTAACATTGGGCAACAATGAAATTATTTCTGAAATGCTTTTCCTTGTTTATACTGTTCGGTGTGAGAACGAGCAAGGAATGTAATAATACAAATACGTGGTGTTTTAAATGTTCAATACTTTTATCCTTATAGGTTATAGGCAAAGTTAGGGATTTAATGGTGGAATTATTTGCAGTATTGCCAGCCAAATATAGTCCTTTGAAAAATCAAGTGGTGCAAATCGGCAATCCTGGAGGAAAGGAAACAAAAACACAATGCATTTACATGGTGTGTACTGATAAAGGTCTCCGGAATGGAGAAATGCATACAAAGCGTACGTTACATTTTATGTCATAATACACATGTTATATCCTTCAACAGCAGAAGGATTTCTAATTAGGAGTCACTCCGCTCGTTAACGACTTCAAAGATTGATATTCTCAACTGGTTCCGAAAAGACATCACGGAAACATTCGGAGCTCATTTACTTAAAGAACTTTCCAAAAACAAACATATATTCACATAGAAAATGAACACTTTGTCGTGTAACATTATGAATTTAATAAAACAGCTTTAATAAAACTCTTTTTAAAAACGTGATACTATTATTATAATTTTTTTTATCTTTTTTTTTATTTTTTTTTATTATTTTTTTTTATTTTAGGTTTTTAATTTTATTTAAACAGTAATTATTGTTATTTTAAATTTTAAAATCAATTTTCAGTTAAAGATTCTGCTATGAAATTATTTTTACGCGTGACAGCTGTTTCGCCTTCTGAGGGCATTCTCAAACTGTCAATTTGACATTCTCAGACAGTTTGAAAATGCCCTCAGAAGGCGAAACAGCTGTCGCGCGTAAAAATAATTACAAAGCAGAACTTTAACAAAAAATTGTTTTTTAAATTTAAAATAATAATAATTATTGTTTAAATAAAATTAAAAAACCTAAAAATTAAAATGGAGTTCTACCAAATAAACTTTAAGACCATAAAAAAAAGATATTATTAATACTTAAGACGCTTACCAGGCTTTGCTTGGACGCAGGCTTCATTAGAGGTGTATGATCATATAAGTTTTTGATAAATTCCTAGTAAATCTTCAATATAAACAAATGCAACCTTATCCCCAGCTAAAATATTTGCGTTATTGGTGTTGAATCAAAGTTTATTTAATTTACTTCACTAACATATTTCATAGTCATCTCAAAAGCAAAATAATTCATTTAACTGACAAACAAAAAAGCTTTAAAACGTATAACGTGCATTCTCGCACATGACTCATATATTATATTAATCAAAAAATAACTTTGTATAAAACGACGGAAATTATTTTAATTTTTATAACCGACCGGTTTCGCTTAGTCTAAGCATCATCAGGGTCAAAAATTTAACTTAGCAAAAATTATAAACTGTTCAGTTATATATACATTTCAGAGGGAGAATAAAATATAAAATAAAAAACAGAACAATGAGAAAACTTTAAAAAAATATTTCAATTATAACAACGGAATAGAGAAAAGATACAATTAGTACGAATTAAAAAATATACCGGTCGGTCTTAAAAAAAATAAAATAATATCCGCGGTCTTATACAAAGTTATTTTTTTATTTCTTTAAATATTTCAAACAACAAAGGGATTGCTTTCTACGAAAATATTATATGAATTAAATTTAATAATAAAAAATAATTTACATAATATTTTTCAAAGGTTACCCCCTTTCAAACCTGTTCTTATGCGAATTTGTTCATTCAAATATCGTAGAGCATTGTCAAATAGGATTTAGAACATCAGACAAGTGTTTATAGGTCATGTATGTATGTTAAGTACCAACACATCCCAACAGCATAGACGTTTGCAAAGGAAATTTGCATACCTACCCTGGCGGTCGAGGCGCAAAGCTTGGTCATGTCGTAAATAATATTCCCTGTACTGCTGTAAGCTCACGAGGCAAATGTCGCCTATAGAAACACGCTTTGCCAGACTTAGTTGCAAGATATATGATTGTCCCTAACCAAATCCCGTGTGATATTTGGTACACATTGTGAAAGTCGGAGATGTTGTTTCAATTAATGTTTGCGTGCTATTATTGCCCAAGGACTAAATGTCGCGTTTGTTCTGTCGTTATGATTAATAGGAATTAAGACTTGTCTCTAATTTAAACAATGAGGACACGAATTATGCCTTCTTCAATTGATTTAAACAGACAATCTCAAAACTTAATCAAACCATTGTATAAAATATGGAGAATATAATTTCATGTAAATGAAATAATAATTTTGTATCAGACCACAGATTTTATTTTAATTAGTTTAATTTGTCCAGTAATCCAGTAATAGGTATATTTCCGGTAAGCTCATAAAATTTCTTATTATTCTTTAATCACCTTCTCAGTTAACGTTTTGCCTCTTTCATTACATATTGTCTGTTTCTTTCCCTCTGTTCCTTTATTATGATTTTAGATGTTATTCTATTGTTTTCTCACTGTTCTCTAATTTTATTTTTTATTGCGTTTTCCCTCTGTATGTACGAGAACCTATATATATCCGCGCACTTCGGATTTTTTAAACCGATTTTGAAACCGGTCGGTCATAAAAATTAAGATAAAATTTGTGGTCCAATGCAAAGTTTTATTTCATTTTCATTAAATATGTCAAACCACAAAGTGATTGCTTTCTACGAAAATATAATATTATTTTAATTGATTAAGCTGACCACAATATCATCAAACTCATAATAATAAACGTAGGTATATTTTATAACCTTATATTTTTTAGCGTTTTTTCAGATGACCCGAAGAATATTATTACAATACCGATTTGTTATTGTTGGTGTAACGTATTTATAAAGGTAGTTTTATTTAATCAATTGTACAAAAATAAACATTTTTACTTAACACTAAGAGTAGGTATAATATAAATTCAGTTTATATACAATGTCTAGTTTCTAGTTAATGATAATTACCTTAATTAATTTAAATAAACTATAAGCAAAAATAGCATACTCGTGCTAGTTCGTAAACTAAGTTTTTCAGGCAGGTAGAAAATACTTTTTTATTAATCATACCCGATTGATAATTCAACACTTACACCAACCATTTTTTTTTAAAATTTCAAATGACATAGCAAATGTATCGATCATCATTTTATAAGATGACATTTAAAGTTAACTCAAGCGTCAGATCGTACGAAAGTTCAGCACGGAAAAATTATTGGTGTCGACATTTTCATCACAAATAAGAAAATTCGCGAAACGTCGGAAGCAGCAGCAAGTCTGAAGAGTGGTGCAGATATAAAAGGACGTCGCCGTGTCAACAAACCTGAGTCCTTTATAAGTGGTCCACAATCAGGTGAACAGACAAAAGTGGTGTTTGTCGGTTGCGCCAGGGACTCAAAGTGCAGTTTGTTTCGCGCACAGCTTTGCACGGGACGCGTAGAGGTACAAGTACGTGAAATAAAACGGGCTAACTGCGAACAAGCAGCAAAATAGTAACTTTGCCACGCTTCTCTTCCAGGGGAAGTTAAGTTGTTTGTTTATAAATGATATTGTTTTATCTCTCCCGCGCAATACAATACAGGGTTTGTTCACTTTGATTCCATATTTGTGACGTGTGATAAGTTGAAATGGCTTTGTTGTGATAAGTTCTCTTAATTTAATAAGGAATAATATTTTTAGATTTATATTAGTGATGGCTAGCTATTATAATGAACACCTCATTTTTTAAACCAAACTATAATTTAATAAATAACATGGAAAAATTATAAAATAGATAGTTAAATTATAATTATTATAAATACTACTTTTATTCAATTTAAACGAATGTTTTATCGTGGCCGATATCCGATCAAAATCACTTAAATCAAATGCAAAGTTGGATATGATAAAGGATTTATCGTTAATATTTTCTTATTTTAAACGCACAATAAGAGTAAATGTTAAGTAAATTCGTGCAAAATATTTGTACTATTAGCGAAAAAAATGTAACTTTCAACCCAAGTATTAAAAATTTGAAGAAATTGCCATTTACTTAAATGAGTCGAGTTGTTTTTTTACTACGGGGCAATTTGCTAACACATGTGACCATGTTCAAATACTGTTCATCCACATCAGTTTACGTTGAACGGTCGTTTTCGGCATACAAATGAATCTTCACCGACAACAGCCAACGATTATCGATTAAGATTGTTGCTTATTGTGCATGATCACATAAAATATACTAAAATTAATGAAAACATAAAAATTATCGCATTTTCTTTATTATATATTGTAATGTTTCGTAATAAACTTATAGACAGATTATTTTTGTGGACTTTTAAGGTTTTTTTATTCATTTTTCATGTAAATAATCACCATTATCATTTGCACGTTAAAATGTGTTTTCACACATAATGTAAGTAAACGTAAATCAAGTGCATGCATATGTTTAATCGCCTGAATCAAATAAAGAATACATCGTCATCAGACTGGACATTAAAATGTGAATAATATATTTTCAGATGTTCGAACATTATTTATATTGAAAGGCACAGACGTCTGTGGCTAAATGCTAAAAGTTGCCAACCGTAAAGCGTGCACTAAATTGATAATTTTGCAAAAATTGAGCGTCGTCACTGGACTGGATTTATTTTTTTCGAAATTTTAAATGCAATATTGAATCACATAAATAAAAATAAGTATTGTGGTTAGAAATGGGATTTTTAAACGAAACTTTCATAACTGTTGGAAGATATTGAAAGATGTAGAAATTTTGAGAATTCTGGCAGATCAATTTTAATGGCCTTTTGAGGGTTGTTCAACTCTTACAGCTTGAATAAATTATAAAAACGGTCTTTTATGGTTTTTTTCACACCATTTTTAATGACCTTTTTTTTCCTTTCAGGCCAATATTGTTGAAGTTTTCATATACATCATTGTTTGATTTTATTGCGGGTTTTCGACTTCAAAGTTCCGATTCGCGAAAATACTACAAATTTACGGTTAGTGTTTTGCTTTTCACAGAAACAATACGCGACATTATTTGGCCGCGTTCCAAACCCAGATTACACGATAAGATGTGACTGTGACTAATGTCATAAGACGGGTGCCATATCACACAGTTGAAACTATGGTAGATGATGATCTTATATATTTAATTCCGTTTACCATTGTCTCTGACATCTTTAAATAATCATTCTCGGATGTAATCATGTTTTCGAAGAAAGCAATCACTTTGTGGTTTGACATATTTAATGAAATGAAACAATACCTTTGTATAAGACCACAGATTTGATTTTAATTTTTATGACCGATCGGTTTCGCTTAGCTTAAGCATCGTCAAGGTAAAAAATTGAACTAAACAAAAAACACATAGTGTGCGGTTATATTTACATACAGAGGGAGAACACAATATAAAATAGAATAATAGAACAGTGAGAAAACAATAGGATATCATTTAAATTATAACAAAGTAACAGAGTGAAAGGGACAGATAATATGAATTGAAAGAGGCAAAACGTCAACTAAGAATGTGATTAAAGAATAATTAAAATTTTATGAGTTTACGGGAAATATACTCGTATATCATAATAAAATACTGGATAAACTTATTAAGTTACTTATTAAGAATATGACTATTAATTTTCTTGGCTTTCTTTATTTCTAGTGCTTCTTAATTGTTTTATCTGTTTCCATGGCCATTTTTGTGGATAATATAAGCACCATCAGCGTCATCATTATCATAATCAGTTACAGAAGAGGTATTTCTAAGTAATGTAAAATAAATCTCTTTTTTGGTAAATGAATTATTAGGTAATGACGGAAAAGAGTAAACCCCTTACTTTAGAGTGCTTCTCTGAAATTATTTTATAAAATTTTTGAAAATACATTCGATGAGAAAAATTAAATTACTCAAAAAAAATATCCAGTTAATAGCTTGTTTTCATTTTTTAATTTATTTATTTAACTCCGATGTTTCTAAAATTACGAACATTGTTACTATGCTTATTGTTACTATGTCCTCAATTTATCTATTTGTCTCTTATTTGGGAAAGCTACATAGTTGTAGAAGCGTAGAGACGTGGAGGCATAGAGGCGTAGACCCAACTTGCAGTGGCGGTCTGCTTAGTATTTACGGCAAGAAGTTGTGTAGCCAAGAGACTACAGTGGCGATATTTTCAAGACGCCGTTTGACCTGTCGCGGTCGTTGGAACTCTGAAACTATGGAACTGTGGGACTGTGGAACTGCAGAACGGTGGAACTGTGGCCACAGAAAATCGTTGAGACGACAAGCTCTCTAGATTAAGCAATAAACACAAGTTTTCACAATCATACTAGTAAGTTTCGAATACAATGTGACAGCGTTTCCGACAAATAACACGCTAAGAGATTACAACCATGGCAGAAGAATATATAAATTGCAATTCTCTATATGAAAGATTCTCGTATGCAGTATAAATTATACTTTATATAGATAAACCACTTCGGTTTGTAGTGCTCATATCTCAACTTTGGTCATTTTAGAATATTAAAAGCGTCATTTCTGTCTGTCAAAGTAACAAATAACATAAATAAATAAAATCGTTACATTATTAAGAAAAACTTAGGTTGAAAGTGGATTTTTTTATGGTGAATACCGCACAAAAGTCCCAATAGCTCCCAACTGTCTGGAGCCAGTGACACCTATAGCATCTCCGATTGGGGCATTTTGTGAGGCTGAAAATGGTAAGAAAGGGAAAGAGATGGAGAGGAAGAAGGTTGGGAAATATCTGGCTATTCAAATCTGGTCACCAAATATGGCTAAAGTCATTTCAAGTAACGTTTCGATTCCGAATGATGGTCTTTCACCAGGGCGATACTATGAGTATTTTAGATGAATCAAATATAAAATCACACATATTACTGAAAAACGCGTCGAATTGCCACCGGGCGTCGTGGGTTCAATTCCTATGCTAGCTAAGTCCTCAATCATTGCAAAAGCAACATCTTCCGCTCATTATGATAACAGTAAGAGTTCAAATATTCTCAGGTTATTCGTTACCCGGGAATGTTTGTTTTTCTTTAAAAAATAAATAAATAAAAAATATTTGCACAGGCGACCTCTGAACTCGTAGTCGAGGTTCTTAAGCACTTTTACACGGAGGCCGTCACATTGTAAAAAAAAACGTATTTTTTAAAATAATTCACAGTTTCTAGACAAAATGGCCACTCAATAGAATAAATAGTTTAAATCGTGAAGTATTCCTATAGGTAACCTAATAAAATCCAGTATTTCAATAGAGGTGAAGCTATTATATCATAATAAATGAAAAAAAAAAACAATCCTTATTTTAAACCCAACAAAACAGTTATGGGCACTTTCTCTTACTAATTAATTAATTACGGTTTTTGGTTCAAAGTTATTTTTATATTATATTTTTGCACTGCACACAAATTATTTGTTAAGGGGATTCGACAATTTTTTAAATGGTTCTATGTAAACATTTAGCTTGAAAAAAAACACAAATAGAAGGCTTTTCGGCAGGAAATTAAACCATAAAAATAAGTATCCAAACAAAAAATACCTTTTTTCAAAACCGGGGTAACAGAATATGGTCGGAGATAATCGCATTTACAATCCGTGAAAACCAAAATGAAAGGTTTAGAAACGGAATTTGGAATGGCTTGGTTCAAGAAAAGATTCCCACAAGGTTTTAAACTAGTTTACAGAGAAGGAAGAATCTTTCTTTGATTCTGAAAAGGATGTTAAAAAATTACATAAATTTTATGTCTCTTTTCGTGTCATTTCCGAAGAATGCAATTATTATGTATTGCAGATGATTTATTCATTATTTAAGATTGCGTTTTATCTGTGCTTAATATTTTATCAATTAACAGCAATATGTTGCGAAAATATTTATTTTACCTGACATGATTTTGACACCTACTTGTATGTACAAGTACTCAAACTCTTTCCAGATTTCTAAGCAATAAACCGTGAGATAAAATTACCGAATTTTTACTCGATTTTTCATTAAAAAAATATTTTAAAACACAAACTTAATACATATTCCGAGAACTTAAAAAAAAACTCAAATCAACTAAAACAGTAAAGTAGATGGCGTTTTTTTTGCATTTAAAGAACTTAAATTTCCATTTATTTATGTTTACCAAATTTCTTTCGACTGCATCACGTGAGCGGATAAGACAGAATTGAATTTCCATATTCATATGCGACGCAATTATAAATTGTTCATGTTTGTTTATAGACCACTCCGCGGGTCGCCGAGAGGAGGTGCGGTACAGGTGGCTGCAAGACATGAAACATTTAGAAGGGAAATTGAAGTCTCATTTTTTTTTAAATAAACGCATTTAAAAGAATTAGCCTATTTCAACTATATGAACAACCTATTAATGGCGAGGCGTTGTTCTGAAAAGTGATTTAATATCACGAAGCACAATTTTAAACATCTACCCCTTCCTCCTACCTCTACCTACCCCACACTAAAGTTAGTGTTTGATCTCTCTCTCTTTTATGTGTTTCCATAATTTGTTAAATCGTAATTCAATTGTAATAAATTTTAATAGAAAAGGTTCTTATAACCTAGTGATGTAGGTAATGTAAAAAATGCAAGAAAATAATGCAGTCAGTGTATATTGATAAAGTCCTGATAAAGATTCAGGGTGAACTGAAACTAGTTGACAGTGGATACAATAAAGATAAATATAAATAATAAATATAAAATACAATAAATAAAACTTTAAATTGAATAATATTACAATATCTTGAATCACTTCAACGTGTCTGCTTTTTGGCATTAGCATTAAAAAGCATTAGTATTTTAGTCAAATTGGTATGTATTGGTATTCATTGAAAGTTTTAATAAATTATTCTTGCTTTTTACAAAAACTCCTTTTATCTTTCTTATTCATGAATATCAGACAATTTACCAGGTAAAAAATGGAATTTATCTAAAAACGTTCATTTTTAGAAATCTATTCAATTTTTCACCCGTTACCTTTTGAAGATGTCAATCACAAAAACCTATTACTTTTCACGGCCTTTATGAAACCTCTCCTATGTTGTTTTATACCGAGGTTCCTTAACCTCCTCCATACTTTTTTACACTTTATTTGCTATTACTACGAAGGTTATAAGGGTCATTTGAAGGTTTTATCCGTACATCCCTAATGTTAAAGATTTATTTATACATTCGAAAAATATTTTCCACGCTAGTTATAACAGTATATTTAATCATATTTTTACACAGAAAGTAAGAATGCGTTTCTGGTAAAACATACAAGAATAATATAAGGAAAACATATGCCTCATTTAATAAAATTGTTTAAAACCGTTAAACAGTTTTGATTTGCTGTAAAAACTAATCATATTCAGATATCTGTTTTAAAGAGGTTACTAAAAATACTAATAATATGCTCATATTGGTTTTAAAAGATAAGAAGTTTAGGTATTGATGAATGGGTATATGCGTTTATTGGAGATTTCCGTGACAAAATGGAATATTTTAATGAAAATGAAATAATAACTTTGTATAAGACCACATATTTTATTTTTATTTTTTATAACCATTTATCTTTCGCTTAGCCTAAGCATCATCAGAGTACACAATTAAACTAAACAAAAAATACAAGGTGTGTGGTTACATATAAATACAGTAGCAGAACACAATATAAAATAAAATAAGAGAACAAAGAGAAAACAATAGAATAACATTTAAATTTTAACAACGGAACAGAGAGAAAGAGACAGATAATATAAAATGAAAGAGGCAAAACGTCAACTGAGAATGTGATAAAAGAATAATGATAGTTTTTGTGAGTTTACGGAAAATATACCTAATATTGGACTTCTGGACAAATAAAACTGATTGTTAAAATATGCCTATTCATTTTAATGTTTTTCTTTATTTAATCTCTTGCCATGATTATTTTTATGGAGAATATGAGCTTCAGTGCTTTTTTTGAAGGATCTTTTTTTATTAATATTTTAAATTAAGTAATCATCACATATATTTTGTAAATGTAAAAATGTTAGTTATAAGTCACTAGTTGGAAGCGAAAGTTGTCAGTCACTTATTTTTGATCTTAGTCATAAATCACTAGTTATAAGTCTTAGTTGAAGGGCACTAGTTATATGTTTCGGTTGTCTAAATAAAAAAGTTATTAGCTTGAAGTCTTACTGTAAGTCACTAGTCATGAGTCTTAGTTGAAAGACACCAATCATAAGCCTTAGCTGTAAGTCCATAGTTATAATTTATAAGCTAATATTTATTAGTGTTAGTGATAAGTTTTAAGTTCTAAAAAAATTGTAAAGCACCTTTTAGGTGATTTTTTTTTTCACGATGGCGGCGCCTTAAAAATCAGCCAATTATATTATTGTATTAATAAATTCGAGCAGCCAGTTAATCAGCTGATATTTAAACAAAAATATTGATCAGTCAACAATACTCCTTCACTTTAACTTATTAATCACCCTGCGGTCTGTAAAACGTCTGAATCAATCAATCACTGTTCGAATTGAAGTACCTCAGGAATTTATTTAATCTCTTTTGGTGGCCGAAATTTAATTTAATTTAAAAAAAAATTCTCAGAAATAATAGCTTCACAATTGATTTTAGTATTTTTCAACCAACAAATCTTAAATTATAAAATTGTATTTAATTAAACGCGAAGTAAATCAAATGAAAAAGATTCAGTAGAATGGTAAAATTTTATAAAAAATACGTAGATAAGACAAATTTTCAAAATGTCATATAATACATATTTTTTCGATTTTTCTGAATTCAGTTGCGTTCTTGGATTTTTTTTTAAATTACACAATATCTATAGTATTTTCTGTGTAGTTTTAAAAAAACGCAAACGCATTTTACGCATCCCGTGTAAGCCGTCTCCCAGAAGGTAATAAAACTACTCGAATGTATTTTTAATGGTATGGTAAGGCCACCTCTTTCAGCCATAAAACTAAAATCCTTAAGTCACAGATGATTCACTATGAATATCAATATCCATCCCTTCCAGACCCAATAGTATATATTCCATAGATTTACTTAAAACTATACCAGTCTGAAGATGCCCGTCATAAGGTGAAACCGGTCAGGTCTTAAATAAAAATAGTGGAATAAAGTTTAAAAATTGTGTATTATTAAAATCATTAAAATTAAGTTCCACCGCGAATTAACAGTTTCAAAATTAGAAATAATGTATCATTATTCTTTAATCACCCTCTCAGTTGACGTTTTGTCCCTTTTAATTTATATTGTTTGTTTTATCACTGTTCCCTTATTTTATTTTATATTGTGTTCTCCTCTGAATGTATTTATAACAGCACACTTTGTATTTTTGTTTCATTTAATTTTGTACCCTGATGATGCTTAGGCTAAGCAAAACCGGTCGGTTATAAAAAAATAAATGATATTCGCGGACTTAGGACAAAGATATTTCTCTAAAGATTCGTCATAGCGCGTGTTTGTTAAAAAAATGCGGATTTCAAAACTTCAACTCAAAATCATATTTTATAGTTACTGCTAGCAATCCCACTGTGTTATATACTCGTATAGTATTTGTATGTAAAAGGTCTTTACTAGTTCGGTCTCCCTTTTAGCTCTTCATACGGCGTTTATTTATTCAATAAGTCCCGTATGGAGAAAATGGCCGCGTAACGAACCGTTAAGGGAAGGATTTTCCGCTTTGCAGAACATTGTCGAGAAGACAAGTATGCAGATATATATGATTTTAATATAAGTGCTGTTAGCCTTTATGTTCTGAATTTAAGGACATAGTCATTTAATGTGTATTTAGCCCCTTTAAACTGAAAAACATTATTATCTGGACGTTGGGCCTATACATGAGCCAACAAGAGTATTCAATATTTATTTATTTACGCCCGTTTAAGGCGTTTTACAGAAATATTTACATTTAAAAAAAAAAACAAAATACTAATAAACAGTGCAAAAAATATTTTAAAAGAAAAGAAAAAATAGTATTGAATAACAGGTACATCCCGAGTTAAATAGTTTCTACAGTTAATTTAGCTCTACTAGATGAAAAAACTGTACTAAGGTATACTTGTATTGTGATATTGACGTACTAAATATATCAACAACATCGGAGTATCTGTTTCCAGATGTTGAATTTGACGCATAGGAGTATAATATTGTGAGATTTATATATTATATGCAGTTTAAATGAATTATTCATTAATTTTTTTTAGTACTCTGAAAACGCTAATTTGACATAACTTCGACGAGTTGATTCCATAAGAACCCAATACTTATTTATTTTGTTTATAGTGAATACCACACAAGAGTTCTCTACCGTTTAGTTATACGATAGCATCCCCCAATTGGGTTATATTGTGAGGTTTTAAGGTAGTGGGAGGGGAAGGAGATTGGAAAGAGGAAGGTTAAGAAGTACCTGACTGTTCAGATCTGGTCACTGAACACGGCTTAGCGGCCATTTCAAGCAACGTTTCAATTCTGAATGGTGATCTTTTACCAGGGCGATTCTTAGAGTATCTACCACTCTGTAACGTGCCGCAAATATACTGTATATTATTTAATATTATTTAAATGTAAAATGACGACAAACTCGAAACCTCTTCTCTATTTTTGTATACCATACAAAGATTGCAGCCAAATCGGAAGATAAATTGAAATAAAATGATATTAATAATTTTCAAATGAAGAATGAGATTGATTAAAAATGCGAGTTTCTTTTAAAGTATTGGTGGCTGAATTGGCAAAAGCGTTACTCCCGGATAGAGTAGAGGTTCTGAGTTAAAGTTTCGGTGGCGACCGTTTTACTTTTCTGTTTCCTATTTACGTTGAAGATTATTGATATTATTTCAATTATTAATAGAAAAATAAATAGTTACGAATTACTTGCTAGTATTGGTACATTTTTAAGATAGAGATATTTGACCGTGTTATTCCTATAAGATTATATAAAATCATCCATAGATTAAACTGAATCCAATTGCAATAATATTACAATAAAATTTCAATATATTAACTAAGACTCGCGCACTCAAACACCAAAATGAGGCAATGTCTTCATTTCCACTAGAACTTTATAAGGCAAGAGACGCGTACGGAAAACTATCTCGACCAGAATACTTGAATAAATGCATAATTCATTGCCGTCAGCTTCCGCGTAGCTGTGAATAAAACTCAGATATCCGATGTGGCAGCTTCAAGTGAGAACACTCCGGCGAAGTTACACCAATCTTTGGTCGAAGATTGCATTTACCACTCCTCTTCCAGAACTTTAAATTGCATAGACAATTTTACAATTTCCGACGGACACTTCGCAAAAAAGTAGCGGGTCAAACTACGCCAAGGTACTAGAAACTGTCTCATCACTTTATCCTTTTTGTGAGGGTGCTACGGTGTTAGATTTTAGATTTCTACTTCCAGCGCTTTATTGAAGGGCGAAGTACGAAGTCGCGCGGGTTCGTGCTCAATATGCTTTATATCCGGTGGAAAATTCTACGTGAAAAGTAAATAAATGTGGGCTTTCAAGGACAGATTGAAAATTTCTCGAACGTGCTGTGTGCGAATTTTATTTTTATGTTTTTACATTGAATATTTTTACATCAAACCGTCCGGAATATTGGTGAGGTTACAAAATGGGTTCATTACACAAGTCACTCGAGATGTTCGTATGAAATATTCAACGAGATTTCGGCACTAAGAATTTGATTTATTTATTTCGAACCTCGATTTAGTGTTGATAGGTTTACGTATTTTTTTATACAAGAATTATGTGCTTTGAATTGTGGCTACAACATTTTGTAAAACCTTCTATTTTTTAAACCACTTATTTAGTATATTTTCAAATACTAATTCTATAAAATGCCAACAATAACAACGTCATAAATTTACTTTGGCTGATAAACTTGAGAAATATTTTCAATGTATAAAAATAGGCTTCCGAGATATCTACCAAATAGCTTAACAAGAAAAAATGTACTCATTTCTGGTATTTTATTATAGAATATAATTCAATTAAATTAACATTTCTATTTTTATACCTCTCTCCTAAATAAAGGATATCGTTCAGTATTGCTTCGGGGATATACTATTCAGAACCAAACCTAAATAGTAAAGTACAGCTAAAAAAAGTAAATACTAACAAGCCATTGAAAGAAGAATGATTTAAACTATTTCATTTCTCTTGACGTTATATCAGTGTAAAATAAAACAAAGTTTTATATTCCATCAAGAATATTCATTTAATAACAACAAAACAGCGCGTTCGTCCATTTACTTGTTTTACAAGAAAATTCAACGCAACGAAAAACAAAACAAAATGATATTTCACAGCTCCATTGGGCGGAGAATTTCCAACCTGGCACCCTCTAAACCTTCTCTTTTCATTATGGCCCGTAATACATCCCTGCTCCTGGTGGGTAATGTGCTCTACAGGAAACTTCTATACCCCCAGGTACTCGGAGCACTTTTAATGGTTTTGTGTATTTCACTGACGTAAATATAATATAATATTACTATTATCCACAACACACGTAATGCAAAGTTTATATTTTCCCACTTTACACACGCTCTGTGCAGATTATGGCTACGGCAAAGTGAATAGAAAACTATGACTCCACAGAATACTACCAGCATATGCAAAAACCTACCAAGGTGATATTGTACTAACAAGCCGCTTATTTCTTACAATACTGTAAAAATGCATTCAAATTGTCGTAGGAAGCAATTACTTTGTAGTTTGACGTATTTAATGAAATGAAAAAATAAATTAATATAAGATCACAGATTTTAAATAAAAAATAAATCATAAATCTTTAGTCTAATACAAAGTTATTTTTTCATTTCATTAAATACGTTAACATTTACAGACTATTTTTGTATACGAATTATTTGATACTTTCATACTGAGCTCCGCCATTGTTTTACGGATTTTTTCTAGAATATATTGTACTCGTATATTTATTTTTAAATCGTTCATCGTTTTCATGTCATTACTTATTAATATTTTATATTATTCTAAAATATTAAATAAATATAAATACACTCGTATTATGTATGATAAAGGAATTTTTCAGGCTTTTCTCTAAAAGCTAAGAATTTTTAATTTAAATTACTCTCGAAATGTTGCTTTAAGAAGCAACATTGACAGATTTTATTTAATGGCTTGGTAAATTGTGATAAAATATGAAAAATTTTAGTTTTTGCGGAATATAATAAATGGATAAGATGTTTTCAAGTGCAGACCTACTATATACCTATATCATGAACTGGCGGTCAATATCGTCGCTATATATGCAAGTGAAATATCTAAACTGGTTCTCTATAGCTTTCACACTTTCATGATATATCTAAGGAAATGATTAATCCATTTCGGAAAAAAAATACTCAACTTTTCCGATCTTACAAATTTGGTTATTCACTATCTAAATATGGTGGAACTAGAAATAGATCACATAACTGAAAACTAATATTGTAAATCTGACATTAAAAAATGTATATAAGTGCAAACCGACTAACCAAAAAAATTTCCGTAATAAAGATTGATCTCGCGATTGAAATCAATTCATTAAAAATTCAGATAACGTGACGCTTTTACATGCATGTTTCTCCAGACTCATACTTATCTTTTTATTTTCATTTACAACTATATCACTGGCAATGTTCTGCTTTTTTAATAAAAAGATTACACGTCATAACACATACAGTTCTAACTGCCAAATCTTTTAAAGGTATTTCTACAATAACAAAAAACGTTGTATAATCATTCCATTAGTTGCTCACTGTCTCGTTAAACCTTACCACATATCAAATAAATAATAAATGAACACTGAAAAGAGATTTGCATTTCTCACTTCAACGGTAAACAATGTAGACATTCCAAGTGACTACGCGATATTTTATACTTTACGCCCGTTAGCTACATTATGTGCTACGTAAAAAAAAAAACAAGAAACGGTCCACGGTACACGGTACATCGAACTGAACCGACCGAGCGCTCTTGTTTACGTTAGATTTCCTTATAATGAGGCCATTAATGGCCCGAAATAATGAGGCAACCTGGACCCGGTTGCATTTTCGGATATTCTGTTTGCGGAAATCGTAGCTATGCAAAAAGATAAGGTATCAAACTCAAGAAGTCTGGATTATTTTTTTTTAGTGAGTTTCTGATAGGGATGAAAGGAAGTTCCTGATTCTCATAAGGGAAAAGTTTTGTCTTTCTGACATAACATGATTTGAACATAACAATAGAATAATATTAACTTCAGTGTGTTTATTTTGTCCAGAATATTGTAGTATCCAAACGTGATTTTACTAGTCTCGCTGTTTTTAAATGGATATCTATTTAACTTTTAATGGTTTTTCCTGCAAAATTAAGTACTTCAACGACTTGTTGTCAAAAGTTTTATCAGTGGGATTTTGATTATTTGTAGTTTATATCTGCTTGTCTGTCAATCCGCAATTTCCCTGTTTTAATAATATGGATTTACATAGCAAAAATATATTATAAAGACTGCTTGACAAAACATATTCCATTTATCCAAAACTACTCTCTTCTCCCAAGGAAAAGTGCGGTATATTATTTAAGTCGGTAAACTTTTTCGTGAATGTTTGAGGTTATTATATTTTATAATAGAAATAACGCTGAGCCGTCAAAAACGATACAATAAGAATTATGTTAAACACAATGGTGCTGTTGAAAGGCTATCCATTCAGATTCATTATTTAAATCCTTTTGCTTAGTTTAAGAGACAATTGAAGCTGTTTCAATGAAGCTTCAAATTTAAATTTGGGACTTAAGAAAACGAAATATTTGTTTAGACAGATTATGCATAGCATTAGTGAGGGGGCATAATCCGGGCAATTTTCAAGCGCTTTTGGATTAAAATTCTCCCGAAACTTCGTCTTTTAACATCTTTAGCAAGATTTCAATAGAATTAAGCTTATAGTAGGATGAGCAAGAAAGTGACTAAGAATTTTGTAGAATGTTGTTTGGAAATATACGAGAAATTGTTGAATGTCCACCGGTCTCGCGACATTGAAGAGTTTCTCGGAAAAATATTTTTTCTTCTCCACACCACTCTTTTTATGTGCCCATACAGTTAGAAGCTTAGTGTAAAAGTTCTGTTTAGAAAATCTATCAGATTTAAAAAAATTATATTGTGCTTATGTTCGCTTCTGTTTCCTTTTTTTGCATACATGTAATTAATGGAGTATCAACATCCTGTACAGAACATTTAACCCAAAGACGATGTACGACGACAATCTCTGGATCTTACGACAAGGTGAGAAGACTCTCCCGAGAGAAGTAATCCTACTTGCTTAAACTGTTTTCCCTCTTTTTGGGTATTTTTCGTCATCCTCAATGATGTTCCATTTATTTTATTTTTCAATTCTTCATGCGAATTTTTATTTATTTTAGTTTATGTCAATATTCCAACCCCAGAGACAAAATTTTGGAAGGTAACATTTATTTTATTATTTTCAATATACAAATTATGACACCTTAATTTTTGTCGAAAAAGTCTTAATATATTTTAAAAGATGTTTTTGAGTTACAATTTTGACCTTTAATTTAGCATGATGGATTTTATTTAATAGGATACCTACTTTACGAAATATAAATATAAGCACGAGACTTTAGTAAATTTTAATCCTCACAGAAAAGGAGGATTTAATGGCGCCTGGTCCCGGTATGTTTAGCATATAATTAATTCGCGCCGAGGAATCGCGCGGTAAATATTGAAGAATTCTAGATAAATTGAATTGACTTAAGCGCAAAGAGTAAATCACGCCGGCGACGAGCAGCGGGATATAATCCCATTAAGATGGGAGCATCCAACGAGCGGCAAGTCAACACGAGCACTATGGCTGGCTGTGTACTGCCAAGGGAAATATATATTAGGGAAGCAAGGAACTGGAAGAGGATGCAGAAAATTAAAAAGTATTTTTGTATAATGACACTTCATAATAATTAAGTTTATATTGACAAACTGCGTGACATAAAGGTTGCAAATTACACCCAGGTTTATAAAAAACCCAAGTAATAAAAAAAATCTTCATCTTAAACCTTCCAGCATTCAGCTTTGGAATCAGGCTTCCCTCAATGTTTCCAAGGTTGCCGAGTATTAACGGTTCTTACCCACCATCCAGCAATACTCTTAGGTTTCCACACCATCCCAAGTATAGACGATTTCTGTTTATTTTTACTTTCGATTTCTGGTAGGATGCCATACAATGATGTTGGAATTCCAATTGTGGTCTATTAGTCGTGCTCTCTCAGTATTCCAACACGAATGTGGAGGATGAAACTGTAATATTGGTGACCTTTACCTTATTTCAGATGCATTCATTTGTAATTAATTTCTACCTCGCTAGAATATTGATGACATGGCTCTTTCAATGGCTCTTTGTGTGATGGCTATGTTTTCCCAATAATGTTGGGTTGAACGAGTATTATTAAAAATATGGTAACTTAAAATGCCTAACAATCATCTTCACTATATAATAAGTATCCAAGGGTAAAGTACAGTAACTTCGCGAGGTGATTCTATGTATACATTGGTATAAGCATACAATCTAAATAATTTTGTTCGAAATTCTTACTTTTTAAGATATTTAAAAGGTACTTACTTAGAAAGATCTTATCAGACATAGATGCGTAACGTTTCCACTCTTTTATTGGGTAAATTCGACCTTACACTACAGATTTTTAGTAGGTATGATTTTTCGTGTGCCTAAAAAACAATGGTTTTTATTTTTTTTTTTTTTTTGTTTGTTGCTTACTAGAATCACCTCCCGAAGTGACTATACTATACCCCCGGACACCTTTTTTTTACACCAAGTTTTTTAGTGTGCTGCACTATCAACACATTAAAAAACTTCAGTATTTCCCTGATGAAAGACAACCGTTATTCACAACAAGAACGTAGCTGAAAATAGCTATGAGTTTTGTAATTACAAGATCTGAACAGACAGATACTTTTAATCCTTCCTCTTCCACTTTTGCTGTCACCATCTTCGCACGACACTTTCCAATTGATAGTGCGATTGCTGGTGTGGATTTGCACCACTGAACCACTTTACTCAAGCTCTTCACGTCAGCATAATCTTAGCAACACACTTTCAACTCGTACGTGGTATCTACGTTAAAGAATATATACAACCCACACATATATTATTATTAATACCCGCATTACTGATACTAACCGGGACAAGTAAAGTTATCGGGTTCGTTGTGAGGATAAATTCGATTTGCTCACTAGTGTTTTTCATCTCTGTAGGTACTTAAATTAATCATTTGTTGCCGTTTTTCTCAATTGTCTAATCGTTTTCATAGCGTAGAGTTGGCGCATTAGCCTTCGAATTACCACATTTTGTCTAAATTTAAAACAGTTTTTTTTTATCTCTGCGGTATGAATTGTATTGAAGAAGCGCTAAAGAAAGATGACTGCTAACATCTACGTTTGAGTTTATACACTAATGAGTTACATTGTAGCTAACGAGTTTAGAACCTTCTCATTAATCAATATTATATTAAATTAAAGCTGGAATATCTCTGCGAGGTACTAAAAATAGTTGTAAAATAATTATAGCGAATTGTAGATTCGTCTTGTGATGTTTGGCTGTAGAAGATGATTTTACAGGATAATATTATATCGGATTAATGAAATAATACCGGTTACTGTCCTGCTTTGTTCGATTATGAAAACTCTCATCTCTTATTCTCTCTTTTTTCGTAACTGAAAAATACAAAATAACTATTTGGCGCCTTCTTTTACATTTTGGCAGTCAATACTTCATTTTTAGTGTTGCAAGTTTAAAATAAATAAAGAAATAAAAAATTACTTTGTATAGGACCACAAATATTTCAATTCATTTTATTTGTCTCTTTATCTCTGTTCCTTTTTTTAAACTAACATGTTATTCTATCGTTTTATCATTGTTTTGTTATTTTATTTTATTATTTGTTCTCACTCTGTATATATATGTTTTTTTTGTTTGGTTAAATTTTGTACCCTGATGATGCTCAGATTAAGCGAAACTGGTCAGTCATAAAAATTAAAATAATATTTGTGTTCTTATACAAAGTTATTATTTCATTTCTATTATTATTATTACAAAGTGATTGCTTTCCAAGAAAATATAGAAATACGTACGTTTACTTTAGAATTCCAGATAAAATGACTTCACAAGTTTCATGATACCAGAGCCCAACGTCAAAGGTCCTTGTTGTTAAAATAACTACGTTAGTAAGTAAACTCAAATAAAGTCCCATTTTCACAACAAATCTATAATTCAACGATGATTCGTTTTGAATATTCTGTACCGCCTAATTATTTTGAAGTAACTGATAAAACTAATGTAACCGATAATTGAAAACGTCGGTTCTTCGGCTTTAGTACAAATAAAGTAGGCGAGACACTAAATTATTCACAATGTAAATTCTACCAAATAATATTAATAATAAAGACGGCGCGAGGTCGTATCGGATACAATCCACTTGTTATGACAGAATTCTCTGAATAAATTGTCAGCTCCAACAAACTCTTTGACATGAAAAATATAAAATTTTAAAACACAATCCATCCTACATCCCTCCGTGCTACAGCAGTTAGAGTTTTCTCTCGGCGTCTCTTAAAATGCTAATGATGTAATGGGAAAAATCTGCGGTCCGGAGATAAAGAGTACGTCGCTATCGATCATCCGCTCTCAGTAACGAAGGGATTCTCTTCTCTGTTGTTTTCTGCTACCCTGGTAGAAAGAATACATAAAGAGTGGAAAGGTGATAGATTCGTCTTAAACTTGATACAAGATTACCAAGTCTTCTTTGTCTCCGAATTACTTAGAAATAATAAGTACAAAATATTGTAAGATTGATGTTCCATCATAAATAATGTATTTTTCATATTTCCAAAGTTGACATTTTCTTTTCATTGGAAAAAGCGTGATGAAGGAAAGTACCTAGGTTCTTGCTATTTTTGTTTACCCGCTCGTTTCAATTCTCTTCCACGGGCGTTAATCTAAAGAAGTAATAAGGTACTTTACAAAAAGATTATGGTTTTTCAAAGAATGTATTCCTCGTATGTCTTTATAAATTACAATATACCCTTTTTTGAGGATATTCACCATTACTAAAAACCCATTCAAAAAAAATATGCAAACTTAAAAATGTATCAATCGGTATTTATTAGAAACAGCTATCCGAATTTTAACTTATAAATTTCCACTATCCGAAGGTCTACTATAACCACTGGGCTACCTCGTCATCCCGCAGACCTACCGTTTTTTCCAATATGTATTTAAGATGCCGCTAATGGTGCCGGGGAATTTTTTCCCTCTACTTTGTAGACTAATCGACTTTGCTCTTCATTAATAAAAATGATTTAAACGCAAGATTGACAATGTTAAATAATATAAATAATAAAAAGAAAATAATAACTTTGTAAAAGACCACAGATTTTATTTAAATTAAAATAAAATATTTGATCTTGTACAAAGTTAATGTTTCAGTTTCATTAAATATGTCAGACCACAAATTGATCTTTTTTATATATAAATATTTTTAAAAAAAAAACTGAAAAGGGACGGAGCTATTCCGTTGATCCATATTTATTGAATATTCATATTTTTAAGTTACAAAAAATAATTGTATCTTTGTTTGTCACATTCATAATAAAAACTCCCTTTCATGAACAAATTAAATCGGCGCTCTCAGTTCATTGAATATCGATGGAATTTTTTCACTTCAAAGAGTTTTAAAATCAGATAAACAACATCTATTTTAAACGTTTCAAAGCATTTAACATTAGGATATAATAATAAAGTTATACAACCGTAAAGCGGGTTTATTTCACAATGCACCGAGAATGGCGACGATAATTCATAAATTTGCGAAACTTCTGTCACAATTAAAAAATGTCGTTAATGTCTCAGGACGTGCCCCGCCGAGTGGCACGTTTAATATTAAACTCCCCCCGCCGAGCATATTTATAATGCCGCGAAGATAGAACGGTTTTTTTCGACAGTGATTTTAAAATTTTTTTCGAAAATTATTTTAAAACAAAATTTTCCCCCATATTTTTTATGAATTATTTATAATGCCGCGAAGATAGAACGGTTTTTTCGTCGACAACGGTTTTAAAGCCCTGATTTTGCACAATTGAAAACGTGTATTTTTAAAACAATGTAATTTTGTATTCATATTTTGACGGAATTAATTGTATTCACATATAACTGTCAGTACCATATGGGAAAGTGTTAGTTAAATTATTTGGGTGAAACGTTATAAACGTGAACATTGTAACGAAGTTTGACTGTATATAATTATATACAATTAATGATTAAAAAATGAAAATCTGGTTGTATGTGGTCAACTTTGGTGTATGCAATTGGGGCATGGAATTGATAAAAAAAGGACAAAAGTAGACCGAATGCAGTAGAAATGAGATACCTAAAATAATGCAAGGCTTATGTAATTGAAACCATCAAGATTAAGAAGAGGACGCTTAAGCAGTTTGGACCTCTATGGCTGTTGTACAGAGAAAGGAGTATCTATGACATGCAGATAGTTGGAAAAGAAGTCCGGGACGCCTTAAAAAACCATCGAAATCAATCGCAAGCAAAAAATTGAACTGGGTCATATCAAGAACCCGGATAGCTAAAAAAGTTTTTACGAGACAATGTACCAAGAAAAATTAAGAACCTAGCGTGTGCTAAGACAAATTAGGATTGCGTTCCATTATCTGCCTACCTCGTGGAGAAATGCCGCGACGGTTAGAAAGATAGTTAAAGTATAATGTTAGACTACAAAATATGCAATTTAGAGTTAACCTAAATATTTTGAAGTGAGTGAAATTTAATTTGTGAACTTTAACATTGTCAAAAATGGAAACTAAATAAAAAGTTCTTTGAGTATTTTTTTCAATATTGCTAAAAAAAAAAAACTAACTTACCATCACGCCGTTTCTCCGCAGGGGTAGGCAGAGAGGATGGACCGCTATACAACTCTGTCTTGGCACACATTTCTTGCTTCATTTACATTCATACATCGTCTCATACATACTCTTCTGTTATTCTGACTCTTCACATGACCCGATTCAAGTATTTGATTTACTTGATCGTGCCATGTCTTTTTCGGGCGTCCTCGACTTCTTCTTCCATTTTCATATTTTAAATATTTTAATAATTTGAAGACGAAATTTGAAGACGAAATACAAAAATCTTATATATTTAAAAGCATTACATAATGTTAAAATCACGAGGATGTTTTTATATGCTATAGCAGTGACCAGGAAGTTGAAAGTTAGAAATGATTTATTAAAATCCCGACCAAACAAATCCATAAATTCGCCCCTAAAAGCCCGCGCGGAAGCGGACGTTATGAAGGCACGAGCGGCCACGCCTCGCGACTCGCAGCCAAACGAACCTGCCTTTGAAAAGAGTAAGACCTTCTATCTGATCCCTTAAAATTTGCATTTTTCTTGCTTATTTCCCTTTTGGAACAGCCTCCCCTTTTCGGCAAAAAAACATCCCCTATTTTCATCTCTGGCACTTTTTTACGAAAAATATGTTTTTGGGTCACGTTCTAATTATGAATTGAAATTAATGAAGATCTTTTCTGATTTTTGTTTGCATTATGAAGCACCTGCAGTGAACTGTTGAGAAATTTTATCTACGAGTTTATTTGATAAAAAAAATTGTATTGATTGTATGAATTTGTTCTGCCAAAAATATTAACTACTGAAATCTAAAGTTAAAAATCCATTCTTTACTTAAAACTCTTTAACGGAGAGCTCTAGCTTCATGAAATTTTCACTCATGAGTATCAAGTCAATGCCACTATTTTTAATTTTTATATTCATTTCACTTATGAGAATCATCAGCTTTGAACTAAATTATGACTATACTTATTTCAGGCGAAATTGGGTTTTAATTTTAGTTTTATATTAATATGATGATATTTAGGAACACAAAATGCTATTTGACGTTCAATTATAAAAGTCTTAGCACATTTAATTATAATAAGAACATTTTGATTAAAAAATGTTCTTACGAATTAATTTAATCCCAAAGTTATAAAAACACAATTGGGAATACACGGTTTTGAATACAAATGAGTAGAGTAGAAAAGCAAAAGTCTCTCAGGAATTTTCCTTTAAAGAGAAAGTTCTAGAACTTTTAGAATAATAAATAAATCAGAAATGTTGACAATGAACACTTCACATCACTTTTCTACCCCAGGGAGAAAGGCGAATATGTAACTGAGTAAATTCTCAGCACCATCCTCGAAATATAAAACTTTTGAAGTAGTACAGCAATTGCATTACTTTCAATTTATTTTTTCTCTTAAATACTGTACAGGTACTGTACAGAAAATACACGAAACAAAAAAACAACAAGTTTTATAGAAGTTTACTCCACTCTTAGGCCCCACAGAGGCCAGTAAAATTGACTTTATTTTTGTTCATCTATTTTTTTTAAATCTTTCATAGAAATCACCCAGTTTTTATTTGACGTTCGACGTGACTCAGTTAGGATTTAGGTTTGGAACGAGAGGTCACGCATTCAAAATCAAGCGAAGAATAAAAAAAAACATTTAAATTGAACTGGGTTTCTGGACATCGTTTAAATTTCTTCATAGCGTGGGCAATTTTCTCGGTCTTGGCGAAATACTAATTTTCGAAATAGAAACTCGGCGTTGCTTAGAATGGTTTGAGCTTTCTTTGGTTATCAGATTTAAACGCAGGTTCTCAACCGTGCCCTTCAATTCGTATTTCCCCTTTCCATTTTCCCATATCGCACAACATTCTAAAATTTGGAGCGCCAAAATTGAAAACCATATTCATTTTTTTAAATGCTTTTTGTAGTTTTCGTTTTTAATTTAAATGAAAAGATGTACTGTTGCCACGCATCTTAATGATTCTGACAGATATGCCATTCGAATTCAAACGTCTGTAGTTTCCAGTGTGACTTGCATCTAGAATGACCATCAACAAAGCGCAAGAACAATCGCTACAAGTGTGTGGATAAATTTGGAAAATCCGTGCTTCTCACATGGACAGATGTAGATGGCCTGCTCACGCGTCGGAAAACCTTTTGATTTATTCATATACGCACCGGACGAAAAAACTATAAAAATATTGTGTATTCAAAAACACTTCAATAAATTAAATTAAAGAATTTAAAAAAAAACTTTTATTTGAGTGGCATTGTCAGATACTCACTAGTTCATTTGTAAAAATGCTTTTCGTGGTTTTATTTTTTAATTAACCTCTTGCCATACTGACGGAAGCCATATTTCCCAGACCAAGTAATCGTGAAAACCAGTAGTTTCGGGTGAGTTCTATTAGCGAGGACGTGCCGTATCCTGTCTAACGTAGTCCCGACCATTTTCCGACAAACAAACGTGGTTTTGAAATACAAACATGTCAGATCCAGGATAAAATTCCTTGATGCTGTAAAACAAATATCTCCTTCAGAAGGAATCAGCATATTGTACACTCTGAAACGGTTCCAGGAAGATAATGTAGTGAAAGTCGTAGCGTTTGAAACTCTGGCTGCTGATATTAGGGAGGGTTTATTTTAATTACTACCAGTTTCTGGATAAGTGGTCCAAAGCGATGAGTTCCCACTTAGTCTTCATTGGTTCAATTCTATGAAATCTATGTCTTTCATAATAGAATCATTAATTAAGTTGCAATTACTGCGTGCACTACACGATGTAAAAATAATTTTTAATCATCAGTAACGCGAGATCGCTTTTTCAGGTTAGTAAAAAAATATACACACTCGTAAATACTCTTTTTATATTTAATTGATTAACAAGACGGCCAATTTAACGGCCTCCGTGTTCGAGTGCTTTAAACATGACTAAGAATCCAGAGGTAAAGAATTCAAATCCCAGTGTGCGCAAATATTTTTTATTTAATTATTTCACATTTGATTTACATAAAACAATACCTAGTATATGTATAGCACGTTCCAACGTGATAAATACTTAAATATTGAAAATAGAACCGAAACGTTGCTTGAAATGGATTTAGCCGTGTTTGGTGACCAGATCTGAATAGCCAGGTACTTCCCAACCACACAAAATACCCCAATTGGGGATGCCACAGTCCCACTGGTTCTAGACGGTTGGGAGTAGTTGGGAATTGGGAGTTGAGCGGAATTCTAATTTTAAGAAATAAAAAGGGTTGATTTAATGGAAGTATTAAGAAAGAATACGTTGCCAAATGAATAGTTTGTTATTGCTAAATGTACCTTCACAAGTCTAAAATGAATGTCGTAAGAACAGAATAAGAAATTGCTTGACACTATTAAAAGGCCATTTACGCACACGCAATGCTTAAAAACACATTGTTTCAGAATGAATCAAGAACTCGGTCACCTTATTAGTAATCTGTAATAAGTTTTTAGTATTCGGGTATTCAAATTTTGATTTTGCTTTTGGTTACTGAAATTAAATCCTAGGGAAAATAACAATATAATAATATTATCAGTTTTACTCAAATTTACGCCCAATTATGATGCCGATTAACGAAAAAAAATAAATATTCAAACAGTAAAATATAAAAACACATGGAAAATAAAAAAAATATTAAGGTGCCACTTAGACTTGAACCCGGATCTACCACTTGCAGAGGGTCGTACTTACTATTACACACCGTCGCCTCTCTTCCAGCTTGATATTATCTTAACATTTTTAAATATCGTTCATACCTTATTTTATTTTATTTAGAACATGTTACCTAAATCTAGATGATTTTCGGTTCATTTATTTTATTTTAGTTATTTGTACATTAAAGTTTACAAAATTACGAATTTTAACTCACAAACTTTTTGACAATATTAAATGCAAGTAATTATTATAACTTATGATAGTACTTGATACTACATACTAATGGATTTTACATGATTCTTACAAACTATTTTTAATGTATTAATTGATGTAATTATGATGGTTTCCAGCAGCGCTTTATAATATTTCAACCCTTTATAAAAGAACTGTTTTGCGAAATGTTTTTTTTTATTTTTGGGTAGTCTAATTTCTTTACCCGTTCTTCTATTATGTCTGTGAATATTCACGTTACATATAATATAACGGATAGGAATATAGAGTGGCGAATAGTAATGCATGTGCGTTTTATACATTGACTTAAACAACAACAAAAAAACTAGCATCTGAATATCGTGGGAAATTTTCTAAAAACATGTGGGAAACTTACTGAATGTTAAATTCCCTGTGATCATTTAAAAATTGAAAACATCATCTTCTATATGTTAGCACAGTGAGCACCGCGACGCACTATTGGTATTGACGCCGACCGGATGTAGATGTGGCTTCCGGCGTCACGGGCGCAGGCTTTGTGGTCACGGGACGCGTCCTCGGACGTCACGTTGGTGGCCAATCGCTTTCCGCTTTCTCGTTTTACCTACTGGACAAGCAAGAACTGGAAAAATCGTAACATTCTCAAAAAACGATTCTAAAATTACTGTCCTAATTCCTCATCATAAATATTTATTACTATAAATTAACAATTTAATAAAATAAAACATTGATATTGTTTTTTTGTGTATAATAATATTTATTACAATCTAAACACTTTGTCCGATTAACGTTCATATATTATAATATTTTTTTATCAATATTTCAAGCAGATGCAATTTAATTGGTATCATTTCAACCTTTGGAAATGTTCGGAGATTTACCAATCAAATAACTGATTACTTTATGGTTATGTTTACGCCCGTCATGTCTTCAACACCTTTGTCCTTATCAATTAAATAAAATAATAATAATCAACATTTTTTTTTTTTTTAATATTTCATTTAAGAGAATAAAAACGTAATTTTATTAAAATGAAACTATAAGGCCTAAGAATAATTGAAAAGACTTCTTCACTAAGCAGATATTTTCTGAAAAGGGAGAATGCAAGTAGGTTCCCACTTTGAGTAGGTACCAAACATGAACTATTGACACCCAAATGTTGGAATGTTCAGCCTTTATTTTAAAACAATGTAATCATCACAATATTTTACCTATTGACTTTCGGTCCCTCTACAATTTCCGATGGCAGCCAGGTCAGTCAGTCCATCCTCGGTCAGGGTGGAGAAGGTACTATCAAAAGGTGAGGGTGTTACCGCCAGGGAGGAGTATTCCCCCTGGGGCGGGGAAGGATATCGCCCGGAAGTGCATACGTTCGTGGCACGCTCCGCCGGAAATGCGATATTTTTCGATGACGTCATTCCTGTTCGAAATGTCAATTGGAGAACAATTTATCTTACTCGAAAGGCTGGATCGCTGGACTGAGCTTGTTATTTGAATCGGCCTTTTTATTTCAAACGTTCCAACGCAGCGTGCAAAATAAAAAGCTATGGTGATTAATAGATTTTTCAATTCAAAACAAAATGATATCGCGCCGGTAGATGTACAAATGAGACTGATTGAATCAATTATATTGAATAACCAAATTTAAATAACAAAACAACGTTCATTAGTATATTGGTGATAACTTTACCCTTTTTTTAATGAAATTTTTACCCACTTTTTTATGAAATGTCACTTAAATGAACCTATATTGACGGCCTTCGTGGTTGAGTAGTTAAGACGCTTGACTACAAATCTAGAGGCTGCGGGTTCAATGCCCGGCGTGCGCAAATAATTTGTATTCAATTAATATATGTCATAACACACTTTAATTCATATAAAATAATATACAGTATATAATTTGTGGCACGTTCCAGAGTGGTAGATATTTGAAGTTTCGCCCTGGTGAAAGACCACCATTCAGAAACGAAACGTTGCTTAAAATGGCTTTAGCCGTGTTTGATGACCAGATCTGAATATCCAGGTACTTCACAACCTTCCTCTTCCCAATCTCCTTCCCCTCCTTACTACCGTCAGCCTTATAAGTTAAATCACTTACCTTACCACCTGACTGGTATAAGCGTACTTGTAGGTATTGCAGGCTGTAATTTTTTTAATATAATCTGATGATTTGTTAAAAATGATTTTCATTGTGGTGTAAAGCCCCACTCAGTCGCGCCCATGTGCAGTTTAACCCATGTCGAGAACCATTCATACCAATGTCCTTTTGTATTTCTTAATTGCTTATTTTAATGACTTTCTGTCTCTTAAATTGTATTGTAAGGGTCGATTTCTAAAATCCTTTTAAACATGCATTATCCCACAGACCACATGTTGGACTATGCTCTTTAAGTTGACCATTACTACGACTCTGTTCTACCGTCAACCTATTTCATCTCAGCATTCCTATTCAGATTGCACTTCCGTGCGGGACTTAATTATATTCAGTTAAAGGTTTAATTATTATACTTTATAAATTCTTTTAATAAAAATTATGCAAGTACAGTGAATATGTTTTATTCTACATCCCCGAACAAAAGCGCGCCTTACCCAAGGAGCATCTGTCGAGTTCGTCAGCGAACATTACAGTGGGAAAGAAAATATTTCAAAAATGGAAAACAAAAAAAATCAAAATCTGTGCAAGAGCGCAAATAACAATATATTTCTATTTAATGGCGTACTACAATGGATTGGCTCTGAAATTGTTCAATTTTGTGGATTTTACTGTGAAAACCTTGAGATATATTACCCAAAATATTCACTGACCTCTAAATAAGAAAGATATTAGGCAGTAAAAGAATTCTAAATTATAAATTTATGAGCGAGCGTTAGTAAATGAACAGTAAATAACGGGATTTAACTGTTTGCTTTCGAATTAGCATTTGTAATGTAAAATTTCCACGACGCGTACGAAAAAACAAATAATAAATTCTCTTATCTTCGTATAAAACGTAAGCTACCTCCATTTGGCGCTCGCGAGAATAGAGGGTATTTAATTGGGAAAAAGAGGCAGTTTCTTTACCCAAAATCGATTACAGTGATCGAGACCTTCAAGATCAAGACCTCTTTTGATATTCAAACGAAGCTCATTTTATAAAACAACATCAATAGAGACCCGCAGGAGAATAGCGCCCCTGTCGGCAGGCAATCCAATTACTGGGAAACCCGTCTCTATATTACACAGAGGTGCGCAAACTTTTCGAATCG
This sequence comes from Drusus annulatus, assembly GCA_022651775.1. Classification (NCBI taxonomy): domain Eukaryota; kingdom Metazoa; phylum Arthropoda; class Insecta; order Trichoptera; family Limnephilidae; genus Drusus; species Drusus annulatus. The sequence goes on from JAGWCC010000027.1 coordinate 575,023, forward strand.
GCCACCTAAGAAATACAATGACGAAGAAATTCGTTACCTTCGCGAATAAAAGTTATTACTTCAGTGTTGAAAAAAAAAACGCTGCGAGATGAATCTCCGTTTAAGGATACATGCCGGGGGATGTTGCTGTAAGTATACCTAAAAGTCAAGTATCCTTGCGTTTATCAAACTAGTTTGTTGATATTTTTGCAGCAACAATATTTCCGTCATCAAAATCTTAAAACAAGAAAAGTTATTGTCTTTTCCATGCACACAACCAAACCAAACTAACTAACCATCACGCCGTTTCTCTAAGAAGTAGGAAGAGAGGACGGACCGTACATACCCCTCTTTTATTCTGACTGCTTACATGGCCCGACACAAGTATTTGATTCACTTGATCGTGTCAAGTCTTCCTCGGGCGTCCCCGACTTCTTCTTCTGTTCACTTTCGCATCATATATTATTGTCACACCCCTTTCTTCTTTCATTTGCTCTACATGCCCAAACCATCTATGAGTCCCTTTCTTAATCCTATTCATTACTATTACCTCAGCCTTGCATTTTTTCCAGATATCCACATTTTTAACATGGACACACATGGTTTTACTGCACATACGCATATCAAACAGAACACAACTAACCTCAAAAAGCTAAGAATCTGTTTTTTAAGTACAAAATTTACCTATCTAAGTTTAAAATTTGGTATTATTTAAATCATTAAAATGAAGTTTTTCCACGAATTAACAGTTTCAAAATTAGAAATAACAAATCTGCCGTTTTTTTTGACATTTTGGATCATATAAATATATAAATTAAGTTTTATACGCAAAATGTGTCATATAAATTATTGTTATGGTTTTTTTTTCCTATTAACAATGTGGGAACTCCCAGTCCAAACTAGCCCCCAAACTTACAAAGTTTGGAGGCTTCGTTATATTATATATAACTTAACATTTACTCTGTTTTATTTTATAAAAGTAGATACGCGTCAGGTTTACCGATCGGCTCGCTCGCCATTGTTTTCCCACCCCACACGCTCCAACACAATCCCGAAAAACAAAAGTCTTTGTTGTTCGTTTAAGGTTTAAAAAATACTTAGACACTTTTTCAGAACACAAGGAGGAATAAATCTAATTGAATCGTCCGAAATAAAGGTAAATGCTTTTGTCGGTTATCGTACGGGTACCCTGCAAAATAGGCACCTTCTTTCCAGTAAATGTTATTACAAGTTATAATAGGTACTTTGTTGGGATTAGTTTGAATTTAATCAACCCTCGAAATTGACCCTTCCGTAAAACAGAAAGTTTACTTTGGGAAAAGTTTTAAGGGCTCGTTTTTCACTGTACATCCATCCATCGAGCGGCGTTTGAACTTTGTAATTTATTTGATTCGGAGTTAGTGTAGTTTCGAACGTCGAGAGAATTGAAATTAAGTACCCGAGACGTCGTCTAGATGAGATTTGGTAGGAAACGGATGCCACTAAAAATACTGATGGACGGTAAGTAACGGAGTTTAAGAACATCCGGCGGAAGAGAGATGACTTATTGCGTATTACAGAGGCGATTAAAATCTACAAGCACCCTATTAACATTAATAGGAACGAAGCAACGTGGTGATTCTCAACACTTCTCGATACCTACCAGACTTCAAAGGATATTTCCGAAATAATTACATTATAAACCACACTGATGATGGATGACGTTTCCTCATATACACCGTGCTTCTAGGTGTAGGTATATTTACGAATATCCTTGGTATGTATGATGCATGTAGTCAACTCTTCTGCTCTGATGATCCATGATAAGAAAGTCAGCGATTGTACTTTTATCTCTCGGCTAATCTTTCACACTTGAAAAATTACAACGAAGCATCACAATGAGCATTATCAATGAATCTTTACATATAATTTCTCAATGGATTTTTCATTTATTTTTATATTTTCGTAGAAAGCAATCGCTTTGTGGTTTGACATATATAATGAAAATGAAATAATAACTTTCGGTAGGATATATAAGCAATAGATTATTTCAAGCACTATAAATAAAGAAAGCCATTAAAAATAATAGTCATATTCTTAATAATCACTTAAATTTGTCCAGTAGTCCAATATTAGGTATATTTCCTGTAAACTCATAAAATATCTCAGTATTCTTCACCTTCTCAGTTGACGTTTTACCTCTTTCGTGTTATATTATTTGTGTCTTTCTATCTGTTCCTTTGTTATAATTTAAATGTAATTATTTTATTTTCTTACTGTCCTCTTATTTTTTTTTATATTTTACTCTCCCTCTGAATGTATGAATATACATAACCATACACTATTTATTTTTTGTTTACTTTAATTTTGTACCCTGATGATGCTTAGGCTCAACAAAACCAGACGGTCACAAAAAATTAAATAAATTCTGTTCTTATATAAAGTTATTAATTCATTTTCATTAAATAACTTCTCAATTATTAATACCCTCTATTATGTAAATGTTGCTTATCTAAACCATGAAGCAGATAATCTGAGCAAACATTGAGTTCTGGTGTCATGAAATTTGTGCAGCCTTCTGTCTGGAATTTCTAGATCAACTATTTTCAGCTCGCAACGCTATTTGTCACATGAACTATGGTGTTTTTAAATATACGTTTGACTTCTTTTTGATTTAGACCCGTCGACCAATTCTTCATTCGATTGTTTTCAATCGTTCAATACGAAAAAACGACGATAAAAGGGTGAGGAAACTCTGGCTAGAAACTTCTAGAACAAGATGAGATCAATACATACGTACGTAATTACCAATGCTCAGTACATTGACTTGAAACTTGTTGTACAAAACGATTGAGCGAAGTTAACAAGAATGTTAAATGTTATCACTATTGCGATTATTTGTATTAAAACTTGCTAATGACTAGAACAATATTTCTACAATTCCGTATAATTTGTAAATGTTCGCAAATTGGGATTTATTACTCCGATAGAATTCAGCAAAACTATTCATGTAAGATCTTCGTTCTCGCAACATGTTCATATACTGCTCGTATAATCCCTAGCGTCACTCATTTTACATAACACGTAAATTACGTAATAATTTAGCTATTAAATAAACACGTTCATGGCTTTTGATGTCAAACTAATAATTAAACTTAAGTCGTACCTTCAATATTCCACAGATTATAACAAGGTAATATTCGTATAAATATTTTCGGAAGTTAAGCCCGTATTAAATATATCAAACGTGTATTATGATCTGCTGGTTTGACCGTATAAACTTTGTCTGGCTGGCGTCAACTAGAGCATAAACCGTCGGCTTAGTCAAAGGCAAACTAAACTAATGCCAATTATACACACGACCAATTTCATCCACTGCCCACTCAATCAGTAAACTACACTTAACAGTTGAATTTTGTATGTATTTAAGAGACAAATTTTATAGACAAACTTAAAAAGCGAATATTATGTTAGCAGATAAATTGCTGGGGATGATAACATACAGCGATGGCCGGTAAATTTAAGTGCTAGAATGAGAAGATATAGATGTATAGATAGAGAAAAGATCATAAGTCATTAAATATTTAACTAATAACAATATTCTACAACATAAATATGAAACAGAAAAATCCAGAAAATCAAAAGACAATTGTCACAACCGAGACACGAGCTCGGATCTTCTACTCTATTCCGGAATAACACTTCAACCAATTCAGCCATTGGAACCTTATTAGAAACCGATATGTTTAATCGATCTCATACTTTTATTGAAGATTATTGATACTTTTTTTATTTATTTTGTTTCATATTTGTGCTGTTGATTATTGATAGTGTTTAAATATTTTTTAAAAATAAGCATTAATGCCCAAAAGTTAATTCCAATTACAAGATTATAAGTCGTTCACTTAGATACAGTACATTTAAAAGGACACAAAAAGTGCTTTCTTTATGATTCGTCCGATATAAAATAGATCATTGTGGTACAACTACTTTAGGAGGGTGGACTTTTATAGATAGGATGTACTCGTTATGTTACCCGGGTGTTACTTTTATTTTTTTTTATCTTTTCAAAATCTCAGAGGGGGTGGTGTAATTTCACGAGCTCCATATATTACAACCACTGCACAACAAATAATTTTCCAACAAACAACTTCACCATAAGGGAGTAAATATAGTAGTATTCAAGATCGGTAGATACTCTCAGTATCGCCCTGGAAAAAAAACAAAATTCAGAACCTAAACGTTGGTTAAAATGACTTTAGCCTTGTTTAGTACCCAAATTTGAAATAGCCACGAACTTTCGAACTTTATCCTTCACCTTCTCTTTTCCTTCCCAACTCCTTTCAGCTTCACAAAATACCCTAATTGGGGATGCCATAATCCCACTAGCTCTATGAAATTGAGACCAGTTGGAACTCTTGTGCAGCATTCAGATATGTGAAAAAAGCACACGTGTTTCCTTCAGAATTCTCGCCGAATGCAGAGCAGATATTACTTTATGTTTTCAAACAATATGTTGTTACTCGCTAGTTTGAATAAATGAAGCCTTCAAAAACATCCCAGTTTTGCTCGGCGTAGATTTAGAACAACCAACCCCCTCTTATGTATATTAGCTGTCCATTAAATACAACAATAAACCCCAACCTTACCTAGTTATATAACAACAATACACCCGAGAATGTGTATGGGAGGTTATTTAAGGTTTTGAGTATTTCACCTCGACGTGTATTTCGTGATGCGGTTAAGCCTTAACAAACAAAAAACACATCACCATAAACCAGGTGGTAAAAATATCACCAACATTTCATTGTTATGAAATATTAAAAATATCGTGTTTTCATATTTCTTATTTTGTAATCCACCTTTCAAACGCTTGTCCCAAATATGAAAGCGTGTCGCAGGATTGACACTCAAATTTAATTCTCGCGTCAAAAACTTCGCTCGCACCGGATATAAAAACATTTTGTGGCTAACGCGTGCAGGAATGTTCTAAACCTACCCTTTTTATGGCGCCACCCCGCGTATACCTCTGACAATCTCACCGACACTTAGTTCATTTTACGACATCATCCCCTATATGTAAGTATGAGAATCAAACATAACTAAGTCAAAATGTGAAGATTCTGTTAACAAATTCATTGAAAAAGTATTAAATACGACGTCCGTGGCAAAGCGGTAATATCATAATATATTTTTATTTGATGTTTGTCACCCTTATTTAGTTATTTTACCCGTGTTTTTCAACTAGATCTGAGTTGTTAGAAGTACCATGTCCTAGCATCTCTCTTTAATTCCCTCCTATTACCATCCGACTCACAAATTTCTATAATTTAAGATAAATAGTTTTACAGGCTCCGAGAAGAGTTTCTAACATATTTGCTGTAAACAAATTTACACCACGATTAAACTTTTTTTTAATACAACAGAATATTGAAATACACGCCTTTACTTGTGTTTAAAGGTAAAGTACTCCGCTCTTTAAGCGGAATATGTAATACTAGTATATATTAAAATGTATGTTAAAAAGTCATAGCTTTTTTAAGCTATCGACCGAATTCGTAACATTCCAAGCTTATGAAACTCATTATGTATTTCACTTGCCTTAATTTTTAAAACGACTATATTTATTCTAAAGTGGACTTATTTCACTTGTTCCCGAACCCATCCACGTTTCAAGGATGACCAACCTTTGGGAGAGATATCAATCATTTTTACGACACAAAACGACACTTGAAAATGCGCTCTGTGATTAAAAGGGTTCACCTAACGATGTGAATATTTTAGGCAGATGGAATGATTTAACTGCTCGCTAATATGTGTAAAGTCCGGCTCATTTAAAAATGACAAATTCATTGTTAGTTTAGTACGTTCCCTTACGCCTTCGCTGGCAGAAGGTCGACATTATTTCGTACTACGGTACGTAGTTATGTCTTTATTCATTTAAATTATCTACATATTAGTAAAAAATGTTTTACTTATTTAAAGAAACTTCCCATTATACAGCTTCAGTAGTAAAGAATTTTTGGCCTGTGTCTTTGGAACAAATATTATTTCAACACCATCTGAAATAGAAACGTACATTATATACACATTTTGCTCGGCTTACATACTCATATCTTCATCAAATACTGACAATTTCTACTACAAATAACTCAAAGATAAGATAATAATGAAATTCAAGAAATTCAATTAACTTGAGAATTTCACGAATTTTAAGAATTTTAAAAATTTCATGGACATCAAGGTTTTTTAAGAATTTGAAAAAATGTATAAAAATACTTAAAACCTCAATTTCGAATTAAATAGGTGATTTTATATAGAAAATCAAGAATTTCTGCAGTGAATTCGTTTCTCGCATTACGAAAAAATCTTCATCACAAGACGGGATCTTAAAGTGTAAGTCCCCCTCCTTCGAACGTTCAATCACCCGCCGAATATTTGAAGAACTTAGCTTTCAGAATGGTGAACAGCTTCAAGTGTCGACGCATACAAAATTATTTTTAAGTAGAGCGATTTCCGAAATCGAATCCTTTCACGCGCGTCTGTCGGCGCCCGGCTACCGAATACAGACTTAGGTTGCGGATCGGTCGACTTGCTTTTACGCTCCAAGCTTACACATTAGAAAAAAATCTATTTTATTTGAACGGTGATTTGATCAGAGGCCTCCCCGTACGAAAGTACTGCTGAGCTCCTAAAGCAGTTTTCCACGCGAAATTCAATCTGAATCCGTTCGCAGAAAATTGAGTTTCGTTGTTCAATATGTGCGAGAGAACACGAACATTTTTTCCTAAGACTTTGTTACGTATTTATATAATGGATCACAATAAACGTGTTATCTTGAATGTAATGTTTCTCAACAAATTCAATTCAGATTACTGGGGATGGAATTACTGTCGGTTTGATGATGTACGAGTATGTCTGGGAGACCGAATGATTGATATATGATGGATATTTTGAACTCAAGTGCCAACGAGTGAAAAGGCTTATCGTTCATTTGATATGAGATGTGTGTATGTTCATTCTATTTATCACGCGTTATCGGTGGCCTGGCGTTAAAAGAATTAACTATGGTGATCTTCCGATAAAAGAGATATTCATATTACGTACCGGATGCTTTTCGAACTGTCGGTGTACTGCAGTGCCTCAGAAATGTTTGCAGAAGGGCGAGTTCCTGAGTTCAGAGCCTTAAAATAAGACGTATCGCCAACTACAGAATAAGAATGGGCACCAAAGAAAATACTATTGTGTTGGCAGCACTGGACTTCTTGCAGGGCCCTGTTTATAAACGATGGAGTCAATTCATAATGTCTTGAAAAGAAGCTCAATTTTAATTTTATTTCTGTACTATTATTATGTACTTACTATATTATCATGTTTTTATTTATTATCTTTGTATTTTTTTCTATGTATTATATTAAACTCAAGGGACTGTACCACCCTCCCTGATATCTGGAATTAATATTATTTTTTTTACCAGCTATGTTTCTAACGCTTCGTTGGTATGATTTGAAAAGGGGATAATACATCATCACACTAAAGAAAAGTTATTGGAAGTGAAAAACTATCGTATCTTATGTATCAAAAAAACCTTTTTGTTATGAATTTATAACACATCTAGTTTTATTATCCGATATTTTTCACATCACGTTGTAAGAACACACACTCCGAGTATTTTAAAATCAAGTATGAATGTAAAATAAGCCTCATAAGTAAAATGATATTCTCTCCAGAAAGTAGATGCATTCTGCGAAGGTATTTTTGGTAGGAAACGTTTCATTTGAGAAATGCTATATTTTGTGTCGGGAATAAAAACTTTTGGTCAAATAGTTTGATATGTGCGTAAATGATATCTCAAATTCATATCATATTTATAATAGGTACTTTATTATTATATAAACTCGTACATCGCTAATAAACAATAATATCTGTCTGCGCAAGGAAGAACGGGATTAGTCAATAAACGCAGATATTCAGGAGAACCAAAACCGAATTTAGGGAATTTCGTTTTTTGTATGTTATCATGTCGTATGTCACATGTCCATTTTCAAAAAATAGTAGCACATTATTTTATTTTCTGACACATTTTATCTTTTCCTTGATATAATAATAATAATAAAATAACTTTTATAGCGCTGTTTTTGTGGGAAAATCACCTCAAGGGCGGTTTACAAATTGATTTATCTAACCTATAATTTATCACTTAAGGTTATAACTAATAACTTACAGTTAAGATTTATTACTAATGGCTTACAACTAATATTTTCAACTAATGACTTACAATAAGGACTTATAGCTTGTAATTTACTACTGAGTATAACTTATAACTAGTGACTTACAAATAAAATTTATATGAATCTGAGGAGCAACACTGCATACTTAACTCAAAACTTGGTTTTTTTTACTTTATTCTATTTTTCCTTGCGCACACAGATATGTGAAATCACTTATTTACATTAGATTCCATGAAAACTTTTTTCCAACTTCTAGTAAATATATAACCGGGAAGTCATTAATACAAACGTAATCGTGTTGTAAAACATTGATTTAATCGTGTTTTGTATTGTACTGTCCAGTCAACTAGTTGCTGCTCGTACGATTATACAAGGTTGCATCCCAAAACGTCCACAAAAAGTGCAATTAATTATTGTAAAACATTAAGTTGTTTCAGCCAGGTTGTCACTGCAAATAACGCCGCCACTCGGCGAAATATCGCAACTCAGCGCAGGTTGCGCACCGCATTTCATTAAAATATAAAGCGAGGTAAATTAAAATATCTGCGTTGGAGAATAAAGTCCAAAAAACAAATCTTGCCCATATTTTATCATCCCTATTGTCACCGTTGGAATTTACTTTAAAAAGGGGGTGGAAATCTTCTGGAACCAGATACGGGTGGCGGTACATGCCTGTGGAGCCTGATTTAAGCTTTTGAACCCCGATCTTTCTTCAACAAGGGGGAAAAAGATGTCGAATTATGTAGATCAATTTAAGTATTAAGTGTCGTTATTATACTCTAAGGTTTTAAATGGATCAGGCCAGAAATAAGAAGATTATAATGAACTGAAGTAATTGCGACTCTCACTCGAAAATGTAGGCACCGCACCCTTAATTCGGAACCCGCTTTATATTTGAGTGGATCGGTGGGTGAATGCTTCGTGTTCCCACATAAACATACACGGTGAGCTCTAGCGCAATGAATTTTACTCATATTTTCCTGGCTAGAATTTCAAGGACGATGCAACTGTTTTCAGCTCGTAGCGTCATTTCCATTAAGAAATATAGAGCTTTTAAATACACAATTAAACTGTCCAAATATGAGAAAGAGCCATATTGTTTGTTTAATTTTAAATAAAAACAGACTTCGTAACTACTCGAGCAAAGTCATTTAGTAAAATCTATTTCCTTGTAACGATAACAAATGTGTACATCTGATATGTTTAAATGCATGGATTTTTTTATAGCATAAATATCTAAAGCACCCTGACTGCAAAGTTAAGTATGTCGATCTATAAAATAAATTATATTGTTGTTTTTTAATACAACGTATGAAAAACCTTAAAACAAAAACTAAGCAGAAATATGATAGTGTACAAAGTAAACAGCGGGTCGAAGAGTTGTGTAGTCGGAGAAGACTTATGCCCAGCCTCGTAATGGCGGTCTTACATCGGGTTGTTACAAAATGTTGGGGAAAAATTCTATCTGTTAGCACGCCCCGTTTTAATGCGGTTTCGTAATGCGAATACATAAATCCTACCCCTCCTGATATAGACTCCATTTACCATTCGATCGAGGCTTTTGTCTATCTCAAATATATTTTGATATGATTCGGAACAATCGGCGTGATTTAATACGCCTTTGCCGAGAATGCCGAATCGAATCGTTTAATTCGTTTAGAAATCGTTCTGGGAAATCTAAATCGATTCTCGAGGGAATTCAATAATGATAAATTTTATTGTTTGATCCAGCTAACTTTTCTTACAAGTTAAAGACCTACAATAATAAAGGGGTATTTTAATGGCATTGTCTTTCAAATAAGATCTGTTTTTAGCCAATTTGATTTTTTTATAAAAAAGATGCTCTAAACTCTAATATGTTTAGTTTCGATATTTTTAGTAAGGACTATCTGAAAAGGGAGTAAATTGGTCCCGAACCCATTTCGTTTGGCTGTTATTTTTTGTCCTACCAATCAGACTACCGGACGCCTCATTCAACACATCCCTACCGTCACGAATGGAACAGTAATGATTTTTTGTTGTTGCTAGTTAAAGCCTTTAAATATCTTGGACCTCCTAAATTCCAGTAGCTCCTTCCTTTTACTACATAGCTTTTGCATAAGAGCTATAGTTACCTTGATGATGCCATCCCACTTACGACAGTATTTTTTTCTCCCAATTTTCTTCTCTTCCACTTTATCAATAAAGCCTTGTCTCGGTCTGCCTAAAGACCTTTCACCAGAAGGTTTGGTTTCGATAACCGTCTTTATGACTCTGTCTTTCCGCACAAGCAAATGTGATGAATCATGCCCAGTTCTTGCTAGTTGATGGGTTCGCACGCTGTTAGTATTGACTGGGGACAAAAAGTCAAAAAACATAATAGTCTCAATTACCTCATCTCTATTTTAAAACCGAAAAATACTTCGTTGAACTCCGACATCATTATCGTTGCCGAAAGCATAGTGTTTTTCAAAATAATATATTGTCTAAAAAACTATGACGTAATAACGTTAATTTAATACCTGCATGAAGTGCGACATGCTGCTAAATCGTTGAGTTCTGAACATGACATACGAGTAGTTTAGCGAGACAGCCTTGTCAGTAGCAGAACATTGGGATATTGTGTTTTGAAAATTGCATCCACCTTACTTTTGACAAACCGAAACTATAAATTATTCTTGAAAATGTAGTAAAAGCCACCCGACTGAGAACACATATTTTTAAGTGTTCATTTTAAAGAAAGTACGCCATTTTATGTGAACCAATAACGTTTCCGGTAGGTAGCTCGGAATCGAATTGATATTTCGATGACTTTATATATGAAATGATTCCTTGTAAGCTCGTTTATAGCTCGCTGTCGGAGGGAGAGTGATTGAACGGAGATTGGAAGCGATTTATGCGTGAAATAAGTGGCAGTAAAACAAAAAACGACAGTATTGAATAACCCAAGGGTTGAATTAACGAATCATGCGAAAATAACGAAAGCTTTTCCAGGTGTTTTTACTTTTTCTGTCGTAAAATGTATTTTCAGCATTAATTAAAAAAGGTTATGCTTTTTTACATTTTGCGCAAACACACAGACCAACATTCGAAAATAAATTTTGATTTTTCTTTCAAGTCGCATTGTGGTTTTAAATGATTTCCGATTTATATAAATCTATATGAATTACATTTATGAAAGAACGTGCGTTAAATAAGTGTCAACACAGTATGTTTTATTATAATTTATAGTTAGCGTTTGCCAAACTATAATATATAATTGTTTTAAGAAAATACAATGTTTAAATATAAATACATATTTTTCACTCTAGGGATCAAATGTTTCAAATAAACTTTTCTTTTCAAACAATCGTTATGATTTTAACTACATTTGTCTTAAAAAATAAATTAAAACCTTTGTTTATTCAATTTTTTTTGTTGTGTGGATTTTAAGTGGAAGCTAAAGGACGTCTTGGTGTATAAATATAATAATCACACAAGGTAAACAGTGAGTGTTAATAGTCGAGCATCACAGAAGAAGACCCCAACAATCTAAGACCGATATCAAAACTTTATCCCAACCATTAGATTTTTTTTTTCAATGAAAAAACAGGTTCCATATTTCGTTACTGAAGTAAGATGTTAATTTGTATTTAAAAGGTATACTTCCCATTTTTTAAATACAACCAAAACACACAATCATCAATTCCAGTTATTTCCGCCTAGCGGTCAATAAATTCTCACCAGACTACCTTACTTCCAAATGACGAAGAATAAGAGGCATTTCTTCCCCCATAACTCATAAATTAATGACATGAAGCTTCTATAAAATGATGTATGAGTGTGAATTAAGCAAGTTTGCAAGAAGTGTGTGCCTAAGGAGAGTCATTTAGTTAATGAACACTTTTTAAGGTTGTTATCACGAGCACGAATGCACTTTCTACCTTCTGAAAACGAAGATAAATATTTGATGATATTGATCGATTGTCTTACATTTGGCGCATTCGAACTTGAGAACCTGTGATTAAAGATAAGCGCCTTTCCACTGGAAAGCTTTATTCCCAAGCGCATTCTACTCTTGGTCGCTTTGCAATGTAACCTTAGTTAACCCTCGGAGAAAATTTACGGTCCTCGCGGCGAGTTTTCCCGCGGCGGCAAGTTATCCCGGCGGAGAGAATGAAAGAGCAACCTCGCTTCCTTTCCCACATCTTCCCGGCAGATCCCGCCGGCTTCCCGGCTTCCCGGGATCCCGGGATCCACGGGTGGCAGTAAATACCTTTGTTGCTAGCGGCAGGTAAAAACTAATTAAAGATGGTTACATTTTATTTTTAATTTCAACATAATTACCAGATTTTCGATTTTACAGTTTTTTTTTAATTTTAAGAAGTTGACGGTGTAAGTCGATGCAAAATCGGTCGGAGGTTATTTAACAATTTTATTCTCCATTATTCAGAGTAAATGACAATGTTTATGTGCTTTTTGATATTGTTAAATCAGTTTATTTATAAATATGGCAAGCTACAAAGTAAATGCTTTTTACGATTAAAAAATACTAAAATTAATTTGGTTCTTATTTTTCTCTTATTGTTAACTATCAGGCTGAGTTGTTTGAACCCCCGTCACATTTGACCCTCGATTAACGCAATTTATTTTTGAGTATTTTAACGTACCCCGTTTTTTACAGTACTGTTTTACTGTTTCAGCATTTGATTTAATTTTAATAAGCCGTCAAGCATAACCTCAAAAATGTCGACCAAATGTGATGGTGTTCAAATAACGTAACTCTAGTCCCATTTTAAACGTGAGTTTGTCAAATTTATTCGTAACCCGGGAATGTTTGTATTCGTTTGAAAAAAACAAATATATATATACTCGAATATATATATATATCGCCTGGAACTCTATGTGGGCAACAAAATAAATAAATTTCAAATCTTATAAAAACACATTCCGTAAATATTTTAAACTCTTATTATTGCTCAACAATATCTACTAGTTGACATTATGCGGAAAAAAAAATCAAAGACAACGTCAAAATGCTAGACGTTTTATCATTTGAAACAATTTTAAAAATCTTAAAATTTTCTCAAATATCAACCCACATCAATTAGGCTTAAGTGGATGGACATTTCAAACGTTTTTAAAGTTAATACAAAACACGTTTCAGGTTGAAATGCCTAAAAAACAGTTTTTTTTAACACACTCGAAGTATATGTATTATGCTTACATCAAAATATAAATATGTTTGTCTCAGGGAGGTTTCAAAATAATAAAACAATCCGTTAGTTAGCTTTCATGATTTTCATATCTAAAAGCACTACAGAAAAGTCTCATAATAGATAAAAGTTAATCTCCCGAAGTAATAAATTAACCTGCATACAATTAAGTTTGTTTTTGTTTTTTCACAATATTTTTTCGGGAATGAGTGATGGAGTAACCAAATTCCAAAAACTCGGTATGAATATACTATTTATTCAAATTGATGGCACAGACGTACAGAGGAAGCCATAGAAAATTCGGGATTTTTTGGAACTCAGCGGGGAATACCCTTGCGGAAGTTGATTAATCATACAGATGAGACAAACTCTAGAAACATCATTTTAATCAAATTTTTACGATATTTTTAGATTTTATAGAAAACTGATGTCACCAGTTTACATAAGATTTTTTTCTAAGCCCCTAAGGCCAATGAAATTCGAAAAATAATTTCGACATTTGAAAATGTTTGATCGATTTCCCAAAAAAAAAAATTTGAGCTTACTTCGGGCACACGAACATGCCCACGAGACATTTCTGTCGGTTTCTCTTTTCAGTGGCTTAGTTGTAAAGGACTGATAAATAGATTATGGGACATTTTTAGATTTTAGATTTTTCCAGAAGTTAGTTTTAAATATCTAATGTCTTTGCAAACTATTTTATTTCCCAAAATCAACTTTATCGTTTGATTAATATTACTAACAAGCCATTACTTATTTTTGCGGTTCACACTAACAATCCCGTTACAAACGGGGATACTCATGTAACCCCGAGCTAAAATTTTGTGCTAAATAAATATTACTGAAATGTTATTAATATAAATATTAGTTATTATTAAATATAAGTTACCAAAAATCAATTACCGGAGGTTATGTCATGAAAATTCTTTAATAAGCAAGAGAAAAGGGGGTAACTGCGTCACCCTGCTTTGGATCGTACGTTCGATTATTACTTTCACCTAGGGAAAGGTTCACAGAAAAACATTCCCAGATTTTTAGCGGCCTGTTTTAAAATTAAACAATAAAAATCTATTAAATTACGTTTTGAAAAATAAATTTACTCTTTTTTTTTTAATTTCTCACGTTTGGTCTACTATAATCAGCGCTGTTTATCTTGAAAATTCTGGCGACTGCTATACTGCTGACGGCCATTTCGTATTACCGGCCGATTTTAAAACATTGAAATGGTTTGCATTGTGGTGCAGCAATTGTTTTCCAATAATTCGTCTAATCTCTCTATATTTATCAAATGGCGTAATAGGTTATTTTGTACAGTAGATTTCAACATTAACGATGAGCAGTTTTTTTAATTTATCTTACATGTTACGTCATAGCAGAAACTTTGCATGTTTAATCGCACAGTTACTTACATCGTCCTTACCATGTTTACTACAGTTATGCCATGAATCTAATAATAAACAGTTATTGTGGTTGTAGTTCACAGTGACGTCGTTTGGCACCTCCTCGATGCATCAACCGCGGGGGGATTATCTGCCACCGCCACCGCACCGCTGTGGGAAGCGTGTTTCGTTATTACCCAAGGGAAATAAACATCAAATAATAGTGTGGAGGGACTGTACACTACGTAATTATCATTTGCCATCGTATAATCTATGCGTAGATAAATAAACAGCGGTGCTTTCAAAATAATTGAAATTTGAATAAGAGATCAAAATGAATACTCGAGTGGCACCAAAATAACAACCATTTTCAAGATTTTTTCTAAATCAACACATCAAATAAAACGTACAACGCATTTTTTTTTTTAAATAATACCTTCAAAAAAAGAAAGTTTCCTCTCGTGGTCTATTTCATCTTTGGGGATGCTGTGTTGACAGTCTAATTAAAGAAAAGGGCCTTGATATATGAGGGAGAAAACCCAAAACCCGGCAAGACATTAACAGCCTAAATGTTGAGTACAAAAACGAGTCGTCAAAACGACTCGTCCTCGTGCCAAAAATTTCAAACTTTATCAAATATTGGGCACGTGTTTGGCATGTCTCTCGGCTATAAACTGATACCGAAAAGAACAAAACTCCTGGTTCTTTGCAGCCCCTTCAAAATTATCGAGAGAACAAACACAAAATCTTCACTTAACGTCTGTGTTAAAGTTTGCAATCCATTTGTCAATCACGAAAGTAAAGCAACATTTGTAGAAGTTATCGGATGAATGTATAACCACTTTTATAAAACGTTCGTTTTGAGCTCAACACATTAATAAAATCGATGCCTGTTTCTTTCTAGTTTGCACCGTTCATAAATTTACGAGGCTTGGTATTTTCTGAGTTCAAACATTGTGTAAAATATGACTAAAATATGACTTCAATATCAACAAAAGAGAGAAAATAGGACTTGCGGCACCACTATACAACATACGAGTAAGTCTTATTTTACTTAAAATCTGATTTAAATAATTCATATGAAGTTGAAAGGGACTT
Organism: Drusus annulatus; assembly: GCA_022651775.1. Lineage (NCBI taxonomy): Eukaryota > Metazoa > Arthropoda > Insecta > Trichoptera > Limnephilidae > Drusus > Drusus annulatus. Next base: position 590,863 of record JAGWCC010000027.1, read on the forward strand.
AAATTAGATAGAATCATAATGTTCTCTTAATACTCAATCTTTAACAATGGCAGCTCTCAAACAAGTTGTAAAGAGCAGTTAACTTGCTGAAATTTAGAGATTTCGACCCCAGTAAAGGGTTAATGAAACGAAAAAATATTAAAATCCTTTCAGAGTTGACGATTACAGCTTTTATAAGGCAACTTAATCTCTATCGGTATTCAATTATGCAAATTATAACAGTTACTTCGTGCAAATTTCTACCGTTTCCCTCCGTAGAAGCTTTGGCGAAAGTTCTTTAGCATTTTGATAGCCGCTATTTTGAAACACAAACCCGATTTTTTTGTGATTTCCTCTTTGATTTTGGGAAACAATATCAAACAAACTATGTAAAAATCGTTAACGACACTTCCACACGCACAACAGCGTTACCAGTATTTGAAAAGGGAGTGTTCAAACTGAACACCTCAATAATTCATTCATTTATTTGACCCTGCACACAGCATTCCCACAGACGATCCTGAGGAAATTAATTTCTCTCTAGATCTCCTATACAAAGCATTTTTTTTACTTAAAAACGATCTTGTAGTATGATTTATGTTATAATTTATATTTTTAATTGTTTTGTAAGATTGTTGAAATACAAGTTTTATAATAACTTTATGGATTCGTACTGAAATCCAACCTCATCAATTTTCCAAATAATTCACTCGTGTTACTAATTCACAAGTAATAATAAAAAAAATTGTTAAACCATTATTTTTTCCAGCCAGTTTAGTTTCATTCATTCTATGTCACCGTTCTTTGTCGTCATGAAAACCACTGGTAAAACAATGAATAAATTAATAATTAGTGAAATTCACATCGACTCACAATTTCCCTCTCTAACCAATAAATTTCAATCACGGTGCAAATATAATTTGATAAATAATAAAACATTACACACTGTAGTTTGAATTTATATATGTGCACATTTCACTAACGGGAAACTCATTAAACCCGTTGCCGTTATTAAATTAGGCATCCGTTTCACCTCATATTTCATTTTGCCACTATCAGTATGATGGGTAAATTAAAAAAATATACTTCGCGTTTAAGTAATTTGTTAATATATTTTTTAATGGCTGCCTGTTTTCTCTTTGTCGTGGTTTTTCTCAAAAGCATCGTGTGCTTTATGTTTTCAAGATTTTAAAGATGCTTCCTAGCAAAATTACAGCGCATCTTCTTTATAAAAGAAAAGCTTGTGTACATAATTGTTCATTCCGTAACGCCTTCACTGGATAATTAAAATTACGCTGTGGTTTCTCTATTTCTCGTGCAAATTTAATTTCGCTGGATTTTTTTTCGAATGCTCGCATTTATCAAGGAACGTATAATCGCATTAGACCTTAAATTGCGTAGTATTATAATGAATATTTTCTATGAGTTTCAAGACCACTCTGAGATGTTCCACAATCAGAGAGTAAATTATTTTCATAATCATTTTTTTCCCATGATTCAGAACATTTTCACAGCCTGCATCATCTGCCGAAAAACGCGAATACCTATTTTAGTTTTTAATAAATGTGCACTATTTAATGTAGCCTTCATTCGTAAAGCAATTAAAGTTTTATTTGGCTTGGTAAAGCGTTTTTGTTGTAGGATAAAACTAGTCAATATTATTTTGATCGCATTCCTTTCCCTCCTTTTTTTTTATTGATTAAAATTTAATAAATGATATTAATAATACAATAGATTTACAATATAAACCAGAGGTTCCCAAACTTTTTTGTTCCGTAGACCACTTGCCGATGTTTTCTGTTTTGCATAAACCCCCTGTTTTCTCATTTTGATGTTTTTAGCGTTGGGAAAAAAAATAAAAGTTTTGTGAACGCTTCAGGAACTGCTAGCTCTTTGAAATGACTCTTCGCTGTGAACACTTCAATTGAAATCGAACTCGTTAAAAAATAGTACTAGTCGGTAGAGATCTCAAATCGAAAAGTGCTAGCAAATCAACAAAAATTCTTCTCCGAAAAAAAACCACTAGTCGGTAGAGATTTGAAATCGAAAACTACTAGCATATCGACAAAATATCCTCTCCAAAAAAATAGTACACTTAGGAAATTAACGTCTATTATAATGGAGTATTACGTAAGTACCTACATAGGTAGTATCTGTGAGGTGAATTATTACATGTGCGGGAAGCCAACATTTTGGTGAAGGCCTGACTAAATGGAATCCTTTCTCGTGGACCCCCATTTACGTCTCATGCACCCCCGATTTCACTGACCTGGACCCCTTGCAGGTTGGAATTGACCCCTGGGGGTCGATTTAGACCACTTTGGGAATGACTGATATAAACAATATAATAAATTTGAAAATTACAGATATTTCATAAAGCTAATTACACAAAGGGTTTTTAACAAAAAAAAATACTAATATCAGTAGAGAAATCACTCCTTATGTTTCTTCTTCGTAATATTTCTAGTTTGGTTTAGTTTATGATAAATTACATCCTTTCCTTTCAAATATACCTTCCCTCCACCTACAAAGTATTTTTTTCTTCATTAAAACTGTAATCAGTTTAAAAAAAATGTTTTTTATTCACATTGGGTCCCATGATCAATACATTATTGAGAGTAAATGACAGTTTCTTTTGAAATTAGAATTAAATCGATTAAAATTGGGTACTACCTACCCATCTCTGGTTATTTAGGTAAAATCCAAGCAAAATTTTAGTCAGAAACACTTGAGAAAAATACTCATCTTACTTTTTCCTTACTTTCCACGGCAAAATCGTGACCGCATTCAAACGTAAAAGAAGGTTACCAACCTTATCTATCGAGCGAATCTTTCCATTTTAATTTTCTGGCATATCCCTTCCCTGTATTATAGGATACAGCACAGATTGGAGGCGGTAATTTTTCTGGAGGGGTGTCTTTGCTCGGCGGTGAAAGAGAGGACTAGGAGCAAGGAGGCTATGTGCCTGCGATTCACCCCATTTTCATGGATTTCCGTTAAGTCCGTGTTGGAACCATACACGTACACGTACATGTGCGGAGAAGGCTTTAGGCTGGCACTCACCAAAATTTCATCACTCTCGCCTGATCGAACTTACTTTAAGGATTCATTTTCCGATACGACGTATCCTTAAGTAGTGAATAAGCGCCATGTATTATCCATGTCAAAATATTTGCGCTGCATTTCATTAAAAATGGTTTATGAATTAATAGGAAAAAAACTTAACAAAACTTACAAAGGCGCAGACAAAAAAGAGATTATTTGATAATACACCTTCAACAGTTCCTCTCGTAGTTGGCAAAACCAGTTAAGATGCTATCATTTTATCCCCCGCTAAACATGCGCAATTCGCAAAAAAGCGCCAATCGAAAACATTAAGGCATTCGTAAATTCTACTTCCGAACCTCCGAGATCTCGCGGCAATATCCGTTCCTAATTCAAAATTTATCTATCTCTCCCTCTAGCGGAAATGAGCCATTTTCGTCTCGCAATTCGAAGACTTAATTTGGACTGCTATTTCAGCGAAATGGCACTTCAACGAAAATATGTACGTGTATATGTACGAGCATAAAGGAACTCGAGAGGAAAAGGTTCTTTCTTTTCTTCTGTGTCACTGAACTTATTGTCCTATTTTAAAAGCGCGGGACTGGTTTTTAGAATTCTCTTCGCGGAATATTTCGGCTCTCTTTATATTCGATACTACAAAATGCCGCTCAAAACAGATTCTAGGTAAAATAAAATTTTCTGTTTAAATAAAAATAAAACAGAAAAAAAAAACACTTTTTGTTTTGAAGAGGGATAATATCATTTAAAATAACACAGGGTAGAACAAAAATTATGTATTTTTGAGGCTTTTTATTATTGTCAAATATTCATTAATTATTTTCTTCGAATAGCGAGCGAGAAATAATGTTAACAAGTTTTCAAAGGAATATTTTTATTTTCTTCATTCTGAGTCTTAAGTACAATCATGTTTTCCTTTCAAGCCTTCACATTCATGTTTTATCTTCAATAAAGAAATGTTCGGCGCATTCAGTTATTCAGACCCTGAATAATAAGAACGGGTTTGAAAGAATGTTATTAGCTTTTTATCCAACACCCATTTTGCGAATATTTTATGAAAAGCCTGGAAGTATGTCAATTTTTCAAATAGATTGCCTGTGGTTTGCATAAAAAATGTAAATATCCTTCTGGTTTGAAAAAATGTGATCAATCTTGCCCCGTTCGACAGAAATACCGCGGCACTTAATCAAGGAATAAGGTCAGCAGCGAAAGTTTAAGTAAAAAAGTTTTAGGCGGCTTAGCACTTGGAATCAAATTAGATCGTCGTGAAAATGCTTTTTACTCGGTGGCGGAGTTCGAGTTGATCCTTATTGCCACTTTGCACCAGTTAAAGCCGCATCCAAAGTTCGAGCTATCGCCCCTTGGTGTGAGCGATCCACTCCTGACTTAAGGCTAATTTCCATGCTAATATCAGTATCAACTAAATTCTAATTTGGAATAAAACGGCTCCGATGAGTCAGAATATTGGCGCAAGCACACCGAGCCGTGAAGCGTCTGGAATATAATCTCCGAGTAAAGGAATACATTTATCGAAACCCATCATATATGGCCATCTAATCGATTGTAATAGCCAATATTATCTATGTCATACTGGCTTTAGAACCTGGTAAAAATCCCCAAAACATTCAACACTCAAATATTTTCTACACCGAGAAAAAATCTCATATTCTTTCTGTGCAATGCATGTCTACCTATAGACAAAGAAATAACTCAAACTTGGTTCAGAATGGCAGTGCATAATTTTGTCATATTCCAGAATTAGGGGAAAAGCAACGTACCAAGAAAACAACTTAATTGTGTTTCCTCCTCTGTTCTGCCAATTTTTCATGTTTATATGTCGTGGCGCGTGGAGTTCCTGCAGTTATGGGTGAATAAAACTATTTTTACTCGTATATAAACCCCCCATTGATACACACAAATGAGCGCGCATAAAACATGTTTTTTGATGTTATGTTTTTCTCTGTCATACTGGATTTTGATATACAACACCATACCGCCCAGCCCATCCTACTAGATATGTGTGTGAAATCACAATACCAAAACCTAAATCTTTACCAATATTTATACTTGTACCTCAAAATTAATTATGTTGGCCTCTAAGCATATCCAAATAATTTATCAAGAGGTTTACGACTATTGACACAGTATTCAGAAATCAAACACGTCTGCCGTCCAGCTATAACATGTGATCATTGTGTGAACAAATTAAAGATTTATTCTTTGTGATGGTATTTTGATAAATTAATGAAAACAAACTCCAGCAATAAACTCATTTGGTAAGACACCAGTAAAATTTTATGAATAATATATATCCAAATAATTGTAATAAACTATTTTTCAGTGGTGTATTTTGAACATTTAGACAACGTTCGCTTATAATATTTCACGCACATATATTTCAATGACTTTAAAAAACATATTACTATGAAAACAACTAACGAAAGTTCCACCAATCACTCCAATTATTTTTGAATTCCGATGAAATTTTGCCTTTCAATCACTACTTTCATTTGATGAAATTCTGCAATATTTAGATTTCGATTTTGATTTTTTTAAATCTTAAAAATTTCTTATTTTCTTAATGCCAAGATATAATCGAATTAAATAACTATGAAATAGATGCAATTTTTTCTTCATAAAAATCAAATACTTATACAATGTTATCCTCTCGCAATGCCTTTCTTTGTGTGTATGTGTAAGAGTCGTAAATTACATACTACACACGTATTATACTGGCATCGTATAGATAATATATATTAATTTCAAACCCCATATTCTAAAGGTTGGTATATCACCAGGGCGATACAGAAAATATTTATTACTTTGAAACGTGCCACAAAAATCCTCTATATCATTTTACATCAATCAATGGTGAAATAATACAATTTAAGACAAGCCGGGATTTAACCCCGCGACCCCTGGATTTGTAGTCGAGAAGCTTAATCGTTTGACCATGGACGTCATCTAAGTTGAATTATAAAAAAATAAGGTTGGATATCTTGCAAAACATATTAATTTAAAACCATAAAAATGGTAAATTTAAGCCTCCATATTCATTTAAATCGTTATTTTTAAATCGGCAATAAAAACACTGTCTGAATTTTTTTGTTGTTGTATGTCCAAATTTTTGCTTTCTGCGGTGGTTAATGTACAAACAACATCACGTTATCACGTGTTTGGCTCTACAGGGCAAGCCTTCAGTGTCTAAGGGTGGGTCAAGCACAAGCAACTAACACCCCTCGGAATAGGAATGTCAGTAAACTCCTCGCTGTTCAAGGAACAGGCGGTATGGCATAGCCTTCCGCCATTCACTTACGGGTGATTAATTGCCACCCTCTATAGACAACAACAAGTTCTCGACGAGTTTGACTAATTCTCGACGAGGGTTTACTCGACATTAAAAATATATATAGCCAACTTGAGAGCGCGGCAGCATTGATACAAAATATTTGTTTGATGTTGAATCGTAATCGTTACCGCCGAGTGAGGCGTGCACGTGTTGACAAGTGGATTCCCTTTCCAATGAGGACTTCGTAACATGTCTTTATATTTTAGAACACGGTTGTTTATTTAAACACGCTTTTTACCATAAAATATTAAGAGTTTCCGTGAAGATATTGAAAGATCGATGAGCTCCAAATCCGCGATGACATCTTGGAATTGACTATAGTTTTATAAGCGTATTGTCGCTTTCGTGAATCCCTGCTGACGCCTTTGATCAAAGCCCAACTTGGAACTGGGCTACTCCTTATACGAAGCTTATTCTGATAAAGCGTTTGGTGGGCATTATGGAAACATACGTTCAACCTTTATTCCTTGCCACAGTTGTACGACAACGACCCCATGAATTTTATATCGTGGACGTTTAAAATTGGGTGATTTTTTAGATATCGTTTTACATTTTGACAATTTAGTGTTATTTCCTATGCAAATAGGAAAACTGTGGCATTTTTCTATGTTAAATACACGTTTTAAAAATCTGTCTAATTTTATGTTACACATATATATGCAAATCATATATTGTGGCATTTTTTTTATGTAAATGCTGTAAAAAACTAGAACCAAAACTGTGGCATCCTCTTCCTAATTCAACACTTTTCAAGTTTTTTTTGTATTAACATTTAATATTTCTAGATCCACACTATGTGAAATGTGTTTTTGTGGTGCAAAGTTATAGCTCAGATACAAATTTATGAATATTTTGTTTGATGAATCTAAACTATGTGAATAGTGTTCCTGTGGTGCAAAGTTATGGCCCAGATACAAATGTGTGGGTATTTTAAAATCGATCTGCACTATGTGAAATGTGTTTTTGTGGTTCAAAATTAAGGCCCAGATGCAAATGTATGGATATTTTATTTATGGATCAACACTATGGGAAATGTGTTCTTCTGGTGCAAAGTTATGGATAAGATATAAATGTATGGATATTTAGTTTATTGATGATTTCCATGCATCCATTCAAGGAATATGTTTAATTGCATATCCACAACATAGTCTGCTTTCAAATTGAATGCTTACCTTAGCTAGAGTAGAGATGTACGTAAAAGAAAGTCCATCCCAAGTGGAATAGTGATCCATCATGGCAGGACTGACCAGGGGAGCCATTACGTCCGATGGCGAATTATAATTACTCTGTTCACCTCGGCGTACGAGGTTACTTATTAACGGCTTCGTGTCCAGCCGCGTCGACCCCTGAATAGCTTACGGTATATTTAAATTGTTAATTAATGTAAAATTTACGTTAGAGCTCCTTCATATAACGCCCCTTCTGCTGTACACCGACGGAAATGAAAATCATTTTAAAATGATTGAATAAAAATGTGACAATTTGTTTTAAAAATATCAAACAAGGACAACGTGGAAGTGTGTTTTATTTTTTTTATAACATAGTGATATTTTTATATTAACTATAACGCAGATATCTCTTTTTTGAAACAGCAAAAAATCTTGAACGGTGATCTCTGGAATGCTGGCAAGCTCTTATCGTGATATTTACAAAGCTTATTTTATGTGGAGTTCCAAGGTCATTGTAAATACTTTCTTCGTGAATTATGGATCTTTATATTTTCAATGTTCCTATCAAAAAGTAAAAGAAAACATTTTGTTCTTTGTAACGTATTATCCAATTTTTTTTATCAGAAAAAATCCTTCCACAATAATATTGAAACTCGGGCGAAGCCTGATAGCAAAGGAAGTAAACATAGTTGTACGAGTATATAATAATATAGTATCTTGTATTAAAAGTTCAATTGCTCTTTACGAAAACGACGTTACATACTGAAAATATAGACAAAAACTAAAACGAATTTCATGACAAATAAACTCACCGTTCGGAAGTTTTTTCTGCTTGAGAATTAGACAAATAAATTAACTATTTTACAGGTACGACGAGTAACCTGCTAGTTTGCTCAGCTTCTGGGCGTTTCGTTGTAACCTCTCTTTATGATACAAACATCTTTTCTGAGTAAGAGCGAGAGGTTACAACAGATCTATCGACGGTATGCTTGTATACAAGTCTGCCGAATAAAGTAGATATAATTAAATCGCTCCCTCTTCGCCAGTGTTTACTTAAGTAATCGATTGCTCCGTTTTCCATGGATAATAATTTGCGGTTAAGTACTTATTATCCCCACGTTTTCAGTGTTATTTTTTTCTTTTTTGGGAAAATGGTGTAATTTTCTGTTTACCCTACTCATTTGGGTAAATACTAGGCCTTTAATTATTTGATAGCAAGCAACATAAAAAGAGCAGTTAAGGCTGTGAAATATATATTTCTTTATATCTTCGTTAGTACAAAAAAGATTCTTTATTTCCGTTTGCTGAAAATACAAGTAAAAATAATAGTTTAATGAAAAATTCTCTATAATTTAAACTCAGGTAATTTGTTGGTTTGTTCTGTGTGTTGCACTTCAAATAAATATAGTACAAGGCATATCGGAATAAAATAAAAAGAATCTGAGGAAAATAAATGATTTCTTGATATCGCTAAACGATTAAATAAATCATACAGTGTGATTAGTAGTCGATGCGTTTTGGAAGGCTTCATACTAAAATATGTAAAAGATGGACATTTTATTAAAGTTCATGTTTTTTCAAACAAATGTAGTAAAAGAACATTTTCCTAAAACTTTTCAAATATTCAAAAACAAAAAAGAAAGACAAAATGCTATTTCTCTGAGACTTTTCGCAAAACATCACTGTCGTAAGTGTATACCTACATATGCACCAATACACACATTCATAAGTTCACGCTGTTTCCCTTAATTTCAGCTGTGCGACTTATATCTTCTAATATTTTGTAAAAAATACCTTACCACCTCAAGAGTGTTTTTTTTAATGCAGGAGTTATCGTCAAAAGAACTGCAAATGAAAATAAATAAATATGCGATACACTTTAAACAATTCTCTTCTGTCATTTCTTTTGGACTTGAAACGGCACCTTTTAAATCAAAATAAATACTTTACATAAATATATGTTTTAAACATAACGGACATGGGCAGAACGAGCGTCTCGCGTTTGACGCCTGAATGACACCCGGGAGGGTGCGTACCACAGCAAGCACTTGTGATTTATTAAAAAGATCCACCGTATGATATTGCTAAAGTTGCCAAAATTAAACGATATTACGTAATAGAGAGGAGGCTCTGCCTCGCCTTACTTCACGTGAGGATAAGCTCAAAACTTGTTCTACATGGTAATATACAGAGGTTGGATGATATTACTCTGTACGAATGCGGTTACAGAAACCTAAATTATATCAAATAATTAAACTGGTGCGTTAGATCCTATCGTGTCTGATCCGCAAAGTATTTCAAAATAAAACGAATTAATTAGATTACGACTGATAATCCCTGATTTGAAAATTATAAACTTTATTTAATTACCGACATTAAGGCATTTCAGTTTGGCATACCACGATCATTCTATTTTCGCGATAAGTTTAGAGTAATGAATTAAGTACAAATAATTAGCGTTCAAACAGAAATCTCTAGAATGATTCTTGAACTTCGCAAACACAAGATTTAATTACACATTGAAATGCAAATTAGTTTCTTTGTTGAATATACCAATGTTTTAAATTGCCAGTCGTAAATATGGGATCAACGTAGTTGACGAGAAAAGAGCCTTACATCACTTAAAGAGATTTATAATTTTTCAAAAATCTCTTTTACCACTAGTTTGTTTTTTAGAGAATCACATACGATAAAATATACATTTTATTATTTATTTTTTTTTTTCGAAGGAAACAAAAACTTGGAGGTGTGACATTGTATATTAAAAAAAATCAAGGCTTTTCCATTAACATCAATATCATCAGTTGGTGTAAAAGCCCTGATGAAGCTTGAGAAAAGCGAAATCTGGTTTTCTTTAATATACATTTTATTCAATTCGCTAACACGGTAAATGTCGCTTCCACGAAAATAGAAAACAACCAACGGGATTTTTATTAGTTTCAACCGTAGCAGAGATATTGTAGGTGCTATAAATTATACGTTGAATTTGGTGTGCTGGCAAGTTGAATGTCACCTTCACAAAAACAACTTACGTGATTATAATTAATTTTGTCACCGAAGTTGGTAAAGTTTATATCGTACATTATAATTTCCATCGAATCAACAAGGTGTTCTTCACCTTCACGAATTTAATGAACAGCTATATTGATTATTATTCTTTCAACTATATTTGGAAAGATGTACCTGCTACAAATGCAGAATAAATCCGGTACATTAGCAAGGTATTTGAACACCTCCACGAAAACATTAATCAATCAAGGCCATTAATATTACTTTCAACCTCAACAGACGTATTGTAACAACAATGATAATTCCATTCATTTCAGTGGGTATATATCACCTCATGATAACAGATAACAAACAATGCAAATTGATATATCTTTTAATCGTACTAGACCTGTTTTACTTCATAATATGATGGACACCGCAAATTGAAGTATCTATATGTCACCTCTACAAAGACGGAGAGTAACTCAAATCATTAGTGTTACCTTCTATCGTACCAAACATAAATTTTAATTTGCTATCAATGTTTAGATATGTCACTTCTAAAAAAAAACAATAAACAACCAACGAGATAAGAATTGTAATAATCAACCGTTTGTTATGCGTTGTTCCATATATATTTCACTGTATCCAAGTGAGCACATTTGCATGGCAGAAGTCCACCATATCACCTTTTCCCTGACTTTCCCCAGGTTGACTAAAAGGTAATACGGACTTTATCACAATCGTGATGTATCACGTCTCACCTCGGCAGAGTCTCGTGTGTATTCCTGGAGTCGAGTCGCGAGTCACGAGATCCGAGATTCAGACTCACGGATTGCTAATGGACCACATTTGTGATATGGCGCCCCTTTCAAAGTGATGAAGTGGGGACATAAATCAATGAATTGTCAAAGTGCTCATTTCTATGTTTCACAAATCGGAGGTAAATTTTGAAAGTTTTACGTATGTAGTATTGATAACCTTCATTTTGGCAGTTTTTTTACATAACTCCCCATCACTTAAGGATTAGTATCCAAAAATACACGCTTTTTGATTTTTCCAGTAGAAGTAAAACTACAAATTCTCTATCTGTCAATTTTATACGGGTAGTTAGAATTTTTTTAAAGATTTCTAGTGAATACAATTCTTGAATAGTAATCTTTTAATTTTTTTATGAAATACAAACTGGAATTTAAGGTAAAATGTTCAAAAATGGCTTTGCTGGTTTCTAAACTAAAGCTTTAACTCATATTTCAGTATGTTTTTTTATAGAATTTAAAAGATTACAAAAATTATATTTACTGGAAACCTCAAACATATATTTAACTACCCATTGAAAATTTCCAGATAAATTATTTGTTGTATTGCTTGTATTAGAACGCTACAAAGTGATGTTAAACGTCATTATTCGGTGTTAGTCCTTAAGATAAAATATATATTCTTCACTCGTTTTGGAGATGATTATCCGCTTAAAGTGTATGATATTTAATGCCGGCTTTCAGCAAAAAAAATCAGCTAGAGTTGAAGAGTAAGTAGCAACAAATATTTGTTTGATATATTTTCTACAACTTCACTGTGAAATTGCTTACTGAAAAATTCTTATAATGAGAGTTGAATGTTTTAAATTCAAATCCAGCTGGCTAGAACTGTCATCATGACTTAAATGTGTACAACATTTACTTAATAACAAATTGGTGACAAAATAACACTTTGTCTGTTGTTCCAGAGTTCCATCTCGATGTAATACCTAAAATTGCTACAGTGACGCGTTTGCTCTCTTCCTGGAATAAGAGACAATGATAGGGGTCCATAAATTAGTTACCGCCCAAATTCGGCGGCTTCCTTCCCCCTGATAATAATCAATGTTGAACAATGTAATCTAATATATCTAAAGGGCTTTTCGTTTCCTCGCCCCCAGCTTCCTGTCTCTCCTTGACTCTCTCAAAACTGTGTCATCGTTGTGATTAATAAAATGGATTACTCAAATTATCTAATTTACAAAACCTGCTTTCTGCGAGCTTTCTCATACTGGAACGAGGGGAGATGACGACGCTTCAGATATTTATTTTGTTTTAAGCGCAGGTCGCGTGTTTACTCGCAATTCAGATATTATCTATATTTTTAAACTTCGCAAATGAGTTGGTGGATTTTAACATCACTCTTCGTGTTCGATACAATTATATTTCAAGCAACGTATTATAATATAAGCTGGGCTTTATTTTTGTCGAGCTTTTAATGGCCTCGCTGTAATCATACCCTATAAATAACTCGGTGCTTATAAAATTTACCAAGGCATTGGAACAGAATTGAGAAAGCTTGTAACACAAAATAGGCCACTAGGAATTCAAAACGAAAATTTGTTTATTTTACTATGTAATGAATTCATAAACGTTGCCTTGTAAAATATTTTAATAAGTTGTTTATAATTAGGACATTTAATTACACAAATGGATACGTTTTAAGTAAAAACAGTGAGATTTGTTGGTAAATAACATAACATCTACGGTAGAGAAATAGAACTTTCTTGCAAGAAAAAAAAAGTTACTTTAATCCACCCATTTAAAATTTGAAATTAAAATAATATGGTTTGTGTTAAATACATTATAGGTAGGTAGGAATTTAAAAATTTTGTTTTAAAATTTGATAATTTCAATTCACATCAGTTACAATTTTGAAAACTTCACACTCGTACGTATGTTCTCACAAAAAATAAGATTTAATCACGCAAGTAGCGCACGTTTTTATGTTGATAATGATTAAATTTAGATTGCACAAAGCTTTACAACTTTAACATTTAAAGTGTGATAAATGCTTTACAAAACACTTAGCAATATTAGCACTAAGCATCATTTATCCAAGACTTCATCTTCCTGGGATTAACGTCTCCGTACTAAAGTCTAATGTTCCAACTGAGATCCGACGGAACAAATTACGTAGAAAACTTCGCTGCACTCTCTTTAGTGCAGTGTAATTTATTACATTTATGTTTTTATAACCACTAAATTTTAAACGGTGGTTATTAAAATATACGTTTACTTTTTTTTATATATCTACCTACGTTGGCTAAGTACCAAATTGAAATTCGAAATGTTCGAATGGGTTTGATGAAAGATCTGAAATTGACCTTATTAAGTCATATCTTTATTATCTGATGGTACACGCAATATCTATATATTTCAACCCTATCACTTCACTATATTTTTGGGATGGATAAAATCGTAAAAGATTAATTTAAAGCTCTTCAGGATCAAAATTACCAAAGTACTTTGATACCTACCTATTTTTTCAGCCCCACAACAATTTACAACATTTGAGGTGTAATATACTATTGAAATGTGTTATTGCAACTCTTGTGTGAAGCCAAAAAAAGTAAAAAATATCCTTTTATATTATTATTTTTAATTTTGAAACTGTTTATTCGTGGTGGAATTCCATTTTAATGATTTAATAAAACAATTTTGGAACTTTTTAACTTTTGTTTATGACTGGACCAAATCATGACGGCCATCGTAAAGTTACAAGTTAAACCATTCAGTTTTATATATTTTGTGTACTAGTCTGAAAGTGGCCGTCTTAATTGTTTTAAAATGAAGTATCCATAAACCTTTGTTTTATTAAATTTTATTATTAGCTTATTTTGTGGAATTTAAAAAGATTTTTCATTGGGTACGTCAAGTTACAAATATATTGTTCAGTTTTTAATCAACGGTCAAACTAGATTTTCATTGTTTATGATAGTATCCATGAACCTTCGTTGTTTTATTATTTTTTAAAAGATTTTCTATCGCATTCGCACAAAATGTGTTTATCATTGGGCTTAAAAGTTCTTGCAGCTTAAAGATCAATCTTCCTATTCAATCAATTACTTGTGATTTTAAATCATTATTTCATTATTTTCTACAAACTATTTTTTTTTTGTTTTTTTTTACGTCAGCAATTGAATATCTTTAGTTTAACAAGGATTTAATCATTTCATTTGCAGGTTTCTTAAGTAATTCCATAAATATTTGATCAGTTCTCTAGCAAATATCGCTATGAAGCCTTCCAGTCTGTTTAATTTAAATGAAGTGCTTTTACTCCAGCATTCAAAATAAAAATGAATTGTTTCCGACTTATAATTATCTAAGCCAAGGAATGAAGATTTTTCTTAAATCAGTTCAACCCAAATAATCTCTGGGACTTATTATGATGTAACCTGTTTGTACCCGTGAAAAATCACGGGACGTAACTTGACTTGACAAGAAAAAAATAATGTCTGCTAAAATACATTATAGGCAGGTATATTATTAGATAGGTAGGTAGGGAACAAAAAATAAATAAAAATTGATGATTTCAAATAACATCAGTTCCAAATTTTAAAAATTCACAATCTTACATACGTACATACTCACAAAATGGAAGATTTAATCACGCAGGTAGGTAAGTTCTTAAGTCAAAACAGTGAAATTTGTTGTTAGAAAACATAGAAGTGTAACATCTACGGTAGAGAAAAGGATCTTTATTTTGTCTTATCATATTACGTTATAATATAATAAATAAATTATTATATTGCGTAATGATAATTTTAGGTGAATTTTTTTAATACTTGGAACTATTCAGTCAACATCTTGTTAATATTCAACTCTCAGAATTATCAGTGCTCGAATCAAATCTCTATTTCTGATTTTATTACCAAACCTTGTTTATTTTTATATTTAATAAAATATTTGTGGCAGTGGGTATGACACCCAGCTAGCTATTTAGTGGAATTGATCGAGTTCAATACTTAAAGTGTGTAGGAACTTACTTCGATTTCAACACGAGTTATGCTTGGCGAAAGGTTTATTTTTTGAGACTAAAAGTTTTAAAATTAAATTACAGAGCTCAAATAATAGAGTTCAACAAATCAATCACAAATATAGTATTTAAACATTGTTTATGTTTAATTTAATCAATAAAGCGTTTGGGTTGCCAAGAAATATTTGAACAAAAATTTTACTGTCCGTTTAAAATGATGCAGCTCTGGTAACAAATATTTGAAGCCATTGACAAATCGGTCTGCACGCTAGCAAATAAACCAGGTTGCAATCAAAAACACAGAACGTTAACCCGTACAGTGAATTGTGTATAGTGGAGATTCCATAAACAATAAAGTTTTGTTAACGGGCCATCGAACTAACATAATGAGACCGCAGTGGCGGGGCGGGGGATGGATGCTAAATTAGCTTCAGTGGAAAGGCATAGGCATAAAGCTCTGGATAGTCACTATATTCTTTTCAAAATTATTATGAGGTTTATGAAAACAGAACTGAATTGAATTTTCGTCTTCCGATTACTGAAACATGTTAGAAAGCGTGGAAGCATTTATTTAAACTGAATTAGAATCCTCCCACGATCTGTCTACTAAAATGGGATTGTATTGATAGAAGTCATCTAATTAGCGCAAAATAAAAATGCTTTACAGTAATATATTTTTTAGAATGGGTACCCAACTAACCAACTTACCCAACCAGAATAAAATATAATAATTATGAAGAATCTCGGAAAGTAAAAAGTATGCATTTAAAAACAATAACTACATTTTAATGTTGGCTCTAATGTGACAACGCAAAATTCCTCATTTACCATATATTATTCAATACTAAAAAACATGTTTTTCTGAAAACTTTTTTTATGCAGAAACAAATAATTACAATATATTATTTTATATTGCTTGATTCGTAATGTTTAATTTATTGTTCGCATTGATTATTTATATTTCAAATAATTTCAACAAAAACACCTTCTTGCTCAAAGAGTGCTTAATATTTCAAATAATCAAACAAAGACATTAATAATTAAACATCAACATTTTTTTTCTTCCACTTTGATAATTTTTTTATTTTTTTCAAATTTTAGTTTATAGCGGAAACTTTACTGGTTAATCCAAAAATGTAATTACTTAATATATCAACACTTATATAAAACTGAATGTTTTCTTGAAAAAATAAGACTACCGTCCAAAAAAGAGAATGAAATCATTTCACGTTATATCAACCAAAAATGTTTTGATCTTAAAATTTGTAAAAATCGAAACTAATGTCAAGGCGCACGCCATTGTGTTATTTTTCATCAAAAATTATTGAATTTTTAAAAAAGGTCTGTCCTTTATTCCTATTTTGCGTTATATAATCTATTTTCTTCATTTTATAATAATCTCACCCAATTTCACATAAAATCCACCATAAACTTATTCTGCCTTACAGCATTCTTTATTGTCTATTGTAAGACATTACTAGCTGTCAAAAATCGTTAAATTTACTCCCTTACAAATATGTTTCATACGTGTACATGAATCACGTTTCGGAAAATGGCAAGTCTCCAAATCTAATGTTTGGCAGAGTTACGTATTCATTACGATATTTTTTTACGTCGTGAATTCTTCGAATAATAATATGGAACGAGGTGCGGTCGATGCGGGCGGAAAGCTCTAACGACTTAGACGGACATTAGCGACACCTCTGCTCTATCACAATCACTAAATTAGACAGTTTTTTCCTTTGGAAAAGTACCAAAAATGTATGAAACACGTATAAGACAATTTTTTTTTTCAGTAAACGACCCGATCTTGTGTAAGACTGATGATGACGTAGAAGGCTGCAGAAAAATGCGTTTCATCTTTGCATCTGTTGGTGTAAATTCAAAAGATTTTTACTGGGCTGCACATGTTTTAAAGTTTACATTGGGGTTTCGATACCGACGCTAATGTATGGCAGAGAGAGATGTTAGTAGGAGAAGGACCAAAATAGGCTGAATGTAGTGAATAGAGATCACTTTGGTGAATGTGTAGTAAAAGCCATGTAAGTTGATATTACAAATCATTCAAATGTAATACTGATTCAAGCGTAATAGGCAGGTTTAAGAAAATGACGCTTTAATTGTTCAGTCATGTCGGGAGAATAATGCATGACGATTAAATAAAGTAAATGGAAGTACAAGTCGTTAGTAGTTAGTCAGCTAGTTAGTTACTGTACAGTCGTTTTTTTTTGTGAAGTCTAACAACACTTTATCAACCAACATCAAAACAGACTGAGCATAAATAAAATTAAAAATAACATCCACATGACATGTTCAAACGTGGCCGGAATCGAACCCGCATAGATGTATCTTAAAATCATTACGATACGGAGACCCCTGGAGGGTTTTATAACACTCCTTATGCTGGGTAATGGCTGATTTACACCAACGTCCGGTTCCGCTCAGTGCCATTACCGAAAACTTATTATTGGTATGAATATCAATCAAGGAGCAATGAAAGACAAATTGATATGGCAGTATATCCTTCTGCCCACCCTTGTGATATTTAACTACTTATTTGGTTAAATAATTATTTTGAAGTGTAAAAATATTTACAACGCAGATTTTTTTTTTTAAACCTTTTTTTATCACTAAATAATATTTTTATTAATTATTAAAAATAGAATTTAGTGATAAAAAAATGGTTTAAAAAAAAAATCTGCGTTGTAAGTATTTTTACACTTCAAAATAATTATTTAACTAAATAAGTAGTCAAATATCACAAGGGTGGCCAGAAGGATATACTGCCACACAAATTTGTCTTGGCACATACTCCTTGATCGATATTCATACCATATCAATAAGTTTTCTTGCGGAACAATATCGGCACTGAGCGGAACCGGACGTTGATGTGAATCAGCTATAATTCTGTGTGTGGCGGAAGAAAAAGTTGAGCCTCGCTTTTGAGACCTATTCACTAAACAAAAACCGATTTCCTCACATATTTTGGTTTCCAATTTTCTTTCAGGCTTACATTTTGTTATAAATAGAACTTATTCCTTCGTGAAATTAAACGATGTTTAATCATCTTTATTTTACAAAATCATGCCTGCTTTTAATCTCGTATAATTTAGTTCAAGTACAACCTTAAATTATATTGAATAGATTTTTTTTCAATCTTGAATTGCCCGTGTTAACGTGTCACTGACGTAAAGCCTAAAAGCGCTGATGAGGGTTCGAGAATAATCGAGGCCTCGGAGGTTCGAGGGTTTAACCTGGCTTTTAATCTTTAATCAACAAATACGTCAAGCCAACAGTGCCCACTGTTCTCTGACATTGGCTCAAGTATAGCCCTGCGACTCGTCTGCATATTTTTGGAATAATCAATATGGCATTATGTATGGTAGTAGGCAAGATCTAGCACAGCAGAATTTGCTGTGCAAATGATGTTTTTTTTTGCTGTAGTTTATTTTGGACTAGAATTTTCTAGCCATTTAGGCGTGAATGAATTGTTTTTCTACAAAAAAATAATAAAAAAATGGAAATGTAAGGAAGAATTTTGATTGTGCAATGTCTTTTTTTGTGGTTTTTGTAAACGTTGATAGAATTCTATCTAGTCATGGTTGTTTAGCTATGTTAATTTTAATCAAACGAAACTTTTGATGACATATGTATATATTACAATGTATTCAATTCCACGTTCATTTTGGGTTATATTTATTCAACGATGAGCTCAAATAAAAGCGGGGCCTTCGAAATAAGTTTTTTTAGTACGCTTGATGCTTTTTATATGAATACTGCGCAAGAGTTTCGCAAATGGGGTATAATATGATGATGAAGGAAGCGGAGGAAGGCAGGAACAAAATGATGAAGAAGAAGGTTGGGAAGCATCTAGCTGTTCAGATCTGTTCACTAAAAACGGCTATCGCCATTTAAAGCAACAACGTTTCGATTCTGAATGGTGGTATTTCACCAAAGCGGTAACCACCCCTCTGAATATCATATCTGAAAACAATAGAGCTTTGAATATTAACTAAAGCGTTATTTAATAGAATTGTAATTATTTTTTTACAAAAAATAAATTGAACGTCAGACGCGACAACATTTATTCGAATTGTATCTATGCATTTAACATTGTTCAAATATGAAATGTTTCAATAAAATGTCGTAAAATATCGTTAGTAATGATTTCTTTGGTATGTGATTGATTTTCAAAGTGTTATCTCTGCTAAGGATACTAAGTAGCTATAAATCTAAGAAAAATTAAATCATCTTAATGCATCTTGCTTATACCAGATAATGTGTTGGTCTTGTTCGTTTCGATTTTTTGACACATTCTTACCAAATTAAGTAGCAAGAAGTTAAAAATAATGTTATCACATTAGTGTTTATAAACTCCAACGAAAAATATTTCCAATAAATTGTTAACCTTTGGCAAAAAAGTAATTTTGTTGTTTTCTATTTTTGTTTCATTTATATTATTCTACTTCCGTATTGAATTCTAATATCATAGCGGGTACACGATATGTAAAATGATAAGTACTCTTAAATCAATGATACATAAATTAATCAACTAAAATTATTTTCTTTTCATTTAGTTTTTTTTTTGTATGTGAAAAATATCATTATATGTATTTCTCCAATTTTATTAAGTTATTTTCTTTGCGTTTTCTCCGTTTGTAAAATAATACAATCTAAAATATTCATTTAATATTGAATTCTGTTAACCGTTCCTAGGTTCCTAGGTACTGACATTGGAAGCATAAACACATAACGTACATAAATATCGGCACTCCTTGTGTCTGCATGTGCTATCAAATAGTACACATAATTAAATTTTACGGTCCCAACACACGTAGAAACCTATGAAAATATGTTCAAAAGGAAATTTTATATAAAAGACACATAAGAAAAAAAATAATTATACCGATGTTTTAAAAAGTTTTAATTTTTTTGTTGTGTATCTTATGTGCATACCCTTGTTACGAAGTTGTGCATTTTATTTTTGAATATACAAAACCCCCCTTTTTGATTTTTCGATTTTTTTTTTTTTTTATTCTCAGAAGAATTACAATTGTTCAGAATGAGTTGAACTGTAATACCCCCAATATTGGAAAACGTTGTGAAGCGTAAAAAAATAGGGAAGAAATAAAATAAATGTTAGAAAAAAGATGGGAGAGTTTAGCGGTTCAAATCTAGTTATGATAGTGGTTTTCATCGGAACTTTTATAAAAGTAAATCATCTTGTAAATTTTAATCACACTCGTATATAAAACTTACCATCAGCGCATCGGTAGAATCCATACCAGAACGGGCCCCATGTGCCCTTGCTCGGAAAACTTGTTCACTTTTCTCAAAAGGTGTTTTTCCCTCCGCCAAATCACATCATCCCTTCATCATGCCCCAAATTGAAAGGAACAGAAACGAGTTTTATTACACCATAAAATTGACTTAACGTCCCGAATAGAAATTTACGACAAGTATTTTGTTTTTACGCGAAACATCCATTACACTTTTGTTTAAAATATTGAATAGGTTTATTTTTTGCAAGCGCTACACTCGAAATTTAATATACCTACTTAATATTTGTAACGGGGTTAATTTCTTATTGATTTATAATATTAATTAAATTGGGGTATTTTTCTAATATTTCACTACATAATATAATCAAAGGACGGTTCTCAGTGTTAAATGACCTTCACCGCATTTAAGAGAACACACGTTTTTCTCACTCGTGCAATAATGACCTTTAATGTTGAGAAGGTTCATATAAAAATGAATGCAAATGGCATGCTCTTGAACTCAGCGATAGCAGTCCGATATAATTCTTTTCAGATGGCAAGAAATCCCTTCGAATGAAATGAATAACTTCACCAGAGATGTTGATTATCTCGCGTTACGTCACCACAAAAGTATTTGGCATCAAATGTAATGAGTTTTATTGATCCTTTTATTTAAGACGGCACAATCTTTGACATTTTGCAAATCTGTGGAATATTTTTATTTTATTCGTTAGGCTGTTATCACTGGAGGCATGAGGAACCGGCGCTACATCCTCGCTATCCCCGTCAATCATCCGTACAAAGTCCTCGCGCGCAGCTTTTTATTCAAGCCTATTATCGTTTTACACTTTCAACATCATGTTTTATTTATTTACCGCGCTTTTCATAATCCAAAATGGCGAGACGTGTAACCGACGTAGCTGCCGCCTCGACCGGCGGCCGGGAACTAAACTAAAGGTTCGGGAGGCTGTGGAAACGTCGGCTATGTGATATAAGTACGGCACAAGCTAGGGATGATTTTAGAAACGAGGTAACTGCGCCGGCGCATTCCGCTGTTCACCTGACCTGCGCAGAGTGCCTTAAACAAGCCTACATTATTACTGGCAACCAACCGCCAATCCTCGTAGAAAACCAAAACACTTGTCAAAAGAGACCCCCAAAATTTAAACAGTATCACTACTAAGCACGAAATGCTTTTACGCTTTGGTGATGGGTCTTCTTACTAAAGTTCAATCTTTTCTCAGTGGGGGCTCGGGCAAAGCTGTGACGTATTTAGGCTGTTGGTATATCAACTTATTAAGAAGCCTTGTAGTATTTACGATATCTGTAATTTGAGTTGCGGTCGTTTACGGTTGTACGAGGGATACCGTTTACGTTATGAAAGCCTCTTTGACGTGTGTGGGGACAGCGCGACACTCGAGCGATCGAGTAATCGAGCATATCTGTTGAGGGATAAATTCTTCTCAATTGGATTTCGTCTTAGGCTTAATGAACCTGATTCTACCCAAAGCATTTTTAATATGTAGAAAATTTGTTTTGAATTTGATATATTCTCTCTTTTTTTCGGTAGGTAATTAATTTATTCGGTAAATCTTAACTAATAAACAGAAAAATTGGGTTTATTTTTTAGAAAAAAGTTTTCGAAAAGTGAGCTCTGACCTCTTTGTATTAATATTAAATTTGCAGCCCTTTGTCTGTCTGGAATGTTTAGGTTAACTATTTTCAGTTTGCAACATCATTTTCGTGTCATGAGATACGAAGCTTTGGAATATATATATATATATATAATGTTTGACGGCCTCCATGGTCGAGTGGTAAGACGCTCGACTAAGAATCCAAAGGTCGCGGGTTCAAACCCGGCGTGCGCCAATAACTTTTATTTAATTAATATGTGTCATAACACATTTAATTCATATAAAAATAATAACAAGTATATTTGCGGCACGTTCAGAGTGGTAGATACTCTAAGTATCGCCCTGGTGAAGAACCACCATTCAGAATCGAAACGTTGCTTGAAATGGCTTAAGCCGTGTTTGGTGACCAGATCTGAATAGCCAGGTACTTCCCAACCTTCCTCTTCCTGATCTCCTTCCCCTCCCCACTACCTCCGGCCTCACAACATACCCAATTTGGGGATGCCATAGTCTCACTGGCTCTAGACGGTTGGGAGCAGTTGAGACTCTTGTGCGGTATTCATGTAAAAAAAAAAAAAAAAAAGAAGGTAATAAATGACGCCTAACATTTTATTCAATTTTTTTTAAATAAACAATTAGAAAATATTTCAAAAAGAGAGTACTGAAACCATGGTGAATTTCATCAATGCCTTTACCTATTTGTTCTGTTTTATTTATTTTGCATTACCCATCTTAAATTACGTAAAATAAGTCCAGAAACAGTCAGCTGACTAACAGATGCAAAAAGACCATGAAAGTCGCTGGATCAGAAACTGCAGGCTTGTCCAAGAATATCTTTAATGTATTTATACCTTCCGGTTTATTACTGAAATGTGAACTTACAGTTTGCTCATGATAAACGACATGTTATTTAACTCGCCATCATCTAGTCCACCAAGAAAAGCGCCACCACATCATGAGTAACCGAATATTTTAACAATATCCTCGAAGCGCTAAGGATCATGGAAATCAGAAAATTATCTGTGTCATACTGCACTCCGGGAAGAAGAGAGGGGGATATTTTTATAAATGTATATTTCATCGTGTGCCGCAATATTTTTTTAACATTCCAAGAAAAAACTACGTAGATATTGTCTGTCCAAATAATACCACTTATAAATGATATCCAAAATGTAGTACCCTTTCAACGACTTTATACCGGTTGACACTGAGAATATTCGGAAAATTTTATCCTTCAAATAAGCGTATTTGGAAATGTAAAATCTCGCGCTACCCGCTGAAGCGAATACACGCTCGCGCGTTTCCGTCATTCTTATAAAATTCTCCTACGTCACTCGGGTAGGTACTACGATAAGTAAACAGAGCGGTGGCAGCCCTCCGAAACATAGAAATAGGTTTTCACTTGTTCATTGAGCAATTAACTGATTTGACGTATATCCGCTTTTTTCATAAGAAGCAATTACTTTGTGGTTTGATATTATATAAAATAAAAATTGCTTTCTTATAAACCACAAATTTGCTATATTTTAACGCCAATCAGTTTCGCTTAAATCCAGCTTCGTCGGGGCAATTATAATAACTTTAGAATAATACATTGTTATCGGTTATATAATATATAGGTTCAGAAAACAATACACTGGACAGTATTAAAAAAGGAAGAGAGAGAACAAAATATTAGAGGGATGCATCAATTGAAAGGTATTATTATTTGTAAGAGAGAACATGACATATAATATGGTATATTTAAAAATAAATTAAAATGTGTGATTTAGCCATAATTAAGTCATGTTAGAGAGCGACAAATATCCTATTTTGAATTTGTATAAGATATTATTACATTATTAGTAGAAAATACGAAATATTTAGTATATATTTCCTGTCAATTTATTCAAAGCATTTTTTTATGGAATTCCAACACGTAAATTGCCAAAAGTGGGGAGATATACCGGCTGCAGGTTTAGATGTCAGTTGTACTAATTTGGGAAATTATTTTTGTTTTTGATTGGGGTTTCACTCTTCAAGAAGTCATTCAAGTTTGCCATCAATCCAAAGTGCGGAGAATGGGTAGGCGAATTGTATTTTGATGTTGGGCTAAGTATATTTGTTTTAATTATTTGAAAAAATGTGAGATGTAATGTTTAAAGAGGGAAAAGCAATTTTTATTCATATATCTAGCCTTTTTATTGTGCAAAACATTATATTTAACACGTTTATCTTTTAATCGAACTGAATATCAAAATATTTATCATATTTAATCAATTATTCAAAAAATAAAACCACAAATCACATTAAATATTTCTCTCCCGTGAAATGGTACTTAATGATTATTAGAGTTGTGGTTTTAATTGAAGCTAGATTTCGAAAAACTCCCAGAATGTGATTGTACGTTTAATGCATAGTTTGGTCGTATTTCGTACCTTTATTTTATATCTTTTGTTAAAAGAATCACAAACAGCCACGAGTTTAACTGTTTTCATGAACTGAACTCAAACAGTAGACTAATTGCTCTCAGTAATCTAATATCTACACAGATATAAATAAAATGTGACCCGTTCAATTCTCATCAACACAAATACACGAAACACAGCCTCAAGCGTACGTTCACCCCATACACGCAATCATATACAGATACCCACATCCACACGTGATTTTCACTGACACCCGCACAAGCCAGCATGATTTCCATAGATACCCACACAAGCCAACGTGATTTCTACAGATACAAGCAAGTAAACAATAGACTAGAGTATAACAACTGGACCCCTGCCAAAATGATAGGTTGCGGGAAGAGTTTACAACGTTCAACCGATATTTCACGACGAAAAATACGCATAAAATCCAAACAACAAAACTCCAATACAACCAACTCGAGATAAGATTGAAATATAATGCTACGCGACTAAAACAAGAGCGAAGTAAGCCCCGGGAGTTTCTTATCCTTCAACGTGGTATTATACCACTTTGTTAGGGAAACTTAGGAAGATTCCTAAATTATACCGAAAGTTGCATTATTTTCTGTGTTAAGTTAACTGTTTTTAGTATGGATTAACCGAAGCTTTAAGACGTAAAAGATCAAAGGGAAAATTATTCCATATTTGAATTATTTATTCTTTGATTTTATCATCGATAAATAAAAGTCAAGGCTTGGACTTAACGTTTCGTTTAAAGTTTATTTTTAATTTGTGGAAGATAAACTCATTTTTCAAATTATTTTATCAAACCAAATAAATTGAACTGCCTTTTTTCCGTACCTAAAATAGATTTAATCAGTTCCAATAAAATCTAGTGTTTGTCATTGTGAAAAAATGAACTGATAATTGATGACGGCCTATGTGGTCAAGTGGTAAGACGCTCGACTACGAATCCAAAGGTCGCGAGTTCAAACCCGGCGTGCTCAAATAACTTTTATTTAATTAATGTGTGTCATAACACATTTAATTCATATAAAATAATGTGTAGTATATTTGCGGCACGCTTCAGAGTGATAGATACTCTAAGTCTCGCTCTGGTGAAAGACCACCATTCAGAATCGAAACGCTGCTTAAAATGGCTTAAGCCGTGTTTAGTGATCAGATCTGAATAGCCAAGTACTTCCCAACCTTCCTCTTACTCATCTCCTTCCCCTTCCCACTCCCTTCAACTTTATAACAAACCCCAATTGGGGATGCCATAGTGTCGCTGCCTTTAGGCGGTTAGGAGCAGTTATGCGGTATTAAGCATTAAAAATAAATAAAATTAAATTAATAAAATGTAAAAGTGAACTCTACATTTATTTGAAAACTTGACTTCAAATGTTTTAATATAATCTTTTGCTACTGACGAGATTACCAAATCATAGTGTGTTTTCTTGCACCTCTAAACTAGACTTAAAATGTTTTGATATAATATTTTACTTCTGACGAGGTTACTAAATCACAGATATTAGATTTATCAGCGATTTAAGTAACGTGATCTGGTTTATTCCCTTACTTTCTCATAAAATCGTTCATAACTATTGAAAACATCGCATAATCTTACAAAGTCAAAAGATCACTGAAATAGCATTTATTTTTTCGCTGTCCTCAGCTGACGAATGTTTCCTGTTATAAGGGTCATATTCACCCTTCGAGTGCAGCCCGAAACGATTGAGCATGTGTGTCCCTTACGTTTCGACCATGAAGTAAACATCTTCCTCTACCATATTACCCATCAATCATTCCTTTAAATTTCAATCACCTAATATTTTAATGTCGCTCCACATGGTGTAGCCATAATATTGAATAATTCATAAATGCGATTCCAGTACAGTTTCAATTTACTCATCAATCAACCTTCCTTCTGAGACGACCAACTGTTCTGAAATAAATGCCACAAAAAAATCATGAAAGCTTTTCAAAGTACCTGACCAATACATTGTCGAATATTTGAATTACATGACGAAAAACATGGCACACCCTCGTTCATATTGATAATGTAACATGGCACAGCGTTTGCGGAATCAAATAATGATAACGACATTTCCAAAGCAATGCTATCACTACCGTCATTACACGCGACCCCTGAAACCTTTCCAGCGAAATCTACCTGGACGTTTATGGTATCCTTACACTGATCCGGTAAAAAAAACTAATGAAAGTAGCAAGACAAACTCACCAAAAAACAAAATATCAATATGATTTTTTTTGAACAGGTAAGAAATGGTGTAGCTCTTTTTACGACGTGCCGTTAATCTTTCGGGTTTGGGTCTTATTCACCTCGGATAGGGTCTACAAAAAAAGACCGTAAAATTCTTGTCGGCCACATTAAAATCGAGGTTGATCCCGGCTGCTGCCGTGTTGGAGTTCCACTGGGTATAAGGTATTAAATATAAAATTTATGTCACGCGATAATGGTAATGTTTGTGTTACATGCTTGTAAATCTAGCTTTCTATTAGGTGGCTTTAAAAATTACTTAATAATGCATATATCAGAAAATGTATGTTATTCAGTAGAACACTGTGACTTTATGTTTATTATATTTTCGTAGAAAGCAATCTTTATGGTTTTACATATTTAATGAAAATTAAATAAGGACTTTGTAAAAAACCACATTTTTTTATGACCGCCCGGGTTCGCTTAGCTTAATGGTAATTAGTATAGTGGTCTTATACAGAATTATTATTTAATTTTCATTAATTACGTAAATTATTTTATTTATTATTTGTATGCAACTCAATTTCACCGCATCGTGATTCGTCAAGGCAGGTTTATACTTGTATAATAGATATAGTTTACACTAAATATGAAATACATACTATTAGGTGCAGGTATGGGACAGGGGCATGGGAGGCATAGCTTAGTTGGGCTAAAACCAGTTGGCATGTTGTTACAAATTAAGTTTTGTGTAAACAAAGTTACTGCGTTTCCAATATAATTTTCCACACTAAATTACTATTTTTCAAAAACCCGTCGTTATTTCTTGATTCTTACAATTTTTTATAGTATTTTTTTTTATTAAATTTTAAAGGCTGCATTGAGTTACCGTTTCAATCGTTTTTTAAGTTATCTTTTTGGGAAGCTAACACCAGAGTACTTTTTATCAAGTCTTCAGTACCTGGTTGGATTTTGAAAAAAGTTAACTCGGGTAATTCAATGCTCTCACTGAGTTACCTAAGGCGACAAAAAGCTTAAAAAAGTCCCAAACTTGTGTCACTTGACTCAAGCATTCTCCCAGATGGTTAATATATTTTAGATGGCTGAAAGATCACAAAAGTTTTCAGAATCAAACGAGAGTTAAAGTGTTCGATGCAGAAAAGAAAACTGATGAAAACTACATATACTAACGATATATTATTTAATTTGATAGATATATATATTAAATACATATATATATATATATATATATATATATATATATATATATATATATATATATATATATATATATATATATATAAATATATATAAATATATATGTGTATATATATATATATATATATATATATATATATATATATATATATATATATATATATATATATATGTGTGTATTTAATATATATTATGACACATATTAATTAAATAAAAGTTATTTGCGCACGCTGGGTGACCTCTGGATTCATAGTCGAGCGTCTTACCACTCGACTACATAGGCTGTCAAAATATGAATATGCCATTGATTATATGTAGCTATTAATAATATGCGAGCCTAGGGATTAAAATTTGTACAGTGCCCTTTCTTTATACCAGCGTCAATTTATTATCCAAATAATATTTTCAAATATTATTTTTATTTTAATTTAATCAAAAATTATATTATGAACAGTTCTACTTATATAAGCATTGCACTCAGCAGAAGAATAATGCTAAGTTTTGAGCAGCTTTAATATTTCAGTCCTTTGTACAATCCAGTCGGTTTACAAAGCGAAACGACATCGCATTATCCGTTATGTCGAGTACTCTTCTTTTATTAGCTGTCGTCATGTTTCCCGGGATATTTTCTTAGCGCGACCTTTGTATGCTTTATTCGCGTGGGCCTTCGCCAAGACCTACGACAATACCACGGATGAAATCCTTATATTTTCAACGCATCGTTTCGAGCAGTTAATTAAGAATTTCATTTTGTTCATTTGAACTTTGTATCATAACTTCGCTAGAACTTTACTCATGTTTTACATAATGACCTGCAAAAAAAAAATTTGCAAGAACATATGGTAAATATATAATTGACTAACAAAAAAAAACTGTAATATGCAAACGATATTTTTTTTTTGAGAAGTGTTGAGAGGTTTTAATTTAATAACAAGAACGTGTAGATTTAACATTGAAATCGGTAAATCTCAAATCATAGACATATTTTGAGGATTGATGATTTTAAAAACTTACTTCGGACAGTTTACCTGATGACTTTTTTACTCGATTAAAATTGGAACAATGTATTTTTTTTCCATTAAATTAATTGAGTCAGAAAAAAATCTTTGAATAGCTATGTTGTGACATTTGCCTGCAATATTATTACTTGTGTTTGTTGGTTGGCCCTCATAATAATTGTTGTATGCGTCACGTTAATGTCGAAGGACAACAAAATAAATTTGATGGTTTTGGATCCTAAAATCAACAATTTGTTAGTTATTCTTAACCTGAGGTCTTCTGTTCAATCCTACCCCATTCTCTGTCAATTTGTTCTAATGTCATGCACTATTTGTATGGCCGGATAAAAGTGTATTGAGCAGCCTGTAGTCGGTGACCTCGACAACAAAACACAACCAGGACGTCAAATATTTCGAATCCCGCTATTCAGTCACTTTATCGCACTCAACACGCTGGGATCACCCAGGGATTTCGCATCCATCTGGGGATGACTCACCCATTCATCATTCATCGGTCAGACTGGTCGGCGCAAATCGTATACACGGAAACAAAATTGACACAAACTCCTATTCTTCCAACATACGATCAGGTTAATTTACCAAGGTATGTTATCGTTAATCGTTTTACAGTCGATTTTAATTCAACCAAGTCTTTCCAAAACCGATTCGCGGTTTCTGGATCGAACAGATGGGGATGTTAAATTTACGGATTTTATAATAACATCATTTGTATAAAGGAGTTTTTGTAAAAAATCACCTCCAAGGCACTGTACTCAATAAGAAAATTTTACTTTTTGTTTTGAGAATTGTTTATTACGTGAAAATAAAATCCCCTTAATATTAACGGCCTAACTGCTTATATTATATGTAAAGACATATATTTTTTAATATAATTATTCGTGTCTCGGTCACAACCTAATCATTTTTTTTTGTCTTTTTCTATTCTCAGATTCTTTGAAGATTGTTAAAATGCATTCTTTAATCAATATTTATTTTTATTTAATTTTTTTTTAAACTTATAATCTATTATATAAGCTTCTAACTAACTTCGAACACTTCTTTCGATTGTGTATGTAACGCTTTCAAAAATTTTATTTGCAACTGCTTTCATTATTTTTTTAGTTAAAATCAAATCAAGGAATTAATTAAGGGCGGAGAAACTAAATTCGAGCGCTCCTCTCATTTAGTTGAAAATTTTAGTCAGTAGACTTGCACATTTGGCGTTATATTGTTATTTACTAAAATTTATTTTTTGCTCTTAAAAGACGTTAAATATGTAAACCTTACGTGAGCTTTCAGTGACTTTTTAATAAAAAAATGTTAATTTCAATACGAAGCTTTTTTCCCGCTTAGTCGAATGTAACCTTTCTGTTTTATAGTATGGTGTTTCTTGTCATTTAATAATAATGCTGACAGTCATTTATACCCGAAGTGATTCGTTAAATTTACGCAATCACTAATTAGGTTATGTACGTTATGAAATTATGGAGTGTACAGTATAACACACGTATTATTTTATGTGAAGATAAAACATGTTAGCGCATAATGTTTAGAAAACAATGAGCTTTTGAAACAAAGCCTTTAAAAACGTGATTTCCGCTTTATTCGACCCATAGATGAAAAAAGACTAAGCAATATCGTTATTTCAAAAAAAAATCTCTATTTTAATTACTTCCGCGCATGTCTTTTTTTATACATATTATCCAATTATGTAAAATGTATACAAAATACATTGAATAAATTTCTATTTTGTAAAACCAGGAAATCTTATGTTCATTTGAGGTAATAATAAATATATATGGTCATTAAAAAAAGCTTATTAAATTATTAAACCAGATTTTATTAATTTCTCGAAAAATATTGCCAAATGGTTACTAACTGCTAGTGACATATAAACTTTTTTTATGAAATTATGTGATTGTAATTACTACAACTAATAAGATGATGGATTGGAGTTCGTAGTCCGACCGAGTGTTATCAGTAATAAATTATAAACAAAATTTCGAATTGACAAATACTACCAAGTTTAATAAAGATTGAAATACAACAATTTTGCAAACTATAATTAAAATTGCCGTCGGTTAAAATAGTGTCGTGGTGTCAATATGGTTAAGATATAAGTAACAATCTTTTCCACTTTCATAGAAAGCAATTACTTTGTGGTTTGACATATTTAATGAAATGAAAAAATAACTTTGTACAAGACCACAGATTTTATTTTATTTTTTTATAACCGACTTGTTTCATTTAGCCTAAGCATCATCAGGGTACAAAATTAAACTAAATAAAAAACACATAGTGTGCTGTCATACGAGTATATACATACAGAGGGAAAACACAATTTAAAACAAAATAAGAGAGCAGTGAGAAAACAAAAGAATAACATTTAAATTATTACAAATGAACAGAGAAAGAGACAGATAATATGAATTGAAAGAGGCAAAACGTCATCTGAGAAGGTGATTAAGGAATAATGAGAAACTTTTATGAGTTAACACAGAAATATACCTAACATTCGAATACTGGACAAATTTAACTGATTATTAACAGGACAAGATGGATTTTTCAGTTTTTTATGTTTTTTGCGCATTTTAAAAGTCGCCTGTATTGACTACAACACCTCAATTTTTTTTTTACTAAAAAATTTTTTTAATGTAACGTTTTCAAAAATTTATAATTTTCAACAATTTTATACAACCAAGCTTACAACTCTTTGTAGAAGAGCTATTTTCTTTTAATCGTCAATCGACCTTCAAATTCTTCTGCTCTCCATCTAACAATATCAGAATTTTTTTTTATAATAACGAAACTGCTTTTCAAAATTTGCTTAACGACATTAACATCCTTAATTTCATCGTTTGTATTACATTGTCAATATTCCTTTTTTTTTTTTTAAATATATTACAAGCTTTAATCAACATATTTTTTCGTGAAAGTCGATATCCTAACCCCGAACGAGTCTCAACTCAGGCTCGAAAAATCTTCGAGCAGGTAAAATCAATTTTTCCGCACACAAGGCGACGACCATAACACGACCTAATCTGGGCAGATACCTTGAAACCACTATAGCCTACATAGCGACAAATATTTTTCTTCCTGGGCACCCATCTATAAAGTAGTACACGAAATGGTACGTACGCGCAGTGTAAAAGCATAAACGTATAGGTGCTTAGGAACGCAGAGAATTGGCTAGAATATAATATCATATATAGGCCTAGCACAATGTATCAAGAAGCCAATGGCGTCATTCAATTTCTATGATAACGAGTTTCCTACAAAAAAATTACGACAAAAAATTCTTACAGCCCGGTTCTCGTCGGGTTAAAAAAAAATTATGTCTACGGTCATTAGGGCTGTGCAGAAATGGTACATACTATAATAAATGAACAAGTGAACATCCAAAAGCATGATTCCATTTGAACATCAACAACACAATACGATTCAATTTGCAAGTACCTTTTTTTCCAAAATATTCCAATGTCATTCATTAAGTGTGCAAATATGTTATTTTCAAACCAATTATAATTGTGTACATTGTTGAATTGATAGGGTGATACCTGTTAAGATGTTACAGTGTATTTTTAATATGCTACCTCTTACATCAGTCTATGATTCCTCCATTTTTTATTTTTGATGTTGGAGAAAGTGGGAAAGAATAGAATTTGAAGATTGAAAAGTACGTGATCATTGAAATATAGTTACAAAACCTTTTTCAAGCAACCTTTCTGTCTGTTGAGTCTGGCGGTATTACCAGGATGATACTGAGAAAATATATTATTACAACCTGGAATTAATACAAATAACCCGAAATTAACCCTCCCTTTTTATTATAATTAAATTATTACAGCTTTATGCTTTTATTTTGATATAAATTATTGATATAATCAAAATGATTTTCAACGAAATGTGAAACAGAATAAGACACAAAAAATAAAGAAAGTATGTTGCGACTGAGATTGGAATAATAACTATGTACCAATTGAGCTTCCGAAACCTTTTCAAATACGGTTTTAAGTTCTTGTCTCGGTTCTGTTTCATATTCGTTGATAATCGTCGATATTATTTTAATAATGAATATGATTTTTTTTGTTCTAAGCCCATACGATTTTGGAATTTTTTTATTTACTCTCGGGATTTGAACCCACGACCTTAATGCCCGGGCCAATCTGCCAGCGTACAGCAGAGTAGGTAGTCAAGTATCAACATACTCTCATAGAGTATATAATGTCGATAAGTATGTTTTCTTCTTCCAGATTGAACACTATATCAGTAGGTACCACCCACTTGGCAGGGTGAACTTCCTTTTTTCTCATTTCTTTTGGCGCCCTGAAATTGACAGCTCTCTTTCGCCGTCCGCGCATTTTTGGGCATAAATAGGAGCCTCAGCCAGGCGCTATTGTGCCAGCGAACCACTGGCGGCGGTAATCTTTAACGAGCTGCTTTCGCAGGGCCGCCGGATATCCGGCCTTTTCATTATATTGTCAAATCATATATTTCTTTAAAGTAAGCCAATTTTAAATCGTATTGTGGTAGAGAATCAGAAGTTTTGATTGGTTTTTATGGGTGTTTTATTGCATATCACTTTAAAAAATCAACGATATATGGTTCTTGCAAGTATAATTAATATTTTACTTCACTATTTGTTCCCACATGGGAGGGATGATATATGTATCGTAATTGAGATGATCACGTGTCTGAAGGGTGATTATTTTCGAAACACACAGCGGGTACTGTCCTTCTTATTTTTCAAGGGAAATTATGCTGAGACTTGTGTATGTGCCCTTAATCTCAAAGTATGGTTAAAACTTCAAAGGTAAATTAAAAATTCATTTGAAATTTGCAAATTTAATTTTACTTCAAAAGTTAAAACTATAGTTTATTTAAACTATCGCAGAAGGAAACAAACTTCTATCCCGTCTTGCCCGATGAGTAAAACTCTCGGCTAACCAGTGGGACTATGGTATCCACAATGGGGGTAAGTAGTGAGGCTGATGTGAGTGGAGAGGGAAAGAGATGGGGAAGGTGATGGTTATAATGTACCTAGCTATTCAGACCTGATCACTAAACGTGGCTATTGCCATTTCCAGCAATAAAAATATCTGAATTTTGGTCTATTTATAGCATCTACTTAAAGCATTTTCCACTATGTATTATGTAATTTAAAGAAAATCTGAAATAACACATACGTATTAAATATAATTTATTTCCGCATGCTGGACC
The DNA here is from genome assembly GCA_022651775.1 of Drusus annulatus. Lineage (NCBI taxonomy): Eukaryota > Metazoa > Arthropoda > Insecta > Trichoptera > Limnephilidae > Drusus > Drusus annulatus. Next base: position 625,129 of record JAGWCC010000027.1, read on the forward strand.
TTAAACATGCAGCTTCTGGATGCGTGACCGAGGATCTTAACCGATCTGACGCGGAGGTTGTCAATCGGTTATGCGTGGTAAAAAGTTGTGTATTGTAAATCTAAAGGTTATTTGTTTTTTTTCATATTGAAATAAATTCATAAAATTTGACCAGAAACATAGTTTACGGTAAGAACCGTTTCTACCCTTAAGTTACCCTTGTAAAAAAATATTATTTTAAATACCCTTCGACCCCTTGGAGTAATAAGGTTTTAACTGACAATTTGAGCTGAATTGAATCATTGTAGAGAAAGGTTTCTATTGCACTACTCTTCATTTCTTCTATAGACACCAACATCATATACTAACTATTAACGGAATTAGAATTTGTCAAAGGTTCTAACTGCATCAGTTATTTCCTTTAAGTTGGAGTAACAAGGTTCCAACTACACATGGAACCTTGTTACTCTAACTTATAGATTTAATACTGCAACTCGCTTCACACTTATCTATACAGAAGGTTCCATCTGACAAACTGTCAAATTTCCGTCCATTGCATTTTAAAGTGTTAATTAGAGCGATTTAAACTTAATTTCTTATTAAAATGTTTAAACACGCAGATTACAGTGATTCTGAATTTTTTATAAACAATCGGACAGCGATTCTGACACATCTATCGACTGTTTTTGGTATGAATACAACAGAAAAATCTATTACAGTTCACCCGAAAAGAATTGTTGAAAACACATCACCGTATAAAAAGTTTTCTTTTAAATATATGTTTAAAATTCGCAATGACAATGTATAAGTTTGTAGAAAGTTTTATCTTGGTACATTGTGCATCTCGCAAAAGCTATTATATAATACTTACAATAATAAGGATCAGAATAATGCTCCCAAAGATGATCATAGACGCCCGAAAAGTATTGATTTAATTCCTGCAGATCAAATAAAAGAAGTGATGGAACATATCGTCGCTGGAAAGGCAAAAGGGCTTAAGCGACAGTTTGATCAAAAAAGAGTTAAATATGCAGTTTTGATAAGTTTTTTTCTGCATCGAATGTTCTGACTCTCGTTTGATTCTGATGCTTTTGTGGCCTTATAGCCGTTTAAAATATATTTACCATTTAGGAAAAGGCTTGACTTAAGCGACACAAATTTGGGACTTTTTTAGCTTTTTGTCGCTTCAAGTAACTCAGTAAGAGTATTGAGTTACTGAGTTAACTTTTTTTTGATTCAATAAAATGCTCTAGTGTAAACTTCCCAAAATGGCACTTCAGCCCTTTTGCCTTTCCGACGACGATATTGCTTTATTTCACATGGTGGAGTTGCATTACTGCCGAAGTAAAACATCATGGCAGTATTTAGAGTAAAATCTGGACGTGGTGAAAATGTACGATATGTACATCAAATGTTGCAAAGAGAAAAACACAACGGCGCGGTGGTAAAAATGACCATGTACAGCATATTTTTATGGCCAAATTTAATTTGAGGTTTCACGTGAAAAAAATTATTTTGTAAGCACAGCTGTTCTAAATTTCCTAAATGAAAACCCACAAATAACTTCGATTACCATTAAGAACTCGATACCCGGCCATGCCTGCATCCAATAAGTTGACAGTGCTCACAGTGCCATTGAGAAGGTTATGTCCAAGACCTGGTTCTTTTCTCCACTCAGTCTCACGAGAGTATTCAGTCAGTGAATAGAAGAAAACCACCAACAGTTTTGCAAATGTACGCTGATGATTTCAAAGATTATAGCAGAGCTTATTTTTTGTCTAATTTTATTTTTATCTTATTATTAATCACCACACCTCTCGAAATATGTAATTATTGATTTCTTTTATTTATTGCGTAATTACATTCCTATATTTCATTTAATTTAAAAGAGTGGATAAACACAAATTATCAGAGAGAAGTACAACAAAAACCTGATTAGGCTAGATCAACAAGGTTCCAAGTTGGAACCTTGTTGACCTTTTTGAAATCACTTCATTGCGTAAAAAGTTTCCAACTGATAAAATCACTTTTCGAGATTTCATATTTCTTACATAAAATAGTTGTTGATAATACTCAAAATCAGTTAAGAACCTACAACTAACCGTATTTGCATACTCAAAACAATAATAAGTTAAATACGTATTGAAATAGAGTAATTTGAATCTTTAAAACCTGTTATCTCAGAATCGGGTCAGTGTCAGATAGAACCTTGTTACTCCAAGCGGTCGATGTTATAAATTTTAACAGAATATTTTTTATAACTTATTGTTGTCACGTGATTTTGGAACGTAATATCGCAAATGCACGATAGAAATTATACCATATAATCCTAGATTGAATCATTGCAAGAGCTTACTGAAAAATTGAACTATGTTCTTTAAATCATGTTTTAGTACTTACCACCTGTCCACGGTTACTGTTTTAATAAACTATTTACGCATTGCGCCTGCTTGCCTTTATTATTTACGTGTATCTTTTTCATTTCTCCTGAAAATCTCCGCCCGAGCAAAGGCTAGCTGTTGTAAATTCGCAGTTCGCTTGCATTCCTTCTCGCCCTAAATATTCCAGGCTGCTTTTCCCTTAACCCGAATACACCCGAGTGCTGGTTACTTACAGCTTAAAAGCCATTGAAAATAAAATTCTCAGCAAATAAAAACACTCTCTTTGATGGGCACTACTCAAAGGGAGTTCGAAAATACTCCATTAACGCGTTTAACGTAATGAAATATTATCTTCACCCTTTTATAATAAATAATATGAAACATAGCTTTTTCTGGTAATTTATTTTGTTGAGGGGTTGGCTCTCTTCAGAAAAAAAAATCACCTTACAAGCTGCAGCCTGAAAAAACTCAGCGGGAGTTCACTTTTCCAGTCATGTAGATTACGAAGTCATAAAGAGTGGCATCTTCTTCTACTATGTTTTCCATTAATCTTCCCTTGTTCTTTTCGCTCCTCATAACATGATCAACAAATCAAAATATTCTCATTTTTATAGCTAGTAAAATTTCACAATTTTTGATCATACGATGAATGGGTATTTACACTCAAATCCGAAGTTGCAAGAAATATAAAGGGGAAGATTGGCTAGACGATGGCCTACCTCCAATAGAAGAGGGCACAAAATAAAGAAGAAGTAATTCTAGGACACCTAGTAGGATTGGTTTCTTTTACAGTAATTTGGAATGTTAATGTACGAGTATATGTAAAGTACAAAGTATATACAAAGAAGAAAATCTATCCATTGTACGGTGAGATCTGTTTTCGAAGCTTTTTTTGTCCGGAGTTTCAAAGTTGACGCGATTATGTTCAACCCGCAACGTCATTTCTATTATAGGGCAATTTATTTTCAATATCCATTCAGGTGTCAAATAATAAAAGGAGAAAGCATATTATTTGTTTTTTTTTCAATTGTTTCAAAAAAATATTGAAAAAATCCTGAATATAATACTAACCTAATAAATACTAGGTCAGCTTTGAAATTTTCATTTGTTTTTGAAAAAAATAGTTGCGATTGAAAAATAATTTAGGAAAAAAGATATAAAATAGAGTATAAAATATTTGTTTTCTGACAAAACCTCTGAAGTTCATTTTTTCATGATTAAAAAAATGTTCCTCCGACAATGCCTTTCCGCAATGCTTACACGTGCAAGTCTCAATTATATTAATTCGTGCTACCAACATTATAATATTTTCCCGCTCCACACAAGCGCCTCCCCGGGGACTGTTTAGCAAAACGTTATTATTGTTTGCATATGCTGAAAAGTTTCCTCTTTTACATATTTTGCTCTTTGTAAAGGAGCAAACAAACGCGTATGATTATTTTATGCTCTTCGTGAACTCTTCTTCTCTTTGTGAACTTTCGAAAAAAAAATTCTTACACATTATAGAGGATGCCAAAGATTATGTAATTTTATCGATAAAGAGGTGTGACAAAATTAATAAAATTAGTGAAACATTTAATGAGTTTCTAAAAAAAAATCACCAAATAATTTATACTTTATCTCGTGGATCATATTTGCGACAGCTGCATGTGAGGCATGCAATCAAAATTTCATATATGAGACATTCGGAGCTATCAGATTATTTATTCCAGATTCATACCATTCATTCAATAAAATTTGAAGAACTGCCGCTCCATAAAAATATAAATCTTAAAAATCCTAAGCCAGATTAAATTAAACTATATTTAAAGAAATGAAAAAAATACTTTGTATAAGACCACGGATATTATTTTATTTTTTTACCGGTTTCACTAATATTAAGCATCATCAGGGTACAAAATTAAAAATAACAACAAAAAAAATATCATATTATCTGCCTCCTTCTCTCTGTTCCTTTGTTATAATTTATATGTTATTCCTATTGTTTTCTCATTGTTCTGTTATTTTATTTAATATTTTATTCTCCCTCTTTATGTATAATTAACCGCACACTTTGTATATTTTGTTTAGTTTAATGTTGTACCCTGATGATGCTCAAGCTAAGCAAAACCGGTCTAACGAACTAACCCTTGAAAAATCACGGAATGTAACTTGACTTGCCAACGAAACATAGGTATAATTTGCTTTAATCCACTCATTTCAAAAATAGAGTAATATCTGATAAAATGCATCATAGGTAGGTACTATATTACGTTGGTAGGTAAGGATTTGAAAAGATTATTTTTTAAATTTTATGATTTTAACTAACATGAGGTCCAAATAAGAAAAGTTTTCTCTCATTTTGCACTCACATGGGAAATTATTTACGGTTAATAGTACTTTTATTAAAAATAGAGTTTGCTGAAACTAGAAACCACGCTAACGAATCTCAAAATGTTCAAAAAGCGAATCCTTTTTAGACTTTTGCTTGGGTTTCCACTTTCATGTCATTTATTCTTCTGATACTCCTTTCTCTGATCATTTTTTAAATATATTTAATACCACACAAGAGTAACAACTGCTCCCAACCGTCTAGAGCCAGTGAGACTATGGCATCCCCAATTGGAGAATGTTATGAGGCTGAAGGCAGCGAGGAAAGTAAGAAGATGAGGAAGAGAAAGATTGGAAATGATCTGGCTATTCAGATCCGGTCACCAAATACGGCCTAAGCCATTTCAAGCAACGTTTCGACTCTGAATGGTGGTCTTTCACCAAGGCGATACTTAGAGTATCTATCACTCTGGAACGTCACGCAAATATACTACATATTATTTTGATATGAATTAAATGTATTATGACACATTATTTATTTTTATTGTTATTTGCGCATGCCGGGCTTAAACCCGCAAGGCCGTCAAAATGCTCCATATGTTCAAACCATCTAAACATCCCTTCCTGAATATTTTTCATTACGTTTCTAATAATATACATACATAATCCTTAATGTGAGCAGACTTATTTTATTTTTGAGTTTTTCTCTTTTCTGAATCTCCCTGGGAAGATTTTTTTAAATTTCTGCTGTACATTTACATAATTTTTTTGTTTTCAAGAAAAAATTATGTGTTTTTCATTACCTTCTCACCTTTATGCCAGGTTTACTACCACCAGCAGCACTCTCCTTTGAGTTGCTCAGCTAATTTCAACCTTGTATGTATCATAGATAAAGTAAATAAACTAGTTTCCCTGAAACAACCTGTCTAAATTCCCTGTTGAATTGAAAAGTTTGAAAACGATTTGAATAATCTAAAAGCGGTAATAAAAAACTAAGTAGGTGCGTAATAGGGTTATAGTCACTTTGGATTAATACATTTAAAATTTGGGTGTTGGCCTAAATAAAATATTACGATATAGGTTTTGATGAGGAAACTATCAAACCTACCTACAGAAATGAAATAAAATAAAATATCAAATATCTCTCTTTAGGCCGTTGCCCATAATAAATTTTTTTTGGGTCGTGTGAACTGCGAACATTGTTTCAACACGAAATACAACATTTATGCATTCACACTCTTTGGCAGAAAACATATGAGATTGTCCTTTTTGGTTTAAAAAATGAACAATTTTGAACAATGCAACATACTACTTTCTTACCCGTGTACTGCCCTTTATGTATAATACATACGACGTGCATACGACCATGTACATGTACTGCTTTTTCATTTAACATATTATTACATATATATTATGTGCAATGTATAACAAAACAGTTTTAAAAGTAACACAAACACATAGTAAATATTAAACTTTTGACTTTAAGTATGTTCATTTCCCAGCATAATTAAACAAAAGCGACACATAAAATAGCTGCACGTACGTGTTTAGTTTATCTCCGAATAATTGCTACTCTACAGTATATGCATATGTCCAGGAATAGCGTATGTAAGGTAGCTGTGTGCTGCGACACATTGGTTAAAAAAAAAACCTGCATCAGCGGCCATTTTTATTTGCAACTTTTTAAAGAGGCGGCATTGATGAAGATCGGGCTGGTTAGTAAGAAACTAAGTTTTACATCGGTATTTTTATCAAAACGACTATCTTTAAAATAATAAATGGCAAAAAAATATTCTAAGAATCTAAGTTTCAATACTTTAAGATTTAATACTTTTCGAAATGAAGAGTTCAATTTAAAGGTACCTTCAAATAAATGGCTCATCTGTTTTATTCTAAATCAATGGTCACTATCTTTTCGGGCATTTTTTTTTTTTTTTAATTCCCAAATGAATCGATGATTTATTTTTTTATTCGATGCGGCCATAATTTTTGGATAGATTCCAAGCTAAGCCCGAAATCCGACCATTATGGTGTTCACTGGGAAAAGAATTGAAACAAATACAATAAATATTTGTCGTTTTCAATTTAAAATCAAGCCATGATAAAATCATCAGAACTGACTTTTGAATTTAGATTTAAAATTTACTAAAAATGTAGATTGAAATAATAATTTTTATTCCGGAGAAGTTTTTTTTTTAGTTTTTATAAACACCATCAACATAATGATTTGAAATAAAGAAATAATCAATCCCGAGATAGATACAAGGGTTGTACCCGGATAGCCTAACACCACCAATTAGCGACGTATATGATAAGCCGCCTCGGTTACGTTATGTTAATATAAGTACCTAGATGCTTCTTTCGGATAAAAGTTTATGCAATGTTAAAATTACTTATATTGGAGAAACATGAAGTTTGGCGGCTTAGCCCATTGGCTATAGTAGATTCCGGATAATGGAAGGCCCCGAGTTCAATCTTAGTCATCCTTTATCTTTATAACGTTGTTTCGAAATTGAATGATTTTATCGTTTTTTTCTATTTGTTAATCAAAACTTTTCCATATATTTGGAAAGCGGCTAAAACGTTGAATTTTTTCAATTATTTCAATGAGTACTCTTTTTGGCTAAATATATATTTTTAAATGTTCCGAGTTGATTTCCATTCGATGTTTGGTCTATTCGTGTCTTATTTACAAAATGTATTCTTCGTTTTATCTTCATTAATCCAAAATATGTAAAACTAGTCTACATGTATGCGGTACGTACCACTAGAATGCATATTTAAAAAAAAAAACGTTCCCAATTTTCTTCAAAGAACATAAAACCGTATTATGTTGGTCCGTAGAAGCGTAACTCCAGAAAATAGCAACCCTCAATCCGAATATCGAACATTTTTCAATCAATCCATTGAGCATAGGTTGGTTCACTCTTATCCCCTATCCTTGGAAAATTGTTAGGGAAAACCTCCCCTGTGTACGGTCACCCCAACTGCAAAATATTTCAGATACAGCCAGTAAAATATTTACACCGCATCTAAATTTCTGAGTCTTTTCAACGCGTGAAATAAAATCAGATTGGGAGTGACAGTTTTTTTATGGAAGTGCCTTGTGCTGAACGAAAAGTTTGAAGGTCTCCGGGGGCGGTATAAGAGAGGAGTTGGTAGACGATCGTCACCATAAAAACTGAGTACGGTCCTGTTACGGACGTAAAAACGAATCAGATTTGAAAGGAATTTGAAAACGAACCATCACACTTATTAAATAAACTAAAATAATTATAGTTCAAAAATAATTTTAATCAATTATACTAATCTAAATATGGACAAGAACTTTAATTATTTTAATTCGATTTCTTTTTGAGTTTTTCAAATAAAACACATTAAAAATTCAGATTTGCAAAATCAACTGTCATCACTATCACGGAGCTATATTCCAGAGCTATACGAGTATACCTACCAACATCGGTATATTGCCATTCGTATCTTGTCTTCAAGCCTCCACATTCTGCTTCAAACCCTCCCTGCTTGTCCTGTCATTTAGTATTCTCCCAAATGGTCAGCCCATCGCAGTATTTATCTCATCTCAACTCTATCTTAGTACACACTCCTTATTCGAATCTGATCACTAAAGATGACTATGGCCATTTCAAGCTAAGTTTTGATTCTAATTGGTAGTCTTTCATCTAACAGTTTATACATCTCCGATCACACATGAAACATATTCATAGCTTAATATATTTGTTTAACATAATGTTTATGTTCAGATATGCCCCGCGAGGCAAAAGTCCAGCTTAAATCCGCCAAATCAACTGCCTTGTTCAATCCCATAACACCTTACTATCAAAGCGTCAATAAATCGCAATCACCACAACAAAAAGTATGGTTTCATACTTAATAACACATTTATTCAAATATGTTTTATTATTGTGTATGGTTATATATGCCTCATGATGGCAAAAGTCCAGCTTGATTCCGCTAAACTAACCTCACAGATGTCATCGTACAGTTCGTTCTTCACCCTTCAGTCCGTTCACTCTTGACTATCAAAGCGTCATTAAATCCCTAATACCCAAAAAAAAGTTAAAGATTCGTACGTAATAACACACATCGTCAAAAAAATGGATTGATTTGTATGGTCATATATGCCCCGTGATGGCAAAAGTCTAGCTCGATTCCACTAAACCAACCCCACAGATGTCACCGTCCTGCGTACTATTCGTTGTTTACTCCTTCAGTCATTTTACTCCCAACCTTGAAGTAACAATATATGGAGGGATAGCTAATTTGTTTTACCCAACCCATCCGAAATTGTAATAAATCACTTTTTCCGAGTTTTTACATCGTACACTATGAGAGAGAAAGTGACAACAAATTTCTTGGACCGCTTCTATATACTGTTGCAATGATGTTAAGCTGGCTATCTTCGCTGGTTAACGGCGGGACTCCGCCCACATTTTTTATTATGCCACTAAACTTGACACAACTAAACGGTTTTTTAGGTTAGATGCTATATTTTTATTGATAAAAATACTGTAAAAAAGGGGCTATACGAATACACAAAAACATTATGTCGAAATGTGATATGAATGGATGTATAAATACCGTAGCCTTAGTCTTAGCCACGCCCAGGGCGCCGAGTCATGTTAAAATCATCAAAAACAAGTCCAAAACTGACTTCACTGCCTTGGCTTGGGCTACCTCTAGTATACTCTAAGCTCCTAACTATATGAGCGTCATTCAATTCCAATTACCACAGCAAAATGTTAAAGTTTCGATCGTTAAGACGTAATTGATAAAAAAATGTGTATTATTTTGTTGGTCAGATATACCTCGTGATGGCGAAAATTCTGCTTGATTCCGATAAAGCAATTCCACAGATGTCATCGTCCTGTTCACTGTTCACTCCTTCAATCCCTTTACTGACTGATGACAGCCCCACCGGTATGTTTAGTCCTCGACCGATTTGCGTATAGCGCTTGAACCTTTGTACGAAACGATTTAAAGAAAATGTCGATGGCGTTCCGAATGGATTTTTTCAGAGGGGATATTTTTAAATCACAAACGTTGACAATCATTATTGGCGAACCCATTTTTACACCATTCACCGAAAAGAATTTACTTGAAAAAGCACTTCCAGTCAGTCCAATTCATAGAGCATATGCGTTGCTATAAAAACAATAATGCAGATTCCAATTGTAGTACATCTCTTAGACTAACACTACGTCCCTTTTGACAATAACGAGAAAACTCGCTTACAAATTGAAATTTACTTGAGCAATCAGAATTAAATAACAATAAAATGTTATCCAAATATAACATAAATCAATAATGAAACAAAATTGATCTCCTCTCTTAATATGTTGACGAAACCAAAAATAAAAGCTAATTCTACCATAACTTTATTTAAATTATATTAAATTTGATTTAATTAAATTATAAAAAATACAATGGAGTTCTACAAATTTAACACAATTTTTTTACTGCGCCCGGGTTTCCACCCTCTTTTTTTCTTATTGAACATCTAAAAAATCAAACAATATTACGTCTGGTTCTACTTTTTACCGGTAAATAGACAAGCTCCGTAGCTCATAATGTGAATAACGCTGAAAGTTAAATAAAAATTGCATGCGCCTATTTTAAGTTTCGTAAGATCCTTAAATGATAAATCAATAAATTTGATAAATGAAATTTAAAAAAACATGTGACGTTATGTTGAATTTTTTTATTTAGGATTCACAACATAAAGATTTTTTGGGAAGGCTGTGCGTTTTTTTGTAGAAAAAAATATCAACTTCACGCTGAGCTGTTACTGACAATTTGATAACAAAACACACATCCGGTAAACGTTGTTTTGATGAAGGTATTAGAATTGTCTTTTCGTATTTAAAAAATCCCACCTTAGATAAACTCATTTTTGAACATCTTTTTTTTTTCTACGTGAATACCGCACAAGAGTCTAAACTGCTCTCAACCGTCTAGAGCCAGTAAGACTATAGCATCTCCTAATAGGAGTATGTTGTGAGGCTGAAAGAAGTGGGGAGAGGAAGGAGATGAGGAAGGGTAAGGTTGGGAAGTACCTGACTATTCATATCTGGTCACCAAAGACGGCTTAAGCCATTTCAAGCAACGTTTCAATTCTGAATGGTGGTCTTTCACCATGGCGATACTTAGAGTATCTACCACTCTGGAACAATACTATATTTTATTCTTTATATCAATTAAATGTGTTATGACACATATTAATTAAATAAAATTTATTTGCGCACGACCTTTGGATTCGTAGTCGAGCGTCTTACCACTCGACCATGTAGGCCGTCAAATCTTATCTTATGATCAAAAAAAAATAAAAAATTATCATCAAATAATTTAATATTATATATATTTGATATATTGATTAAAAAAATGTATATATTATTCGATATTGTGAAAAACACAACCATTATTTTGATAAACTTAAACTTTATTACGGAAAAAATATTTTTACAAAACACAGTAATTTATTTACCATAAAAAAGCAGTTCGATGCAAACAAGAAGATCTTAAATATCAACATATCTGGGCTTCTGAATACAAGAATACGAATAATACAAATGGTTATCGCGTACATACCGAGTTACGTACATAAAATAAGTTTCATATTTAAAATCAAGAATTCCATTGCAAGATAAATACTTAGTGAATACATCTTCAGATTTACTTATCTTATTTACGGATCTCATCTTCATTATTCTAACCAAACGTGAAGCGATCCACTCACATAAAGACATTTTATTTTCCAGAGTAAACGAATAACCCCTATTTGTTGAATTTCCGAGGATACGAGACTACGAGACAACCCATATCGAGTTTCCTTCAAAACAAGTTAAATCGTTGAATTCAGGACTTCCAATCAGGCATTCTTACAGTAGCAGAAAACATATCAAATTACATTTGAAGGTGAAACTACTATCCGTGCAACATGTAAACAGGACTTCCTGAAACCTATTGCTACAAGGCCTTCGCAGTTCAAGGCAGTTCGAACTGATGGTGAATCGATGTAATTTCATCACCTTTTATTGCTTCTCCGACTTTTTTCAATTTACCGGTCATTTTTTGTAAACGAAATCAAAATGATTAAAATACATAATACTATATTGCAGACATTTTTATCCGACATAGTGAAATTTTCACATCATTTATTTCATACTTTTTGCGTTACTATTTCCAGTTTTTAACTCTATTATTATGTTAATTACTTAATCATTTTTATTTATATTTTATTGTAATTAACTAGAATTTTTACTGTCATTAATTACCCGTAAAAAATCACCGTATGTTACTTGAATTGCCAAGGAAAAATATTGGTTGTATTTCAAATATAGAATAATGTCTGCTAAAATACATAACAGGTAGGTAAAGACCTTTTTTAAATTTGATTAATTTAATTAACATCAATTCCTAATTTGAAACATTCGCAATCGTACGTATGTGCATACGTACTCACAATGTAAATTGTTTATTTATTTTATTAATTATAGAGACTACCTTCATAGATGGAAGGTACCTACGTAAATATGTATTAACTACACTAAATACCTATTATACTATATTCGCTTTTATTAAATCAATTCGAATCGATATCATCCAATGGTGTTAAATATTCAAACAATAGTAATACCTAATAATCAAATCTTACTACTTCCTCAATAAATACAAAGAAAATGAATTTATCCGATTTAGTCCCAGTCACGCTAAAGGGCATTTTTTTCTTTGAAAAATTAATCCTGATGAAGCGCTATATTTCTTAAAATCTTATCCGCAGAGATTTTAATAAAAATGTAATATAATATATTTGAACATGAAGGTATTGAGACAGATTTTAACCTTATTTTGGTACATCGATCAATACTTATTTGCCATCCCTGCTCCAGGGGCACTCTGTTTCTTCACTCATAAGGGAAACTTTTTAAAACGTTGTCAAAGCTTGGCTTAAAAACAAAGGCATGCCTTGGGGAAGAGAACATGTCAAGTTAAGTGAATAGAATATAAAATAAACTTTGTTGGCGAAAAACACTACAGAAACTGATTTTTTATTCTGTTCTAATTTCCCTCACAAAAAAAACTACTGTGATATTTTTTTCAAACGTCATAATCCTTGTTTTTGGGAACCGCCTTGACTTACTAAGCAGTAAAGGATGAAATGGAAAAAATGTGTAACAATAACGAATGTGTTTTATTATAATATATTGTAGCAGTTGTCTGATAGATTGTCGTATCACTACGGACAGATTGCAATCGGGTGGTAATACTGTTTTTCTTCTACCTAAATTTCAATGGAAGATGCTCGAAAGAACTGGTTTAATATTGGTCTCCTTGGCACTACTGTACAATCAGGTGATACACCAAATACAAACACAGCATTTAAGCATGAGAACGGATAGTTTTTACGACTTTTCCTAATGCGTAACGGTTCTACGTGCAATGATTTTTCGACTTTTATATTTTCTCTCCCCTACAGCATAGGTCTCGTCAAGACCTTCATTCTTAACTACTTCCTTTCCTTAAAAAAAACCTATGCACAGCATCTTCAAATATGATGGAATCCCTGGGCGGAGTTCAATGTATTAAAAACGCTAAATAGAACAATACTGGAACATCAGAATAAATATTTGAATTCTTTTCCAATGATACGTCTCATGTATATTATTTCGTTAATGTTATGCGCACAAAGTAGTGTTTTATTGACATTAGATAAAAAGTTTTGCCAAATTTCTAAGTATTTGGATTTATGTCGTCACTGGAAGCGGCTTGCTATTAAACCAAACATGAATCACTACAAATTATTCGAATAAAAATTAACGACTCCGCCGCAAAGGTTTATATTCCTATTGAGGGTTGCTCAAGAGCCTTGAATAATTGCCGCAGGAAGCATTTAAGTTTTCTTAACACGGAACAAAAGATAAATATCCCAGTCCAATTCTATCCCATTTCTACCCATTCCCCTTCATTTCTTCCCATCCTTCCTCATTCCTCCACATCTCTCTCCGTCAGGAGAAAGGGTTAAAAACTTCCCGGGTAGACAACACGAAATAGGTTCAGCAAATTGGACTCTAGTCGACAGTTAATCATTTATTTACCACAAATGATCTGACTTTTAAGGCATAAAAAAAGACAATTAACAAACTTTTCTCATTTGTAAGCAAACGGCGTATGAGCTGGGTAAACTACTCTAGCTTTTACATAGCTGAGATGATTCACGGGGGCCATATAAAGCATTTTTTAATATTTAAAACCCTTAGTTCAAAAACCAAAAAAAAAAACTACACTTATGAAAATGTTCCTCGCAGCTTTTTGCACTATTTACCAGTATTGTGGTCTCATGAACCGTCGTGGTAATGGTTTTCTATTTGCATGACTTTTATCGACTGGGAGAAAATATCAGCTAAAAGCATTCTTTTGAGATTATTCATCTCATGAATTCCTGCGTCCAGGTTTTAACCAAGGCCTTTAGTTTTTCCATATGTTACGAATTCTCGGCAGCTGTCACCCATATACGTATATCCACGCATACTATTGATAAAAATAACCCAAATATTTCGTCAAGCTTAGTATTTGCCCAAACTGATTTAATAAATAATAATCTCAGGCATGTAATAATAAGTCCTACGTAACAACTTCTGATTGATGCAATAAAATTACCCACTTTAAATATTTGCACTGCTTTGGAGACTAGCGCCAATCCTCTTCTCAGTCTGGGTGCCGACACTTCAAACTATTTTTTTCTTGGCAAAAGTATTTTTATATTTTCATCAATACATATATTTTGACATCAAAATTCTACTTTGTTCCTTAATAATTATTACGCAGTAATATTTTGTATAAAAAAAAGAGCACAACTTTTTTTATAAAAAAAACATTTTTCATTATGGTAACATTTATTTGATGCCACGATAAATAATGTTGGTCTCAAGGGTTAAGACATTTTGCTGTGGTACTTTGTGGTCATCTTTTGATCATGCAGATTAGAAGTTTTTTTCAGCATTATTTTATACCTATACTTATACAATGGGCTACATTAAATACAAAAAGACTGAAATCATTTCAGAATCCATTGCTTCGACGATTCATCAAGTCCCTAGTTCGTCAGGGACAGCATCATTAACACGGGCTCTAAAAATTCCTCCACTCCGAAAACACATAATAGATTTAGTCAAAACCTTTTACTTCAAATCAGATTCAAACCCGAATCCTTCCATCTCCAACCTTGGCCGCTAGACTCCTATACGGACCTTCTTCATCTTTGTCGAAATTCCATCTTATTGCCTACTTAACCTTGATGAGTAGGCCTAAATAAAAGATTACCATAAGCACACAAACCACAGTTAACAAAATTTCACATTAAATACTTGAATATTAACATATATACAAAAAAGCGTAGCACAAGGCAGCCCGCTCACCGCTCACCGAGTAGAAAAGATTATATCTTCATGTATGCACCTCTAACCACAGTTGACACAGGAAGAGGGAGAAATATTCTCTAGCACTGTGTAAATTTTCTAAAACAAGATTTAAATAAAGGGTCCGCCAAATAACTTTTTTTTTTGAAAATGCTATAAAAAAAAAACTACTGAATATTTTCTCAAATTTCTTTTTTTATTTATAAGTACAATCCTTCCGGTTAATAATGGAAAATAATTTCATTCAAATGGCTGCCTCGGCTGGCCATGCAGTAGCCTACACGATCGGTCCAATTTTTAAGCACATTATCGATTGTGTGCAGCTGTATTTCACCAATGGCTTCACGAATATTGTCCTTTAAAGCGTCAATTGTCTCTGGCTTGTCGGCGTAACATTTATCTTTGAGGGCACCCCACAAATAATAGTCCAACGGTGTCAAATCGCAGCTCCGAGGTGGCCAAACGACATCAGCTCTGCGGCTGATAATGCGATCTTCAAAAACAGGGCGCAAAACATCGAGTGTAGCTTCGGCTGTGTGGCACGTAGCGCCGTCCTGTTGAAACCAAATGTTGCCAATATCCTCCTCTTCAATTTTTGTGAACAAAAATTCGTTCAACATGGCCCGATAACGATCGCCATTGACTGTAACGGCCACTCCTTGCTCATTTTCAAAGAAAAATGGCCCAATTATGCCTCTGGACCAAAATCCGCACCAAACAGTGACTCGTTTTGGGTGTACCGGCTTTTCAATGTATGCGTGCGGGTTTTCTGTGCCCCAAATACGACAATTTTGCTTGTTTACATACCCGCCAAGATCAAAATGAGCTTCATCCGAAAAGATGATTTTTTTGGCAAAATCGGCATCTTCTGTAAGTCGATCGCAGGCCCACTCAGCGAAGCGAAAACGCATTGGATGGTCAGTTGGCTTCAACTCCTGAACCAATTGGACTTTGTATGGCGTCATACCAAGGTCTTTATGCAAAATTCGTCTCAATGATGTCTCCGAAATGTTCAATTGTTGAGAACGACGGTGAATTGATGTTGATGGCGCTTCACGCACACTTTCTGCCACAGCATCGATATTCTCGGGTGTACGCACTGTTTTTGGCTTTTCACGCTTTGGTTTATCGATGAGGATGCCAGTTTCTTTCACTTTTTTCACAAGATAACGAACATACGGAGCTGACGGTGCTTCTCTTCTTCCAAAAACCGTACGCAATTTTCGCACACATTCTGCAACATTACCATGATTTTCAAAGTAATGTCGCAATATTTCCCAGCGTTGTTCAAGCGTATACACAACCATATTCGCTCAGCGGAAGGATAAAACTAATTATCTGTCAAATCAGACATGAGCTAAGTGTTACCATTCACGAAATAAGCACTAGTTGAAAAAAAAAAAGTTATTTGGCGGACCCATACTTACTTTTTTATACCTACTCTTAACGTAATAAATACGTCATCTTTCGTCATAATCACGTAATCTCTAGTAGAGTTATTTTTCATCGCGATCAATTAAAGGCACAAACGCAATAACACACATAATATTGAACGATATTCGTGCCCACACCTATGCAGTACTCCTCCTCCCCTAGTGTATAAATATCGCGTGATTTGTAATAAAGCCATTTTTTGTATAGAATCGGCCCCCGACAGCCATCAAATTTGTTGAATGAGACCGTTTTTATCGTGATTGATTGCCGCATTTCAAAGGGAAATCTGCTTACCTTCAGTTCTGCCTCACACAACGCTTACTTTCATGTGAGTTTTACAAAAGGCGCGTGTTGATCGAAGGCGCTTAAGCGTGTATTCATTTATTTATAAATATGATGGAGTCGTTTTTTTTTAAATTCGATTGATATTAATAAAAACACATGTTAACTGTTACCCTGGTCGTACCTTCGAGCGACCGGCCTCTACTTAGCAGCAATTAGGTGCATTCAATACAAGAGACACGCTAATCAATTACCATTTGGTATTCTTTATCGAAAGTTGAGAGAATATCGTAGCCGGAAAGGCAAAAGGGCTAATGCGCCATTTTGGGAAGTTTACACTATGACACTTAAAAGTTTTTTTTGTTAAAATAAAATTTGTTTCGATAAAATTCATGTCTTCAGTACCTGGTTAGATTTTGAAAAAAAAAGTTTACTCAGGTAATTCAATGCTCTCACTGAGTTACCTGAAACAACAAAAAGCTAAAAAAAGTCAAAAACTTGTGCCGCTTGAGTCGAGCCTTCTCCCTGGTAAACATGTTTTAGATGGCTGAAGGGCTACAAAAGTCTTCAGAATCAAACAAGAAACAGAGCATTCGATGCAGAAAAAAAACTAAACTAACTGAATATTAAACTCCTTTATTACCGAATTGTCGCTTTAGCCCCTTTGCCTTTCTAGAGACATATTTACATATAGTGATATATTTGCAGCACGCTGCAGAGCGGTACATACTCGATATGTATCGACCTGCCGATAGACCATCATTCAGAATCAAAACGTTGCTTGGAAAGGCAATAACTATGTTTAATGTCTAGATCTGAATAGCCAAGCACTTACCAACCTTCTTTTTCCCCGTCTCCTTTCCCTCCCACTCCCTTCAGTCTCACAACATATCCCAAGTGGGGATGTCGTAGTCCCCAAACATCTATATACAGTAGGAAGCAGATAGAACGCTTGTGTGATATTAATATAAAATATATATACACAAATCCCTACGTCCGACAGTGAATGCTTTGTGCCTGAAACAAAATCTTCATCCCAAGCCTGTTGTAATGGAAGTGGGTTTTCATTTATTTATTTAATCACATACATTTACATACTTTCTTACATCATGAATGGAAGAAAATTAAAATGACTGTGATGTTATTCATCGAATGGTCAGTAATTGCTAGATCAAATCGTAAGAGGCGACTAATACAAGAACCCAACCTAGTCCGGAGGAACAAGTGGTGGAAGAAGACGTCGCTCCTAATGACTCGAGGTTGAGATGTTCTAGGCTGCAGTCCACATACACATCTACATGCAGGATGGGGTGTCAGAAGTAGAAGATATCATGAATTATTCAACTATTATTTTGTACATTAGATAAATGTAGTAGAAACTAAACACAATATAACATTTGTTTATGTGTACTAATTTAAAAAAATGAGTGAAAGTGGCGGCAGACATATATCTTTTGAGATTCATCTCCAAAGATTTTTATTTGAAAATATTTGTGAACTTTTTTTAATCTACTTTATACATTACAATAAATTGCTTTCATACTTCCGAAAGAAATTATTGTCTCCACATTAAGGATGACTTATCGTCTATAAATTATACTACTTAATTCCCAGATTTTCAATCTTGAGCAACAATTTATGAAAGTTTTTCCAAAATTTTCCATGTGGTCTTAATATACATGAGAACTCATGGCTTATTCCATACCTTTTAACATAAGTACCCACCTAAAAAAAATATTAGGCGAAAGGAATAGCTACGTACGTTCCTATACGGTGTCTATTAATCTAAAACAACATACTTTAAAGTGCTACATTTGCCAAAAAATTATTTCGTTCAACGGGTATTTTCCATCCCTACTAGGAGGTCATTTTCCCGTTTTCCTTTATGGAAAATTGGTTTTCCTGTGAGGTTTTTTACGATCCTACAGACACCGCACGCAAGGGCACTCCTTCTGTTATTTTTATATGACATTGCCACCTAAAGCGATGCTCTCAGAAAAAAACGGTAAACATTTTATACCGCTTTTACTTACATCAACCAATCCCTCGCACATAGGGATTGCAACACCAAGCCACAAAATCGATAAACTTTATATGGGATTTCAATTTCTTTTATAGCGGCAATTCAGCCACTTCATGAAAGCATAAAAAACGGAAAACGTTTTCAATTTTCTTGCATGCTTCATTCGAAATCATAAGTACTTTGCACAGTTTTATACGCTTACCTCATTGAGTGATTAATTAACTTGTGTGTTATTCTACTAGTTGTGACCCGTGAAAATCACGGAATGTAACTTGACTTGCCAGGAAAAAATATTAGTTTGATTTTAAATATCGCATAATGTCTGCTAAAATACATTATAGATTGATACTTGATTAGGTAGATAGGTATTTGAAATAAATATTATTTAAATATTATATTTCAACTAACGTCAGTTTCAAATTTTAAAATTTAACACCTAACGTATTCGCAAAGGAAATTATAGTGTAATAAGTAAAGTGAATTTAATGAATTATGGGGTTATGAATTTGTTTGAGTGATGAAAGTGTTTCTCTGGTTTTCACCCATCAATGATGTTTCAAAAGATGGAGAGAGGTGAAATAATATGTATTTTTATTGTTTTTAACTTGCAAAATAATTGTACAATAAAAATATATTCATTCCTAAACCACATAAAGCACAACATAGGGTTTCAAGCACGCGAATTTTAAAAAGGTGAAAGTAAAGGAACAAACTTCAACGTTTAAAAAAAAAATCATGAATTGTAAGATGACTTTCTATGCGAAAATACTGTTTTAATGTCTTTAACTACGATGGTTTCGACATCGATTGTACACTGTGTCCATCCCTATTTCACGCCACTGTAATGAAAACGTCTCTATGGGATGAGAGAATCCAAAGAAAGATCTGGGTATTACTAACTCTTTTACTTCGCTTCGCTAAATTACAATAATTTATTAGTGTGGTTAAAAACGGACTAATTCGGGGGCATTTTTGTATGGGAATCAATTAAAATTAAAAGCAAAAAATATGTAATTTGTTTTCTTAAAAAATATATATATATTATTTATCATTCACAGCTTCCATGGCGTAATGGTCTAAGTTTTTTTCTTTGAGTTTTTTTTATGTAAATCCCGCACAAGAGTCCCAACCGTCTGGAGCCAGTCGGGCTATGGCATCCCCATATTTTGTGAGGCTAAAATGCACATGCGAAATTATAACTTTAGCAAGACTCTATCATTAGTACCCCCGGTACACTAAGGTTCCGCCAAAAACATTATACTAGTTTCTAAGCCATTATTGTTTACAAAATTGACGTGGAAAAGACAAAAATCATCACTTCATCCTCTCAGTACAGTCCGCTGGATGTACAACCTAATGGATTGTAATAACTAAGTCCTATCTACACCCCACCCCACCCCACCCCACTCCACCCATGGGGAGGGGAAGGAGAGCAAGCCTGGAAGTAGCCCCTCTCGTGCTTTTATTTTTTGTCACTTCACAGCCGCACGAGCGGGGTCACCCTCTGTCTATGTTTGTATGGATGTATGGTCATACGCATGTATGGTGTGGCTGTATTATGTATGGTGGTATAGTTGAAGGTTGTATGTTTGTATAGCGCACAGCATGTTACAAATGGGTTATGTTATGTTTTGCGGCAAATATGGGAGCATTTGTCAACCACTCAAAAGAGACGTTGCTGCTTTAAAAATGGTCCCATATATTATTATGTTTCACTCGTACTGTTTTAGAGATAAGGTTGTTGTAATTTTTTGCCGTTTATTATTTTTTAAATGTTAAACGGCCCAAGGCATGTATTTATTTTTTGAACCACGTGTAATTTGTTATCGTGCTAGATATAAAGAGTAAAGAAAACTAAATTTCAGTTAAACTTTTAATTTTAATGAAAATCAAATAATAACTTTGAATAGGACCACAGATTTTATTTTAATGTTCAATGGCCTAAGCATCATCAGGGTACAAAATTAAACCAAACAAAAAATACATAGTATATGGTTTTATATACTAGTACATACAGAGGGAAAACACAATAGAAAATAAGAGAATAGTAAGAAAACAAAAGAATTACATTTAATTTAGAACAAAGGAACAGAGAGAAAGAGACAGATAATATGAAATGAAAGAGGAAAAACGTCAACTGAGAAGGTGATAAAATAAAAATGTTTTTTTTTTTAGTTTATGTGAAATATGCTTAATATTGGACTACCAGACAAATTACACTGATTATTAAGAATATGACTTTTAATTTTAAGTGTTGGGACCAAATCTTTTTGTGGTGTCTACATAAATGAAAGCGAAATGAGATTTTTGAAAGAAGTGGCCAAAGGTAGAACTCCTGCTCCTTTTTGTAAAATGGGATTGAAATAAAAGATTGATAATCCGAGATGAGCTTAACATCGAACCTTCACTACTTTTTATATGGAAAAATCGCAACTCAGGTGGCTTAACCACGTACCAAGAATGCCAGAAGACCAAATCCCACTTAAAAAACTGTGAGCGATTCCAGAAGAAAGATGTCCAATGGGCCTCCACAGGTAACGTTGGGAGAAGCAACTCCAGAGGCTGTGCGAGGAGAGGCTGGTGGAGACCTACTGAGTGCAAAAATCCCCGCAATAACGCGGGACAGAGACGCCTGGAGGCGAGTCGGGAGGCTTTGTCGAGGTTACAGGTCTTCGACCCGAATAGCACAAGGAGATAAAGATGAGATGAGATGAAGTATATTTTATTTCAAAATTAATAAAATTCTTGTTTTAAATTTCTTCTCAGGTACACGCAGCAAATACGTTCAATTATTACCCGATTTTGCCCAAGCTTCAACCTTTATTTTCGATTGATCAAATAAAAAATATGGAACAAGCAATCCGGCGCCTTATCAAAATTTTTGAAAGAATAGATTCATAAATATTTCAATGTCCCATTGTTCATCATTAAAGTGACGTTGTGAGCTGAAAATGATTGTTTTGTCTTATAAATTTTGATCAGAAAAACCTATGAAAATTTTACGACGCTAAAGTTAACAGTCGGAGAGTTTTGAGTGGAATACACAAACGTGGTTGCTTCTTCTCCTAGATAATATGAATGACTGATGTACAAAAAAATAAATCATTTTGAAACTTTCAATCCAGAAGAAGGTAGCAAGTAACAATGTGATATATTATACAAGTTTGTGGTCATATAAAAGTTTGTTTTGTTCTGCGTCATTTTGTTTACGAAAGTAATAGAGAATAGAATAACATTAATAATATGATGAATGTGGAGCAGTGGGTGTTTTCTTATTTCCATAACAACTCAAATAGAGATTTTCCGATAGTGTTATATATTGAAAAAGTATTAAACCAAAATTTATGGTCAGCTATTATGAATATCCATTATTTATCCGAACATGGGCTCTCTTTTCACTCAAGTGATGAGAGAACCTTCACAATCCTCATCCACTAAGCAACATTATACAATCATTCCTTTTCAGTTCCATCATCAAGTCCCGGGAACGAACTACCCTCTGACCTACCTCATAACCCATTTTCTAGCCAATAGGATTTTTTTTCCACCAGCATAATAATTGTTAATTTTTGTCCTCTTCAATTTCTTTCTTTCTCTCCCCCATCCCTTCCTTACATGACATTTTTTATATAATTAAAAATATATACATAATATTTTTGGTTTACCGTAATTTGTTTTTTTTTTTTTTGTTATTAATTGTATAATGTCACATTACGCGAAAAATAATAGAATGTTGTTATTTATTGAAGAGTAAATAAAATAAATTTGAATAAAATATACATTTGTGTATCGTACATTATTAATTATATATTTTTGATATAAATATGATCCATTTCACTAACGAAGTATAATTTCGCGATGTTTAATGTTCTTGGATAACTACTATAATTTGAATAGTGTATTTTTTCAGCACATTAGAGGTCGCATTATAAAGTAATGAAAATATTAATATGTTCAAAATGAAATCAGTGTTCTTCAAAAGCCAGCAAGAGGAACAGAAATGGACATTTATATTAGCTTTATGAAATATGTTCAACTTTTTATACGAGTAAGCTTTATGGAAAATAAACAAAGAGAAACAAAGGTAGGATAATTCTTTCGGGATTTTGATTGAGTCCCAAACATCAAATGAATTATTTCTATTTTATCAAGCGAAATCATTTCTATTCTGGCAGAACGTAAATTTTAAACTTTTCTCTGTCATGTCCGTTTTTATCAAAACGAAATTTGTGCTTTGTAACTTTATATGGCTACCAAGAATTTTGTCTGCGCGTATGTGTTTTACTCTGCAAGCATTTAAATATTAAATTACTTAAATCTCAATAGACGTTTCATAAATTATGATCAGATATGGCGAATGTAATAAAATATCTTATTAAGTTATTCTCTAATGTTTTTTGCTTCGAAACGTCAGAAAAATAAGTACGAAGTATTATTATTATTATTCGTATTTATTTATTAGGGGTTGATAATTTTAATACTTCTAAAGTTTTTTTTTCTGTTACCAACTTTCCGAAGCTTGTTGAATTATGGTATTTCTAATTGATCAATACGAAATGCAAAAAAAAATTTAAAAACTATTAATGATTTTTTATTTATCCTACCATGTACCACCAAAAAACTGTATTTCTTTGAATTTAAATCCTTTCGTGATACTTTCATTCGCAAAAGAAAGTGTATTTAAAAAAATCTTTCTTGCATCTAACTGTTTAACTTTTGTTCCTACGAAGGGAGGATTCTTTTGAAAGTGGTCGGTGTAGAGGTAGAGAGGTAGGTGGTTTATGTATGTTTTATTTAACCTTATTATGGAACCCATACCCAGCAGTTTTTTGTTAACTGTAAATTAAAACATCGAAACTCTATGTATACGAAAAAAATCATCATTACCATAAAATTTCCTTATCAAACAGTAGATTTCTTACCTTTCTGCATAAAAATATTAAGAGTTAACACTCAAGAATGACGCTAAACGTTACTTTGCAGCATTCTAATACAAACGATACTAAAAATTATTTATCTGCAATTTTTCTATTGGTAGCTAGAAAAAGTCCGAGGTTTATAGTGAATACAATGTTTCAACTGTAACCCTTTAAATTCAATGAAAAACATGCTAAAATATCAGTAAAACGTGCAGTTTTAAAACCCAGGGAAGGCATTTTTGAACGTTTTGCCTAAAGTTATAGTATGAATTTCTTAGAGAATTTAAAGGGTTACAGTTAAAATATTGTATTCACTAGAAACATCAGACAAGTTTCTAAGAACCCGTAAAGAATTAACAAATAAATAATTGGTACTTTTCTTGTAATAGAAAGCCAAAAAGTGTGTATTTTTTAGTGCTGACTCTTGGTTATCTTGTATCAAAACAGATAGTTGAATTCCATAAAAACAACTACATTTTTGTACTAGGTATTCGAAAATAGTAAATATAAAAATGAAGTTAAGTAGATGCCTAATATTTGGTCTCCTTAACCCCCCCTAGCGCCAATACTGGTCTCCCACTGCAGCCACCCTATGATCACAATATGGGAGACGATAACTCCACCGCCAACAAATACACGCCAAATACCTGAGCACTTGAGAACCATGTGTCACTTAAAGGCTGAAGTCTGGAGCCGGGAGCCGAGAACCGAGAGCTATTTGGACATACAAAAGAGACTGCAGAACTATGATGAAAGAATGAAAACACAATATCTCATCGGAATTTCAATTCGTATTTTGACGGCCGGGTAAACTACCTCTCTGAAGGGATGCAGTTTATTAATTTGTTTTAAGTTTTATACCAGCAGAACTGAGTGGGTGGTGCAATACCCAATACTCCATAAATGACATGAGCTTTATTTTTTTCTTTAAGAATTATTATAATTATTGACAATAAAATATATTTGTTTTTTTTTTACTATTAATTTTAATTATGGCAAAAAAAAAACATTTATATTTCTTTTAAATATTGATATAAAATACAATAATATAATACGACCATAACAAAACGAATATAATACATAATTAATGAAAATGAAATAATAACATTGCATAAGAACAAAAAAAAATATGTGGCCTTATACAAAGTTACTATTTAATTTTCATAAATCATGTGAAACCACAAAGTGATTGCTTTCTACGAAAATATAATACATAATAATACAAATAACTGAAGTGGAGCGTGCTTCAATGTGGTCTCCGAATCATCTGCATCCATCGCTCGTTGAGAGAATAGCTGAGCCACTCAGATGCAGCCGCGACAATGACGTTGGTTGTTCCGTGTCCTGCCCCAGAAGCTGGCTGGTCGTTGGCAAAGTAAGGCGGGGAATGACTGGTTAGTAGCTGAGTAAACAAACGCGTCGGATTCCCACTCGGGCGTTGTGGGTTCAATTCCTCTGCTAGTTAAGTCCTCCATCATTACACATGGAAGTAGGGGCTTTTCAAATATTGTCAGGTTATTCGTAGCCCGGAAATGTTTGCTTTTCTTTTTAAAAAATAATGTATATGATTGCACCCTACAAAAACACTCCACCGATTGTCATTGGAGATTCCAACTATACTGTGGGGTTCCATCAGGGTTTCAGGTATTTCGTGATAAAACGGCATATCATGCAGAGGTATTTGATTCTGTGATTTTGGCAGATATCGCTTGATATTTGACGGAAGTATATATTTGAAAACACGGGCAGTCATTGAAAAGATATTGTTTTCAAAGACATGCTGACAGGTTATTGTGACATTAAGCTAAGCATTGACCGTGGAAGCGGGAACGTGCGCTATATAAGTATATTCACTTTTGTTCAATTAGTCAAAATTTAAATAAATTGTAATTACTGCAAAATAAAATCCAAACATCATTTAATTTCTTACTGTAAGCACTATTTTATCCAGTATTTATCCAGATCTACGCGAAAATAAGTAATTTAATTACTTTTATCTGATTTTTTAATGTAGTTCTAAATACATTCATCGAACACATCCTTTTTGGTTCTTGGGCCATTGCCTATAGTAACACGTTATATTATACTCCACTCTTCAAGTAACGGAGCTAGTCACTTTACCGCGCAGTTGACTTTAATCTCTCGAGCCAGAATAAATAAGGAGCAGAATGTAATAAAGAAGACGAGACTAAAAATACTAAAAAGCATACGGTTTCCAGTGACTGATGACGTCATTACCATCAAATGATATGGCAGGGAAAATATACGTCTGTCTGGAATTTTCCAGTTTGGAGTATTGACATGAAAATTCTTAAACTTATTTCAGAGAAAGACGCGCATGATTGACTACGGCCAATTTTCTGGCAATACTTTCAGTTATATTTGTTTTATATTAGATGTTATTATGAACAACTTCTTTGGATACATCGTCTAATAGAAAATAGCCTGTAAGAACTATTTAAAATACACACAAATCAAAATAATAAGTAGTATATATGTTAAAATATTATTCATTCAGTCAAAAATAAAATGAAATAATCAGACACTTTGTAAACTTTAATGTACGAGTAACTAATATAAAATAAATATAACTAAAACTAAATAAATCTTAAATAATTATTTTTGGAGGTAACCAATACTTGAAAGAAGGAAAAAAATAACACATGTCAACTCTTTCACCATAAATAATGGTATTTTTTAGCCAAGTGAAAAGTGGAGTTCGAGATCATAAGATATTGGGGGTGGGAAAGGGAATGGGTGTAGGAAAACTTACAGAAATCATTACTTACCTTACTGTTTATATTATGTTGTCTAATT
The DNA here is from genome assembly GCA_022651775.1 of Drusus annulatus. NCBI lineage: Eukaryota > Metazoa > Arthropoda > Insecta > Trichoptera > Limnephilidae > Drusus > Drusus annulatus. The sequence continues at coordinate 651,707 of JAGWCC010000027.1, forward strand.
GCTTCACTCAAATACTGTCATCAAAGGAGATAAGGTACTTTGAATTTAATAAATATGTTTTGATCGTGCACTAAGAATATGCGTCAAAGGACGATTTTTTTTTATCCACGATACGAACCTGTTTATTTGCAACAATGGATCGTTTTCTGTTTTATTAATAACATCATTTTTCGTGATTCCACGGTATGTTTTTGTTTTAGGGATAACGATAATGAAACAAAATGGGATTATTTCTTTATGAAAAGTATCCATAATAAATACCTTCAATGTATGTGTCTATATCTATCATATCTTTGTATCAGTATTTTATTTTTTTAAATTGTTATTTGATTTCATCGAAATTTCGTGTTCTTCTATTTTATCACATAAAAACTCAGTTGTAAAGATGACAACGACAAATTCATTTAAAACACGTACTCACACCTAAAAAAATACGCTTAATAAACGCTTATTACACGGTGTGAAGTGGGAACTAATTGGCATATTTAGAAAACGTGAGCATGGCTGTTGTCAAAAAACCCAAGCTGAGTCACATATCTACGCGTGACGACTCAGGTCTAAAGGAATTCGTTAATTTTAAATCTGGATCAATGAAACGTCCCACCTCATTCCATTACAGTATTACCATCTCTTTTAATCACTTGTATCTCCCGAATAATTAAAGTGATCCAAGTTTTAAGAAGGAAATTCACTCATGGCAAATTTTATTCAAATTTCGAATAAGACAAAAGCGTTAAGTTCGACAGATACCCGTATATTCGGTTGACTGGAGCAGGATCAAGGATCAGGAGCGGGATCGGGATCGATTTTTTACTAGGATTTACTATCCGGCTATACGAGTTAGACACTATTTTAATTTATTTTTTTCTATTCAGTGAACATTTTTTGAAAAATACGTTGTTTTGTTTTATTTTTGGACAGTTACATAGATATTCTAGAGCTCCATACAACAATTAAGAATCATACAGGGGTTAACTTGAATACAAAAAAAGTCACTACTGTTATTCCGCACGATGAACATTACTTTACGAACTAAAAATATGTATGTTTACTTAGAAATCCTAGACAGAAAACGCTGTGAAAATCTCATAACGCCCTTTTTTCATATTTTTTGCTCAAATATTTTTCGAAATCGCCTTCCTAATTTGCACAAAATTAAACGTTCATACTCAAGAACATGAATTATCAATAAGCTTAGTATAGGAAGTGTACTTTTACAAAATGATTATCCAAGCTTACAATATGAACAGCTGAAACAAAGCGAGAATCAATTGTCATTCACGTCCCGTAAAGTACAACTCGTAAAACAAGAATAATATTACGTGTCCTGAGCGAAATACGAAGACGCAAGCTTTTTAATATCTCCCAGCCATAAGCCGGCTGAAGGCTGTTGTATTGGTCTTTCTCCTTGTGTATTTATCCCGTGAACAAACTTCTAAGGAGTTTTTCCGATAAACGATAGGACGCTATTCTCTTAATCAAGTAAAACTTTACCCATTCGACGCATAAATCATGATTTGGAAACAGGGTTACCGAAACGGGGGACGCCGACCCGTAATTCTGTTTGCTTTGCCAGCGTTGGAAATACTCATAGATCAATATTCACTCTACAAAACATCATAACAATCTTTCTGAGCTTTGTTGGGATGTGTGATTATGTGAAAAATTTAAAGTTTACAACGGGGCTATTTTATAGTGGCATCATTAGTTATGTTCTTAATGGTTTAGACATTTACATAAATTAAAATAATTTATGAGTTGAGGTACGAGGAACGTGACCGTATTTTTTCTGAGCTAAAACATGACATTTGCTGGTGGAGATATGTAGATTTCAGCTCAGAACTATTTTATGCAATGTATCTATTCAGTGAATTGATTATAATGTTTTTTGCCCCAAAAGAGTTGCTTCGGGAAAGGTAAAAAAGTTAAAAAATAGTAATAAAATAATTGCTAAGTAGATTCACAAGAATTGCAGAAAAAAAACTGCGGTAGCTGTCTCAAAGACGCAAAAATTGCAAGAGTGTAGTCTCGTGATGATACTGTGACTCGTACTAGAGACAATGTTTTTTTATTATTTCTCTAAATGTTATGTTACGTTTGCTGGTTTTTTTAAAACGGGACATTTTGGCAGCGTCCGGAAGCTTTCCGTCGGGAGAGCGTCAAGTAACCACAACAACAGAGTGGCTGGAAACGGGGCGTGTAGACACGTTAGGTTTGAGTCATATTTTCTTCTAAAAGCAGAATATCATGAAACGAACATATCTTTCTACATAAATAAAACAGATACACTTTTTTTTTAGGTTTTTTACTTTTATTTAAACAATAATTATTATTATTTTAATTTTTAAAAAACAGTTTTTAGTTAAAAGCTCTGCGATGTAATTATTTTTACGCGTGACAGCTGTTTCGCCTTCTGAGGGCATTATCAAACTTACATCGCAGAGCTTTTAACTAAAAACTGTTTTTTTAAAATTAAAATAATAATAATTATTGTTTAAATAAAAGTAAAAAACCTAAAAATTAAAATGGAGTTTTACAAAATAAACTTTAAAACCATAAATAAAAAAACAGATAAACTTTGTTTATAACCACTTCTATTATTCAACATTATGTCGACCGGTTTCGGAAGCACCCTTCCATCATCAGGACAATATTAAAATTAATCTAAAATACAAAATACTGAGATATATATTTGAGAGTTGGAATGAGAAAGAGAAGGGGTTATTGAGGAGATTATGGGAATAACAGAGCAGGTTACTGGAAATCTAATATCAATATCTGAAAAAAAATCTTTTTCCGTCTGAAATTTTCGGGTGACGCAAATATTTTCAGCCTGCAACGCCATTTTTATAATGAGATATGAAGCTGTGAAACATATACTCGTATTTAGCTAACGAAAAAAGGACAAGATGTCATGTTTGTCATTTCGTCACTCACAACGCAAACAGGCGAACATCGTATTTAGAACCTTTTCAGGAGAGCCAGTAAACAGTTTATTTTTTCTCTCCTAGAAGTTGCTAAATATGAGATACGACTGCTTGCATTGTGAGATTGTTAAAACTCTGGGAAGCCGAGTAGTCACAACAAGTAAATAATGCAGTATTTACACAATTTTCAAAATACATATTTATTTATTTTATTCCCAAGTTCAACGCCAGAAACTAGTAATTCCACCTTTTTATATATTGACTTCGTACTGCTACGAATATCGAGGCCTCAATATTTCCTAAGTAAAGTAAACAAACGGTTATGTACCGGTAGCCCTGAGTGGGAAAGACGAAATGAGTTTTTTGTGTGAACGTTTCACATGTGTGGCGGGAACTTTCTTAGTGGTTTAATGCCAGCACTTTCTCATCCAGAAGGCTTAACGATGTTTCAATATTTTTCATTGCGAAACTATCATACTTTGGAGGAAAATCGCTTTTTGCTCTTGGCATTTACTACTTTGCGATACGAAATGTGAAAATGGTATCTACTCCATAAACATGCCACTATTTTCTTCAACGGAAATATGTCTTATCTATTTTTAATAGAATATAAGATTTATTACATTTAGTATTCACTTTTTGTGGTTTGGAGCAGTCGCCCAGTCAGCAAGTCTCAGCGTTCGATTCCTGATCCCACCAATAAAATGTCACTTTATTATAGCTTTGAGATTTACAATTTCAGATATTTTCACAACTTAATATTTTGTGTTGAAGAGGGAAAAGTCGGTAGCCCACCGAGAGTATCTTTCACCTGTCCGACCGCTAGTTAATCGTTACCCACCACCCAACCAGTCTAACGACCACCTTGAAATATATTATTAATGATTGTGATTTGAATGTTATTATTATTTTAATATTAAATAGGTAACATTTTGTACTGCTTCTGGCTCTGTTTTAGAGCCAAAATGGCACAAGGGATGGCAATTGTGATAATTTTTTTTAAATATTATTCAGTAAATCAGTAACATTCTGATACGTTGTACTCATATGCATATTTTTTTATATTAACAACTAAGAAGAATGATAAATATTCACTTGTCTATAAAGTAAAATGTCGTATATTTGCTTTAAAAATAAAGTATCGGTAGACAAATTTAAAAACCGTACACCTTTTTAATAATATTATTTCCAAAAGTTTCAAAAAGAGTCGACGAATCAAAGCGGCTGCGCCATAAATCTGTTGGATTTTACTACAGCCAATCACTTGTGGTTTATCACTAAAGCTGAGCTGGGCAGCCAAGTTTCCCGGAGCCAGGGCCAAACTAGTCGTTAAGAAACTTGACTATATTTATTAAACCTTAATTTCCGTTACATATTTATTAATAATTTTTCAAAGCCCATATAAGGTTTAACCCTATCAATTTAAATTACTTTCGTGGTAGAGGTAACATATCCTTTTCTCTGTTCCAGCTTAAAACCCAACAAATATCAATTAAATTAATATCATTATTATTAATTCAATATGAAGTGGGAAAAGGCCCTTCAATTTAAATACATTATTCAGAATAGAAGTATAGTTTTATCTATTGTGTTTGGCCAAATATGCATTGATCTTAATCTCTATATTTTATGCCCTACAACCCTCAATATTTTGACTGCCAGAGTCAAACGGATAAGTTTTTAATTAAAATTTAACCAGCTCAAGAAAGGGTTTAACCATATATACTTTGCAATATTCGTCTTGTATCAGGTACGTCTTACAAAATCATGTAAATTATATTAAACATTACTTACCACATTATTTTTCCTCTTATAAAAATGTTCGTGAAATAAATAAAAAGTTCTGAAATTACATATTTCAAAATGAAGTACAATGGGGTAAATCCGTACCTTCCTTCACCTTCGTGAATTCAAGCCGTTTTAGGCAGGTACCGCAGTGAGGTTGTTTGTTATAAAAGCGAACCGGGACACGAATCGCACCTTGTTCAACGGAAGGGGCCGTGCGCGCTAAGCAGCTGCTCAGGGCCTCTTGACGTCTCTATCTCCCTCGGCCAGCCGTGGTCACCGTACCCGTGCGTTCCCGAGCTTCCCCGTATACGTGCGTTCCCCAGTTTTTCACAATTTATCCCCAGTATTAGGGCCGTGTTGCGGTAAACGTAGATTTATACACTCGACAGGCGGAGGACGCGGGCATCACTTACCATTAATTGTTGTAGACCGTGAAGTTACGGCGGGGAGTTCAGATGGCGCCTACGTTCCACTAATAAATAACAGACACATAAATGTATCGATATCTCGCTCCTCTATCCCATTAACGGCGTTGTCTAACTGATGTATTTCATTAAAAGTGTACTTAAATATTTGTTTACATGAACGTTATTTCTTCACGCTCTGATAATGAAAGGAGACAAACAGTTTATTTTTTCTTTTTTGTGTTCGCTTCAGATTTCCTTAAAGGTTTATTTATGTTTTAAAATGATCAAAAAACTGTACCCAGATTTTTAACATAGTTTAATTTGGAATGCGCTAGCTTACTTAATCGTATGCGTTAATTTTCAGAGCAAAGTAAATTTGTGTATCAAAGCATCGAGTACTCCTATTTAATCTTATTTAAACATCATTAAAAGCACACTTACCAAACTAATTTCATTACATCGCCGATATGTATCACAAACTCAACATTAACAGTGGAATGGCATGAATATATTTCATGCAATATAGATAATATTGTAGGCTAGAGGTAATAAAAAAAAAAAAAACACTAGCAGTGTGATCAATTTTTTTTATGCGTACTAAATAAAGTTCACAGTATCAATTTCGACAGTGTAACACATGAAGTGTGACAAAGTACTTGCAAATAAGTATATTAATCTCCAATTGACTAATCTGCTACCTATCATCTCTAAGTCTGAGCTGCACTAGGCAGCTGACTAGTTTTCTTGAATTTACAGTATTGTTCGGCTGTCCAAATTTAAAACAAAGTAAGAGACAAAGGGAAAAAAATTCAGGAAACCCAAAATAAGGTTTTCATATATTTTTTTATACTGCAGCACTTACTAATGTTGAAATTAAAACCATATTAAAGTTGATTGTCTTCTTTGGTCGACTACGATCTTCATTTTGTGGTTTTTATCAAATACAAATTAGAAATTAGAATATAGAAAGCGAAAGAAAAATATTTTTAGGTTAAGGTATAGATTTTTGCATTTCAATTAGATGAACTTAGCCGCTAGTAAAGAGGGCCGTTAAGAAAAAGGCTTCTTAAAAGCCAACATCTGGCATAAAAATACTCACATAACCTATATCAAATCCATAGAACAGTACCTACTTCTGGTTCATAAGTTGTAGGTGTTTTCATATTAAAACATGGGAGTTACTGGGCTTTGAAAATTTATAAAATTATACTTTTTACAAATTAAGATGTCTCTTCCACGATTTATTTTCTGAATGCTTGAATTTTCTTAGAGGATAGGACAGGAAACATTGATTTTGATCAAGCAAGCACAAAAAAAACTTTTCTGAAAAATGTCCCATTATCGGTTTTAAATTTGAACACCCCTAGTGGTAATAACATTTATCTCCGTTACATTTGTACTATGACAAAGAACCACCGAAAAAGTAAACACTTCTTCAATTGACCTCATCGATTTCGGAAGAACGTTGTTTGGGGTTGTATAGCGTGATACTGACAATATGAGACTTTAAAAAAATCGCCTTGGACCTTAACGGCCGATTAGGCCACGAATAAATAGAAAAAAGGGAAAATAGAAAAGTGTTTTCCACAGCAGAATAAATATAGCAACATTAACAAAATTTATAACTATTTGTCACTATATTGAACTATTTATATACATTTAAAGGTTTACAAAATGAAATAAAACTGAATGAGTTCAATTGTTAGTTTCATGGTTACACGTAAAGATCGCGTGTGTACAAATCTCACTTACATGTCAAGAGTTTACTAGGAACTAGTGGAATTATATTACATTTAAAAAATATATTTATTTGTAAAGGTTGCTAATTATTGTTATAACTGGCACTGATAATGTGTTGTTCATCCAGTGATTACCTTTTAAGTAGGACTGAATTACAAGAGAAATAGGTACCTACCTGAATTTAAAAGGGTATAGAGATCGATATACTTATGTAATGCAATCGAGAGCGCCGCTAGTGTGGATACAAAAAATCAATGAATTTAAAAAATATTTCGCTCGGTGGTTCGCCTTTTGACCGCCTGCATAGAAAAATATGCGACAGTTGAATTTAAATTCGAAGATGTGAGTATTGTGGCTTTTTAAATGTCAATTGTAACATTTTTTATCGGGAGGCGGGAGCTATATAAATGTGTCGGACGCCTTCAAATGCTAAAATAGTGACCTTATAATTAAATTAAACAATAACTCTACAGTCTATAAATATCTTTAAATAACTTGAGGGTGGTAAACTTTTTGGGATCTGTTCATCTACATAAAAATACGACACAATCGATATGTTTGTAGCCTAAAATGTATTTTACTTTTTCCAAAAAATAACATTTCTTGTTTGAAGTATTTTAGCCTTTTTTCAGTTAGGTGGGGTTAACCCCAAGTTAAAAAAAATCTTAATTAAAAAAAATAAAGTTTTTTTTTCAGTTACATCTATAATGTCGTTTATGCCAATCTTAGCACTCAGCTCACTGAAAAGTCACGAGTCAACACTGCTTTCATCTTCAATTTTCTAACGATGAAGAATCGTAAATAGTTTCAGTTCGAATAGATAATTATCTAGGCAGGTAAAGTATCTCTCATCTATAGTAGTAAAGACTCTAATAACACCTACATAGTATTATGTTTATAGGTTCGTGCTTCTCTAATCCCCTGTCTAATGGCTTAGCATCTTAGATCTATTTTCTGTGAAAGCCTCTTTTAATCTCATCTTTCTAATACGGTTCAAGATTACCGTTGTAACGTGTGGTAAATGCCTTCGAAGATAATCTATGTTTTACATTACTCAGTTTTAGCTTGTAGATTTGAGAAAAGTCGTTTATTTTTTTAGTTTCAAATTCGTCAATTTGACGGAATTTTTATATTTTATAAATAATATTTTATGAAATATTATTATCAAAAACTGTATATTACTGTTTCAACTATTTATTTTACCTGCATTTTCAGATACGTACATTTACATATCGATGCTGGAAAGGCAAAACGGCCTAAGCGACACTTTGGACAAAAATGAGTTGGATATACAGTTTTAATCAAGTTTTTTTTTTCACTCTCGTTCGATTCTGAAGACTTTTGTGGCGCTTCAGCCATCCAAAATATATGTACCATTTGGGAGAAGGCTTGACTAAATCGATAGAAGTTTGGGACTTTTTAAGCTTTTTGTTGCTCAGGTAACTCAATGGTCACATTGTGTTGTGTATGTATTTTTTAAACTTTTGTACGTTTAAAATATACATATCTGAAGTTGTCAATTGAAGGGTAAGCCGATCCGGTCTAAAACAAATATCCGTAGCCATATTTTTTTATGATTTTATCAAATACCAGCTTTTTAGGTAAGTTGTTGGGAAAATTTTATTAATTATTTAATATTGAAACCATAGGTTCTTTCTAAGAATCTTTTTTACCATAATGAATATCTCTCCATGGTGAATAAGCTCCGTCCTTTAAAGTTACGATGTAAAACTGTAAAATCCAAGCTAACATAACCAACATTAAAATAGATTCTGGGAAAGTATAATAAGAAATCAAATAACTAAAATCGTAACGCTGAGACGTAGCTTCCGTAGTACGTTGTGTGTTGACTCCCAGGGAGGCCTGTAAAATAACTCGATGATGTGTATTAGAGGCAAACGTTCACTGCACCAATCCGCATTCCGAGACCAGAAGTCTTTGCAAGCGCGCTCCGGAGTCAATCGAATAAACTGTCCGATTAATATCGCCAACTTTACCCTTTGATCCCGCCGAATGCATCCACAAAAAGCGCCAAAAGCGGGTGATAAATGTTTGAATTTGGAAAATGGAACATTCGCTGCTGCTGCAAGGCTCACGCAATCAGCTTCAACTCCTCCCCCTCCTCCCATCCACCCACCCGTCACTCCCACTTCTCCTCAACAACCTCCCATACTTCCCTTTCCTTCCCTACCCTTTGCTCAACCCTTCGCCCGCTAGTTATTTCCTTCCCCTGTAAAAGGGGTTACAAACTCGTTGCACCCGAGCATTGCCTATTTTAATTTTTGCGAACTTGTTTTGTCAATTGGCATACAGAGTACCGGACCAATAAGGTCACCTACTCTTTTAAAATGGTGAATTATTATATATTGTATAAATTTGTTTTATTATATGAAAACATTGTAAGCTTATTTGCGGGGATGGCTGTAGAAGGCTCATCCTTTTGAAGGATTTGTTTGTATTATTTCTAATTTTGTAACTGTTAATTCATGGTGGAATTCCATTTTAATGATTAAATAAAAACAAATTTATAACTTTATTCCACTTTTTTTATTTTTGACTGGACCGGTTTCAGCCTATAACGGCCATCTAGTACAGGTTGTTCTTATTCTATGGTTTATATACTATTTATAAGCCATATAATAAATAAATAGTATATAAGCCATAGAATAAGAACAACCTGTACTAGTCTGAAGATGGCCATTGTAGGCTGAAACCGGTCCAGTCAAAAAATAAAAAAATAAAAAAAATAAAAGTGCAATAAAGTTATAAATTTGTTTTTATTTAATCATTGATTTGTTTGTATTTTACATTTAATTTGAACACCTTAGTCATACCGGACAACACTGTTTTTGGACGCGTTTCTATGGGTGTGGATACCCGCATAGAAAGATTCCGCCAGACTTAATTTATTTTTTTAAGAGGAATACTCTAATATCGATGTAATTGGGAAACTCTCATCCATTTTGAGGCTTCAGGGGCTAACCGGATGTGACCTTTTAAATTTAGACTCCCTATCGGTATTTACTTACTCTACACTTTCAGCGAAACTATTATATGGTACTATGTACCCGGAGAAGCCTGAGCGCAAGAGCGTTCTCGCGTTGGCCTCGCCCTGCCGTTTCTCGCATCGCTTTGTTGGCGCTCGGTCCCGTGTCGGTTTATTGTGTACATATCAAAAGATGCCAGGCAAAAAGGGTAAAGGTGTGCACAAGGTACCAGTAATGGGCAAACACAGTCACTTGACAACGAACATAAATACAAGTGAAAACTGCGCGATGCGAGCGTGAAGTGACATTACTCGGTCTCTTTTGCATCGGGTTCGCTGAGTGCACACAGCTGACATTAAAACAAGTCATTACAATTCTCAACTGACCAAAGCTGACAAATTATTGTTATTTGTTTAATAACGTTTACGCCTGTTCTTTAAAACATACTTCAGAAGAGAAAAAGTCAGTTTCCTTCTTCTTCTAGTAGCGCAATTGTACAGCGTAAATAAACATTTCCCATAAATTGTATATGCGATTTCACACCTAGGACTCAATACAAAAAAAAATTGATCACAGTTTCTTAGAAAGATTAGTTTTCTCAAATTTGGGATAAGTTGAGAACTTTTGTGATGATGTTTTCTTTGCAAATTCCTGTTTAAATGCATACATTTATTGGAAAGATTAAAATTAAGAGATTTCTAAAAATCATTCAAGTGTTCGCATTTTAAAGAGGTTGGTGACCTCTTCAGTATAGTTTCCCACCCCTGGGTAGGCGCCGCGGAGTCGCGCCAGTTGGGATAAAGCTTCATCCAAATACTTCAAGCAACGACTAATTTTACTACTCCCAAGCAAGAAGGTTTCTACTATCCAGAATGATGTCAATAAGTTTTGTGTGGCTTGCTTCTCCCCTTTCGGCGAAGTGGCTAGTAAGTGGCCAGTAACTGGGTGGAAAGAGATCCAGGTTGAGACTCAGAATCAACCTCTTGTACCTATTTGGTGTTTCAAGCCTTCTGTAGAGATCATTATAATGCTTGAGTTTGGCCGTGATTGTGACGTCATCACGTTGTGCTTTTAACGTCATACAAAATGTATTTTGCACCGCAAACGCCTTGGCAGCTTATACGAAATTAAACATATTCAGAAAATGATGTAATTTACATAAAGCTCGCGGATTATAAGGATGATTCCCACAATTCACATTCGGGTATATAATTTAATTCGCTTAAAACAAAAAATATATAAATATAACATAAAAGCCTTTGACTTTGTGATTTATGTCTTTGTATCTGTTTCGTAGGAAACAAAAACGTTGCCATAAAAATTTAGTATCACAATATTAGATGTGTTTCAATAAATAAATAATTCGCAAGATGATATTTATTTTTAAAGGTCTACCAATATTTTGTGTCAGCAATTTCGTACTGTATTACGTTTTTCTAGCTTGACTGATTTGATATATTTTTTGCAACATTTTTTTCGTACAAAAACTTGATTCGATGTATTAGGCAAGAGTTTCTCGATCTTTTTCTTGAAACGTTTTTTTAAACAAGAAAAAGGAGCAAAAGAATTCTTAGCCAACAATATTACAGCTACTGTACATAAGCATTTTTCATTTTATATGAATTTAAACATTTATACTTTTTTTAATTAATGTGTATTTAATATTATTTGTTAAGCAAGTAATTATAATGATAATAAAGTTTTATTCCGGAAGGTATGCAGGAGTAGTGCAATGCAATACCTTCCATAATTGATATCAATACATAGTAATTATAATGTTAACAAATAAAAATTAACAGAAAAAAAAATAAAATAAAATAAAATAAGTAAAAAATATTAAAGGAGGATATTAGGCCTCATTACTGCAAAATGCCATCAAGAGGAAGTCCATCCTGGCAGCGTTAAGATTGATGGGGCCAATAATTTACTCCAATGCGCTTTTATGCTTGAATTCGGGATCTGACGGGATTCCATAATAAGGTCATTTCTGGAGTTGTTAATCCTTTCCCGCATTCCTGCTACCCTGGTTCTCATAAGGGCTGCAAATCCTGGAACTCGCCCCTCGGTGAACATACCGGAAGCACTGCAGTGCCTGGGAAGACTGAACATCATGCGGTAGGCGTTGTTGTACTGGACCCGAAGCCTATCCATGCTAAGCAAGTAATTTCCTAGAGTTTGATATTCCTGGCGTGGGATGCTACCTTAACCAAAAGCCATCGACCCGATTGGTTGGTCACTATTTTAAACTATTAAGTTAAATCCTTTAAAGCTTTTCTTGTTATCAAACCTTCATAATATTTAGAAACTTACAAAATTCGAGGACCGAATAATTAAGGCATCTTCAGTTTAATGAAATGGTATAGGGCCTTAGCAAAATTTAATATACCTTGGTGTGCTCCCAAAATAGCGAAACCATTAAAATCTGAAGCGAAACATAAAATGCATTCTCTCTTGAAAACCAGATTTTGAATGTTTTGTTTAATTTCAAATATTTCGTACACTCTGTTTAATTTGGCAACAGTGAAACACTTTTTTAAATGCTCTTATATGTTCTTAGGTAGGGAAACTCCCCATGTTAATGACATCAACAATAATTACAATTTATCAGAAAAACCTAATGGGGACATTGGTAGTTAAAAATAAAAATAATAATAACATTAAACATGATATAAATAGTCCGTCTGTATGTGGCTTCTCCACAGTTTGATAATGCCCTCAGAAGGCGAAACAGCTGTCACGCGTAAAAATAATTACATCGCAGAGCTTTTAACTAAAAACTGTTTTTTTTAAAATTTAAATTAATAATAATTATTGTTTAAATAAAAGTAAAAAACCTAAAAATTAAAATGGAGTTCTACAAAATAAACTTTAAAACCATAAATAGACAGATGATGTTCTTAAAAATTATTAACAGTATAACGTTATTGAAAATCTAAGCGTAATATGACTACTAACTAACTAACCATCGCGCCGTTTCTCTGCAAAGGTAGGCAGAGAGGACGGACCGCCATACAACTTTGCCTTGGCACACACCCCTTGCTTCAATCACATTCATACATTGTCTCATACATGCTCTTCTGTTATTCCGACTCTTCGCATGTCCCGACTCAAGTATTTGATTCAGTTGATCGTGCCATGTCTTCCTCGAGCGTCTCTGACTTCTTCTTCCATTAACTTTGGTGTCATATATTTTTTTCTCACTCCTTTCTTCGTTCAATCGCTCTACATACCCAAAACATCTAAGCGTTTCTTACTTTGACTATCAACATGAAATATACTCAAAATGTAAGATGAAAGCGGTACAAAAATCCAAATATTATTTTTTTTTATCTTATAACAAGAATCCTAATTACCCGGAACTAGTAGGGTTAAGACATCTCCAATTTCTGGATTTTTTTAGAGACTACCTCAAGTGGGGAAATGAAGGAGATGTAAAAGAGATAGATTTGCGAATATCTGGCATTTCAGGGCCCCTAACACAAGCACAGCGATAAAAAAGAAAAAACCAAATCGGTTATTTGTCAACATTACCGAGGCGACTGCAGATCACCAACGAACAAACAACAGTTCAGGTCGACTTAATCTGCTTAGTTCTGGTGATTCAACACGGCTTAAGCCGTGTTAAGCAAGATTTATGTTCTTATTGGCGATCCTCACCGGGACGAAACTGAGTTTATATCCCGCGCCGAAATTATTCTGCCGTAAAAACGTTGCCGCGTTATTCACATAGCGTGCCATTTATCGACAGTGAAAAAAACAAAACCTGTTCTAAAAATGCAAACAAGTGGACAGACAATAAAATGAGAAACCGTGAAAACGGGCGTCGTTTTACCATGAGCTTATCCGCTCGGCGAGGCTACTAGACATATTTTACAGAGCCCGTTGTATTACGAGCATAAGGGCTGTTTGTTCAATTCCGGAGAAGGAACAGAGCAAGATCAGCGTTATTCCTCCGATCTCCGTAAAGATATTGCATTAATTAGTGTCGCAGCATTGTTCCGCTTCACTTATCAGGATTGGGGTCGCAGAGAAGGGATAAAACTGCGGGCAACACACTTTTTATTGCGCGCTTTCTTCGCGGTTTTATTTTATTTAAGGCGGTTCCGGCGGCGGGCGGGGCTCTGCATCAATGCCCGGATATGGCTCGGCGGGGAATAAAGGAACTCATTAGCGCAGATTCGAGATATCACAAGCTTTCACCAGATAATTTCAGCTTTTTCCCAACGTTTTTTTTAATGAAAATTAAGATATTCTTGTTAAAAGTAACTTTAAGGCAAACATACTTTATCCACTGTACCTTCTTCCTTCGTGACCCATCATTTTTTATGCAATTATAACAAATATGTTTTACACATGCAGTTCAAAACATATAGGGCTAGAGAAGAATCTCATTCTCAAAATTGTATATCTGATTAAAAATATATTTATCAAATTAGAATGAACTTTAAAGCTCTTATGATTTATTTATTTTTATATTAACAATTAAAATAATAATATCAAAAACCCAGACGTAAATAAGAAACAGAAAGAAAAAAATAACGGTCGCGACCGAGACTCGAACTAGGAACCTTTACTTTATCCGGGAGTAAAGCTTAGACAGCATCTAAGTATATAATATGTGCTCGGATGGGTTTTTTAATACCATACAAAGATGGCAGTCAAATAGAAAAAAAATGAAATAAATGAAATTAATAATTTTCAAACGAAGAATAAGTACTATTAAGAATGCCGGTTTCTTCTAAGGTCTCCGCGGCTAAATTGGCAGAAGCGTTACTCCCGAATAGAGCAGAGGTTCCGAGTTCGAGTCTCGGTCGCGACCGTTATATTTTTCTATTTCATATTTACGTTAAAGATTACTGATTTTATTTCAGTTTTTAATAATAAAAATACCTTTACCAGAATAAACGAAAAAAAAATTTTTTACGTGAAGAAATTAATTAAAATAAAAACGAAAATATAGCTCAAATTCACGAAAAATATCCTAAAATGTTTTTTTTTTAATTATTTGATAACGGTGGAAGGTATAGTCATTTGTCTGATTTGTTTTCGTAATCTTTTAATAAGTCAAAATGATTAGTCATTAGATAGATAGATACTATGAGCCTCTTTTGAACATATTTATGAATTTAATTCATCGGAACCTAGCATGCTTTTGTCATTTTTTTATAAAACCGTATTTTTTATGTAGAATTATTTCTTACGTTAGAATGAAATAATTGAATCAAGGTTTAGGTATTGAAATAACGTCCATATTGAACTAAGGTGTTTTGAAAGCTACATATAGAAATCATTCACATCAGATCGAAACACAAACCTCATAAATTTTCAACATCACTTGCTACGTAGAATAAGACGATTTTGGTTTATTTGTATTCTAAGTATTTTTAAGTGTCGTTGGGTGATTTTTCACAAAAAACTGTTCTAAATTAGCTGAGATAATTTTTTCCATTATTATTATTAGATTTTGTTTGAAAAGGATCATTTAAAAATGATCAGAAGTGTTCTCCGTGGTCCGAGTGCTTCCGCGTGCCCAATGATCCTAGACCCGCCCCCTAATAAATCATCCCTCTTGGACCCCCTCCTTCACCCTCACCAGCTCCCTCCTTCTACATATACCTCCCCTTTTAACAAACCACCACATCCTTTTCGTGAAAAACCATCAGGCTCTTTTATCCTTTTGTAGGAAGTTCACAATGATGGGACCGAGAGGCGATTTTCTCTATAAATTAGCCTTTATGAGGAAATCGTGGTCATGCATGACGAGTGTGTATTACTATGTATCAATAAAATTGTGTACCCATTTGCCACAGTAGCATTTCTTGAGTTTTTTTCAGATTTTTCAAAACGAAAATATTTTTAAAACAGATTCAAACGTTATGTACAGAACAAAAACAAGAAACACTTAAGTTTATCTTTAAGAAATGAGTAAACAATATCCGAATTAATAACAAATTATAAAATTTGTAATATTCCAACCACAAAATTGTGAACTGGAAAACAGAAAAAAAACTCACGACGTTGTACTATTGTATCGAGACATCAATTTTTAAACATAGCATCTACTTTCTTGTTAAGAAGTAAATCACATAAAGATATACTTTGAATTATACATTAGAACTTAGACCTTTTTACCTTTTCGAACGACGTTTGTTAGTCGATATAATGGACATGACTTTGACTTTATTTTAATGACATTAAGAAAACCAGGTCACAAATGACCCATGTCTTATTCATATAGTGAAAAATAAAATAATTAATTTAGTGACATAATGCGGCGTCAGAGAGTTATACGGATTTGAATGAACCGATGAACA
This sequence comes from Drusus annulatus, assembly GCA_022651775.1. Taxonomy (NCBI): domain Eukaryota; kingdom Metazoa; phylum Arthropoda; class Insecta; order Trichoptera; family Limnephilidae; genus Drusus; species Drusus annulatus. Next base: position 667,870 of record JAGWCC010000027.1, read on the forward strand.
TACGCGAGTGTAGAGGTCATTATTATCTCTAAACAAGTCTGTAGAGACAAGGCAAGATATCACATTTGTATATTATTACAAACATACAGACAATAGTTTATTTAATTGATACTTACCTCTTCTATCAGGTTTGTCTATTGGCCAACGGATTTTAACGGAATGCGGTCATTCAAAGATCTAATAACATATAGAGCGAAAAAGTAAGTTAAACAGAACGAATAAGCGACGGGAACAATTGATACTCCGTAAAAAAAATTGCCAAACTGATTAATAATAAAATTAAATAACAAATTAAAATTCAGTGCATTTGACGTCCTTCGAAAATCGGGAAGAGCAAATAGAAAAACGATAAAGTTTTTTGCCATTCTTAATATAACAAAAAATAATCAGCACTTCTTTCCGGGTCGGAAGTACTGCCATTACGGTCAATAGAAATATTTTACTCTATGTTTCGTGACTAGAAATTATAAAGCCAGTAATTTCACGTTTTCATTTCAATGTCTTCCGTTTTTCCCGTTCTTTATCGCCTTCCATTTCCTTACGCCTCTCAACATTCCTCAGTTGGGGTGCAATGGTCTGTGTAGTCCCATGCGTTGAGATTATTGTGTAATCTTCATAAAATCTACAAATTACATTCCAACATTATAATACGTTCGCTTCTAAAATCAAAATCTAGGTAATTCCGTATTTATGTTTATTATATTCGGTTTACTATTGGTCCACGCATTGAGAATAGTGCCGCAGTGTGGCTCATGAATTGAAAAGGCATTCCATACATAAGTTCACAAATGGATAGGCCGGTTGCCAATAATAATATAAGCCAACGTGCATAATATACGCCGGGCTCGCTATTTGCTAGCAATGCCGATGTTCGCTGGGGTTGGCTTAACCCTATGCTGAAATATAGCAAATTGATTCCAGATTTTGAGCAATACAAAGATGTTTATTTGAAATCCGGTGCTCTTTTATCATTCCGGAATAAGCGTGCTTTTTCGTTTTCACTAATATTACTTTTTTTACTCCTTCATTGTTTGTAACTACTGTATAGCTGCTAGAATATGTATTGTGGTCTCTTCAGGTCTTCTCCTTAAAATACCCGCCACACAGCATCCTCAAATATGACATAGGTCTTAAGAAAGATACCCGAATGCAGTTTGTAAATAGGATTAGTAACCTTTCGCTATGTTCTCCATGACTGACATTTATCAGGCATGAGCCAAGTTTGTTTAGCAAAAATGAACATTAGCTTATCAAATATATTAAATTATTACTTGTAATAAATTAAACAGTCTCTCTTTTTAATACTCGTGTCATTCAATTTTAATGCTCGTGTCCTTAAATATGCCACCTGCTGTTGCGTGTTGTATTAAGTGTGGCGCGCTCCAAGTTCAGAATGTCTATCTACAGGAACTTCGAGAGGATCCATTAGTCGATCGTGGACAAGTTGAAACCTTAAAATCAGGGCCGGCCCTGAGCCAAATGGCACCTGGCGCAGGTAAAATTTTCGACACCCCTCTTCTTAAAATCTAAACTTAAACACCAAATTTTACGATAAACTTTTTCTTTACACCTAACGCACGTATCTTCGCTATATTCCATGTGGACCCAGAGATTAAACACAAAAAGCATCACTTTTATAGAAATTTCATCACTGTTGACCACTTGTTTTTTGGCAGATTTCCCCTCTGAAAACATCTAAATATTAAGTATGATTTATACTCGTAAGTAGCACGATGTTTCTCTTACATTGTTTCTAAAAACTTAACATTTATATCAGTACAATATTTACGTTACTTTCAATACTTTTCTTTTATTTCGTGTGCATTTACATTGTGAAAAAACGTCGTAAATCTTAAGGAAATGAGAGACAATGCTGAAACGATGCGACAGCACTATAAATTTATATAGCGTTGCCTTATTATTTCAACAAAATGCTTTCTCATTTCCACTGCATAATTTCTCTCTCTTTTTAACACACAACATCAAGTATAAGACGAGGGGCACGGGTTTTTATATCGAGCTGTTCAAATGCCGTCCGTGAAAAGAATAGTATATATATTTTTTTCGTTTATAGTTTTAGTATCGACAATAATATATGGGCGCTGATAATGTATTCCTGTGCTATGGTGGAATGTTTAAAATAATTTAATGGGATATATGACTCCAACACTGTTGTTTTTTCTTGGGTTCGTAAAAGAAATGCCGCTTTCTCAGGCTCCGATAGATTCAATGAAAAAATTCTCCAAAAGCAACATTTGTTAAAAACAATACCACTTTACGGGCAAATTGCGAGCCTTATGGTCGGAAATTAGATGCCGTTTTCTAAGTCTCTGTGAGACGGAATGAAGTAAAACTTAGGAATTATGCTATGAATGATAATTTTAAGACAGTTAAATGAAAAAATCTGCAAAAGTTAAATTTGTCAAAAAAAATACCACTCTCAAGCAAAATGCGAGCCATGGGGTCGGAAATTAGATGCCGTTTTCTCAGGCTCTATGAAACCAAAGGAAGTCAACTTTCGGAATTCTGCTAAGAACAATAGAGATAAGACGATTCAATAAAAAAATCTTACAAAAGTAGGATTTGTTAAAAATATACCATTTTACGGGCAAAATGCGAGCCTTGGGGTCGAAAACTAGATGCCGGTTTTCAGGCTCTATGAGACCGAATGAAGTAAACCTTAGTAATTATGTTAAGAATAATGACTTAAAGAAATAAAAACTGCAAAAGTAACATTTGTTAAAAATATACAACTTTATGGGCAAAGTGCCAGCCTTAGGGTCGGAAATTAAATGCCGTTTTCTCAAACTCTATGGAACCGAACAAAGTAAACTATTGGAATTCTGCACAGAATAATAAACCTTAAGATAATTAAATAAAAAAATTGCAAAATCAACATTTGTTAAAAAATATATATCACTTTACGTGCCCTGAACTATTATATTTAACTACATTTCATGTTCCTGGCAGGAAAGTTACAATTTATTCTGATTCAACCTCACAATCTTACACTCCTATGCAACGAATTTAACATCTGGGAAACAAACACTCCGTTGTTGTTGATATATTTAGTACGTCAAATCACCATGTAAGTATACCTAAGTACAGTTTTTTTTCATATAGTAGAGCTAAATTACTTGTAGAAACTATTTTCCTCTGGATATACCTATTATTCAATATGTTTTTTAATTATTTTCTTTTGCAATATTTTTTGCACTGTTAATGATTTTTTTTTTTACTGTAAAATCTTTAAGGGGCATAAATAAATAAAATGCGAGCCTTGGGATTAAGAATAAGATGCCGTTTTTTTCAGGCTCTATCGGACCGAATGAAGTCAACTTTTGTAATTCTGCCAAAAATAATAGACATAAGACGATTAAATGAAAAAATTCCACAAAAGTAACATTTGTTAAAAATATACAAGTTTGCCGGCAAAATGCGTGCCTTGGGGTCGGAAATGAGATGCCGTTTTCTCAGTCTCTATGGGACGATTTAATGACCTAAAGACGATTTAATGAAAAAATCATGCAAAAATAACATTATTGTAATAAAATACCACTCTACGGGCAAAATGCGAGTCTTGGGGTCAGAAAATCAGATGCCCCCTTTTTTAGGCTATATGGGACCGAATGAAGTGAATCTTAAGAATTTTGTTTTCGACTATAGAGCCGAATTCAGTGACCTTTGGGAATTCTGTTAAGATTGATGGACTTAAGACGGTTAAATGAAAAAACTCTCGAAAAGTAACATTTGTTCAAAAAAATACTACTTTATGAGAAAAATGCGTGGGTTGGGTCCGAATTTTTTCCAGACGCACGCTAACGCTCTCTAACAAAATACAACAAAAACGTCGGCGTGCGTTATAAATTTGAAAATGATTTGCAAGTAGCTAGATAGATTGCAAGTAGCTGTTTCTATATCCTAACTTTAAATTTATATCAGTTTACCAAAATAATATTTACGTTGCTTTAAATACCTTTTAAATTCATGTCTCATTTTTTCAGATGTGGTTAGCATGCTAAAAGAATGCGTCAGCATTTATTTTACTGAATTCACACCAATTTCTCTCCCATTGTCATGTCTTATTTCTACGTAACTTTGTCTCTTTTTACCATCCAGTGTGAATTTTTCGTTCGAATAGAAGATCGAGATGCGCGAATCTAAAATCCGCACCATCGGGCCTAGTGCATCGGGAAATTATGGGTTCGGTGACCGGTCATGAGAAATATCGTTTTTTGTTTTATTTTACATTTTTATATTCTAAGAAGCTGGGCGTGTAAAAAGTACTGTAATTAGGTACTACCAGCGCCTTAGCAATTCACCGCCTGGAGCGGACTGATTCAATTGCGCCTGCACAGGACCGACACTGCTTAGAGTAAAAATGTTGAAGCACGCGTGGCTTAACATGTTGACTCGTGATTGGTGGATATCATGACGCGATTGAGCGCTTGTAGCTTGAGTCGCGTTTGGAAAGGGATTAGAACCGAGCCGTTGAAAAAATACCGGCTCACCCGAGCAGTCTAGTGCTCCGAGCACGAGTACGTCAATATGTCGCAATAAATTAAAGTGATTATGGCGCTGTAATAAATAAACAATACCGAAAAGTTAGTGAAGTGTCATTACTACGCAATGTGGTCATCGGTTTACGATGTGCCACCCTGTTTATTCTCCGTTCTGATGTCCTCGCATCCTACTGCGTAGCACCTACAGTGTCTTGCCCTTTTCAGTTATAAATAATTGGGGTTCATTAGGGTTCACTGTGACTTTTTTATTACCATTGGGATAAGAATCTTCAACATTCTCCTAGAAAATTTAAAACAAAGTGAAACTTTAAAAAAATTCAAACATAATATAAAAATTAGGATTAATAGCAATGACAGACCTTTTACCGGTGCACTCACCCAAAGTCAATATTATTGATTGAACCAACCACAGAACAAGAATTATTTATTCATATGTACTATTCAATTATGTTCTACTTATTTGCTCTACTTATTATGTTCTACCTTGTATAATATTATTCATTTGCTTTTGTTTGTTATTCATTTACTTTTGCATTTTCCATAAACTTTTACTTGATTACCTACTGTTATTAAATATTCTAATCAAATAACCAGTCATGTTCTTATGTTTTGGGCATCACGCCTGTTATATGTACAAAAATTAAATAAAATATTCCATATTTAAATATCAATAAGAAATTCACTTTAGCAAGAAACATTTACAATATATTAAATTAAAGTAACTTAATCTGCAAAAATGACTGCCTCAACACGGACTTGCCTAGTGAGGCAGATTATGTGAAAGATAAAAATAATAACTAATTTATACAAAAACTAAGTCATCATTTTTTATTGTGTATACACTGTTTCCCATGTATCGATTTTATATGTTTCTATTTTTTATTACTGTAAACTATATTAAAATAAAGATGATAATTATTTTTATTATCATAATTATAACACTGCTTCGAAAACTTTAACTGAATTTTTGTAATAAGCACTGAGTGTAACATTTGTTGAATTTTTAAATCAAAATAAAATTCTAATATACGGAATGTGATTTGCGGCTATCATAATATGTTTGGTGGTCGCTAGAGCCCATAATACTTTGAAACTTTGTTTTACTATAAAACTGCAGACTGTGAAACTTTATTTTTTCTGTAAAACTGCAGACTGTGAAACTTTATTTTTTCTGTAAAACTGTAGACTGTGAAACTTTATTTTACTGTAAAACTGCAGACTGTGAAACTTTATTTTACTGTAAACTGCAGACTGTGAAACTTTATTTTTTCTGTAAAACTGCAGACTGTGAAACTTTATTTTTTCTGTAAAACTGCAGACTGTGAAACTTTATTTTACTGTAAAACTGCAGACTGTGAAACTTTATTTTACTGTAAACTGCAGACTGTGAAACTTTATTTTACTGTAAAACTGTTTTGACTGTAAAAAAAAATATACACATAAAAATATGTTTTTATTTTTACAACAGAAAAATAAAACGGAAAGAAAATAATAACAATTTTAATTTCCCAATTATATTGCTAGTGCGATACTAAATTATATATTCTAATGTCAATATACCTACTTGACAAAAAAGGTATGGAAATTCGGACATTGGGCAAGGCCGGTTGGTATCCAGTGGATGTAGATGCGAAAGGTTTTTAGTTTATATAACAACAAAGCAATTCAGGTAATGCCTTATGCTCTATATTTAGGGTATAAGCCGGGAAACGACCTGAAAATGGTTTTGGGATGTCATATACAAAAATAAACAAAAGTTTTTATCTTGTATAATACTTGCACACTGAAAAAAAACGTTGTTGATATTTTTCTCTTAATAGAATGTAGGTATCATGAAGTAGGTAGATAGAAAAATGTATTACTTTTGTATTCAGTTACACAACGGTAATGTAATGACAATAAAATAATATCCAATCTCGCACTTTCGTCCATCGTTTAAATTTAAGGTATGACAAAATAAAAACCAATGATTATAGATTATACGGAATCTTCAGGTTTAAGGAAATTGTCAAAAATTGATTCCAGTAATGATCCTGGACCTACATAATTTTTTTTTTCTTTGTCAGTTGCCGTACAGATTTTTATGTTTATCACGTTTTTAATATTTTGAATGATTCTTTAACCACGGTAACTTTTCCTGGTAATATTAGATTACTATTGGTGAAATTTGATGAAAGATTACAAGTGGGTGTGCTATTTATACAGTTTTCAAAAAAGCCACGAACCACTCCATCCACTATATAAGCTTGATCAAATTAGATTATAAGGAGACCTTTTTCGTTGGTTGAAATCATTTTTATGTAACGGAACACAACTAGTGCTTATTAATGGATGCAAATCAACTACTATAGTCACAATTCTGGTGTACCACAAGGATCAAATCTTGGCCCCCTGTTTTTTTATATTTATAAATTAATTAATTAATTAAACAGATTATATTTATTTAGTTCTTATTTTAAACTATACTTAAGTAAAAATTATTATTATTTATGTTTTTTTTCGCCGATGATCTTAAATTTTCCTAAAAAATTGTTTTATTATTTTCACATTTTCGACCGTCAACTGATTCACAATGATTTTATCACACTCAATAACTAGTGTATTGTCATTGATATGCACTTAAATGTTGAAAAATGTTACACTTTAATCTTTATTTAAAATCGAAATGCAAAGCTTTTTTTTGCAACATTAATGATACTTTTCTGAAAATGGTGTCTTCCGTAAGAAATCTGGAAATCATTCTTCATTCTGAATTCATATTTGGTACACATTAATGAAATTCGGTGTAATTCATTGAAATGCTTTATTCATAGAATATGTAAGCTTAAATATGAATCTAATTGTTAGTATTATCTTCTGCTAATTACTTGTATACCTCTTTTTTCTTTCCTTTATAAAATTCATCTACGTTTATCTCTTTTAATACCTTTGTATCCCTTTTTAATCTCATTCGTATTACGTATATTTTTACTTGGATTGTGATTTTTTGTAATAAAATTGTTCCCATTAACGTGACAACAATCTGTAAAAACCCTGTAAAATTAATTTATTTATTAACTAACCCGACATTGCAATTATATATATTCAATCAGGATCCTCTTCTTTCAAATTCATTTTCGCCCATAGTATTTTGCAATCATTAAGCTTATTGCAATATAATGACGACCTCCATGGCTGTTAATCCACGGTTAAGATCCGCGGCTACGAATCCAAAGGTTGAGAGCTCAAATCTCTGAGTACGAAGTAAATATCATTTTATTAATATTTGTTATTTCACATTTAATCAAAATGAAATATATACGTAAAGAGCATTTACTTTGTGGCTTGCCATTTTAATAAATAAAACACATAAACTTTGTTTATAACCACTTTATTATTTAATATTACGTCTACCGGTTTCGAAAGTACCCTTCTATCATCAGGACAATATTAAAATATGAAATAATGTGTGATGTATTTACGGTACGTACGTTTGCGGTGAAATACTACTATTCAAAATCGAAACGTTTCACGGAACGGCTTTAGCCGTGACTGATGATCAGATCTGAATAGCCAGGAACTACCCCACCTTCTTCTCCTCCATCTTCTTGCCCTCATCACTCTCTTCAGTCTCACAGTCCTTTTTGGAGTGCTATTTCACCTTAAAAGGTTTTACATCTCAAAGAAAATATGTTTCAGAAACTTTTCCGTACGTCGTCTAAAGTAATTAAACCCGACGCCATTCATAAAATTCAATTATTTTTTTACTGTTCGTTTGTTTTATTCAAATGAGGCCCCATTGCCCGCGTAAAACTCAATTAATTAGCCAAGAATCAAACCCGAATGGCCCAAGCACCGCGCTGCCATCTGTGGTCGTTATTTTGAGTTAATGCGTCCGTGTGTTGAAGCGATGGAAAGCGGTCCAACCCTATAATATAATATATCTTATCTTTTGTGGCGTTTACCAACACAAGAATATCAGCTTTCCATACACATAGTTTTTCCGTATAAACCGCCTCACATTGGTATACTCAAAGCACCAGAGCTGAACTTATCCGCTGCCCCTAAAACACGGAATTCAGATGAATTGTTTATTACACCAAGCTAAAGGCTTGCAGGCCATAGATTCTATTGAATTTATTGTTGCGTTTTATCGTAAATAACACTTTTTGGGAGGAAATCAGAAGACCTGATAATGGTAACAATCATTCGCTATCAGTTTTCGATGATCTGTTTCTAAAATATCATATTTAATACACTTATTCGTTTCAGAACATCTTTCAAATCTTATGACTTACATGCAGGTATACTCGTATGTGAATTGTATTCAGCATTGAATGGATGCAATCCAAACATTGGTGGATGTTATTTGTGGGTACATATCTGATTTATGAATACATTAAAATTAGACATTATTTCGTATTCTCACCGCCAACTATGTTGGTATATTAAATTGTTTGTCTTTTGAGGTTTTGTGGCGTGATGCTCGTCCTCTTTCTTTTTTAACCGATGTTTTGTGCAAACTTGCAGTGTCCACCATCAGGGCATCATTAATGTTGGAAGGAAGAATAGAAGTAAAATTGTTGTGTTATTACTTCGAAAGGTCGCATTTTGGAATAGAAAGGTCCCAAAGCTTCGCAGACTTTAGGGTGAAACTTTAATTTTCAGAAAAATATCAAACATCGAATTACAAAAAAAAAAGTATTTTCAAAAGCTCTTCCGATGGTTAATTTACTGTAAATATGCATTTTTAAGTTCTTTATTAAAATAGTATAACTTCTACCATGTCTAATAAGTAATAGATTAATATGAGCACACTCTCAATATTCTAAAACAAACACATTTCCTCTTCTTCGATCACCTTCGTCGTTTAATTTTTCGCACGACATTCCCGCTAACATCACGGGCAATCATATTGTAGCCACTATCTACTGGCAGCGCGACACTCACTCTCCCCATAAAATAACACGAAACATTTTTTTAAACTTCGTTTTCAAATTATTACATAACTATCAACCAACTCTAGAAACTTCTTTCACCTGTAAGGTATAATTGTTCACTCATTTTGTTTTCGTAACTTGAACTTCGATGTGTGAGCACTTCCAGTCTCGGCAAACAGTACAATGCGGTAAAAAGAGCTGCCTCAAAAAAGCTCTTTGGAATTAGAGAAGAGGGGAATGAACAATTGAACTTGCCAGAGACAATGCGCCCCTGAGATCGGAGGTACACGTGGTGCTGCTAGAAAGCTCAGGAAAGGAAATCAGACGGCAGGAAAAGAACACATTCTCTACTCGAATAATTCTATTCCCGCTTCCTGCCTTCGCCGTATATTTCCACGATAAAGGAAAGTGGGCGAGCCGGAACGGATATAATATTATACTATTTATACGAGGCAAATTTTCTGCATTGCAAGTCTCCTTATGTCATTTTATCTGTATTTTTATTGCCACTTATATAATATAGACGAGAACGAATTTTGACTAAGGGAAATTTGAATGTTATCTGAGCAGGTATCTTGCCGAAAGTAGGTACCTAGCACACACCTAATATAAAGGAAAATCAATCTACTCTTTATGCTAGGTTAAGTTTAATTTTACTCGCTGTACTTTTGGAAATAACCGCTTTTGATCAATTCTTCCGAAATAGGCTTATCGTTCTAAATGGGCCATTAACTTAATCAAAGTACTTTTATTCTTGAATTCATTGAATCGATCGTTAAAAATTTGAATTAAATTCATTAAATGATGTGATCTAGTTTGGGGTAATTTACTTAAAAGTTCGTAGAGGATATATCTGTGTGCAAAAGAAAGAACGGATTGAGTAAATAAATAAGTTTTGAGTTGGGTATGCAGAATTTTTCCTTAGATACATATCTAGGAAGGAAAAATGAGATGACTCAGAAAATATAATAATGAGCGATTATTTTTTGAAAAAGGACATATGACATGAAAAAAAAAAAATTCCTAAATTATGTTTCGGCTCTTCTGAAAACCTACGTTTTTGGATCATTCCGTCCTTCTTTTCGCACACAAATATATTATAATATAAATATACTTTTGAAAAAAAAAAAAAAAAAAACATTGGATTTACTTATGCATACTGAGGTAATCTGTTCTAGAATCATTCCCTAAAAAAGTGGCAAAACATATACTATTCTGTTCGTGTACAAGGTAAAGTAAATTAAAAGTGGGAAAGTTGTGGTGTCGAATTGTAGTAGTATTATAGAAAAAAATTATTACCCACAATATTCATAATGGCATGCAATCATTTTACAAAAGTGATAAAAACATATAGGTACCAGTAGTTTCCATGGGCGTTCATGTACAGTTCTCATTAAATGGTATATTGCGCGGTGAAATCACGAACCTTTTGTTAGTGTAAAAATATATCTAACCCACTTGTGCTTGCCTATTTACCACGTGACGGCCAGTAAACTTTTCAAAATCATCGCGTGATTTACAATTCCACCTTGAACTGACCTTGCACTAAATGCAGTGAACGTTTGAGGAAGTTGAAGAAAGGCAATGTTCAATAATGATAATATAATCTTATTAATAAAGATCATACTTTCAATAAAAGCACCTGTGCTCATATTCTTCACAAAAATGATCAACGCAACAGATTAAATAATTTGGAAGCACTAGAAATAAATTTAAAAAACTATTTTAATTAATAATCACATTCTTAGTAATCAGGTAAATTTGTCCAGTAGTCCAATATTAGGTATATTTCCTGTAAACTCATACATCTTCTCATTATTCTTTAATCGCTTTCTCAGTTGACGTTTTGTCTTTTTCAATTCTCTTTCTCTCTGTTTCTTTGTTATAATTTAAACATTATTCTATTGTTTTCTAATTGTTCTATTATTTTATTTTATTTTTTTTTTCCCTCTGTATGTACATATAATCGCATACTTTGCATTTTTTGTTTAGTTTAATTTTGTAATCTAATGATCGGTCATAAAAATTATCAACACTTTTTCAAAATGTTCCCAATATAAAGGTATCTTGAAATCATAAAGGTAACTTACATGATACGAAAATTGCGGAATAAATTAATTTCTGGCGATGTGCAAGTGCATTTTCACTTTAAGTGAATTTTATTGGCTTGGTTTAGAACAGATATTTCAACTTATTATTATATTATATTTACCAACTTTGGCAACATGAGTATAAGCCTTTTTACTGTACTTCCAAATTTTAAAGTATTGAGCGAAGACTTGCATTTCCATTACCCGCTTGTTTTAAGGTTATATTTATATCAGTTGTATGATCTTCCCACTTATATGCATCGCTAGCAATCAAAATTAATAAAAAATATTTTAAAATATTATAAAAAATTTAGAGGAGCCATTTTTGTCCGAATTTAGGAAATAATTTTACGGTTCTGTACTTTAAACAGTAGCGAAACAAATTTTCAACATAGGCCTCTCTTAGTCAGGAAATTTTATTTTACACTAATGTCCACTATATGTGGAATATTTTGTATGCCCATTTGAAGATCCAACTGAAAATTAAGCAAAATCTTTCCAAAAATATGGTACAACTATCTACATGGAATCCTAAATGTACGGTTTAAATATCTATTTTTTAACAATCGGGAAAGGTCTTAGTAAAAAAAACTACATATTCACAATCTCGAAAATTGTTGTATTAACTATGTATGAGCGAGTATATGTTTTTCTCGCTTTTGTTTATTCACTTATTATTATTTCAGCCTACCAGATTTTTTTTTAAGTTATGAAATCTTAGCATCTCACATAGGAATACGATAATTTCTAAAGGTCATTATATAATCTGGTCTCAGGCAGTTATAGGAATGTTCTCCAGTAAACTTGCTTTACTGTTCTCTAAAATGCGGTAAATTACCCAAAACTATTTCAGTTATCTCTTTATTCGGAGAGATCTAAATGGTCTTGAAATTAGGGTTTTTCCCATTATTCTTGTAGTCAACATTAGGTTAATTTGTTTGGGTCTCACCCTCGAAAAGAAATGGGTATTATTTGTCAAGACTCCTATTAAATTTACGTTACTGTGCTTTTCTTTGCGAGGAAAAGAAAATCTTTCGATTAAAAAGTTTCCTTGAAGATGGCGAGCTTTTTAAGTTGAAAGAATGAAAACAATAAATACGGATAAGAGGTTTTACAATTCCATACGCGTAAGTTACTGTCTATAAAAACTCTATGAGCAAAGTTCACTGAGGAAGCTGTGATCCTATTGAATGTTATTTTAATAAAGTTAAATAGTTTTATAACTTTTTTTATTTTTTTATGTGATGAAAATTCAAGTGGTTCAACTACCCGGAGTAGATCTATAGCTTCTTCATATTTTGGGATTCTGGGAGGCGAAAAGAGTAGGAGAAAGGTAGAAGAAACAAAAAAGTGATAATCAAAGAACCAGGTTATTCAGATCTAACTTAAGTGTTTTATTTGAAATTGCACAAGATGCCTAACTGCCCAAATTCAATAAAAATATAGCAACACTATTTGGCCAAAGTAAGCGAAGATAAGGAGAAAGGGGAGGTTGGAAAATGATCTAGTTATTCAAAACATGTCTCTAAACTTAGCGAACGCCATTTCAACAACTTTTAACTTTAAATGATCAGAACGATTCTGAGAGCATCTACTACTCGAGAATGAGGTACAAATAAATATGTAACTAAATAACGTCGCCGGAAAGGAAAAAGGGCTGAAATGCCATTTTGGGAAGTTTTCAGTAAAGAGTTTGTTTGTTTTACAATAAAGTTTTCAGTACCTGGTTGGATATCGAAAAAAAAGTTAACTCGGATAACTCAATGATCTCACTGAGTTACCTGAAGCGACAAAAAATTAAACAAGTCCCAAATTTGTGTCGCTTGAGTCAGGACTTCTCCTAAATGGTAAATATATTTTAGATAGCTGAAGGGCTATAAATTTTTCAGAATCAAACGAGAGTGATAGCTTTCAATGCAGAAAAAAAACTGGTCAAAACTGCATATTTAACTCATTTTCGACCAAAGTGTCACTTAAGAAGGAATAAATTATAACAAATTTATCTTAGCGATATTTTTGGATTTTCAAAGGGCATTTGAAACCATAGATAGAGAAATACTGATGATAAAACTAAAAGAAATTGGTTTCTCGGATGTAGCTTTAAAATTAATAAAAGAATATATGAAAGAACGAAAACAAGTTACAAAAGTAAATAATCAATTTTCAAAACCATTGCAAAATAATTTAGGAGTACCGCAGGGATCAGTCCTCGGACCTTTGTTGTTCATTATTTATATTAACGATATAGTAAAAATATTTTCAAAGTGCAAAGTACGACTATTTGCTGATGATACACTCATATACATAATTGGAGATAATTACGAAGAGTTAATAAATATTTTGAATAATGAACTAGATAATGTATCAAGATGGCTTAAAATGAATAAACTTAAACTAAATACAAAAAAGACAAAACGTATGATAATTGAATTTAAGAAAACATGCAGTAAAAGCAACATTAAAATTGATGGTGACATTATTGAAAATGTAAGTGATATGAAATACTTAGGAGTTATATTGGATGCAAAACTAACCTTTAGCAAACATGCTGAGTACACACAGAAGAAAATTGGGAAGAAGATTTCTTTTTTGGGAAGAATTCGGCAAAAAATTTCCAGAAAAACAGCAATTACCATACACAACTCCATTATTGCTCCACATTTTTATTACTGTTCAACGATTCTTTTTTGTTGTGTAACGACAAAGAACAAAACAGGTTTCAAATTCTCCAAAATAAAGCAATGAGAATTATACTTGGGCGAAATAGATACTCAAAAGTAGCTAAAATGTCAGAGGAACTAAATTGGCTGACAGTTAAACAGATGCTGACATTGAACACACTGATGTTTATACATAAAATGAAGAACAACTTGTTACCAGAGTATTTTTCTGACAAAATTATCTACAATGTTGATATTCACAAGTATAATAGAAGGGCATGCAAAGAAATTAGACTACCAGAAATGAATAAAGCCAACACCCAAAACAGCTTACTATATAAAGGAATGAAATCGTATAATGCGCTGCCGGAAACCATCAAAATCATGCCTATCAATAAATTTAAAAAGGCTGTAAAAATTGTTTAAAATGCATGTAAACCAAAACAAAAAGTAGTGTTTAAGTTAAAATATTATTAGTCAAAAAGAAAATGAAATAATTAGATACTTGTAAACTTAAATGTACAAAGTAACTAATATAAAATAAATAAATAATTTTTTTTTTTTTAAAGTCCTCACTTAAGAACCCACGAGCTCTCGGTCATAATTTAATGAGCTTAACGCTTTTCCACAGAGGGTGCCAAATCAATGTTGTTCCAATATCACTAACTAATTACTTACGCGTATATTTTTTACTCTTATGTGTACAACCTTGGAGTAAGAATAAATATGGAGAGAAGGCTAATAATTTTACCCAACCTGTATAAAAAAATCACTTTTCTGGGTTTTTACGTCGTAAACCGTAAGAGAGAAAGAGACAAGCCAAGTTGTCACATAATATCGCACCACTTTTAGGTATGTAAGCATGTTTTCCGTCTCCCGCGTCTCCGGCAACTCCGCCCACTTCGTTTTGGTATGTGACATAACACAACGGTTTTTAAGGTTATATCCTATATTTTTGGTGAAAATAATACTGTAAGAAAGTGGTTATACAAATAAACCAAACATTTTATCGACATGTACTATGAATTGATGTAAAAAGGTGTGTCCATGAAAACCTTAACCACGCCCGAGACATGAAAAAACAACTATTCTGACTACACTGTTTCGAAAAGCTATCCCTCCTGGTATATTATTGCTCTGAGTGTACAATAATGTTGTTGTCTCTTTCGAGATAAGATATTTAGAACAATAGTGACATAGCTTTAATTCTTCAAGTCTTGCACATTATATTACATTGATTCTGGCTTACATGTCTGACATTTCCCAAAGTTCCTTAATGTTTTATTCAATCATCGTCATTTGACTGCTTCCGTGATTAAATATTAACACAGCCACGTACAGAAGCTAAATTGCTTTTCAGGAATAGCTACTTTTTCCCCTAGAGGATACCATACATCCGGCGCAGTCGCTATCCTATCGGAAATTTTATTTAGAAAAACAAAAAGTTGGTAAGCCCATTTCAATTTTCTTTCAACTTACCTCATCATTTTTATTGAAAATTGCTTAGCTACTTAAAAATTGTTTTGATTTTGCTCGTAATAATAATAGTTATGAAAAAAAATAAAAACATATTATTCACCCGGGGTTACAATATTTTTAAGGAAGCTGTGTAAAGGGTATTTTATTGTGAGAAAAGGTGAACAAAGGTCTCGAAGAGATCCATTTTATTTAAATAAACTCAAAAGTTAACAAATCACTCCTAGGTAACCTTTTGAACACCAGAAAAGTCGTAAAAATCACCTAAATTAATTAAATAACTAATTAAAGTCTGGCTGAAAGAAGTCAATGAGACAACCTTAAAAGCAGCACTAAAAACGACATAGAAGACGCACCAAATTAGATGACATGAAATTACATAACACCAGTCCACCTCAGCACAGGACCCCCTAGTGAGGAGGACTAAAAAAAACAAACAATAAAAACAAAGAGTGTTAAAATAATAATAATTAATACACTTTTTATATTGTAACTGTTATTATGTAAACATTTTTATACTTACATCATATTTTATATATTTATTTATATATATGCTATTAAAAAAGAAAAAAAAATTATCAATATCCAACAAAATAGGAGAATTTACCTGATGGATCACTTCGCATCGCCTTCCTAAGTTTTTTGAGACTAAATCAAAAGGTTCGAAGTGAACAATCCCCGTGGAGGGGAATGCTGTGAATGGCTTACTAGTAATCGGCAAACGCAACCACTACATATCCAATAATAATCCAAGCAACACCTGCGTAATACGAGAGTGGAGAGGTAGCACTCGGGCTGCCTCGCCTCTGGAAAAGTCTCGCTGAATATCTTAGCAACATCGAACTGTATGTTTAAATAATTGCATGCATTGGATTTCGTCTGATTACGTCTACACTATGACGTTATCAATTAAATGTATTTAATTAAATCAAATTATTACAAACTCGAATTTGAAACTAAGGTTTTCTAAGCCAATGTGAATTATTTTTCTATTTAATGCTTACTAGTTTTGTTTTTAGTGTGATGAAGAGTTTTATTAAATTTCTTGCAAATATTTCGGTAGCAACCCTGACGAGGTATCCAATCAGTTACCTGACATCTAGAGTTTCGTCACGTGTGCACTAACATGACAGAGTTTATGATTTCAATGAAACAATACAATCTTATTTTTAAAGTTCAATTTGGTCAGCGAAACTTTGCGGAACCAATGTTGAATAAGGACCTTAAATATAAGTTCTATTGTATGTGTATGCTATGTGCTTTCCTATTTGCAGAAGGGTTTGAATTGAAACAATTTTTAAATGAACGAAAAACAGTAATAACACAAAACCGCCAAAACGACTGAATTATGTCGCTTTATACGTTTATATCAAAAATAATCTTTTGATAAAGCT
Organism: Drusus annulatus; assembly: GCA_022651775.1. Taxonomy (NCBI): domain Eukaryota; kingdom Metazoa; phylum Arthropoda; class Insecta; order Trichoptera; family Limnephilidae; genus Drusus; species Drusus annulatus. The sequence goes on from JAGWCC010000027.1 coordinate 684,932, forward strand.
TTTTGTATGATTGCTTTACGTTTTTCGTGAAAATTTTCGTAAAATAAATCACTCAGTTAAGGGTGATTCTGATTCAAGTTCCAAAAGTATTTTTTGTTGGCTAATATTTAAATGTGTGTGAAAAATTATTATTAAAATCGCTTTACAGCCCGGCTTCTTCAGTGACTTCGACACTCTTTTGTCAAAATCTCTTTATGGATGGATGTTTTAACAACCGTCGTATTTAACATCGTCTCAAATCAACGATCAGCGTCATTTAAAAATGTTGACATTTATACCGTCTCCAATATTGCGTCTTATTTTCCGAAGTTTTAAATGAATATATCAAATCTCAGTAGCATATCGTCACTGGAAAGGCAAAAGGGCTGAAGTACCATTTTGAGAAGCTTACACCAGAGCACTTTAAAGTTTTTTTGTTTTACAATACAATTCATAAGTCTTCAGTAGCTGGAAGGATTTTGAAAAAAAGTTTACTCAGTTAGTTTTAAAAGTAAGGTAAAAAGTTACAAACTTGTGTCGCTTGCGTCAAGCCTTCTCCCAAATGGTAAATACATTTTATATGACTGAAAGGCCACACGAGTATTCATAATCAAACGAGAGTCAGAGCATTTGATGCAGAAACAAGAACTGATCAAAACGGCATATTTAACTCATTTTTACCAAAGTGTCGCTTAAGCCTTTTTGCCTTTCCAGCGATTATATAGCTCCAAAGCTCACCGTTTGAGAGTTTTTCTGCTTTATACTTAAGTTGTGGTTTTATCCCGGCATTATTTTTTGATTTGAATTGAATTGAATTGAATCCATTCAAAGAAAATTAACTCGTATAATTGCATATCGCGAAGGCTTATGTGATCAATTTGTAACGTACAATGAACGAATTTCGCACTATAAACTTCACTCTCTGTCAGCTAGACGTAAACTTTCTGATATATTAACTTTACACAAAATTATACATTCATCAATTGATGCACCAAACATTTTATCCCAAATTAACATCAACATTCCACTAAGAAAATCAACAAGGAGGATAAACGATATTTTTAATATTAAAGCCTACCAAGCAAATACGGGATATTTCTCTCCTTTGCCGAGGATATTAAGAAACTACAACACAATTCACTGTACAAACAATGAAGTAGACATTTTTACTGACACGATAAATCAATTTAAAAAAAAAATTATGTCAAACATATCAAGCTGATATTGTAATGATGCCCTTTATATGCCAAGATATAGACTGGTTATATAAAGTACCAAGTACCAAACGGCTAATAGTCATGTCTTCAGTTCAGGTGCCAATAATCCATTTATTTATGTTCCACCTTGTTTAATATTATTCTTTTGATTTTGTTTGTTACTCATTTACTTTAACATTTTGCATAAACATTTAATTAATTTACTTACTGTTGTTAAATACTCTAATAAATTAAAACACTCATGTATATATGTTTTGGGCATCATGCCTGTTATATGTACTAAAATAAAAAAAATAAATAAATTATTTAAAAAGACATTTTTTGTATATTTCAAAGCAAAAACTTTGAGAACTTTATACTATATTTACTTCATTTTAAACGGTTTCGTTTTCAGTGGTTCGATTGAGTTTCGTTTTAGCCGCACGCAATCTGTACTCGCAGCTTGCAATCAACGGCGAAGCTTTCAGAATGTTTGCCAGGATTCCGGTGCGAGCAAGAAGTATGGACTGCCGAAGTGTTGTGTTTTTCGTTTGCATAGTAAAATACCCACGAGGATTCGCCTCGGCGGCCAGGCTGAATTTCATCTGTAAATCCTCAACCCCCAATCTGTTACTAAATTATGTTCTTCTGGTACCGTGTATTTTTTTCTATTGAAAGTATAAATATTCTATCTACGAAATAAAATATTTTAAGTTACAAGTTATGTCGGTATGTTAAAAGTAATTGAGGTCATATCGCTTATAGATCCGCTGTGACCCTATCTTATTTCTCATTATATTCTCCTTTGTCTCTCTGTCAACCTCCGATTTTCAATTTCTTTGGTCGAAATTTGATGACCTTTATAGTTGACGGCTAATCGTACAACTCGTTAGGTACGTTACAATAAGTGACAAAGGAAAAAAATCTTAATGGCGTTGATGGCCGATTTGATGGCAATGTCATATGTGACAGAGATTCGAATGACCTTGCCTAAAAGAGGTTACACCTAAACTCTCGGCAGCAGCACGGCCCTATAAGGTAGGTGTGATCAATTAACGGTAGAGGTATCTAATTTTATAGGAATCATAATACTTCTCCACGTTAAAGTATTTCTTTTTTAATTTATTTTATTTCGTTTATGATTTATGAGTTACAAATAGAATTTCGTTGTTTGAGGGGCGCTGCGTCCTACAGTAGACACCATCTTTGATTTAGTTTTGAAACCCTTCTTACATCTGGTTTGGTTTTGAAAGATCGTTTCAAAATCCTTTGAACACAAATATACAACAGCTCAAAAGTCTTTGTTTGTCTTACCAATGAAATCCTTTCAAAACATTTGTTTAGGCAGGATTCAATAATTGAATGGGTCAGAATAAATTATTTTCTCATCAAACGAAATGTTTTGTTGTATTTACGAAAAATAAATGAACTTATCTCATTTTACACACAAGTTTTCCCGCTCGATGATTAAACTAAAGTAGAAACAATAAACATTTTCCATATTTCTAAAGAATCCTTTTACCGAAAAGAAGAAATAATATGAAACTTTGAAGACAACGCTTTTATTTTAAACCTTATTGTATTTAGTACCTACCTTTGTACAATTACATCGCTCCTTCAGATAGCCGTAGAAATTTGGAAAGATAAAACAGGAAACTAATAGTTAAATAAAAAAACTTTCATTTTTTATTCTTTGAACTAACTTTTAACAGTGAAATAACCTCGGTCTAAGAAAATACATTGTTTTTTTTAATTGACCGCTTTAGTTAATGCTTTGTTGTTTACAATCATAGATGAATTTTGAAATTGTAACTATGCCATTTTATCACGCTCACACTAGTCGAATGGTGTAATATCTATCCGTCTCACATGTCAATAAAAGTGGTGTCACTATCTGTCTCGCTCACACTTCGTAGAGTTACTCTCTTCGTCTCATTCAACCAAAATCTTAAATTAACGCCCTCGAGGAAAGCCTTGAGTAGAATAAAATCACTTTAAATAATTAAGAAAAAATTGACCAAAACTGGGTTTCTTTACAAAAAAAATATATACCCTAGAAACATGCTGGATTACTAGCAATTACTATACAATTTTGGAATCCTTATTAAATGCGCCAACTTTTAAAGAAACTTGCCAATTACTTTTTTTTTTCAGTACAGACAGTTAAAATTGGGCGAAGTATTCATTTTGAAAACTTAGTTGGGAAAAAAGTATCATTTTCTTCCAAGCTGGGGGAGTTGGTTTGAAAATTTATGCAACAATTTACAGAAGCATTATTCAGAATTACACAATTAAAAAATATATATATAAAAATAAAAATTGTAGTAACGGGAGTTAAAACACCATCACAGGGTGTAGATTTTCTCGATTTTTTTAAAATACCCATAATTTTTAAAATACATAATTTAGATTTAAAAAAATATTTTTCTGATAACTCTTATGACTTTGCCTATCACCCGCTTTCGGCTTGACGTCGAGTTCTAAGACACCCTGTATATTTAATAAATTCACTTCTCAGGAGGACAGTTTTTAACGTGCAGTTGTCCCTATATACTATATTATCACGAAGAACATACCCTATAATTGCTAATCTCACAATTAGTTCACTGTTTATATCGATTCCAGATTAGCACTTTTTTATTTTATTTTTCTGGAAATAAAGATTTTAGACCTCAAGCCCTTTATTAAAAGAACCTAAAATATATTGACCTGGCACTACAGATACATGAGTAGTGCGATAAACCAAATTAGTATCATCATAAGTATGCAAATATTGTAATCCCTAACATCACAAATCAAGGTTCTCCATATTTGTTTACAAACTCCATTAAATAAGGTCGCTTTTTAATAGATGCAAATTTTATGATCCTGCTAAACCTTGGTTGATACAACCTACGACACGACGTACGATGTACAAAGTACGGGTCGACCAGGTCTGTACGAGTATGTGCGGTTACTGGCCACGTACTTTAACTTGCTATGGTAATTGTGTGACGGAAGAGGCGCATGAAGCTTAACCTCAAAGAGAGCCTAATGGCAAACACAAATTGAACCACCGGCATACAGGTATGATCTCCTGGGACTTCTTGGTGATCTGCAAAAGCTGGCTTGATTAAATTAAACTCTTTTGCACTTGCTCGAATTATAATATGCACGGCTTCTGATGTTCAAATATACTACCAACGTGTATTATTATATTTTGTAGAAAGCAAGCACTTTGTCCATAGGGTGACATTATATGAAAAATAATTGTATTCAATTCATTGTACTTTTACTTATTTTTTTGGAATGTGAAGTGGTTTGTGTAATTCTACACAACCCATAAAGTATAATACATGGAAAAGTCACCTCGAGGGTGCTTTTAAACTTTCAACCTACAACCTATATCTAGTGATTTACATGTAAGATTTACAACTATTGATTTGAAACTGATGACTCAACAGTGAGATGAGTTAGTGTATGAAACAACTCTGTATACTATGACATAAAAATAGGGCAATAACTATGCGTTGAATCTATGTAAAGATTATTAATTACAACATACTCGTATATACATACAAATAAGAGTGAAAACGTTTTAAAATAATTATGTTAAATATACTATAAAACAATAAGTAATAAAAATTATATTTTCGTGGAAAAAAAAACTCCTTATTCTTTAATCACCTTCTCAGTTGACGTTTTGCTTCTTTCATTTCATATTATCTGTCTCTTTCTCTCTGACCTTTGTTTTAATTTAAATATTATTCTTTTGTTTTTTCACTGTTTTCTTATTTTATTTCATATTGTGTTCTCTCTCTGTATGTATATATAACCGCACACTTTGTATTTTTGTTAAGTTTAATTTTGTACTTTTATGGTGCTTATGCTAAGCGAAGCCGGTCAGTCATAAAAAATAAATTGAAATCTGTGTTTTTGTACAAAGTTATTATTTCATTTTCATTTAATAATAATTAAAAAAAAAAAACAATTATAAAGCAAAGTAGTTAACAATGTTTTAGACCACTGCCTCATTTTGTATGTCGACCGAATTTCTCAACCCAAACTTCGCCGTGGTTTTATTTGAAGTAAATTCTAGTCTTGATAACTTTATTATATTAAGATTGTTGTTATGCGAAACTAAGTTTTGTCTTTTATTGTGCTTTATCGTACCGTTGTACCATCCCGGGCCGTGATTCGGACTGTTAAAACAAAACAAGAAAGTCGATTCACGTCGCATTCAATGAAAGTCACCGATTCACATAAGACTTTCGCTTTAGGCTATAGACATTCAATAACAATTCTCTGCACCACGTATTATTATCTATTTGTTTATACCTACTCACTTTACATCTCTCCATTCTTTGTGAATTCAGATTCGCTAAATAAACGTCGTTTAAAATAATTATTGTTTCTCGGTTTACGCAATATGGTGGACATTGAGTAGGTACCTTCTGCAGTGGTGTGAATAAATTAAATAGATATTATTGGGAAGATTTTCTACCTTTTGTAATTATGCATATTGAGAAAATAATTTTTTAGTATATTTAAGGTAGGTGTTTTTTTAAAACCTGCCACTTTATAACGTTGGCATTACGGTTTTCATGAAAACATAATCGACACACAACATATTTCATACTAAAATATCGTGAAATAAAAATGGGTAATAATAACTAGATTTTAAATCGTAATATAGTTAATATCCTGACAAAGCTTGGGTTTAAGCTAAATCGATAAGCAACAGGCACATTTAATTGCTAAATTTGTAGTTTTTATCAAAGTGATTTATACATCATAATAATTGATATTGTCCATCCACTCTAAAGGTAACAGGGAAATATTAACATATAACGATATTTAAACACTTATATTTTCAATGAAATATGATAATCGTTAACCCAATTACTTCGTAAACGTCACTTTTTATTTTATTTAATGGACAGAGTAATTCGATTTTCCATAAACATCACATATAAGTTATTAATTTCAGAAATATAATAAATTTGTGTAATTGCAAAAGATTGCTTCGTAATATTTTTCTTTGATTAACCGCTGATACACGCAAAACAATGTATGACTACAGCTTTGATTAAGCATAAAATCCTGATTACCTGCACACTTGAGAGCATCTCAGTAATGAGGAGCTAGGGTCTCCAGTCACAAGAGTTCGGGAGGTGAACGTACCCCAAGAAAGCTCTGGCTTTGGCGGAAAATGAAAGGTAATGTCGGCATTGTGTAGGATTAAGTAGCCCCGTCTGAGAGAATGGGAAATGGATGTCGAGGAAGCCTTTATGGCTCTCCTTATTTCTCGGGAAAATCATCTCCTTCCAATTTGGACATCGGGCGAAAGATTTTTGTATCAGACAATGCTATTTCGTTTAAATGAATCGCAAAAATGTGCCTTAATCATATAATTATATGTTAATCAATTATGGTTGTGCAACAATATTAACTAATTAATATCAACTGTCTTACGTCAAAAGAACGCTACATTTTATGTTTTTTATAATTAAATTAAAAGTCTTTTCATTTGTTTTTTTCTTCCATTGCGAGTAGAAAAAGTGGTTTGGCTTGGTATCGATATAATGAAAAAAAAAATTAACCATTGGTCTTCCACCAAGATTTTTGTCCACGAACCTGCTCACATCGCGTGAAGGGTAGTTGAACTTGAGGTGGCATTCATCTACTAGTAGATAAAGAACATACATAATATATAGGGTACAGAATACTGAAATGTCATAACTTCAGTGCTTCTTAGCTTCTCAATTTATTGCTCTGCACGTGCTTTCCTAAAAAAAAATTATACATTTCGAGGATTCCTTTAATAATTGTGAGGGTTTTTTCAGCCGACAGCAAAGCAATGCCATCTTATTTTCTATTAATTTAATTAAATTTTCACATCATTTGTCTCTCTGTTTTCCCACGGTAGATCAATTGGAAATTAATTCTACGTATTCGAGGTTAAATTATTATTTTTTTCACCTGAATGGAATTCAAAAACTAAATATGTTTTTATCGTTTTTTTATTATTTGCAAATTATTCATCATAGTACGCTGCGTGAATCAAACTAACCGATTTGAGTAAATCATTTTTTCGCACAAGATCATAATAATATATATATATATATTGATCTGAAAAAACATTATACGTCCTTATCTTCAAAATGAGACGTGCAAAATACAATTTCTTCTCGCGATAGTGACGAAAAAAATTCACTTTAATACACTATCGATGTGTGCCAAGTAATAAAAATGAATCGATGCATGGTGAAGGTATTAAATGTTATTAACGGAATCAAACAAATCGATTCACGGGATTGAAATGATATTTTGATTCAAAATTATTAATGAAATCTGTGAACCAACGCAAATATAAATATCGGCCTTAAAATATTTTGAAAAAATACATGCACGTGGCACTAATGAATTACGTCAGTTATCACCTATTTATTTTGTGAAATTTTATACTTTTTAGGTTTTACGTGACGAAGTGCTTTCAGTTTCTAACCCATCAAAAGGTTACCAGCTTAATTTAAAACAACAATTCAATTAATTGTTTAGATATTGTCGATAAGTTTTTCAGTCTTGATTTTTTATCCGTTGGAGCTCGTTAATAATAATGCATGCAACATCAAGTCACGTTTCATTGAAAAGAATCACCGAGTGAGTAGCTGTTATAATAAGTGATTTGAGTAGTTTGGGGTATTTCTGCCCTAAAACAGACTTACGGTCGTTGCTCCCAATATTTCGCTTGCCGGTGCTATATGTTGGTAAGTAAGTTAAGTGAAAATGACAAGCAACGTATATTTGTCTGTTTCCAACGATTGCTCAACTTGGGAGACTCCGCCCCATAACCCATCGCTCCGCCCACCGTCCTCAATATTCCATAGCCCAAAAAAATAACAACAGGAAAGCTTTTTAATGCAAAAAAAACATAAATTCATCATTACATGGGATTTTTTTTGCTACCCACATTTCAACTACTTTTTTTCCATTTTTACTGTATTTATTTAAATATATATATATATATATATTAATGTTTTTATTCTCTGTACACATGCACTTATTCTGTAAATGTAATATGTAAACGCCCATTAGGGCGTTTTTAAATAAATACATCATAAATCAATTATATTACCATCACTTCCATTACGAATATGTTTTAAAACAAATATTTGTTTCTTCTTGACCTTTAAATTTATTTTTCTCGTAAATAATGGAATGGACACTTGGAAACGATTATTATTGTTAGAATATTATACTATTTAAAACATGTTTATTTTTACTTGTAACAACTAAATTGATGTTTGCATTATTTAAAACTCATCTACAATGTAACCTTAGAACAAGGTACCCAGTTTAAATTCAGTACTTACTAGGAGAATAATATTCATTTTTCTTCCGGAACAAGAACCTTTCGCATAATCTACTAAGTACGCATTTGCAATAGTTGGAAACAGTGATGGAATCGCGTACGGACTATTTGTATTACAGACGTCGCATTAGCAAGTTGGGCGGCCCAGGTGGCATTGATTGCCGCCGGAACGCGCCCCAAACTTTTCCAAGGAGCCTTTGAACGTTTTGCCAAATGCATGAATACTAATAGATGAGTGATCGCCTCGGCGACAGTTCGGGCAAGTGATTCGCAGTTCGGTGCCAAACGACGTCATATTATAATGGGCGTACCGCTGATCGCACAGCAGAGCTGCTGTGGCCTCTACCTAAATTTTATAAACGACGCATGTATCACAGATAGATACCTAATATCAGCATCGCGCTGGTTATATTCAACAATAAAAGCCAATTCTAATTAAATGTACCTTTTTTTCTTTCGGTAGCTTTCAATAATTCTATTCGCAAATGAGCCGTTCTAAAAAAAATAATAAATTAAATTTATCAAATTAAACAAATAATCTACAAAAAGGGAGTGGTAGATACTCTCTAAGTATCGCCCTGGTGTAAGATCATCATTCAGAATCGAAACGTCGCTTGTAATGGATATAGCCATATTTGGTGACCAGATATGAACAGCCAGGTACTTTCCAACCTTCCTCTTCCCCATCTCCTTCTCTTATCTACTATTTTCAGTCTCGCAAAATAGAACATTTGGGGATGCCATAGTCCCACTGGCTCGAACAGTTTCACATTAAAAAAAAAAACAAAGTACCATTAATAATATGTTTACTATTTAGCATTTTATTGGTTTCTTAGGTATATAAAAAAATTCTAAGGTCGATTTTCCATTAGTGCTATCTACCCAACGAGAGGGTAAATATTTTCTTGTGGTAAACTTCTATTCAAATAATTATGTTTGGTGAATACTGCGATTTCCGGCATGTTTTTTCCAGACTGTCGATTCTAAGTATTGATTCTAAGAATGTTATATACCTGTATCATTATTTCTCGTTCTGAATAAAAGCAGTCAAATTGCAAATGATTTCGAGAATTTCAGTCAGTGATTTGATTTTGTAGAGCATTATTCAATCAGCTGTTTCAAAATGTTAAGTGACTTTTGATGTGACAAAAAATGGATGAATAAACTATTTTTTGCCCGCGAAAAATCAAGGAAAGACATTAGACACCATATGTATTTGTAATCTAGTTAAATATACGGGTTTGAAAATATATTTTTTTCATTAAAAAATTGTACCCCCGCATAGTTACATAGTTCACTTAGTTACACTTTCGAAAATGGGTTGTACAAGTAAACCACAAAATATAGTCAAATATAAATAAAAATAATTTGGATTTGAAAAGATTATTTATGTTTTTTGATAATTTTGAAAATATCACAAGTAAATTATATTGTTTAATTGCACTCCAGCGACTATACGACCATACAAAATCAAGAATGTTGAGTTATTACTACGTTTGGCAGTATACCTTTAAATGAGTGCCCAGTAAAAATATCAATTATAAGAAATCCACAAGTGTTGTGGATTTCTCAGATGTTGAAATTGACGTTTCTGGTAAATGTGTGGTGAATTATCATTGGTTTGAACATGACAGTAAGTACCATGAATAGGCCTTTTTATTTGTGAGAGTTATTCCAAGTAGCTTTTAGCTAACGAGTAATATAAAATATAATTAACAATTATTTTTTTTAAATCCCTTTAAAAAGTGTTGCATATCAGAATAAAATAAATTATCAATTTTTTTCACTATTTATTAAATGCCTTAACTTTATGTAGGTAGGTGCGTAAAACACAATTATCAATTTATTATAAGCAATTTTATTTGTGAGTATTTTATGTAGAAGTGGGAACTTTTCAAATTTGGAACTGCGGATGAAAATTATTAAATCAAAAAGAAACTTTTCAAATTCCGATAAGCGATTAAGTAGGTACCTAACTATAATATATTTTACTAAAAAAATGAGGGTCATTTAAGTGTCAGATCTTTAATTTTTAATCGTTGTGTCAGATGACATTGCAAGTCAAGTTACATTCTGCGATTTTTCACGAGTAACAGTTGTTACTGTAAAAATTAACCAAATGTTTTTTCTCGTCTTTAAATAACATTACTTTTTCTAGTTTAGTATCAGGAAATATACTTCTCGTTTATTGAGTGAATAAATAAATTTGCACTTGCCTACATTCAACTTCATTTTATTATCCTCATACCACAAAGAAAAACTAGCAACATCAAAATCAATTATTAAGAGAGAAAAGACTGAGATGTTGATGACTGTCCTAACGTGAGAGACTTTTCTGTTATGACCTAGAGCGAATAAGCATTTTATAACTTAGCAAAGAAAGAATACAATCGGTTTTAACAAATGTATTCCTTTATTTCGTTTAAAATGCATCTTAATGGCAATTAAAAAAAAACAGCAATAATACGCAAAGCTGAGGGGAAACTCTTGCGAACTTCGTGGAACGGATTTATTTTTGAATATTCCAAAGGTTGATCTTTCAAAAGAAATGCTATTAATCCCGACGCAATGTTGTGCTTAAAGTTTAAATGAACTTCTTGGTGCACTGCAACTACCGCTGGATAGGTGGGTTCCTTAATAGAGTTGCGGCCATTGTTGTTTTGCTGTTTTAATTAAAATTTTAATGGAAAATGGAACCCATCTACTTGTACTTCCCTCAGAAGTACGCAAAGGAGCAAAAATAAATACGGCGGAAGTTCAAAACAAATTGTTAGTACTTCGCAGAGTTTGTTTAGCGATACTGTTTCATAAACATTCGTATTGTGAGCTCTGCCTGCTATTGTATACATTATACGAGTACAGTGTACACAATCAGAGCACTTATTACTCATCATTTACTTGAAAGCAAAAAAAACTAATTTATTTATTTACTAGTTGTTATCCGTTAAAACTCACGAGATATAATTTGACTTGCCAAGATGTAAACTGATAAATTTAATTTATACAGCACCAAATAATATAAGTTGCTTAAATTTAATTAATAAAAAATAAATAAACATTATACATTAGAGCACATATCGATACCCCAGTTCCAAAGTGAAACAAGTCCAAAAATGGCAGCGTTGAATTCGAATACTCCACAATTCATTTATTGTTTTTAAGTATTACAGACAAATAATACATATGGTATAATTACATAATACAGCCCTTAAATAATAATGACGACACAGTATTCTTTGTAAATGATGAATGTGTGTTTGTTACATATTAATAATACTTAACACAATATGTATAGCCATTTTTCGACATGTTATATTCTGAAACTAAAATATCGATATAAATCATGACGTGATTATAAATAAATAAATTGATCACTGGATACCATTTCTATTTCCAAATAAGATCTATCATACATAGTCAATTTTTAAAAAGGTTGGACAAAAAAAAAATGATCGTGTAACGTGTAACCAGTAATAATCAATGAATACTATATTTCTTGCATTGAAATGCTGGAATTTTCGTTACTTAAAAAAAGGGATTTCTCACTGCATAACTTTTGTAGCAAAAAAATTGTTTCAATACTTGTTACACTGCCATCGTTAAGAACACCTGGAATCAAGTACCTATAAGAATAATTAAAGATTATTTAAATACTTTTCTAAGAATGATCAAAAACTTCAATTTTACGTAAGTATCTACCATATTTTTTAAATCGTGGTTTTGTAAATCGAAACGATTTCCGACACGAACTTTCGAAAATTTAAGCGAGCAGCTTTCTGTATGGCTTCGTCAAAATAATCGTCCAAAAAAATCATCGGAATGTATTTCAAAAAAATTCGTTTCGTTTTTTGTTCGGCCTCTTCTTGAAGTTTTTCTCCAACACGGCTCGTAAAACACTTGTCTATTGGATCCATCGGGATGTTAATCTTTTTGAAGCACGCATCTTTGAGATCGTGAAGATTGGCTGCTTTGCGGGTCATGGCACAGTAGACATACAGCATCTTTCTCTCTTGGTCATTTCCCAGGACTTGAAAGGCGCAAGACATCAACTTATTTCCACTGCAATCGTCAATTCCGTGATGGCAGATGAGGTCTCCATTTGAATTTCTTGTAGTTTTACCCCATGGAATAAATTCCATTAGCACATCATCCTTAAATTCTTTGTACACTGGAATAACGTAATTTGGTATGAAGCTTCTCGAAGCACGGTTTAGACTCGTCATGTAGAACGTAAACTTTGGTTTCAATGCATCTCTTTCGGAATGTATTGACGCAACTAATTCGAAAAATATGAATACGACAAGTAAGCAAAGAGTTTTCATGGCTATTTGCCCACACTTCTCCAAGCAACCAATTGATCTGAGTAAACCTTTTAAACGAAGCTGCTGATGCCTGAACAGCTTAAGTAGATATTATTATATTATGAAACATTGGAGACACACAATCCTTTACGTCATTCGAGAATATGAAATCAAAGGTATACATGTTGCTCTTTAATAACCGTGTTTAACTCGTCAAAAGAAAGCATTTTTTTCTTATTGTATTTGTGATAATTCTACATACCACTAGTGCCAAGTTCCACGCTTCTGCTTTTGTATACATCTATTTGCAATCAGCAAATTACCTTAAATGAGATGTCCGTTCTCCGATCCATCAATAACCTAATATTCGAAAACAAATTTAAGACTCTGTAAATCACCCTGTATAAAATGCTCGAGAGTTAATTATAATAATAAAATCTGCAATTTTTATGATGATTAATCAAATCCATTGTTCGATTTAACAAACGATGTTTATAAACAGACATAAACTTAAATATGCCATGTCATCATTATTGAAATTTATTTTAACAATTAGATATATTGTAACATAAAAACATTTTTTTAAATTTATGCCCACAAAGACAAATGCCGTCGTATCTTAATATTTCTCCAACCGAGTATTTTTGTGTTTTGTGTGAGAAATACCGCTGGGAAAAATATTCCTTGTGAAAGTTATGTAAAATAAATTCCTAATTTTCTTTCCTAAGATCTTCGACCTCCCTTCTTTCACCTCCACCAAATATAATAATTCACGGTCTAGGGGGGCTGGGGAAACATGGGGAGAATGGGGAGAATGAGGAGAACGGGGTGGACTGGGGTGGATTGGGGGAGTCCGGGGGAATGTTTAGCAAATCTCTCTCCCATCGCTACTCGCCTGAGCCGCACAAAGGGGAGGAGGGGGTAGATATTATAAACAAACATCAACTCTGGATGTATAGAGTTGCCAAGTAAACATTACATTTTCCCTTTATTTTGTATCGGAAATTAATTCACTGTCACGTTCCTTTTTATATTCAAGAACCCATTATTTATTTCTTGAATCGTAAGTAAACAACTTGTGCATTTCCAGATATTTTTTTGCGCCGGGGCCTAAGTGTTTCCCAAACACTAATGTTTCAATTGATGATATATTTTTTTCAAATATTGTTAGGTTATTCGTAACTCGGGAATGTTTGTCTCTCTTTTTAAAAAAAATATATTTATATATATACTCGTATATACCCTTAGAGTATACAAGAGGTAGCCCAAGCCAAAGCCAGTGAAGTCAGGTTTGGACTTGTTTTTGATGATTTTAACATGACTCGGCGCAAATGGGCGTGGCTAAGACTAAGGCTACGGTATTTAAACATCCATTCATATCACATATCGACATAATGTTTCTGTGTATTCGTATAGCCACTTTTTCACAGTATTTTTATCAACAAAAATATAGCATCTAACCTAAAAAACCGTTTAGTTGTGTCAAGTTTAGTGGCAAAATAAAAAATATGGGCGGAGTCTCGCCGTTAACCAGCGAAAATAACCAGCTTAAGATCATTACGACAGTTAATAGAAGCCGTCCAAGAAATTTGTTGTCTCTTTCTCTCTCATGGTGTACGATGTAAAAACTCGGAAAAAGTGATTTATTACAATTTCGGATGGGTTGGGTAAAACAAATTAGCTATCCCTCCATATATTGTTACTTCAAGTATATACCGATATATGTCGACACCCGTGTTCGACCCGTTTGTTCACTCTAACAGCTACTAACCGGTCATTGTTTGACTTATAATTTATTGGTAATACTATCATTTATATCATAAATTAAACATTAATGTGTGGGAAACACTTAGGCCTTATATTTAGTTTTCGGCTTTAAATTTATACATATATATTACTTGCAATGCCAAATCTAAGATTATCTCGGCATAGTATTAAGATAATGTTTTTTTTTGTTATTATTAAGATGTTTCTTAGATTGGTTTTCTGATATTTCAATATCTAATCACTCTGTGCAAGCTTGATAAAAAAATACAAAGCTGTTAATCAATATCTTATATAATTATATTATCATTTCACAAATCTCTTCCACATCGCTCACCACTAATATATATATTTATCATTTCTTATCTGAATTAGAATTATATAATTACTCATACAAAACAAACAATGTCTATAATTTTATAACGAGTCAAGGCTGTCTAGAAACATTATGTAAAAGGGTGATATTTAAAATAAATAATTACGTACTCAACTGCCAATCTTACGGACAATCCAGCCAAAATCCGGACTCGAGGCAGAACTACCGAACCTAATATGCAGATTAGCTCAGACGATGCAGACAGATTCGCACGAAATCAAATCAAATTATCCAATGCTTAAAATTGTTAATAAATGATTATTTATTTTTTTATTAAAAAAAAAATATGGTCTTCTAAAGCTGATGGAAAAATTGATACTCTCTCAACATTCGAACAAGGATTTCAAATGGTAATTGATGAGCGTGTCTCTTGTGCACACAAAGCACCCAATTGCAGCTAAGCTGAGGCCGGTCGCTTCGGTGAATACGGAGTTTTCGTATCCTGCATCGCTCACCAGCTATCAATATACACGCGAGCGAATTCGCATCGTCTGAGCGCAACCATTTACGTAGGTTCTGGTAGATATGTGCAATTGTACTGGACAAAATGGAATACACAAAAAACAGCCGGTAGGGTTAATGATATAAGCATTCTTCCCTCCTGTTGTAAATTAATATATGGATAAATATTAATATTAGATGGTGGCAACATTTTTGTTTTGTTATGTTACGAGTATGTCATATGTAAGTTTATATATATTGCTGTGTCATAATAAAATAGTAAATTTGTGTATTTTTTGTCAGCATATTAATAAATAGGTCTCAATTTAAAAGTTCCTACGGACGTTGAAAAAATAAATAATAACACCTGCCTCTCTTGTGCATATGAAAATTACAATTTCCTTTTTTTATGTATTCTATATTCATATTATTAAAGTTCTCCTACATATTGGGTTGATTAAAAACACAATAGATAATGTGAACATAATTTTCATTTATTTGACAAGGTTGAACATATTAGAAAATTATTTCAGAGTGTGGCTAAAATGTAATATTTAGACATAAATAAACAGAACACGCAAGAGAGTTTACACAGAATTTTGAAATTCGTAAAGGTTTTAGTGATCTAAAGTCAACGGCTGATTCATGAACAAGCAGTTGGGTCGGTCTTCTGAAGAAGGCCACACACAAAACTCCTGAAGTTACCATAAGCTGCGTTCTGGTTCGCGAGACTGTAAATGCCATTGTAAACTATCGTCGGGACGAAAATCATGGTGATCTCTGAGGTTCTCTTCTCCGCAACCGCTTGCAAACTTTCTCCTAATGCAGAATCAAAGCACTGCTTGACAACAGTCTCAGAAAGCCCAGCTTGTCTGACGCAAGTATAATCCAAAGTGGTAGAAGCCAGAGTCAAAAACTCGCAGTTCATGTAATCCACAACCTTTTGCTGGTCGTTGGAGAGCTGGTTCAAAACGCACGATTGAAGACGATTGGCTGCACAATCTTTGGCTCCAAACTGGCAGGTGATGGAGCCATCAGCTGCGCGACGGGATTTTCCCCAGGGAATAAACGCCACGTTTAAGTTAGCCTTGAGTTCAGCATAAACTGGGGCGACTTGCTGGGTGATGAATCTCTTGGTGTCTGCGCAGAGGCTGGTGATGTAGAATGAAATGTCCAGTTTTTCCGCTCGAGCCTCTTCCGCCAAGACGCAGGTCCCCGCGAGGAGCACGCCGAACAGAACAATCGCAACTCGAAGACCCATTGTGCGTGGTATTATAACGATTGCCACCGACTTAATGATGATTTTTTCACGTTATTCGCTAAGTTATACTAGTCGTATCTAATTGTATCAGTGTCAGTCGTTCTTTTTACGTAATTGTCTAGTACCTCTATCTTGTTACTACTCACTTTTCGAATATAACATTGACATCTTATCAACACTTCACAAAGATCAGATTTTTTATTATTAATGTAATTTTAAAGATTAAGTGAGCATTGACTCTGCGATCCTTGATTATATTTTATCGTGATGTAAAGCGAAAACCACTTTTTAGGTTTGTGTCTAATAGGTAGAAGCAAATATTATTAATGTTACTATTTTTTTTATAGAAAATACAGCACAAGAGTCCCAACTGCTCCCAACCGTCTGGAGCCAGTGAGACTATGACATCCACTTTTGGGTATTTTGCGAGGCTGAAGGTATTGAGAAGGAGAAGGAGATGGGGAAGAAGAAGATCGGGAAGTACCTGGCTATTCATATCTGGTCACCAAACAGGGCTTCAGCCATTTTAAGCAACGTTTCGATTCAGAATGATGATCTTTCACCAAGACGATACTTCGAGTATCTACCAGTCAATTTTTCTGGATAATTTCTTAAATTAATTTTTTTTAAACTATTTTGCTCTGCTTATTTGCGAATAGCATTATTGTTAACTAGCAAAAGAAAAAAATATTTTTGGAACATTCAAGTTGGTTTGACTTTTATTGTTTATATAAAGTCAAGGACGCCCGAGGAAGACATGGCACGATCAAGTAAATCAAATACTTAAATCGGGTCATGTGAAGAGTCAGAATAACAGAAGAGTATGTATGAGACCATGTATGAATGTGAATGAAGCTAGGAGTGTGTGCTTAGACAGAGTTGTATGGCGGTCCATCCTCTCTGCCTACCTCTGCGTCGAAACAGTGAGATGGTTAGTTAGTTAGTTTTAGTTAAAATCAAAGTTGATATTTTGTCCGTTTAATTTGTACTCCACACGTGCCTATGAATGCTGGCTTCGCGAAACTGGAACAAACTTTGCCATGCTCTTTTCCAACCGAATGATCTCATGAACACCTTGAAACAAACCACAATTTTCTAATGACGAATATTCTTAATGGTTTTAGCTAAAAAATTGACCAACCGTCCGGAAGGCACTGCCATTCAAGGCCACCCCTAAGGACCCAGACCGACTGAATTTGGTTCGCTAGTTTCAACGCCCGTCAAGCAACGAAAACTGGCAAAACCTCTTCGACTTTTCACTAATCCTTCATCAGCATATCTGATATGTTTGGGACGTCTGTCCTGCACATAGGCTGTAATATAGGGACATCTGTCCTGCACATAGGCTGTAAAATAGGGACTCTGTCATGCACATAGGCTGTAATATAGGCACGTCTGTCCTGCACATAGGCTGTAATATAGGGACGTCTGTCCTGCACATAGGCTGTAATATAGGGACGTCTGTCCTGCACATAGGCTGTAATATAGGGACACCGGTTGGTCACTCAGTAGCCGCTGTGTCTTCTCATAGAATGTGCCTGTCCGGGGAAAGTCGGGTATCCAAAGGCCGGAAGAGGCGATGGTCCAGGGTGTAGCAGAGTCAAACAAGTGGTCAGTAGATCAGTCGTAATTTGTTTCTAAAGTTTTTTTACTTTGACCCTAAGGAGGAGGACTGAAAATATTATCGAGAAGATTTTCTACCCGATCTCATTTTTAGTTAGACCTATATTCATGCTGCTGAGGTTAAGAATAGGATTTTTTCTGATAAAGTCAGCCTTGACATCGTCGGGAGAGATGGATTACCCCTGATGATGGACAACCTTCTATGGTTTGTCTTCCGCAAGTTTGTATGAGTGTTGCTCCATTTTAAAAGACTCTCCACACAGCATCCCTAAAAATGACGACAGCCTCCTGTGTGGAGTTAATGTAAAAAATAGTCGGATGAGATCATTTTAATACCAATGAACTGGGAAAAAATTATACTATTTAGAAGCAATTAGAAATATTCAACTTAATTAAGTAGGTAGTGTGTGCTCCAGGAAGTAATTATCTATTTGGAAAAAATATGTATGTATTAGTCCCAATAACTGCTAATTTGTATACATAATATTTACGATTCTATGCATTGTGATGTGTTTTTTTATGTGTTGTAGTTCTTATAGAGTACATTATTAACCTGTTTGTCTTTATTTCGTTGTTGGACTTACATAGTTTGTGTAAAAGTCAGTTTTTTTTAAGTTAGTATCTTCTATATAAATATTGGGAAATTAATAGAAATGCTCCTTTACAGTCAACTTTTTTATCAATATGAAAAATGCGTAACATTATTTAGTACCAATCAGAAAAAAAACTCTCCTTTCCTTATTTATACAATTAACATTAACACCACTCTTGATAATGAAATACAACATAAACATTATGATAATATGTAATACCTATTGACAATTTAAACAATTTTCCACTTTTTTACGAATCTTCACATAGCTCTACTTGAATCAAACCCACCGATTCAAATGAATCGTTTATGAAACGATTGATCAAATTACAATACACCACATTTCTTATATCCCTCACGCTAACCCTCTCTTTCTCAAGCGAAAAATATCGCTACAGTCGATACAAATCAATAAATCTAAGACATCTCACTATATTCTTAGAACTATTTTTTTTAACTATTATGTACTGCGAAACCACAAGACGAACGTGTACTTAGTTTAGAATACTTGGTGTCGTAATTAACCCATGCGCCCTTGATGTGACATTACACAAAAGTAATGAAAACGTAAAGAGTTTGTATTGATTTTCGAAATTAATGAATAATTCATTGTTTCAAAAGAATTATTATTTTTTCTTTTTTTTTATATTATTAAAACTGCTGTGTATTATTTATATTTATATTACCCGCGGATTCCGATAGATTACATAATCAGTGAAAATAATAATAAGTTGGAAAATTACAATGTTTATACACTTATTTTGCATTCACTTGTATGAGTAACACTGTATTGAACCACATTCAAATATCCTACATAATAGGTTACTATTATAGGTACAACGATAACGTGTCATTAGTAAGTACAAAGGTAAAGTAATCTTATTCGAAAACCATTCACTATCCACAATCAATGTTGCTATATCATTTTTGTTCTTCGAGATTGGAAATATTTAATACAACCCCTCATTCCAATAGATTTTTATTGTAAATTTTGAGCATTATATGTAACAAGAAATAGCATTTGCATCACTTAAAACACTTTATTTGCAGACGTTCGGGTTAGTCTGCTGAAGAATTTCGCAGACAAAGCTCCTGAAGTTATTAAAGGCAGCGGACTGGTTGGCGGCGTCGTATTTATCATTATGGACAATCGTTGGTACAAACACCATTGTGATTTCTCCAGTCTTAGCTTCGGCCAAACCAAGCAGCTCATTTCCCAAGGCCGAATCGTAGCACTCCTTGGCATGTTCCTCCAAGAGTCCTACCCGCTTGACGCAGGTGTAATCCATGCTCACTGAAGACAGGGTAGAAAACTCGCAGTTCATGTAATCAGCGATCTTTTGTTGGTCGCTTCCAATCAGGAACAAAGCGCATAACTGAAGACGGTTCGCTGCGCAATCGGTCGCTCCAAACTGGCAGGTGATCGAGCCATCAGAGTTGCGCTGCGACTTTCCCCAAGGAATGAACTGAATGTCCAATTCGCTTCCAAGCTCTTGGTAAACTGGGTAGAACTTGGTGGTGATGAAATTGATGGTGTCGCTGCATCGGCTGGTCACGTAGAAGGATAATTTTGGCTTGCCGGCCAGAACCAAAGACTCTTCAGCTAGCCCATAATTGACGGCAAGAAGTACACCAAATACAACACTCAGAACTCTAAAACTCATCTTGATGTTAGGTTTTTGACCGCAAATTACTGAATGATTTATATTTTACCTGAAACATACAATACCACTCAAATCTTTAAATAACACGATATCTTATATTACGAAACGTAAGAGCTATATGGCATTTTTTGATCTTAAAATTACATCATTTAGTCAGTAGGTTGTTTTAATTATAATAAATAACTTTAAAGATTCAATAATATAGATTAAGAATCATATTACGTAGGTATTCACAATGTACACGTTTTTATTCTGAAGTACTCAATATGTGGGTCGCAAACAAATAATAAATCCTTTCGAAGTGATGTAAATGAAGAAGGAAAATATAGAACCGCAGTTTTGAAGCATCTAAAACCCGTGCTATGTAAAATGAGATTTAACTAACAATGGATAGTACAATATGTTTTCACAATGTAATAGAAATTTTTGACAAGAATTAGACGTCGATTCCAACTGCGACACCATGCCCAAGGTATTATTTACCATACCTAACCTCACCCTACTCATCCACCATCATCATCGATAGGTACCGTCTTCGTGTTGAAGTTTAACGAACAGCAATCTAAATGCTTTCCTGTCATTTGCAGCATTTTTTCCAATACCGCATAAGAGTTCCGACTGATCATGTGTATCGAGCAGAAGAAGACAAAGCTACTAAGATCGTATTTGACTTCAACTGGTAGCTGACTTTTAGGCAGAACAAGACAGAGCCACACGAATAAAGTGTTGGCTGATCTGGAGAGACTGGGAGAAAAGACTTGCTGGTTTTATTAAACTTCTCAACTTAATTAATGAACAAGAAACGAAGCTCCACGGGAAATCTTAGATTTTATTACTAAAGAAAAATACACAAATGAACATTTTAAAACGTTGTTCTTTCGACAGATGGAATAATAATACTTTATTCGTGTTAGATCGATACCAAATATCAAGATCAACATTTTAATCCTCGAAAAAATACAATAGCATCAATCAATCACTTACAATATTTTTATAAGTTCATAATTCAATTTTTAATTGATTGCCACCATTATCTTCAATCGTGAAAAAATCAATTTCGTGATTATAAATCAATATTCTTGGTAATGTCTTATATTATACAATTTGGTTCTCTTATTGGTAGACAAAATGACCTTGAATAAAATAACATCTACAAGATGGGTTAAGATTTTCATTTTTTTTTAACCGAGTACGCACCAACATAAATAATAACTAAACATATAATGTACCCATGTATTGTTGCATATTAATTTAAAAACTGTTGCATTTGTTTTATTGTGAATACATAATAGTTTCTACGTGCATATTAATATTATTTCTAATTTTCAAACTGTTAATTCGTGGTGGAATTCCAATAAGATGTTTTAATAATAAACTTTATCAAAATATTTTAGTTAGGACGTGAAACTGATCCGGTTTTAATAAAAAAATTGTGGAATAAAGTTATAAATTTGGTATTATTAAAACATTTGATTGGAATTCCATATATACATATATTTCAGCGCCCTTGAGGTGATTTTTCACAAAAACGGCGCTATACAAATTATCCAAATATTATTTATACTATTTATATAGACCCAATAAGCGTCTATTCCGAACTTCAATGGTTTTTATTTACTAAAAAACTGTTAATTTATTGAAAACATAATTTATTATTTTTAAAGTGTGGTGTTTATATATACGAGTATATAAGCAATATAATAGTTCAATACAACAAAAACATTTGACCAAAGTAAACATAGAAATCAAATGTTGAAACAGTTTTTCTGGTGAGAAGATTCGTATATTAAACCAATGTTGATTGCGCACATGCAGTCGAGTTTAACTCATCGAGAAGACCACAAACGAACCCTCTGAAATCACTGTAAGCTGCATCCTGCATGGTTTCGTTGTATATATAATTGTAAGTTATCGTCGGAACGAATTCCACCGTTCCAACGATATCCGTTGTCCACTGCTCCGCTCTATCTTGCAAACCATCCCCTAAAGGAGAATCATAGCATTCTTGGATCCAATCCACCGTGAGTCCTACCTGCCTGACACAGGTAAAATCCAAATCCAACGAAGAAGGGGTTGAATACTCACAATTCATATACTCAGCCATCCTTTCCTGGTCGATTCCAAGAAAAAATAGGGCACAGGATTGAAAGCGGTTCGCGCTGCAATCGACCTCTCCAAACTGGCACACAACTGTGCCGTTGTCGCGTGTTGACTTTCCCCAGGGAATGAATTCAATATCCAACTCGGTTCCCAGCTCTTGGTAAACTGGGTAGAACTTGTTGGTGATGAAATCGATGGTGTCGCTGCATTGGCTCGTGATGGCCATAGAGATTCTGCCCATCATACCATCGATCTCCGCGGTCAGTCCATAGCTGGCGGCAAGAAGCGCAGCAAATACAAACCCCAGAACTCGAGATCCCATATTGTTGTTAGTTTATTGGCCGCATCTAACTAAATTATGCTAACTCAATCCAATTTTACCTAATAGAGACAATCGGCCAAATCTTTAATAGTCATATCTTATTTTTGATATAGCTTGTGAAATAGGGGAAAGTTATATAGTTGGCTATATGTTTTGTAGATTTACATATAAAATACTTCTTTATTGTAGCCTAATATGATATTTATATTGTTTCGTGGTTTTGGTACGCAAGTGGCATGTCACACCTAAAACTCCATGTCAAAAAGTGGGCAAGTTGCCAGCACTGAAAACGGGAGGAAGTTCCCGGTAGGCGGTAAACCAAAATGGTCATAAACGGTTTACACACCAAATGAACCAGACGACTACTCAATATGGGTAGAAACTAAGTGAGTTAAGAGTTAAATGCCAATGAGCAGGACGCACATGCGGCGTTGGGGATGGAAAACACAAATTCCGTAGAAAATGTGAAAAGAAAGACGAGGATTCAACATATTGTCGCAGGGAGTGCAAAAGGGCTAAAGCGACACATTGGTCAAAAATGAGTTTTTTTTTTTTAATTTTTAAAAAGTAAGACAAACATTCCCGGGTTACGAATAACCTGACAATGTAAGATGTTGCTTGTGCAATGATGGAGGACTTAGCCAGCAGAGGAATTGAACGCACGACGCCCGGGTGGGAATCCGACGCGTTCTCCACTCAGCTACCGACCGGTTAAACATGCAGTTTTGATCAGTTCTTTTTTCTTCATCGAATGCTCTGACCCTAGTTTGATTCTGAAGACTTTTGTAGCCTTTCAGCCATTTAAAATATATTTATCAATTGGGAGAAGGCTTGACTCAAGCGATACAAGTTTGGGATTTTTTATCTTTTTGTCGCTTCGTGTAACTCAGTGAGAGCATTGAGTTACCTGAGTTAACTTTTTTTTCAAAATCCAACCAGGTACTGGAGACTTTTAAGAATAGAAAACTATGAAGAATTTTATTTTAAAACAAAAAAACTTTTTGAGTGCTCTGGTGTAAACTTTCCAAAATGGCGCTTCAGCGCTTTTGCCTCTCCGGCGACGATATGTTGTAGAACGTGAAGACATCGATAAATGCCTGGTGACAAATCTGGTGAACTTCATTAAAGGGACTTGGTCAAAAGAATAAAGTGAAACCTGAAAAATAGCATTCTGTAAAAATGTGTTCTATGTTAACATGCTTCCCCCAGCATGGATCAATTAAATTTATTAATGTGTAAACCAATAACAAATTATTTTTGTGTCATTCTGATAATATCATGGCTTGATTAAGATTATTGTTGAAGATATAAATTAATCAATAGTTCATTTGATTTTTTTTATAATTCAATTGAATTGATTTGAATATTATTATTATTTATATCTTCGCAGAAAGTAATTACTTTGTCGTTTGACATATTTAAAGATTTTTTTTTAAACTATTATAAGACCACAGATATTATTTAAATTTATCTCTTTCTCTCTGTTCCTTTGTTATAATTTAAATGTTATTCTATTGTTTTCTCATTGCTCTGTTATTTTATTTTATGCTTTGTTCTCTCTCTGTATGTACTATATATAACCACACACATTGTATTTTTTGTTTAGTTTACTGTTGTACTCTGGTGATGCTTAGGCTAAGCGAAACCGATTAGTCATAAAAATTAAAATAATATCCGTGGTCTTATACAAAACTATATTTTAATTTATTTTATTATTATTTAGTTCCACTAGTTTTAGTGACAGCTGTTTCGGCGTTCAATGTCATTATCAAACTGTGGTTAGGCCACACGGAAACGACTTATTTATATAATTTTGGTTCCTTGTTTAATTACTAATTACGGTAAAAACCGAATTATTTTGAATTATTCTGATTGGTATTTAATTTTTAAATCTGTTATCCCCGTTTATCCAGTGTGTTTCCAGTTTTCCGGAGTGCACTCCGGAACGTGCCATTTATATGCAATATATTAATTTGTGTAAATTAAATATGAAATACCACACATTAAGTAAATAAAATTTAATTGCGCACGCCGGAATTTGAATCCACGACCTCTGGATTCAAAGTCGAGCATCTTAACCACTCACGTTTTACGGAGAGTATCTACTCAATCAGTCGGTCGCAAGTTTTTAAATTTTGAAATGTATCTTCCACTATTCACAAGTACATATATCGACAAATTGTATGTTTAACCCCAACACATCGTCGCTGGAGAGGCAAAAGGGCTGAAGCGACACTTGGGTAAAAATGATTTGGTCGTCGATGTAAGTTCAATACCGCCTAAGAACCATTTGTCAAAATGTTCAGTAGGGACAAAAAACAATAATTTTGTGTATTCGTATAGCCACTTTTTCACAGTATTTTTATCAACAAAAATATAGCATCTAACCTAAAAAACCGTTTAGTTGTGTCAAGTTTAGTGGCAAAATAAAAAAGGTGGGCGGAGTCCCGCCGTTAACCAGCACCTTAAGATCATTGCGACAGTATATAGAAGCGGTCCAAGAAATTTGTTGTCTCTTTCTCTCTCATGGTGTACGATGTAAAAACTCGTAAAAAGTGATTTATTACAATTTCGGATGGGTTGGGTAAAAAAAATTAGCTATCCCTCCATTAGATTCTTACTCTGAGCTATTATAGCAATCATTGTTAAATTGAATGAAAACTAAATGAAGCCTTAGTTTGAACATGCTATTATCTTTTATATATTTTTTTCTTTTATTAACAACGAAGAATCCTAATGAGAAATGACGACTTATAAAAAAGTAATAAAATATCATCAATTATGAATATACATATATATATATATATATATATATATATATATATATATATATATATATATATATATATATATATATATCCAAAATATTTCTCTTCGTCGGCTCAAGCTGTCCATTCAGGACAACAAAAAATAACTAACACGGTGTATTGAAACTGATTTTGATTTTATCTGATATAATCAGGAAAATACAAAATTTGAATGGCCAATATTTTCCAATTATTTATTTATTTATTTACGCCCGTTACAGGCTTTTACATACATGTAAACATTTTTTTTTTTTTTAAACAACAACCTCATAAGTGCAAAAATTTATGTAAAAAAATAAATAAAAAGAGTATTGAATAGTAGATACAAAAATAAACAATAATATTCAATAAATAACAGGTCCAAAATATTGTAAAAGAAAAAAAACAATACTAAGTAATAGGTCTAACTATTAGTTTAGCTCTTCCAGATGATAACAACTGTACTAAACTAAACTTATAGTTTGATATTGACGTGTTAAATATATCAGCGACATCGGAGTATACGTTTCCTAAATGTTGTATTCGTCGCATAGGCGTGTTGCATTGTGAGTTTGAAGCAGAATTGCTACAATAATACGGTAAGTACTGCCTTGTAACCGTCCTGCTTGGAACATGAAAAGAAATCAAGTTAAATCAAGTTAAATCAAGTTAAATCAATTAAAAACATATTTTTGTTATACGTCTAGAGCGTACTAGATATGACTACTTGTCGAACTCATAGGTTGCAGGTTCAAATCCCAGCGTGCGCAAATAAATGTTATTTAATTTATTTTCGGCACGTTTCAGAGTAGTAGTTAATCTCATTATCGCCCGTGGAAAGACCATCAATTAGAATCGAAACGTTGCTAACCGACCGGTTAGTAGCTGAGTGGACAATCGCGTCGGATTCCCACCCGGGCGTCATGGGTTTAATTCCTCTGCTAGCTAAGTCCTTCGTCATTGCACAAGCAACACCTTCCGCTTATTATGTTGGCGGTAGAAGGTTTTCAAATATTGACAGTGTAAAGAGGCCCACCCATTCGCGCCAATTGTGCAGTTTAACCCATGTCAAAAACCATTCATACAAACGTCCTTTTATATTTATTAATTGCTTCTTTTAATGTCTTTCTGCTATCTAAATTGTATTGTAAGGGCCGATTTCTAAATTCCTTTGAACATGAATTATCCCTTATACCACATGTTGGACTATGACCATTTGCTACGACTTTGTTCTACCCTCAACCCATTTCTTCTAGACATTACTATCCAGATCGCACTGCCGTGCGGCACATAAATATCTACAGTTAAAGGTTTAATTATTGTACTCTATAAATTCTTCTAATAAAAAATATGCAAGTAAAGTGATTATATTTTAATCTACATCCACGAACAAAAGCGCGCCTTACCCAAGGAGCATCTGTCGAGTTCGTCAGCGAACATTACAACAGGTATTCGTAACCCGGAAATGATTGCCTTTCTTTAAAAACAAAAATAAAATAAATGGCTTAAGCCTTATTTAGTGACCAGATCCGAAACGTCAGGTACTTCCCAACCTTCCTATTTCTCGTTTCCTTCCCTTCCCCACTTCCATCAGTCACACAGCACACCCCAATTGTTATGGATGCCTCAGTCCTTCTAGCTCCAGAAAGGTGGGATGAAATTAATAGACTTCGCGACCATTCAAATACCTGATATCGCTAACCTTTGAATGTGGGTTAAGATTAAGGGTTAGTATTAATCAACCTTAATTTACAACAACATGACCGTTATACTGTTCAACTGATCACAATTTGTCCAAAAGCTGAAACGGACCGATAATCCACGTAAACAAAAAAACATAATCAGCATAGGGCAGTAAGGGGGGGGTTGTAGACAGTGGCTAAGTGACCGGTAACGAATATTGAAATAAAATAAAAAAATCACAAATGCATCAAATATTAGATGGAGTTCTCAATATATTTTAAATGGTATACTATTTTGTTGAATCACTTTTATTATTTTAATTGTATGCAGACTGGTTTCGGTACTAACATCAATGCAAAAATAAATGTATTCTTAATAATATATTAAACAAATGGTTAGGTAGGTACCGAAACTAGACTTTCAAAAACAAACAAAAGAGGTTTCAACAAAACAATTCTGTTATTTAAAAAAAAAAACATACCCGTAGCAGAGTGAAACTGGTCTGAACAAAAAATAAATTGAAAAACAAACAATTGAGTATTGTGATATAATTTTGTTTTTACAAAATTTATTTTATTCATACAATTGTCAATGGTATTATAGACAGCCCTGAGTTATTGAACCTTATTTCCTTTCACATACCAACGAGAACTACTCGATCCAAAATTTTATTTAGTTGTAACAATAACATCAGGGCTGAGTCTTTCAGTTACTCGCTTGTACCTAGATTGCATGTAGTTGGTAATACATACGCAGAGGTGGCTGATGTATTTAACTGCACGGAATGTAGATACAAGAAGGCTATAACATCATTTATCTTTAATCGATAATATTTTCATGTATTTAAACACTATTTTTACTACTCTACAACTATTCTTTATTTTTTTAGTGCACATAATTCTTATTTTTTCACTGTCAATTGTAAACCTTTACCGTCTTACTTATTAGATTTTTACGCGCCGACTTAGCGTTGGTTTAGTTATACCTGACGTAGGCCATTAAATTAGATAGATAAGCCGTGGTTTTAAAGCAAGTTTATTGCTATTCCGACCTTATAACACGCGTAACATTTGCACCTCGTTTATAAGTAAGGAGGATAATGTAAAAGCCATCTCGGGCGTATACAATAAAAATAAAAATAAAATAAAAGTTTAAATAATTTGTATGAAAACAAAAAAATGTTAATTGTAATGTAATAAAGTGTAATTCCACCAGTGATTGACAGTTTGAAAATAGAGAAATGATGTCAACCGCTGTTAAATAATGTCCCAAATAAAAAATATTAAATTTACTGTACTACGTAGGTACTAGTTAGTGGGAAAATTCTTTCTGGTTTCCCGCAGTATAATATTTGTAATTTGACCTACATTAATGTAATATCATGCACCGCACGCGTGCACTCAATTGAACTCTGACCTCTGACAGATAACTTCATTAGTTTAGAATAATGACAACATTGCAGCTAAATGTAAGTAATTTTGTTGATAACTAACCTATCCTAAGAAGTCAAAGTTAATAGTATTATCAACTATAATTAATTTCCTTTGTATGTACTCACGCACTAGTGTGATCTTTTCGAATTTCGAACTGATGTTAATTGAAATTATCAAATTTAAAATAATTCTTTTAAATCCTACTTATAATATATTCTATTATTCTACATGTTAAATGCTAATATTTTTTCTTGGCAAGTAAGTTACTTCCCATAATTTTTCGCGGGTAACAACTAGTTATTAATTAAATAGCTTTTCTCAGTGTATTTGGTTTATTCTAATATAAAAATAATTCTAACCAAATTTTGAAATGTCCCGTACCGAAAAAAAGGGTTCTAGTTTTTCACTACTTTCTATTGTACGTGAAAACATTTAACATTACAATACAAATAACAACGTCGGGTGGATGTAGACAAACATAGTACAAGAATGTGTGGGTTAGGGGTTTATGTAAATAATAGACTTAAAAATAATGCATTTTTTTAAGAAATATGTATTTCGAATTTACGATCACAGTTTTTATTATAATTTTTAAAGTCTTAGGTGAAGATGTTTCACACTTAGAATTCAATGAATAGGACCTTTCTTAATGTTTGAATGGTTTCCGTAAAACGCCGATTGTCAGTTCGTTTCAGCTTTTGAACAAATTTTGATAAGCTAGAATGCATAACGGTCACGTTGTTATGCTTGTCAGATGATCATGACTTGTTCAAAAACTGAATCGGGCCTAAAATCAACGTTTAACGGGAACCATCAAAATATATTAAAAAATTTAAAAAAATGGCGCTAATCGTTAAGTTGTGGCGATGTTAAATGTGACGATAGTTTAAAACACCTCGACCTAAGTACTACTTATTCTCTCGAGAGAGAGGTAAATTATGAAGTTCTTGGCGCGTTATTAACATAAAATTCAAGCATGTGATAGTATTTATTATTTTTGTTTTTATGTGAATACCGCAAAAAATTCCTAATGCCTAGAGCCAGTCCCACTGTGGTAGAGTGACCAATAGGGCTAGGTATGTTGTGAGTATGAAGGGAGTGTAGGGAAAGTTGGGAAGTATGGTATTATTTTATGCATACAGTTGTAAGTATGATATTATAAGAACAACTGACATGACACAACATCATTCACAATACCAGGGTGTCTAACTCTCGCTGGTTTCATCCAACTGTGAGTATTTGTATCGTCACCGCACTATTTTGATAAAATAACTCATCAAAACGGCCTGCAGACTGCTCCCAAAAATGCACAAGTCGTCTTTCTGAAATCAGCAAAGGCCATGTTTTGAATTCGCTGGTCGAAATGATCGCTGTACACGATCGTCGGCACGAAGTTCATCGGGATGGTGGCCGTCTTCCGCTCGGCCGCTCGCTGCAGGGCGTCCCCCAGCCCCAACTCCGCGCACTCCTGGATCGAGGGTGTTGACAGCCCCGCCCCTTCCCCGCACTGGAAACTTCCCCGGGTGGAGAACATGTTGACGAATTCACAGGCGAGGTAATCCACCTGTCTCCCCTGGTCGTTGCCCGTCAAATGCAACGCGCAGGACTGTATCTTGTTGGCTTTACAGTCCGCCTCGCCGAACTGACACGTGACCCCTTCTTCATCTCTCTTCGCTTTTCCCCACGGGATAAACTCCACGTCCAAGTAATCCTTTAGCTCCTGATACACGGGATAAAATTCCTCCGTCAAAAACCTTTTTGAGTCTTTACACAGACTCGATATATAAAACGATATCTTCAGTTTTTGGGGCCCGTTTACGATCACTATTTGACCATGTGCCGGAGTCGCTTGATCCAACCAAACAATGACCGATAAAATAACCACACAAACTGTTATAAATTTATTCCCAGACATTTTAACGTTGTTAAATTAAACTCCCAATGTCACTTGCGCGATTTGTTTGTTTGTGGAGATTATTTGTGAAATCTTACGTTTATATGTGGAGATAATTAGACATCTGCTTCATAATATATGGTAATATTTTTTTAGAACAAAGTGCTACAAATAAGGGTCAGTGGGACAAAATTGATTGCACAAGTCAACAATCCGTCAGTGTGCTGTTATCGTTTTAGGCAATAACAGAAATGTTATTTTTTATTCGTGGGACAGGACGTAGATTATGAAATTATTGGAGCATTTATAAACGTCACACTTGCTATGATTGTTTACCTCTTTATTTGATTTTGTTATATATTTTTCAAGATCTTTATTTTAACATGTTTGTTTATGTCTTACAAATATATTTTTTAAATATTCAAGTAAGCAGAGAGTGTAAAAAAATATGTTCTCAATCAAGATTCAATATTTATCAACTTATTTCATATATCTATGTGCTTCGAGGAAGAACGAAATGAGTCAATAAACGCAGATGTTCAAGATAGCTAAAACAACATTTTGGAATTTCTTTTTTTGTATGTAATCGTAGACATATTATGTGACATGTTTTTTTTTTTAAATATTAGCACATTATTTAATTTTCTAAGACATCTCATTTTCCCTTGCTAGATATGTATCTAAGGAATAATTTTGCATACTTAACTCAAAACTTGATTTTTTTACTCATTCCGTTCTTCCTTGACAGATATTATCTTTGTGAAAGTTCATTTTATTTGAAGAATAAATAACTTCCCATTTTTACATTCCTTTTTTGATATTTTTTGTTTCACAAAATTACAATATTTTCTGTTGCCTACTAGTTTCATCACATGTTTATGACATATTCAGGGCAAGTAAATTGGTACAAAATCTTTTACTTGCGCGGAAGATGTCATGAACATGTGATAAAACTAGTAAAGGGAATAAAACTATGTATGTTATTAAAATTTTGATAGGTATTTATTACCTATCTAAAAAGTCTTCTCACTTTTTGAAAGGTAGTTTGGTAGTTTAAACCCGAAACCAGTTTAATTTCTATAAAATGTAATTTCTTTTCTACAGAGTGTAGAAAATATAGCTATAGAAAATCGGAATATAAATCACGGCAGCCCATTGCTGAATAAACTAATCATTGTCATGCTGGTGGTGCGAGATGTTTTTATAACGAACTTCTCAAAACATTTTCAACCACATATCGCATTGTTTAAAATTTTAATGAATATAATAAATCGACAATATAATTCATGACTGCATCTCATGAACCCTGATCACATAAATAGTCCATGTAACCGAGAAATTCTAACCCAATAATCGAATGAATCCCTCTGAAACGATGACCCGATTAATCGAACACAAAACGATGATTAATTCGACGTCTTCATTCGTTTAGAGAACATCTACATAATAATATTAGGATAATTGGTACAGCGCAGTTTGTGTAAAAAATCACTTCAAGGAGCTGGCACATCTAACTTCGTTATTTTTCGAAAAGAAATGATGTCGTTGGTTATCAACAACCATATCATCGTTGCCCGCATCCCAGTATTAAATTCGAACCATCATTCGCTAAGATAAATGTTCCGTAAACAGATATTCGGAATATCGAAATATTTCAATCACTGCCCAACGAAGAAGCAAAAAGAGTGCTTCAATATTTCCTACTAATCAGAGGAATCTTTGGTTTGAAATGGGCACGATATTATATTTCCTTGCCCAAAATAACAGTGTTATTCCCACTGTTTGGTTAATTAAATGAAAACCCTAAAGTTTTGCTTGCTATTCAGGTGATAATTAATACTCTCCGAATCCCAGCCCGAGCAAACTCCAAATAATACTAATACAGTGTGGCCCATAGTGCTCTCGCACTTCGAATGCAAACGGGATCGTGCGAGCTTCGGAGTTACAGTTTAATAGTTTATCTTGCAACATGTCGAAAGTATAAGATACACGTTAACCTGGGGCAGGTACAGAGTGGTTTTACCGAATGGTCAAAGATCTAAATAGAGAAACCTGTGACCTTCAATGTGTGGATCATTTTTTGATCGGCTTTTTTGCTTCATATTTACGTTGAAGATTATTGATATTACTTCAATGATCAATGAATATTTTAAATCGTAAAACCCAATAGTCTTACTCAAATAGGAGCAAAGCACCATAACTGTAAAGCAAATAACAACTCTCCAACTATGAACTCTAGAATTTGTAGGTCAACGAAACAGATTTCAGCTTGCAGCATCGCTTGTCGTTTGCATCATGTCCGATTGAACTTTTAAGTACAAGTGCAATAAGTCAGTACGCCATATTGTGTATCCCATTTTTATTCAACTACTTACAAAATAAAATACATCAAAAAATCTTTGGACCTACGCTAGAAAATGTATCTTACAGGATCAAAATTAACTTGAAAATCTAATTGAGCATGAAACCATCCTAAGAATTAGTAGTAGGCCTTAAAGACTACGATGAGTTGGACATGTTGAAAGAGACTGGGCACCATTAGGACCAAGAGGCAGACCGGGGAAGAGGTCACTGCGTGAAAGAAGATTGCAGCAGGACTGGAGGCGAATAGCGAGGGACCGCAGCCAGTATAAAGCATTTGTGAAAGAGGCCAAATTCCACCCTGAGATGTAGCACTGCGATAAGGAATAAGGAAAAAGTGTGTAATTCATAATCAAATAGCAATTACTAGAAAATGGCTAGAATACCCCCAGCATCAGTGACGAAGAAAGTGGTCTTCCGAAAACGTTTGACGGTGGCTTGAAACAATTTTTTTTTTTTTCTTTTTAATAAATTTATGCTTACCTTTAAACTGTACTCTCCGCAGTCTTTAATCTTGGCTACGTACAGGCAGATACTGGGTAGCCAAAGTAGTAAAACTGACAGAAATCAGATTACGTCAGAGTTGTCTAGTTTAGGGTTCTACAAAATTCATAAATCGTTGGATACAGAGATCCAACAGAGTTCACCCACATTATATCCTGCCTTATAGTCAAAACTTATGTAGAAATTAAAACTATATTCCAAATTTCAATTTACTGTTTAAACTAAGTTTCCATACAAAAATATCGAAACAATGTTAATATTTAATACAAGACTAATATTTTAACAAGAATGAAACAGAAAAACTGGGATTTGGACCGGGATTTTCCGCTGTCAAACGAAACTCCTTGTCAAATTCGTAGTGTTTCTCTTTTATAGTTATTTTTTCAAATCATTACAATAGTTTCATATTTTTCTTTTCTGTATTTTTTTTTTTCACTGTTCGAATGTCTTTATATTATTTTGATCAAATTAATATTTAAAGTCAACTTTAAAAGATTTTTAAATTGAAAAATAAAATTATGTACGAGGCCTGTTCAAAAGAAAAGGTGAATTTTGAATTTTCGCGAGCTGTGCACATTCGATTATTTTTTTTTGTTATAAGGTACACATATGTTTATCATATGTTAGCATTATCAGCCATTTTGGATTAGTGGTTTGTTTTTGACAACTGGAAAAGTTCGTCACGTTTTTGTGTGTTCTTCGATTTTTTACTTTTGAAAAAAATGGATCAAAGAACATGTATTAAATTTTGCGTTAAAATGGAATAAAGTGCTTTAACGCACTTCAAATGTTGACTGTGGCATTCGGCGAGTCTACTTTGTATCAAAAAAGTGTTTGTAAGTGCTACAAGTGCTTTACAGAAGGCCGAGAAGATGTTAATGACGATGAGCGTCCTGGAGTTGTGGAAAAACAAATCATGGATTTTATTCTTTGATCCATTTTTTTCAAAAGTAAAAAATCGAAGAACACACAAAAACGTGACTCACCTTTCCAGTTGTCAAAAAGAAACCACTAATCCAAAATGGCTGATAATGCTAACATATGATTAACATATGTGTACCAACACAACAACAAAAAAAACGATAGTCGAATGTACACAGCCCGCGAAAATTCAAAATTCACCATTTCTTTTGAACAGGCCATGTATATGTGTTGGATACGATTATTTTTTAAACGAGAAAAATCGTTAAAAATGACCATATTCCAAATTCAAGACTGTCTCAAAAACATAATCGACGATATCACAATGCATTTACTTTGAATATGGAGGTCACGGGTTCGATTCCCGATAGCTCAATCACTATGAAATGATTTTTTTGTTTTCGTAAGCGCTGTTTTGGTGATGATTTTTGAAAATCATTGTAAATTCTTCCCTTTACATCAATATATCTAGTATTAATGTTACCAAAGATATCAGAAAATACTTATGAATGAACTAGCAAAATCTCTCAAACGGTTTTATCGAGCTTTCTGAAAGTTTGGTTAACTTTTCTGTCCGCATTTTCTGCATATAGATTTTTCTAAGTGGAAAAAACGGTTCAATTCGAAGCGGCACGGAGAGATTCTGCATCGTATGACGTCACGTAGCCGTCGGTCTCCTCCGCGACGGCGTCTCGGGCGGTATCTATGACATCATTGTGGAGCGTGACCATATATATTTATCGCTTATTTAATCATTTTTCAAGATGTTTTTATTCATTCGACTAATATATGTATGTATATATAATATAAGTGTATATTCATAATAGATGATATTTTGTTACTTTTTTATAAGTCATCATTTCTCATTAGGATTCTTCGTTGTTAATAAAAGAAAAAAAGTTATAAAAGATAATAGCATGTTCAAACTAAGGCTTCATTTAGTTTTCATTCAATTTAACAATGATTGCTATTATAGCAATGAAAGGCGCTTGAAAAACGAAACAGATTTCTTTAAATTATAAGAATGGCGAAAATGATCCTCCAAACTTATTTATTCAAAGGCAAAGAATGGTAAAAAGTAGCTATTCATGTAAATTGAAGTCTGGCTTCAGTTTTCTTGCGCTAAGAGCTTCTGAACATACCACTGAACAGATAATCTCTAGAAGTGAGATCTGTACTGATTTGTTAAAAAAAATTATACCGCCAATTTACATAAGATCGTTCAGGCCAACACAATTAATTATTTACACAAGAAATAATTTCTTTATTTTAGAATGTTAAATCAATTTTACCAGAAGTAAGGAAAAGTTTGGCTGACTTCGAGCGCACAGACACGCCCACAAGACAGCTCTATCGATTTATCTCTTCGGTGTTTTGAGTATACCAATCTTTTCCAGCATCCCAACAAAAGGCTTGACGTCTTTAGCAGGAAACAGTTTCGAATAAACTCCATACAAAATTTCAATTCTTCGATATGAACTCAAATGCCACTGCAGCTGGCGTCTGCAGATCTGGAGAATGCAAATAGGAAAATAATTCTTTATTGTGGATATGAGAGGATACTTATGCAATGCCGAAACGATATTGCAGGAAGTCTTGCGAGATAATCTGCTTCCTGCTTTCTGGAATGAAATACGATTTCCAATGTGTTAAAACATACAACAATGTGGATTGAATAGTTAATGAATGAACAATGATTTAAATAAAAAAATAAGACACTTAAATATATGTTTTAGATCTATTTCGTGGTGGGCAAGAATATTAATTGCTTTATTTTATAACTTTTTGCTTAATAAACTTTTGAAAAATTATGAAATAAGAATATATCGTGATGCTTAAATCAGTTCCTTAATGTGGAATTTATTTCTTTCAATTCTGATGTTAAATATAATTTTGTTAGATTTGGTCAGAGTTCAACGAGATTACCACCTTTTAGAATCTGACACATCGTAAAATCAATATGTTAAACTGTTGTTCAAATTACTTCGTATCGTAACTTTAAAGCCCTTTATTTTGTGTTTAAGATTTTTTATTGTTTATATAAATAATATTGAAAATAATATCGCTGGAAAGGCAAAAGGGCTTAAGCGACATTTTGGTAAAAAAAATAGGCAAATAAGCATTTTTAATCAGTTTTTTTTTTGCATTGAAAGCTCTAACTCTCGTTTGATTCTGAAGATTTGTGTGGCCCTTAACCCAACCAAATATATTTACCATTTGGAAGAAGGCTTGACTCAGAAGCGACGCAAGTTTGGGACTTTTTAACTTTTTTCGCTTCTGGTAACTCAGTGAGAGTATTTAATTACCCGAGTTATTTTTTTTTCAAAATCCTACCGGTACTGAAGACTTATGAGTTTTACTGAAAAACAAAAAAACTTTTAAGTGCTCTGGTGTAAGCTTCCCAAAATGGCGCTTCAGCCCTTTTGCCTTTCCGGCGACGATATGTAAAATTGTTGTTAAGGCAAGGGTTTATTTTACCTTTAAAGTTGAAAATCTGTTGTATAAAGCTGAAAATACTCTGAAATGGTGAGCTGTTGTATCATGAAAAATCAAAATCTTATATGGCCTATATTTTATACTTAAAATAAAAATAACTAAAAACGTAGGTATTAGATAGGGTAAACCATGTAGTTATAGGACACTTAACAACATTTTTGACTTTAGGTGAGTACTAAAATTACAACAAATGAAACTGCCTTTTGAAATAAATTCCGTTTATCCACTTGATAAATAGACAGTTGAATGCACAACTCCTTTTCTTATTTGACAATCAAAGTATTTTAGAATAAATAAAAAGGTTATTATATATCAAAAAGTACAGTTGCTGGACACAATTTTACAAAAAATAAATTTTACACTGAAATTACAATTACTGGACAAACAAAAAAATAATTGTTTGCTGAACTAAATCATATAGGACATATAGGTTATCTACGGAGGAATCACTTTGGCCTCCTTTGTCTTCTTCAGATTCATCTTTGTAACAAAAATGACAAACGTATAAGTCAGCACTCTCGACAAAACTTTTTGTATTGTGAACATTCGATTCCTTTTTTTAACGGAAATTCGCACATACAGCAATTTGTGTTTTTTTCATAACTGTACTCTTGCCTTTTTCATTGCATAATTTGAATTTAACCGTAGTTGTTTACGTGTTTCTTTATTTTCCAATTTTTTTTTTTTCTCTCGGTGCATTGTTTTGTATTTTTCCGATGTTGTGACAAATGGAAATTTTTCCACTTGCATTATCTCCTTTTTGAGATTTTAATAATAAAACTGTGTAAAAAAATATGTAAAAAAAAGAATGCATAAAAATATATTAGTAACACAGTTATTGGACACCAAAAAAAAAGTTACTAGACACAACGTCAATAACTGTATTGAAGGTTCATACAGAAAAAAAAAAAAAACAGTAAATTGCAATTTCAAGACATTTTAGGCACTGGATTTAACCGTAATTTTTTTTTCTGCCAAACATAGTTGTTGGACGGCCGTCCAGTAATAGAAAAAAACATATTAACACGGTACAGTTATTAGACACCCTCTAAAAAGTACTTACAGAACATAAATAACTTTCAAATCAACTAAATGAAGTTATGCAACTCATCTACTGACATACTGATCAACCTAACAACTAAGCACTGAGAAGTTAATTTATAATTACTTTTAAAAGTGTTGTATTCCTTGTGATTTTATTAACAAATTCGGTATTCCTGAGGAAACTTGTCACAGCATGCCAGACATTGTTTTTTTTTACCTTATTATGAGACGGTTGGTAAAGAAAATATTATTAATGATAAATACTATTGATGAGTAACATCTTCCAAAAAAATCTGGCACTTTTTACTTACAGGTTTGCTTATTCGACCTAATTATTACTCACATGTCCAATAACTGTCAGCGTCCCATAACTCTATGGTTTACCCTATACGTCCTTCGTTTTGTTTTTTTTTTTAATGATTGGTTGGGTATTTTAGCCATAAATTCTAAACTTTCATCCGAGTAAATCCTAAAATGTGTATGAAACAGGTCCCGAGTGCGTTTTTCTTAATTGAAAAAAAAAACCATATTTGTCTTACTTAAATTTTCACCCACAGAAATTTCGTAGAAAATAGGTATTGATTCTTAAAATTTATAATAGCGTAAAAATTTTTGTGTTTTATTGTAATGCCATTTTGACATAAAAATGAAATTATTTCAATGTTGCGTTTATTTTTTTTTAAATCTGACTTAAAAACAAAAATACATTTTATTATTTATGGTTTTAAAGTTTATTTTGTAGAACTCCATTTTAATTTTTAGGTTTTTTAATTTTATTTGAACAATAATTATTATTATTTTAATTTCATTAAAAATCAATTTTTAGTAGTTAATATGTTACTACTGTGTTATTATGTTACTTCTGAGGGCATTATCAGTTTGATAATGCCCTCAGAAGGCGAAACAGCTGTCACGCGTAAAAATAATTACATCGCAGAGCTTTTAACCAAAAATTGTTTTTTAATAAAATTAAAATAATAATATTTATTGTTTAAATAAAATTAAAAAACCTAAAAACAAAAATACATTTAATGAAAATAAAATAATAACTTTGTATAAATAAAATAAAATAATACATTTATTAGAAAAAATATATTGTCAGCTCATACACCTGTGGATAAATGTATACATATCTTCGATTAAATTATTTTTGGTGTTTGAATCGGAGTGTGACCCCCATAAAAATATATCGCCTAATATTCCCGATTATGCTTACCTGTTCACACTCTGAACTGGGGATAAAGCAAACAGTACATTTGCATCTTCCTATTTTTATTTACTTGTTATGAATTTATTCCGGTCATAAAAATGTATCTATGGTTAAATTATCATCTGACGTCCCGGCCTTTTGATGTCCCGGCCGCGGTTGCTCTATTTGCCGGAAGAAAACATGTTTAGCGTCCGCGACACGTTTGCCGGGTTCATTGAAGCGCAAAACATAATTCCGTCGCTTTCCGCCAGGGGTGACTTGAATTCTCAATTTTATTTCATTTTTTCTCCAGTACGATGTTGGCACATAATATTATGCAAGCGTGT
Source organism: Drusus annulatus (assembly GCA_022651775.1). NCBI lineage: Eukaryota > Metazoa > Arthropoda > Insecta > Trichoptera > Limnephilidae > Drusus > Drusus annulatus. The sequence goes on from JAGWCC010000027.1 coordinate 724,563, forward strand.
AACCGCGAAATATCACGGTGAAGTTTATTAATTCGATGTTAAACAATCAAATATAACGAATAAAGGTACAAAATAATTATTTAACTAACCAAGTAGTTAAATATCACAAGGGTGGGCAGAAGGATATACTGCTACACAACTTTGTCTTGGCACATACTCCTTGATTGATATTCATACCATATCAATAAGCGCTCTTGCGGAACAATATCGTCACTGAGCGGATCCGGACGTTGGTGTGAATCTACCATAAAACCAGCTCTGTCCATGATTGGGATTCTTGTATGTAAATTAATTTTATAGACCCACCTTTTTATTTCTCTGAAAAGGGCAGAAAAAAATTGATGCTTGGATGAAAGAAAAAATCCCAACCAAACTATTACCATATATATATATATATTCCTGTGCTGGCTAAGTCCTCCATCATTGCACAAGCAACATTTTCGGCTTATTATGATGGTAGTAGGAGTTTTTCAAATATTGTCAGGTTATTCTTAACCAAGGAATGTTTGTCTTTCTTTTGAAAAATAAAACAAAATCGTCATAGTCTTAGGTATGATTTAACACTTTTAAAAAAAAAAAAATTTTCTTACTGAAGTTTTGAAAAGTATGGAATAGACATTGTGAAATCTTGTCTTATTTTTACCATTTGAATAAATATTTCAAAGCTCCATAGTTCATGGTGGATATGACTTTAGAGCTGCAAATAGTTTCGTTGACCTAGAAAATTTAGAAAGAAGTATGCAAATTTCAAGAGTTTTTAGTGAGACACAAAAACACATGTTCTACTCATAGTTGAGATTATAAATAAATTAGAATACGTCAGCAAATGAAAAAAAAATATATTAAAATATCTTGTGTTTAGCTCCACGAAAATATTCATAACTTTGTGAGGAGAGATTTTTTCTTTATTGCCTTCTTTGTTTATACGAAAATTGGTTAGCGCACACAAGTAAACAATAACATAAATACATCATTTTAAATTATACTTAGGTATATATACTACCATGTTATAAAAAGGTATTAATGAAAACCACTGCCTTTTACAAATACGTGAGTTTTGAAATTAATTCCAATAAGTTAAATTACAATTTTTAAAATCATTCCATTTTTTAAGTGTGGATATTAAAAGTCATTCCATTTTTTTTTAAATTGGGAGTCCCTACTACAACCCGTCTCTCTCTCCAGTGCTCTCGCTCCCTCGTCACGTGACCCACTTCAGTAGTATTTTTCTCCCCCTCCCACCAACGCTAATCGATAAAGCTCTCTCACTGTTTCGCCTCTGCCATCGACAGCGAGGGAAATTTCTGATAGCCGTTACCCACCACCCGCCCACTTAACAACCTGTAAATTCCCGTTTTCAGAGTTGCCAATATTGAAATAATAAAAATACACCCGTGGAATAATGCCGCAGGGGGGAGCAAATAAAAATGCGTGTTTTAAGGCGAGTACTTACCTGCCAGTTATCTGGTAACTCAGTTCCCCGCCCTCCTGCCGACAGTTATCAAAAAAATTAGGACTCCATTGAAAGGGCAGTACGCCATTTTATGATAAAGCCAGCAAGTTTATTTCTAGAATTTTAACAATTTAAATTTAAGTTTAGCATTAAAAAATCGTTGCTAGTTCAAAAATGTTTTTACTTAAACGCACCTTATTTATTTTATAGTCATAGATATCGCAAAAAAGGTTGAGACGAACACAATACTCACATAAATGCACAATTGCATACAACACATTTCAAACTAATTATACTCTTTAAGAAATTTTAAATATAATAAAAAAACACTTTGTAAAAATTTGTAATTACTATTAAAACATTTAGAATATTCAACTTCGATCAAAGTGTACACTTATTGAACCTTTCTACGTTTGGCAAGGACATCACTGTCGGAAGAGTATACATATGTACCAATACACACAATCCTAAGTGCGTGTTGTTTGAGACCTGGGGCCCTAGCACGAAACATCGAAATAGATTTTATCGACAATGTCGGTAATTCGGAATCGTTCCCGAACCCAACTGCAGATCGCCAAAGAATAAACGGTAGTTCACTTCGACATAATGGAGCATGTTTAGTCGACGTGAGTTGGACTTTGTTCGTTAGCTTTTTCGACATGTTGATTGCCATCCGCAATAATTCTAACAATATTTGATCGCTGTTAAAAAATCTACTTCCATAGATAAAAAAAAAATGTTATCTTCGCTAATCGAGTCACCAAACTTATTTTATAAAAATGTTGCCATTCATTCCGTTTACGTAATATGGTGGAGTGCCTATAAATTACTTACATTAATACTCTATTTGCCGTTATAGCTATAAATACCACTGGCAACATATTCCGCAACCCGAGCACGTTTCCTTCCAGAAATAGTTTCGTTCCTGGAACTAAGTCGCAGGTAGGTAATATCCCATTTCAATGACTGATTCATGAAAATTCAATTTACCTATACTCTTATGTATTCCGGGTACCCGCGTAACAACATTAAAGGCATACGGTGTTCAGAGCAGTAAATTCTTCAAAGGAATGACTTTATGTTTTTTCTTTTAAAGTAAGCAAATAGTTTATTCCTTTTAATGTCAAAGCGAGAAGAATCTTTTGGTGACTTGTTATTTATTATACTGTTTGTTTGTTACCCGTGAAAAATCACGGGATGTAACATGACTTGCCAGGAAAAAATATTAGTTGCTTTATCCACCCATTTCAAATATAGAACAGAATAATGTCTGCCAAAATACATTATAGGTAGGTACTCAATTTGGAATTTTAAAAGATTTTTTTTACAATCTAATATTGTTCTGAACACATCTGTCATTTCCAAATTTGAAAAATTCACACTCGTACGTATCAATATACGCACCTAAACAGAAACAAAATTATTTACAGTTAATGGCTCTAATCCAGCGGTCCCTAACCCAAGGGCCGCGACCGGGCCGTGGACCAAATGGTACTGGGCCGCCCAAAAACATTTTTAAAAAAAATCTAGATTCAATGTATCCCCCGTACCCCTTTCCCCCAACCTCAGCGGCCGCGGTAAAAATATCAAACGTTGACCGGTCCGCGGCGACAAAAAGGTTGAGGGCCACCGCTCTAATCGATTCGAAAAAAAAAATCCACAATGTTTCTGACATAAATTTCCAAATAAAATTTGGTCCAACTGAAGCAATCAAATTATTTCTTATGACGTATCAATCTGAATAACCACAAAAATCTGATTTTATTTTTAGGAAATGCATACATTTCCCATAAAGACCTACAATTCCATGCCATAAAAGGAATTATTGTGAACTAACGAAATCAACACACTACAATATTTGTTCCACACCAACACATAAATACGCCGGTATGACGTAAGTTTCGAAGTGTATTATAAAATAATGGCCGCCAGTATTGCTTCGTCGCTTGACTCCGACGCATCGGATTACTTACATAAGAGGACATAGTACCCAAGAAATAAATAAAAAAATTATTTATTTTTTACATTAAAACATTACATTAAAAAATTCGTCCATCAAATTCCGGAAAAAATACAATAATAGTTCATTAACAGTAGATGAAGTCACAATGTTAAAAAATATATATAAGAGTAAACTGAATATTCGTTAAAATAAATGATTTTTTAATCGCGATTTTAAACACAAATTACACGACCGTTCCGGCTGACTGCCGTGTGGGAAATGAAGCAATAAGAGCCTAACACTCAAAAAGCTAGGTGGAAAAATCAATTTAATGACGCACGGCTTGAAGGGTTGAGTTTGCAATGGCAGGTTTAGATAAGCAAACTTCCTACGGTTTGAATTTCAATTAATTCTACTGAACATATAACTATTATCTCAAATGTATTCAAATAAATCTCTCAACAAATAATTAATTCACTGCATGAAAAAATAATATCTGGCCCTTTCTGCTAATGCCGTTACATTGTAAACGAAACCGAAAAACATTTTTGGAAATGTTGAAAATCGCCTTACGGTAATAATGCGAATGATGATGGCCGGTTTTTAGTAATCTAAAATATGAAATAATTACATCCCCAGTACATCCGTTGAAAACATTCGATACTGTCGCTACGATACTTATGCTCACATTAAAATTAATTCTGGCAAACCCCCATTTTGGAAGTATTAGATGATAACTGTTCGTAGACCATTCGGATTGCAAATTGTCAATTTCATAGTTTAATGTTTGTATAGAGTGGTTCGTTTTTATCAACAAATATGTATTTATTACAATATTGAAATATGTTTCCGTTCAATGCGTACAATTTTTTTGGAAAAGTGAAAACAAAAATCATTCGTAAATAGTAATCCTCGTTCACTAAAATATCTTCAATGCATTCTGTATAACTAGTTTCTTTCCATATATATAACCTTTATAAATAAATGGGTGAATACGTGTATAAATTATGAATAGAGTCCTCCGCATTTTTACTAAAAGTTATCATGTAGGTACACTCATAAATAAAAAAACTCGCGGAAAAAATATTATGATTTTTTTAAATATATATATAGGTATTGGTAAATCACGGCATCTCTAGTATTTGCGTTGATTGATAATTTATATAAATCAATCGCCCGGGCAGAAAAAAACCAGCGTACAAAACCCGGCTGCGGAATAATAACCGTTTCATAATGGGCACTTTTCCTCGAGTGATTTTCTAATGCGCATGATTTATAGTCATTATTATGGTCTGTTATTTTATGTACTAAAATGAAAATCATGGTCGTTAAATTAGCTATCGTAACCCAATTAAGTTTACCAGGCTTAAATATTCACTCACAGCCGAGCAAAACTTTTTTTTTAACATTTCCTGCCTACTCTATTATACTCATACCTAAGTTACGTGGCAGGAAAGGAAACAGGAACCCACCACGAGTATATATAGACTTTGTTGGTTGAATCACAGAATCGCAAGAGAAACTTTTCATCTACGTGTGTTGTTTATCTATGGTTTGAACCAGAGAGCTTAAAGCTACATAAAGTAGGTACTGGGGTACCTGCGGTGGTGACTGTCAGAATGTTAATATTTACCCTCGCTAGGTAGGTTCTCTCCTACTTCTATTCGTATGGAATATGCGCGATTGGACCGTGACGTTCCACAGTGACACCATTTCGGCCAGTCTGGTAAATATCAAAACCAGACTAATAAATGTTATGGAGGTAAAGGAAACGGCTAAAGGGGTGAGGTTACTTAACTCTTCCAATCCAGTTAACAAACGTAATTCGGTTAGCGAGTTATTATAAATGAAACACTGTAACATCGTGTACCTACATCATTTAAATTTGTAGCTGAATACCAGCCGGTTAAGGCACAATCGTGACTTCGTCAGGCCAGATTTAAACTAAATAATGTATACGCATTATTATTTTAAAATATAAATATGTTTACAAATCTATTGTGAAAAATGCAGGAAAAACAAATGTAGTAACAGTTGTGACGGAGGTAAGCAAGGACAAAGGAGGGGATGGAGAGTCACAGGGCTTACTCAAGGTTTTATGTGGGATATGTAAAACGTTGGGCTATTCGTCAGTTGCAATTGATTGGGTAGGTAGGTACCAATCAATCTGGTATTAAGGTTTAAGTAGTAAAAAAATCTTTATAGAAGCAGATGTGCTATTTTTTATTGAATTAGACACTAATTACCATATTAGATTTTTAATGTTTATTTATTCTTCGTTCCGGAATGTGGGGAGGTTAATGCAATCCTTCACACCCTATAAAGTATCATGAACTCATAAAAATAATAGTGAAAATAGTAATAGTAATCAATATGTCAGAAAACCATTGAAACGATAATTATTTGTCAAATATTTTATAAAATTATAGCTTACAAAATAACAGTCCTGACGCTGCTATTGTCATACCCGAGAATAACGTTTTTTTACAGAGTTCAACCAATCTTATGGAAAAAAAAATTTACGCGTAGTTTTTCAGGGCACAGGGTTTTTTCACTTTTTTAATTACAAAAGAGGCACTGCTTGCTACTGCTATTTTGCTTTCCAACCTTCCTCTTCCCCATCTCCTTTCCTTCCCACTACCTTCAATCTTATAACATACCCCGATTGGGGATGCCATATTCTCACTGGCTATAGACGGTTGAGAGCAGTTGGAACTCTCGTGCGGTATTCACCATGTATATTTTTATATTTTTTTAAATACATTTTCAACAAACCTAATGTAATTTCTTCAAATACTAATGCGAGCTAGAGGGCTCTTCTAATTATTTTTTTTTCTCTGGTCTCTTTCCACGTTTTCACATTTCTATCCGAATGATTCTTATATGAGCAGCACTAGCGCAGGTAGGTTCTATGAAAAATAAGGATACAAAAATGAACGCGAGTAATGAGGAGATTTTTTCTTAGTATCTATCTCACCGACATTATTTTTCTTATATGAGGGAATACGATTTTTTTATTATTTCTTTGCTCTCCCTCGCGTATCTCTAGTAAAAATATTAATAAAAACTTTTTTTTTTACAAACTATTTATTATATTATTAAAGATTAACATTGCATAGTCAGCAAGAAAATGGAACTGATTTTTGTGTGATTTTCACGGTAAAAAATATACAAACAAAATGTAAAAGACCCATTTTACATCTTATTACACCCGCTGTATGAAGCACCATATACTCTCGAACAGCGAGGTCAGGCGTTATAAAATTTGCACAGCTTTTCTATTTGGATTTTTTTGATCAGCGTATTTTTTTTTCATCTCACAAACCATTTCCTTCAATCGCCATGGAGATTTAAATTTCAATTCATTTGTTGGAAAAATATGCCAAACCGCCACATTGCTCTTTCCATATTATCGATTGTTCAGACTTCCAAAGAATAGTGTTGAAAAGTCGGGTAGTGGCGGGTAATTTAACTAGAGAAATGTATTGAGTTAAGACTGCAGGCAAAAATATGGTGAACTGATATAGTAGCTGATTGACCATACAGATGTAGAAGATTCTGGAATTTACTATTCCTTATTACCACTGAAGAGATAAACGGATAGCAGTATATTGTGGATGTGTCTAGTGTACCCAAAGTGAACTGATATAGTAGCCGATTGACCATTCATATGTAAAAGATTCTGGAATTTACTATTCCTTATTACCACTGAATAGATAAACGGATAGCAGTATATTGAGTTCGTGTCTGGTGTACCCAAAGTAAACTCAATTTACCTTACATCGGGTGAAATCGATCAAACTTTTTCAAATATTGAAATTATTTCTCGAATTTCATTTCATTTCGTTCATTGATTAGTTTCGTGTAAATATTGGCAACATCAGTTTTCTCTCAAATCAGTTTTGATTTAGACTGTCCAATGCTTACTAAAACAGGTAACAAGTAAGTGTATCCATAGCGAGTGAGGCCGGTTCCCATTGGCCGAACGCGCGATGAAATAAACCCTCCGACGCCTAACTTTTCACCCCGGCTGGCCATCGTAACGCAATTCAAATGTGCATTTCTTCCGATCCAAACAGGTTATGTAAGTTCCCGAACCGAAATCTCCATTTTCACGTTCAAGACATAAATATTCATCGCCCATGGAGCTCGCTCAGGGCACAGATGCGGTACAGTAGACTGGGTAAACTGGGTAGACTGCTAGACTCCGTAGACATGTAGACCTAACCGTAGACTGGCGTAGAGCTCGCTCGGCAAGGAACAAAACCCTTTCCGTTCTACTCTGACGGTGCGAGGAGATAGAATCCACTCCTGCAGCAGTGTTTTATGCAAGGAAATTACAGACTTTGCATATTTTATCTGTCTTGCATTTTTATTTGCACATACGACATTTTTATCTAAATGATGTGTGTGAATTTGTCTCTGGAAATATGTTTTTCCTGGAAACACTCACCAACTGAATACAAAATAGCATTACATGTGAGGGGTGGGTAGGTTCTAAAGATGTGCCAATACTTATACGGTACCTACTTACGGCTTCAGTAAATTCAATAGTGGAGAAGGAATAAAAATATATTTTTAAAGAAAATGTAATACTCTTACTTAGATAGGTATTCCAGTAATCAACGAGGAGCCATAAATACAAGATTAAACTGTTGCAGTGTGAAGTTGATGAAAGACGCATCAGAGGAAAATGCGCTTCGAAACCCACGTAACTGGTACGAGTGAAGTGTTTATCTGCTAAAGGAAGATTTTCCTGATAATAGCCAAACTTCGAAAAAAGAGGGCACCAGAAGAAGAAGAAGAAGAATTAGTTAATACCTGGATTCGCCCGAGTTTTGACATTATTTTTTCGAAATCTTTAGTCTTTCTGAACCTTTAAAAAATGTGAGTTAAATAATGTAGCGTCTAATAATTTATTTTTTTACACTTGAATGGATACTTAAAACTCTATAACTCATGTTGGAATCCTGGCGTTGGCCCAGAATTTGCGGGCAGAAAAGCTGTGCGAAAGTGGTCGCCGCTCGAGAGTGTTTGGTAATTTAGGTAAACCGATGTTTGTTTTAGCATAAGATTACACTTCTCACTTCAATTATGCATTTAAGTCTAAATTATACATTTTTACAAAACATTGTTTTTGCATGCTTAAATAATAGAATTTTAAGTATATATTATCTTCTTAAGCTAATTTATTTTCAAACTAATTAAATGTGCTGTCGTATTTCTACTAATGAGATGCGTACTTTCGATAAGTCTAAAATAATCTGTAGAAAATAATGTTTTAACTTAACTAAAATGTTGGTTCTTGGTTGTGAAGTTGGGTAGACTTTGACATCTATGATTATTAAACCACTTTTTTTTAAATTGCAAGTGACCTACAAAACCCCATCTTCAGATTTTCAATTCAACCACACGCGTGGGTTCGCCAATAAATAATTCACAAAATAAAATATTCCCACTTGACCTACGTGACACCTTTTACAAAACAAAAAGCGTTCTTTGTTTTCTCGAAAAAGCTAAATAAACCAGCTTCACCTGCGTGTCGGAACGATCATCGAGAGGACTGGGCGACGTGTACTCGATGTTACACATTACGTAAATCCCCATGCAATACCTTCAGTCACGCCGAGTAAGTGTAAAAACCAGAATGTTCAGAACTTTTGAAAAGCTGGCCACTGCTTAGGGCTCTTGGGACAAGAGACGGGAAACCGAATGCTGATTTTTTGTTCAGACACATTGTCAATTTATAATTAACTCTAGATGAAAAATGATTCTCTTTCGCTTCATGTCTACCACAAGATCTGACAATTACGCAGAATATGAAGTATGGCGTAAATACGAAAAACCATCAAACGTCATGGACAAGTATGACTGGGTAATAACCTTAGATGAATTAAATAATGTGGATACGTTACTGAGACAACGCGCGTAAATGCACTAAACCGAGTCCGTGAGACACACCTGAGATTTACTTTAGTATTTAGTTTAGTATCACACAAAAATTCGTTCGACAAACAACCTGTCACTAGCTGTCACAAATGCGTCGATGTAGGCTCCTTTCTGAGATTTTTATTTTTATTTTTTATTTTATATGAATACCGCACAAGAGTCTCAACTGCTCCCAACCGTCTAGAGCCAGTGAGACTATGACATCCCCAAATAGGGTATGTTGTGAGGCTGAAGGTACTGGGGAGAGGAAAGAGATTGAGAAGAGGAAGGTTGGGAAGTACCTGGCTATTCAGATCTGGTCACCAAACACGGCTAAAAGCCATTTCAAGCAACGTTTCAATTCTGAATGGTGGTTTTTCACCAGGGCGATGCTTAGAGTATCTACCACTCTAGAACGTGCCGCAAATATACTTTTTATTATTTTATATGAATTAAATGTGTTATGACACATATTAATTAAATAAAAGTAATTGGCGCGCGCCGGGTTTGAACCCGCTTTGGATTCGTAGTCGAGCGTCTTACCACTCGACTATGGAGGCCGTCAAAAGTCTTCGAAAAGACTCTGTCCTTGAGAGGTGTAAAAATCATTCGGGAGCAAAAACATATCTCATGGAGTTTCATTCCATTTATAATTACCCACAAATTACGTATTATTTCAATTCATTAAATACAATTATTCACAAGGTTTTTAGCAACTCGAAAACGGTGTGAGATAGCGAATACAGAAATACATAAGTTTGTGAAAGACAGCCACGGCTAGTGGAGCGATACCCGATTATAACAGTAGCGTGGGACGTTCATATAGCTATCTCATCCGTACACACATATTCTTTGAATGTCTATATTTTTCATAAGCGGGTGAAACGGTAAACAAGACGTTACTAGTGGTACTACATTTTTCGTAAGATTTGTATAAACATGACGTGTCTTGTATTTTATGTCTATGGTAACCCATAATATGATTTCGTATATTATGAGTTTCAATAATGAAATATCAACTGTCTTTTATATGGGTAAGTGAAGCACAATAAGAGGACCGCGGTATCTATGCAGCATTGTAGATTTGTCATTTCATTGGCTACCTACTTATTTCAATCGAGACGTCGATCAGCTGCTAAACAAATTTGCATTGGTAGAGATGAAATGAAAGCGCACTAACACAGTTTCTTGTTGGTTATAAAATAAGATAATCAACAAATTATTCTACCTTCTTAGTAAACTAAGGATCCCATAAAGATCCCACAAGTTGGGCTTGGTGAAAGGAGAATTTATAATGCAATTAAAAAATATAATAATCCTTCTCAGAAGATAATTTTAAACGAATTTTTAAATCTGTGTGCATATGGCTTATTCTCGCTGGTTATTATCAAAGTTGAAACCACCGGTACAAGGTTCAAACAAAGTAAATTATACACTTGTCTAATAACGTTATAATGCTCAAACAAAGGATATTATTACGGCGGGTAGTTTGCGGTTAAACATGAAAAATTAATTCATCTAAAATTCAAACGAGATGAATATTAATTGAATACCTTTTTTACAATGTTCATTGGATTATTATTTATTGCAAGTTCCACCAGAATCAACAATCAATATACACGGTGTTCAAAAACTCGTGGTGCAAGCGGGATGGTGAATCTACACATCACACCGAGTCGATTTGGCTATACAACGTTTTGATTTGAGGTTTCGTTTTCGAGTAAATCGAGTTCGAAGATGGAATTTTATTCGGTTAATTTCAAAATATTCGATCGCTACCAACTGTTAATTGTCTTCTAAAATGCATCGAACCTTAGACCCGGCTCTATCTATTTATTTGGGTTTTCCATGTGCTGCAGATGATCACAGTTTTACTCTGTAGTACGAGTTTTCGGACACCGTGTATACCCAAACTTGTAGCGCCCAACAGTGTTAGGGTTATTTCTAAAATAGCCGTCTGTTTTGGTTAAGGCATTTAATAATAAATATTCGCGCATTGTTTCCCGAATCCGCGTTTCCGCCATCCGAAACCTGTTTACACACTAAAAATACACGTGTGGCTTGGTTTGATTGGGTCAAAGGTTCGCAAATTATTTTTTAGGAGGCTTCAAATTCAGGAACCTTGAAATTTATCCGCATTATTTTCGATTCTAAATTTAATTTTCTTTCCCACATTAAAACAGTTACTGATAAAGGTGCAAAATTTCTTGGCTTTATTCTCCGAAGTGCCAGTTAATTCATAAATATTTCTACATTAATCTTGTACTCTTCCTTAGTTCGAAGTCAAATCGAATATATATTTTCTATCTGGTCCCCTTACTTTAAAATCCACTCTGATTCCATTGAGAAATTGCAACTTAATTTTCTAAGATACATTAACAATCTTGGTCTATCCATAGAAACCATAAATTACAAATACATAATGAAATTATTAAAATTATTAAAACTTTCAGACAGACGGCTTATTACCGATTTGACTTTTTAAAATTGTTAGTGGCATTATAGACAGCCCTGATTTACTTATTTTAATTACCTTCCGTCTACCTAACAGAACTACTCGATCAAAAATTATTTTTAAGTGTAACAATAATATAAGGACTTAGTCATTTAGATACTCGCTTAACTCGGGTAATTCTTTCGCAGAAATAGTAGATATACTCGTACATATTCAACTGAACTGAATCTAGTTACAAGAAAGCTATAATAACATATACCTTTTCCAAAAATACTATTTTTAATTTATTCCATTTTAATATCTCTAGTAACTTAGTTATGCTTTTGTGTGCTAATTATTTACTGCGTGTTATTTCTGTTTCACTATTATTTTATAATATCTATCGAGCGTTTATAGTAAAATCTCAACTTCTCTTTTATGACATGGCAATCATTCAGCAGGAATGATACTTCATGCTTTTATGTAGCACCCGATTATCTCAACATCCGATTTTCCGGTCGTTAGATTGACTATGGAGGACCTCAATAACACTGTAATGGGAAATACGTTTACCTGATTGAACACCTTTGATTGCCCGGATATTCATCAAGTATGAAGTATACCGCAGACATGTCCTGGTGCTGAATAGAATCGCTAGGAGTATGAATTTATTTTGGCAAGTTTAATGACACTAGGTAATTTTTTTATTCACATATTTTTAAAATATTTTTTTCTGTGTAAAGACACATTGTAACATAAGTAATTGTACGATCAGCACTCAAAGTGGTAACAGGATTTCCACTAGGGACCATTTTTTTTCTTAAAAGTATTATGATATATATATCGTCGCTGGAAAGGCAAAAGGGATTAAGCGACAGTGAGTTAAATATGCAGTTTTGATCAGATTTTTTTTCTGCATCGAATGCTTTGACTCTTGTTCGATTCTAAGGACTTTGTGGCCCTCCAGTTATCTAAAATACATTTACCATTTGGGAGAAGGCTTGACTCAAGCGACACAAATTTTGGACTTTTTTTCGCTTTAGGTAACTTAATGAGAGCATTGAGTTACCTAAGTTAACTTTTTTTCAAAATCCAACCAGGTACTGAAGACTCGTAAATTTTATGGTATTACAAAAAAAAAACTTTAAAGTACTCTGGTGGTAACTTCCTAAAATGGTGCTTCAGGCCTTTTGCATTTCCGGCGACGATATGGCCCAATCGAAGATCTCAGATCTAAAAAAACAAAAGTTCAACTCGGTTACCCTAACATAAATACATTTTTAGCTTAATACCTTATCATGGACATCTTGACTCGGTCGTGTTTTCGGGGCAGCTAGGAAATGTTGAGAAGTTTATTAGATTTTTAGATTTCGTTTCGATTTATAGCCTAGATCTTCCAGTGAATTTTGGAATTTGGTCGATAGTGTGGCGGGCTGTTGATTTGGAAGACTTGGCGCAATTCAACTAGTGCCTCCAGACAGCGCTACATATCTGAAAACAGCCTTGATAATGATCTCGTGGATTAGCAGTTCAGTGTCGAAATTGCTGTAGCTGTTAAACCGATAACACTTGAAATGATCGGCCGTTCCACGAAACGGGGGATCGCTTTATCTTTGATTAGTGGACCACATTGATGGCGACCAAGTAGAAACCTAATTATTAAATTAAACCCGTACAATTCAATTTTAGTTGTATTTGATTAATGTCTGAAAGGAGTTTTCTTTTTTACATATTTCAAAATACCTACAATTAAAAATCGGCCCATATAAACATGTCGGCGTTGTTACATTTTCTCTTTTCTAATAAATAAACGTATTTACCTGAAAAATTGGGTACAACAAAGCTCTTAGCGACAGGCCATAATATAAGTACAAATATGCCGCAATATAGCGAGAAACAAACTCCCGACCTCCCAAATAAAGTCAAATACGTAACCCAACAACACCACGAAGGCAGTGACGCCTTGTGTGGTCGAGTGGTAAGACGCTCCGCTGCGAATCCAGAGGTCGCGGGCTCAAATCACACATATAATTCATATAAAATAATATATAGTATATTTGCGGCACGTTCCAGAGTGGTAAATACTCTAAGTATCGCCCTGGTGAAAGACCACCATTCAGAATTGAAACGTTGCTTGATATGGCTTTTTAGCCGTGTTTGGTGACCAGATCTGAATAGCCAGGTACTTCCCAACCTTCCTCTTCTCATCTCCTTCCCCTCCCCCCTACCTTCAACTTCACAATTTACCCAATTTAGGGATGCCATAGTCTCACTGGCTCTAGACGGTTGGGAGCAGTTGGAACACTTGTGCGGTATTGATTATAAAAAATAAAAATTAAATCTTCTTGTTCGACAAGTTGATTTTTTGTTGATGTTTTTTTCTTATTTTTAATATTTTATTTGACAGCTAAGTGGGTATTTTAAAGATCCATAGCTCATAATGGAAATTCAGTTTCAAACTGAAAATAGTTTCTTAATAGTTAGTACAAATTTTATAACGCCGGTTCGTGAGTTTTGATCACGCGAATATTTTTTCTACTTAAGAGTAATGCGTTGTTTATTTTTAGTGAAATATCTTCTTTTGCTGAAATTCAGTTGGTCATAGGATAGTTTTGGCTTAAATGCAAACTGAAAGTTCCTGGTATTAAAATATGCACAGCGAAGTTCTTTGAGCTACGGAAGAAAGCTTCCCTTTGAGGAGACTTGATATCATGACATTATTACTGCTGGATTTACAGATAGCGTTCGTGTGAGTGTACGAACGCGCCTGTCTCTGAGTAAAGCGAACACTTAAGATAACCATTTTATTATATATAAGTGTTTGTGTTTATGAAAACTACATTAAATCCTCAAAAGCTTTTTAAGACGCTCTGAAGAAACGGATGAATAAATTTAAAAATATGTTGCCATAGTTAGGCTGACTTTTATTTACAAAACGAAGAAGCGCCATTGAGGTGATTTTTCACAAAAACGGGGCCATACGAATTACCCAAATATTAGTAGAAGACTTAGTTGCTATAGTATGACATAGCAGATTTCCAAGAGCTTCCAGAAACCATTTAGTAAAACAATTAAAACTTCCACGAACCTGTTTTTAAATGTCTTAATAAATACATAAGCTATCTCCAGTTTTGAAAGCAATTACTTTCTGGTTAGACATATTTAATGAAATGAAAAAATAGCTTTTTATAAGACCACAGATTTTATTTTAATTTTTATGACTTAGCCCGAGCATCATCAGGGTACAAAATTAAACTAAACAAAAAATACAAAGTGTGCGGTTATACATACGAGGCCTGTTCAAAAGAAAAGGTGAATTTTGAATTTTCGCGGGCTGCGTACATTCGACTATCGATTTTTTTTTGTTTTGTTGGTACACATATGTTTATAATATGTTAGCATTATCAGCCATTTTGGATTAGTGGCTTGTTTTTGACAACTGGAAAGGTTAGTCACGTTTTTGTGTGTTCTTCGATTTTTTACTTTTGAAAAAAATTTCTATCAATAAATGAATCCGTTTTAATTATTTCATCATAATTACTACCTATGTTTAAAACTTTAAATTAAAGTAGAATATTGAGATAATGATTCATTGTTCCAAGTAAATTCTAGGTACATCTAGGTAGTTTATTTTACCATGGTATACCCAATATTTGTGGTGACGCCACCAACTGCAAAGTTATCCGTGTCAAGCTGAATCAATATCTCAAACCACAGACCAAAAGTAAACCAATAGATTTTAATTTCAGATGAAATCGAATATTGATAGTTGCGATTCCTCGAGATATTATAAAGTACCTACCGTGGTATGTACAGGCTTTGGAGAAGGGCAAAGCAATCTGGAGAGGAAATTTGAAATGTGCATAGATGCGAAAGTCACGACTTAGTTAGAAGAAGAAATAAGAACGAGTGAAATGAAGTGAGAAGAAAGGAACATGACATCGAACCTAATCATAGCATAATATTATTGAGCAATGTATTTTCCTTTTGCTTGCGTATGTACGTTCGAACGAGTGTGACATTATCAAAATTGGAACTGAGTATGTTATTAAATTATCAAATAATAAAAAGAATCTTTTCAAATCCAGATAAGCGATGAAGCACCAACCTATAATTTATTACAATAGGCGATTATTTTTATTCTATATTTGAAATGCTTAACATTTTTTTGATTCGGTAGAATTTTTTTTTTTTTTCAGTTTCGTATTGGGGAGTCAAGTTTCATTTCGTAATTTTCAATGGGTTTTTTTTAAACTACTGGTTTTAAAAAATATATATTATCTTTATTAAACCTTAGGCGAGAAACCACCATTCAGAATCGAACGTTTCCATGAATTGAATTTAGCTGTGTTTAGTGTCTAGATTTGAATATCCAGGTACTTCCCAACCTTCCTCTTCTCCACCTCCTTCTCCCACTTTTCAGTCCAACAACATTTCCCAAATTAAGAATTAATTAGCAAAATTTCCCTGACTCTGGACAGTTTGAGCGCTGAAATGGAGTTAACTTTGTTTACTGATCAGATCTGAATAGCCGGTGGTTCTAAACATTCCTCTTCCGCATCTTCATTCTCTTCCTACTTCCGTCGGTCTCACAGCATTCCGTAAATTGGGGTTGACAAAGCTCCCCTACTTCCGGGCAGTGAAGCCTAAAAAAATATTATTATAAATAAAAAGTTATGATGTACGTGGCGCTAGATCTCAATATTAAACTTCCGCATTTGGCACAACTGCACCAGTGACGTGTGCTAGAATGTTAAGATTGAAAAAACGTAATTATTAATGTTTGTTGTAGCAAAAAACAATTTATTTTTTTCTTTCAATTTTTTGTATGAAGATTTTTCAAAAATCCGTGCAGTGCACCACCAAAACTGAAAAATCCTGAAAATCTCCATACAATATATTTTTTTCTTATATGTCGTATTTTTCAATCTTAGCACTCAAGCACACTAAAAACTCACGAACCGCCACTGTACTGCACTAATTTTTATTTAAATAATATGCCATGCAGTTTTTGGTATTTTACTATCAGAAGCTATTGAAAACTCTTTATGGGAACAGTACAAATAAAAACTTTTTTTTAATTACACTATATTTATAACAATTTCTTTTAGGAGCACTTACAAATGTACAAGTGAGAGCTTTTCTAAATTGAAAGTGACGGATGTGTTAAGAAAATCATCAAATAAAATAAAATCTTTTCAAAGCCAAACCCACCTAATAAAGTACCTACCTATATGTATTCTAGCAGACAGCATTCTATATTTGAAATGGGCGGATTGAAACAACTAATATTTTTTCATAGCAAGTCAAGTTACATTCCGTGGCTTTTCACGGGTAACAACTAGTTATTATAAATTTTTCACATGGCTTCGTAATCTACGTTTCTGGTGCGAGTGCAACTCCAAAGAGTTATTCTGGCCTGCGCCTACTGGGTGAATATTTCCCTGGTGATAGCCAACCTCTGATGGAAGAGGGCACTGGAATAAGAAAAATAATGTTCACTTATTACAAAGACCTAACATATCGTCGCCGGAAAGGCAAAAGCGCTGAAGCGCCATTTTGGGATGTGTACACTAGAGTACTTTAAATCTTTCTTTATTTTACAATAAAATTCATGTCTTCAGTACCTCGTTGGATTTTGAAAAAAAAGTTAACTCAATACTGTCACTGAGTCACCTGAAGCGACAAAAAAACTTTTAAAAAGTCCCAAACTCGTGTCGCTTGAGTCAAGCCTTCTCCCAAATAATAAATATATTTTAGATGGCTGAAAGGCCATAAAAGTTTTCAGAATCAAACAAGAGTAAGAGCATTCGATGCAGAAAAAAAACTGATCAAAACTGCGTGTTTAACTTATTTTTGACCAAAGTGTAGCTCAAGCCCTTTTGCCTTTGCAGCGACGATATTATGGTTACATAAAAAAAATGAAACGAGTAAATTTAGAGGGCCTCGGTAATATTACGTGAAAATAAAACAGACTTGCGATATACGGTCCGACATCATACATCTATCACCAGGGGCGAGCTAACGTGTAGACTTACGACAGAAAGAAGTGAT
This sequence comes from Drusus annulatus, assembly GCA_022651775.1. Classification (NCBI taxonomy): domain Eukaryota; kingdom Metazoa; phylum Arthropoda; class Insecta; order Trichoptera; family Limnephilidae; genus Drusus; species Drusus annulatus. Next base: position 742,374 of record JAGWCC010000027.1, read on the forward strand.
GCTCCGACTATAATTGAACTTACGGGAAGTGGGTATGAATAATTCAGGCAGGCGGAGGGATCGCCGGAACCGGAACCACGTCAGAAATAAAAGCTTCCGTGTCCTTCCGCATCCGGTGGGCGATCATTATGCAGTGAAACCTCTCGCTGGGAGAAATGCACTCTTCGTTTATTTCTGACGATTCCAACCGACTTATTCAGTGAAATCTGTTAAGCGCATCGCGCTGCGGGGAATTATCGCCGGGGCATCTGTTCGATCGTAAAACAAGAACGATTTTTAATGAGATATTGGTATTTTACTGTTTCATTTATTTTTGAATTTATGGATTTTTTCGTAATTAAATTAAACTAGCCGGGGCTTATACAAATACCCCTCTTAAGATCTATCTAACTAGTACCGCGGCTCATAGGCCTTATTACTATCACCATCTGATGGTTTTATTTATTTGACTGAATTTAAGTTTAAATTAGTGAGTTCTAATGGAAAAGGTCTTAGCTGAATTTTTTTTTTACTGTTACTGGATATTTATATGTGGTAGATATTTACTTTCAGTATCGCCCTGGTGAAAGACCACCAGTTTGAATCGAAACGTTACTTTAAACTGCTTTAGCCGTGTTTAGTGACCAGATCTGAATATCCAGGTACTTCCCAACCTTCCTCATTCCCATCTCTCTAACCTACCCACTCCCTTGGGGATGCCATATCCCTACTGGCTTCGGACAGTTGGGATTTTGTGCGGTATTAAAAATAAAACTAGATGTTAATATTATAAAGGAACTACTTTGCATACGATTTTTTTTTTCAATATCTTTTTCATATTCTGGGGAACGATAAATACAATATTCTCCAGTTGGACGTATTTATGCAGAAAACATCTAACCTCAAAAAGATGAAACTGAGAAAAAGGCGTTTGAAAATATGACGATTCAAAAGCATACTACGGCATTTGCGGCATATCAGTTATTTTTTTCTTTATGAGAATTATTATAAGTAGACAATTTATTATTAATCAATCTATTTATGTTTTTAAAATGTATTTCCTATGTCATCCTACATTTTAATGTTTTTAAACTTCAATTTAAGTCAAATATCTGCAATGTGGGTTCGTAAAAATTGAATTACCAAAAATCTATTGCATTTGGAGCTTGGATATTTTCAGCAGAAAGAAATCTCTTATTTATTTATGGGAAAACACGGAATACTCGATTGTGGCAAATTATGGGTTGGACGCTTTCTGCATAACTACGTCCAGATATAGCAAAGGAAGATAATCTGCAGGTTGCAGAGTGAAGATTGGCCTGATGATACTCAACCTCCAATAGGACACCTGAAGAACAATGTGAAATGTAACAATATTACTTTTATAAAGCGATTTTTGTACCTGATTAATAAATATATAAGAAATAATTAGTGGCTGGATGATATATTTTTAAATGTTTCATAGCTGTTATTTTTGTTTTTTTCTAAACAAATGCGGAACTTGTTGAATTGTTTTAAAAATGAATGTGAAATTGCTTGGGCTGTGTTTTAAACAGTTTTTTTTAAATGATTCGTTTCGATGAAATCAACAAACTTCAAATAGTGTTCACATTAATGTATTACATTTTTTTTTACTGCCGTATAAAATTATTTTAATACAGTGGGAATTAGAACTCTCATCAGCAGCATTAGAACAAAAACGTCAACATTAAAAAACACACGAAAGAATAATACCTTTCATCCTAGATTGAGATGAGAATTTCTATCAATCAAAATACGAAACGCATTAAGGTATGAGATCGATTATAATTACGAAATAAAAATATAAATTGAAGTTATGCGTATTATAGTAAAATAAGTCATTGGATCGATAGAATACCTTTTTTATATTTTTTTATTAATTTCAAAAGACCTCGTATACAACAATAGAATGTAAATGAATCGGTAAAAAACAAAGAAATATTAAAATCGTGGGTACCTACCTACCTACACTATTTCTTGTTGGCAACAAAAAAAACGTTTCATTTAATAATATAATATTATAATAAATCTTTATTTAAATACAGTTAACAGTAATAACAGCAAAATAGTAAAAATAAAAGCAGAATAATCATGTAAAATACATATATATATATATATATATATATATATATATATATATATATATATATATATATATATATATATATATATATATATATATATATATTACAGAAACATTAATTAAATAGAAATATAGACCATTATCCGTATTTGCTTAATACATATAACTTAATTTTTGTATATTTATTTACAGTTATTACTTTCGTTTTCTCGTAATCTGCCTCACTAGGCAAGCCTGTGTTGAGGCAGTAATTTTTGCCGATTGTTTTGGTTACTTCAAATTAAATTAATCTATGGTTAATGTTATTTGAAAGTGTGAATTTAATATTAATATAGAAATAGTAACATAAACTCGTACATATATAAATAAGTAATTATTTGTTCTGTGATTGGTTTATTCAATGACTTCGAATTTGGGTGAGTGCACCGGTAAATGCTCTGTCTTTGCTATTAATCCATTTTTTTATGTTATGTTTGAAATAATTTAATGTTTGACTTTGTTTTAAATTTTCTGGAAGAATATTGAAGATTCTTGTCGCAATGTACCTAAAACTCCGTTGACCAAATGTGGTAGAGATAACAGGATATTGGAGTAAATCTTTGTTAGTATTACGAGTAAATCGAGTGTGTGGTCTTTTTTCGTAATATTTATGTTTGTTTGTAAAAAGATGAGTGAGAATTGATTTTGCATTTATACTCTCTCATGCGCGTATAAGAATATAAAGATAAGTGTTTTTTTTTATTACTTGTATTTTTCATCGAGAGACGTTTAACTAACGACTTTTCAAAAAAAATGTTTGTAGTCGAAATTCTTTGCTTGAGAATTCGTTATTCAAATTCATTTGCGGAATTCGTTAAAAATGTGTATTAATAGTTAGTAGCTACCACAGATCATAAATTATTATCTCCGGTAGCTACTATCAACCAAGTGTCATAATCCAATTCAGAAAATGCCTGCACTGCTATCTAAAGCCCAATATAAATGAATCCGGATATTGTCTAACAAAACTATGCATTAGTAATTTTTTTTTTATGTTTTTATTAACACCCAAGAGAATTCTTCCGTTAATATTATGCAGAAAACAAACAAAAAAATACTTACCTAGATAAATTAAATTGACTAATTTAATTTAATTAATGTTAAATACCCAGCCATTGGTAACAAATATCGATTTTAAATTAAATTCAGTGAAACTCTCTTACGAGGTTTTTCAAAAACTTCTTATTTGGGTTCAATTGGGCCATTTTTTTATTTCAATTGTAGTTTGTAGTTCGCTCGTACGATCGCATTATCCATAGTTCGACTCGTGTTTTGGTGTACGTTATTTGTGCATGATTTTATACGGGAATATTGTTGTGATATTTTTTTATTGGAGTTTGGTGACTGTTGCTTTCAATTTTCTAAGAGAATTACAAATTTAGATTTTTTTGCTTGTTTTTTCTGGTGTGGGACACTAGTTTTTTCTGAGTTTTGTTTTGTTTTTAATTGTGTACAGCTTACAATACCTACCTTTTAATCTCTACCTACATACCCGTTTCCAGAATATCGCTAGCAACCCCCCCCTTCTCATCTTTATTTTTGGCAGCGAGGAACTGGTTCCAGTTCTTTTCGTTTTCGGAATTTCGCTAGCAACGTCCCCCCCTCCCATAAAATTTTATTTTTGGTGAGGAATCGGTTCCAGTATGTTTTATGGATTGAAGTGTTCACCGTAGCATTGTGACTGCTCCGTAGGAACTACTTCGAGGAACTACTTCTTTTTGGGGCAGTCCCAACTTCATTCATTTTTCATTGAACAAATACTTCAATTGAAGTTGGTTAAGTCGGAAGTTCCGGTCGCATGATCTATGACATCTATGCTCATTTGTAGTTACTTCGAACTTCAATTTTAGTTTTTCATTAGTTCGAACGATTGAAGTATCGTATCATCCACAGTTCAACTGTTCTTTTACTTCTTTACTTCGATTGTAGTTCGTAGTATGAATGAAGTATCTTTTTAGTTCTCCTTTCCCTCCCACGTACTCGTGACAGTTGATTTTGATTTATTTGTTTGTTTTGTCTATTTGACACTAGTTTTTCTGAGTGTTTTTTGGTGATTTTGAATTATGTTTTTTACAAATTATTCTGTTGAACTTTTTTAATATCTCAGCTTACAATACATACCTTTCAATCTTTACCTAAAATTATGGCTGACCGTTCAACGAGAAAAAAAAGTGAAATATGGGCTTATTTTAAGGAAGTTGGGGTTTACCATGCCAAATGCAATTTTTGTTCTAAAGTTATATCCATAAAGGGGGGCAATGCCTTTAATATGAATCGTCATTTGCGGAATATTCACTCTAGTGCTAAACAAACTGTCAAACTGTGTACAGTAAGAAATATTCAAATTGTAACTCAAGCCCTAAGAGAAGTTCACATCTCTCTTACAGAAACTGGAAATTTCGCAAGTACTTCATTTACTTTTTGCAAGTTCTCTGTAAGGCTAATGCATACTCATTGTACATCATTCCTCTTAAGTCATGATACACCCAGCAATTCAAACATATGGCAGTTGTCATTCTAGAAACCATAGAAGATAAATTTGGAAAGATAGAAGAGAGACCAGTAATAAACAATTCATCAACACACACATAGAAGAAAGAAAGAAGAAGTTTTTCTACACGGTATCGTTTTTGCTATAGAATAATGAAAGAGTGAGTGCAAATTCAATATAACAAAACAGCTTATTCTAAGTAAGTACATACATTCATTTTGAAGAACTAGCATCGTGAAGCATTCACAAATCTGTGAAGTTTTTCCCATCGCTAGTTCACCGTGAAGGGTTCATTTTAAAGAACCAGCAGTTCGTGAAGCGTTCACAAAGTTTTCCCATCGCTAATTTCGTGTTCACTGATGCCGGGCAATGGAACTCTCAATTTCCAATTTGACGGTGGCAAGCAGTGTGCATTAATAAAATACGAATTCACCTTTCTTTCAACTTCTGAACTCTAAATCGATGGCAACGGTAATATTATTTTTTTAACACTCCCATTCTAAAAGAGGGTTTTAGTGTCACCCCGAACGAGAGTTTTGTGCGATATCTTAGATAAAGATTACTGAAATATTATGAACATACTTCTCTCTAAATATTAGCAAAAACAAATTACCTAAAATGATGTCATGAAAACGCTTCAATAAGCAAGATCAAATAGGGTAACTATGTCACCCTTATTTGGATCGTACCTTTGATTTTTATTTTCAGGCACGGAAAATATCATCTAGACAAAGCAGGGGTACAAACAGTTACAACAAAATAAATCCTTCTTCTTTTTAAAATAATGTTTATTCTTTTATACTCTCACATAACATTATTCAATAAAGCGTGTATTACGGTGACTTTATCAAGATGCATAAAATTTTCATAGTGTTTTTCTAACACAAACATAGGTAGTGGTTTTTAAACAGAAAAGATTTTTTATGCATATCACATCCCCAACTGCTTATTCCAAGACAGTTCAGATTGAACCAACAAAAAATATATATCATGTCTTTAGTATGACATTTTTTGTAGTTGGAATTTGTCAATAACTTTTAATCACAAAGAAAGAAACTATGCAATGTTTTTCAAAACATGTTTTCAGTGGTGTATTATTATAATTGGTATTCTACAATACATAAAATATTTATAAAAATGATAAACAAACTTTGTTTAAACTTAGGTTGTGTGTAATAGTTTGTTGAATGCATTATATGAAGACTCCAAATCAAAAATCAACTGTCGAACTTGAGTTTCAGAGAGCTCGTCTGAGGCTTGCATTGCATTGAGAATATTCAGCCACGATTGGACCTGAAAAAAGAAACATTATTTAGTTTCAGCTATACACCTACTACTAAATAAAAAAACTGGAAAAAACACAGTACCATAAAAAGTTCCTTGGTAATACTGACATTAAGAGAATAATTTAAGTAAGTATAATTTATTTTTTTTTACGTGAATACCGCACAAGAGTCTCAACTGCTCCCAACCATCTAGAGCCAGTGAGACTATGGCATTCCCAAATAGGATATGTTGTGAGGCTGAACATAGTGGGGAGGGAAAGGAGATTGGGAAGGGGAAGGTTGGGAAGTACCTGGCTATTCAGATCTGGTCACCAAACACGACTAAAGTCATTTCAAGCAACGTTTCGATTCTGAATGGTGGTCTTTCACCAGGGCGATACTTAGAGTATCTACCACTCTAATGAATTATTGGCAAAGAGGAGATCGTCATGTGATTTTTCAATGGTGAAAAATAGTTACATAAAATATAAGTATGGTTAGCAAAAATAATTACACACCTTAACTCTACCCTCGAAGTCCTCTGGTAAAATGCTAAGCCTCGTCATCGTGTCATAAAGATCCTTTAACTCCGGGTGGAGATCATCCATAGCTTTAATCTCCAGACGTAATTTATCCATGAGCGTGATGAAGAGCTAGAAGTAAATTACAAAATTATCAAATAACTGTGGAAATGTCCGCTGTTCTTCATCTTCATCACAGGATACTTTAAAATTTAAGGCCATTATTGAAGTGTCATGAACGTTAGCTTTTCCAACCGGGAGATCTAAAAATCGACAGCCTCTTACATGGCGACAATTATTTAAGACAGATGTTTTAACCATTTGATTTGATACCTACAATACAAAACTCTTTATAAGCAAACAACCGTGAATATAGCCAAGTGAAGTTATGTATACATAGTTGTGCATGCACTTACATACACAGTTCACATAAAAAATAATCAATAATTTTATAAAAATGTGATTTATGTTACTTGCTTATTGAACTTAAAATGATTATTACAAACAATATGTAAAGAATAAATAATGCACTTTAAACTATGAATGAGCCAATTAAATATTGCTATCTGAGAGTTTCGATGAAAACTATCAGTTTGGATTATTGTAATATGAATTTTAACTTACAGATACGATGTCAGCAATGCACTTGCTGGTATTTCCCTTATCGTCCTTGATGGTGATTGGTCTGTCTTCTTTTATCCTTTCTAAAGCAGCTGGGCAGTCCAGCTATCAAAATAAATACACAAACACCTTAAATGTTATATTTTTTTTTTTTTATTAAATTTTTGTTTTTTACATTACCTACCTCACAGGTCATAAGAACCTGTTCTGAGATAAGTAACAGTGAGTACAAGTAGAATAATTTTTAAAAAATGATGATATTTGTTACCCAATGTTCTAGTTTGTCATGGTGAAGAATTTCAAGTGCTATTTTAGGAGGTCTTCAATTTCCTTGCGGTCCTTACTCATTAGCCATTTAGTAATGTTTTGATTAAAGGAATACATATTGGTGATGGCTACAGTCTGTGGTGGGAGTTTGTTATAAGTGTGAGGCGCGATGTACATATGGTGTCTTTGTACAAAAGCTGTATTGTATTTAGGTACTGAAAGTCTTTCTTGTTGAAAGGTTTATGCATCAAAGTCTATCTACTGCGAAGGCTGATTAATAAGAACTCAAAACAATGGATAGATGGCGGTAGTAGTTTCAAATATTTTTTGTCCTCGTCAAATATTGGCGCAGTACAGCACGTCGTGTTTGTGTGACAACTCGTAGAAGTGGCACAGTATTAAATTTTTACGCAAATGAAAAAAATTCGTGCAGTCATACAATTTTATGTTTTAAAGGGGAAATCCGCTACTCAAATAAACCAAAGCTGTTTTGGGAGACTCTTTGCCTTTGATTAGCACAGTTTAAACATGATTGAAAGATCTGTGAAGACACACACCACAGCGGTCGGCCAAATGAAATGACAACTCCAGAAATAATATGAAAAATGCACGAAATCATTTGTTCCCAAATCTTAAAAAAATGGTTAAGTGGAAAGCAATTTTAGAACTGATGCTGTAAATGGCTATTTTGAGGAGCTTGGGTAGTTGCTCTACAAAAATGGTATAGTGGCACTTGAGAAACATTGTACTAAATTTATCAAGTAAAAAAGGAAACCATTTAGAAAAATACAATCATTTCATACCCAAAAGTTTTCTGTTCTGGAAATATATTAATTGCCCTCGTATTATTTATTTTGTATTTCAGCATTATAAATTAAATAATGTACATAATTTTACATGACTGTAAATGAACTAACTAACTTTTCATCACAGCTTTAACACACTCCTTGCACACACTCTTTTCTTTATTCATATTCATACAGTCTCATAGGTACTATTCTGTCAATCTGACCCTTGACATAACCCACCTACATGGTAAATAGGTATATATGGTTCACTTGATAGTGCCATGTCCTTCTGGGGCATACCCGACTTCTTTTTCCATTCACTTGTATCATACATTCTCCTGACACTCTCCTGAACTCTCTTAATTGATCTTGTTCAACACACTAATGCTGGCCTGGCATTTTGTCGGATCTCTTCGTTTGTAATATCACTGTGCGTAGATTTACCACACATTTCATTGATTACTAATATATTGTGTGAAATGGAAAGCTTTGGTGAAATTTATTTTCAAGAATATTTCGTAAAAGGGTATTCAAACATAGAAAAAAAAAATAAAATATAATCAAAGTTTTTACCCTGAACTTTTAACGAAAGCATCAATAGTAGGATACTCATCACCTTGGAGTTGCTTGAATGCCACTTTAAACTGCACCAGCAACTTAGAACAAGCAGCGGTGTATTCTTGCGGAGTAACGCAATCCCGAATATACGCCTTCTCCAAGTGCTGCAATGTGCTCACAACAGCATACAAGTCCGCCATGTTGTCATGTCTACACACCAAATCAGTTGAATAAACGTAACACGAATCATAACAACAACAAAACTATTACTGATGCAATAATCTAATAATGTCAGAGATTTGTACATAACAAATCGCACTCCAGCATCTAAACTAACATAAGTCAAAATAATGCATCATAAGATGTATATAATGAGATTAGAATCTCACTCTCGAGGATGTAATCATAACCTCCTGTACCGTTAAGCGGGCCTCACAAATTTATATGTGAACTCACCTGTGAAGAGAGACATTTACTTTCTAAATACGATACATAAGGAAGTTGCTAAACTTCAAAATTCATTATCCTAGTTTGACACATGTTGACTTATGGCAGTGTAGTTGTAGGTGTGCGAAATAATGATTCGGTCAGTATGCAGAAGACAACAGTACAAGTTGTTTAAAATCACTCAAAAACAATGCAATCTCTTATTTATTATATATTAGAATGGGGATAGGCATAATAAACATACAAAGACTGTGTTTACGGGTTTTTTTTCACACTTTGTTTTGTGATTTCATCTTACGTAAATATTAATCATTGTAATCATGATCAAGTTTTAAAATCAAACTTACTTTTCTCTCTCCCTTGCATTCTTGTATAACTTTAACTCTTCGTACAACTCGGGTCGGTTAGCTTCTGAAAATAAATATAAAAGCAAAAATTGCGTCAGATTAAAGGTTTTCTAAAGTATTTGTGAGGTTGTGGCTACAAACATAGTAGGTTTTTTTGCATTACTTTGTTTTCTGAATCAATATTGTGATGTCATCGCCTAGTAATTGAATAATTAAATTTCAACACTAAATTTAATTCCGGATACAATATAAAAGAACTACTAACTAATATTAATGTACGACATTTCAATTAAAATCAATGTTCTTGTTTTGACATTAGTCATCGGGTTATGAAATGTTTTTGATTGAGAGCCGGAATTCAACTACACAATTTATAAAATGTCATAAACTAAAATAGATTTATACACTTTGCAATGGATTAGAACTACAATTATTTTACCTTGCATGACTGACCAGGAAATTTATCGAGTATTTTGCTGAAACAATTTTGTAGTCTAATTGACAGCTGATAAACACTCATTTGTACATAGACTAAAAATATCTAGAGATGGTCGATATTCCTATCCCGGCTACTTTGTCCAGGTGAATTGTCGGTCACTGGAACCGTCGATATAATTTCTGCGAGGAAACGATTATTTTTGGAACTGGTTTTTATGTTTGTAAAATCACAATGAGGAACTGGCGCTTTTTGACAGCGGCGAAGAACCGATTCCAGCTTTTTTTCCAAAATATCACTAACCCTCCCCCCCCATCCATGAAATAAAAATATTAAAAGGATTTAGTTCGTATTTTTACAAAAAAAAAACCGTTACAGATGAATTTTCCCGCCACTGGGAATCAGTTCCAAAAGTGGCTAGATAAATAGTCGGTTCCTCGCCGCTCGCCGGTAACTGGAACCGCAGTCACATCCAATTTCAGATATCCCATCCCTAAATCTAACTCCTGCCACAGAAACAATTATTTATTTATGTAGGAAGCTACTGGAACTTGCCTGGAAAGCGGCCAAACCGATCAAATAAAATAATAATTGAAAAGAAAAAATACATTTAATAGTAAATTCTCATAATCCTAGCATTTTTTATATCACTTTAGAGCACTTAAAAAAAAAACTTAAATGTGTAAAATGCTTTTTCAATTTCTCTTAAAGTAAGAAAATATTATTCACAACTCTTAGGCTTGGTGAACACACTGAAGTTCTTTCTGTTGCGGCTCCGCCGTTCGAATCATTACTTTGCAGCGTCACACGAATGGCGCCGATTCTAAACTGCACATTCTCTATATGAAACCCAATAAGTGTGAAACGAGCCTAACAAAAACGTTTTGTAAATATAAAAAAAGTACCTGTATGAGGGATTTTATTATTTAGAATCACATATCTTAAATAGCTTAGCTATGGAAAAATAATTATGATTTTATTGAACATTGTTCTTTTTGTTACTGTGACCCGAGACCCATCTCTTTTACATTATTATCTTGCCTTATTTTCTCCAGTTATATTTCATCTTTTTTTTCTGCGCTTAGTTGAGTTGTATATTTTTATTTCATTTAGGTTTTATACTTTAACATTAGCTTTACTTTATAACATTCACTAATTTTAAGGGGGTCCATAGTCTAACTCATTGTTGACACTCAGGATTTGACAATCATCATATAAGAAAATATATTTTTAAGATAGTTAGCTTAATCAGTAAAAAAATAGTTATGTTTGCTTAACAATTTTTTTATTGCCTTATAACAAAATAAACATGATAATCAGTATTAAAAATCAATCAATTTGAAAAATATCATTCCTCTTAGAAGTATGTTAAGACCTGAAACTTAATTAAAATACTTAATTATTTACAAACATTTTACATAAGTTTTCTTGAATAAGATTTATTTTCAAGAACCCTGCCCAAAACCCGATAGAATTGAAAATGAATGTTACATCATGAGGGTTGTGATGTTACAACAATATAAATAGATTAAATAATATATATTAGGATGTTATTTAAATTTGTGTAAATTAATTCAAATTAAAAGTTAGAGTCATAGAGTCCTCTTTTCAAATCTTCTAATTCAATAGGTTTGAGAATTCATGAAAAAGTACATGATTATTTCAATACATTACTTTGGAAATTATTTAGGTTGAGGTTAATTATTACTCAGTTATTTTCAAATATACATATTGTCAAAAAAAAAGATTTTACTACATGCAATAAACAAATCTCAAATAAATACAAGCTAAATAAAACTATCATAATATTATCAAAACTCTAAAATACTGCATGCATTATCATAAAACTTTTCTTTGCCACTGGAGCCTAAAGAACTCAAATAATGGTAAAATCGGTTGTTTCTTTTGAAGTTGTTTTTGGAGCGTTGCTTCTCAGAGCGGCACATGGTCCGCAGGCTTGACATGTAATCCAAAGCAACGCTAGCTCTGTCTAGCTGGGCCCCACAAGGAATGGCCTCGGAGAACTCCAAATGTGTAAGAGTGTTCTGTTCGCTTTCCCTGAAAGAGCAAAAAAGGATGAATTAAATTCATTTATGTAGTTAATTCAACATTGAGCGTTAGATTAACTGATTCAACATAATAAAACTGACAAACAACCTCGCTGTTTCTCCGCAGGGGTAATCAGAAAGTATGGAAGGCCACAAACTCTGTCTTGACACACCTTCCTCGACACATTCATACATACTCGTGTCTACATTCCAACTTTCGGCATGACCCACCTCAAGTATTTTGGTTCACAAAATCATGCCATATCCTCTTGGGATATCCAAAACCGTAGTGAATATTAATTTGACAAAATAAATTCACTTTTATTTTGGGTTTACAATTTGGAATAATGATTATCAAGTAATGAACATGAAAAACTGTTACATAAAGGTTATGGTAAATTCAAGATAGGTAGGTACAAACTATTGGTTCTTACCTAAAAATTTCAGTCTCCAAAGAAGCTAAATCAGTTTGATTATTTTCCAAATTCAATATTCTTTCAGCGCATTTAGAAGAGTGATTAACCATGTATTGACACCAGACAGAGGATGGGTCTCTGTGATTTTGAAACATGGTGAAATTCTCTGATTCTGAAAGGCTGTCTTTCAACTTCATCTGCCAAGGAAGTTTAACGCCAGTGTTGCATTTATTGAAAGACTGCATCATGTCTACAGCAGACATGCAGTCAAATAAATTAAAGAAACTATCCAAATCTGCTTGTTCCGCTTCTAACTTTGATTTTCTTTCTTTGGCATCTTCTGGTACAACTTCTGAACTTTCAAATATTTCAGAGTTTCCGTTTCCCTGAATACAATTGAATAGATTTGATTTATGAAACCAGATTCTTCCTAGATTACACGTTTGGGAAAGCTCTGAAAGCAATACAGTACTTAAATTAGATTCACAAGTCTTATTACTCTTGCTAACTACATTACAAAGTGACTTTTCTACTTCCTGGTTCAACTTTGCAGAACTCTTATGCCAAGATAAGTTAGAATCATCATCTAACCAATCTCCCAGTGGACTATGAGACATACTGTTTTCATCTATCAAATAGGATTCACCGGGTCCTTGATTCGCTTCAGTGCTTATTTTCTTGTTTTTACTTCCCAATACCCAGTACTGTAATTGAAGTAAGGTACTTCTGATGTCTCCTTTATTGAAATCAAGTAGAGTGCTGCACAAACCGGGTATTATCTTATTGCATTCCATCAGGACAAGAATGTCTAACCATGGTCCTAAGATCTTGCCATTCAACGGATTGAAGTGGACCACATTACCGTCGGTCATAAAGCGTTGCAGGTGGCCACAGTTGAGATCAGAAGCGACTATAAGCACCGGCCTTTTAGATGACTGTACTAACTGGGCCAGAGCCCCCACAAAACCATCATCTTCTTCAAAAACAATATCAGCGTCATCAATCAACATTAATGACATAATGTTTGTATCAGAGTTCTTCTGATGGAATGACTCAGTATTTGATAGTTTCAAACTGTTTTGTGAACTCTTATCGGAATTCTTTTTACAAAATGGCACCTTCTTAGATAATTTTTCAGATTTGGATTCTTTATTCGATTGACTCTTTTGACTATTGTCTTTGTTTGATTTATCTAAAGAACTAAACAAGCCATTTGTCGAACTGTCTGAATTCATCTTGGTCAACACTTTGTGAGACTGTGTGGCTTCCTGTAATTCAGTCAGAATCTTTCTTCCAGTTCGCTTTGAGCTGGCATTTACTTCCAGCACATTAATCCTCAATTCATTGGCAATGGCATATATACAGGAAGTTTTACCACTTCCCGGAGGTCCTGTTATGACCATCATATTACTAGGCACTCTCGTGCTATCTTTACTTTCCGAATCTGAAGTGCAGAAATCACTTGAACTATCTGAATTCTTTCTGGATCGTTTAGAAACTCTACTCGCTGATAGCTCGTTGTATTCTTTCCAAGACTCGAGCCACTTTTTCAGTGAATTAACACTTCTGAAGTTTCCGAGGATATCGCATGACGCTGCTGGTTTATATTTTTCTGTCCACAAGGAACCATTTTTACTGGGACAATCTATGCTTGTTTCATGTTCACTTTCATTGGGTTTACCAATTTCGACATCATTTCCAGATAACTTGGGAATAGTATTATATTTCCCCCAGAGCTTCCTGAATGTTCTGTATACAGGGAAATCTGGAAAGTCTTCTTTCAGCTTTTTTAGGCCTTCTTTATAATTTAAATTAGTTAAATCATTTAACATGTCAGTCCAGTTTTTGTTTTTTTTCTCACTATCATTTTTAGAAATGAAATTTCTGAATACATGCTGTGAATCAGATTGTTCTCGTTCATCGGTACTGCTTAGCAAGGAACTGTCTGCATCATACTTGGATGTAGGTAACTTCCAAATGAAGTAATCAGACTCGCTCTCCCCTGGTATTTGTTGTATGTGACTGATGGAAGGGAAATAGTTCACATCAATTGATACAGTGGAAACTTTATTGACCTGTATCTTGATGGAGTCTGGCACACCACTTTGCAAAAATAACTTCCGCGCCTCAATTACTGATTGATCTATTATTGGCTTTGGTATACTTTTCCTAAACAGGGGTGCAAGAGCTTCGGTTTGAGCAGAGTCACGCTTCAATAAAGAGATGGTTCGGGGGGACCTCATACACTGCAACTTTCCAGGCGATTGTAAATTAACTATCTTTATAGGAGAAACAACATTCTCAAAGTTCTTGTTTTGTGTGATTTGTAATAAATTCTCTTTATTGGTGCTATTTTTGCTCTTCTTTTTGTCATTTTTCTTATCTTGCTTTGTCTTTTTGGAAAAGATTTCATAATCTTCTGAGTCCGAATCCGAGTCTTCACTTGATTCCGGAATATATTTGATTGGTTTTCTGACATTTCTCTTTGGTCTTAGTCCTCCATTCGTTTCTGATATAACAATTTCAGTTAAGTCAATTTTTTCCTTAACTACATCTGGCAGATCAGCCTTATCTTCCGTTGTCAAAATATTAACTTTAGACAAACTAGTAGTGCCTTCACTTGTTAACGGTTTATTGTTTGTTATTTCATGAAGTTCATCAGTAATTACGGTTTTTTCTGATTTCCAAATCTTCGATTTTCTTTTGAATTTACATTTCTTTGATTTCACTTTAGATTTAACCTGTATTATTTCTGAATTTTCTGACTCACAATCGATTTCACTCATATCTACAAAATAAAGGACTTCAATAAGATCTTCGTCATTTTTGTTTTCCGCTTTTTTGTCAAAGTAGCTCAACATGCTTTCCTTTTTCTTCAAAGGTGGTGACAAATTTGCAACAAAGGTAGAGTCTATAGAGGGAGGTTTTTTAATGTTTCTAGATGAATCTAAAAAACTCTGCTTGGGAGATGGGGATTTTTTAAGACAACTAGAAGGCGAATCTAAAGAATTCTGTTTGAAAGAATGAAATTTTTTAGGAGTTGAATCCAAAATATTCTCTTCAGAAAAAGGAGGCTTTTTAACTTTATTACGCGAACCTAAAAAAATATTTTTAGGAGATTGAAGTTTTGTCTTTTTGACCACCGCATCCTCTGAATCGTACTTAGGATCTCGAATTCTCTTTTTTCTCTCTTGGTTGGTTTGAATTTCTGCCAAACAAACTTCACTGTCACTACTACACTCAATCTCTATGTTGACTATTTTGGCTTTTGGTGTCACATTTTTTGCACTTTTGATTATCTTATTTTTCTTTTCTTTTAAAGGCGTGTCTTTGCTGTCTTTCAGAAGCATACTTTTGAATGACTTAGCTCTCTTATTCAAAACCTTCTTTACATGTTCCTCGTGGAGTTCTTCCACTTCTCGCTTTTTACCCGCTCCCTTCCGATCTGCCCATTTAGAAAGACTTAGTGACCTTTTGGCTTTAATTTCTCTTAGTGCACTTACTTCTTTAGAATCATCTTCTTGTAATATTTCCTTACCGGGTGAATTCATCCCGATGCTTTTTTTTCGGTTTTCCATCATTACTTGGAATACATCCATTGAATTATTTTTCTTCAAATTACCATCTTGTAGTGGGGAACTCAACTGTTCAGTCTTTTTTTGGTGAACTGATGATTCCTCTGTTGATTGTTCACGCTTTCTTAGCCTTAATTTATTTTTCTTAGTCCCCAAAGTAGAACTTTTTTTATAAGAAAAAATATCCACGCTTCCTTTTTCAGTGGTTCTTTTAGATTTAGAAGTATCTACACTCCCAAAATTATCTTCAGTAGAGCGATTTTCCACTTGAACGTGCTGGGAGTGAACTTTGCATGCCTCAATTCCATGTTTGGGTTTGTCATTGGTCTGAAAAAAATTATTGGTTTTTGTTTGTACCATACGCTTCTTATGACCATTTTTCTCAGTAATATCTTTTACTACAGGTTTAATAGTTTCAGAACTATTATCAGACTGTTCAGTGGTAGAGCACGATTTATTTTTTTTGTTAACTTTTTTCACTGATTTTGACAAAGATTTGTTTATATTTGTTTTGGTTTTACTGTGGACTTCAACAGACAAAGTTTCAATGTTTTTCTCTGAAAGATTTGATCCATTTTTCAAATCGTAAGATGATAAGCTACAAACACTATTATCTTCGTCTTGTATATTCATCACTTTCGTATACTTTTTGATAGAACACATCCTAACCAAACATAACTTCCTTTTATATTTTATTGTTATTATTTGGTGATTATTAAATCACTAAAACACCTATGTTAATAGCTTATGAGGTTAAATTTCGAATTAGCAGTACATTAATGAAATATTCTTATCGGAAACGATAAATAAATAATACGTTGGAATATTCAATGATCTAAATTCTGACATTTCAATGCAGCTAAATTTCGAAGCGGGAAAAGGATAACAGTTGTATCCAGAGTAGAGTGGTCGACATTCCTGTCCCGGTTAAAAGGAACCGGTTCCAAGACGGTCGCTGGAACCGCCGATATTATTTCTCAGAGGAACCGGCTATTTTTGGATCCGGTTCCAATTTTTCGCAAATAAAAATCGTAATCCTTTGTCCAATCCTTTTTTCAATCAGTTTTATTTTTCCTAATATAAAAATCTTTTTGGAGGAACTTCTCTGGCACCAGGAACCGTTTCCAAAAAGAATTAGAAAAATAACTGGTTCCTCGGTAGTCACCGGTAATTGGAACCACAGGTACACCCAATTTTGATATCGACTATCTCTAATCTAAGAATCCGTTCTAAGCCGGTCACCGAAACCGCTAATTTAAAAATAATATAAAATCTTCATGGTATTTTTTTGGCACCAGGAACCGATTCCAAAAATAGTCGGTTTCTCACCAGTCACCGGTAACTGGAGCCGCAGGTGCACCCAATTTCCAATATCGCCATCCCTAGTTGTATCACAGACAATTAAGAGAGTTGGTGAGAACTCAGACAGTTTAACCAACCTCTTAAAAATATAAGATTTTTTTATATTATACCATCTGCAGTGACCTTACAATTGAATTCGTCATGTTGTGAACAAATATAAAAAAATCTAACCTAAAATTGAGCTGTCACTTTCTTCGTCATTCGTGGACAGATTCCCGATAAAATTAGTTGAAAATTCATATCAAGCGGAATGACATAAATACATGAATTCATGTTTAGTT
This sequence comes from Drusus annulatus, assembly GCA_022651775.1. Lineage (NCBI taxonomy): Eukaryota > Metazoa > Arthropoda > Insecta > Trichoptera > Limnephilidae > Drusus > Drusus annulatus. Next base: position 759,919 of record JAGWCC010000027.1, read on the forward strand.
CACCAAAAAGCGTACTTAATACTTATGTTTATATTTTACTACTGTTTTCGAAAATAATTGGTAAGTTTTATAAAAGATTATAAGTTATATTAATTGCTATTTAATTAATATATGTTCTTATTATATCGTTTAAATCTACTATTTTATCTAATTTGTGGAATGTTTCAAATTTGGTTTTAACTAAATTAAATATAAAAATACAGAATGACATCCTTGTTAAACTTTTAACTAAAATCCCAATATCTTTGTAAATAAACAATAATTTTATTTGCAGTGTCATTCATATTACATTAATGACATAACAGTTAATATCTCAAGAACACTCTAAAATGATTGATTATGTATGATGTAATCTAAAGTAACTGTTGTCGTTTCCAGGTGATGCCAACGACAGGAATTGGTGGCTCAGAAGGTGAAATTGGTTCACAGAAACCCTGCAGGGCGTGCAGTGACTTTACATCATGGGCCAAAATACAAAAAGGAGCATATCAAGCCGGATCGCGACCGCCACCCACCAAATCAGATGACAATAGTTCATCGACGGATGATGTAAGCTTGTGAAATCATGCTAAGTTTGATAATGAGAACTGTTAACCCACTAGTGGACACAGCTTCTACTGATTAGATTGCATTAGATTTTGTTAGGATAGACCATCCATAGACACTCACTCTGGGACACAATATTAAGTCAAAGTGCATGAATAGTTCTTGTAGAATTGAACAAGATAAATTTGACTTTGACACACAGGCCCCCCTGAGCCAAATTGCGTTTGGCGCAGGTAAAGTTTCTTGACGCCCCTTGTCAAAACCTAAATATAAACATCAAAATTTTCGAAAAACTTTTTTATTACGTTGAAAAAAATTGCTTATTGTGTAATTGTAATATAGATAACTTGGCTATTTTCCATGTGAACCCTTGAGTATTATTAACACCGTAATATAAAATTTCATCACTGTTTTTCCAGAAACGTCGCAAAGATTGTCCACTAGACAAAAATGAACTAGGCAATAGGACTTGGGGCTTTCTTCACTCAATGGCAGCGTATTTTCCAGATAAACCCACCCCAAAGCAATCTGAAGATATGAAGCAATTCTTCAACATATTCTCTCACTTCTACCCCTGTGATCATTGTGCTGAAGACTTTAGAAAAGAGTATGTTAAAATTTATATTCTAATAGTTTTTTTTTTTTTATGTTTAATAAGTTAAATCTTCACAATAAAAGTACATACTTTGGATGTTGAAGCACATTTAATTGGCATATTATAACCAAATATATATCATTATTAACATACCCAATGTTACGAATACTGCCTTCGATAATATTATCTCTAATGCTTAAAATCATGGTGATATTATTTATTCACTTATAAATATATTTACCACACTTGATCATGTAAATAAATAAAAATAGGTTTCGCTTCAAAGATAAGTATATCATCATTTTTTTTCCAGAATCGCTCAAGACCCTCCTAAGACCGCTTCACAGAGTGAGCTGTCTAAGTGGCTATGCGACCAACACAACATTGTCAATCTCAAGTTAGGCAAACCAAAGTTCGACTGCTCGGTGCAAACGCTCAACAAGAGATGGCGTGATGGGTGGCCTGATGGCTCATGTGATTAGTGTACTATAGTATTTATGTTATGTAAACATAAAAATTAAAAGACATAGTTTTTTTCAGTATTTTGTAAATAATGTAATTATAGAATGATAATTTTATAACTTATATTGTGTTTCTTTTTAATTTCTTTTTTTTTAGGAGTGAGAAGATTTTCATCGCCGCACTGATGAAAAAACATTAACAAACAATTAATGCTTTTCATCAGTGTGTCATAAACATGTCCAATTTTTATGTAAAAGATTGTCTTAAGTCTTGATCCATCACTTTGCCAATATTCTGACATACCGACAACTAAATTATGCGGAAGAATGTTAGTTGATTTGCGAGTGGGGCTTCTCGTCTCAATTTTGTAAAAGAACATACAAAAATTGCAGATAGTTACTACGAAAACTTGGTAGTGATTTTGTGGAAGAAAGTCATAAGAATAATTGTGCCGTTGTACATTATTAAAATTATTTTCATATCTACTAGTAAATCACAGAACGCCACAACTTCGATGTGACAAAAATCATACAAAAAAAAAATATTTTGTGTTTTTTTTATAGAAGAAAGACAAGTGTTTGGATTTTAAAAAAAATAATAAAATAACCACATGAATAATTGGCACATTACCAGCTAATAACAACCATTTATTACACTAAAAAAATCCATAAGTATTTAAATTGTCTGCAATACTTAATAGATATAAACAGGTAAAAAATTTAAAGCCTGGTAGTAAAAAATCTTATTTGAGTTGAGATTCTTCCATCTATGCAGCCTTAAGTCCTGGGGTTAACGCTAGAAGAAGTGCCTATGTCAGCCACTCAAGATAAATTAAATTGAGGCTTGTCAATGTGTATTTTTCTCGGATCGTAGAAACTAATAGAAATGTTCAGTGAACAAGCTGACATTTGGACCATGATGACAAAATGCACGCGCTGACGACGTAAAAGCAACTGTAGCCGGTTCCTTATAATTTGAAATTCCGTACAGTTTGTATGGAGTTCTGTAAAAATTAAAAAAGGGGATATGGCCATACCTCCATGCCATATCTCCCCTTTGTTTCTATTAGGTATGGTATTTTCACAGCTATCAAAAAATATCGTAAAATTATATAAAATATTAATATTGAAAACTCAAATGTATAAATCATTTTATTAAATGTTTTAAAGTTATGGTTAAACATTCAGTTTTACTTATAAAAATAAGAATATAACAAAGTAATGTTAAATTACATTCACCATTAACACTTTCGCACTATTGGTATTTATAATACCGTGAGACTCAAACTGGATGCAGAAACATTAATATATTATTATTATCAGTGTAGAGTTTGAACTAAACACAAGTTAATATTATGGAAATGTATTATTTACTGTTTTTGTGGTTCACTTTAGAACAGATCACCTAGTAGACCTAGTTAGGTGCACATATAAAACTTTGAACAAAATTTTCATCTAAAAAAAGAATTAATTATTTCATAACAAATCTGTATGGATATGAATTATTTCACAGTGAATTGTTATGGGGATGAAGGCTCTTTTTCCTGCAGCAGTTTACGGAGACAAGGGCTTGTCCTCCGAGGGCCCTGGTCCACTTTCACTAGGGCCATCAAGCTTCTTCTATAAGAATTCCATTTCCCTTTCGATGCCCACAAACTTAAGTTGCTCCGTTGGTCCATATCTGCAATAGTGCAATTTTTTTTATGTAAGTATCATAAATTTATTTTAACATAAATATAAACACACAAGTGTCCCACTGCCCCTAAAACTATGGAAGCCCTGAATGGTAAATTTTGTGATTTGGAAAGAGAAAGGAAAGAGGAAGGTTGGGATGTATCTGTTAATTTAAATGCTACTAAACATAGCTTAATCAATTTCAAGCATTATTTAAAAAGTACAATGTCAATAAAAAAATATTTCAAATTACATATGTAAATAATCTAATTCAAAGGTCAATACATTAGAGATTATGGTAGCTTGAAAATTTTTGTAAATTTCAATGAGATGGCGCCACAATTCAGTCATTTTTACTGAAAAGAGACCTTTATCAAAATGTACGAATTTGACTGACATTTGTTGAAATAACGGAAAAAAGAGTTCCATGCTATCATAAAACTTCAATAAATTGGTGTTTGAAACAAACAATTAATTCGAACAGGATAAATTTACCTGTAATCAAAGAACAGTTCCTCGCCAGGCTGGATAGCTCTTTTGGCGAAGATCCCAATTCTGTGATCCCCGTTGACCATCATCACTTTGGCATAGCAGTTGGGGTTGATGGAATGGTTGGCAAAACGAATCTTGTTTCCTTTCCTCGTTGCATCAACAACAAAATCTGAGAAGAAAAACACATTTTTTTAATAAAGCTACTTAGATTATTAGCATTCACTAAATCAAAAAAATAAATGTGAATACCGCATTTGGCTCAACTGCCCAAAGCCAGTGGGAGTATGGCTTCACCAATTTAGGGAATATTATGAGGCTAAAGGATCTGTGGAGAGGAGGGATATGTGGAAGAGGAAGGTTGGAAAATACCTGGATATTCGGATCTGGCCACTTAACTAAAATTCAGAACAGTTGTCTTTCGCCAGTGTGATACTGAGAGTACCTACCACTATGGGAATTAGGATTTGTTATTTATTTAGAAACTGCTGAAATGCAGCGCCCTTGCGGTGATATTCTTTCACAAAAACGTCCATATTTACAATTACCATTGTTTAAATTGAAAAGGAAACTGCACATGTATTTATCATAGACTTTTCCTCTTCTGTCTGCCTCATCCTGCGAGATGATTTCTCCGCAATACTCTGAGATAAACTCATTCTTATGGGCCGCCGTCTTGAGGAATATGCCCCATCCGGCCACGTCACTCGGGGCTAGCAGCAGGTGCTTATGAAGACCCCTGTAAGTTCAAAATAACTATTAATCATACATTATAATGCTGAATGCTATTTTATGGTTCAAATATTCACAAAATAAAATGTTTTTTGGGTGGTTTTCATTGACATTTCTCAGTTTGCTGGTCAGAATATAGTGCTAATATTATCCACAATATGTATAATACATTAATTTATAGTATATTTGCTTACTTTAGTACAAACTTAAGCCTCACATATTAAAGTGTCGTATCTAAAGCAAATCTATTAAATCACAAAAAAAAATTGTCAAAAATTATGCAATTTAAAAATATACATAACAAGGATTGTGTATTATACAAATAAAAACTTAAATCTTTCAAGAAAATTTTTAACAAAAATTACAAGTTGGCTTGTGTAAAATATCAGATAACTTTGTGTAAGATGGACGAATACGAAAAATAAATTGTTCAGAATCTGACCATTTTTTGTTTTTTTTGTTTTGATTCCTGCTCTTATTCAATCATATTTATTGTACTCGTATTTATATAACCATTTAGCAGTATTTTTTGAAAAACCTGTGCAAGTTTCATGAGATCCAAGATCACAGATTATGTATGCAGGTGGCTGTATTTTTCTTAACTCTTCCGGTTCTAAGTATCAAATATACCGTAAGTAAACATATTTTGACACAATTTTGAAAAATTATTGTATCGTATAGGGTTGTTCCCTTAACCGAGCTTTTTTTTAAGAAATGTCACTACAAACTGCCCCATCAATTTCCTTTACATGTGATAATATTTGAGGTGTAAGCGTTAGAAATTGGTTTAGTCACTGGCCTGTACCTTTGCACGCAGACGTTCTTGCACGACACGCCCGATGCCAGCGGCACGTTAAAGGGCAGGTCGGCGCCGCACTGCGTGCACAGATCTGGGTCGCACTCTCGCACTCCGAGGTAGCATGGGCACTGCTTTGTGTTGCACTGCGCTTTGCAGCGGCAGCCAGGGAAACGGTTTTGACCTGGAAACACGCAAGAACATGCATATAAGACTTATAGAAATAAAGACGCCGGATTTCTTTATATTTTTATATTAATGCCAAACAGTTGTCCTGGGCTGCGAACCCTGCAGGGTGAAGATTACCCTGATGATAGCCAACATTCGATAGGAGATGGCACCAGAAGAGAACTCCGCAAAGGAGACCGTGAGTGAAACCTAGGTCATCTTTGGGGTTCTGTATGGAGGGTCTTGTTAAGGTAAAGAAGCTAAGGATGAAAATAGTGGATACAAAATTCTGTAAATTTTAATACTTAGCATTATTCATTTTTATAGACTTTAATACGCGGTTACAAGGTTCTCACAAAAAAAAAACAAGCTTTGTACTTTTGTTTTTACGGTCTAATGAAAAATTAAAAAATAGCCCTAATTGAACTCTTAAATCCAATACATATTCCCTTGAAAAATATTATAAGAGAGTTTCAATATATCAATATTACATTTTTGTAAATTATGGTATAAAATTATTTTATTTTATTGAAAAAAATGTCCAGCACTAAAACGGTTAAAAAAATACATTTTATGTAAAACAATCTTGATAAATGCTATTTTTCGTATTCTGATTGGTTCAAAACGTTATAGAAATTTTCAGGTTTGTTTAACCCCTTGTACTCCGTTGCCGCCGCCACGGCGACATAGAAAAAATTCTAACAACTCCGATGGCACCGCAGGGCGATATAAACAATAGGTATACATTTTATTGTTTGAAAAATAAAAGGGTCCTTTTACAGGTATACACATTTTCTATTCAGTTGTATACAGTACTCACTGGCGATAGGTTGTATTTTTGGCTCTGTTTTTCATTCATAAATAATAACAATTACTACGCATTCATGTTATTTGAATAATTTTTACTGCGCAATAAATATAGAGGAGAATTTAGAATTCAGTGGTAGTGAAGATGAATTTGTTTTCGAAGTACAGAGTGACTTTTACGATGAAACTTCAATAGATAGTAATAATGATATTATAAGTTCAAGCAGTGAGAGTGATTTCATAGGACATAGACGAAAAAATCGCGTGTTTTGGACATCAGTAGCATTTCAAGTATTTCAGAAGTAGGTTATCAACATATGATATGCTCCATTAACTCGTACATTCTTTATAAATCTTTTTTTTAAATAACGAAAAACCATTGAGCCATTTGAAATTTATCAAAATTTTAGTAGATCAATTAGTGGGTGAGTAAAAAAAGCCTCGAAGTAGACCATCTACTTTCCACTCCATCAGAGACCAGGCTCAATAGAAAACTCCATATTTTGAGAAAAGGTCCCAAGAGGGACTGTGTGCCCTACTCGAAAAAGACAGAAAAGGGTGGCAGACGGGAAATCAGTGAGTACTGTGACACGTGTCCTAATAAGCCACGTATGCATTTGGGCGACTACTTTCTAAAATACCACACGTTAAAAAATTATAAAGATTAGAATATTCAAATTTCTCTTTTATTAACAATCTTATATGATAATGAATGTATATTTCTTAACATAACTACATCTTTTTATTTTACTGCCTTACCAAAAAAAAAAATATTATAATTTTCTAAAAAATTGTAATTTTTCCTAATATTTTTACATTACACTCTATAGAGTAGCTGGTTTACAATTTTTCAAAAAATTTGGAGTGCAAAGGGTTAAATCTGAATATCACCTATGTGGTTTAAAAGTTCAAAATTTATGTTTTAATGACAGTTTTTTTTCAAAACCCCACTTGCTTTTTGGTTTATACAACTATTATATTTCAACATACAATCAGAAGTTCTGATAGCTACATGGTGTGCTTAACTTATAGTGGGCTCACGTTATATGAATTTAATTAAAGTAAACAGAATGCGTGTACTTACAGTCACTGCTGCATTGACAGAACTTTTCACAGAAATTCTGCGCTTGTATACAGGGGCAGGAGCTGTCACACGGAGTGTTGGGGTGGTCGCAGGGGGTGAAATTAAACCTGCAATCAAAAATACAGTTAATTCTGCTTTCTTTACGATCAAGCTGTAAAAAGGAGGTACAACTCAATATGCTCTGCCATTCTACATTCAATCTCTCCACCTTTCCAGTGACCAATTCATAATTCAAATCCAAGAATATAGATTGTGTACTTGAGCTCTATAAAATCATATTCATTAAGGTTGAATCTTGCATCAAGTAGTTTTTTTTATGTAAAAATTATAATAAAGACATTAATCAAATAAAAAATGTTACATAAGAGATGATGTTACTTACACATGATTGGAAGCTGAGTCTTTCTTCAGTTGAATCTTGCGGCAGTGCATGGACCAGAGGCGGTGTTTCTTCTTCTTCTTATGAGGCGGAGTATTGTAGTCACTCCTCAGGAGTTACTTCATGCGCTGAGCTCTGACAGTACTCGTAAATCTGGTGGACAAATTGCAAAAATTACAGTCAATTAACATATTCACTGCAGAAGACATCATTGCTAAGATTGACCTTTTTACTAGGCATAACTTGGGTTGAGAAGGGAGTAAATCGGTTACCGGCTGTGAGTATTGAACTCGATCCTTCTGACTCTGTTAGCCGAAAGTTTTACCCACCAGGCCATCGACCACCTTAAACTTTTTAACCCTGATAGTGACAGGAGAAGATGTGTTCCAGGTGATTAATTTTTATTTACTTTTTTTAAATTATTCAAGATGCAAATTAATTTTATGTTTGAGAAATTGAAATCATTTTTGTATTGATATTTTGTGAGATATTCATAATTGATTGAATCGAGTAAAAACTATAGAATTATGTTTAACATTTGAAAAAACATATTAAATAATAAAATAGTCATGGGAAAGTAATAGATTTTTTACCTGCTGACATGTCTTGGATAGCATGACTTGTGCTATGGCGCAGTAGTTGGATAGGAACACTTTGTGCAAGCTTCTGAAGAGAGACTGGTCGGACCCTGTCCATTCTGACACTTGGTCATCTCCAGTGAGTCCTATAAAAGCAAGAAACAATTAACATTGGAGGACTATTTATTATTTAACCCTTGGTGTGTAATCAGATTAAAGGGGGGAGTGAAGACTTACCTAGCAATGAAAATGGTGAATTCTGTGGAAGATCTATTTGCGTCTTTCCGTTAGAGTTACTCCATCCACTCGAATTACTGTTGCTTCCTATAAGAGTTTTAAATATTAGACATAAATATTAAAAATATATTATAGCAATTTTTAAGATTCGTTTAAAATATAAAGCCATTGAATAAAGATTAATAAAATTAGTTTCTTCTAAGTGGATTTTTTTACCTTTAGCAAGATTGTTACTGTCATTGCTATCTTCAGAACTTGCTTCATTGCCAGAATCAGTTTTCTTTTCCTTCCCTTTGTCTTTACTACACTCTCCTTCTGCTTCTTCCGCCTTCTTTTCCAGAGCAAGTTTCTCTTTTATTCCATCCTACAAAATATAACATAATCTAGATTTCATTCTTCTCAAGTCGTTTCCTCATACTGTTGAATCCTCCACTCTTCTACAAACATTTATTTGACTTAAAGCTTACATCATATCTTATCAAATTTATAATACACTACACTGATAAAGCTTGGGTATAAGCCAAACAGGTAGGTAGTAAATACTTCAATAAATTTGTTCAAAGTGATTTGATGTTTCACTTAAAACATAATTACAAAATATTGAATTTTATTATATTAATAAATCTTTATTTACCAAGTGCATGTAGCATTGTGTGCCACATGGGTCGGAGAAGGGCTTCAAATCTGGTCCTTTTTTTTTTTGTAGATTGGGGCCGGGATGACATGCTTGAAGTCCTGAAATAATGCAAATCAGGAACTTGCAAAGACAATGGACATGTTATCCAAACAACTCCAAGCCTTTAAATTAGTATTTTATTATTAATCACTAAAATTATGGATGAATCTGAAAATGTTACAATTGAACATTGAGAAGCCAGTAAAACTAGTAAGCAACTAACAAAAAGAATGAAAACAATAAATGAGTTGTTGTTATGTTTTGTGGGAGTAAAAGAATGGTAATTATTTAACCATAAAAATAATTAGTGAAAAACAAGCACTTATTTCACAGTGTTACATCAATTGTCATTCATTATTCAGATCTTGACCCATTGTGTCCCAACATCGTCTCTGTCCGGTTCAGCTAGTGTTGCAGTCATTTAAAAAATATGGATTTACATATTTGTATCATCTGACTGGCAAATTTATACTGCATGATAGATATACATATTCTCTATGATAGATTCATCCTGTAATCTGGGCAGTTGTCAAAGTAAAGTTCTTTGGATTACTTTACTTACATTACTTTTAATATACGAGTATGAAGACAGAATTGAAATTTTGGTAGAAAATAATTTAGTACAAAGGCTAAATTATTCCTAAACAATTCAGTTCTCAATGGGTTAAGTATAAATGACTTGATAACAGTGATTACACAACACAAGCATTCTCATTCTCTGTAATATTAATTGAATTTCATGCCCATGGATAAAGAAAAATAGACATTAAATGTGAAGAAACATTATGTAGATCTTGTTAAAAGATTCTAATAAAATGATTAACCCTTTTGGCCTCTATTTATTTGTCATTAAAAAACCTAAATGTATCACAAATTGATTTATTTAGATGCCTTGTGAAGCTACTCTCATGGACTTTTTTGTCGCAACTTTTTCTATTTCACATACATCAAAGTGTGCGGCTATTAGCACAGTCTAGGTGCGCTGATAAATAAGCGCTCTGAGACTAAGAGGGTTAAGACAACTTTGCAAGACGATTTATGCTAGAGATGAAAATATAAACAATGCAAATTCGGAAAAAAAAAAATGAAATGTATCGATTACAATAATATGTTGAAACCAAATTCACTAGGAGAGGAATATGTGATATGAAAAGGTGAAGGGTAGAGAATGTTTTGAATGAGATGAGTGACGATCATTCTGGTGAAGATTTTGTCATCTTACCTGGAGAATGACTCCCTGTTAGCAAAAATCATAAAACAAACCCAAGTTAGGGTGTGAATACATGCCCTTACTAGTCAGTTTATATAGATATCTTAACATCCAAGCTTTTGAGTTGAGGAATTCTTGTTATTTGTTATCAGATCTAAAATTAGCAATATCAAATTTCAGCCAAACCAGAAATTAATATTGTGGCCAGTGTGGAAATTTAACCAGACAGTAGATAAGGTGGGTTCGGCATTATTAATTCCAATTATTCCACGAAGTGTATCAAACTCCTTCTCTTTGAGATTGACATTAAAACTTTATCTGTTGTTTGTGCTTTATCTGCATTGTGCTATAAAGGGAAATTGTAGAGATTTGGGAATAAGTTTGTTACCGGGACTTGAAGAGGAAAAGTACCTATCTATCTTACCGGAGATTGACATCATGACTATTTTCACTTACACACAGCTTCTACAACTTACCCATTCCCGAAAGTCTTAACCCAATGTATTTTTCTTCAACCGGAACACAATTTTCCTTTAATTTTGTTATTTACCAATGAAAAGTAAGATTATTATTCGATATGAAAGGGGAAAAGCATGGGGTAGACTTACTATGGAGAAAGCAGTCATATTTAAAGCAGCGCCGGCAGAACAGAGTGTGGAAGGAATGCATAGTCTGCTCTCGGGAGACATTCTCAGCCAGGGGACCGTCTATGTTGGGTGTGCATTCCGGAGGCAGCGCGTTGGGATCGGCACGTGATGTTAGTTCTATGTACCTTTAAAAATATGACAATGTGAAACTGTAATAAGTACAAGGTTTAAAACTGATTATGCTATCAGTTCTACTATTCTAATACTGCAACCCGAGACAAGGTGATTTACTTCAACAAGTTCATATACATACATAATGAGTTTTGGCAAAGGGTTTGATTTATCACCAATTTTTGTAATTTTTCAGAAAAAAAGTTCTTAGTATAATTACAGCTTTTTTTTAACTTGTAATAGTTTTTGTAAGTATTCAAAAGCTGAAAAAAACACGTTTTCATGGTAGCTTCTATATACAAAAAGTTGGAATTTACCAACCAAAATACATATATGGACATGGATTCACAATATTAGTTTATTATAATAAAATCTAAATAATTGACTCAAGTGGTTAATAATTATTCAATTATCAAGCTAAATTTTACAAATACATATTATTATTATACTTACTTTTCTCGCAGTTCTTGGGGTGTCCCTTTATCAGGAAACTGAGAACTAATTGAATGAAAGATTGTGAAAATTGGGAACTGTTTATCATCTGATTTCTTGTCATTGACATCTATTAAGTCCTGCTCATTTTCCACCATTTTCGCAGGTTCCTGAGGTTCAATCTTCTTTTCTTTGGAATTAGGTTCTGACGAATCCTTGGAATTCCTGAGCTCCCGAGATTCTTTAGACGAGGATGCTTCTTTCTTTTCTTCATTGACATCTTCCTTGGTTTGATATGGTATGAGAGCATGCACCAGATCGATGAAGAGCTGGTCATCTATCCATCCACCCTCCTTGTCACCTTAAATAATAATATTGCATTGTAATATAGACCGGGTTCTTACCGTTCTACTGGTAGAGAAATCAACCTTAAGCAGCAAGAACACTTATTGTTATACTATGTATATACATCGGAAATGCGGTGAAAAGGTCAAAGGAAGATCTGTCTATCTCATCTTCAGAAAACAGAAGTTTTCTAGAGCAAGTTATACTAAACTTAATCCTAAGCTCGGCTTTTATAGAATCTCCAAAAATACCCTAAGCTAATAAAATACAAAAGAGATCACAACAATTTATATTCTATCAACTCTTTGAGGCATGGCAGCATTAAAAGTGTCCCACCTTTCACCCGGTTTTAAAAAAAAATATGAACACTTAAAAAAAACATAAAAAACACAAGATTTAATAATTTTTGATGTCATTAGAAGAGGTACGACTGCTTAGTATACCATCAATCACAAACTTACCGTGAACCTTTCCGTCGTAATTCTTGATCAGCTCCTCAATAAAGGTGCCGTCCGTGTCTAAGACCTCGTCCCCCATGTAGGGGATGTTGTGCAGCACCGTCTCGTCCTCCACCATAAAGTTCTGCTGCGTTGGGGCCCACGTGTACATGGTGGGGATGGGGGCCACAGCGTAGATCACGCGCACCAGCACGCTTTGTACGCTACCTGCGTTTCAGGGAAAAACCGTGTTAGCAATTGAGAAGAGAAATGCAATTTGGTCAATACTCTAATTAACAAAAATTAGATTTGTATTTAAAAAAATACAGTATGAATTCAAAATTAACAAATGATTTTACATTAGCGTTGTGACCGCTCCGTAAGAACTACTTCTTTTGACGGCAGTTCCCACTTCCTTCATTGTTCATTGAACAAATACTTTAATTGAAGTTGGTGGTTCCGCTCATATGTTCATTTGAACGTTGTGACCGCTCCGTGTGAACTACTTCATTTTGCAGCAGTTCAAACTTCATTCACTTTTCATTGAACAAATACTTCAATTGAAGTTAGATTACAAAGAACAACTTTATTTTGCGGCAGTTCAGTTGCGAAGTTGAACTTCAAGCCTACAAAGAAGTACTTCATTTCAAGTACTGCAATTGAAGTTCGATTTCAAAGAACTATGCGGTAGCGCAAACTTCAATTGAAGGTCGACGAGGTCAGGTTTTTTGTACTTCGGTAACTTCGATTTAAAGGAACCGGTCCCTAGCCGGCCACTGGAATAGTCGATACCTTTGTTCATTCTTTTCGCGGTTTTTTGGGCGAGGAACCGGTTCCAGTTCTTTTCACTTTCAAATTTCTATCAAATAGTACTTTCATTTGGCAAAGAACTTTTGTCGATTTGCTAGTACATTTCGAAAAAACACCAGGAATCGGTTCCAAAAAGAACTGGATAAATAACCGGTTCCTTGGTGGTCGCCGGTAACTGGAACTACGAACTCAAATCAAATCTCTTTTTGGTGAATTCGACTTCAATTGAAGGGTTCACTGCGAAGGGTTCATTTTAAAGAACTAGCAGTTAGTGAAGCATTCACAAAACATTGAAGTTCTTCCCAACGCTAGTTTACATATTAAGTGAGTGATTTAATTTTTATCAAACATTATTGCTCGAATTTTCTACACAGACCTTTTCTAAAAACTAAGCATTTTAGGGGACTATAAATTTATTGGTTTACCAAATTTTTATTGCAAATAATAAAAAAAAAGATGCATAAAACTCTAATGACCACAGATAACAGCATTATGCAGAGTTCATTATTGTTGTTTACAATATACACATATGACAAAAATTAGTCTGGTAACCACACACCCTTATCAAAATTGTCTACAAAAATGTATCAGCCATTTATGATTTTAATATTTACCATCAGAGCAAACAACTTCAGCCCTCTTCATGTGGTCCTTGTGGGGCGGATCGGGCCCCAATGCCGGCCAGTGAGGAACACATTTATCTTTCTTCTCCTCTTTGTCAGACTCGAACTTTGAGGGACCTCCATTCCATTTGTGTAGACTTTCCAACGATGATGTTACGGAACGAAGATTTTTCGCCCAAGCGACTTTTACCTCATCGGCTCTCTTAAATCGCTGTAAATAAAATAAATAATTAAAACAATGATATTAAAGGATACATTTTGATCCATTAAACCACTTTTTGTTTTTGAAATAATAATGAAAATGGACGCTTACTTTTATTTGACGTAGTCTAAAATATTCAGATTTCACCCGCTTTTTCCACTCCACTGTGACTTTAGATTTCGACATGGTATTCTTGTGAATATGTGGCTATTTTAACTCGATAGTTATTTTCTACATGAGTGAAGAACTGTCACGAACAATATAATAAACGCAAGAGAATTAAACAAAACGTCTCAAAAGTCCTGAACGAATGCCGCTAACTACAAAGCAAACCCCGCCAACTTCCGCGTTAACTTTGACAGATAGATGTTATGTCTATGGTCAATGTTTGTTATAAATTTCATACTGCTCCAACTTCATATAAAACTAGGTAAATCGAGTCATCATTCGTAATATTATGACTACAAACTTCAATGGTCCTCTGAACGAACAATAACTTTTTAAACAAAGAGTCATCAGTACTCATTAAATCAACCATATTCTTTTTTCCAAGCCTTGTTTTTTTAAATGCACCTCTATGCCAAAAAAAAATCAGAAAATCATTTATAACCCAAATGAGACTAGGACACATTTGTTGTTTTACCCTTCTCGCCAGATTTCAGAGTCAGCTCGCCTCGTTTTAATTGTGGGTCAAAAGATACTCTCGACCACATTTTTTTAAATGTCCCACTAACGACCAATTTCAAAGTTTTTGTAAGAATTGTAAAAACCAAAAAATAATCTCTATAATAAATCTACCACTATTCTAAATTCTTCAAATTACAAATTAATTTTTAAAATTTACAAATAAAAATTTGGTAATAATTTTAAGTTTAAAATTTTATAACATTGAACGCTCTTAACACATGAAATCCAAAAACTTTGTGCCGTGACTTTACTACAAAATCGTCTGAAATGACGAGTTTGAAAACTGATCATTTTAATGGCACTCGCATACTTATAAATATGAATATGCACTAATGATAAAACAAATAAATCTATCTTGATCTCGATTTTTGTCTGAAGGTGCAATGTATTTTTAAAGAAAGCCAAATATTTTCAAATAACGCGAATAACCCAACAATATTTAAATTTCCAAATCTTGAACTCACTGGAAGTTTTTTTTACATTGAATACCACACAAGAATCCCAACTGCATTCAACCATATGAAGCCAGTTGGACTATCACATCCCCATTTGGAGTATGTTGTAAGGCTAGAAGTAGTTGGAATGAGAAGGAGATGGGGAAGAGGAAGAGGAAGGTTGGGTTATTTGGAAGGCTATTTAGATCTGGTCATCAAACATGACTTAAGCCATTTCAAGTAACGTTTCGATTTTGAATAAGATATCACCAGGGTGATACTGAAAATATCCACCACTCTGAAACGTGCTACAAACATACTTTATACTATTTAAATTAAGTTGATTGTGAAAATACACGAATTAAATAAATCCATTTTATTTTCGCAGGTTTTGTAGAATTCTTAGGATTTGAACCCGTGACCCTTGGAGTCATAGTATAGGATTTTAATCACTCTTAGACGAGGGCCGTTCACTACCGTTATAGTGAACGAGAAATGCTGCTTGTGCAATGATGGAGGGCTTAGCTAGTAAAGAATTTAATTCGCAACTCCTGGGCGGGAACTCAACACTTTGAAGCACTCAAACAACTAACCGTCAAGGAAAAAACTTTTTTTAAACATCGTTCTAACACTTAAATCTATTATTTTGAATTGTTTAGAATATTAATTTTAGAACATTAAACATTAAGTCTTGTTTTATAAACGTATCTTTGGAATGATTTATGAAAGAAACAACCCGCCTGAGAAGCACAAAATTATGAGACGCTGATAAATAAATATTATTTATGTATGCTATGTGTCTCCAGACCACCCGGGTGAAAAATAATATAATATTGTATTATGTATTATGAGACTTATGATTTGTTCATAGATAAATTTATTTATTTTTTACTCACTCATCAAAAACCACTAGTCAAAATCAAATATTTTAAAGAAATAGGTAAGCTTTTCATGTTCATAAATATTTCAGTGTCATGTATATAAATTAAATTAAAATGACTCTTTTGCAAAGGAAAATATTTATATTCTCAAATCGAAAGATACTGAACGAAAAAATACGAATCATAGACAATACGAAAGAAGAAAAATAAAATCTTGCCATCGATTCCTTCAGTTTTCAGTTTTGTGTCTGCTGTCCTCCGGCCATTTTACAAATTTGTGGAACAACTGATTTCAAGTAAGATTTATGTAAGTGAATTCGTCATTTTTTGGGAGCAATTTGTTTCGTTTTACTCGTATTATCTACGTATGTTTCGTTCTTTCTTGCCAAATAAATGTTTTCCTTTGTCCATACACATTTCCTGTTACGTAATTAATATTTTGAGATGTATGGCTGTCAGCTATAATATTGGTTTAACTTATCATCAGCATTAAGGGACATTCGACACGATGAAAAATGTAGATATAATTGTTACACCGCAAAGTGCTCTTCCTTGTAGGTGTCACCATTCCTACAAACAAGAACTACTGCAGGTTTATCTGACTTCCAGCTGCGCAGGCTATGTCCAGATATGACGGAGAAGACATGGCTTGGGATGGAGGCCCTCCCGGAGCCGAGTCAGACCCTGTCCCCCAGCTCTGGGGCTCTACCGCTCCTCCCGGCAAAGGAATAGTGCAGATGGCTTATTCTTCCTATTTGCAGCAGACTGGGCCTTCTAATGCCCCATTTGGTTTTACCGGAGACGACTTTCTGTACACAACGTCTGCCAATGTTCCCGGTCCACCGTCTGAGCCCTTGGATAAGAAAGACACCAGTTCTTTCTCAAGGTCAAGACGATCTCCACCCCATCCGCATGGTCGCCACGATAGGAACAAGCCTTACCTAAAACACAGTAAAAGCAGGTCTAGATCTCCCAAGCGACGCTTCAAGAAATCAAGAAGTCGATCTCTCTCAAAAGAAAAATCATCGAGGAATTATTACAAACCTCGTTCATTCAATGAAAGCAAATCTTACAATTCTCGTAAACAAAGGAAATATAGTTCATCAAGCTCAGACAGCTCTGATGGATCAAAATCACCCAATCAGCCATTACCGAAAGAAAGGATTTATAAACATAAGGAAGATGTACCTGCCAGAAGTGTAAAAGATTTTGCAAACGAAAAGATGACTAAGAAGCCCTTAAGACGGTCTAGGTCCCCATCACCAGAGAGTAGTAGCTCCAAGTCTAGCAGTTTTTCAGAACGACATTACAATCATCCTAAAGGGGGTCAAAATTTTACAAATACTTCAAGATTTCAAACAAGAAGACAGAAGAATTCATCACCAGAACCCTCCGGATCTGACAGCTACTATAAAGGACAAATGAAACCTAACAGACCACAAAACTTTAGATCAGATCATCAAAATTTGCGTAGAGGTAATTTTTCTGGACCTTCTGATCATCGTCCACAAACTACAGATGAGCATTCGAGTTACCCTCTGGTTTCACATATATACCCAACTCCTCCTGCGGCCGCACCTTTCAGGAATGATGGAAGTTTTTCTGGAAATGTTTAAAAAGTTACAGGAATCACAGAAGGCAGAACTTGAAACTGCGTCTACCACCATACCTGAGCTTGAGAAACCCGAGCTTAAGAAACCAGCTTTGCCCATGGTGGGGAAACGCCGGGGGGGGAGGGTACTAAAGACCGGGATGGTCAAAAAACCTAAGAGCATCGAGGAACAAACTGTAGACAACACTCCAACCGATGCGTGGTCACTGTACTTGAAAGAAGTCAAGAAATACAAAGATTCATCTTGTGATGAAGAATGCAAGATGCGTCCCCTCTTCAAATAAATAACACTCTAGATTAACACACATGTAATAAGCTTTAAGTTAATGACACCCATTTTTTCTATGGTAATTTATATTTGTGTTAAAAATGTTAATGCAATTATGTGCTCGGTGGTGCCTTTCATATTAAGAATTAGATTTTCTCTTGTCCACAGCAACATGGTTTTGCCACCGAAGGAACTCAAAACCGAAAAAGATTTCTGGACAGCGCCGTTTGATCCTCGCTTCCCCAACCAGAACCAGACCAGGTAACCATCATCTTTTTCGATGTCACTGTAGAATTGTGTTATGATTTTTTTTAAACCCAAATTATTAATATACTATATTGTGAATTTAATACTCAACAACTTGGAGAATTATTTTTATTACCTGTTGTATATTCAATAACAACCTATAATGTTAGAGCTACTAGTTTATCCTTGACTTGGCAATATTTTTTTTTTCCTTTAATTTACTACTTATGTAATAATAATCCAATTAGAGGGTTTGGCTCTGTATCTTGATGCATCATTTAATATTATTTTACTTATTGTTTTTATCCACACTAAACCACATGCAACTGATCCTACTTTCCGAGTCAAACTCGCAGCCAACTCATAATGAATTAATAACTTAAACCATAAGATTTTTGAAACTGCTATAATAACAAAATATTTGGATAATTTTTATAGTGTCATTTTTGTGAACAATCACCTCAACTATGTATTTCATATTTGTGTAATTGCCAAACTTGTAGTAGGCGTGCAGCTAAAAAGAATCAATATTATTTGCTTTTCTCTTTTGTGATATTACTATTGCTAAAATGCTGCTGCCAATAATAGAATTGGTTGATAATGTTTAATCGGGTCAAGGACTGTGTTGACTAGTTATTTCTATGTATTCATTTTTTAAAACGAGCCTTTGCTCCACATACTTATCTGTGAGGGTTAATACTTAGCCAAATTTTCACATAAATAGACAAAATATTCTATCTTGAAAAAATGGCATACAATAATGATTTTATTAACCTTTACCTACTTGAAAGTAAAAATTAAACATACTATACGAAGGGGGGTGACGTAGTAACCCCAGTTGATCTTGCTTATTAAAGCGTTTTCATGACTTAATCTTGGTAATTCTTAGAGAAAAATATGTATGTTCATAATATTTCAGTAATCTTTCTCTAAGCTATTGCACAAAACTCGTTCGGGATTACATTAGAACCCCTGTTTGGTACAGGAAGTGTTAGTACGTCTGACAAATATAAAAATAAGTCATACTTTTAGGTTTACTGATTTCAATATCTTTATCTTATCTCAATGTTTTTTTTTTTAATTTGCTTCAGTTTTATGTAGGTATCATTATCTTTTTTCTGTTGGAGAATACATAGTAATTTAGTTTCAATATCATAATAACTAGCGTTGTGACCGCCCTTCGTAAGAACTACTTCAAAGAATTACTTCTTTTGGCGGCAGTTCCAACTTCCTTTATTGTTCATTGAACAAATACTTCAATTGAAGTTTGTTAAGTTGGTAGTTCAGCTCATATGTAGTTTACTTTGAAACTTCAATTTTAGTTCTTCGTTCTTTTGCACGATTGTAGTATCGCACCATCCACAGTTCAATAGTTCTTTACTTCAATTGTAGTTTGAAGTATTTTTTAGTTCTTCATTCCCTCGCACTTCCTGTTCGACGTACTTGTGACAGTTGCTTTTGATTTCTTTGCTCGTTTTGTCTGGTGTGGGACACTAGTTTTTTCGAGTTTTGTTTTGATCATAATATAATATTTAATTTATTTTTTGTTTTAATAATAATTGTCATTTTTTTTTTTTTACTTTTATAACAATAATAAAACTATTTATTAATAATAATTGTTATATTAATACATTTCCCTCCTAGATGGCGCTAGTATAGTTTGCGCTACGCATACGGTCACTTCTAATGGGTTCATACAAAGCTGGGGCTGACGTGAAATCAGAGTTTCAGCGGTACTTCAATTGAAGGGTTCACTGTGAAAGGTTCATTTTAAAGAACTAGCAGTTCCTGAAGCGTTCCCAAAACTTTGAAGTTTTTCCCAACGCTAATAATAACTGAGTATGTCTTGTAAATTAGTAAATGAAAATTTTAGACTACATATTCCCAAAAAAAAAAATTTATGACATCACGAAGTATCACCTCTAGGTTGCAAAATATTGAAAGACATAAACAAGATTATAGATATCCCTTGTCTAGTAGAATAATTAATAAACATTCAGTCCCATTTTTACTAGTGTAGAATGTGGGCATTTTTTTCTTTACAATTAGTCAATGACTGTTCCTAGATTTCGGTCACGTCAAGCGCTGGGTCTATTTGACACTCTCTGAAGACTTTCTCTCTTCCTAGTTTTGCCTTTAAAACTGATTTCTTGTTTTTTTTTATTTCCAGGTATTGCTACCAGAGCTACCTGGACTTCCACAGATGCCAGAAGGTGAAGGGAAAGGACTATGAGCCCTGCCAGTGGTTCAGCCGGGTGTACAATTCCATGTGCCCGGACAACTGGACTGAGAAATGGGACGAACAGCGCGCCAACGGAAACTTCCCCGGCAGGATCTAAACTGGAAAACCAAAATAATAATTGTTAGTTCGCTGTTACTTATACCATCGCTATGGTAAAATATGTTTGCAAATTAATTTATTTTATTTTCCTGTGATGAGAACTTCTTTGGGATGGCATGTTAATAGACTTGTAAATTGAAAAAAATTAATAAATAATATAAATTACATTGTGTGTCATTTATTCAATTTAACGTGATAATTATAAAAAAAGATTGAGTCAATTGAGAATTTTTGCACTGGTAATTTGTTTTTCAATGTTCTTTTCAACAGCTGTAAAGCTGTTATTCATAGGTCCATCGAACTTTACAACATCAAGACTGGCCAAATGAAATAAGTTTTGTCAATATTGCCACGCCAATGACTCGCACAATTGAGTGTCTAGAAGCAATCACTCTTTAGATGACCTCAAATAGACTAAAGTTGAATCTTTCAAAGACCAGGGTTTAACTGGACCGCTACAAGCAGACGTCAGAGTTATTCTTTATAGATAATAATAGATATGGTTTATCACTCCATGATGGTTGTCTCAGGAAGTGACATTATTCCAAAGACATCTATAAACTTCTGGGTGTTAATTTGGATGCTGATTTTTCCCTTAAAACTCAAATAAACAGAACTCTGAGCACAGGTTTTTTCAATTAAGACAAATAAAATCAGTGGGAAGAAACCTACCAACAGAGGCAATCGAATTACTACTAAACTTGTATGTCGCTTCCCGTTTAGATTACTGAAATGGGAATATGCAAGTCTTCCCAAATATTAAATCAACAAATTACAACTAGTTTTCAACGCCGCGGTAAGACTTATCACCGGCGTATAAAAATATTCCCATATTTCAGAACACCTCAAAAATCTTCACTGGTTTAAATATCCGAAAGAATCAAGTTTAAGCTTTGCTAGATGGTATTTAAATCAATTAACGAAATGGCTCCGGTTTATTTATCGGAACTGTGTATTCCTGAAGATTCTAATTCGCATTTTTTTCAAAAGTAAAAAATCGAAGAACACACAAAAACGTGACTAACCTTTTCAGTTGTCAAAAACAAACCACTAATCCAAAATGGCTGATAATGCTAACATATGATAAACATATGTGTACCAACATAAAAAAAATCGATAATTGAATGTCAGCCCGCGAAAATCCAAAATTCACCTTTTCTTTTGAACAGGCTATGTATATCAAACAACAAAAATTCCAAGTGCTTAAAAAAAGTTTCACCGGACACAAAAAGCCCTTATGTTTCCTTTGAAATTCAGTGCATATTTCATCTCTAAACCTTTACATACCTGAAAGTAAATATCAAACATACGATCCGAAAGGGGGTGATGTAATTACCCCAGTTCATCTTGCTTAGTTTTTGGTACTACTAAAATACATTAAAAGTGAAGTGTTTTCATAATATTTCAGTAATCTTTATCTGAGATACTGCACAAATCTCTCGTCTGGGGTTACATTGGAACCCCCGTTCGGAACGGAAGTGTTAAGATTTAAGATGCTATGTTGAAAATCTATGGAGAAAAAGTGAACTTTGGTCTTGAAAATACTTTTGTCATAAAAGGGAGGAAATAAATTAATACCCCACGTTTGCCGAAGTACTCACACATAAATAGATTTTTTTTTAATTATAGAAGTCTTTATTTTTTTTTTTTTTGATTTTATGGATTCTTTCGTAATCCTCGAATAACTAAATGGGGCTTATACAAATCAAATAATAATATCTATCTAACTAGTACTGCGGCTCATTAGGCCTTATTACTATCACCATCTGATGGTTGTATTTAATTGACTGAATTTAAGTTTACATTAGTGAGTTCTTAGGGAAAAGTTCTTTACTGGATAAAAAACCCTAATGGAAGTCTTAAAAAAATGGTGCTCCTTTTTATATCGCGAATCGATACGCGAATATTGAAATATTACCATAGACAAACGTCAAATAATCATAGACAAAAGAACACATCCATAGAAATTTGTACATGACATAAAACATCTTTTTGCTTTCGACCACTTTAAAAACGCGTCTTCCTTTAAGCCGGGTGTGCATTTTCGTAATTTACGGTTTTGACTTGCAAAAGCTAAACAAGTAAGCATTTTAACATTTATGGTATTATTTTTTTTTACAATAGAAAGTCTTGTACTTTAATTAGTTTCCGTTTACATAAAAAAACCGATGTTTGGTGGTGCTTATCTCAATTTATTTTGTGAGTTGTTTAGAGTGCACATAAAATTGGTTTTAATTTACATTACAGTGCTTTGTGTATTAAATGTGGTTCCACCCTTTTAATAAACTAAACAATTATAATATGCGTACTTAAATATTTTGTAAGTTTGTTTTTGAGGTTAAATTCGTTTCGTTGCGTTTTTTTTTTTACCAGATTAAAGGCAAAATAAACTATATTGCCTTATTTAATATTGATTGTCAATTAAACGGTTATGTTACAATTAAAAAAACCAATGTGTGTACTTTTCTTTTGCAGAATGGATATCCGACCAAATCACACTATATACATCAACAATTTGAATGAAAAGATTAAAAAAGAGGAACTGAAGAAATCCTTATACGCCATCTTTTCCCAGTTTGGTCAAATATTAGAAATAGTTGCACTGAAAACATTCAAAATGAGAGGTCAGGCGTTTGTGATATTCAAGGAGATATCCAGTGCAACAATTGCCCTGAGAAGCATGCAAGGTTTCCCCTTTTACGATAAACCCATGGTAAGTATTTGATGAATAAAATCACGAAATGGCCAAAGTTGTGTCCCAACACTGTAAAGCTACACACTTTCCACAATATGATAAATCTTATAAATAGAGCCCGGAATCTTGTCGCAAAAATGGTTTCTAGAGAAAAAAGTATTATTTTTAAATATGAAAAATACGTTTTTGTTCGGTCCTTTGGGAAAATCTTATAAGAGAGTTTCACTGTTATATAATAAAATTTGCTCCAGTAAAGAAGCAGATAAATTTATAAAATACAATTATTCTAGCACATCCAATACTGCAAGACTGACTCCGACGTCATTGCCAGGAGCAAGGGCACCTTCCAGGAGCGTCCAAAGAAGCTGAAGTTGCCCAAGGTTCCCAATGAAGACGGAGCCACCAAGAAGAAGAAGTCCAAAGAGAACCGGCAGAACGCCGCCCAGCTCACCCCCAACAACCTGCCCGTCGGAGCTGCAGTCCCCCCACTGGCCACATTCGGGCTGAGCGGACCCCTCGCGGAGCAGCCGCCTAACCAGATCTTGTTCCTCACCAACCTGCCTGATGAGACGTCAGAGATGATGTTGTCTATGCTGTTCAATCAGTGAGTATCTGTTTTATAATATGACACTCCTAAGTACTTCAAAGACATTTTACTTACTCATATTTGGTTGTGGGTTCAAATGATTTTGACAGTGTAATTTGATGAATTTTCAAAATCTAATTGTTATATTTGGCAGGTCAAAAGACAACTTGGCTCACATGAGGTAGCGTAATGAAATTCAGAGAAGCCTTTATAACCAACGATAACCCTTATACAAAACGTAAACCACTGTTACGCGTCTTTCGATGCTGTATCTTAATTTTAAATTTTTACTTTTTCAAAATCACAAAAGTTTCTGCTTTAATTTAATTTTTCTGTTTTATTTCGCTATGCAAATTAAAAACAAAATTCTTAAACCAAACTTTTTTTAGGTTCCCTGGATTCAAAGAGGTTCGACTGGTGCCCAATCGACACGACATTGCCTTTGTGGAGTTTGCCAACGAAGTGCAGTCCGCTGCTGCCAAGGAGGCTCTCCAGGGCTTCAAGATCACTCCTACACACGCCATGAAGATCTCCTTTGCCAAGAAGTGAACCCTGAGCCAAGTTTATATTGTGAAAGTGCTAAAAACATTAAAAACTTTTGGGAGTATGCTCAATAATTTGTGTGACAGACAGAGACAAACCAAATTATCGTTGTTTTGCTAAATAACTTATGTTTATTTAAATCAACTCAGATGAAATACAAATAAGTCATACATATTATATACACATTGTTATGTATTAAGATTACCAAATAAAATACTTCACAAATAAAAAGTTCTCTTGACATTGCACTAAGTCCAAGTAGAACTTTATTAGTTTGTATATATTTATTATAAAAGAATTGTTTCTATTCATAAAAATGATTTTTTTAAAATCATTCAATAAAATTTTACACCTATGTTTACTAAGAATAATAAATATTTGGTTAATGGAAAATTCAGATTCACGTTAGTAAGCCGTAAAATAATAATCTTTAGAAAGGGTTACAAAAGATTATCATCGTAATATATAATTATTATAAATCATAGCTGGTTTATATAATATTAGTAAAATATAGTTCATTATTTTACACTCGTGTTCAATGAACTGATTGATTATAACGATTTGAGTTTACACTCCTTGGATTCAAAGTACATATTAAAAACAATATTTGATATGTTTAGATTACTTAACACAAATACAAGACTAGCAAATACATGTCCTCTCAAAAATCACCCCCTTGTAAGATATTAAATGTTTGCGGAATGTAAGAAGCGTCAATTTTATCACCTCTGCAATTAACGGTGCAGCAACGCATGCTTTCTGCCCAACTGCTCTCTCCTCAATTCTAGGTCCACATTCATAATCTCGATTGTATGCAAGCAAGAAATTTTAATTGTTAAAATGATAATGTTGATTACTCTTGTTTCAAATTCAATGTATCGTTAATAATAAAACATTGGAGATGCAAGACAGAATCTAAAAAAAAAAAATTTCTCATTTCTTTCTCAAACTTTCTCACGTTGAATGGAGACGAGAGAATGGAAACCAGTTTTAAAGATTTTTTTTAAAAATCCTCTGAACATTATCGTCACAAAAGTTAAACATAACATAACATATAACATTATGGTCCAGATTCCAAATCAAAGACAAATGGTGTGTAGATAAATAGATTTTGACACGACAAATGGAAGAACAATGGTAACGACAAATCTAAACGGGATGCTGTGCGAAAAACATAGATACACATCAATTTACGAATACGAAATAGTGGACTCTAAATTCTACAGGGTCTATTACACATAATACATTTCAGTAGACAGTGAACACACCCTGCCGAAAGCTTTGTTCAAAACACCGAGTCTGTATCGCCATCGTTGTGGGAGATGTTTACAGATCCAAACTGCTGTTGCCTGTGGAGTATTCCTAGGCATTGCAGTAGGCACTGCATGCTTGCTGCAGATGTGGCCTAAAAATAAATAATTTAAAAAATTGTCATGTACGCATATTATGGAAAAACAATGTTGACAACTTCAATAATTGCAGCTTGACAATCTTAATTTCGCAGTTGGTGGTGTAGCTAGCTTAGGTTTTGTATACAAATAATATATGGATCTAAAAAATGGTTTCTTCATTCGTCAGTTCCTCCTCGGTACACCTGCAAAGTTAAGTGTGTCAAGCTGCACAGATCGACATACATAACTTTGTATCAAAAATCTGATTTTTTTTTAAAACAGTTTGTTATTTTTACCTTGAGTAAAAGTAAATCTGGATCGGTGTGAGCGAATGGGCTGGTAGCAGACTCAATGGCACGAGCTAAAGCTGCATCACTAAAACATAAAATAAAATATAGTAAGCTATGTTGTCTTAACAGTAATATTGAAATTGTAAAGTGGATTAAAAATTAAAATACATATACCTCATATATGTTTTTAAGGTAGGTATTTTACTGTCCCAACTGGAACTTGACTATAATAATAATAATATTTGCTATTTAATACAATGGTTTTTTAGTGACAGTTGGCTAGGCGTTTAAGGCCATTCGCCATAAGGATAGTTTGATAATGGCCTTAAAATTTGAAACAGCTGTCACTAAAAATAGCAGAACTAGATAATAATATTAAATTTAATTCAATTGAATTGTAAAAAAAATGTCAGGTTATTTGTAACCCGAGAAATGTTTGATATAATTAAATAATAAAAATAATTCTATTTATTTGTATTTGACGGCCTCCAAGTCGAGTGGTATGACGCTTGACTACGAATCTAAAGGTCGCGGGTTCAAACCCGGCGTGCGCCAATAACTTTTATTTAATCAATATGTGTCAATACATTTAATTCATATAAAATAATAAAAAGTATATTTGCAGCCCGTTCCAGAGTGGTAGATACTCCAAGTATCGCCCTGGTGAAAGACCACCATTCAGAATCGAAACGTTGCTTGAAATGGCTTTAGCCGTGTTTGGTGATCAGATATGAATAGCCAGGTACTTCCTGACTTTCCTCTTCCCCATCTCCTTCCCTCCTTACTACCTTCAGCCTCACAACATTCCCCAATTAGGTATGCCATAGCCTTACTGGCTCTAGATGGTTGGGAACAGTTGGGACTCTTTCGTGCGGTATTCACTATAAAAAAAAACAACATGTCCAGGGTGTGAAACAGTTTTGAACTTTTTATTTAGCCGTAGATTGAGAATTCGCCGACCATAGTATGAAATATCGTTATATAGGTGAGTTTAGATGCTATTCCAGGCTCTAGGAGCTGGCACTCCGAAGACACGCTCTCGAACTTAGTGTCTGGTGTGTGCATTGGAATCTTCAGGAATACAGTTCTGATAAATAAGCCAGAGCCATTCCGTTAATTGACTTAAATACCATCCAGCAAAGCTTGAACTGAATTCTTTAGGGACATTTAAGGCAGTGAAGATTTTTGAGGTGCTCTGAAATATGGAAATATTTTGACACGCGGGTGATAAGTCTTACCGCGGCGTTGAGAATTTATTGTATTTGATATTTGGGAAGACTTGCATATATTCCGTTGCAGTAATCTAGACGTAGAATGACGTACGAGTTTACTAGTAATTTATTTGCCTCTGTTGCCAGGTTTCTTTTTCACTGATTTGAGTAAACTTCTTTACTTTTTATCTGCATAAATTCAGAGTATAAATATTTTATTTAGAATACGCACCTTAGTTCTGTTTGTTGCAATTGTTGCCTCACAGATGTCATTGCAACTTGCACTGCCAAATGTTCTCTTATCGGTAATGGTGGACACTGAACTCCAATTGCCTAAAAGTAAACACATAGCATACTCAATAAACATTGTTTTAAATATTTCTTGTTCTTGTATTTATGAAATCTAGACCAACTATTACATTTTGCAACCATATTAAAAATTAATGAGGAGAATCGAAAATAATTTAAGACAAATGTAAGTGTATGGACAAGATTAAGAAAGGGATGCTTAGATGATTTGGGTGATTGGATCGAGAAAGGAGTGTCAGGAGAATATGTGACGTGATGAAAGAAATCAAGGACGCCTCACAAAGACATGGCACAATGAAGTGAATCAAATCCTTGAGTCGGATCATGTCAAGGGTCGGTATAACAGAAGAGTATCTATGAATGTGAATGAAGCAAATAGTGTGTGAGGTTCTCTCTAGAAATGGCGTGATAGTAAGGTTAGGTTAGTTAGTTTATACTTTTGGAAAATAAATAATGATAATTCACCGACGAGCAACTAAGTTGGTCTAAGAAAAACAAATTTAGCAAAACAATCGTCACATTTAATAGAAGGATTGCAGAATTTTAAAGAGAGAATATAAGTTCCCTGGCAGCCTTGATGATAAATAAGATATCTCACTTTTGTGTGTGACTCTGCAATAGCTCTCAGTCCGTCCACCCATTCTTGCCTGGCGCGAGCATCTGCAGCTCGGAGTTTCATCATGTCCCCTGACGCACAGTTTATCGTAAATGTCTTGGAATCCTCATCGCTTGGACAGACCACCGCTGCTGCCAGGTGGGCCTGAATATCAAAAAAATTACAATTGACAATACTAGGATATGTTAGATAGGTACTGCATTATATTATTTGCTCATCAGATTTTTTTTATGGCTGCCACGCGCAACCCAATAGAAATCAAAACCTTCCTACGGACACAAATAGGAATCAATCCTGCTATTCATATATTATTAACTTAAAAAAACAAACATAAAATATCAGATTTCCTATTTCTTAAATGTAAAACAGCCCACAACTGCTAGAAGTCAAAAAAACTATGGCATCTCCATTTGGAAAATTTTGCGAGACTGAAGAAAGTGGGAGAGGGTAAAGAAAAGTGAAGAGGATCGTCCTATTCACATTTGGTCACTAAGTCGTTTGAAGCAATGTTTTGATTCTGAATGTTGGTCTGTCACCAGGGCCATACTAAGAGAATTTTTCACTCTGTATTGTGGTGCAAATATAATGTACATTATTTGTTTGAATTCTATGTGAAATAATCCACATAAAAATATTTATTTCTGGGTTTTGAACCTGGCGACCTTTGGGTTCAGAGTCAAGGATGTTCCCACCATCCATCTTCCTTGCTATGGGAACAGAGTTGTGAGAAAATAAACTCAGTTTATGACCAATGATTTGTACACATTAACCATTTAATAGAATGTATTTAATGTTAACTGAATAAAAAAAATAGAACCTACCTCCCCCCTTGGCTGCTGTCCTGGTATCACGGTGTCGCCAGGTCCCTCACACAAGTAGTAACTAAGTACTCCGGCCTCAGCATCGACCGAGAACCAGCGTTGCTGCCAACCCTTTACTACATTAGTATACTTGTAGAGCTGGCCTGACAATTGACGGTTGACACCGAGACCCGACTTTGTGCTTAGATGCGATGAAGCCTCCATTTTGTAAGGATGTTAGCAGCTATAAAGAATAGGCATACTATTTATAACGTAATATACATGAGCTCATATAAATCGGTAATTTCGAATGTTCAGAAAATCGCATCATAAATACCTTAACGTGAGTTATATTAAATAGACCACTGAGTGCAATCAATGACATTAATGTTTGCAATGTCATTGAGTGCAATACGTTATTTCATACCGTAGTTTTGTGTCCAGAAATTCAATCATTAATATTGGTAAAGCATAACATTTTTTATACATGTTAGTAACCCAAGTTTTGTAGACATATTTGAAAATTAGTAGACATATTCATACCTTTTTGACGTTGAGAGTTCCGAAATGAATATATCACAAATAATCTTACATTGAAATTAGTGTTGCGTTTCAAAACAATGTATACCGGTATATGTGAATATCAATTTAGAGCACAAATATACGATCTTGACACAGGAAAATAATAATGTAACAAGATTTCGAAAATTTTGACATCTAACGTCAGATTTTGTTTGATTATTTTGACGTCGGCCTTTTGATTACAATTGAAACCATAATGCAGAGTTTTTTTAAAATAATGGGGCTAGTGGTGTCTTGCAAATGTTAAGAGAATTTAAAAAATCTATATTGTTTGTGGTTTGTGGTGATTTAGAAAAATATTGTCTATGAATGTTCGTGACCGATTTCGGCTAATGTTTATCAATAAAAATAAATATTAAAGGAATTGTTGGTTATTTACATTGTGAAGTTGTGTAATGATTATCTTATACGCATAGTAATCTAAGAATCTGCGTTTTCCTCTACCATATACAAACAAAGTAAGAATCAATATTATTACGTTTTACTTTATAAAGAATTATTGCTTTGTTGAAAATGATTATTTGAAAATCCTATCAAGATTTAAATATTTTTAACTGAAAATAATATGTGTGTGGTAACTGCTATTCGTTATTTTTTATAGAATGCCAAAAATACCATACAAATCTAAGAAAAAATATGACGATGACATTGTGTCTTTTGAATCCTTTTCTTATGACACCCCTAAGAGCGGAAGCTCAAAAGACGATTCCTTGACGTTAAATGATAATATTAACTACCAATTATACTATGAGAAGGGTAAAAGTGCTGGGGAATCATCAGGGGTGCAAGAAAAAGTGGAATCAGAGTTGAAGGAGACATCTCTCTCGGGAACAAGCTCCAAACATCCATTAAACTCAAAAGCGAAAGAAGAATCGAACCAGGGAAAAGTGTATCCCCAAAATGGAAAATACGCCTTTCTCAATCGGATGAAACATTCGGTACCTAAGAGACCTGATTCTCCAAATAGCGATTCAGATAAGGGATTGAAATATGAACGCTTTTCGGAGAGAAGTGCAAACCGAACTGGGTGGTGTAGTAAGCTTCCAGGAGTGGGGTCGGGCATCCTCGTGCTAACAGTGGTGTGCGTATTGTGCGTAGTGGTGTGGTGGGGAGTCTGGGGGGTGGTGGGGGGTGCCTGGGGGGAGGAGCACTACCGCCGACTCTGGGAGCGTGCGCACCCCCATCATAACCATCACACACATTACTCCCCGAGTGTGATCGTCCACCAACAGCTAGAGCGTCTCGACCCTATCGCGCCATTTGAGCCCAAGTATCATGACCACAATAATCTCAGTACCAAGAATAAAAATGCCTCAGAAACCATCAAGCTAAAAAACAAATCTGATTTGACCGATCATGAATTGAAGAAGAAAGAAATGGAGACTATGACAGACTTACCATCAGCTGCTGACGATGATCAGTGTACAACCGTGCATGATGATGAAAGGTTCGATTGTTTCCCCGAAGGAGACGCCTCCGAACAAGGCTGCAAACTGCGAGGATGTTGTTGGATTCCTCACAACCAGAGAAAACCGAACGCTAATCACTACCGAATAAATGGCCTCAACGAAGAATCTTACATTGGGCTGCCCTACTGCTTTTACCCTCCTCAATACCGCAGCTATCACTTTACCAACATAACGGAAACTAGACATGGAATGATGGCATACCTCGAAAGGCAATTCCAAAGTTCTTATCCTGACGATGTTAATATTATCGCCATCAATGTTAAATACCTCTCAGAAGATTCTCTTCAAGTGAAGGTTCGTAAATTAAACATAATGTTTTCCATGATTGAATTTCTGTCGTAGAAATGTTTTTTAATGTTTCAATTTTTTTTTTTAGATATACGATGCTGAGAAACAGAGATATGAGCCATCCTATCCGGAAATACCCACATTGGGAGGATCTTTCACAAATTTAAAGTATCGCGTCATATTGGAAGCTTCAAAGTTAGGTTTCAAAATAGTGCGCACATCGGATGAAACCGTGATGTAAGTTATTTCAAGGAATTGCTTCTTTAACACTCCCGTTCTGAAAGGGGCTTCTAATGTCACCCCAAACGAGAGTTTTTTTGCAATATCTTAGATAAAAAGATTACTGCAATATTATGAAAAATTTAGTCATGAAAACGCTTTAATAAGCAAGATCAAATGGGGTAACTATGTCACCCCCCTTCCGATCGTACGTTTGATTTTAACTTTTAGGTACGGAAAGGTTAATGACTAATATTAATTAATTTCTTCTTAAATACAACTTTATGTTACAGTTTGTAAGTATTGATTCATAAAAATAAATAAATCTTTACAGATTGAATAGTCAAGACGTCGGTGGTTTCATATTTTCAAACAAGTTTCTCCAGTTGAGCCTTTTACTTCCCTCTGCTAATATATATGGCATTGGGGAAAACCAAGGCAGATTATTGAAACCCTCCAATTGGCAACGTTTCACCTTGTTCAACCATGACACTGCACCAACTGAAAATGTAAGAAATAACTAATACTTGAACCAAATATGTACATAGAAAATTACAATCTAAATTAGTCAAGAACATAAAAAAATGGCAAAATGATGGAAGAGGTAAAATGTGTAATAATTTATTCTCAATATTTCTACTCTTTCAGAAAAACTTATATGGCAGTCATCCTTTCTATATGATAATGGAGAATTCTGGAGCCAGTCATGGAGTGCTACTCTTGAATTCAAATGCAATGGGTATGTATTTGTTGCATAAATAAGAATGAATCTATTTTTAATAATTACAATAATTATTAACATTGTGAATTATAATTTATTTATAACCACTCATGCCTATATTACTAACAGCGAGAAGGCAAGCGATCATATCAAAGGAACTGATTGGATAAATAATATGTGTCACTTTTGTTATTCATTTATGTAAATTGATAACATTTTTTATTTGCCATATAACACAAATTTTCTTTTTATCAGACAAACTGACAGAGGTCAATTATTTATCATTTTACACTTTGCTAATTAAATGTTGTGGTAGTATTATTAATTAAAAGGTGTGTTTAATACATACAGTCTGGGTTAATGACCCAATATCAGCCAATCTTAAATCTAACTAAGGCACTTAGGCTTGGTGCACACCTCAGGCACGGAATCCCTGCGGCTCGGCAAATGTCAACAATTACAGTGATGATAAATACTACATAAATTCCTAGATTAAAATGTGGAAACTTACTGAATTCTTTATTTAATTATTTACAGATGTTATTCTGCAGCCGGCACCAGCCATTACGTTTCGTCCCATCGGTGGCATATTTAACTTTCTGGTAATGCTGGGACCCGAGCCGTCCCATGTCGTTTCACAATACACCGCTTTGATTGGTCGTCCTTTCATGCCGCCATATTGGTCTCTGGGTTTCCACTTGTGCAAGTAAGTGGGAATATTTATTTTCAATTATTTGACATATATTTTAACTTAATTATGTGATAGAATTATTGTACACATATGTTGGAATATGTTTAATCATGGTTGGAAGAATTATTAGTTATCATTGGACATGTTATATTTGTTATTTTATTTATTATCTTTGATTACAGATATAACTATGGGAGTTTGAATAAAACCAGAGAAGTATGGCAAAGAAACCGTAATGCTGGAATTCCATTTGTAAGTATTGTTGATTGAACATAATTGCTTGATTTATAATCATAAATTTTAATCTGTAAACAACTGTTTTTCATATTTATAAAATATGCATTATTAAGTTATTGGGGAAGAACATACAAGATATTAATTAGTGATATTCTTATCTTTGTTTTCGCATTTGCAGGATGTTCAGTGGAATGACTTAGATTACATGGACAATGCCAATGGATTCACTTACGACAAAAATAAGTTCAAAGGATTGCCTGCATTTATCAAAGAAGTGCATGATTCAGGAATGCACTATATTCCGTTGATTGGTATGTTTTTAATCATTCATATTATTATCTCTAAAAACTTGATAAGTTTCCAGAAGTCATTAAAAACCACAGTACTAAATTCTTGTAGGTAAACCTCAACAGAATACCTGTAAAGATATTATTTTTTCCTCAGATAGTATGTATGTTTGTAATGTACACAGTAATTCAATTTTTTCAATTCCTAAGACCCACAGACATCTGATTTTTTTTTGTTAGATTGTGACTGAAAAATACTATAATTTCTCTCTTTGAAGTAATATAAACAAAATATTTCACAACATTAAAGATAAATTGTGTTTATTTACATCTATGACTAAATATTATTTTTAGATCCAGGTGTAAGTGCGTCTGAAGCTCCAGGCACCTACGCCCCCTTCGATAAAGGATTGGAACAAGGTGTCTTCGTTAAAAACGGCACTGGATACCCATTTGTTGGAAAGGCAAGGAATATTCTGCCATGCTAAATAACAATAGTTTTCATTTTTTACAGAGAAATACGTAGTAATAAATATGTAGTCATTCTATAGAGATAATTAATTTCTGATATATTTTATGAATAATTAATAAAAATCTTTTTTTATCTAAATTTACTGATGAATCTATGTTGCAGGTTTGGAACAAGGCATCAACAGTTTGGCCTGACTTCACCAACCCCAACACCACCAGCTACTGGTTGGACATGCTTTCTTCACTGCATAAAGAAATTCCATTTGATGGAATTTGGATTGTAAGAAATGCTACAGTTTTTTTAATAGATTACTTTTCATCACATGCAACCTTTTCAAAATCACTTAAAATGCCTCCGGAAAGCGAAATGTCTGTCACACTTACAACATGTAAGATGTAAGAAATGTGTTTGTTTGTGCAGGATATGAATGAGCCATCCAACTTCTTATCGGGACCCCTGAAAGGAACTTGTGCCCCAGAAAACCTACCTTATATGCCAGGCGTCGATGGCTCGGTCGGTCTCAAGTCTGGCACCATCTGTATGGACGCTAAGCAGTACGGGGGCGAGCATTTCAATCTGCACAACTTGTACTCATTGACGGAAGCTATGACCACTAACTTGTAAGTACACAAATAAAACAATTACATAGTTCAAGCGTCTTTCTATTGAGTTTGGTAGCCAACTCTGGTCTGGAACCGCTAGATACCTGAAAAAAAAAATCCGTCTAAAAACAGGAAATCTGTCTGATAGATTTCCCTAACCTAACTTCTGGTGGATGCTATACAATCATTCAGCATATCAGCTACGCAAGATTTGTACCTATCATGTACCGGAGTAGCTTTAAGGCTTCGGGATCCAGCATTTCATTTTCATGGAGTTTTTTTTTTTTACTTTTAAACCTGTTCGTTTCTGAATCATTTTAGCTTGTTAACAAAATAACCAATTAAAAATAAGGTTTTGCATTGCTTGAAGTCTAGCACAAGTCAGGTAATTCATATTTGAAATTAGTGGGCGGTGTAGCAAGAAATATTTCCCATTTTCGGAGTTACATTACTGTATGTAATTTAATAAAAAAACATCATACAATTTTATTTTTATTTAGAAAGACACTTATTCAGCCCTATGAAAATACAATAGAACTAGAAAAATACCTTCATGTTTCTTTATTTAACTTTTTTTTAGTAACATGAGGAAGTTTTTATTATTTTTCTGAATATAAGTAGCTATTCTGGGAAAACCGCATATATTATAAACATACAATTTTGATAAACACATAAAATTATCTGATACGATGGAACAATTTACAAAAACATTGTTTTGTAAAACACAAGGAGTTATTACAAAATTACAGTCAGCAAGTGCATAGTGCGCAAAATGCCTTCTATACCCGGCACACAACGGAAGTTGTAGTTCGTGGTTAATCCGGCATTCCAAAGGTTAAGGAATGGATTGAAATTTTTGGAACAGACATTCTGTGGGAATGTTGTGTTTGTTCTACCGGTATTTCAGTGGATAGTGATCAGAGGAACTAGTGTCATCGATTTATTTTATAATATTTTAATACCAGGTGCTCTAAATAACTAATTTTATTGATCCATTTGTCACGTCAAATACATGGCCAACATTAGATGACGGTTGACATTTGCCATATAAGAATGGGTAATTTATATTCATTCTTGTGTTGCAGCTGTTATGTTAAATATTTTTGTATGTTGAAATTTTATAATTTTGTTTACAGCGCTCTGATTGAAATTCGTGGAAAACGTCCATTCATCATCACTCGTTCCTCATTTCCAGGATTGGGGAAGTATTCTGGAAAATGGAGCGGAGATGTCTTCAGTGAATGGCACGATATGAAAATGTCAATTCCACGTAAAAAAAAATTCTACACATTTTTAATAATATTACAGTGTATACACGGTGTCCGGAAACTCGTGGTACAAGTGGAATCTGGTAAATCTACATCAGTAGTAGCTTTCAACATCAATTAAATCCAGTCCATATCAAGAGTATCCAAATCAATAGTAAATCCAGTATTAAATCTAAGTCGCTACGGGGTTATCATCAGCTGTGACAGAATTAGAAAAAAATATATTTAAACAAAAATGCTCAAATCGAAAAAAACTTATGCTTATTTGGATTCTCTATGTGCTGCAGATGATAACATTTTTCTGCTGTACCACGAGTTTTCGGACACCGTGAATAATGTGTTTCCTATGCTTGTTTTATGCAAAAACTAAACATCTACATTTAATATTAATTTGATTATTATTATTACTACACTATAAAATCCTCTGGCTCTTATTACCTCCATGATTAATTTATCACTCATTTGTTTTACTTAATGTCTCTTCAAAATTAGAACACATTTGAATTTACAGGAAAATGTCTATCCTTTTTTTTTTTTTACAGAAGGAAGTCCCTATCTCAATTTTGTAACAAAATATGTACCCCAATTTTATTACAGGATCATTTGAAATATATATTTTTTATTTTCAGAATTGTTAAGCTTCAGTTTGTTTGGAATTCCGATGATGGGAACAGATATTTGCGGCTTCATTGGAAACACAACAACTGAACTTTGTCAGCGTTGGATGGAGCTAGGGGCTTTCTATCCCTTCTCAAGAAATCATAACTCTGATACATCCAGCGTAAGTATTTTAATATTTTTACAATACTAGATTATCATAGTTTTTCACTTAGCAGGCTGTCAAAAAAGCTTTCCTCCCGCATACTAATTTATACGGTAATAATTATAACTAAAACAATATTTCAGGAGCAAGACCCAGTGGCTCTCGGTCCGAAGGTGGTTAATGCAAGTAAAATAGCTCTGACAGCTCGCTACACAATGTTGCCATATCTCTATACCCTTTTCTGGAAGGCTCACATTAATGGCGGCACTGTAGCAAGACCTGTCTTCTTCGAGTAAGTGATTATGTTTTTTCTACTTTATTTGACTTTCATTTGTTATTGCTACATTTGTTGAAATCACAGTGACGTTGGCTATATTAGTAAAGTATCCATTTGAATTAAACTAGATAACCCCATTTTTGGTGCGTCATTATTTGAAATACATATTGATATTTTTAAAAGAAAGACACTTCCTGGGTTATGAATAACCTGGCAATATTTAAATTACTCCTACTTCCATCATTATAAGCGGAAAATGTTGCTTGTGCAATAGTAGAGGACTTAGCTAGCAGAGGATTGAACCCGCGATGTCTGGGTGGGAACCCAACGCATCTGCTCACTCGGCTACTAATCGATTACTAAGAGGACACACTAACTACCCTAGTAATAAATTGGTGAAAGGAAAATGTAAAAAAAAAAAAAAATCACTAAGAATTCGTGAAATTAATTCTGATGAAAATATTATTATAACCTCAAATATTTAAAGAAAATATCTCGGATGTAACCTATTCATCCCATACAAAAATAAACTCTGGTCCTTACTACATATGTTATTGCTGAAAAACGATTTGTAAATTTTGGAAAACGTTTTACAGTAAGAACGTGAATGGTAAGGGTCAGTTTTTATTATTTCAAATGTGAACATAGGCCAACCCTCACGTTTTTGGAGTGTTATGTCGCCTTAATCATAATTGACTTAATTTGATCTAATTATTATTTCGAATAGAAGATACTTTGATTATGAAATTCTTTCAGTGATGAAAGGCTGCCATTCAAATTTTAAACATTCCTTAATGTAAAGTGATTAGATTTTAATAAGCAAGCTCGCCCAAATTTCCTCTATCCATTCTCCTTCCCCTTTCTATATTCCTTTCAGTTTACAACAATTCCCAATATGGGGGTTGCCATAGTCCTTCTGATTCCCAACAGTTTTGTGGCCAACATGTAAAATATGGTATTAATGCCAGTGGAATAAATAATTGTTAAAATGTGACTCAACTTAAAAATACATTTTTTGTGTTAGGTTTCCTCAAGACAACTTGACCTACCCTTTGGACCAGCAGTTCATGTGGGGATCACACCTCATGATAGCGCCCATCCTGGACCCGGGGGCCATCTCGGTGAAGGCCTACCTGCCCAAGGTGCTCTGGTACAAGTTCAACGAACTCAGTCTGCTGGGCTGGTCAGGCTGGGGCACCCTGAACGAAGGGCAGACGCTGCTCATCCGGGGGGGGGCGATACTACCTCTGCAGACCCCGGAGATGAGGAACAATGAACCAATCAATACAGGTGTCATGCGGAGCAAGCCGCTGCAGCTGCTGGTGGCACTGGATTCAGCAAGGAGCGCTAAGGGGGAACTGTATTGGGACGACGGAGATAGTCTCAGTAAGTTGAAAAAAAATTTACTACGTCATTTCGACAATTCTAGTGGTATGTTAAGATAGGATGATGCAATTTGCACAACGATTGATATATCTTTTGAAAATACACATGGTGCGATTGTGGGTGCGATTACACAAATGCAGTTTTGATCAAAATTGCAACGAGACATCAACTACCTGGAGTAGAATCTAAAAGAGCAATTTTGCTCAATTGAATGTAAAATAAATGAAACATAAGGACGAAGTAAAATTTTGAATGAATGGAAATTAAATACTTATAGTGAGTACGTGTATTGTTTATTTTATATCTTGCAATGTATAAACCAATATGTGTCATAAAAGTTTTTTACTGTACGTTATTTGTAAATAAAGTTATGGTTTTGATTCTACTGTCAGTGCTGCTGACCTGAAAAAACTGAATATTATTCTCATTCACATTGGTGATCCGAGATTGTGTGTTAGCCAATTTTTTACGGCTGCTCACTTTGATTGGTGTAAGCGGCTGTATGTGTATTTTATGTTTTTAAGAAGTCTTTGGTGTTATTTATATTTTATTTTTATGATCAATTTTCAGATACTTACGAAGAAAGAAAATATAGCCTGGTAAACTTCACTGCCTCTTTGGGAATCCTCTCCAGCGAAGTTGTGTGGTGGGGATACGGAGTGCCATCCGTCAATAAAATCCTTATTCTTGGGCAGATAAACTCGGTCACGGCCGTGTACCTCAACAAGAAGTCCATTAATTTCACTTACGACGTGTCCAAACACGTTCTGATAGTGGACAAACTCAATCTTCCTTTAGATAACTCATTCACACTGAGGTGGAAATAGTCCAAGCAGTGTTGTGAAGAAATATCACTTTGTAGAAGATTGTGTCGTCAGTCCAAATGCACTATGTCTCACGTCCAAAACAAATGAACACCCTCGTTAGGGTATTAACCAAAATTGACACCGAATTTTATGACACGTGGCTAAGGTCATAAACGCATGCATTTGTGTCAACTTTTGACACAATTGTGCAAGTAGGGTTTTAACCGAAATCGACACCGAATTGTTCAAAATGATATGGCAATTAACACATGCATGTATGTTAAATTTTGATATGATTGTGCCATAAGGGTTTTAATCAAGATTAATATTAAATTCTTCAACGGAATTTTAACCGAAATTGATAATAAATTGTCCAATACCGTATGGCAATAAACACGTTTTTATCAAATTTTGACACAATTATGTCATTAGGGTTTTAACCAAAATTCACCCCAAATGGTCCAATGGTATGGTACCATGCCAGACCTAATCATTGTGGAAAAAAAATACTACCGTTTTTATAATTTGTGAGTTCCAATCAGTTTGGTTGTGCTTCTTGGCTTACAGTTTCTTATTTTTCAGATTACAATAATAAACTTTTATTTTGGCTTAATTCTATCCAAGTTGCCATCTAAATGGGTTTTTTAATGTTTTTTTATTATTACTTAAAATGTCCGTATTTTGTACATTTAGTTTTATGTACATACATACCTTTGTAAGTTAAAACTATTTTTTGCTCTATTCAACTATATATTAACATTATTAATGTGAACATAAAAATGTGTTTACTTTTTAAATTTAATGTTTTTTGGTACCATTTATGTATTACATTTTCTATTACGTATTCACATTCTATTATTTGTAGACTTTATAATTTGCGTTTTAGCGATACATGCTGGACTGATTTTAATTAGAATTCTCAATGAAAAAAAATTACTACAGTCAGTAAAAACTGTTCATGGGTTTTACAAAATATGACTATATGTAACTATTAAAAAAAAACACTATAAAAGTCTTAGCTTTTAGGGTAATAATAGACCTCTCCAATGAGCATGGCTTAAGTTGGAGAGAGAATAAGTTGATACCAACTGTGGGATTTGAACTCTGCCTGATCAATTAATGATGCATGATACCCATTGGAATATTTACCTTTATGTTATAAATTGGTATGCATTTGATCTCCTACTTGTAAGTTTGTAGATGAATTTAAATGGAGCGATTGCCTCTTGTAATATTAGCTGCGTATTGTGAAGTGCACCATGAGCTATGTAAACGATATACATAATAATAATATAGAATATGAAAATAATAAAACAAAATCGTAGGGTTGTAATGCAGCACAATTATAGAATTTTTTAAATATAGAATCTATGTAATTTTATTTGTAGACTTTTGGGATTACCATTGCGTGCTACAAGTAAGAAAATCATTATTCAACCATGTTTTTTTAAACCATTTAATGATCTGAAAATACATATTGCCAATTCGCAACATTTATTTTATTGTGATATTTAGTAAGCTACCAAAGTTATTTTA
The DNA here is from genome assembly GCA_022651775.1 of Drusus annulatus. Classification (NCBI taxonomy): domain Eukaryota; kingdom Metazoa; phylum Arthropoda; class Insecta; order Trichoptera; family Limnephilidae; genus Drusus; species Drusus annulatus. The sequence goes on from JAGWCC010000027.1 coordinate 800,472, forward strand.
AAATTTGAAAGCTGTTCTTTACTAACGGTTGACTTGTACTAATGCAGCGTTTAAAAAATAATTATACAGAAATAATTATTTTACTAGCTGTGTTTTGATTGAATTTTTTTAAGTAATACTTGCTCTTTGTTCTTTCGAACCAATTTTTTAACACTAGTTTAGATAATAGTTTCGTTTTAGGATATTTAAATCCAAAATCAGTAAGATAAATAATCTGGTGTAAATAATATGTAATGTTTTTTTTTTCCAAACCTGGTTAATTGTTTCCATTATTTGAACAAATATATGTAAGCATTTACATATTAGAAAGTTATGTACATTGCATGGTTTCAGATACCCTTGTTATAATTAATATTTATTTTTCCATACCTACTTTCCATAAAATCCTACATTTTTGTGTAATTTTAAGACACAAAATTATTTTGTATCGGTTTAATTTGTTTTCACATATTTTAAATGATTTGCAATATCATATAAATATGTTTTTTTTAACTCCTTGTATTCTTGCCTTGTGTGATTTGTGATGTTCATAATAATTGATAATGCCATGTATAGAAGAAAAAATGTTTATAATAAAAAATGAAAAACGGAATTTCAGTGTGATGTTTTATTATTATTTGGTATTTGTGATCACAAAGTACGTGATGAAATTATACTGTTTTCAATACAAATAACAATTATTGTACGGACAAATAGTTACACTAAGTACAGTGATGGTTTGGAACTATCACAGTACAGATGTATAAAATTTTTGGTGAAGTGAATTCAAAATTACAAAGAATATTACCGAGTTTAGATTTCCTTAACATGACAATATAGAAACCAAAACCAGTAATAAAATTATTCTGACAACTTTTTCGTGATGATAGTTGATTTCAATAATTTTTGTACATAATATATGAATTCCACGACAAAGTGCTTGTAAATAAATATGTGATTTTTTACAAGATTAGGTACATAATCGTTTTTATATCGTTGAATTAGAATCTTCTTTATGTAATAATTCCTGATTTGTTTGAACTCAAATAATTATGAAAAAAGTACTGTTCTTTATACATTCCCAAAATGTAAATATTAAGTAACTAAAAATTATCTTAATTCTCTAATTTCTTTGACATGATCTTTGGAAAATATTACATAAGACGTAGAGATGGAGATGATTTAAATATCATTTAATAAGGTATACTCTGTATAGTGAAGGTACAGGCGGGAAACAAAGAAGTTGAGATGTCAAATGGTGCCTAAGTGGAGTTGTATTAGCATTCACAGCATAACTCTGTTTTATTGTTCCAAATACCCGAGATATACAGGTTTGGTAAAAAAAAAAATAAGCTGAATATTTTAATTTTGTGTGCACAATTCCAATTTCCACACTTTTTGTTGTTGTGTTGGTACACACGTCCCTGATGTATCTTGACATTAGTAGCCATATTGTATGTTTACTTTATTCCTGGCTGTCGAAAAGGTTACACATGTTTTGGTGTGCTCGGCGATTTTTAACTTATGGAAAAAATGGATCAAAGAATAAGAATGGAATAAAGTGCAGAACCGTATTCGAAATGTTGCTTTTGGCGAGTCTTCTATCATTAAAACAGACATTTACAAGTGCTAAAAACGTTTCCAAGAGGGCTGTGAAGACGTTGAAGATGACAAGCACCCTGGACGAAGCGAAGCATGAAGCAATCAAAAAAAAAACGCCCAGATTTGTGGTGAAACAACTCAGGACAGTCGCATGATAATGCCTAGCTCACACTTCACTGCTCATTTGTGAATTTTTGCCTAAAAACAACACCGTTATGATGTATCAGCCTCTGAATTCACCGAGCATGGCCCCTTCCTCTTGTGACTTCTTCCTATTTCCCAAGACAATCGCTAAAGTAGCTAAACGCTAGACCCAAAATTGCGTTCCAAAAGTACTTCGAAGATTAGAAATGTGCTGGCACAAGTGTATTATATCTGTTAGGGACTACTTTGAAGTGATAAAATTAATATTGATGAATAAATAAACATTCTTGAAGAAAAACGAAAATTCCCCATATTTTTTTTTTTGACCAAACCTCGTATATCGCTCATGTAATCCAAAAGAACCACATGTAAAAAAATCGTGATTTTGAGTTAAAAATGTAGAAATATCCGTGAATTCACCTACTTTGTTGTGTAAAAAGACCACATCTTCTATTTATCTAATTTCACTGTTATTGTTAGATATGTTTCTTTGCAATTATAACAAATCTAATATATTTTTGATGTGAAATCAAAATATCTAGCAATACGGTCATTTAAAATCATCAAAACAACACACTCTTTTATACTGATTACAGAAAAAAACATCAGTATATTTATATAAATTCGTCAAAACTTCAAAAACCATTTTTTTTAAATCACGATTTTCACACAGGTGGTTTTTCTTTTGCATTACATGAGCCATATGCCAAACTTTAATACATATATAAATAATCCTTACACAAAATTATTTATCTCTATGTTATAAACATTAACCCAAGACGGGCATCTGTAACGGTTGAGGCGTTAACAGTATCACTGGGGTAGCTGTAGCCACTGGCAGTTAAATGTAATACATAGTTAAAACGCTGTCTAGAAGCGTTGACGTCAATGTCTAAAGGTGTTTTCTATCGCCATAACCACTCAAGCCTTGACTGATTCCATCAAATTTAATATTAAACTTATTTTATTGACAATATGGTCTGGAAAAACGGTGGAACCCAAAAACAAAAGAGGGTATAACACCTTCATAAATAATTTAACTTGCACATGTACTGGGTTATTACATATGGATTTCTAAACATATATGTACATAAGGCAACCCCTTTGTTTTGATATTTGTGCAGTGAACTAATATGATGCAAAAACCTCGAGTACATTTTCAATCATCCTTATGTTGATAGTCTGTAGCTAGCCGTGGTAACTGGGCCACATGGTTATAGAACATAGCACTACATCCAACACACACGTTATTTGTACTGTTTTCTCCCTTGGTTTAATTCTAATTCTTTTTCCTTTACCTTTTCTAATACTCAGTCATTTACCCTTAAAATTAATATTGATAAAATCGAAAAAAAAAAAAACATACAGGTAACATATCAAAGCTATTATCTTATTATTTGATTTTAACTTTGGCAGTATTTTTTACCTTTCACTATTTTGCATAATTTATAAAACAAGTCGTTTTCAATTGAGCTTATCGATAAATAAATTTAATAATTTTCAGAAATAATAATTTTTCAAGAAATATAAATTATTGTTGAAGATGTTATTTAAAATGAAAATGTTTGGTTAATTTCTTTCTCAATATTTGGTAAACAATTTTAAAGTAAAGTTTTTTTTGGTGGGATAAATATATAGTAAATTTTTTCTTTGGATCAGCAATTTTTCACAAAATTTAAGTAATTGGTAAGAATAAGCTATTTGCTTACAGACAAGACTTTTGGTATAATAACAACTAGGTGAACACATTAAACAATCAATTCGTATGGCATTACAAACTAGCAAACATGGCTATGTCAAATAGCAAAAATATACATTCATGTATCATGCCATCAAATGATACTTTATACAGGCAAGACTGGCTCATAGGACCAACATCATTAGGCTAATAGCTAAACCACATAAATGGGTTTGGAGAAAGAATTACAACAGCAGGCAACATCAAATAATAAACAGCCCACTATTTATTTTTCATAAATTGGAACACTGACCTTTTTTTAAAAAAAATAATAAAACTGGATGATTGATTAGAATAATAATATGGCACTAGAATGAACCATTCCCATCTATGAATGTTCATCCGAAATGTTCAGACCTATCGTGTCTGAATAAAAGTATTGTGCAAATAAATAGAAAAATGTGCAAATTCTATCTGCTTGTAATTTTATGCATAAAACAAGGATAAAATATGTTAAATCATAAATCTGGGCTTTCGAGATGCAAATTAGTAAACTTGTTATTTAACTATTGACATTATGTACAAATAATATTACAATCCTCTACTGAACGAGCGGTTATTTTAAGTGTCAAATGACCAAAATGGCACATTGTCTATTAAGTTCAAAAATATGATATCATGAATACTCACGATTTAAATAAAATTTTATGATATTGCAACCCTTCTACATAAAACTATGTACAACGAATTACCAATATACAAAAAACACAATTGGCTAAATATATAAGAAAATGTAGAAAAATATCTCTATTCATTGAATTAAATTAAATGAAGTATATACGGAAAAATAATAATATATTTGTTAGATTCTAATTTATTGTGTCTATTCAATCGGGTAGCTGAAAATATATTAAGGCAAGTTATTTTGATTGAATGAATTACCTTATACAAGATTCAACACCAAACCAGATGATCACTCGTAGAAAATTACAAATAATAAAAAAAATATATTGTCATTGATTTTTTTGTTGCTAATTAAATAAATATGTTTATAGAAAAATAGGTAGCTTGTAGAGCAAAGATTTGTACTTAAAAAAAAAATGTTTATATGACCGGGTTTGAAAATAGCCACCAATATTAGGGTGAATCGTTCATATATCAGCTTTAGATTCCTGACCAATTGGTAACTAAGTACCTACAGAAAGTTTAATCTTTTGTCTAGATAAGAGACTACTGGTATATAGAATTTACCATATGTTACTAAGACATATATTGCATTAATCTAATATACATTGTGATGTTAAACTAAATATCCACCAGCAGAAAATGGCACCATCGAAGAAATTGTTCATTTGTATTCACTACAAACAATATGGCCAGCTTATTATTTAATTAAATGGTGATTTCAATTCACTGTGTACACGAAATACGGTAACACTTTTAATATGAAAATGATACCAAATCTTACACAATGGGGGTCATCCTCCATTCCATCAACTATTTTAACTGGTCAATTCTTCTAAGAGTTCCTCTGTGGACTTTTGTTCGGTTTTGAATTTTTCCATAAAGTGTGGTGGCACCGTCCACTCTAGGAATAGTTGAACATTCACCTTGAGCTTCTCTGCCACACTCATGGAATCGTCCTTGCAGGGAATATGCCCCGAAGATTCCAGAGAATCAATCAGTATATCGTCAATCAGTCGTTTATTAAATCCTGAAATTGTAATTCAATTTAACTACAATAAATTAATGATCAACCATCACCAAAAATTATTGCTTTTTCTATTATTTTGGGTAATGGAAAAAAGTTGCAATTTTAATCTAAAAAATATGTAGATAAGATAAGTAAAATACTTAAAATGGGCAGAATATTATGCATTTATATGGATTTAATACTTGCGTAAAAGTTCCAAGAACTTAGTCTTATCTACCCATTTTAACTATGTTACAAAAAGCACCACCGCATTACAATATACCATATTGATATTACAAGAGTAATAAATAAAATAAATGTAAATTAGACATTTCGTTTGGATACACTTTCACCGATATTTCCACTAGCCCTAGAAATAAACAACAACAAAAACTATCAATATTTAATACCAATGAAATGCCCAATAATTACTATTATTGACAAGTAATAATTAAACCCAGACACCTCTAGCAGAATATACTGAACAATTATTTCCATTTCCCAAGATTAACAGCAGTAAGCGCCAAACTGAAGCCAAACACCAAATTGTCACATACAAATATGTAATTAAAAAAGCTGGACTAACCAAAAGGTGGTGGTGAGAATGGCAGCACGAACAAGTTTCCAAATCCTATTTGTACCTAAATAAATCATTAAGGACAGATGACACACTCACAAACAAAAAAAAGGCACACAGATTTGCAACCCATAATCTGTAAAATTATACAAACCTAATTTTTGCAGTCTTTTGCTACTGGATATCTTTTTTAGTAAAACAGCGAGCAGCAGACGCATCTTGGTGAGAGCCATGGGCGGCTCCACAGGGCGGTAGGCATCGGCTATCTGCTGGGAGAGTTGCTCTTCGGGAGACAAGTCGTTACTGAGAGGCTCGCTCTCACACTGCAGTAGGTGCAGTTCTAGCTCCGATTTGGTGTTGAACACGGAGCCGCAAGCCTGGTGGCAATAGGCACGTCCGTCTCCGTGTACAAAAAGCATGTGCTTCTTCATGTGAGGCAGCTGCGCAAAGGGAGCCGTGCAGATGCGGCATTTGAAGGGCTTCTCGCCTGTATGGTGGCGCGTGTGTAACGTTAGCGCAGTGGAGTGCGCAAAAGCCTTCCAGCACACGCGGCAGCGGTAAGGTCGCGCCCCCGAGTGCTTGCGCTGGTGCACCGTGAGTTGAGAGCGCTGCGCAAAGCAACTTCCACATTCAGCACAGCCGTGGGGTTTCTCCGCTCGGTGCGTGCGAAGGTGCTCCTGCAGGTGACCCTTTAGAGACTTCTTACACAAGGGACATTTGAAAGGCTTTTCTCCATTGTGGAAGCATGCCAAGTGTTTCTTGATTGCATCTGCTCGTATGAACCTCTTCCCGCAGAGGTAGCAAGTGTAATCTCTAATGTCGAAGTGCCCCTTGATGTGGAGGCGCAGCTTAGCCCCACAGGTAAAGGTGGCCTGGCAGTGTATGCAGCTGAAATTTTTCTCGCCCGTGTGGGTGCGCACATGTTGCTTGAGTTGCCCCATGCGTGCAAAGCGCATGTTGCAAGTTTCGCAAGTGTAAGGTTTCTGTCCCGTGTGAATTCTCATGTGTAACCTTAGACGTTCCTTTATTAAGAATGTTTTTTTGCAATGTTCACATATGAACACTATGGGGTTCTCGATAACGTTGGAATGGTACGACGATATATGGTTTTTCAGGTTGCCCGCTTGACGAAACTCCTTCTGGCAATGGGAGCAGACGTGTGGTCTAAGCCCCGTATGAATAAGGCTGTGTTTGCGGAGATCGTTCTTACCGAGAAAAGCTTTGCCACACGTGTCACATTTATGATGCCGCGGTTTAGAAGCTGCTCTTTCGCTGGTTTTTCTACCATATTTCACTTCAAGTTGGACCTTTTTAGGAGTCTCCGTAATACCGTTGGTCGAAATACTTTGAACTAGTTTATCATCTGAGACAATACCTTCAACTTTTGTGCTGAGTGTGTCTTTCTTCTTGTAAACTCTTTTTGACTTATTCTGTATCAGAGGTATCCGCTTGAGTTTCAACTCTTTGGGCGGTGTCGCTATTTCGCCTTTAATTTTAGATTTATTGGGTGAGGGTTTTTCCTTAACTTTATTTTTCTTTTTCGCAGGTAACTTTTCTTTGGCTTTGAGATTAATACTTCTAGTTTTGGTTTGAAATTTTACTTTGGTATCTCGGTGAGGCCTTAATTTAGCTTTCATATTTGTCATTTTATATCACTTTTTTATAATCGGAAATACAATATAGTTAAAAACGAATGAATGTCATTAAAACTACAGGTTAAGAGAATTTAAACGCGATGAATTGGCAAATGTTTGACTAGAGCTGGTAAATGAATGAATGTTAGTAATATGTGACAAACAATTAATACCTACACTAGCTAGAAATATTATAGCCTTAAACAATGGTATGAATTATTATTTACAACATTAACCCCTTCACCAACATGAATACTATATATATATTTCTCGTTCTTGTTAGTTATGAGTGCGTTAAGCAATTCACAGAAGATAATAATTTACTGTTTCCATCTTGAAGAAATTTCCTTAGAAAGAGCGAGGAGTCTCTGAAACATACATGCAATTTATTAAGCCCATAACCGATAATTTTCAAATCTATGTGAAAATTCAAAGAATACATGTTTAATTTAAAGAATAAGAAAAATTCGAAGCAATTTACTAAATAATTATGTACCAATGATTTATTGACAAGCTGTCAAAAGTTAAAGTTTTAAATAGTAGCTGAATCGTATACAAATTATTTGAACATACCATCTATTAACCTGCAAATAATATGTAATTTGTGCAATTATGTACTAGCACAATACAAGTATCGCCTTAACGCCTACATCGATAAAACAACTTATCTCAACACGGCCATTTTTGTCATTTATTAATGTTGCCATAGAAATAGAAGATGCAAGTTTGTGCCGTATTAGCCAAGTGGTGGGCATAATCGAAACATTTTAATTATCGAAATATCTGGGATTGGAAAATTTAAATAATCGAATTATGCTTCGTATGAATCGATCGAACTTCGTGGGAGCAATAGCTTCTCTTAAGAGACGGCCAGTTGCAGAATCGGAGTGAGAGGGGATTGTGTTTTAATGTTATGATTGTTATGACCATGTCTTTGAAATGTCATAACACACAACATTACAAATATATACCTACATGTTGAACTCAAAGCTTGATATTGAAGTCTGCCTAAGGCATACAACAATATTATGTGAATTTGAAGACAATGAAAAGTATGTTATTACATTTTTTCCGCCATAGAACAGGGACGTTTTTTCATTTGAAAATTGATTATTCCAAACTGTCTTTCCGATCAATTGTTATTAATTCTCAGAGTTGAAAATCGATTGTTCCGGAATAATATCTATATTAGTTTGTTCATGGCGATGGTTTGGAATGTTTTAATTGTTAAAATGATTGATCATTCCGGAAAGTTTTTCACGATTGTGCTCATCACTTCCGTATTTTTCTACAACTGCAACCAAATGGTATTTACCTGTTAGGAAATTGTATTGCCAGTAATTCAATACTACTGGACCTCTAAAATGAATTCCAAACCAAGCTTCTATTTCATGAAACTTAAATTTTGAAATGATCATTCAATACATTATAAACTAATTTAAGGATATTTAACAGAGGGGGAAATTAAGAGTTATAGTCACGCTTTCTTCTATTATATCGTTATCAGCTTGGCGAGTCTCTTCAATTCTAATATCAGTTACTAATCCTAATACATACTCAGAGAATCAAACAAAACGACATTTTTTTAACTTTCTTATAACAAGCATTTGCTAAGTTGGAAACTAATGTTAACTAGGCACTAGGCCATTATGTATTCACATTTGTATTGCAGCTCACTCTCAAAATACATAATACTATGTGTGTAAATTATTTAAATTTGAACTATCACAAAATTGCGCTATTTAAATTCACTGTTTTTATTTTTATCAAAAGAAAAAAAAACCTCTTTCCGTTACCGTGCATAATATTTTCGTTTTTATAATATTTACCAATGACAACGAATTACTTTCAATTGTCTATGCTCTATTAATACATCATTATTTGACATATTGATAATATTTTTTGTCTGTTGCGTTTGTGGGTTTGTAATTTTTGTATTTAGAAAAGGTACTAGCTGCCAGCATACTCTTTATGCCAAATGCATTACTCATTAATTTATTAACAATGCAATTTCTTTATAAGGCTACATGATAGAGATTGTAATTGTTTAAATGGTAAGTTTACTTCAACATAAAAATGTACAATGTACTAGGTTTTTCATTGACAGCTGGTCACTTATCTAATAGGGGAGGTATATCGAACCATCCATTATTTGTTTTTATATATGCTTATGGTGTTTTGTACGTCAACAAGTATAATATTGTTTGGTTGTGGTCTTGACATAATATATGTATGTTTCAGAGAATCTTTGGACAAACAATAACTCATCTCTCGCGCTAACCATTACTAACATTTCATAGTGTCCCGATTGGGGAAGGAATGTATCACCTTAATCATCATCATCAATAACTGTCTATCCACTGCTGGATGAAGGCCCACCCAATATGCACCCCTCTCTGCCTTTGTTCTTCGATTTTAACTAGCGATTCCAACACATACAAGTTCCTTTTATATTTACTTCAATGATTTACTGTCGAGTTTTTAAATGGTTGTAGGTTTGTAATATCAAAGTTAATATTTTAATAGTCATGCAGTAGCATTCATAAGTTGAATGAGAATAAAGTTAATTGTAATTTATTTACATAAGATGGATAAAATACTGAAACCTTGTCAAGACCGAAAATGCAACTGTAATAATAAAGACATTATATTTATCGAAACTGTGAAGACAACAACAAAAGATGGTGACAAACTTACCACCTGCAAAAATAAATGTGAAGAGTGTGGAAAATCTTTTTCATGTAAAAATAACCTAACTAGGCATAGAAAATTGCATTTCGGTACAAAATCATTTGCTTGCTCGCATTGCCAAAAACAATTCCGATTTGCAAGCACCCTGAAGAAACATGCAATAGCCAACCATCCTGAGGAAATAGAGCCTCCTGGGGTGTACGTTTGTGGATATTGCCAGAAAGATTTCCACAAGAAGTCACAGCTAAGGACGCATTTAAAACTTCATTTTAACATCAAGCCAGGATGCCCAGATGATTTGTTAAATACATCTCAAGAGTGTGGAAAAGTTTTTAATAGTGAAAATGTTATAGCCATTCCTTTGCCAAAGAAAAAAAATACTATTTGTAGCATATGTGGTTATTGTGGGAAAGAATTCCGCAGGAAGTACCACTTAAGAGTGCACATGAGAATTCATTTCAGACCTAAGCCCGAAGGATACTCAACCATATCAGTTCAGTATAAATGTCAAATTTGTGAAATAGAGTTTAATATCAAAGGCACAAGTTAACCAACACAGAATTATACACCCTGATATTAAACCATTTGTTTGCCCTCCTTGCCAAAGACATTTCCGACTGGAAAGCAGTTTTAAGAAACATGTGGCATGTATCCACCCTGAAGATATAAAGAATCCGTCTATATACATATGCGGTTATTGTGGGAAGGAATTCTACCTAAAGACTCTATTAAGGTACCATTTGAAATATTATTCCAGAGCCACCCCTGAAAGTTGCTCAAACCGTTTTGTTCCGAGTAGAGATGAACGAATTAAAAAGATGGAGGAGAGAAAACTAAATGCGCCTAGATATTTATGTGAAGAGTGTGGGACAGATTATTCAAGCAAGCAAACACTTAACCTGCATATCTCAAAAAAGCATTCCCTGGTAGATTCTGGTATAGAACCAGTAGTTTGCTCACATTGTCAAGAACAGTTCAGCGATTCAGACAATCTGACAACGCACATGGCATCTGTTCACCCGGAAGAAATCAAGGTCCCCAATTTTTCATTATTTATATGCGGTTATTGTGAGAAAGAGTTCCCAACTAAGGATCGGCTAAGGAAACACATGAAGATTCACTCTGAAGTCAAACCATGCCCAAAATTTGTTTGTGAAACTTGCGGAAAAGAATTTCCAGCAATGAGCAAACTTACCAAGCATAGCTTAACACATTCCGGAATAAAACCATTTGTTTGCTCTCTTTGCTCAAAAGCATTTAGCCAGGCATGCAATTTGAAGAAGCACACAATGGCCGTCCATCCTGAAGATATAGTGGATCCAGATGTATTTGTGTGCGGTTATTGTCAGAAAGAGTTCCACGTTAAGGAGCGGCTGAAGATGCACATGCGAACGCACTCGGGAGTCCGTCCTTACAAATGCACAATGTGCCCAATGTCCTTTTGCCGACCGAGTCAGTACAAATTTCACCAGATATCTCACTCCAAAGATAAACGTCTCTCGTGTCCCCACTGTCCAGTAAAATACATTTCTCAGTATAAACTCCGAGATCACATTAAAAAGCACGAAACTTTGAACCTGTCGTGTAAGCCTTGTAATATAAATTTTGTGAATGCCAGAATGTATAAGAGCCATATAACTAAATATCATACAGATATTTCTCGAGACGTTACATGCCCCGTATGTAACAAGACTCTAAAGGGGCACTTGAAAGATCACATGCTAATTCACTCGGGAGAGAAGAATCACAAGTGCGAAGTGTGCGGGCAGACTTTCTTAATGCCTACAGCCCTCAGAGTTCACCAACGCACACATAAAAGTTTTTCTTAAATTCACTACGCACTTTGATTTTATTTTCCTAAACTAGCATAGGACTGATGGTTTATGTACATACTGTGCATAAATATACTAATCTCATGTCAAAATATTATATTATGTATCTAAACCAGCGATGCACAATATTTTTAACCTGTTAACCGAGTCATTTTGTTTTGCTTATGTCAATAAATGTGTACATACAGTGAGCAATTATTTCTACAGGATGATGGGCCTAGATGTATTTTGTATTTGATACGCAGATAAAATAAGCCATAGCTCGTCACGCCCATCAAAGGGTAGTTTTAGAAATGTCTTGACGGAATATATTTCGTCATACCCGCTACAGTTCCTTTTTTGGAGTGACAGAATATTTCGTCTTACCTGGTTAACAGAAGGGCCGATTTACCTATTTTCCAAACGTTTGCGGGACCCATCGGGTAAAAGTGTTGCGGATGGTGGTATAGTATATGTTTTAAACCAAATAATTAATTAGGTACACCTACCTTTGGATGTCATATCATAATATTTCAAAGAAATATAATTAACAAGCCAAGGTTTTCAATTTGTCAGGTAACCTTTTCGTAATTTGTATAGTGGTAACAATCTTTCTAAACATTAAAAATTGCGCTCCATTGATTTCTTGACTTCTATTACTCATGTTATTTTTAGACTTCTATCACTTATGTTGAGGAATACTAATCTTAGGCATACTAATCTTCAGCATACTAATCTCAGCATAAAAATAGAAATATTAATCTTAAAAATACTAATCTTAGGCACACTAATAAAAACAAAACTATCTTAGAAATACTAATCTTAGACATACTAAATCTTAGGTGTACTAATCTTGGATGTACTAATCTTGGATGTACTAATCTTAGATATACTAATCATAAGAGTACTAATCACATAGGTTTATAAATGTAATGTTTTTAAACTATTTGATTTATGTACATACATACATGTATATGCAAAGAGAGATACTTGTCTCAAGTCAAATGTATTATTTATCTTAACTCTCTTATTAGCGAAGGTTCATAGGTATATGAATGTTTTTCAAATATTATGTATTTGAACTGTCTTATTTGCTATGCATAGGTACTCGTATATCTCGTGTCAAAAAAAAAGTGTAAATAAAAATAAATATTTTCCAGAAAAAAAAAACTGTTTAATTTTTAACCTTTCCTTTATTTATACTAACCAAAAAAACCAAGCATTTTTCAAATGTATTTATGTAATGATCAGAGAGGAGTTATACCCAAATAGTTCAAGAGGACCTACGGCACCCCCAATATTGGGGAATGTTGTGAGGTGTATGGAATGGGTACAGGGAAGGAGAAATAGTGATAGAGGGAGATGCCTCTTGTATGATTCGATCCCTGCAATTATAAAGTGTAGAATTATAAATAATATTATTTTAAGTACATAAACCACTGGTTTTCCGTGTACCTAAATTATAAGTTTATCGTAGAAATGGCATCATAGTATTAGTTCCTTTATTATTTCAGTGTTATGAAAAATTGATATCTTCTCGTTTTCTTGTTTTTGTTTTGAGGGAGAAGTATAATTTACTTACCAGCTGTCAGTGGCGTGCATTAGGTGATTTGCCAAGTAGTAATATCCTTTTTTTTAAATTTAAGGCGTAAAGAAATACAATCATAGATATTTACTCGTAAATATGTACTAGATTTACTACTCGACTTCGTTCGGGAATTTGTGTCTTCTCTCAGTAGATTTTAACACATTTTTTTCTTGTTGAACAATTTAAAAATATAGAATAAACAATATAGTGTCAGTATTTTCCTTTCTTTACGTGGATATCTCAAAGCCAATCACAAGATGTAAATTAACGTTGCCAGTTGAAAACAGTTGCGTTGTTCTAGAAATTCCAGACAGAAAAGGGTGTGCAAATTTGGGAAGTAAAATCACAAGGGCGTTAAGAGCGTTAGCTCCTTATGATTTTATCCCTATTTTTTATTTTTGATTTTATTCCCCAAATTTGCACACCTTTTTCTATTTGTATATTTCTAGGACAAAGTAACATGTCAACTCATGATCCCGATACTCGTAAATTAGAATAATTTACAAAGTGGAACAGGAGAAGAAAAAAAAAACTGAAATAATTTTATTAATAATACGATTAAGTGGCAGCTTCCTTGCGAAAAATAACTTTAAAAAAATGCCGTAAATCTTTTATCCCTCTTTTCAGAAAACACTAATGGTACGTACGTCACTGAAATGTAAGATAGGTACTATAATATATCATTATGATTGCATTAAAAATACACATTTACGTAATTTTTCTATCAAGATTGTTCTACAATTTGTTATGAAAAAGAGAGATTGCACTTTTTGCGTATTTAGTGAATGGAAACGTTGGGATAATTGACTTTTTACCTATTGTATAAACTGAAACAATGGCGAAAGTTGGATGGAAAAATAAGTGCGGACAATAATAACGCCCAAACACGCCGATGTCTTCACGACTCTATATGCCTCCATGACTTTGGCGGCGGTTGTTAATCGCATTAAAAAATTCTATTCTGCACAATATATTATTAGCTTACGTTAATCCTTTTAGCACTAGGCGCCGCGATAGAGCAATACAGTATTTAGGTACCAACCTAATATTTTTCTCAATTTAATATTTTATTTATGTATTGTTTTCTATGTTCCTGATCCTTTTTGACACGAAACATCTTTAAAATCGATGCCGGGTGTGCCGTCAGGGACGCAAACGCGCCAAAATGAGCGACAGTTTCTATCAAATTAATCTAATTTCAAACTTCAATAGCTCTGCTTAAAATAAATAGTGTCAAGTATGGATGTGGATTTCATTTCACGAAAATAACTGCGGTTCTATAATATTATGAAATAAAATTAATTGTACTGCTGGGTAAACGCCTCTTCTAGGCTTCTTATTTGATTCCCCTCTTCTCGGTCTGTTTAAAAAATAATTACTTATTATATAACCTTACAAAAGCGCCTCTTGACGGTATAAAAAAAGGGGAACTATAACGCCACTCCGTTGGGCAACGTTGCGATGTAAGATGGAGTGAGGAAAGGACTGTTAAAGGGATTTGTTAATACGGCCAGATTACATGAAGGAGGAAAGACATACCGGTAGCTCATTCCACATTCAAGACGTCTTACACAAGAATGAGTCCGAGAAGCGATCCGTTCTAAAGCGGACATCAGCTGTGCATTGGTTTTCAACTTATGTGCGTCTAGTTTCTCGCAGATGCACCGGTACGCAGAGAATCAATGCTGTTAGCCCCTTCGAGCAGGTTCCGTCGAAATACCCATAAAACCGACTCAGATGACCTGTTAACAACGGAGTTTTAAAAAAAAATCTTAAAATAGATTCATAATTATTTTACCTACCCACAAATTGATGAGAACGGAAAGACAATATATAGGTTACTACCACCAAATAGAGAACATTCGGATTTGTTACAGTAACACACAAAGTTTGAAAGTAAAAACAACAAACGGTGCGTAATCGAGCTCATCAAGCTGCTATTGTACATTTGTTCACGGAAAATCAGGACCGGAGGAAGAATCCATTTATCCAATCCCGATATAGTCAGAAGTTGGACCAGCATGCGAGAACAAGAAAAGCAATATTTTGTTATCCCATAGTATAAACACTGGCGGTACTACCTACTACCTACCCGGCTTCGCTCGAGATATCCACTTTATAAAAAAACATTTTTCTTATTGTACACTTTTGATATAAGGAACAAATAACATGGGGTCTTGTCTTATTTATTGAAGCTAATATTTCAAAACTCATGACGAAATTGATGTAGTGAGCTGAAAATAGTCGTATTGACCTAGAAAATGTACACAAAAAAGTCTGGGCAAATTTTATGTCGCCAGATCTCACCATTAAAAAATCTTTAGGTAAGCAGGTAGGTAAATATCTAATTAATTGGTTTTCAACCCGGAAAAGTTCTTGGACATTTACTAAGCATTTGAGTATTTGCTGCGTTTTTTTTTCACACGTCAGTTTTTACATATCGTCTAACATTTTATTTGGTCAAGATAATACATTGATTCCTGAAAAGCTTCAACATTTAAGTAGCTACAAAGCTCACGGTATACTAATGTCTCGGTGAATAACTGTGTTTTTGAGATCGTTTAAAAATACAGGGCCTGTTCAAAAGAAAAGGTGAATTTTGAATTTTCGCGGGCTGTGTACATTCGATAATCGATTTTTTGTTGTTGTTATGTTGGTACACATATGTTTATCATATGTTAGCATTATTAGCCATTTTGGATTAGTGGTTTGTTTTTGACAACTGGAAAGGTTAGTCACGTTTTTGTGTATTCTTCAATTTTTTACTGTTGAAAAAAATGGATCAAAGAATATGTATTAAATTTTGCGTTCAAAATGGAATAAAGTGCTCCAACGCACTTAAAATGTAGACTGTGGCAATCGGAGGGTCTACTTTGCCAAAAAAAAAGTGTTTATAAGTGGTACAAGCGCTTTACAGAAGGCCGAGAAGATGTTAATGACGATGAGCGTCCTGGAGTTGTTGAAAAACAAATCATGGATTTTATTCTTTGATCCATTTTTTTCAAAAAGTGAAAAATCGAAGAACACACAAAAACGTGACTAACCTTTCCAGCTGTCAAAAACAAACCACTAATCCAAAATGGCTGATAATGCTAACATATGATAAACATATGTGTACCTACATATATAAATTAAAATGATAATCGAATGTACACAGCCCGCGAAAATTCAAAATTCACCTTTTCTTTTGAACAGGCCTCGTACGTATTCAGAAAATTTGCGAAAATGATTATTTACGGTTTGGGTCCGGCCCTCGCCGCGAGACACATTCTCGCTCTAAATATTTGTTTCTAGCGAAAAGCGGCTAAACACATCTTCAGTCTATTCTTCTGCGAAGGTACGTTCAACCTAAGTCTGTAATATTTCCCCGGAGGTTTATGCGAGGTAGTTCAATCGCAAAGGACGGAAGTGACGGAAGAAAGTTCCTAGATTTCTTGAGAATTTCGGTCTCAGTCGGTGATTGTTCTCTGAACACCGCGGAGTTTAGTGTACTATATCTTCTGTCTATAGCGCCTAGTATTCTCCTGCTATTGAAATCGCTGTGCTTTAGTTGCTCCTCGAAGAAGTTTGCATTTTCTACTTTATGGTGATTTTTTAAATTGAACTGAAAATGATGCGGAAAATGTGGATGCTGTTCATCCTCACGATGGCGAATAGCAAAGCTGAGGATAGCAAAGCGAATTTTTCGGATGACAAAGGTAGGAAACGTGTTTAACATATCGTCGGTGGAAAGGCAAAAGGGCTTAAGCGACGCTATGGTAAAAAATGAATTAAGCATTCTGTTTTGATCAGTTCTTTTTTCTGCATCGAATGCTCTGATTTTCGTTTGATTCTGAAGACTTTTGTGGCTTTTCAGCCATCTAAAAAATATTTACCATTTGAGGGAAGGCTTGAATCCAGCGACGCCAGTTTGGTACTTTTTTTGGCTTTTTATCGCTTCAGGTAACTCAGTAAGAGCATTGACTGTAATAATTTTTTTTTTCAAAATCCAATAAGGTACCGAAGACTTATGATTTAAAAAAAACTTTAAGTTGCTCTGGTGTAAACCTCACAAAATGGCGCTTTAGCCCTTTTGCATTTCCGGCGACGATATATTATGCATCTTCTGTAGTTAAACACAATAAATAAAGGGTCATATCATAATACCTATTTGGTACCTCCAATGACGAAAATTTGTAGGGCGATCGTGAAGATAGTAATACTATGTAAATTGATTTATTGGTAGGTAGTTATTAAAATACTAAATTTTACCCGTTGAGAAAATGAGAAATCTTGGGATGTACCTTGGCTTGCCAAGAAAAAAATATTAGTTCCATGTCAAATATAGAACGATGTCTGCTAAAATACACTATAGGTGGGTAGGAATTTGAAAATATTGTTTTATTTTTTTTCAACTCATTCCTCTGTTCCAATTTTGAAAAGTTCACACTCGTACGTATGTAAGTACTCACAAGGAAATTATATTGTGTAATGATATTTATAATAAATACTCACCTATATTACGTTCCAGGGTTTCAATATCTCTATTGTGTTTTCGGGTAGAATAAAGTTGAGAGGTATCTAACCATTTATAATAATTATATTCTACCGTGCAAGCATATACTATGTAGAGGTATCATATTTTAATATGTCGATAGGAATAGTATTTGTAATGTGTAATTTTGAAACTACCCAGAAACCTACCTGTTCTAAAACTATTTTTAATCGATTGACACACCAGTACAATTAACGTCATTGGATAAAATATAATCTCTTTGAGAGTAGGTAGGGCGGTATAACATTTATTTTTTTACTAAAGTAGGTAGGTTGGTACTTATTTTTTTGTTTGTTTTTATTTGTATTGATTTTAATTGGTTTATATCGTACAATGCTTACGATCCGGTATTACGAATAATTGTCTCTGGTTGATTGGAAACATCAAAACAATGGCTATGTTACATAAAATGCGTATTGTTCATTCCAAACTAAATACTTACAAAAAAAATACTGTGTTGAGAAATAAACAAAAAACAAAAAGTTACACATTGGGCACAAAAAAACGTAGGTATTTTAATTAACCATAATTATTTAATACCTACTGTTAATTCTTAATACCATTCATAAACAGGTCTTTGATTTAAAAAAAAATCTATTATAATACTACCCGTGCGATAACAACGTAAAACAATGTTTTGCCTCTATTCTCGGGAGCCCCGAGGCCTATTCTCGCCTCCCCGTATTACCTGCTTACATAATATTATGCTTTAATAATATGTATTAAGTGCAGTCTAGCCCAGTACCTAAATAGTCCTAGGAATTGTCGGCAGAACCAAAGGAACCTTACACCAACTGTTTAAACATACATGGCCTGTTCAAAAGAAAAGGTGAATTTTAAATTTTCGCGGGCTGTGTACATTCGATTATCGATTTTTTTGTTTATGTTGGTACACATATGTTTATCATATGTTAGCATTATCAGCCATTTTGGATTAGTGGTTTGTTTTTGACAACTGGAAAGGTTAGTCACGTTTTTGTGTGTTCTTCGATTTTTCACTTTTGAAAAAAGTGGATCAAGGAATAAAATTCATGATTTGATCCATTTTTTTTCCAGTTGTCAAAAACAAACCACTTATCCATAATAGCTGATAATGCCAACATATGATAAACATATGTTTACCAACATAACAAAAAATATATCGATAATCGAATGTGCACAGCCCATGAAAATTCAAAATTCACCTTTCCTTTTGAATAGGCCTCGTATATACCTACCTACAGTGATGCGATCTATAAAAATCACATAAAATTTTTATGCAGACCCTAAAAGCTACAAGATGAATTTAACCGACTGAAATAGTGAGTAAAAAGGGTACACATCAAAGAAGAGTAAGTGCCTACTTACTTAAAAAATCTTAAATTCGTAAATGACATTGCACTCCTTTCTGATACCTCTAATTAAATATCTCAACCGTGTAGTCCAAAATATATGTTATTTTGATCAAACAATCAGCACAGAAAATCCCAACCATTGAATTCAGATCGACGAAAAGATTTGAGGTCAGTTAACAGTTCAAACTGGGAAATGAAAAAAACTAGGGCGAGGGCTTGCTTTGGATGCTTTCAACGTGCTCTCATAAGACTCAAATAAGTAGGTGCACACTTCAATTAATGAATTCGGCAGAAAATAAAAGTATCAGATGCCGTTGCAAAGACTCAGAGCAATATACCAGGAGAGATAGCTTGTGCAGCCAGGATTGTTGATTTTTTGCTGACTCGGGCGTGGCTAGGGTATTAGTATTTAGTATTTATACATCCATTCATAGCACATGTCGACACAATGTTTTGTTTATTTGTATAATCACTTTTTCACAGTATTGTTATCTACAAAATATATGATATAACCTCAAAAACCGTTGAGTTATGTCCTGTTATGTCGCATAACAAAACGTAGTGGGCGGAGTCACCAGAGACGCGGGAGACGGAAAACGTGCTTACATACCGAAAAGTGATGCGATATTATGTGACAACTTATCTTATCTCTTTCTCTTTCACGGTTTACGACGTAAAAACTCGGAGAAAGTGATTTATCGTAAATTTGTATAGGTTGGGTAAAAATATTAAGCTCTTTTTCCATATATATTCTTGCTCTGAGGATTCAGATATCAGAGTGGTAGATACTCTCTGTATCGACCTGGTGAAAGACCGCCCTGCGTTATCGAAACGTTGCTTGATGACATTAGCCGTGTTTGGTAACCGGATCCGAATAGCCAGGTACTTTCAAACTATCCTCTTCCCCATCTCTTTCCCCTCCCACTCCCGTTAGCCTTACAATACTCCCTAATTGGGGATGCCATAGTTCTACTGGGTTCGGGCAGTTGAGACTCTTGTGTTGTGCTCACGTCAAAAAGATACCGAAAACAAACCGCAGAAACCTGGGCAAGCTTAAGACTTGATGGTCTGATGCTACGGTGGCATTGTGGCAAGCAGGTAGACCAAGTGTGCCGCCGACAGAAAGGAATGGCGAATCGAGGGAACGTAAATCGGCTTAAAATGATGATGTGTCTAGGTTCATAAAGTATATTCTACCGCATTAATAAATAATCATTTGACTATCGATTCAAAGGGAAAAAATACTAACAAAAATCTTACAATAATCTCTATACTCGTATATAAAAATGAATGCTTGTCTCTTCGTCTTTTTGTCTGTTTGTTTTCGATTTTCTCGAAAATTACTCGAACAATTTCGTTGAAAATAGCACAGTTTGTTTTTATTAGTGACGGGAAGGTTTAGAGAGTAGTTTGAATGAAATCAAAAATTAAAACTTTTGCTATAACGTCAATGAAAAACATTGAACCCGCAATTTTCTATTTAGGTAAGCTCATAGATATACATACTGCTCTGGTTAGCCACAGATGGAAAACACAATTAGGTATTCGCTTAAGATATTTAAAAAAATGTCTTTTCGTGCATTTCCCATCAGACATGCATGGTGAATTGTTGTTGAGTAAGCCACATGGACCACGAATTATATTTTTGGTTACGACTTCTAATAAGTCTTGATCAATGTCGATATTTGGTATTTCTGCTGAGATGACTATATGAATTCGTTCTGTTCTGACTTTTTCGATCAACCAAATAATCATGTGTGCATGTGGCAATTCTCTTTTTGCCATTCAATTGAATACATCCAACAGTGTGTCTTTCCAAAAACATGATGCTTGAAAATAAAATATATTAAAGATTTAAATTTTTGATTGAACACACGCGCGGAAATATCACGACGATCCGATGATGATACAAAAACACTTTAATAAAAAAATCTTTATTTGAGTGGCATTGCAAAGCATGGCGGGTACTCGCTAGCGTTGTGACCGCTTTGAAAGAACTGCTTCAAAGAACTACTTCTTTTGGCAACAGTTCGTACTTCATTCATTGTTCATTGAACAAACACTTCAATTGAAGTCGGTAGTTCATTATAGCGTTCATTCATTTTAATAATTTCATTTCATTGAACAAATATTTCAATTGAAGGTGGTAGTTCATTTTACCATTCATTCATTTCATTAACTTCATGTCAATAACTTCATTTTACTGAACCAACACTTTAATTGAAGTTGGTAGTTCATTTTAGCTTTCATTCATTTGATTAACTTTATTCCATTGAAAGAAGTACTTCAATTTGAAGCAGTACCGTTGTGAAGGCATAGTTATTTCAAAATGAAGGAACCAGTTCCAGTTCCTTTCGTTTTGAAATGTCTACCGACTAGTACGTGATTTTTGTGGCGAGGAACCGGTTCCAGTTCTTTTTACTTTCCAAACTCTACCGACTAGTACGTGCTTTTTTGGCGAGGAACCGGTTCCAAAAAGAACTGAACAAACAGGCGGATAAATCCAAATCTCTTTTACCGCGAGTTCGACTTCAATTGAAGGGTTCACTTCGAAGGGTTCATTTTAAAGAACTAACAATTCGTGAAGCATTCACAAAACATTGAAGTTTTTCCCAACGCTAGTACTCGCTAATAATATATAAATGTTTTCTTCCTCCAAAGGAAAAAAAAAACATTTTTTTTAACGAGTTATCGATCACTTGCATATCACTGCGACAAAACGCCTAGTCCCATTGAATCAACTAGATTCGTTGTTTTATGTTTAATTGTAGTGAGGTTACCATTTAGGAAAAAAAAATGTTCCGAAAAGAAAATATGCGCTTCGTCAGCTCGATTTGTACTTGCTATATATGTATCCATGCAAATTGGCATACATTTGGCAAAATTCTCTCACAGTTTCTTTTCCAATCCAGTCTCTTGAATGTAAAATTTAAATCAACTTTCCAGCATTAATCAAAAAGATAAGATCCCTACATAAGTTGCTCGGGATTCTTAGTTTCGTAGACATAATTATTCAACCAGGTAGATACTTAACTTTCCTTCAACTATTACCTACCCGGTGAAACGTGACCTTGGAAAATCATACTTGCGCGAATGTGCGAGGGACTTCTTCGGGTTTATAATATTATCATAATATTTTATTTCATATGAAACTTATAACTTTTCTTTTTTATTGTTACTCTTGACGTTAATCACGTATTTTCT
Organism: Drusus annulatus; assembly: GCA_022651775.1. Classification (NCBI taxonomy): domain Eukaryota; kingdom Metazoa; phylum Arthropoda; class Insecta; order Trichoptera; family Limnephilidae; genus Drusus; species Drusus annulatus. The sequence goes on from JAGWCC010000027.1 coordinate 822,941, forward strand.
TTCTTTCATAAACTGTAAGCTGTGGTCTTTTAAAAATGTCGGCACGTGGGTTTCTTAAATTGGAAAAGGCAGTTAGGCATCTACCTAGAAAAATATGTTTATATATTAAATTAGAATTAACTTTGAAGCTTTTAAGCTTATTATTTTAATATTAATAATTAAAATACAAACAAAGATGGCAGCCAAATCGGAAGAAAATTAAAAAAATGATATTAATAATTTTCAAATGAAGAATGAGATCGATTTAAATGCCGGTTTCCTGTAAGGTCTCGGTGGCTAAATTGGCGTTACTTCCGGATAGAGTAGAGGTTCCGAGTTCGAGTCTCGGTCGCGACCGTTATATTTTTTCTCTTTCATATTTATATTGAAGATTATTGATATTATTTAAATTATTAAAAAATATTTTTATGCTAATTTTGAGATATTGACACGTTGGCAAGTTTGTAAACAATGAATATCTATTTTAGTGATGCCATGTTACACAGTGTAACTAAACCTCTAATAAAGGTCGGAGAAGATCTCATAACCTACAAAAGTAATAGTGCAAATAAGTTGCGCAAATGGCTTAATTAAATTACCAACACAAAATACCTTAAATCCGAATTTATTGCAAATCGCGGAGTAATAAAGTATTTTCCCGTCTCCACGCGCATTCAGCATGACGATAAGTGTGTGCACACAATAATTGAACGACTCTTCTCCCATACTTACGACATGTACCTGATCTTGCTGCAATTTTTGCATTACTAAAATAAATTGCTGCCTCGAAACAGTGAGATCTTCTCCAGTTCAGTTATTTCTGCTTTAACCAGGTAAGCACTGAAGGTAGATTTCCTGGGCCGGCTGGTCCAGCTGGCTGGCGGGTATTTCCCGGGCTGATTTGGTTGAAAATATTTTATTTATTTTTGTAAAGAAATCAGGTTAATGCTTTGAGTTGAGGCGGTTTTATTCGAAGGTGGTCAACATTTAAACTTGTGGCGGACATCTCATTTATTTTATGAAAAATAAAATAATTACGATAAGTGAAATTAAATAACAAATAAAATCACCGTTTACCGGTTGCACGTCGTGTTTGACATTTTCTTTCGAAGATAGAGAGAAGTGCAAACAAGTCTATGATCAGGGGTGGATTTATTAATTTATAATACCTATAGCGGGTCTGTTCTCACTGGACACATTTGGAGCCTCTTGTCTTGTGACAGCCTCCCCACAGGGGGGACAGTTTCATATTTGTGTATGTTATGTTTTAGTTTACCTGCGTCTAGGTGTTTTCTTTTCGTTTTCACTGGTTTTACTTCCCCTTTATCAGTGGGAGCCCTTTTGAAAGTTGTCCGCTCGCAAATTCGTCTTGCATGGCTCTACAGTACCGCCACTGTCTGTGGTGCATTCCTTCCTACATAAACATCGTTCTACAGCATTGGTGTTGATTTTAGATCAGACTCTGTAGAGCGAATAACAAAGTTACTAGAATTCATTATTGATATTATCTAATTATTTATTTTTAGAGACCCGATTCTTGACGTTGTTTGCTGTAGGCGGCGATGGGCGACCTCCTCCGCTGCCCCCGCGCCCCGCCCCCGGGCCCCCGCTACTACCCCTACAGGGCGGGCGCTGCGCCTCGCGGCTCGAGACCGCTCTAGACCACATCAAGAGGCGGCAGATGTCCAAGGCGAGACACGAAGAGGTGCCGGTAAGATTAACCACTTGATTTTTGACCGGTAAGATTAACCACTTGATTTTAACTGGTTTTTTATAACTGGATTTTTTCACGAAAGTGATAACATCTGTTAAAACCCAGTATAAATAAATAAATAAATAGATTTTTTTTTTTAAAAAACAAACATTCACAAAGCCAGTGGAACTATGACATCTCCGTTTGGAGAATATTGTGAAGCTGAGGGGTATGGGGATGTGAAGGAGAAGATTGGAATGTACCTGGCAGATCTAATCACTAAACATAATCAAAGCCTTTTCATGCTATTGTTAGTGTCCCACTAGGGCGATATTCAAAGCATCTTACACTTTGGAATGAAGTGCAAAACACAAAACCTACTTGTATCATTATATTTAAATTAAATAATATGCAGAACGAACCCTGAAAAAAATAGATACTGGGTTTGGAACTAATTGCTTCAGTGTCCAGAGTCAAGGAGTTTTCTACTTTCCTTCTTAGGTCGCAGAACCACTAACATAAATACTCCAAAGTAACTACTGATGATTAATTCTGAAACATGATGAAGACTATTATGAGTGTCTCAGATTAATTGATTGGCTTTGATAATAATATTATCACTGATCATTGATTATTTCAGTAAGCCGTTAATTTTGTAGCCTTTGACACAGCACCTATACTAATGCCTTCGGAGCCATAGATAGGAAGAGGTAAAATGTGAATAAATAATGAAGTCTTCGCTGTGCTTACATGATACAAAAATGGGGACTTCAGGAGTCTACATTGGGTTTAGAGTACTGTAGAAGATTGTTCACTCTACCAGCTCTCCGGGGGCACATCGATGTTGCGCAATGCAACACTGGAGGCTATTAAACGGCATCCATCAACTCTCCAACCATATAAAGAAGAATAATGAAATAAGTTTCCAACATGATTATTTCAAAGCTGTCTTTTTGATTACAGGTACAAATGATCAACCTGGATGGGTACAGCTTACTCCAACACATGCGCAGTGCTCCTGTCAACATGTATGTTACCCGAATGCGCGTGAGGTTACCTCAAAATCAAAACTGGGTCAGAATAGAGAGATGCTTCTTCGATCCGAGGAATGTTTCACTGGAGACCAGACTTCTTTTCAGTGACCTGACAATCAGTGGGAGTGTCAACTTACACGAAGGGAATGATGAATTAGATAATTCAGATAACCTGCGGGAAGGTAGTGGGAGATATGACAGAGATACTTTCTACGATAATAGAGACTTCCAAGGACGGATAAGATACAGAAGTGATGATAGTGAAGACGACAATCGCTTGAGGAGTCGGTCTGATTATTACGAAAGAAGCAGAAGAGATTGTAACATGATACTGAGACTTCGTAAGGCAGGAATAGGTTTCTTTACCCAACCCCTCAACCAGTCTCCGGGACGGTTTAGTGTCAAAACTGATTCCGAGTTCATAGAACCTGGATTCATAAGTGTGTACGCCTACGGGTGTGAAAAATATATTTCAAGGAAAAGAAATGAACACAATAGAAACTACCATGACGATGATTACAAGAACCGGCAAGACAACATGTTAGAAAAACGGCAAAAGAGACAGATTGATGAATTTAAATTTGAGCCATACGCATATGACGACAGAGACAGGGAACCTTACTACGGAAGATCAAGACAGTGGGAAAGGAATGATCAGAACCACAGAATGGAAAAATCAAAGCTTTTCAGCGATGATGAACAACTAGATGACTTTGATGAAATTTCAAGGGAGATGGAAGATATTTTTACCAAAGGGATAAGATCTTTGCTAACGACATACATGCAAAAAGAATTACAACCTGCCATCAAAGAAACCTTGATGAGGAATCTGGGATATACGCTGTCTTATGGTAGATGATCGTGAAGAACAAAACAAATCTTAACGATTAAGTTTACTCAATCTCATGTAATACTCTTTACAAATTATCATTATGATAAAAAAGGTTTAGAAAGAGTAATCTCTGTAGGTTAAATACTTAATACAATCTGTAAAGATTACAATATGCTATCACCAAATAAAATTAATAATTTTGCATTATTGAGATGTTGATAAAACATATGATGTGTATTTTGGTATTATTGTAAATAACTGTAAATACACAATTTAAGACGAGAATATTGGTACCTACTGTAAGAAGATGTAGCACCAAATATGTATTTTTGAATAAAACAAATATTTGACCAACATGTTTTATTTGTATTATTTACAGTGAAACTGAATAATAAATACATGTACTGAATATAAAGACAATAATAATAAATAAGGAATATGTGCATTGTATAACATTAATTTTATTATCTCTAATAGTTATCATTATTTTTCTTTAAAGTTTTTCATAGATATTTAACAAATTGAATGTCTACATTACTTTCTTGGCGAGGCGAGGCATCCCGAGTGCTACTCTCTTCATTTTCGTATTGCGCAGTTGTGGATTGGATTATAATTATTGATTGCGTAGCAGTGTCTACTATCCTCTCGCATTCGGGCCTCCTTGGGTAGTCTTGTCGAAAGTATAGAGCAGGCAAGTATGCAATAACAATATGGTTAACCAATAACCAATGAGAGTATTATAGTAAAATTTGAACATAAAATAACAGGACTAATTAAACTATCATAATGTTTAAATGTTAAATGTCAATCACATAGTTAAATATGCCTTTTGTTTTTGGGTGAGATTATGCGTTTTCCTTACTATGTAACCTAGTATAGGGTGAAGATGCTCAAAGAGGTTACACTTTTTATTAACTTCATATTTTCGCAATAAATAAAAATAAAATTTATAAATATATTTATATATTTATAAAAAAAGAAAAAGTAAGATAAAACTAGATATGTTCATATAATTAATAAAAGACATGAATAATAATATTATTCTGCCGGAATAACTATATTGTAGTTAGTACTTCATTTTTATAAATTTCTTTGGATTATGTTAATAAATGCTGCTTATTTTATAAGAATCTTTTGATGGATAGGTTAATTTTTAAAAAAACAAAGAACTTTTAAAAAACGAATTGTTTACTTAATTTTAAGGGAATTTTGTACAAAGAATTCTCCACCAAAATGGATATTAAACTAAAACCAAATAATTGGAGATGTGCCTTGGCAATTAACATGAAAGTTTTAGTTGAGCTAAGATAAATGTACGCTAAAATTCACAAGTTATCAATGATTATTATACCTTTGAAAGTGTTTGCAGATAACTTCAAAGCATGTAAAATGTAGGGCAGATACAATCATCGCCTTTATGAGACTAGGAACTAGACCTTTATACAAAGCTGTGAAGCCTTCAGTCTTGACAGTATGCGTTATACAATTCAAAAATCCCTTGCAATAAAACTGTTTTCCAAAATTGAGGCGGTGACTTTGAAAACCTTGAATTTGCATCCTTTTTTTAGCTAAGTCAAATGGATATATGGTGAGTTTAGCGAGGAATCCAGCAATAGAACCTGCATAGAAGCTGGATGAAAAAGAACCGCTTTCTTTACTTTTATAGAAACTTAGGAAATAAACATTGAAAATGTTATAAAACATAAATTGTGCACCGGAGTGGGGCGCTATTTGAGCAATTGTTGGGAAGAGACCCTTAAACATAGCCAAGCGCCCCTCAACAGAATACATGTGATGCAAAGTGTGCCACACGCCTCGGTACACTCGGGATTTTTTTTCTTCCGCAATAAGACGAGTCCTCACTGTATCAAATGGAAAAGAAATGACTGTTGCAAACGAGCCAGCAATGGCGCCACAGCTAAAGTTGATCAATGGGATCAACGACGTTGGTACATTAGTCTGAGATTTGTAACACTTCTCCGTGAGAATCTCGTAAGCCCAAAACTGAGCAACTCCATACGATATTGATAGATACTGCGCTGGGATGTGTCCGCTCCATAATGCTGCGAAAGATTCCTCCTTGAGTATGACTCGCAACGCCTGTCCGATGGATGAGTATTTGGAGCCCACTGCGATGGGTTCAACTTGGAGTTGAAATCGTATCTTTAGAACATCCAAGGGCTGCGCCACACAGCGTGTGATGGCCCCCGAAGCTCCCCCTGCAAACATGTACTGCCATTGATGCAGCTTGTCTGCTTCCTTCCCGTATCCCACCATCACTTACACTACCAACATTTCTATTAAAAGATTTTAAAACAACACTTTCGGGTTATCTATCGCACAGAACATCCGAAGTATTTTTGGTTTCTAAAGGTTTGTTTTGATATCATCTATTTATAACAAATACTTTACGTTTGAAATTGTATTATCACAAAATTATTCTCTGAAGTAGAATATTAAATACGAAAAATTGAGACGTTTTGAAATATTAAATTGCAAAGCAAATTTAAGTTTTTATCATTATGATTAAAACAATTATTTGAATAACCTCAAAACCGTCTAAATTTGAATGACATTTATAAATGTCAAAAGCCTAATAACAAAAGTGTTGCCTGCATTAAGACAGTGTGTATTTATTAAAAATGGTTTTAAACTCCCTTTTTGGTTGGTAGGTGCCTGCTTTGATATTAATCCTCCCAATACTAGTGTTATTCCTCAGGTACATGAAGATAAAAAAATATATATCTACTAATTGTGCTAATGAAATAGCCCCATATTCCCATTTGTTTGACAAAATCAGAAATATAACATAACCACTCATCAGAGAATCTGCCACTTTTCAGGAGAAAGAAAAAAACATTACCCTTTGTTAATTTTTTTTTTAGCTAAATCTAGCATCCAGACATACATAAATATAATCAGTGGGCAAATAAATCACATCTCCAACTGAACTAATTGCCACTTTAAGTGTAAGCTAAATGGCTGATACGTGTTTTTTCCACTCCATAGAAATAAAAAAACTGATAATTAGTGAGTTTTTAAAATTTCTAATTTAAAGGGTTTCTATTGCCCCCCCCCACTCGTATGATATTTTTTACCTCCTGGCGTAGAATATGAAATTGGAAATTATATGCATTCAAAAGTAATTTTCACACATTTTTTAATAAATGGTTTTGCCGTGTAAGCGACGATATCTCGTAGTGGAAACAAATAATATCGCTAAAATTTAAAAATTAACACGCGTTTTCGGTAGTTGAGCTTTGTTTGACGTTTCTCAATTTTCAAAATTGTTTTAAAGATAAGATATCCCATATCTCTGATGAAAATAATTATTTTACTGTGTATATCTGAGTGCGAAAGAAAAAGAGGGATGGGACAGTAAAATCGAGTTTGGAGTTAAGTATTCAGAGTTGTTTCTTAGATATATATCTACCAAGAAAGAAGTAGACGAGTCAGAAAATAAAATAATTTGCCATTATTTTTTGAAAAAGGATATGTGACAAATGACATAATAACATTAAAAAATCTCATTTTTGTATTGGATCTCCTAAACATCTGCGTTTATTGACTCATCCCCCTCTTCATTTCGCACACAGATATATGAGTTTAATTTAATAAATACATTTGATTTCCATAAAAACATACGTTTTTTTAATGACCAAAACTAGCTGTAATATTTACACCCTTCCATTTCACTAATACATCACACACGTACAAAAGCGTACTATAATATCATTTTCCCATGTCGCTAATTGTTAGACAAAATATAATTAATATTTTTTTGCTGTAAAAAATTGAAGCACGGAGTAAGTACTTAATGAAAATTCTGGGTCGCGTTATTTAATATATCTTTAGAAATCACAAATCCGACAAGAAAAAATACTTATCAAACTTAGTACGTATTTCAATTTGGGTTTTTACAAACACCTTTTTTCCCTAAGAAACTTGCTGATGAGAATGGCGTAAGCACTGGGTAATGTACGTATAAAGAAAACTATAAAGTTACAAACAAAACAAATTCTTCGTTATCCTACTTTAATTTATATAAATGCCGACCAGGTTTCGCTACTACCGTAGCTCATCAGGACAGCGTGATAATAACTATGTGTAATATAGATTATAATGGGCTTCATATGAAAACTTAAAACTATAAAGGCCACGATAAAATCAAAGCGCACAGTGCGTATAAATTTAAAAAAAAAATCATAATTATGACTAAAATATGGGATGTAAATCGATTTATCTATTCCATTTCAAATATAGAATAATGTCTGCTAAAATGCATTATATGAAAGTACTTTATTAGTTGGGTAGGGATTTGAAAAGATTCTTTTTAAAATTTGATTAATTAGTTCCAAATTTTAAAAGTTCAGACTTTTACGTACGAAAAAATAAATTATGTTGTTTAATTCTGTAAATCTCTACAAATGCTTTTAAATAAACGACTAAACAAAATATTATAACACTGTTCACGAGGGAAAATAGCATATCTTCTTCGCATTTTTATCCCCAATATAGACAGCGAAAAGTAAAACTAACTAACTAACCATCAGACCGTTTTCCTAAAGGGGTAGGCAGAGAGAACGGACCGCCATACAACTCTGTCTTGGCACACACTCATTGCTTCATTCACATTCATACATCGTCTCATACATACTCGTCTGTTATTCTGACTCTTCAGATGGCCCGATTCCAGTATTTGATTCACTTGATCGTGCCATGTCTTTCTCGGGCGTCCTCGACTTCTTCTTCCGTTCACTTTCGCATCATATATTCTTTTCACACTCCTTTCTTCGTTCATTCGCTCTACATGCCCAAACCATCTAACCTAACTTTCCTATCTTTCTTCCTAAAAAGGGTTTCACCTTGCAGCAGATACATTGCACAAATGCGTAAACAAGTTTTAATTGCTAAGTTGTACGGGTATGCGTAATTTCCGGTTTTGATTGCATTTTCAAAGAGTCAGCTTTTGTTATTTCCTAATGTCTTAAATCTCGATGACAATACCATTATTCGTCACGAATCGTTATCAATCAATTATGTCACGATTTATTACATAATACTAATTAACGCTGATAAATAAGAGCTGTTATCAATAAAAGTGTTATTTCTACCACTAGCACTGAAAGCTAGTAATTAGTGTTGATTATAAAATCTCTAAAATATTATTCATAGTTCTCTTATCAAGGGTTACAAGTAGTTTGTGTTACGATAGAAAATAAGAACTGGGAATACCGTGTTAATAGGACCTATTAATTTAATTTAATTATCGCCCACTTAGCTAATTAATCTACCAGTCAATCAAGAAACGGAGTGAGTCACTGATTGACATACTCATATCTGCAGATGGTAAAAAGAGAAAAGTAACGAATGAACGATCTATTTTTTAAATCCATTTTATTTTTAAAAGAAAGGCAAACACCCCAGGGTTACGAATAACCTGACAATATATATGAATTCCTCCTAATACCATGATAATAAGCGGAAAATGTTGCTTGTAGCGTTGGGAAAAACTTCAATGTTTTGTGAATGCTTCACGAATTGTTAGTTCTTTAAAATGAACCCTTCGAAGCGAACACTTCAATTGAAGTCAAACTCGCAAAAAAGAGATTTGAATTTATCCGCTTATTTGTTCAGTTCTTTTTGGAACCGGTTCCTCGCCGAAAAAGCACGTGCAAGTCGGTAAAGATTTAAAAACGAAAGGGACTGGAACTGGTTCCTTCGTTTTTAATGCCTTCGCAACTCTACTGCTGCAAATTGAAGTACTTCTTTCAATGATATGAATGAACGCTAAAATGAACTACCGACTACAATTGAAGTATTTTTACAATGAAATAAAGTTAATCAAATGAATGAAGGCTAAAATGAACTACCAACTTCAATTGAAGTATTTGTTCAATGAACAATGAATGAAGTAGGAACTGTTGCCAAAAGAAGTAGTTCTTTCAAAGCGGTCACAACGCTAGTTGCTTGGGCAAAGATGAAGGTCTTCGCTAGACAGAAGATGAACCTGCGTCAGCTGGGTGGGGACCCGACGCTTCGAACCGCCCGAGCATCTAACCGATCTTTCCTAAATTGTGCTTTTTCCTAACCGTTGATTTTTTTGGATCTACAAAATGCAACGGCGACCCCCGCCTGCATAAATACGCATGTCAACAGTGTAAGCAAAAACAATCTGAGTGCACCCGCCCTGGTTAAAATTTACTAAGGGGAGTAGTGAGGTTTTATGCCGTTGAAATAATTATTGTAGTTTTCATTCGCTTCGTAAAAATGTATGTCCGAATACATTCACCCGGTCAACACAGGTGGTTAATTTGGATTCATCTGAATGATGATTCATGGTTCATCTGATTGTCACAGGTCAAACATGGAGGTGGACGAATATTTTCCTTAGAAATTTATTAAGGGGTTTTACTAATATTCGAATCTACATCGCTCTGGGTTGTGGATACGGAACTAAGCTCTTATTACGATTCTTGAACCTATGTACCTACTCGCTTTCCGAAATAATTCCAATGTAATCCTTCGTCATTATATGATATACCTGTGTATTACGAAATTTCGTTTGACGAATTGAATTGTTTTTTTAATCTTTGATATAATGATTTCCAAAGAAATTGATTAACCTAATAATAAATAGTCTATTTATGAACCCGTATTAATAAAAAAATATATAATTTTAGCCTCCAAACCTTTTTTCTTTCGAAAAATTACTAATCCATGCATCAAGAGCATCCAGTGAAATTTGTTCGATTTAAGAGAAAAAAAGCTTTGATTTTTAATATTATAAGTAACCGTTTTATTTCAAGTTCGTACTTTTATATTGAAAGTGGAAACGGAAGCTTTGTCATGTTTATCCAAACAAAAACCCACACCCTACTGCTATGTTTTATGTTTGTTTACTATCTATAATATACTCTATGTTTACATCATTGTGTACTCCAATTACCTAATACAACCTTAATTTTCAAAAGAAAAACACACATTCCCGGGTTACGAATAGTGTGAAAATATTTGAAAAAATCCTACTACCATCATAAGAAGCAGAAAATGTTGCTTGTTCAATGATGGAGGACTCAGCTAGCAGAGGAATTAAACCCATGGCAACCGGGTAGGAATCCGACGCGTTAGCTACTAACCGGTCAATTACAACCTTTTATTTATTTATTAATCTTAAATGAAATCAAATCATGTGTGTGTTCTAATTTTAAATATTGAATATATAGACATGTAAACATATTATTGTAATAACATTTTATAAATTTACGATAAAAAGGTTGAAAATATAATAATTATTCGTAATAGCAAACAAATTTTCTTATTTCTTTTAAAAATTCAAGAATAGCCATTGTCTATTGCAGTAATTTATGTTTGGAATTTTATTGTATTGTTAAACAGCTTAGATTAGCTTAGAAACATAAATTTCCGTGTGCTTAATTTTTTCGCTGTTGGCACCTTGTAACTGTAATTTCATTTTTCATCTTTGTAATAATTTTATCTATAAAAATATTAACATTAAAATATATAGTTTGCTTCACAGTCAGATAGATACATGTTTACGTATCCAACATTACGTTTAATTTTTATTTCTTTTGTAAATGTACATACTGGAATATCGTTATATTTTATTCGGGGTAGAGCGGGGCAAGGTCCTCACCTTAATTGATTAAGTTTTAATGGCGAATTAAAGAGCGCCCTTTAAGATTACAAAAGATGGATATATATGAAAATCAAAATCCATTCCATCGTCTCGCCCCACCAGCGCAGCAGGTAGTTAGACCTGGGGGTAAAAATAAGTATTTCCTCTTGTTTTAACAGTGAGCTGTTGACATATTTAAAGTTAAACTAAAAATAGTCTTATACCGTTTTTACTATCAAAATCGGGAGTCAAGAAAAACCTGGTACTTGAATTTAGGTAGATCCTAGAATTTTCCGGAAATCAACGCTATTCGCTGTTGCCATAGTTATGCAAAATATTAGTTCCACTATATTAAATTTTAATATTTTATTGTCGCACTGTACCTACCTACGTGATATTTTATACGTAGGCAATCTAAGTCTATCTCGTTTCTTCTACTGTATCCTCGTATTTCAACAATATTGTCATTGTTTGTTTACTGTAAAATATAATTTGTAAGTACATTTCATTTTTAATGTATTTTTTTCTTTTTAAATTCCTTTAAAATGTCGTCATTGCTTACCATTGCTTTTATCAATATAATGTACAGTCTAATGTCTAATATGTGCAGTAATTTTCCTAACTCATAAAGTACAGATCTGGATATCTCTTTCCCATCATCCGTGTTTTTTAAAGGTCGGTGAAGTATACCCAAAGTTCAAAACTAAATATTGAGATGGCGATGGTTGTAGGAGGTAGGTGGTGTTTAGAACAACAATAATATGACGCATAAAAAAAAAAAAAAAAATGAACGTTTATTTTATTTTTTTTTATTTGATTTTTTGTCACATACATTTTTTTTTTTTTTTTAAATTAGAAAAAGAAAAAAGATTACAAAAGTAAAAAACATTAATTAAAAAGAAAGAAACATATTATAAACAATAAAGAAAAGAAAATAAGGAAGAACAATGTAGATATAACAAAAAATCCCACATAGGCAAAAGCCAGTGCGTGGGTATACTAATATAAATCAATAGTAGGTTCTCTATAGCAATAATATAAATAGATAAACAGTATATAATTACAATTAATAAAGAGTTACATTTCAAATTAAGCAAAACATTTTAATTTTTTTTTTTTTTTTAAATCACAGCAGATACGTTAGTTAAGAATTTAAAAAAATATAGCAGTTATGGTATTAAGAGGTTGGTATTTTTTGTTTTTAACCAACTTTATTTATTTTTATTTTATTTTATTATTATTATTTTTATTTTATTTTATTTTTTTTCAAATTCAAAAACACAACAGATAAGTTAGTTAATTTTTTTTTAATTTAGCACTTATAGTATGAAGAGGCTGGTATCTTTTGCTTTTATCCAGTTTTTTATTACATTTTTGTATGTATTTAAGGAAGTTGAATTTGAACACTTAAAATGTAATGAGAGTGAATTATACATTTTTGGGGCAATGAAGTATGCATGTCTCATTGAAAATTAGTTCGGTAGGGTACCTAACTATCTTATTAGGAGAACATAATAAATATTTCAGTTTTTTTAAAGTCTCTACAAAGTGTCAATTTATTTAATAATTTGAAAAAAAAAAAAAAATGGTCTCATAGATGTAGATTGCACATTTTTAGTAATTCACCCGTCCTACATATTGTGGATGTCATGGTTTCGTGACATTTTAAATGTATGTAAACAGAACAAAAATATTTCTAAATGTTAATTATTATCTAACAATTTATTTGAAGGCAATGAAAAATTAAATGATTCCTTATAATATATTGGTATTGGAATAATTTCTTAGAAACTTCTTGATGGTTGAAAAGCGAAGATAAATATTGAAAAAGTAAAATATAAAAAAAACTACCATTTTTTTTGCGGGGTTTTACGAAATAACTAGTACCTGCCTACCAACTATTGGAAAGAGCGGAGCAAATAATCGACATTTTGCCTTACTTTTGACACAGGTACATAGTAAATATTTGAAAATTTGACAGCTCACGAAGAAAATTATGCTGTGAGTTGAAAGTAGTCGTAGTAAAGTAAAGTCGTGGACGTAAAAAAAAACTGTGCAAACTGCAAGACGCCAGAGCTCACCGTTAAAGAGTTCTTTCTACTCCAGAAAAAATATTTCCGGTTTTCTAGTTAAATTGGATAAAATTCAAACAAAACACTATGAGACTTAATGTAGGTATTAAAAGGAAGTGATTTTATTTCTCTCTAAACCTCTTCGATGTCATTGTCCCAAATTGAAATATTACGCTTTGTCTCTGCTGTGGCCGCATGAGTCAATGGTCATCCGAGAATGCTGTATTTATTGTTCCCAATATTCCCTTCGTTACCTCACCGGAAATGAATTAAACGACTCAGAATGTCAGACCTTGGAGATCGAAAGGTCAGTTATCTTTATATGACCAATTTTACACGATCCTAAGAATATTAATGAAAGCCAAACACCTACAGCGTCCATATCACGCATAATACTATTCGTTTAAAAATAAAACAGAACACTTATGAACAAAGCTAAATCCTGACTTGATATTTAAAATTTCTTAACAACAAATAAAACAGTTATTCGGAGGCCATGTGAACACAATTAATTTGCCTCCTACATTTTATAATTTCGCGAGATTATTGTTTAAACTATTTTATTATCATTTTTTTGCGAACGATCCACCAACTCAACTATTTTTTAAAAATGAAGAATTCCCTTCGGATTTTTTTTTCATACATAAATGTTTTAATAATAATCTACTCGTTCTGTTTCTCCTCAAATTCAACTTTTATCCGACAAATTTTCATCGTTTTTCTGAAAACAAAAATATTTTACATTTTTTAACGATATTTACCAATGCGAAAAACTGGGCATATTAATAAAAAAAAATTTTAATGGGTAAATTATAACCATTTTTATGCCGGTTTTTTCAAAAACTCAATTTTCTAAAATTTATGACAATATATTAGATTATCACTTTGGGACATTTTCAATTCCGGGTAACGTCGGGCACAAAATACTAATATGTAAATAATATTCAACAATTGACAGGAACCAAAATATTTGTAACAAGGGTTAAAAATACAGGTCGAAAGATTTTAAAATTAAAAGATTAGTTATATTTTTCAAATATTCAGTGATTAACCGAACAATTTCGTCGACGTTCAAAACATGCGTGAACATTCAGAATCGAAACGTTCCTTGAGTTGGCTTTAGCTGTATTTTGTCACCTTTCCTGGATTTCAAGGTTTTTTGTACCTTCCACTTGCTTCTATTTCCTCTCCCATAATTATTTCAGCATCACAGCATTCTCGAAGTTGATATGTCATAGTTCTACTGGCTCCGAGCGTTTAAAACTTGTGTGCGCTATCACATAAAATAAACAAACATGACAAGCATACATCATACATAATGTCACACCTTTATCGTGCTGACAAAGGGAAATATTTTATGCCTTAAGTTTTATACACGTTTCAAATGATCGCACTCTCAGATGTTGCGCAATATTGACATTGCATTGATGAGCGATGATTTACTGGTGTTCACAAAACAATCTTTAAACAATCATCGTTAATGAAGCTGAATTTCCCATTAATGCGGAAAAATGGGTTCGGTTTTCCGAAACACACGTGTACCAGAGCGAAGTTGCTCCGAGATTCCGCAGACAGATTCTAGACAGCCTGGCTGGCTGCCACGGCGCCACGTGTACATCGTGAGTGTACATCTCGCAGGTAGGCGACAGGTAGCTCGCCAATCACCGGTGGATATCCCGGCAGATTAGCATAATAACTGTTTGATTGGCTCGACTCAAACCAATCCTTCTTTTGCGGCAAGTTCAGTAAGGGCATTGATTATTGTGAAATCCGAGAAAATTCAATTATAATATGTAAGAACACATTTTCGATTATGTTTAGATTAATAGTCACCGATCTTAGCCGTGATCTGTTATTGTGCTTCGATCCCGTTGCACAAAATTGGAACTGACGCATATGCTAAGAAAATTATCAAATTATAAAAATAATCTTTTAAAATCCAGACAAGCCATTAAGTACCTAGAATATATTTTACTAGACAATTATTTTGTATTCGTTATTTGAAGGAATAAGGTAGATTAAAGAAACATTTTTTTGTTTTGTTTCTATCGATAACAGAGTTTCCCAGTTTTCATCTTGGCGAATCAAGTAACATCCCGTGATTTTTCATGGGTAACAACTAGTTGTTATATATTTTATGACTTCCGCGGCCGAGAAGTTAAGATCCTCGACTAAGAATATGGAGGTCATGGATTCGAGGCCGGGCGTGCGCAAATAAGTTTTATTCAATAAATGTCTGTTATTTTACATATTCTTCAAATACATAAAAATAATGGTACCAAGGTGGTAAATACTCTATCTACTCGCCCTGGTGAAAGTCCATCGTTCAGATGTCAATAGTCATGTTTAGTGACCAGATCTGAATAGCCAGGTACTTTTCAATCGTCCTCTTCCTCTCCCCACACCTTCAACCTCACAGCATATCCAAACTGTGGCTGCCAATTGTCCTGTCCCATTGGCTCCAGACGGTTGGGACTCTTGTGGAGTATTAACAAAAAAAAAGTCTGCCGTACTATCCACGTTAAGCACGGTACACAATGAAAACAGTTTCACATAATCGGCCTAGCACAATGTGTTCTTTTCCCGGCCATCATAAGCTCCTTCGTGGTCTTTCTTCTTCGTGTGGTTGGATAATTGAAAGTGGCTGAGGATGAAGGAAGTTGAGGTTCTTCATCCATCCAGAGAAGACCTGGGGATCTGGAAGGGTCGGCACTCTTCCACATAGCACGTCTTCTGTGCTTTGAACCTGTACTCATTCACACAGTGCAGAGTCCCTAATAAATCCCCGTTTGTGCATTATGTAGCGACCGTGACTGAATCGGATGCGGTTTACTATTGTGCACACTCTTCGTGGTACAATATTTTTATTTAGTAAGTATGTAGACCATGCTGTAACCTGTCGCTTGTCATCTGTTACCCGTCACAAGCAAAATGGACTGGCGCGAAATCAAGCCGCTAATATATTGATTAATTCGTACCTACATTTTAGATTGAAACATATCTTCATTACAAAGCGGAAATCTGTTTTCCCGATGCAAAAAAAACCTCTCGAACGGTGAGTTCTGGTGTCATGATTTTTCAGAGGTTATTTTCTCAGTTTTCTACTTTAGTTACGTAGATATATTTATCTGCCGTAAATAAGACAAGACACTATTTTGTTTGTTTCATATTAGTCAGCTGTCAATATGAAAAATGATTTGAAAACAGTTTATTAGAGCTCCGGTGAAGTCGGGAATATCTAGTGGTTAATTATTAATTTGTGTTATTGATTTAAGGTGCTTACCTAAGCCTCCACGAAATGAGATCGTAGGCGTAGGTTTGATTACATTAAAATGCTCACTTGTAGAGGCCTTCTCAATAGTCTATTTTTAAAATAGAATTATGTTTATACGATACCCACTTAAATGCTTTTTATTCGATCAAGATGAAATTTAAAGGAAAAAAACACAGGTGTTGGCAATAGTCTATTTCTTAGTGGCTATAATTTGGAGTATTAGCTATTTTTTGTGGACGGAAGGCTTTGAGAGACCGAAGCCTTCCGGACCCCCCATTTTATCTTACTCGCCCTCCCACGGAGGCTGTGTGTTGTGTATTACCCCGACAGGATGTGGCTCTTCCGCGAATAAACAAATAAAAATCGAAACCTTTGATACTGAAACAATCAACCTTACAGTTGAAATTCGAAATGTACACAAAAATATCTTTTAAATTCACGAGAGACATTAGTTTGTTGTACACAGATATAGGAATGATATCGTTTTTAAAGGGATTTAGTTTTTAGTGTTACTTATTTCTATGGCTATCCTAGTTTATGGTTTTAAAAAATTGTCGACCTTTAAATTTGATAAAAAAACGCACAATTACCTTTAAAGAGAAGGGGCATATAAAATATAAATCACATATGCAAATGTGTGCTTTTCTCTGTGCGTGAAAGAAAACTAGGGATTTTCAAAAATAAAAAAGATCCAAGAGAAATTATTTTGCAAACCCTATAACGTACTAGAGTAGTAGAGTAACAAAGCCAAAAATGTTGATTACATTTTAGGCATAACATTTTAATAGGCTTTTAAATTGACTTCTTGCCTCGGGCTACCCGAGTGCATTTATTAACTATACAGGGTGAGCGTGGGATTTATCGCGTGATTATCTAAATATCTTATGGATTATTTTAACCATTGAACCATTTTCCCATAGAAAAAAATACATAACCAGGTACCAACATACCTATTTACACTCTTGTGCAAATTTATTTATTTATTTTTACACTAACGTACCATTGTTCAATTACAAAATAACCATAAAACGAAATGGAAAAAAAGAGCAACAGAGAAAGAATATGTGGATATTCACAGACATAATACTAGGACATGCAAAGAAATTCAGTCTACCGAAAAAAACAGCTTACTTTATAAAGGGATGAAATGTTACAATGCGCTGCCAACCATCAAAATTTTACCAGTCAATAAATTAAAAATAACCTGTAATAAATTAAATTATTGTAGGCGAGGCAAATTTTTCATTCTAGTATGATATTAGTTTATTTTTTATCATATTATCTTGTCCACATTAACTAGCACAAGCTGTAAGTATACATAAATGTGCTATTATTAGTTTATTATCTCAATAAGTTATTTAAAAAATACTCCCCTTGGTATGCGTTAATGCACATCCACCAGGTAGATACTAGACAAGCTTCAATTAAAATAAATAAATTATATATTCATCGAAAGGAGACACTTTGTGGCTGGACATTACAAATTAATAAAAAACTGAAACTTAGTTTTATCACCACTGCTTAGTAATATTTTACGGCAATTATGTGTCTCTTAAATTAACTGTTAGGCGGGTAAAGTGTTTTATTTGTTAGGAGCTTTTTTGGCAAACATGAGTGACAGATAATAATTATAGAACAAATAATAAACCATCTAGTCTTATTATTATGTCGGGATCCAAAAATAGTAACATTGGCCTAAAAATTTTGGACAGAAAACGCTGTACAGATATCCGATAACCATCCGAGAAGTTGTTTCAAACAGAAATTTGCTTTATATTTAGTAAACATAATTGGCTGATTTATATAGCGCCGTTTTCGTGACAGAAATATCACCTCAAAAGCGCTTTACAGCATAATTAACATAATGTTAAAACTAAGACTTAATATTAACTTGTGCCTAATACTTTTTACTTATAACTATATATATATATAAAATGGTCGGAGTTGATATCCTTCCGAAAATAGAATTTATAATAGAAAAATGCCTTCTGCCTTACATCCTGTATATGATATACTCGAATGTTAGCGAAATTATTACAAAAAAAATATTGTTTATTGGGCTGAAACGTTCGAGTCTACACAGTGTAGGAACACAGCGAATATTTAAAAAATATTTTTTTTCTGAATTCCTTTCGATGAATTAAAATAAAAGTGTATGTGAAATGTGGATTGAACGGGCACATATCCCGCGGAGGTATGCTCGGAATCCGCGGCAGGAGCCTCGTCCCGCTGGGGGCGGTATGTACTAAACACGAGGGCTTTCCGGTAAATTTCTCCCACGGGTGACGTCACTAAATGAAATACCGTTTGCACAAATGCAGCAAAGGCGGCCAAATGACGTCATTTTGACGTCGAGGCCTGATTACCCTTTAAGTGAAGTCGCTAAATGGTGATTATTATTCTTTGCGCACGTAGTTATGAAAATTGTTATATTGATACATTTTATGGTTGTAGCGGGCCTAGTGGACCGCCCATTTTTATCATTAGCTGCAGTGTTAAATAACATATCGTATTTTTTTGTTACATAATACGATATATTCAATATTTTTATTGTCAGGGATTTGTGTTATTTTTCCTTCCAACATTTTGCAGTGATTACCAACGTTTGAAAAAGAGTGCGTTGAGTTATATTTTACTTAACACCATCAACTATTCCGGATATGCTGCGCCATTTAGGTAGTTGCAAAATAAATTAATCTCAATATTTTCATACGTTCCGGCGCAGCGGGATTCAAGCCGGCGACATCCCGACCTAAAGTCAAATACTTAGGCTGCACTTTATTATGTAAGATGTCGGATGAGGTAGTGGGTGAATGGTGGCATTGTAAAAAAATACGTGTTATAGAAAAATATTTTATTTGAACTCCTTTCAAAAAATGTAGCATAATCAAACAATAGTATAACACAATTTTATGTAAAACAACATTGTTAACAAACGTAACATAGGATTTTGAACAACATCTCAACTTAAGATTAACAAAATGGCACATATTTATATTAAGTAGGCACCACATAAAGTGGCTCAGTACCTAAATACGAAAATAAACAAATTGAGCAACAGTTAACAACCTTAATTTTTGATTTCTACTTATAAATAATATCTTTGAATTAATTTATTCGCCTATAGTTATGTTACCTAATAATAAATTATTTAAACGTATTTACAGAATTTATGTCCAGAATAAAAATATGAAATAATAATGCGCTAAAAGTATTTACAATGTTCTCAAATGATTTAAAAAAATACAAAAGGTTTCTAAATTCAAACAAAGTATTACAATTATATAATCGAACTAAATAGTTTTTCAACATCAAACTATTTACTTGAAGTAGGAATGGAAATAAAGAAATAAATCTAGGTACTACCTACATTTATCTGCTAACATCTAATTTACTAAAATTATTAAAATATGGCACGTTTAAATTAAAACTATACTTAAGATAATAGAAAAATAAGCGTTTTTGCTGAATTTTTAAAAATAAATACTTAATAGGTACTTTTATTTAAGTAAAATAAAATATTTGGTACCAACTTAAGAACTAATGAGAATTTAAAAAAGGTAGTTTTGACAGATTGACGAAATATACACACTATAATATATGAGAAACATGGAATATAACAATCGCGTAATCAATTTGTTTACAAAATTCAATACGATTAATGGAATTTCTAAAAATGAAAATAATTTTTTTTTAAATTATCTGTTTGCCATAGTCATACAAATATATTTTTAATGATTTTTCTTTTCTTTCCTGAAAAGTTTTGTATTTACTTAAAGTAAGTATAATTTTTCTCGAGACAGAAAATCAAATAAATAATTTATCACAATATCTTAAATTAAAAAAATATTATTTACATTTTTATACAAATGAACGAAATATTATTTTATACGAATGCAAGGCCTGAGCTTATAAAACATGGAATCAATTCATATTAAATTCAATTGAGACATTTTGCCAACGAATTATTTTGTACTAAGATAAATAAAATAAGTATCTCGCCAAGTCAAAATAGAAATGCCCCAATGTGAGCGAGCAAATAAATATAACATTGAAATTAGTCACTTAATAATATTAAACAACATTTATTTCTCGCGGTCACTTAACATCAGGTGAGATCACCCCATCTTTAATAATAGGCGTTTTTAACACTTGCCTTTTTATGGGTTTAACATGAGCACTGCTTCCTTAGTTACTTTCATACATCACTCGAATGAAAGGTTCGCAGTCGACTTCACTAGACTGGTGGTTAGTGTCCTGGCAGCGGATTCCAGTCGCATTACCCTTCCTTGTCTGGTTCGGGGGCTGCAGTAGCGTTTAAGCTCTCTTTGATCCGCATGCAGACACACCCCACGTCCAGGGGCTCGGTCCAGTTGGAAGATCTGTCCAGAGAAAAGAGGACCACGTTGTCGGTCAGCTGGGTGCAGGAGTACTCGTGGGTGCAGCACCTGTGCCGCGTGTGCCGCAAGCAGGTCACTATCTTTATCTCCTGGGGCCAGCGGGTCACATTCTTGTTGACCTCCACGGTGAAGGGACAGATCGTCTTCAAGGCGGCGTTCTCCAGCTTCACCCTTGTTTCTGACGGGGTTCCATGTTCGTAGCCAGATAACCCTCCGCACTGCAAGAGCACGATGAACAATAACACCATCACTGCATTGAAACAGAACAACATTTTGCCGGCTACTTTGGGAAAAGCCATGACTCCGAGAGAGTGAACCGGTGGCGCTCGGCTGGGTGATTGGGATTGATTGCGCGAGTTCTGAACGAGACGCGCGGAAGTGCCAGATGAGCTTTCGCTTTGCTCTCAAGGTTCACAATGAAGATGAATCAAGGAGCCCGCGGATATTTTATACTACAGCGCGCAGCTGGGGCTTTGCCATTTTCCTCCTATGTACGAGTATGTACCATATTACATTTGTTCAAACTACTCTGGAGGGGATAGCAACCGATACTGCGCCTGCGTGCCTCCTGGCTAGGTATTTACCTCAATGACGAAAATCTAAAATACTTACGTAGATTTCATTGATACCTAACACTTCAAGTAATTAGTAACAGTCAACAAATACTCCCAAACAAATAAAATCTTCATATGTATTTGGAGTAAATTACTAAATATTTTTTGTCGAAATTATATTTGTTTTAAAAATTATTTTATTTTTATTTAAACAATTTAATGTCGTCACAAAACGTTGATTTAAATTACCTGTGCAGTGATTAGTCTTTCTGAGAATTCTGATAACGTTTCGAGATAACTTTTTTTCTTTGATATGATCCTCTTGACATATATAAATATATGTCACTGACATAAATTTTTAGTATTTACTAATTTCATATCTACCCAGCCCTAAACTAAAGAAAAATGTATTTATTTAAATTCTTAAGAAATTAATTATAAATAAACATAAAATCTTCCCCACTGAAAATCAATTTACAAAAAACTCAAATTAAAAAGTACATCTGAATTTTGGTATAAGAATACATTTTGATTACTGTAGTGATTTTATAAATAATTATTTGTCCGTCGATAAACACACACTTATTTCGTCGATTTTGCTGAGATACCGAATTTCCACGAGATATATTTTTTTAGTATATATATATATATATATATTTATGATTTTAAAAAAATATATATACTGAAATATTTTTTAAACTTCGGCGTATACAAAAGGTTTTTTTTATTTGAAAATTAGGCATAAGCCTAATTTAAGAAGAATTAATAATTGCATAAACAAACAACAACAAAAAACAACACATTTTAACAAACGTGTACAATATGAAATAATTTCACATTTAAACGCCGCAAATCACTAAGTATCCGCGTAATGACCCAAAGTTGGTTGTTGATGGGTGAAATGCAAATATTGGGGTTTCCAAGGAGATGCTAATTGTTACCTTGCGCGCGATTGGGAAACAGCATTAGATTTTGTGAACCAGTTAGGAATCTCTCCCTCTCTGCCTGCATTCATTTACTAGTAAGTAAAGAGTAGGTATCTTTATTATTATTATTATTTTATCTTACGGCTTTGACTCCGTTCATGTATTATGAAGTTTCACAACAATAAATAAGAAAATCTCTCATCATTTTATTATTGTTTATCGGTGGATGACTATGGAGTTCCCTAACTAAGTATACCTGTAACGTGAACAAGTGATGCAATATATTTTTATTTTATTCGGATGATGTTCTTCAAGATAATTAAGCCACGTAATTCATATTTACAAATCGAATACATTTTTATTTGGCAGTCTTAAGTAACTAGGCATAATGCACCTTATAAACGTATACATTAATGAAATGGGATCACTGAGGCGTATGCACGGTAAATCCGTGAACGACCGTATTGCGAGTGGAGATCCGAAAAAAATGTAAGGCCGATATTGGAGTAGGGAGGAAGATTTTAGAAGGGGTATATAGAGCGGATGAACCGAAAAATGAGTGTCAGGGGATTATATGACTTGTAAATAGAAGAAGTCATGTGAAGAGCCGGAATAACAAAAGAGTACATCTGATACGATGTATGAACGTGAATGAAGCAATGGTTGGACTAAGGAAGCGTTTTTTTACATTTCATTTTCTGTCTAATAATGTGGAAAAAATGGCGAAACAGTTATTTTAAGAAACATACAAAAATGTTTTTTACTCTCGTTGTTAAAATCTACTATATTTCACAAATAATTTTATATAAAATGCAGACCACCAAAATACGAAAAATTCATAGTTTGGGGGGGGGGGGAAGGGGTCGGAATATGTTACATTTAAAAAATCTATCACCTATCAATAGTTTTGTAAAATAATAAATAAAAACAATATAAAAAATGAAACGTAAAATGAAAATAATGTTTTAGAACAACCATTTTATTTGTGATTTGTCTCCTCTATAAAAATCGCAAAAACGATATAACTTTATTTGACCCTAAGAGGCCGATGGTGCATATTATTTTAGAAAAAAACATTACGGCTCGAATTTATTCCCTGTAACTGATTGTGTCTAATTTTTGATAATATTTACTTTTAAGTTTCATGATAATATTATGGTAAGTGCCTTTTTTTCTGTCACACTTTTTGAGGAAGAATGTACAAAGGTTTTCTTCGTATAGTGTCAAAAAAAAAAAATGTCGGTAGGAAACAATTTATCCATTGGAAAAGAAGGCTGAACGTCATAATAATTCACTATCAGAGTCTGGTGAATCATTATTATTTAATTATGCTTGCGTTTCATATAAAATACCCTTATATTGTTGCCCTGATCGCCAGATTGTCCTTATGCTCGGTTTCTTCTTGTTCTTAGGAAACAATACATTTGTGTAGGTATATAATTGTTACGCATTACATTATATATGGAATAAATGGAAAAAGGGTTCAATAGCACAATGGTAGAAGCATCCGCCAAGCAAGCGGAGGTACCGAGTCCGATTCTCGGTTGCACCCAAATCTTTTTCCTTTTCTGTGGATTTTTCTTGTTCATACAGTTTGAAACATTAATTTCGTTTCAATATTATTTAATATCTCACCAACGAGAATAATGCAGATCAAAATTATCAATGACGGAAAAGTTTGATATTATATTATACATCTGAATAAAATTGATATTAGCCCTTATGCAACAATTTACTTGTTGTCACAAAATATTTTCTTGTTCTTTTGTTACTTGCTACATATATTCACACTTTTTGCATTTTTACGTTAACTTATCGTTAACTTATAATACTTGAATATTGATATTTTTAACTACCAACACTGTCTTCACCTTTTCTTTGCTTTAGCAAATTCGTTCATGTCATCGCTGGAAAGGAAAAAGGGCTAAAGCAACACTTTTTTCAAAAATGAGTTAAATATGCAGTTTTGATCAGTTTTTTTTTCTATTTCGAATGCTCTGACTCTCGTTTGACTCTGAAAACTTTTGTGGTCCTTCAGTCATCTAAAATATATTTCCCATTTGAAAGAAAGCTTGACCCAAGCGACACAAGTTTGGGACGTTTTTTTAGCTTTTTGTCAGTGAGAGCATTGAGTTAACATTTTATTTCAAATTTCAACGAGGTCCTGAAGACTTATCATATAAAAAAAAAAAGTTTAAAATGATGTAGTGTAAACTTCCCAAAATTGAACTTCAGCTGCTCCAGATGCACTGCACTGTTATACTCATAGATAACATTATTTCTCGTGATTCATGATAACGATCATAATTTTAGAAAGTTTTAATTTGCATACATATTAAATGTATATTATTTTCTCCTTGTTATATTAGGTTAGGTAATTTAGTATAATGCGCACTAAAACTATTATTATTAATATTATTTTGCAGATATATCATCGTATTCCATATCAAGAAACAGCCCACAGAGAAAACAAATATATGGTCACCCACTTTCCGCCTGCCCTTAATGTGTTCTAAAAAAGTCAGACTGATGTGATTTAAGAATTTTGGATACGTATCCTGATTTTATTCTAACACGAGTGATACATAGTTTTTGGGGAATTTTAACGCATAACATGATATTATCAATTGTGAAAAAACACTAACCGCATTTACAAAATCATATCTCATTTATTGATAAGTGCTGATTGACTGAAAAGTTAAGAAAATGTATTAGTCACTAATTAATCAAGCTAAAAAAAACTGGGATAAATCATTCATGACATAACTCATGCAGATTCTTTTCACTCTGAAAACACCTCTCTTCTTGTCTGTTTTCTGCTGTCTCCAGATTGTTTCTTATATCCAAAGGCTATTTTAAAAACCTAATTTTAAATTAAATGATTTTTTAAGATTACATACACAATCAAATGATTTTTTCCCTTTGATATATGGTCCTAATTGGTCAGAGTGTTGTGATATTGAGTGTTCATTTTGATGAACTTTACAAAATCTGTACCTTCATAGAAGATCTAAACAGCATATATTATAAATACATATTTAATTCTGAGAAATATGATCCTCAATACTTTAAGTAAAACATAATAAGCGTTCATTATTAAATAAATGTAAAACGTGGGTAAAAATATATTACCAGGGCAGTAAATGAATTTAATATAATATATCACGAAAAATAGGCTTGTGTTGACTATGAATTAGCTTCCTACCCAATCTACTTCTGGCGAAATTCGGCGTACCTTATTAATGTGGAATTTAGTTATTCACACCTTTGTTGTGATATTTGAAATTTAACAATGAACAAACTCATATACTGGGCACTTTTTCTATGAATATACGATCTAAGTGTTATACAAACCCATTTTTTTTAAATTCAGAAAACCACGATTTCGTGACGTATTACTACTATGGGTTTTGCTTGAAGATTATCTAAAAATAGTAAAAATACTGCAATCTTTGATGGCTTTCTTGTTTTTTTTGCATTAATATTTTCAATGTTGAAATATTTATATTATAAAACATGGATTTTTTTTGGCAGAAAAATAAATGTTTGGTTTAAATAAAAAATCAAAA
Source organism: Drusus annulatus (assembly GCA_022651775.1). Taxonomy (NCBI): domain Eukaryota; kingdom Metazoa; phylum Arthropoda; class Insecta; order Trichoptera; family Limnephilidae; genus Drusus; species Drusus annulatus. The sequence continues at coordinate 848,913 of JAGWCC010000027.1, forward strand.
TTTAATCCGTCACAGTTGATTTAAAAAAAAATCGCCTTCTATGGAATGTTTAAATTATGTGATGTAAATAATAAACCTTAAAATAAATGTATTTTGAGCAACGATTTTGATTATTTTGGTATCATTAAAAAAAATCATGATAACTATTCTGCAAAAATTGACATTTTACTGGATAAAATTACAAGTGATGTGTAAATAACAATCATTTTTTTGTCTAACATTGAATAGTCTATGAAAAATGTTGTGCGTAGGTTTTTATACTGCAAAAGTCTAATGGTTTCATTCAAACGGAAGAAAGAATAATGCTAATCATGTGGTAATACCAAGTAGGTAGGTGTTTCGGTAAGCCTGGCGTGTGCCTGGTGCCTGGTGCCTGGTGCCTGGTGCCTTGTGCGGCCGGTCTGATATTTGAAAACCTGTAATTATATCTGCACACATAAATTTTACACTTTTCAGCGGAACTGTTAATTATTTATTGTTGAATTTGAACATCTAACAATGAATAAATCAGTTTTGCGCCTGCTTATAGGCAATTCTACTTACACGTTCGGGATAAATGTAGATAATTGATGCTACAACATTATTTATGTCTATAACATTTTATATATGACTTTTAAATTTCAGAAAAATCGAATTCTATTTCCAGTCATCTTCTAAGCATTAGAAAAATAATAATACCCATATCAAATAGGTTACTTAAAAATATATCAAATTTCATAATTTAAGAGAATACTATGTTATTAGAATAAAAATTAAAAATCATTTAAAAAATGAGTTAACGTAAAAATAAAATTGAGAGACAAACAGGATTAATGCAATTAAAAAAAAAGTATACTGATAAATTAAATTAAATTATTTCGTGAAATATAAACAGACAAAAAATTGCGTAAATATAAAAAAAGATTTTTTATGTCTTTCTTAATTTTAAGGGGATTTTTCGAATCGTCGATTCTTTCTAATACAGAATATACCCACCTAACTTTCAATATGCATTTTACTGATTTAAAATGGCATGTTTTAATTTTATACATACCATAAGAAAGATTTAACAACTTCAAAATACTGAATATATATATATATATATATATATATATATATATATATATATATATATATATGTATATAAATATATATTTATATATATAAATATGTGATTGAGAAAATCAATCGGAACATTTATAAAACTGATTTTTAAGATAAGCGGTGCCAATAATAAATCTCGCTTACAAAAAGAGATTTTTCCATTATTTTCTTTAAACTGTATTCAACCAATACCACCGGGATATTAACTGAAGATGTAGTAAACTGGTAAACAACTGTTAGTCAAGAGATTTGAAAAACGTTTTATCGGACATATTGTTAAATATTTTACCTTTTTTTGATCATAGTTTTTGGTAAATAAATTTGTAACATTGCTTTCCATTAACGCATCATTAATAAATGTAAAATAATAACATAAAAACACATAAGAAAAGATCAATAAACTGTTCCTCTTTACTGAGCCTAAATAATAAAAAATCCCCGTGATTTTTTTTTAACGTAAATCATGTTTTGTTCTTATTTAGGAAAGGAAAACCACTATATTAAAAAAAAAACAGTATGTGTATAAGATCAAATGCTTGTTATTGTTGTTGACATAAACAAAACAATATCATCACTGGAAAGGCAAAAGATCTAAAGCGAATCCTTGGTCATAAATGAGTTAAATATGCAGTTTTGATAAAAAAAAAATCTTCATCGAATGATCTGACTCTCGTTTGATTCTGAAGACTGTCGTGGCCTTTCAGCCATATAAAATATATTTACCATTTGGGAGAAGGCTTGACTCAAGCGACACAAGTTAGCTTTTAGTCACTTCAGGTAACTCAGTGAGAGTGTGAGGTACTGAAGATTTATGAATTTTATTGTAAAATAAAAATAATTAAATTCAAAGTGCTCTGGTGTTAACTTTATAAAATGGGGCTTCAGCCCTTTTGCCTTTCCGGTGACGATATATCAAAATATTATATTTTCCATAGCGACGGGAATCGAATCTTAAATGTCCTTAAGTAAAATACGTTGATAATTCCATCGCGCAGGTCATTCACTCTAGGAAAGCTTGTATTTGTAAGTCATTGTATTATCCACCCAACTATGTCCAGATAGTGATTGTTCTATATTGTTTAATTTTACTATTATCAATAATGAAAATAAAACAAAATTACATCTAAAATAAAAGAAAACTCCATAGATAAGATTAGAATTTAAATGACATTGCAAACTGAAATTAGTTGAGTTGACGTAGAAAATCTACATAGAAAAAACTGCATAAACCTCACCTTGCAAAACTTGATGCTGCTTTGGTCAAACAAATAATAGATGTTTGATGGGTAGATCACGTGATATTCGTCGTTTACGCTAGAGAAAAAAAACGTTATTTAAATTTGGTGGTCAAGCAACTATCAATTCAATATTCATTCATAAAGATATCTGTTTGATTGGTAAATGATTACGCGGAGACGACAAGTATTATGTGCATAACCTTGTGCTATTTATTAGTCATATTCATGTTTATCAAATTCAGCTCGAGATAAAAAGATAATTTTCTCTTATAATAAACCATCATCGATTCTTAGAATCTTCCTGGTCTCTTAAAAGACGACTCATTCAAATTTAAAAATGAGGTTTTGTGGCAAAACTGTGTTATATTTAAAACAAATAATTTAGGTAGACATTTTTATGTAAATTTTTTCGAATGTGTCATCAATTAGGTTTTCTAAATAAAATAGTTAAAGGCAAGTACATAGTAAATTACGCAACGCATTTTTTCTCATTTCTGTGCTAGAACTGGGAGAGGTGTCTGACCACCTATGTTTAATCATATGACGACATCTATTTCAAAGTGGTAAGCTACTTGGCTCTGAACCCACACATAGCGGGCTCAAATCGTAGAGTAAATTTAAAAAAAATTGAAAATATACACATTGTTCCAGGGTGTAAAACAGTCTCTGTATTGACCCGGTCAAGAACTATAAATCCAAACGAATGTACGTTGTTAACACGTGCATAATTCATAAAGACAAAAATGCCACCACATGAGGGGCCGAAGATTTTTATGACCTCCCGTCCAGGAACGGGCTTTTGGATTTTAAGCGTTTCGAACCAGAATCCTGTCTGTGTCAGTCAACCTTTCCACCATACGAGAAGAAGAATCCAAGCACTGTTTGAAATGGTTTTGGTTTTGTTCAAATCTAGTCACGTGATAGCCAGGTACGTCCCAACCTTCCTCTGCCCCTTCTGCTTCCCCTCCACCACTTCCTTGATCTTCACAAAATCGGAATAATAAGGGTGACAAAACCTTACACAAAAATGTTGACTACAGTTTCATTGGCTTCTGGAAAATTGCACTCTTCATAACTTAAAAAAAATACATATAATTCCGTACGTATATAAAAAAGGTTCTATTCATATAATTTACTTTAAAGCCCAACAGTAGCAATATACCGCCCGCTCGCCGGGTAGAAAAGATTATCTCCTTCTTGATGCACCTCTAACCACAGTTGACACAGAAACAGAGAGAAATGTTCTCTAGCGCTGTCCAACATTTTTACAATACGTTGTATGTAATTTATTTTGATTTATCCGAAATAATAATCGTTATATTTATTCATAAACCGTTCGATGTTCTATATATTGATATTACGTGACCAATATCCCGAGTGCCCGAACCCGCACTTGATCGAACTCGCCAGTCATCGGCCACCAGTCTCCAGGCTCCAGTAATTCCTGATAAATCGCTTCCGATCATAAAAAAGGTTCCGTTCGCGGAAGGAGACCCCTTGCATCTCAGTTACAAGTGTTTCCTCATGCATGATTCTTTGGATTTTTTTGAATATGTTATAAAATATCGTATCCGAGTCTTTACTTTATAATATCATACTGTTCTGTTATACAGTTCGACATACTTATATCTGTGTAGTCGGGCATCGCTACTGTGCGGTCTTGCTGCTGAGAGCCCCAATTTAACCTTTTTTCTGTTACCTAGATTACATGCGGCGTTTACATAAAGCGATTACAGGGGAGTTATAGTTATATAATTTACGGTAGGCGTATAGATAATGGGGTAACCAGTGCTAATAAAAATGTTTGTTAATACCGCTTTGGCTGTCAACATAGATAATATTGTATTTAGATCTGTAAATTGTTGAATTATTAATTTTTTAAATGCCACACAAAAGTCACAACTGCTCCCAACTCCCCATAATGTTGTAATAAGCCGTTAATTAGAGTATGCGTTAACGAGTGATCGATGCACTTAACTAAGCAGAAGAGGGTATTGCCTCGCTAGTTCCTCACTTGCGTAGGTAAGTACGTTAATTTGTATTTACATATGACCTACATGACCAGATGAATTTATTTCGGAGTAACAGAATATTTTAATGAAAAACCTATGACAAAAGTTGAATGGGAAAAATAATTACGCAACACCCAATAAGAGTAAAAAAATATTGCATTTATTTGCATTGACCGATTTGATCTCGGCTTGTTGATACGCTAAGGTTATTGCGAAATATTTCTTCGAATTAATAGCTCATCCAATATTGGCGAATCGATTATTAAAACAGGAATTTCAGCAAAACAAGAAGAAACTACGACCGGATGGGGAGAGAATATAAATATATACTCGAAAATAATAACTCAAGTCGCAAGGGCGATACCATTGATCTATCGGCAGCCCTTTCTTCGAAACAACTCGCCAAAGCTCGAATAATCTACAGTGATTCATGTAGTATGGTCCTGTCGCTGAGTGCTCTGTTGTGACCTCTCTTTTCATTGCATGCGACGTGTGTGGGGAAGAGGGAGACGTTACAGAGAAGCTATCAGCGGCACACCTTTGCGTATGTGGTCCTTTTTGAGAGGCCTGCGGTAACCTATTTTTCTGTTACATGCGTCGTTTGTGGGAAAGAGGGAGAGGTTACGACGGAGATGTCGGAGGTATGCCTTTACCGATTTTCCAAAAATCCATGAATTATTCACGCGCCCCCTTTGTGCGATGGCCGACATATCAAAGTTCATATCAGATTTTATAATGGCCGAATTAGTGAATTCAGCGAATTGGCAATGAACCCGTGGAAGGCCTTTAAGTTCAATTAGGCTGAAACCTTGAATTTTGGGCGAGGGATACACCTTCTTATGCCAAATTAATGTTAATGTACTTTATTCCTTTTTAAAATTTATAGGCTTATTTATTTTGGTTAGTATATACTCGTATATTATAGTACAAATACAATTAAAGTAATTTACAAAAATGGATGTAGGAAGTTACTCAGTTTCAGCGCTGATTTAAAGGTGTTTTTTAAGCCATTTATTTTTTTAATACAGTTTATTTAACAAAATGTTGATTGGAAAATGTCTTAGGGTGACACTGGGACAAGGACTGCATCGACTGGTATTGGAAGTCACTCATATTTGGGGAAAATTGGCACTTATTTTGCCATAAACTTGTTTCCTATAACTACGTAGGGCCAGGTCGGAACCTTTCGGAAGATGTTGACACCATTTTGCCGATAAATGATTTATGTTCAGACTTCTGAATAAATGGCTGCATTCATAGTATATTCTCGCTAACAATGTCATGGGTTTTCCAGACAAAAACATTAAATCAAGCCTGATTTAAGGCGGCGGTTGACCCGCGGTGGTTAGTATGAAATTGGAGCGGCCTAAAAGACAAAAAGAAGACAAAGCGTCGGGCGCTAGTCGGAAGGCGGCCGATACGCCGAAACCGAAACCTGCCAAAGCTATTACGGTTACTCCGTTTCGAGCAATGTCCGGTGAGAAAATGCAAGGGGATGAGCCCGCCGTCTCACTATTGTCTGGGCTGTAATTATTGCAGGAATTCCGGGCGCATTCCCGCCGCCTTACACACCGGCCAGCACGTCGCAGGCCTCCCGGCCGAACCGGGTGAATGACAGTTGCCCTACCATTGGCGGAATGCCCTCGGATGATATGTAGGGTCCTGCCACGGATAGCTCCGTTGCAGCCTCTATTTTTGTCACACGCGATGTTCATAAGAAAGAGGGAGAGGTTTCGAGTTAGTACAACGGATCTATAAGCGGCATACTAACATTTTTTGGAATTTCATTGAACTCGACCGAATAAAAAGTATTAAAGTTCGTAATTATTCACAGAGAAACTAAGAGCGTTTTTTTTATCCGCTGGCGCCACTTCTTTTATATCGGTCAAATATACAAATAGCAGTCGAAAGGATAAATTTCCATAAACGGTTTTAAAGCGTACCTACCTAACCTAACCTTTTTAAGTCAACAGTCTCGACGTTTGAACGGTACCTTGTATTTTATATGATTTTTTTCTAGAAACTTGTGATTCTATCGAACCTGAAAGTTTTTTAGGAATCTATTTGAAGGCTCGCGAAGTGGGAAAGGCAATTCATATTTTTTAAAGAGCTTCACTAGATGTCAACGTCTTTTTCGGGGCTTTTTTGCTATCGTTTGTCTTCTGCGATTGACGCACATTACCTCAAAGAATAATTATTTAAGTTCCACATTGATGAGGAAAACTATATTTTAGATCGAATGATTTATAACATCTACTATTTTTTTTCAATTGTAAAAAGACCTACGTATTTATAAAATTAACATTTTAAGCCTATAGTTTATTTATCTTGATTTTCTCAGTTTTATTAGGGGTCACACAGATTGTTAATATTATCACCAGTTTAATAAGCCCCGAAGAAAAAAAAAACTTGGATTAGAATGATGCTAGTGTCCGGACCATCCTTTTTTTCATGTTTCAACTTGTTAGAGGATTTAAAGAGTAGTTTATTTGGAGAATATTTCCTTTCCTTGGGAAGTAAAAATTACTTTAAAAGTGATTTATGATAATAAGTTTGTGGCAGTGATTTAATTTTTTTACCGGATTTTGAAATGATTTCGGTTTTGTTAGTACCTTCATTTCAGCTAGTTTACATTCTTCAATTGTTTTTTAATAGCAACACCGTCGGACACAATAATAATTATTACATTTCACATAGTAATAAGATTTAAATGACATACTGTCTGTTTGTAGGCAAAGTGGTAAGTACGTTCAGTTAGTATCAGGCACAGTATATGACATTATTATCAAACCAAGTACCTAATAATACATTTGTGTTTAGTAGTGAAATAAAGGCACAGGTTATATAATATAATTTAATATATCAAAGTTTGTTAATTATTTAATTGATAATTGTAACTATTGTGGAACACCATTTTTATTGGAATATTACAATCAATTTTACAAATGTTTCACAATTAATTGAAAACACACGTAATTATTTTCACATATAATTTATTTCACGAATAATTCATTTCACAGATACCTAATAAATCTCACCCATAATTAATTTCAAAAATAATTTATTTCTGAACCTTTTTGCATTGTATTTTACGTTCTACCTTCCTGCTGATTTTCGTGGATTCGTTTTAAAAGGCAAATGGGTGGAAACATACGAGTACTCGTTTATATATTTTTAAAAATTAGTTATAAGCCCCAACTCATAATGCAGACCTTTTACACTAAGCATGTCACAGTGGGCTACCGACCACCTCCTATAAATACATATATTAATCTGGAAAACACACCTACTTATGAATAGTATTAATGATATGAAAAATAATATTTCAGAACTAGATAGGCCCGATGATGGTATTTACGTCACGTGTTTCCGCGCGTCATTGGAGGTTCACCAAGCATAGACAAGCCTCAGTGGCTTATGGCCGTAAAGACAGACAATTCTGCTGTGCCAGTTATGCGTTGCAAACGGGGAATACCCGTCAACTTAATGCTTCGGAACCGACCAGTCTAGCACGCACCCACCGCCATAGATCAACATCATTTTAAAGATTTTTTATAGCTCGGGGACAGAAATAAAAATATTTTTTAATTTGTTATTATCATCACCAATTTAGATACTGCACCTAAGCTATCATTGGGGTTATTTATGAAGCAGGATAATTATTTTAAATGACAGTTCGGAATTCTATTATCTATGTTTCGGAAGTACGTGTGATGTTTACCCGGATATGCGAATGCCATCAATTCGAATCCTGCGTGTGCGCAATAATAGTTAAATTTATGGGGTAAAGTTGAAGGCTTTATGTTTTAAGACGATGTTTAGCATTATTTATGACGTCTTTTAGTAGTTATATTAAATATTTCTTTCTATTATCAAGTACATTGTAAATACGCTCATAAATGCTTCCAAGAGTTAAAATAAATTTAATATTACATATTTTGCTCACGTGCTTTCCAGACATCTAAGGATATTATTTTCCAGAGATGAGTCTCCACTTTGAGAAAGAGAAAAGTCCCTCTAGTTATTATTTAGATTTAAAAATGTCCTTATGGGGATACATTTTTTAATATATCCAAAGAATCATTAATGATTTTTTTTTAAACATCAACCTTAAAAAGCACCTTTTTTTCAAATGTAATTTTATTCCGTTAGAAAAATTAGAATTCTGAAAAAATCAGCCATTAAAATATCAAAAACTTTGGTTATTGAAGAAAAAGCCACTGAACGCCACTCTCAAGCAGGATCACGATATAATATTGTGATAAGCTTAAAAAAACATAATTGATACAAAATGCGAGTTAGCGTTAGTGAAATTTAACTGTGCAAACGCTAACATATTATAACGTTCTGGAGATAACCTAACAATTTACCAAATATCAGAATAAAACAAGTGCAGTGGGTATAATTGATTGACAATCCTTACGCTTGTTGGTATAAGGGATTACCCGACTCCATAACCCAGCTATGATACGAATCTCACCTGCATTGTCAAATGGATGAATATATTATAACTAAATGAAACACACTTATAGAAAAGTACTAATATATTATATACGAAATATATCGTGTAAGTAGAAACATAACATTTTCAAGACAAACTCACGTTTTCAAGCACGCTTCAGGGTATTTCCAAAATAATTGTTCAGAATTGAATAAGACTTTTTAAACTTCGCTGTATTACTAAGAATTAAGACTAATTTCATTGTCGGAGTACGTAATAAAAACCATGATTTTACAGACACAACCTCCGTGATATTTTTTGAAAAATATGACTATTGGAAAACAATTAGTTAAAAAATTATGCTTACATTGAGAACATTTTTTTGTTATTCAATTGAAAATAATACTACCTAGGTAAACATAGATGATTGCAAGGTGTGGAGCCCAATACTTTATCGGTGAGCACGAGGACCTGGAGGAAGAAAGCAGACCGGGAGGAAAGGCATTTAGTGGTAGCCAGGATGTTTCGTCGATGATGATGTTAATGACATATGTTTTTTTAATAATGCTTTTTATTATGTTAATAATTCAAGACCAATTTCGAATGTTCTGACAAGTGTTTTTACGCGGTTTAACCATTTCGACTTTCGATGGCATTGTCAAATTGTTTGATATTTTTTATAATCCAATACACAAAACAGTTGGGATGAAATGTTATATTGCGCTACCGGAAACCATATTACACCAATTAATACATTTAAAACAGTTTGTAAGAACCATATAAAATACATTAGCATTGTAATACCAAGTAGAATATAAGTTATAATAATTAGTTGTATTTAATATTGTCACAAAGCATATGAGTTATAATATGCCATTTTGTAAACTTTAATGTACAAAGTAAAATAAAACAAAACAAAACAAAAATAATAGAATTTATCACAAAAACATTTTCATGGATTAATTTAGTTTTTATTTCATTTTAAAAGTAAATTTAAAAAAAATAAATTCTAAAATAATAGTGTTATGAGTAGTGTAGTACAATATATGAAAGAAAAATTTGGTTTTCACCATCTTTTTTAAAATTAAAAATATTAATTGATTAGGAAAGGCAAACATAAATAAATAAACACCAATACACGAAAAATAGTGATAAATTTTTATTGCAAATAACTATCATATAATTATATTAATCTTGAAATGCATCTTGGGAAATTCTGCGTCATATGTGCTATTAGTAAAATATTAAAATGATTCATTTTGTCAGGTGTAGCCAATTAATAACAGCGTCTTTTATTTTCCGAAATATTAAACATAAAATATATATTTACAAAATTGTATGATTGCTTCTTAGGTGTTTTAATACGTTGACCTGAAAATATTTCTTGGTTGGTTAATATACACTGTGAATCATTAAGTTTTATGTCGGCGTAAAGAACTGCTTCTACGTCATATCATTATATTGACGTAATCTCTGACGTAGATAGTTGAAGGTAAGATTTCACCAATGCAACCAGAAGTAGGGTGTGTCCTTTCCTATTCTTGTGTACATCAAAACTAAAAAGATTTACAGATGAACAAAACAAATCCTTTAAAACCCATTTACTCTCAGCCCGGCGATCTATCGGCGCTCTATGTTTGTTCTAAAAAGCTCAGACCATCGATTTGTTAGCGGAAGTTAAGGTCGATTATTATAATATTTGTATTTGGGTATTTTTCGTTTTTTCTTAAATAAATCTATTTAGCATAATATGTACTCTTTTTTAATTTTAATTGAGAATATTTGGACGTTTAATTAATAAATAAAATATCAACAAACAAGTTTTTTAAAAGCAAAATTGCTCTGAAGGATTAAACATATCGTCGTCGGAAAGGCAATAAGGCAGAAGCGCCATTTTGGGAAGTTTACACCATAGCACTTTATTTTTATTATTTTACAGTTAGTTAGTCTTCAGTACCTGGTTGGATTTTGAAAAAAAATGTCAACTAAGGTAACTCAATACTCTCACTGAGTTACCTGAAGCGACAAAAAGGTATAAAAAGTTCCAAACTTGAATCGCTTGAGTCAAGCCTTCTCCCAAATGGTAAATATATTTTGGATGGCTGAAGGACCACAAGAGTCTTCAGAATTAAACCAGAGTATGAGCATTCATGCGATGCAGAAAAAAAACTGATCAAAACTGCACATTTAAGTCATTTCTGGCCAAAGTGTCGCTTAAGCCCTTTTGCCTTTCCAGCGACGATATTTCCCTAATAAATTGTTGAGAACAAAAAAACTGGCTCCCCCATATTAAAAAACCCCTTCCAAAAGCAAAATCCCCTATTAAAAAATAGATTTACTTGAAATAGATTTGATTGTTTGGAATATACCTACATAAATGTTAATAATATATTGAATAACTCAGTCTTGTAAAAAAAACGTGCCAAGTGAGTGCAATTGCCAAAATAAATAATGGTTTGGATATACTGAACTAATACAACTTTTAGAGGCACATAAACAAAAAGTCACGTTTGAAAGAGAGAGTACGAAACAGTGTGAAATAGTTGAAACTGATGAATATTTGTAGCAAGTAAATGAGTTTATGTATTTGGGAAGTACGTTTCCGAGAGATGGAAAGGCCGATAAGGATTTCATAGATTAGCCTGTTTTTTTTTTACATTTACTAAATAAAGTATTTTTCCACATTTGCACCTCAAGTAAAATTGCCATAAATAAATGGTGTTTATCTTTGCACATAAATCCTCTGTTAAATATCTTCACTTTTGCGGATTAATATTCGAAAGGAAGTATAATGCTTGGCGGTCGTATTGCATCGATAAAGAGGTTACAATATTTTCACTTTAATCGGACGTCAGTCTAGCGGGAAAATCCCGTTTGTCTCTCGGGACATTCCGAAATCGAACAATGATAATTATAATAAAACTAGTTGGTACCCGTGAAAAATTACGCCAACATAAAACATTGGTTGATTTAATTCACCCATTTAAAAAAAGGAATAATGTCTCCAAAATTAGGTAGGTAGTTGTTTATATTTGAATAAAATGCTTTTTTTATTTGATGATTTTCTCAACATATCGGTTTACTTGTGCAGTGCTCCAAATTTAGTCATTTCTCCTTTGAAATCTCCCATTGCACGAGTCAGCCCTGTTTGTCGCTTTCTGTCTAATATCTATTACAAATGACTAACCCAGATGGCAAATTTAAAACACACCACGACGCACTGCAGCGCGCGGGGTGGCGAGTTTTGCAACTCAACCTTTTGAACTAAGCTCACGCATAGTATTTCGATTAATTTATTTATGCGTTGAGTGTTTCTTTGTGCGGGCGGCTTATTCAAAATATTTGCGGTATTGGTCATCATGTTTGAGGTTGCAATGCGTCGTTGTACCTATGGACGACCGTTCCTGTCGAGAAGATAAAAAGGGTAAAAATAACGATACCCGCCCTACAAATATTATCAACACAGAATCGGCGCTTGAAGCACGACGCCTCCTTTGGTAACACTATTTCAAAGTGTTGCCAAAGGAGGTTGTAAAAATAAACCATGCAGTTCTTGCGTTGCATAAACCGCAATGTTTTGTGATTCCAGATTAAGATCAGTACAGGTTGAGAAAGAACACTGTATTAAAGTGCACAATTACTAACAAAATTATGGAAATTTGAGACTTCACATATGTCATATATATTCAAGAACATTATTAAATTAAATGCTGTCCCTTTGTGTACATATTACATCTTACACGAGCCCTGTGATCCACCCCCCCCTATTGCTTCTCTTTCTTTTGAACCTGCCCTAAATCTTTCTTAATTATGTTTGCATAATGTGTGTACAATATTTAGTTGGCGTGTTCCTTGACGCAGTTGGCATGTTATTATAAATTAAGTAATTTAAACAAATCTAGCTTTTAATATAAAATACATTTGTTTAAACAATAATCACATGTAAGCATTGACCAACAGAGAATGTTGACCGGTCGAGCAATATATTATTATATTTAGTTCATATTTGCTCTGACAAAGGCGCGACTATTCCGAAAACGGTTGGTGTGTTCGCTTATATACCTAGAGCGATGTACACACACGAGTTTTACAATACATAATTATTGACCTACAGAGAATGTTGACCGGTCAACGAGGCAGCGGGAAGATACCTCCGTAGTCCGTAGCGCCGTAGTCCGTAGCACCGTAGCACCGTAGCGGCGAGCGCGGCCGAACAAATATTTACTCCTACCTTCCGGCCTCTGAAAGTAGCAGCCGCAAGAGTCACCCATTACAGTAAACTCCGAGAAACAGATCTCCTTAAGAGGAAGTTAGATATGCTGAGGATTTTTGTAGGCATTCGTTTTCACACCCGTTGTTTGCTTTGCTATAAATAGGCAATTCATCTGTCACGCGGCATAAGTTGACTTATTATATTGCGAAAATTGTTCTATACCCAAAAATATGCTATGAAAATTTGACAATTATGTTCTTGTTTATTTTGAATGAATCAATATAATTATCATATTTACTTTGCTGACTGAGTAATTACATGCTTTAAAAAAGAAAAAAAGTACAATTATTTCTAAATTTATGAGGCGGAAGGTCTGTCGTACATAGTAAATTTAGTATTTTTTTGGTTTTGGTTTGCATTTATTGTTTTCGGCGTCATTTTCTTTTCAATTGCAACCATTAATAGCACGTTAATGAGATTATCACTGGCTTTAATAGGACACCGGGAGCTTTTTTACTAGAATATCTACAAATCTGAACATAATATATATGTGACATGATCATGGTAAATTTGACTCTTGGTACAATACTCGGCTTCACTGAGTTTAACTGCAGGTAAAATATAGACAGGAAGATCAAAGCGATGAACAAAATAGAAACGGAATAGCAATCCTTCGGGACAGGGCGCTGTCTTGAAGGATAATATTTGATAAGAGTTTAATTGATCAAACACAACAGATTCACATAAGTAGACAATCTAAATAATATAAAAGGTCTATTAAATTACAATTAATTGGTGCATTACCACGGATACAACAATATTTGTTGAAAAACTTTGATGTCTATAATCATCCAAATAAAAATATGTTATTGGTGTATTGTTGAACAATTTTTTTCCAAAAAATCTCACAGTGCATAACCATGCAGCATGTTTCAATACATATTCAATACATAAATCCAAAATACATTATTTTAGTATTCATCATAATAAAAAATACCAAAAGAGGTAATATAAATATAGTAAAATGGTACGTGCAATAACATTTAGGTACATAAAATACCGTTAAAATTTTACAACATATCTCACAATCAAAATCAAGATAAAATAATATTACGAAGCGTCCATTATGTTTTTGACAATAATTAAACACTTATTTACACAGTTTATTAATAGACAAATAACTACTCGTTTCCGGAAGTCCTTAATGTTGAAGAAAGGGTTTTCGGAAACCCCTGATGACAACACTGCATATGTACCCACGGGCCTTTTCCAGTGAAATGAGTGACCGTCGAAGAGAATTTTGTATTTAATGAGACGTTTACATTTTTCAAACACAATTGACCTAACACTATAATGTGCATGATACATGAAAGCTCGCCGCCCACTATCAGGCACGTCAATCTACCCGCAATACACTCGCGTGGAATTGTCAACAAAGTATAACATTAACACCGCAAAGGTATAAAAAACAAGGAAGGCAGATTACACTATTCAAAAACACAATAAATAAGCTTTATTGTATTGCTAATTCGAAACGTGATGCAGTGCTTACGTCCAATCTTAAATTTACATTGCCAAAAATGTAAACGATGCCTTTTTTAGCGCCAAAAATAGATTGGTAAATGTACCTAATTATATTATTATGATGAACATTAAGAAAAAATGAGGAAATAGTGTGAGAAAATAAATATTCTATTACCGCTGTGGGGAATCTAAGGACGTAGGATAACTTGACCAATGGCGTCAATGGCTGTCGTTTCAATGCCGTTATTTTTTTTCTGCTTATCTGCGAAGATTCAGCAGTTAATAACAGACTAATACAAGATTCAGCCTGACCCCGCCGACAGTAATTCGAATGGGAAGTCCGGATATTACACTGACGCACCTGGTAATGCTAATTTAAGATCAGCGACAGTTTTTTGCGCGATATTGACCCCAGATGAATTAAACATGTCTCAGATAAAACGTTAAGTGCTCGTTATTGTTAATTCCAAATGATTAAGGAAAGTCGTTTTGGTCAGTGTATTTTTTATTCATCGATATTTATTTATTATTTCATCAAACTACTATTACATATTATACCAGATTGTTGTTTGCTTATAAACATGTATGAATTAATATTTATTGCTTACATGTTTATTACTTATAATCTTATAATGCGCTGCCGGAAACCATCAAAATTATGCCAATCAATAAATTCAAAATAGCCTGTAAGAACTATTTAAAATACATATAAACCAAAATAATAAGTAGTATATAAGTTAAAATATTATTAAGTCAAAAGAAAAATGAAATTACTATATACTTCGTAAACTTTAATTTACAAGCAACTAATATAAAATAAATAAAACTAAAAACTCATTTGAAATATAATATTTATGAACGTTATTATTTATTTCACTGGATTTAAAAAAAGTTGGATGACCCCTTCATTAGAGATTTTTCCGTGTCTAATGTTATTTATTTCTTGTACAGGTGATTCCCTTATTCCCTTATTTCCTTATGCTTTTCGCTTTTAACCTCCAATGCCCCTGTATTTAATAATAACATATTTTTTCTATTATATTCCTTCGATATCGTGCCATTGTTTAGTAAATTAATGAATAATTGTAATAAATACATTTAAATTACATGTACATATCATACCCGTGTGTATACTATGTTGCACTTGAGTATTTATCTCATTGCTTTATTTTGTAGTACGTATTTTTGCAGCCTTTGCAATTTTATCCATTGAATAATTAATGATAAACAAAATATTATTGTGCAGAAAATGTACACGAAGAGGTGGGTGCTTACAAATAATACATTACTCAAAATCTAATGCTGTATGATAAAAAAAAATCGTAGAAAGCAATCGCTTTGTGGTTTGACATATGTATTTAATGAAAATGAAATAATAACTTTGTACAAAACCACAGTTTTTTTTTTTCGTTTTGCCTCTTTCATTTCATATTATCTGTCTCTTTCTCTCTGTTCCTTTGTTATAATTAAAATGTTATTATTTTGTTGTCTTACTGTTCTCTTATTTTATGATGTATTACGTTCACCATCTGTATGTACAAGTACATAATATCCACACACATTTTTTTTTGTTTAGATTTTTTTTTTACCCTGATGACGCTTAGGTTAAGCGAAACCGGTCGGTCATAAAAAAACAATAAAATTACCATAATCTTATGTCTTCCAAACACTAGAATGATGGTGTTTAATGAATATGTACTGCGAAGTGCGATCAATCACAAGTCTCTGTATTTATTCTTGTAAAAGTCATAGCAGTTAAAAAAATTGACGTTTGAATGACTCTTTCTTTTTTACCATCCGAAATCCGAACTACATTTTAATAAATATCTTGAGAAGCTTTTTTGCGACGATCTGAAAAGGTAATAGGATGGCATCCAGCCGTATCTCATTGAGTGTAATAAGCTTACTTTATTATTTATAAGGTTTCTGAGTCAACGTAGACGGATATAGTCCGGTCCGGACGCCGCGGATCGACCGGGGAACAGAAAGACGAACTAGTTAGTAATCAATAGTTTGAGAGCGTAACATTGCGGTTGTGTTTAATGTATTTTTATTGATCTTCTCTGCGGTGATGCCTCATGTCTGCCAAGTATGAGGAGCTTTGGTGACTCACGAATTCATTAAATACTTCGTTCTTTCATTCACAACGAGCAGCGACGTACTCGTATGTGTATGTTTGACGAGAGGTACGTCTTGCTGACATACAAGTTCTGTAAAGCTTACGCTCGAGTACGTTGACGCTATTGTTAATTGTATTTCACGGTCAGTTCGTCTTCTACTTCGTTCAGCAGGTCATACGTTTACGTTATTATATATTCACCTACGTGATAAAACATAAGCTTGAAATGGCTTTAGCCGTGTTTGGTGACCAGATCTGAATAGCCAAGTACCTCCCAACCTTCCTCCTCTCAATCTCCTTCTCCTACCAACTACTTTCAGCCTCATAACATAACCCAATTGGGGACGCCATAGTCTCACTGGCTCTAGACGGTTGGGAGCAGTTGGGACTCTTGTGCGGTATTCACTATGACACCTTTCTTCGTTCATTCGCTCCACGTTTCCAAACCATCTGAGCGTCCTTTTCTTAATCTTAATAGTACACTTAAACCAGCCTTGCATTCATTTCGGATATCGACATTTGTAACACGGTTATACATGGTATTATCTACATAGCTGAAAATATTTAGTAATTTTCTGACTTTCTAAAATAAAATTAAAAAAATGCTTTACCCAGAATAACTTTGAATCATATGTTCGAATTATAATTTAATTTAATAATATTGAATATTATTGAATTATAATTTAATTTAATAATATTGAATATTATGTTAATCCTTTTATAAAATGAGATTATTTTTTCGGTACAATCGGTAGCACTATCGTTCATCATCATTTTAATAAAAAAGTGTTAATATTTAATTAATGTTTATTATATTGTGACAAGAAAACCACCAAATGGATTTTACTGTAATCAATACACTTGTAGAGGGACGTTGAAAAAATTTCCAAGTCATAAAAATTTTATCGCCAATTTATGGCGATTTGTGTGCGAAATTTAGTCAACTTCTCGATGTTAATAAAATAGAAATAATCGTTTCACTCATTTGTGTTCCTTGGAGCAACACAAATAATGTTTGTTTTTTTGTTGGTGGTTATTGATATTATTATTTAAAGTTGTTTGAATTTAACATTGTACATGAATAAAGAGATGTAAAACTATAAAACGGGGTCGTAAACATTTCAACGAAACGCATTTGCTAATTTTATCTATGTTAGTGCATAAGGTATATTTTAAACACAAGAACCTCCGTTACAGGTCGCGCAATTAGAGTTGACTTAAACAACATAAACTTTGGAGCGTGTGTATTGGTGAATATGTATTAAAAAATATATTTATTTACATTTACTCCACACAAGAGGCCACCAGGGAAATAATTTCCATTAGGGCCTATGCCATCTTTGGAGGTGCTGTATGGAGGGTCCTTTTGAGGAAAATAAGTAATGAAAAGGCCCATGTTGCAAGAGAGAGGGAACACAGAAGCCAACAAATCATTCCATAATCGAACTGTTGAACACAAAAACAAATCGTAGAAGCGACCTATTCTCATGTGTGAGTTTGGCGAATTTCCCAACTATGCACCAGTGCCGAAGGGATCAATGATGTAAGTTCCTCGGAGCATCTTCCATTGAAATACCGGTAGAACAAGAACAGCATTCGCACCTGACATGTGTGCTCCAAATATTGCAATCCGTTTGTTAAGATAAGAGAATCTATTAAACGGGCCGCCCGTTTTTGCTTCTAGTGTTTTTTCATGTATTTTGGAGCTCCAGAGCAAAGGTGGCTGCCAAATTCAACAGAGGGACGCACTTGCGATTTGTACAAGGTAATTTTGTTACAATTTTTTTAAAAAACTACGAACCTTATTTATTGTTTTTTAAATCAATAAAAAAATATTTTTTAAATCTGCGGGCCCTTTACAGGCTGATTCACACCAACGTCCGGTTCCGCTCAGTGCCGATGTTTTTCCGAAAGAAAACTTATTGATATGGTATGAATATCAATCCAAAATTATGTGCCAAGACAAATTTGTGTGCCAGTATATCCTTCTTCCCACCCTTGTGATATTTAACTACTTATTTAATTAAATAATTATTTTGAAGTGTAAAAATACTTACAACGCAGATTTTTTTTTTTTAAACCATTTTTTTGTCACTAAATAATATTTTTATTAATTATTAAAAATATTATTTAGTGATAAAAAAATGGTTTAAAAAAAAAATCTGCGTTGTAAGTATTTTTACACTTCAAAATAATTATTTAACTAAATAAGTAGTTAAATATCACAAGGGTGGGCAGAAAGATATACTGCCCTACAACTTTGTCTTGGCACATACTCCTTGATTGATATTCATACCATATCAATAAGTTTTCTTGCGGAACAATATCGGCACTGAGCGGAACCGGACGTTGGTGTGAATCAGCCATTAGCCTTACAGCACGCCCGGCTTCTGAGAGGCTAACTTAACTCAGACTTTGATGGAGCCCCCGTGCCTCAGCTGGTCACTTAAAGTCACACCAAGCATGTCAATGGAAAGCTTTTTGGGAAGATCGTTTCCGTTGAAGGAGACAACAGATATGTATACAGATCGACAGTGATGTCCTTGCGAAACGTCACTGAGAACTAACAAACAAACTTTTTCATTGTTTACGCCTACTGTTGTAACGCCTCTTGTTCTTAACGAAAGAGGGACAGCAAGTGTATACATTGTTCGATTGTGATATTCAAAAACACTTGAACATGTTGATCCTCGTTGCAGGAAAACTGCGCGGTATTTTGATGAATCCATAGCAGTTGGAGCTGTCATTTTTCGTTTGGGAATTCTAAAGCCAAAAGGTCAGAAATGTTTACGTTGTTTAGAATTTCCCAACAACTTGTGTAAGAAGGAGCATTTTTTGTATAACTTCCGTAGACATTATTTTGTTATTAAAACCAACATAGCTAGCCGAATTACTGAACAGATTCGGATGTTTACGGAAAGAGTGAGTTCTAGGAGGCTTAGACTGCCGACGTGAACTTTACGAAAAGCTTAGTGGGAGTTAGAAGTTTTGTTTCACTCTAAAGAATAAGAAAGCTTTAAACATAACTTTTGTTGAAAAGGGAGTGAGTCGGTTACCCGTTGTCAGAACAGAACTGGGCCTTCCAACTGCCAGGCAAGCGCACCAGGCTATCGACAACTTCAATTCAACATAAATATACTCAGGGTTTCAGGAAAACGACAGTTTTCTTTAAAAAGGGGCAATACTAAAATCGTTTATCCTATGGTTGGTCGCCCCAGACAAAGCTGGAAAACAAACGCACTAGGGGAGACCACAGAAGAAGTTCAAGAAAAATACACCTGGAGTCTTACCCGTATAGAAAAATGATATTAAACAAAATAAATCGGTAATGACCGGTCGGTAGCTGAGTGGAGAACACGTCGGATTCCCACCCGGGCGTCGTGCGTTCAATTCCTCTGCTGGCTAAGTCCTCCATCATTGCACAAGCAACATCTTCCGCTTTTTATTATGGCAGTAGGAGTTTTTCATATATTGTCAGGTTATTCGTAACCCGGGAATGTTTGTCTTACTTTTTAACAACAACAACAACAACAACAACAAAAATCCTTACTCGTATTTGAAAGGCGAATGGTTGAAGACATTGAACAAAACAAAAAATAAATAAATGAAAAAAAACATAAAACTTTAATTTGGTTTCCATTTATATTAGCGTTTATTTTAATTAAAAGCTAAAATGACGTTATTACTCAAAACAAAATAATTAATGAAATATTGTGTAATAACAGCAGGATAGAATTTACTATTTTAATAAAATGAAGGCGTGTCAAATTAGTTAAACGAATTACCTATCTCCATAAAGAATAATAATTGGCTTATTTATAAATTCGTAGGAAAACCCCACCAATTCCTCCAATCAAATAACTTAACAAACATGAAATAAAATAAAATAATAATGATTACTTAATTTTAAAGACTTAAATACACAATTTTTTTTTCAACGATATTTTAATGAACATAATGTACTCGTATTTACTACCTTTTTTGCTTTTTCACTTTAAAATTGTATCAAAAATGTTAGAAATTTGAAAGATTTAATAATCGAACGTTCGTTCATGACGTACAACAGACGTTAGAAAGTCGACACTGCAGATATTGTGAGCACAGAATAGACTGTAAATCTGTGAGGAATTATTAGATAAATGTGATTTAAAATAAAAATCGCCTGGTACTATATAAAACCGTGATAATCACAAAAATGTTTAGTACGAGTAGTATGATGTGATATTAGATGCATTGTTAGATGAAAATAAAAATATGAAAATAAAGCTTGACTCACCGTCCAGTTTTTAGATATATTACGCAATCATAAAGCAAAAATAATTACGTAAAATATTTATCCAATATCGTCATCAGAATTATATCGGTCAAACGGAAATATAAAAGATATGCCAAAAAAATATTACACTACAAAATTCTTTATTACGGAGTAAAGAAAGTTTATAAATATCTCAACACTTATTCATATTTTTTTACAATTTCATTCACTAGTGTATATATGAATGGACAAACAGAATAGTAGTCAATGATCTTCCGAACCGGTTCGCCCCCGAATCAAATTGGTACGTGAATATATTATAGCACACTAATGCTGTATACTCGCTATGAATCACTTGCTTTTGTGTAGAGATTAAGTCACTTCGTAAGTAAACAGAATTGAGTATTTGCACGTGATAGTCTTTTAGCCTTCCTAAGGAAAAAATGCTAATAATGAACTGTCAAACATTCTGGAGAAATTTCACACGAAATTTTCTCTGAAAGTACTTTTATCTTAATTTCAAAATCGTGGACGATAAACACTGCTTCCATGTTAAACTGAAAGAAAATATTCCGGGGGTCGGTTAAGGCGTATTCCACCCAGAAAACAACGAATTGCAGTGTTTATAATCATATAATTAAATTCCCGGCATGCATATTTACCGTATTTCGCAAGAATTTTAATGAATTGATCATTATTTGACACGATCCCAAGCAGTGTGAGAAGTCAATGTCAGCGGGCGAGGAATTCCCTCCGAGTAAAGTGACTCACGAGATGTGCGAAACCTGTTATAAGACAAGCACACACCTCCATACAGGTTGTACATATTTCATGCTTCAGGTTCTGTCAGGTGACTCGGCACGCTTCTTGTACCAAGGCCAGGTGTCAAAACGATCCAACTAACTAATCGCTTTTTTCTCAAGACCGAGGATTGGAAAAACCCCTTTGACTAGGCGCCACTAATATCAAACGAGTTTTATATTGAATTATTCTTAGGATCTCATAATTTTTAGATTATTTACTAATTTTATATCCATTTCGACAAAACATAATCGAAATTGTTGCTTTGACTTCATAACTAATATTTGATGTATGTTCTCAAGTTTTCGTGCTGGTGTGACTGTACACCGTTATTAAATTTATGTAATTTTAATGTTGTTAACATTTATGTTTCCCAAATACGTAAGTTGTATTAAATATATTGTTCATTCATTAAAGGTCGTATAAAATGATTGCAATAAAGTAAACATCAAGTTTAAATTCACATGTTTGTTGTACCTTGTTACATTTTCATAAAGCAATTACAATTATTTCGTTACTTTTAATCAAAGGCATTCGATGACCTGATTTTGTTCATTGCAATTTGCGTTTATGTTCAATTGAAATCAGAATTTTTTCACAAGCTTCAAGATTATGCAAAATAGAGAATGTATCTCTGGCGAATATTTGAAAGACCCGTAGTACAAACAAACACGGAATCTCCACTCCACTACTCTTCTGTGTAGGTACGTAGATCTCGGAAGTGTGACGATATCGCACCTCTACGCCAATACGGTTCTATCGTAAGAAAATAATTGGACACCAAAATTTAAAAAACAGTCTACGTTTTTGTGAGGATACTAGAGAAGTTTTTACGAGTATATGGTTAAAGAGATCTAGTACCTACGTAAATCAGCTCATTGACTAGTAGATACGACCTCAATGTGCAAGTTGTCGAAGAATTTAATTATGAGCCTGATTGTTCTGATAGTTAATGTTGATAAATCTTCCCAGAAGCTCTAACCATGAGCCAATTGGCGCCTGATGCAGCTCAAATATTGGCGTCTTTTGAAATCTATCAAATAATTTGGAGGTTAGTGAAAAGCACAAGGGGTCTTTTGTTGTTTAATTTTAGGTTGTCTCCCTAATATTCCCGTTTTTTTCATTGCATTACATCATTTCATCGTTTAACATGAGTATCAAAACGATCGTTCTATTCTAGCATGAACAGTTACGCAAGAGAGTGGTATTCACCTTTGACTTTGAATCGATAGCTTGTGGGTTTGATTCCCGCATAAATATATCGGCGGAAGATGGCTTGCCTAATACGGCGCCTCTAATTACGTCAGACGGGGCCAGCTTACAAGAATGACTGATGGCTGAATACAGTTATGGCGAAGAACAAATTATTATTATTTAATACTAATTATTATTTATCTTTGAATCAGGCTGCAATAATAAACACAAAAGCGGGAACATTTTTTTTTTAAATGTACCGACAATTTATTTAGCCTTCGTGGGTTCTTATCCATGCCATTTCGAAGTGTAGAAGATGAAAAAGAGACGTAGAAATTATATTTAACGGTAAAAAGACGAAAAGTCAGCGTAACACAGGGCAGAGAGTTACATACAAAAATATGACGTTTTATTAGAGCAGGAATCCCAAAAAGTATTTGAGTTGCAACTTTTATACTACAATTAGGGGGCTAAGAAGCAAAGGCAGCAATCTCCTTCATTTTAAATTATTTCTTGGAAAGTTGATTTAACGTTTAATGCACTTTTCTTTTGTGAATATGTTGATTAATTTAGAGATAATTGTTTCAAATTGTTCCTAGTTTAATGTGCAATAACATTTTTTTACACTTCATTCTCCATTTCTTTATAATAATCATTCAAAAGTTGACAATGCTACAGAACCGTATTTGGAGATTGCTGCCTTTGCTTCTAAGCCCCTCAATAACAGCAACCTGATAGAAATGATAGTTTTTCACATGAATCAAGGTTAGTTAAAAAAATATATATTTCGTCCATATGCAAGTTAAATTTTTCGAGTTAAATTAATTTATTCAAATTTAGAACCGTATCTTCTTGGACGTGCGAACTGAGCGGTATTTCGGCATGCGGGCAACATGGTAATGAATTAATCATGAACAAATCAGATGTTTCATGTCGTTGAACTGGCAAAATAAAAGTAAAAGGAATTTCGCAAAGATATGAAATACGATCATTTGGATAACCTATTAATTTAAATGCAATATTAAGATAAAAAGGGTTCTTTTCCGTGAAAATGTTTATTTTAAAACAACACCTTGACGATCGATTTAAAACTAATTAAGTTACAGGTAAATTTTCTCAAAAGATACGTAGTATATTTATTCTATGTATAAATTCTAAATTTCTAACATTTGATTTTTATTTAGTGAAGGTTTCTTTTTTGTCTCTTCGTTGATGTTTATCAGTGACTAAATCGACAAAGCTTGCTTACGCAGGTGAGTAGCTACCTACCGATGCATTTGAACCATTACGTGTGTAGGTAATGCGCGTGTCATATGGGTAATTTTATGTTTTTTTCCCCACCTATTTACGTGGATACTAAAGATGAGATGGACTCTATACTACCGAATGAATATATTTAATGAGTACGCACCTAGTTACCCCGTGCGTCAAATTCACACAATTTGCGAAACACGTAAGTGCAGCTAAATATTATCAGGTGAACAAGTGTTTATATTTTTAAACAATTTGTATCACAACTAGTGGTTTGTAATCCGTGAAAATCACGGGGTGAAACTTGTCTCGCCGATAAAAAAATATTAGTTGTCTTGATTCACCCATTTTAAATATAGAATAAGGTCTGCTAAAATACATTATATGTAGAGATTTGATAAGATTATTTTTTAAATTTAAAAATTTCAACTGACCTCAGTTCCAAATTTGAAAACTTCACACTCGTACGGTCGTACGCACTTGCAAAGAAAATTATTTATAGTTAATGATTCGTAATATATGGAATTTGATATGCTTTATCATGATGCAAAGTTATTTATAATTATTGTTTTATTTCGAGAAAAAGGCTAGATCAGGAGTCATAAAAAAATCCGGATATGATTACACAATCAAATGCAACCGTTCTGACGTTAGTTTGTTATACTATACAAAATATGCAAAAGGGCGATTAAATATGACGCCATGTAATCAATACAAACATCGAAACATTTAGACTTACAAACGTAATGCTAATCTCAATATCTGAGTGAAGTGGGCACCGGTATATGATATTATGACATGTCAGCTTTTCCTCATTTGAGCAAATAAATCTATGACACTTAGGATATACCGATATACTAGCGAGAATCTGATAGACAAAATAGCTAAGAATAGCATAATATCCGCCAAATTCTAAGAATGACATATTTTGATTTGGTAATCAAATATAACAATGTTCTAGAGATTCTAGATTTTTATTCACTCTGTAATTTAAGACAGCTGCGTTACTTACTAAAGTCAATCTAGCTTAAAAGTGCCCATAAGCAAAACTTAATAACTATTCAACCGAGTAACAAAAACATATACCGAATTCGAGTCTCGGTCAGGACCATTGTTTTTTATAGTTTCTAGCTTTTTTCTGTTTCATATTTGTGTTTTAGGTTATTAATATTATTTAAATAAAAACATATGAATTTATCTTAAATAATCACAATACCCTCTCAAAATATTCTAGATAGACTCCTAGCGCGGTAATTTAGGGGTGCCAAAATCACCTGAAAAAAAAACTAATAACAGAGAGGTATATACTTTTTTAATACCAAAACAATTTTTATGAATACACACAGGATCTAGCATAAAGAAACTGTGACGCGTAAACAGCTTGTAAAGTTTTATAATTTACTGGATCCCGCATTAATCACGCGTAACGACGTAGAATGACATTTTTAGAAAGTAAAACAGTTTTTATTTATTTTTATATTCAGCAAATTAACATTCATCACCTTATTTTAAGGGCGTGTTTTCTATTGGGCACCCCCAGACATAAAAAATATCCCGGCAGATTTGCAACCAACATTGTCTTTTACTCTGTGTAACCAGATCTGAATGAGCAGGTCCTTTCGAACTTTCCTCTTCCCCCTTATCCTTTTCCTACCCCATACCCACCAGCGTTACAACATTATTTAGTAATAGGGGTGTCATAGTCCCTTTGATTCCAGTCAGTGGAAATCTTTTGTGGAAAAACCTAAAAAAATACCTACGCTTGACTTATATCTACTCAGATTACTTTAAATCACTTATATTTACTTACTTATACAAATGTATACATTTACCCACGCAGGCGTTTAAAAGATGAACTAAGAAACAAAAAACCTTTTTCATGCACAATTAACCACATTGTCAACAGTAGCAACGACCCGAAATTACAGTTAAGTTTGTGCATCAGTACTGTCATCCACCATTACGATGCTTTCACTATAATCCAACAATGAACATCATAAATAGAAAACTTCAAAGACAAAATACTATTTTTCTTCTCTTTTCATAATGATTAGGTACCTTCGTTTTAGTACATTAAAAAAGTGCTTTACTTACTCAAATAAATTTATTTGAGAAAGTGAAAAAACAACCTTTCAAAAAAAAATATATGGAAAATAATATTATAGGTATGATGTTTAATTTTGGAATGTATTTTTATGCCGTAGATTATTGACGGCACTTTTTAAAGGCAGTCATTGACTAGAAAAATACTGACGGGTGATTTTTTATTCCGTGTGAATGGGGCGTTACAGACAAAATTATAGTGTTGATGTGGGTCTAATCTGCGAGGATCGCTCCAGGATCTAGTGTTGAAATCATTATTGTGGAATATATAGAAAAAGTGAATGATTCATTGGTGGTTAACTAATATAGCAAATATTCATTATAATATTATAATATGCCCAATCTGCAAGCTTAAGTGGAAAAGAATTTCTCAATCAATGTAATGTGCGAGTTACCAATAATGTGCGCGAATAATGTGCATATCTGGTCATTCCCATCTACCCTTGGCTTTTACTTTTACTTCTCGGTTTCGCGGAGTATTTAAATTCAATATCAATCAATTTTATATTCCACATTTCACCGAAAAACGCTACAATTTCAGTTAATTTTAGCACTGTATTAAATTGACGAAATCTGTTTAAAGGTGAAATGCAATTTTTTAAACAGTTAAATTAATATTTCAAAGCTCCATAGCTCATTATGGAAACGACACTGTGAGCTGAAGACGGAAAGGGAGAATTATGAAGTTAGAGCTCATAGTTTGAGGATTTTGTTGCTTCGGCAAGCAGATTTTCCGCTTTGTATTCGAGATATTTCTACTCGAAGTAACGGAAGCGAGTAAAAGAAAAGAGTACTTTTTCTGATTTGCAGATTCTTATGTAGGTACGAACTAATCCATGTAACTTCTAAGATATGTGCTACTTGTGCGGAGGTATGTAGCTATGTACTGTTACGTGTGGACAATGCGTGATGCTCCATATTATAGATATGGATGGTACTCGGTACTGGTCCAGTGAGATGTGAGATTGCGATGGTGACTCAGCCATTCTCAGTGGCGCACCGGAGCGATGACTCCGCCGCCCGAGGGCCCGCCGACTACCGCAGGGGCATGCCTGGCGCACGAAGCTAAACCCTCTCGGTCGACAGTCGAGCAATGTCACGAATAAATAAACGAAACAACAATCAGGCTTTTTCCTAATACTCATAAAAGTAAACAATTTAGAGCCATTTAATTTATATCTCATTCATTAAAATTTTCGTTTAAATCATATAGGTATAGCGCAATACTCGGTAAAAAATCAAAAAATCAAAACCGAAAAATTGCAAGTTTTCATTACATCAGAGTTCACCGTATGAGTTTTTTTTTTTGCTTCAGAAAACTACTGTTCAAGCAAGATGGTGTATTTTTTTTAAAAGTAATATGTACCTACCTATATTAAAACGCTAAATACCTCATGATCGTAATAGCAATGACCTAGAATTCCCTGATAGAAAAAAATGTGCAAATTTCAGCACAGTTCACAGTATAATATGTTTAGTCTAAGGATTAGGAGCACATAAAATAGAGATGATCTTATTTTAGAACCAACTCATCCGTCTAACTTGCCAAAATACTATTAAGCCATCGACATTGATTGAACAAATCAACAATATTGGATAATACAGAGGGAAACTAATCAATCAGATTTCAATGGCACAAAAATAGACACTGTTTACACTATATGGTTTTCCCGGAGTCGCATTTTTAAATTTAATGTGATGCATCGTGCTAATTTAAAAATAAATTCATTCCCGTAAAAAAACAAAAGAGATACAGAGGTACATTTAAGTACGTACGCAATAAAAAAGCAGTGTTTACCTACCACGTTTTTTTGTACAATTTTTATAGACAATAATGCCCAGGTACCTTTAGTTTATGGGTAGACCCAATCAAACCACAAAGTAGGTACCTACCTCTATTTATTTCCTCCTGTTTAGGATATTAAGTCTATGCCTCATCACAGAGGTTCCTCGTAGTCTATCGAAACCAGACTCAGGGATATCAAACCGCGATACAAGTATTAGGTGGCTTTCTTTTGATTTCTCGCAGAGTTCCTATTAATTACCGAATCTCACATTTAAAAGTTATGTTGTTATGTAAATTTAATTTCTTAATAATCAAAATAATGGAAGGTTAAATAAAAGTTGTTTAAAAATAGGTTCTGAGAACATGAGCAAAAAATTATATTTTAAATATAATATATTCGATATTGTGCTTTCGGTGAGATAAATTTAATTTAAATAAACGTTGAAAGTTTTCTATGAAAACCTTCGTAGTTGAAAAAACCGGTATTCCTTTTTGTGAGAATTTTGGTGTAATATATTGGGTGTGTTATGTGTATTGTTGGCATGTAGAATTATTACATTTTCTAGGTAATTAACCAATCATCACACTTCTACCTTGCAGGGGTAGGCAAAGTGAATGGAATGCCATGAATTGCTTACTTCATCCGCATTCATACATCGTCTCACATATGTATATATATATATATATTGTTTTTTTTTATAAAAAATACTTAAAAAATGGCACGACCAAGTGAGTCAATTATTTGAGTTGATATATATATATTTTATAATCAACTCAAATAATTGACATATATATATATTGAAATATATATATATATTTTTTAATCAACTCAAATAATTGACTCCCTTGGTCGTGCCATTTTTTAAATATTTTTTTTATATGAATACCGCACAAGAGTCTCAACTGCTCCCAACCGTCTAGAGCCAATGAGACTATGGCATCCCGAACTAGGGCATGTTGTGAGGCCGAAGGTAGTGGGGAGGGGAAGGAGATAGGGAAGAGGAAGGTTGGAAAGTACCTGGATATTAAACACGGCTAAAGCCATTTCGAGCAACGTTTCGATTCTGAATGGTGGTCTTTCACCAGGGCGATACTTAGAGTATCTACCACTCTGGAACGTGCCGCCAATATACTTTTTATTATTTGTTATATGAATTAAATATGTTATGACACATATTAATTAAATAAAAGTTATTGGCGCACGCCGGGTTTGAACCCGCGACCTCTGGATTCGCAGTCGAGCGTCTTACCACTCGACCACGGAGGCCATGTTTCCTTTCTTCGTCTTTGGCGATAGTAGTAGGAAGAGTTCAAATGTCATGTTATTTGTAATCCGAGAATGTTTGTCTTTCTTTAAAAATCAATCAATTGTTCACCACAAATCATTATCACCTGCTCTCTTTAAAAGGACACACTAAACATTGTGTTACATTTATAAAAATAATAAAACAGGTGGCAATGAACGTAATCTACCAGGAGTACAGAAATAAGCAGGCGATGATCGGTCACGACCGCTGGATGGATGAACCCTGATGTAATACATTAACACGCCAGCGGGCTGCCTCTGTCGGCTGATATCAATATTGATTATGTAAACCGGAGGTTCCCAAACTTTTTAGTCCCGTAGACCACTTGTCAATTTTTTCTGTTTTGTATAGACCCCCTGCTTTCCTAGTATTGATTTTTTTTAGCGTTGGGAAAAACTTCAAAGTTTTGTGAACGCTTCAGGAACTGCTAGTTCTTTGAAATGAACCCTTCGCGGTGTACACTTCAATTGTAGTCAAACTCGTCAAAAAATAGTACTAGTCGGCAGAGATCCCAAATCGAAAAGTGCTAGCAAATCAACAAAAATTCCTCTCCGAAAAAAAGCACTAGTCGGTAGAGATTTGAAATCGAAAAGTACTAGCAAATCGACAAAAAATCCTCCCCCAAAAGTGCTAGCAAATCAACAAAATTTACCCTCCGAAAAAAAAGCACTAGTCGGTAGAGATTTGAAATATCTTAAAATATCTTCCACAAAATTATTATTATTAATATAATTAGAGAATTAAAGTCCATTATAAGATAGTATTACGTAAGTACCTACATAGGTACTATCTGTGAGGTGGATTATTACATTTGCGGGAAGCCAACATTTTAGTGACGGCCTGCCTAAATGGAATCCACTCCCGTGGACCCCCATTTACGTCATGCACCCCCATTTTTTTTTTCATTGACGTGGACCCCTTGCAGGTCGGAATCGACCCCTGGGGGTCGATATAGACCACTTTGGGAATGACTGATGTAAACCGACAAACAACACTGCGGTTGGTTGGCAAACAATGCACAGCATTACCGTCCATCATTATCACGAGAGTAAAGACCGATTTATTTCACTAGCCAAGGTGAATTACAATTATGTAAATGATTTTTAATGCGGACACCATTATTAAGAATAAATCAACGAGTATGAAATTTATTTATAAATTAACGGACTAAAGTCCGATTACAAAAATACGTATAAAACACGAAATAGAAAAAAGAGTAACAGAGAAGGAATAGCATAAACATTAAAATAAATGAAGCGATGACAAAAATAAGGCAAAATAAACATAGGAGAGAACATTCAAGCCATGGTCTAGTCAAAGTTTTGGTAGAGTCGTAAATAATGACGAAAATCATTTAGACTGCTACCAAAAATTTCAAAACCATGGCTTGAGTTACCAAGTCTTGATATTCTGGACATTGGAGAAGTATACCTATAATTAGTAGAGTGATGATTGAGGAACAGCAATTCATTGTTTCTGAGTCTACGGCAAGGAATGTTGAACTGGATAAGTTGCAACAGAGAAGGTGATTCAATAAAACAATTAATGATTTTGTAAATGAAAATTAAATCGAGTTTTTCCTGCGCTTTTCTAATGAAAACATTTTCAATAATTAATAATAATAAATGTCTCACTATAGCAATTTTAATCGCAGATACCTAGTGAAAATTATTATGACTAACAAAAATAAATAAGTACTAATTGCGTGTTTTGTTACTCAAACTTGTTGGTTTTAGTTTTTTGTTATTCGTTCAATTATTGTTTTTTTTAAACATATATTAAGAAACCAACAGATCTAAACGCTCCGGCTAGGCTCTGACGTCATCCGATACCGCCCGGAACATCATCGTGGAGAGGTTGACAACTATGTTAATCTAATGCAAAATGTTATTGTGCCATTAAAAAGGAACCCACTGGGGGACTGTTTCACACATTTCGTTTTGGATTTAATGCTAAAATACTCAACCAAGAGGAATGACCTTTTTTAATTATTATAATAATAGTTATATCATATTATTTATCATAGAAAAAAATATACCGTTTGTAATTTAAAATTTCGACCCAAACAAACGCTCATATTCCATTGTTTTATATTTCATTATATTTCTTAATAATAACATTTAATCAAAAATATTTCCCAAAGTTGCTTCTAAAATCATTAAAAAACGTTTTTTTATGGTCTATATTATATAAATTTAAAAAAATAAAGAAAATAGCTCTCAAACGTACAAACTACATATTTCTTATATTTATTCTTCTGAAAAAAAAAAATCATTCAGTGTGATCTCAGATGAATTAAATAATATAGATACGTTACTGAGACAACGCGCCTGGTTGCATTAAACCAAGTCAACAAGACATACCTTCGAAACACGCTTCATATAGCTATCTCTTCCGCACACACATATTCTTTAAATGGCTATCTTTTCAATACGCGGGTGAAACATTTAGTGGAGCAACATTAGTGGTGCTACATTTTTCGTAAGATTTGTATGACATGACGTGTCTTGTATTTTATGTCTACGAGTGTGGTTGGATATTTTAGCCAAAAATATTTTTAATTCAAAATTTTTTTTGTGTAAAACAGGCCTCGAGTCCACTCCTGACACTTCAAAGTGGACTTGTTATTAAGAGTTTAAAAAAATTGATAATATTTTTTTAAATGAAAACGTACTTGATTCAATAAATTGGCATTTAAGTTTGACAGTGGATATTTGTAAAAAAAAAATAATTGAATTCCTCATTGTATATAAATCTCGATGGCCAAAATTGATTAAATGCCAAGTACAATTTTGTGATGAATTTTAATTTATTTTATATTAAAATCAATAGTTCAGAAAAGATTCACAAAAAAACAACCTTTTAATGACGTGAATGTACGTAGATTATATTTACACGATATTTACGCTAAGTGTTACCAGTCTCGTGCATGCTAAAATCCCATAACGCTGATTCATACTCTGGACACTCAATAATAACGTGATTTTGCCCTCGAGAAGGAAAGTAACGTTTTACTTTGTGAGGTGAGAGATTTGTGCTATAATTTATTTTGATAATATAGCAATAAAAACTTCTAAGAAACCTTTCGTTAAAAAATATGCGTAGAAAACATTTAAGGATTTTTCAAAAAATCCTTATCCTACTAACGACATCTAATCGCAAGGCGCAGTTTCTTAGTCGAGTTTTTAGTAATCGAATCTTGTTTATAATTAAGTCTTCAACATTCGTAGTCTAACTGGGTGACAAAACCATCGACCAAGGAAACACATATAGTATTTAGATCGATGGGCAATACAGATTTGGTCACAGAGTAATATAGTTTTTTCAAACATTGTTTCAAAACTGAAAGGTGGTCTTTCATTGAAACGAAACTAAGCGTCTTTTCTACTTTGCAAAACAGGTTTGATAAATTAATAAATTCCAATAATAATTATAATTTATACATATTTTTTTTATATTTTCGTAGAAAGCAATTACTTTGTGATTTGACATAATTAATGAAATTAAAAAATAACTTTTGTATAAGATCAAATATTTTATTAAAAAAATTATGAGCGACCGGTTTCGCTTAGCTAAATTATCATCAGGGTACAAAATTAAACTGAAAAAAAGGTTTAATTTTGTACCCTGATGAAGCTTAGGTTAAGCGAAACCGGTCAGTCATAAAATTAAAATAAAATCTGTGGTCTTATACGAAGTTATTTTTCTCATTGCAAAAATAATTATTTATAAATTAACTACAATCAACAAACATCGGCACTGTAACATACCCTTAAAGTTCTGGTCGTCTCCAGGAAACGTCTATACTCCTGCTGGCCTCCTGCTGTCTCCCTACGGATCCTTATTCTTAAGAAGGCGGTTCCAAACCATGCAGCCACCTAAGTTTGAGTCTCTTAACACTCCGTCGTCTCGCAGGATTATTATGGAGGAACCTTTTTGGTGGTCGACGATTTATAAATGAATGCTCATTTTAATAAAACAGTCGTCTATCCATGAGCAGACTTCTACGAATGTCGCACAACGTAGTCAGCAGTCACATATGTTGTAAATGCAGTGTTGCTATAATACATAAATATGTCATTAAGTCTAAAATCACAAGCATTTTTGTGCATGTAAATACTGAATGTGTAATAATCTTAGAGTAACATGACTCGGCGCACCTGGGCGTGGCTAAGACTAAGGCTACGGTATTTATACATCCATTCATACCACATATCGACATAATATTTTTGTGTATTCGTATAGCCACTTTTTCACCGTATTTTTATCAACAAAAATATAGCATCTAACCTAAAAAACTGTTTAGTTTAAAAATGTGGGCGGAGTCCAGCCGTTAACCAGCGAAGATAGCCAGCTTAAGATCATTGCGACAGTATATAGAAGCGGTCCAAGAAATTTGTTGTCTCTTTCTCTCTCTCATGGTGTACGATGTAAAAACTCGGAAAAAGTGATTTATTACAATTTCGGATGGGTTGGGTAAAACAAATTACCTATCCCTCCATATATTGTTACTTCAAGGATATAAGGAGGTATAGCTAATATTTTTACCCAACCTATACAAAATTGCGATAAATCACTTTCTCCGGGTTTTCACGTCGTATACCATGAGAGAGAAAGATGCAAGAAAAGTCGTCACATAATGTCGCAGCACTTTTAAGTATGTTGGAATGTTCTCCGTCCGCGCTAACTTCACATCATCGAGTCTCAACTTATGTCAACGGATTTTGAAGAAATTTTCTTTATTTTTCTTGATTAAATACTTGCAGTGGTCATACAAATAAATCAAATACGATGGTGATATGTGCAGCACCAGATCCA
This sequence comes from Drusus annulatus, assembly GCA_022651775.1. Lineage (NCBI taxonomy): Eukaryota > Metazoa > Arthropoda > Insecta > Trichoptera > Limnephilidae > Drusus > Drusus annulatus. Next base: position 883,058 of record JAGWCC010000027.1, read on the forward strand.
CCATACGTTCAAACTGTGCAAAAAACATAGGCGCCATCTCTGAAGGGGCGCCGTGAAAATATAGATCTTATTTAAATTTACTTCAAATGTTTTTTGAATCATATCAAAATTTCCCCATTTCATTTTATAATTACCCCCACATCATGGGATAATTACGTTTTTTATTGCGCTGGCAGCATCGCTGTGCTTTGAACGACTAGCAAAAATGTATGGGGTATAGATTTTTTACGTATTGCATGGTGATTATTTGGACTTAAAGTCTGTTTTTCGATGGAGTTTTATCCGTTAAAGTTCAGAGAAACAAAGTCTACAACCAATCACCGTGCCCGTTGCTTTCATACAACAGTGTAAATGTACCATTGGAGATGGTACATATTTTTGTCACGGCGACAGTGTACCGGTGACTTTGCGCTTATTTGGTTTTTCAAAATTCGTTTACAGGAATATTTTATGGAGTTTATTTTTCAACGATGTGATACTTTGGTGACATTAAAAAAATATGAATGAAATTCCACATCTCTGCCATTGACTTGATCCTATTGCCATTAGTAACTGGCTCCAAAAGTAGTGACAGCCGATTTTAAATGTTACATCCCTAAGACGTAGTTGTTCTGACAATCTTGTTATACACAATAAACTTTTAAGATAGTTACTTTACAGTTTATTCTCGTGTGAATTCATAAAGTTTGATTTGTCCGTTGTTATTCGAAGAATTTTGTTGAATTGGGGTTTCCTCAGGTTTCTTGAGGTCTGTTAACATTAGAAATCTATAAAAAGTTAATAAAAAAAATATAAAAAATCATTGTCAATGACAGCTGTCAATTTGCTAGGTAAATTTATTGACTAACTGTTATGAATACTTGTACCGCAGTGTGGCTTTAGATGTTTTTGGGTTTTATCAGTGTATTAAGATTCATTTGTGTTAGTTACAGCGCCGTTGAGGTGATTTTTGTTGTCTTCGATTTCCATTATTTCTATTGTTGATAACTAACCTAAAAAACTGTCCGGCTCACAGAATTTAAATGTAAAATTGATCGGTATGGAGAGCTGAAGTTGGGATCTCGGATATTTTCTATATTTCTAGCAAAAAGTGCTTTGGCTAGTTCAGGATTTTATGATTGGAGCATTTGTTACATACTTAAATTCGTAAAGCAATTTTGAAATGTTTGATTATTTGTTTCAAATAAAAAAGATGGAAGAAAAGGGGGTGGCGCATTCAATACTTACTGCACAGGGCGCTAGATGTCGTGGAACCGGCCCTGGATATGTGCTACACGTGCTTAGAGTATATAGAGTGGTATCTATCCAAGGCAGTGTAGTCAGTTTTTGATGATTTTTACTCGACTCGGCGGACCTGGGCGTGGCTAAGACTAAAGCTAGGGTATTTATACATCAATTCATATCACATATCGACATAATGTTTTTGTTTATTCGCATAACCACTTTTTCACAGTATTGATATTAATAAACATATAGCATCTAACCTAAAAAATCGTTTAGTTGTGTCAAGTTTAGTGGCATAATAAAAAACGTGGGCGGAGTCCCACGGTGACCCAGGAGCCCAAGATAATTGTGACAGTACATAGAAGCGGAGTATTATATTTGTTGTCTCTTTCTCTCTCATGGTGTACGACGTAAAAACCCGGAGAAAGTGATTTATCGCAAGTTTGTATCGGTTGGGTAAAAATAATTAGCTCTCTCTCCATACATTGTTTCTCCAAGTATACGTGGATGTTCTAAAAGACCAAAGCAAAGATTATAAAACATCACCTTTCAGAGGTATTTCAACAGTTTTAAATATTTTAACTTTAGAATTTTCACATTTTAAATTATATAAACACATAAAATCAACAAAAAAGCTTCCATCATTATTTAGGCAAACTTTCTGTTATTAGCGTTTGTGTGATATTTTGACTTTATAAATCATTTTAATGGTGTATTGATATTATTTTCTTTAATGTGTTCAAATATGTTTATTAAAAATGTCTCGAATTCCATTTAGGCGATAACTAATAGGCTATCCAACATCCTTTAAATATCTTTGTCTATTTCTATCGAGTCAGTATAAAGTCAACAATCCTGACTAAACTATTTCGAAAAGGTACCTCTGCATGTCCTCCGAGGTAATAATAGACGTACGCAAAGCTGATACGGAGGCGTATTACGATTTTAAGATTCAGGAAATAACGTACTTATGATTACGTTAATGTTTGCTCGAAGGAGGCAGGTATAGCATCTCGGGTTACCGTGACGTTTCGGTATTCCGCCAGACATACCCACTCTACGAAGAATACTCAGCGATAAAGGTGAGCGCGGTGATATGCCACCTTCTGCGAAGTGCAACTATTTGAAGGTACGTTACGTACGCCGGCGTGCGTTGATACATCTCTCTCCGTCACGACACAATCATCGGTGACTTAAGACGTATTCTCCCACTTCCCACAGAACTCTAGCTTTCGATATCTCGGGGTCGACGTGTCGTTTAAAATCGAAAGTAGCCTTTTTGCTGAAATTATTTCACTCACTTAAGCTCTTACCATACTGCTGAAATCTAAAATAGAGCTATTTATTTATATGTTGTTTTAAGCCCAGCAATGCGTTTTACATATTTTGTGTTTTATGATATTTTTACAGTCGAATTTTATTTCCATTTCCGGGTATAGGTTGCTCAATTAGAGTTGACCAAAACAACACAAACCACGGATTGTGTGTATTGGTGCATAATTTATGGGTAAACTTCCGAAAGTGATGTCCTTGCAAAACTTCATTACGTCTTGTTTGCGATACTTTTACCAATATTTTGTTTGGAATAAGCTGAAAAAAATATTTCCAGGCAGTTTTTTTAACACAAAAATGAGAAATTTGAATGAAAAAATAATTGATTATAAAAATAACAGTGTTCTTTTTTTTGTTCAGGAAAATCACGAATATGGAGGAAATTTAAGTGGAAGCAACTGGTAGGAGGTGCGAAGTGTGATTTTGTATTTCTTCTATTCACCTCAATAATTTATTTTTATGAGAAAATAAATTATAAGGATGGCGTCGAAAATATACTTTTATGTCATGATCTACGCTAGAGGTCGGGAAATTTGGGTAAATTACCCTAAGTTTTGATAAAGCTAATGATTATCAAAATTATATTACGCAAAAATAGTTTGTAGATAATTAGAAACTTTTAGACTTGTATTACTGCATTTTCCGTAATAATAGTTTCAAGATCCCTAGATTTAAAAAAAAATGAAAGTTCTTTTTCCTGGGTTATTAATTTCTGGGGGAGATTATTTATGAAAACCAAAGAAAAACAAATTTCATAGATATATTTTTTTATTAAGAGCTGTTTAAAAAAATATTGTTTTGGATTTACGGCTAAAATACTCAACTAAACTGAATGATCTTGTTTTTTTGTCAAAAGGTAAAACATATAGCTAGTACGATATTTCATGCTTATTTGTGCCTGTGAAATACTGCCGCAGCAGAAACCGAAACGCCATGTTTAGCATATCTCATAGTCGGACAGATGTTTTGGCACAGCATAGAGGTATAATTCAATTAAATACTAATTCTATTAAATTACAAGAGGTATAATTCTTTTAAATAAATCATGTTATTATTTTTTATTAATCATGACCGGTCGGTAGCTGAGTGGACAAACGCGTCGGATTCCCACCCTGGCGTCGTAGGTTTAATTCCTCTGCTGGCTAAGTCCTCCATCATTGCACAAGTAACATCTTCCGCTTATTATAATGGCAGTAGGAGTTTTTCAAATATTGCCAGGTTATTAGTAACCCGGGAATGTTTGTCTTTCTTTAATTTTAATTTTATTTTTATAATGATTTTGTATAAAACAAATTTTTTAACTTTAATCCACTTTCAAAAAAAGTTATTAAATTTTTATTAATTTTTAAAATGGAATTTTTGAAGTTGTAAAAATTAGAAATACTTTTTGTTTTTTACCCATTTCAAAAAAAAAAAAAATTTGTAATTTATATTTTAAAATATTAATAAAAAATATATCTTAGAGGTAACTGTATTTAACATATTTTATCTTGAAAATAGAAAACAAAAGTTTGTATGAAACAGGCCTCGAGTGCGTTCCTCTCAATGGGAAAATGACCTATGTATGAGTCGGGTGATACCCCAACTGTTTTCCGATCCCTGCTCTACAGACTTAAAATAGGCCTCTTCTTTGCTTCATCCCTCTTCTCTGGTTTACTCAGATCTCTGCGGCTCTTCTTGTACACTTATTGTTTTCAAATCGAGCATTGTCTCGCGGCTGGGACTTTTCAAATTTGCCCATTTTTTAACATCTGAAAACAAGCTTTCGTTTGTTGACAAATTAATAACTTTTTGTGATTCCGCAGCGATAAATTTAGTATCCCCTTTTTAACGTAGAAACACGTAATTTTTTTGTAATGTTGCATTATAAATAGTAAGATGGTAAATGTATTTTTAATATTTTTATATAACATGACCGGTACCTATCTACGACTGAGTGCGGGTCTATACTTATTGTTTGTGTTACAGACCGCCAATATTATATTCAAATAAATTATATGTATAGCTGTTGAAACGTTCAATGCTATTTAGTAACACCATACCCCGTGTCAGGTATCACCCTGTACTGAGCCAACACGTCTATTCCGCCGTGTGAAATACATAGCAGATTATGGTATCGCCCCTAGCAGTGGTTATTCGGTACAAGGACTTAGAAAAATTCCAGGAGGTATGAACTATCTATTAATTTCTTTATAATTTTATACCCTGTTAATTCAAGGGCTCCACTTCTTCTCTACTGAATACTATGGTATCGTGTCTCAGAGAGCAAATCTTCATGATAATAAATCGCGGATACTCGTGCATATTCATGTATATACTGGAGATTTTTTTTAATGTGTTTCAATAAGTCTATGTATTTTGCTGGTATGGGCCCAAATAGCAGAAGCGTAATCTAATTTAAATCCTATAATGCAGTTGAACATGGAAGACATGCCTTTGGAACTGTTTGGTAGATCTTATAACAAATCTCAATAGTTTGTAGCATGATGAAGACCGCGCTAGGGATATGATCTAAAAACGTAAGTTTGGTATCAGACTACCCCTAGGTCTTTTGTGGATTTTACACTTGACAATACATCTTCTTTTATTTTGTAATTAAATTTAGTGAGGGTTTAGAGCGTGTATACGTCATAGATATACATTTTTATGTTGAAGTATAATTTTGTTATTGTTAGCCCAATTACCTGTACACGTATTGCATCCAATTTCACTAGCAATTGATATCAAGAACAGTAGAGACTTTTATTATTCAGGTTATCGTATTTCTAAACAATAATTTATTACTAGGTGTGAATAGCCAATGATCCAATATTTCTCTTTGACTAACACCTCGACAATCACCAATTGTGGTAATCAATATAACGTGTTAACCGGGAAAACAGAAATGGCGTTTGTATTATCAATGACTTCCCACTCTGGTGAGAATAAAGACGGACGTGCTAACTTTCTTAACCGGATCCAAAATTTACAAAAAAGGAGAAAAAAAATCATCAAACAAAACGTGGGTTTTTCCCATTTTTATTTACGGTGGGTAAATATTTGTTTTATGTACCAACCAAACTTTATGGACAGAAAACATTTCATCTATTTTTACATTTGACAATGCACTCATATTGGAAAATGACAAAATTGTAAACCAACCATCACGCAGGATTGTCAGCCAAAACCTTGATTATTAAATCAAAAATATAAAAAATAATAATTACTAAGTTGTCCATGATTTGTTTTTCCACATCTCCAGGACGCTCATCGTCATTAACATCTTCTCGGCCTTCTGTAAAGCGCTTGTACCACTTATAAACACTTTTTTGAGACAAAGTAGACTCGCCGAATGCCACAGTCAACATTTTAAGTGCGTTGGAGCACTTTATTCCATTTTAACGCAACATTTAATACATATTCTTTGATCCATTTTTTTTCAAAAGTAAAAAATCGAAGAACACACAAAAACGTGACTAACCTTTCCAGTTGTCAAAAACAAACCACTAATCCAAAATGGCTGATAATGCTAACATATGGTAAACATATGTGTACCAACAAAAAAAAATTGATCATCGAATGTACACAGCCCGCGAAAATTCAAAATTCACCTTTTCTTTTGAACAGGCCTCGTATGAATCGTTAAGATATAAAATACTAGTTGTTACCTGTGAAAAACCTGTGAGTAACTTGAAGAAAAAATATTAGTTGCTAAATGTCGGTAGCTGAGTGGAGCACGCGTCGGGTTCCCACCCGGGCGTCGTGCGTTCAATTCCTCTGCTGGCTAAGTCCTCCATCATTGCACAAGCAACATCTTCCGCTTCTTATAGTGGCTGTAGGAGTTTTTCAAATATTTTCAGGTTATTCGTAATCCGGGAATGTTTGTCTTACTTTAAAAAAAAAAACTTTATCCTCTCATTCCAAATATAGAATAATGTCTGCTAAAATAAATTATGGTTAAGTAGGGATTCGAAAAACTTTTTTTTTTTAAATTTATTAATTTCAATGAACATCATTTCCAAATTTAAAAAGTTCCCACTCGTACGGTTGTAAATACTCGCGCAAAGGAAATTATTTATAGTTAATTATAGCCCTGCACCAGGAATCGAACCCGCAACTAGCCCGACTAGCCGACTGAATTAAAAATCCGCTATGAAGGCCGTTAAAACTACAATTGAAACATATCAAATGTTTCCTGCTAAGCTAAAAAATGTCTTCTGAAAATTGCGATCGAAACCGGTATTCATCGGGATTTTAGCGAGTGTTAGTCACTGTGAAGCACTGCAGATATGATATACTATGTTCATACCTCACTCATTACACATATAACAAATAGAAAATTGACCAGCAAAAAATATACGAGAACTAAAAATTTCCAATTTCAAAGCCAAAATGTTAAACGCAAAATCTAGCTGTAGATATTTACATACAAATTAATGGAAATTTTCGATGTTATCTATAAAATTGTGCACATTTTGATCGATCTAAAGTAAAATTTACACAAGTATCTACTCTTTGGTACCCTGTGCTGAATACTAGTAACATTGCCTTTCTGTAGCGCAGTTTTATGACACATCAATTATTCGTTTCTCCTCACGAGTGTAGACGTTGCTATTCAAATGGTGAACATGGTGAACACAGCCATCAGAAACATGAAAGCTGGGACATCAGCAGGGCACGATGGATTGAGCATCGAACACGTCAAACACGCAGGAGGAGCGATTTCGCAACTACTCGCAACGTTGTTTACTGTCATCCTTAAGAGTGGATACCTTCCTAAAGATATGACCAAAACAATAATCATACCGATTATCAAATCGAAATTGTCCGACATAACTCTACAGGAAAATTACAGACCGATTTCCATCGCTACCTCTATCGCCAGAATATTTGAACGTGTTCTGTTGGACCAAGTTGGACCCCACATGAAAACGAGCGATAATCAGATGGGCTTTAAAAAGGAGTGCTCCACGGACACAGCGATATTTTGCGTAAAACGAACGTTGGAACACTATCGAAAAAAAAGAAAACAACTACTTACGCGTGCTTTTCTTGATCTCAGTAAGGCGTTCGACAGAGTCCATCACCCCTTACTATGGACTAAACTCGTTGAAAGGGGTATACCATCGAAGGTCGTCCACATTCTCAACACTTGGCACCGGCAACAAGAAAACCTGGTAAAGTGGAAAGATGGATTTTCCAAACCTTTTCATCTGAAAAGCGGAGTTAGACAAGGAGGATGCATGTCCCCATTATTGTTTAACATTTATATGGAAGAACTTGACCCATAGATTAAATAATGCTAAGGTGGGCTGCCATATCGGAGGACAGTGTTTTTAATAATGTGAGCTATGCAGACGATATGGTACTCATGACGCCGTCTATAAGAGAGGGCTACGTATCCTCCTGAATATCTGCGAAGAGTTTGCTCAGGAAACAAACATGATTTACAATCCGCTAAAAAACGGCACTGATGGTTATTAGATACGGGCAGGGTCCGAAAAACATTCCTCCAGCTTTCTTGAACGGTGAGGTTCTAAAGGTAGTAGAAGAAACCAAATATCTAGGGCACATCATCACCAGCAGAAGATTTCGGCTCTAGTCCACCAGTGACAAAGGATACTCTTCCTGGCGTTCTGCATACCCTATACACGTGCGAGCTCTGGACCAATTTTGAAACATATCAAATGTTTCCTGCTAACGCCTAAAAAATGTCTTCTGGAAAATTGCGATCGAAACCGGTATGTTCACCGAGGGGCGAGTTCCAGATTTGTTAGTCACTGAGAACCACTGCAGGAATGATATACTATGTTCATACCCACTCATTACACATATAACAAATAGAAAATTGACCAGCAAAAAATATACGAGAACTAAAAATTTCCAATTTCAAAGCCAAAATGTTAAACGCAAAATCTAGCTGTAGATATTTACATACAAATTAATGGAAGTTCTTTTTTTATTTTATCTATAAAATTGTGTACATTTTTGATCATCAGTCTAAAGTAAAATTTATTTTTATTTTAGCATCTACTCTTTGGTACCCTGTGCTGAATACTAGTAACATTGCCTTTCTGTAGCGCAGTTTTATGACACATCAATTATTCGTTTCTCCTCACTATTACAGACGTTGCTATTCTTTCGATTACGACCTTCCAACCCCTATTTTTAATACCGTCATTTAAAAAATAAATAATATAAATTTAGGTCTGTCAACAGTAATTCTTATCAACCCACACACAGATACATTAATTTTAACCATAAGCTTATCACATCATTGTTAATAAAAAATAAAAAAACTTATAACTGTTATCTACTAAAAAACAAACAAAAAACAACAAAAAATAAATTAAAGAAAAAATAAATTTGGTTTCAAGTTATAATTTTCTTCGTTACTGAGGAAACATTCAACCCTCTCGAACATTTTATCCTCTTCTCCGTTTGGACCAAATTTTACTCATACGGTTGCTCTTCAAGGCCTGCGCAAAACAAAAGATTGAAGAAAGCCTTTTGATATTTTCGTAAAAAACAATCACTTTATGATGTGAAATTATAAATAAAATAACAAATACACATTGAACCCTAATCAAAGTGACACCCAGTCGGAATCAAATAGTTTAATAAATTGTGTTTTTTTTTCAATTCAATAATATTTATCACTTTATTCTGAATTCCGGGAAACGCCGTATAAGAAAGTAACGTAAAAACAGTTCAATGATGTGTCAGCTAATAACAAAAACAAAACATTAACAAACAACAATTTCGCAAACGAAGAAGGGAAAAATCCTGTTCAATCATTTAATAAATAATCAGATTTAATTAGACACAGGTGCTTAAATGAATCTTAAATCAAATTCGTAAATGAAAGTGAACTGATTTCGCCGCAGCGTCTGTATTACTGGATGAATTTTCCAATCAATCGCGAAATTCCGTGTCATTTCCCGTTAGTAAGAGCAGTGTCAGTGTATACGCAATGCAATGAGCCAAACTGGCGGCGAAATACCTGCTACTGGAGCGTAATATCGCACGTGTATTTTCCGGTTTTCCCACGCCGGCCATACAGTTTGATCAAGAACTACAAATATTTTATTATTGATCACGTCGGAACGCGAGCAAGATCATCTGGCGCTTGACAGAAATAATATTATTATTGCGGCATTTGTTGGACCGCAGGTAGGTAATGCTCACAATAAACGGCGGTTTTTCCAGCACGTTGGAAGTTGGAATACCTTTGGGTTTTTCGTTGGAGGCGCGTTCGTTCGGGAAGGCGTGTTTCTAGCTTTATAAAACACATATTTTGGTATACGTAAGTACCTAGATCCTTACCTTTATTTTATAACTTGACAGTGATATCTTTGCAGACGACCCGAAGAGGAAATAAAGGTGCCATCATTTTTGTTATTTGGTTGTCAAAATATTTTCAATAGGGTTTCTCCTAATTGTTATTATGATACAAAGCGATATAAATGGGAAAACCTATGAAAAGTGATGCACGAAACATCATTCTCAAGGTTTTGACATTCATGGACTATGAAAAGTCTTGTTAATTCCAGTATTAGGATGCGCTACCGCCAGTTCACGTTGTGTTGCCAGCTTTACGGAAAATAATTATTCATGAAAAGTAATTTAATTTTTATTTATCGGTTATTGAATTTAAACATTTATGCTGATCGGGGGCAGATAAAAAAAATATGCAATATAATATTCTCATAAATCACTATATTTAAAACCCTTAATTTAATTAGAATGTTCAGATAATAATTAATTATTCCAAATTAAGTCTACGTCCACGGATCTATTTTTCATTGGCATCCCCAATATCTATGGTGGCCACTCCATCAACTACAAAGTGAAGTGTGTCAAGCTGTTACTATCTACCTCCCCTTTTTATTTTACTATAATATTTTTTGAAATAATTTCGTTAATAATTACGCCTACAACATGCATTTCTAAATTTCAACTTTTTTTGTTGTCTTTTTGCAGTGCACCACCAAAACTGAAAAAGCTGTACAAAAATTTTGAAGGCGCACACATAAACAGACAATAATAATAATTAGACATCGGACTATAATGCAGCATATATACAACAATTAACCTTAGAGTATACTAGAGGTAGCCCAAGCCAAGGCAGTGAAGTCAGTTTTGGACTTGTTTTTGATGATTTTAACATGACTCGGCGCAAATGGGCGTGGCTAAGACTAAGGCTACGGTATTTATACATCCATTCATATCACATATCGACATAATGTTTTTGTGTATTCGTATAGCCACTTTTTCACAGTATTTTTATCAACAAAAATATAGCATCTAACCTAAAAAACCGTTTAGTTGTCAAGTTTAGTGGCAAAATAAAAAATGTGGGCGGAGTCCCGCCGTTAACCAGCGAAGATAGCCAGCTTAAGATCATTGCGACAGTATATAGAAGCGATCCAAGAAATTTGTTGTCTCTTTCTCTCTCATGGTGTACGATGTAAAAACTCGGAAAAAGTGATTTATTACAATTTCGGATGGGTTGGGTAAAACAAATTAGCTATCCCTCCATATATTGTTACTTCAAGCAATTAACAATGCCAATAAAGTATACGATAAATATTGACAACATTTTTAATTAAAAATTCTGAAAAATTTTTATTTTGAGGGAAAAAAAGATCAGTCGTTCCGATGACCGAAAAAATATAGAACACGTGATTAGGTAATTTTCTATGAAAAAACTACTGAAATAGGCAATAATGACGAAAAAATGCTCAACTAAGCAAATATCCCATGTCCAATAATGAAATTGACAAAAAATATTACAATGGCATATTTTAAGAAGACTTATTTATGTGAGAAAACAAGAAAATAAAACAATATCGAGTTGATAAAAAATATATATTTATCTATTTAAGAATATAAAATTAATAATCATTCCTATGTAGAATGAGATGAACAAAAATAGAAGCTATGTAAAGCCATCACTTAAAATAAATTAAAACGAAAATAGAAATGCAAAAAAAAAATTACAATATTTAGAAAATTTACTCATATTATTAGGGTCTTTTTTTACTCAACCCAATATTCCTTTCGCATGTATGAAAGAAGAAATGAACTAAAATAATATGTTACACAATGTAACTAGAATAGCAGTCCAAGTTGCTGACCTCAAAATAATGGTATAAGAAGAAAAATACACAAAATTGTAATGTATATCAAAATTTAAGAATCTGTCACATTGTGGATTTTATTGTTTCATTAAAATACGATTTTCCTGGATGTTTTGAACCAAAGTATTGTACTACAATATGTTGTTGAGGTGAAATCGCTCTAGGTACTTTCTCAATAGATGCTATCGCTATCAATGTGAACTACTATGTCAGATTATTTGTGAATTAAAAAAAAAACAAGTAGAAAACCAGTAGGGAGTGAGGTTAGGAGATTGGATGGGCGAAAATTTTGAGTCATTAAATTTACCAAAAGAACCATTGTTTCCTGAAAATATGCAACCTGTTTGGGTAATCTACTACACTTCTTCAACAGTAATGAACTGATAATCGAGTATTATGGTTTGTATAAATTAATTTACAATCAAATTCCTATTGAATATATGTTATAAATAAAATAAACTTTACTACATTGGAGTCAGGGGTGCACTGGTTCTGGAACATGCCGGAACGCCGTTACGGTTCTGAATTTTCAGGGAAAAAACATTATCCTTCAGATTTGTGGCCTACACTTTATTTTAACATGCATTCATTGTTATTATATTTCTTAAACAAAGGTATTATCACTTTCTTAAATGGTGTGTGACGTACGAAACTGCTGTTCCCTAAACATATCCTACAATACTAGGCAGGCGCCGTGAGTCAGGGACCCGTTTGCTCATGTCTAGCAGACAGCCGGGGCGCATGCCGATTCTCCTGCTTTGTATCAATGTAAACATTAAAATAGATGTGCATTTTCCATAACACTGTCAGGTAGCCAGTCGCCTGTGGACCATATTCTTGTGTTTATTGTTTCTCAATACCAAATCAAATGTTCTGGTACTGGAAAATTTTGGACTACATCCCCGTTTGAAGTTTTTTTTGTAGGTTTACTTGTGTTATGCAACTTTGTACGATATTAACCCAAATTTCAACAATTCAATGAAAGTTATAAAAATAAGGCTTCAATGTACATAATTAATTTTATAATTTGTTATGAGTAACTGTTTCAGTCTTCAAGATTTAGAGAGGAAATACTGGATATTATGGGCACCGATTCTTCTGAAGATGACGTGCTGCTGGACATTGCTCGAGGCATTTCTGTTTTTATATATTTAACCCTGAGACGACGACATCTTCTTATACGCTTTCTTTTTGACCTTAGGCTAGAAAAATATATTTTATTTTAACATTAAAAGTAACAGAATTAATATTTTTAACAAAATTTCAAATGCAGCACAATTTGAAAATACAAATGCTTTCTTAAATTTGTGAATTTTAAAGAATTTTATAAAATTGCATTTATAACCCAACCTTTTAATCTTGTCAATTGAAAACTGAGCAGATTGACATGCAATCTAATATTTTTAGATTTTCGAAATTTTCGAAATTTTCCAGGTCACTATATTTTAGATTAGTAATTCACGATCTTAATTTTTTAAAATTTAACCTAATGTTCGGTAAAACTTGTAAACAATCTTTCCATAAAACAAAAAATTGTAAAAATAGCTTCCTGGGAGTAAAAATTCTAACCTAGAAATATTTGATCTGAACAATGTGAAAAAAAGTGAAGGCACACCTTGCGTATACGAATGCAGTTACCATAATCTCCCGCAACTTTTTTGATGTTGAGTATTTCTCAAATCAGCATAGATTACCGAGGTTGTATTGTACTTAATTGTTCTACATGTAGAATTTTGTCACAAAGTTTAGTTTAGTGAGGTATTGGGTGTAAATTGCTCAGTTAAAGGAACAGGGTTGATGGGGACAGTTAGAATCATTTTCAATTTTGAGTTAGATCGAAAGATTAGGTTAAAGGTACTAAAATATATTATGTATAATAATAGTAAAAATAAATTATATAAAAACTACAAGGTACTACACACTACTTAAATGGAATTAATCTTTAATGAAGGTTTTAAAAAAAATGTGGAGTGGATTAGGAAGTTTTTCGGAAGTATTTGGGAAATTTTGAAAAAGGCTATTTATAGAAAGAGAATTTTGAAAATATTTTTTATTAAATTTACAAAATATTGAATTCTCAAAATGATCAAGAAAATATATTGAACAAAATATTATTCAGCACACTTTCTTAAAATTTTTAATCAACCACTTAAATACAAATACAAAATTGTTGAAATGAAAACAAATGATTATTAAATTATACTATATAACAAGAATGCGCATTTTATATTAAAAAAAATATATCTCTGATTTATGTAATTTTTGAAAAACTATATATATTATCATAGAATATTGACTTCATTCAACATGTATTTACTCCGAACGTTGTTAATTTCATGAGAATTTTGATAAATATTTCTATGTAAACGAGTATAGGTGTACTGCTAACTCCATTGGAATTATTGCTCAGTACCTGTAAGACATAATCACATTTAGTATTACAAATGAAAGACACAACTAGAATGGTAATATGTATAACAACAGATGATAGTAAATATTATTTAAATAGTCATACCAATAAAAATAAAATGAAGCAAATTTGAAAAGATATTTTACATGAATGCACAAATGAATGTAATGAAAATAAAGTAAAACCATGTTAAATTTAAATCAACTAATTACAATAACAAATCATAATTTAAAAAAAAATTATAAATGAACTAGGACGTTAAAAGTTTTTTTTTAATTATGGAACAAACAATACAGCATCTTGCCTTATTGTTTGACAGTTTAATGGTTAATTTGAAGCTTAATAACTCATTGTGAAAATTTTTCAAGCTGAGAAAATATTTGTGTCGACTTTGGGCGAGATTTTGCTGAGATAAAAAATAGTAATTTTCTGCATTATAGAAAAAATAAGACTTTTGTGACTTTTGTCAATTTTTCAACTATCAGTATACTACTGCATCAACAAATGAAAGCCTAACCATTGATATTAAATATATAGATCGGCCTTCGCCAATACAAACCAATTGAGTCATTGTGAATACGGCAAGGATCAATCTACATATTCCATGCCAATGGATCTCAAAATGAAATAAATTAATAATTAAGAAAAATAATAAGCTATTTAGATTTCAAATAATAATTTTTCGTAGTATGCACTACAAAATAAAGTAGCAAAAAAATGAAAATAAAGCGGCTATTTTGATAATCTATCAATACATATACCGTGGAGCCTCTTGGTCACTGTCAGCATTCTCGTCTTCTTCTTCCTCTTGGTGTCCTGGTAACAATAAAACATATACATTTTATCAATAAATCTTATATTATTCTAAAGGATAATAAAGTTAATAATAAATTTTATTAGGAATGCTTGTGTACATTTAAACTTTTTCATTGCTAACAGGGGTAACTTTGATCTATTGACATTTCTATACTCCATGTATCAGTTTAAATAAAGATCTGATTGAATTGACATTTTCTGTCATAAAAAAAAACTATTTTCTAAACAGAAAAAAATATTATGTATCATTCCTTGAAAAAATAATATTCTTTGTGCGCTGGAAATGATGATAATGCAATTCCTTCACTCTACTCGCGAAGAAGAGTGTCATTGCGGTTGCAGGCTATCCCACTCGCGCGTTAGTTTGCTTATATGGGAATGCACGCACTACTACTACTCGCACGCTAGTTGGCTTGTAACGTGTTAGCTTGTAGGTCACGCTGTTGTACGGTAGCTGAAGGTTTTTTTTTTTTAAATAACTCTATATATGTTGTCATAATGAATTTATAAATAACACATTTAATGTGTTGTTCATAAGATAAATATGCAATAAAAAATAAATGGTTAAAACAATCTTACAATGATGGCATATTGAACATTGTAAAATGATTATTTTGATCCTTACAAAACACATGGATTAAGTAACAAATAATCTATAACATACCATAGTAACAATGATATGTATATGTATTATGATTATAGAAGTGAAACATTGCTGTATAATACAGAATTTCAGTAATTAAAAGTATGGAGAAAATTTTGTGACCAGTAAAGTGAAATTTTGACCCAGTTTTTGTGGGAGTAAATAATTTGAAATACATATTTAAAAAACTAAGGTAAATTAGAGGCAAAGAAAACTGTACAACATACCCAGATCTTTGCGTTTTCTGGTGTATGCCCTCTTGGAGGTCTGCGGGGGCAACTCAGCCTCCCCGTGGACCAGGGTGTTCCTGTACGTCAGCAGGGGCTGCCAATCCTCACCGCGGGATGAAGGCATACCTGCCGCTATCTTCTGGTCCAACAGGTTGAGACTGAGAGGGAAAATAATGACATCATTTTACAGTGGAGGTTGGAAACTTGCAAATAATTTATGAGTTCTTATAAACATGTTCTGAAAACATTTATGCATTTCATGTTAGCTCAACTCACAGTAAAGCAACAGTCACTTTTCGTTTCAATGCGCCATAAGGTAGGCACAATCACTTTGAACTTCACGTGTGAGATGATCGCAGTCAAGGGGTTGAGGACTTGATATAAAATATGACTAATTATAAGAATAATAGTTCTATTTGGCTTTTTGTATTATCAATCCTAGTTCAATAGGATTAAGTGTTGCAAAAGTCATCTAAGATTAATCATATTCCTAGATAATTTCCAGTTTTACTGCTTTTCCTGATCTAAGATCACTCTGATTATGTAAATAATTGACTGGCCATATAAAGAACAAAAAAATAACATTTAATGAATGGTTGGTTTAAGTGTCACTCACACAACGCGCTTGTCCTGCTTCAGCAGCTTATTAGTGAACTCAGCCAGTATCTCCAGGAACATCAGGTGGGGCGGCGGGGAGCCGGGGTCGCTGCCCCCCTCCGCGCCCCCCCAGTCCTGCACGGCAAACTGGATTCCGGCCCGGTGCAGGGCCGTAATAGCCTCCCGGTTTTTCAGGGCGTCCAGGCCAAAGGATAGGGCAAAGCGCTTTGCAAGTTCCTGAGGGGCATTTGAAAATTATTTTTATAAACATGGGAAGATTAAGAGTTATAATCAGTTAACAGAGGTATTATTATTGATAAGGAGACAGTTTGAATAGCCCCCATACGCAGTTCGACCATAGGCCCAATGTGCTATCTATTTCCCTGACAGTAACCCAATTCCTTTGATAAAATTCCCCAGGGCTGTCATTGGGTATTTAGTTGCCTTTTTTTACCACATTGTCTTCTCAGGTATCTGAATCTTGTTCCCATCAAGGTGGGACATTGGCACTATAATGAAATAGAGTTTTTTATACTGTTCACATTTCCTACAGCTCTGGGTGTTTTCCACTCCCCAACAGCTGCATCTGTCTCCTGAGGTGACAGCGTTCTGTTAGTAATCTCACGGTTATATTGAGTAGTTGTCTGGTTCGTTTATGAGCAATTTGGACTGTCTTATTTAAGGGAGGCCTCTCCCATTCGGAAGGTATTAGTGCAGAGTTAATATTATTTTTAAAGTCAAATACATATTAGGATGAATACAACATACTTTCAAATCATTGAACTCTTGAAGATTTCTTGTGACCTTTCCTTTACAGAGTGGAAGCATCTCAGTAAATAAGCTCTGCATGCTGAGCACCATGGTGAGGGCACAGTTCAGCTTGTTTATCTCCCTCGCTTTTCCCAGGGTAGACTTGATAATATCTCCATAGTCATTGTAGCACTGAAGAAAAACATATTGATATTAATATTATATTATATAAACAGCATTAATTTAAGTGTTCAAAATATTGTCACAAGTTGGACCTGCTAAATGGTGTGGTAGGAACCAGATTATATAGGCAATACTGAAAGAAAATCGCTTTCAATTATGTATCTTCTTTATAATGGCAATACCGGTTAGTTCGAAATTCAAATTTTATTGTTGTAAAAAAAAACCAACAAAAAAGCGAATTACTGTGGTGAAAAAAAATGAGACAAATAGAAAATTATTGAAAAAAAATACCTTAATATAATGTTTGAAGACATCAGCTGCCCTTTTTGTAGGCATCACATTATAAACGATAAGCTTGCAATATGAAGCTAAAAAGTTTCTCCTTTTGTGCAGCTCTTCAATTCTTCTCTCATCTTGTCCATCTAAAAATGCCAGTGAAATGACAACTTTAATTTAGGTACCAGAAGCTCCCAACACTGACAATACATTATTTAATAACACTACATACAAGTGCTATCATTTGTTGGAAGCAAGCAAATAGGTGAAATTAAACATACATACATTGATGAAATCAAAAATATATGGAACCCAAAATTTACCAGTTATTAATTTATTTTATGATGGTTATTTTTGTTAAATGGCAGGAATCAGATGATTATAAATAACTATCAAAGCAATATTCTATTGGAGCAAACATGTTATTTTCATAGAAAAGTTCAAATAGATATAAATTCAAAGAAAAAATGTGAAATAATAATTATGTAAAATTAGTTTTTTTTTTTAATGTCCTTAATGTTTATCTTATAAATAATCGATACTTAAAAAATAAATTCTATTTGAACAAATCTAGCTCAAGCGAAGGAATCTCAAAGCAAAACAGCAAGGCAAAACAAGGATGTTAATTGGTACTGAACTCAAAATGAAAGAAAATTAATGCGACCGGGGCAAATTTTTCCTTAGTAATGATAAATCAAATAAATCTGAGAACATTTCAATCAAACATAATAGCTACAATTAATTATTAACAAAATTAGGTGTTACTAAAAATATGCATTATTTAGTATGGTTAGGTAGTAAGGATAAAATTTATCATGTGTAATATTCAATCGATAGTAATTTATACAGTACAACTTGGTTATAGTGACAATAAACATCTGCGTAAAAGCGAATGTCAAAAACGCAGTGATAATAAGTTTCCATTCAAGCTTTCACGCTACATATTCATGTTCTACGGACGGAAACTTTTTTATGTTTCTATGAATACAAGTCATACATCACGCAAACATCACAATGCGTTTTTGACGACTGTGCAACAGATGATTTGTAACCATGTACTCATAAAGACCATTTGCGTTCATAGGAAAATGGATAGTATGAAGGTTTGTCTAGAAATAGTTATTTTGTATCTATGGTTACAAAAAAATCACCATTACTGCATTTTTGATATTTCCGTTTACGCAAACCATTAGTGGATATGTGCCACTAGCTGAGCTGTCGCAATAGTCGGGCTGTCACCATAGCTGAATTGTCACCATGGCTGAGTGTAGACGGCCTTTCACTGTATCCAATATCACTATAACCGAGATATACTGTATAGCTGAAAAGTGCACATGATTTGGTTGAACTTTGTGAAACGTCAGACTGGAGTCATTACTAAGGGAAAATAAGCGACCCTCATTTGCCAGTGTCAGAGTACCATAGTAATATTCTTACCCAAATCGGAGAAATGAGTAATCGGTCACAATTATTTTATCGGCGTGACATGTAAAACAAAAAACACACATCAGCTAAGTGTTTTTGTCTACATTCTACAACATAAACCTATGTCTCGAATTATATTCAGATCTCATTGAATTTTACATGAAATGAATGGACAAATAATGCATATTTTTTTGTAACACAAAATGAAAGAATTTTGAAATATATGTGCTGCAGCTATTACTTCTGTATGGTTATAAAATAATTTGGTCATTTTGTAAAAATCTATTATAAGAACAGTACAGTACAACTCGATTACAGTCACCGGGACTGTTAATTCAATTAAATGTGTCATTTATGAGAAAAAGAAAGAGGTTACAAAGGATCTCTCAATGGCAAGACCATAGGTTTTTATTCAAACTAATAAATTGTTCTGGAACAGTGACCTCACAGGCGCACTGTGTTTACACCTATGGTTGCTATAACCGATTTGTACTGTATAAACAAAATGATAAAATCAAAAGACTTGTTGTAAATTACACCTACCGTAGTGTTGTTGATCGAACACAAAGGTTTGAACAAATGCATTGAGCAAGTCGCCTAGGTCATCATCGGCTTCATAGACTAGCCACTGCATCTTAGGTTCATCTTTATAATGAACAGAGTATAATTGCTCAGAGAAATAAATGAGGAGATCACATATTGAGACGTAGGCCTGAAAAAAAACCATTATCCCTACATATATACGGTGTCCGAAAATTCGCGGTACAGCAGAAAAATATGATCACTTGCAGCACATAGAGAACGTAAAAAACAAGTCTTTTTGACTTCAGAATTTTTCCTTTTAAAAATTTTCAAAGCAAAGATGACATCCACCGATGCAGAGAAGTTAGATAGGCGTTGTAGTCACAATATGACCTGTTAATATGTACCATTTTATATACTTCAGTGTGCTTTAAAACGTAGTAGGTAAGAATATATTTTTTAATTATTCAAAAATCAAATATGAAATATTAGGACAATAAAAAGGATGAGGCGATTTAATCAATGGAACTACAATTCTGCAGCGACCTAATAAAATATGAAAATTAATTTAATGTGTTAACTGACCTCTTCCTTGAGTTCCTTGTCATAACCATGTTGAATTATCGATTTGCATTGGTCAACGTAAGCATGCAACCTTTCTCTCAACGTTTGGACATCGGAGTCTATGTCCATGCCATTGACATGTTTGTCTTCCAAATCTACCAGACTCCACGTAATTGAGAAGAAACAGCACTTGATGCAGTAGGCAAGGGCCTGTTGATAGACAAAATAATTAATGACATTAAAATATATATTGTTAGATTAAAACCATATCAATACCAATGACGGTTGATAGAGACATCTCTGGCTAGACACTATATTTACGACGCTGCAGTGGCCATTTTGGACGCATATCCCATTGATGCGAATATTAACTAGCTCTATAGTAGTACGGTCAGGGTATTGTACCACCCGATCGAGGAACGTTGTGAGAAAGGGATCAAATGACGGAGGAAAGACGGATGCAGCCAACTCGTTTCATTCAGGGTGTAATATTGTTATTCTAATAACATCAAACCATTTGAGTGGTGAATCGCACTAAAAATTATTTAATGTTTTGATATTACAATGGAAATATGTATAACAAAATAAGCAAGGCCATTCAAATTTTTGTATGTATAATAATATTTTAGACTGCTAGGAATCTAAACAAATTCCATCTAAAATTGTGTGCACAATGACAATACACAGTTGTCAAGATTTTTTACATTTCTCCAGGCCACAAAGGAAAACAGAATTATCAGAAGCCCGATTTTCCAGTGTATTATTTTACTGCTGCTGATCAAATTATAATTGTTTGTAATTACCGTAGTGGGATATTCCGACTTCTCTTTGCATTTGGGTAGGTCATCGAACATCGAGTCCCAGATGTTTGTACTGTTGAGGTTGTGACACTCATACATGATGGAAACCTTTTTCAAGGAATTGCATACATTAAATGTTTCATCGGCATCTGGTTCTTCACCCTGTCAAAAAAAAAGTATTAAATTAGCATACACTTACATAATGTTCCAAAGAAAATTAAACAAGATAATTTGCTTGTGGGTAGGAGTGTGAAGTTTTTTTTTTTTTTTACTTACTCCTTCCATAAGGTTCCTCCACTCATCAATGGCTTCTTTATATCGGTTGACACACATGTCCGTAATGGTAGATCGGGCGACATTGCATCGCGTGTATATGGCCGTACCCTCCGTGCACAAAACTTCCAGCGTTTTTCCGCACGTCACAAGTAATTCATTCTCCGTATGAGTTTGGACAATCTCCTTCAACTTACCAAGTAGTGCTGTCAAGTTCTAGGAAAATAAATAGCTAATTACAAAACAATACAGATAGCACCATGATGAATATTAGGTTAAGGGATTATGGACCGGTTTGCCACCAAGATTTTGGAAGGTCCAAGGTGCCAGGTTGGCACCCTGGCGTCGAGGTTTCAGTACTCTGCAAACACAAAAGTTTCCCGTTATTGCATAACCAACTATTTCATCTTTTCACCATGGGAGTTGGCAGAATTCAAATATTGTCAGGTTATTCGTGACCCGGGAACGCTTTATTATTTATATCAACTTCATCATCATAAAAATTAACTTCAAATTTTATTAAAAAGCCGTCCAATTCAAAATAAATCACTATTTGTGTAGGAGAAATTATGACGGTTCGTAATTTCTCGAGCAGTTTATAATTTTATACAAAACAGCTTTGCAGTGTTTTTGTTTGGAGTGGCGATAAACTGAACTATCTTTTAATGCCAAAGTGGATGGTTCGATTGAGTAGAGTTCCGCCGAGTTGTTATAGGCTGCAGCTTGCAGGATGAAGATTGCCCTGATGATAGCTAACCTCCAATAGAAGAGGCCACCGGTAGAAGAAGTTGATTCAATAAATTTGATTTGAGTTTCCACATGGTCCTTTTAAACTTTTGAAATAATATGGTTAGTTTTAACCCTTTATACTCCGTTGTCGCCGCCACGGCAACATAGAAAACATTCTAACAACTCCGATGGCGCTGCAGCGGCGACATAAACAATAGGTGTACATTTTATTGTTTTTAAAAAAAGGGTCCTTTTACAGGTATACATATTCTATTAAGTTGTAGTGGCGATAGGTTGTGTTTTTGGATCTGTTTTTCATTCATAAATACATAATAACAATTATTACGCATTCATTTTATTTGAATAATTTTTACTGCGCATTAAATATGGAGGAGAATTTAGAATTCAATGGTAGTGAAGACGAGTTTGTTTTCGAAGTACAAAGTGCCTTTCCGATGAAACTTTAGTAATAATAGTTAATAGTAATAATGATATTATAAGTTCAAGCAGTGAGAGTGATTTCATAGGACGCGTGTTTTGGACATCAGTAGCAGTAAGTATTTCAGAAGTAGATTACCTACATATGATATATTCCATTAACTCGTACATTCTATTAAATCTATTAAAAAAAAATAACGAAAAACCATTGAGCCTTTTGAAATTTATCAAAATTTTTGTAGATCAATTAATGGGTGAGTAAAAAAAGCCTCGAAGTTTACCATCTACTTCCACTCCACCAGAGACCAGGCTCAATAGAAAACTCCATATTTTGAGAATAGATCCCAAGAGGGACTGTGTGGCCTACTCGAAAAAGGCAGAAAATGGTGGCAGACGGGAAACCAGTGAGTACAGCGACACGTGTCCTAATAAGCCACGTATGCATTTGGACGACTACTTTCTAAAATACCACACGTTAAAAAATTATAAAGATTAGAATATTCAATTTTTCTTTTATTAACAATCTTATATGATAATAAATATATATTTCTTAACATAACTACATCTTTTTATTTTACTACCTTAGCAAAAATAATTTTTCCAATTTTCTAAAAATATCGTAATTTTTCCTAATATTTCCACATTACACTCTATAGAGTAGCTGGAATACCATAGAAAAAAAATTTTGAAGTCCAAAGGGTTAAGATGTGTAAATGCATTAAACATGAAGGAGAAAAAATCTTACAGATTCCTGTCTGGATGTGGTGTACACGTCCAAATCAAAGTACTGGGGAATGCATACAAGGTTGGCGAGTTTTTCTGCATCGGCAGCGTATTTCTCCAGCAGAGGTGGGAGAGTCTGGATGAAATGCGTAGTCAGCCTTTGCCTGTCTTCGGATACCTGGTGAGTTCAAATATTCCATGATGAAAGAGGAAGTACATTATGGTACCATTTTTGCTTCATTTACATTTTCAAATGATGACATATATGCATACATATATCTGTTACATTTCTTAAAATATCTAACCATAACCTTGAATTTATATTGCATGATTGGACTAGGATTAAAACTTTAGCTGTTAGTTGGGTTTTTGTAATTTAATTTTATAAACTATGTAAGGAACACTGTGGGAGAAATTTTAAGAACATAACCCCAGAATGGGGTAAAATCATTATTATAAAGTTTATTACAGTAAAGCGTAGCTGAGGTGGTATCACAAAACTGCGCAATAAAAATACAATATTATATGTATATTCAATATCTGTTTGTAACGTTTTCCTTCTGTTTGTTTGTGATTCTAACCTTTTCCGATTTTCATTGACAAAAAGTTAATGGTAGTTAACTTGACAACATTAATTTTCAAATGTCAACTTTGGCATTAAAAAAAGCAAAGAGTAGTCAGAATTAGTTTAGTCAAGATTAGCTTTCTACAGTCTGAGGTGCTAACCACGGACTCTAATGGAATATGAATTTGTCTTTCTCTTTAGAGCAGTTATAGTGAAGCGAGATATTTTTTACCAGTTAAATGGAAATTTCAAAGTTTCATAGCTCATGAAAATGACATCATGAGCTGAAAACAGTTGTTTAACTTAGAAATTTCAGAGAAAAAACTGACAAATTTCAAGATACCAGAGTTTTTGCTGCTTCATCTGATAAATGCTTTGTAGTTAAGCCCTTGAGACCAAATGTTAATTCAAATGAGCAATCCAACCAACCAGTAACAATAAAAAAAGGGTTAATACAACCAAATACCCACCTTGGATTGCTCCTTCTGCGTGTGATGCCCCTGCTTCCTCTGGGCCCCCCTGCCGACCGGCGGTTCTCCGGTGGCAGCCTGCCTGGCGCAGCAAACCATCAACTCTATGAGGGACGACTCCTGCTTGTTGTCCAGGGTCTCCTCGCCCGGGCCAGCTTCCTCGAGGAGCAGGTCTGTCATGCACTCCCAGTCTTTCATCATCGGGTTGGACTCGATGAGCGAGTCAACTAGGTAGGCGCCGTGCTCGTGTAGCTGTGAAAATCACAAAATTATTTTTTTAACACCAACTTTCGCTGGTTTAAAGTTTTATTCTAAATGGCATAGGTCAGCGGTTGCCAAAGAGTGTTCAGGGTGCCAAAGGGATTAGTGATAGTAGGTATTCAGAGCACCTTCCATTGAAATACCAGTATGCAAATGTTTTAAACATGTGCATTGTATACAAAAAAAGATACATATCAAAAAATGTATTATGTTGTTACCTCAGATTCTATGAAGAATTGCACAAGATCCCTGATGAGCGGTGTGTTGGGAAGACGCCTCTTCCCTCTGCGGGTCCTCACACTGGGAGCATCCTCTTCCAACTTGAACAGCCTCACATTCAAAAACTCTCCAGCAGCCTAAAATAAACAATAACAAAATTTTACTATGCACAGCTTGACAAAAACATTGGAGATTGTTGGACTGTGAAAATGGGGAATAATAATTTTTTTCTCGGAATAGCTAGGAATTTTGTGTATTTAAATCTACCTGTGCCACAGCTCTGTGTGAAGAATAGACCAATTCATAGACATGTTCGCAGTCCTTGTCGGTCAAGATGTCATTGTGAATTCTGAAAAAATAAAGTACATCAAATTAAAAACCAAATATTTCAGTAATTTAGCTTCGAGACAATAAACATGATATTGCTTACACTATTTTGTTATTAATACAAAAACACACCGTAGCTTACCCTACAACTACCCGGGTGTGTCGGTAAAACTATGACATCCTCAATATTCCTAACTCACTGTATGTCAATATTAGCCAAGCCACTATGTAAATTCTTCAATCAGTCTCAAAACACTGGGTATTTCCCTGATCTCTGGAAAAACTGTTATCTCACTGTCTTTAAAAAAAGTAATACATATTTGTGATGTCTCAAATTAATCGACCAATTTGGATGCTTTTTATAATTCCCAAAATTTTTATAAAACTTATTCTATTCAATATAATATACTGACTTTGTAAAAGTATTCGATAAACTAAACCATGATTTTATTTTTTTTTAACTTTTAAAGTTAGGTATTGAAGGTAAACTTCTAGAATGGATAAAGAGCTTTCTAACTAATAGAGTTCTCAACTAACAATCTACAACTACTTAATGAAATAAATAAATTTATAATATTAAAATTTGCAGATGGAAAACTTGTTAACCTGACTTACTAAATCTTTCGATCCAAAATTATATTTGGTTGTAACAATAATATTAGGACTGAGTCTTTCAGATACTGGATTCTATTTAGATTGCACGTAGTAGGTAATACGTATGCAGAGGTGGTTGATGTATTTGACTGCACAGAATGTAAATTGAAGAATGATATAATGTAATCAAACAAATGCAAAAAGGCTGAAATATGAACTGAATGTAAATTGAAGAATGATATAATGTAATCAAACAAATGCAAAAAGGCTGAAATATGAACTTACTTTAGGATACTAATCATCAGTTTAACAGCTTGCACCGCAACGTCATATTCTTTATCCAGGGTCATGGAAACAATTCGATCCTTGAATTTGCTGGTAAACAGTTCCAGTTTTC
Organism: Drusus annulatus; assembly: GCA_022651775.1. NCBI lineage: Eukaryota > Metazoa > Arthropoda > Insecta > Trichoptera > Limnephilidae > Drusus > Drusus annulatus. Next base: position 908,948 of record JAGWCC010000027.1, read on the forward strand.
CTTTGAGCTCCTCACAGCTATACAGGGGCTGCAGGGCTTGGAGGCATTTCAATCTAACTTCGCCAACCTAAAAAACAAAAAATAAATAAAAATATATAAGAAAAAAATTACGGGGTAAATGTAACAAGTAGTATGTTTTCAGAAAAAATAGGTACTTTGTCATGAAGTGTCCAGCCAATATATTTCAAATACAAATCATCCAAAAAATTGGCAGGGAATTTCTCCATCCATATGCCGATTTCTGACATTGTGATTGCTCGGATTTCTGGTAATGTATCCCTGAAAGGAAAGTAAAAAGAAATTATAGATTTCAAGAGAAACTGATTTTAATTAATGGAATGGAAGGAAATATGTTTTGTTCCATCATTGCCGTAATTACAAAAAGATTATTGATGTTGGAAACCCTAATGAAATGGTTGTAAGCCTGGTGGGTAGGATGCTCGATTAGCAGTTGGACTGGTTGAGTTCGATACTCGCAATGGGTAATAGACTTAATTCCATTTTCAACACAAGTTATGCTTCATGAAAAGGTTACTATTAATCTTGGGGTTTATAACTTCTTTAAAATATATATATATACATATATTTAACAATAATTATTAGAAAAGTAAAAGATATTTTAATTTCTATCATGTAGAAATTCAAGAAACAAAATTATCAAATTATTACAATAAAGTTTCATTTTAGTATATATTTTCAAACAGCCCCAAGTCTTTTTTAGTTCAGTACACCAATGAAAATGTACTTGTCTTGATTTTGTAAAGAATCAGAATGGGGAAAAGCTATCTAGATGTTGGATCGTACAAACATGACTTCATAGCTGTTAAAAGTAGGATTGATAAAGAAAGCATTGAAATAACATTCATATAATACTTAAATACAAACCTGTATCTGTGCACAAACACCGACTTGAACATATAAGAGAGCATGTTCTTGATCTCGTCCATGTTCTCCTCTAACTCTTGCCGTTTGGCCACCAAGACCTCCAGGCGGTCTGACGCACGCTTGTCGCGCGCCTTTAATCGCTCGGCTTCGTACTGTCGGAGGCAATTGTCGCAGTTGACGCTGCCCAGAAGTGCCACGTCCACCAGTGCTGTCATAAGTTTCATAACTGTAAAAAAATTAAAATATATTATAAGGGAAATATAATTTTTTTCAGTTCGATAAATAGAAACATATACATAACATACTCTATAACATGAGTTTACTCATTGCTAATAAAAATTATTAATATCCTAAGAATCATTAATAAATTGGGTTTGGAAACCATATCATCACCATACTTAGTTCATTTATACACAAATTGAGATTTGAATATCACCTTTGAGCAAATATTTTAATAGATATTACTACAGTAAACCTCCAATCAGTACGATAATTGCCAAAAAAAAAAAATTCCATGTACATATATTAATACAAAATAGATTTTGAAAAAAAAAGCATTGAAAGTTAGGCGAAGCTGGGTATTTTAAAGCTAGTAAATTGGTAAAATTAAAAACATAACTAATAGTTCATACCTGCTAATGTTGCCGTGTGTCTGAAAGCTCTGACTTGAGAATCAGACAGTCCAGTCAGCAAAGAGATGATATTGTCCATGAGATATTGGTCGTAGATGATGGAGTATTGGCAAAGTTTCACCAGGGTCTGCACAAACTCACAGAAGTTGGAGCGGAACTTCTTCCAGACCTGACCGTTCATGATGAGGGGGTATTCTCCGCTTTCCTTGAAGAAAAAAATCATTTTATATTCAATGTTATGTATTTAAATCAATGAACTCAAATGGTTGGGGTCTGATCTAGTTTAGTAATTCCTATATCATTTTTTAATGGAGTACCTCGTCGAATTCCTCAGTCATCTTCCTGATGATTAGCACATGTTCCATTTGGGCCATGTCGGGAGTTATGCGCCCCTTGCATCCAGATGCGTTGATGAAGAATTGCATTAGTTGTACGAGGGCAGCTTCCTTGTTGGATTTGTAGCTTTCAATCCACTCATCAACAATCGTCTGTAATAAAGCAAAAAAGTGAGAAAAGATATTGAAAAAAAAAATTTTTATTTGAAACACAATAAATCTCTATCCCAAATTTAACCTACCAATTTCCAATCACATTATTTAAAATGAAATTGGGGTAGATATTTCATTAGTAATAATTGGGATAAAAATTCTCCCTAATATCTGAATGTGTTCCATTAAAGTAGTGTATTAAACTACAGTAAAGAAAATGTTTTGACAGATACGTTATTGGCGGGAAAAATCGAAGGGATGAAGATAGGTTTAGAATTAGAGGTTATCATTTGTAAAGGATGAAATAAGTCTAATTTGAGGACAACAAAAGAAAGAGCACAATCAATTTCAATATGATTATCATCCAGATGTTGTGGATGGGCTAAGGTTAACGGTTTTGGCTTATTATAAAGATACATATCAAGAACCAAACATAATACTCACATTCAGTGAAACCTTATTGCTCTTCAGCATATTATAGAGGCTGGCTTCTTCCTCCGTAGTGGGCATTGCTTGAGATGGGCTATATATGGAGGGGTTATTGGGCTTCCTTCCCGGCTTTCGCTTTCTGGTTGCAGGTTGAATCACTTCGGGGACTGAAGACGGCGGGGGCATACGCATGGAGGCGCTGGCTGCAGAACTGGCCCCTGAAAGTTGTTTTAATACATTAACTGCATAAGAACCTGTGAAATACGCTATTATTTAAGTTGATCGTTGTGGTATTTGTAAATTATATAGTACACAAACTAACCTCCTCTTCCCCTGCTGCGGGTAATCCTTTTACTGGCCAGGGGAGTTGGTGGAGATTCATCAAGAGAGTCTCCATCGTTATCATTATTGGCTCCGTATTCCCTGGGAAAAATATTCAAGAACAATCATACACACCCGTTAGGTGAAAGAACAAAATACAACTTTTATGATTGTAGCTCTCAAGTAAGACAGATGAAGAAATAAGTAAGATTAAGTGATTATATATATTATCTTACGGCTTTAAGTTGTCCAGAATAACTAAAGAGCTGGTATTCATATTAGTTGGGAGGATGATAGATTTCTTGATTCGCTGTCATAATAGATAGTAAATTGCACTTACGTTGAATTCACTGCTTCGTTAGCATTAAAGCTAGAGTAGTTAATGTAATGGTCAGGTTCGTGAACTGACTGACCCCCGTGTTCTGAGGGAGTCATGGGAGTCATGGGACTCTCATATTCAGGGGGCGGGTCATCCATTCGAATGCGCTTCCCTCCTCGGCGATGCATCTTGTTTTAATATTATCTCTTGTATGAAACTAAACCATATACTTTGAGACAACACTAAGTGAAATCCTTCGTATTGATTTTCAATACTCTATAAAAAAAACAACAAAAAATTAAATATAGGTAAACAAAAGTTGGCGGGAGAAACATAGAAGAAGGTCTCGGGAGAAATATAAGAAATTCAACGTGAAAAAATCATAAACATGCCATACATGGTAATTGCATTCACCGATTGTTCAATAGTAGAAGTAAATAACGGGTCCCACTAATAAGTGAATTGTTCCTCAAAATTTTTAACAGTTTGTAGCGACACCATTTTATTGTATTACCATAGAAAAAATTCAAGCTGTCGTCTTCGTTCATTGTAGAGATGTTCCATATTCCGGTTCCGGTTACTTTGTTCCGGTGACTTGTCGGTCTCTGGAACTGTCAATATTTTTTCCCCTAGGAACAGATTATTTTTGGAGCCAGCTCCTACTTTGGTAAAAAAAAAGAAACTAATTTTTGGGAGCAACCTGTGGTTTTTCGTTGGAACAACATCGGTTCCAGTTATTTTACAGTAGAATTACTGAGGCAACCTTAATGATAGCACTAAACCGGGTTCGAAGTTGGACGGTTGGACGATCGTGTAGTGCTAGCATAATGCGAGTTGGGCGAACTCGCTCAAACTCCTTTGATGTGGTGTTGTTTACCGCCACCAGAGCGATCCCAGGCCAACTCCCCAAGCTCGAGCCAACGCGAATGAACTACCCCTCTACACAATAGTCCAACTGTTAGGTATTGGAGAGTTGGCCGATCATGTAGTGTTAGCATCAACTTTTTTATCCCCTTTTTATCTTACCGATGAAACTTCTCGCCACCGAAAATCGGGTTTTCACCAGTATCAGATATTAGCCATGCTTAAGATTATGGTATGTTGGTAACTGAAAACTGCAGACAGTAAAAATATCTAACTTTATTTCAATTTAATCAAAACTCATTACAAATTTCAAAAAAATATTAGTAAGTTCATATTGACACCATTATTATTGACATCTAACACGTATTAAATTAACTTAAGCCTGATTAATAATTGGAAAAATAATGTTTCATTTAAAGAATATTAGTGTCCCTCCTTATGTTTAGTTTCTTCGCATGCGTAGAAACCTGCGCAAGCTGCGTAACGCGCAGCCAGCCTGAGCAACTCTCAATTTTCAACGGGCCATTGCCTAGACCGGTCACATATTGTACATGTCCAAAATCAACTTTTCGCTTTAAAGTTGATAAGGATTGTTGCAGTGTTTTGATACAATATCGATTAGTATACAAAATTCGCCGTCTCTAAAATTTCACAATATGTCAGAAACGCTTTAATATGGAAAAAAACTTTTCGTTAAAAAGTTGATGGGACTAAAGTTATTAATATTTTATTTATTTATTTATTTATTTTTATACGCCCTCATGGGCTTTTACATAACATAGGTATAAAATAAAATAACAGTGACATAAAAAATAACAATGACATAAAAAATAACAATGCGCCCAAAAACATTTGATGCGACGATTTGATTACGCCCAAGAAAATTAACACTAGTATTTAAGAAAGAGGTATGTTATTATAGCCTTCTTGTAACTAGATTCAGTGCAGTTGAATATATCTACTATTTCAGCGATAGAATTACTCACTGCATGCAATCTAGGTACAAGCGAGTATTTAAATGACTCAGTCCTGATATTGTTGTTACATTTAAAAAGAATTTTGGATCGAGTGGATCTGTTAGGTACATAGAAGGTAATTAAGCTAAGTAAATCAGGGCTGTCTATAATACCATTAACAATTTAAAAAAAAAAAAAAAATTTCATTCAACGTATATTTGCTATTTTCCGCATGGACTCATGAGTACTATACACAAAAATTATAATTTTCATAGAAATTTCACCTCTGTTAATCATTTGTATTTGGCAGGTTTCCCCTCTAAAAATATGTAAACATAAAAAATAACAAAACACAATAAAAACGATATTGCGCAAGCAGCTAGAAGTTTCTAATGCATTGGTTTTGTATTTGAACTAAACATTTATCTCAGTAGGAAAAAAAAACAATCTTTACGATGTTTTGGATATATTTCGAATTCGTGTGCATTCATATTGTGAAACAACGTCGTACGACTAAAGTCAAAATGACTGACATTGCTTGAATGATGCAAATTCATTGTAAATTCATATAGTGCTGTCTCATTGAACTCAATTTACGCCAATTGCTCTATTCTTTGCACTGCTTGCTTCTGCATATTTTACCTCTTTTGAACACAATATCAAATATAAGATGAGAGACACAGGTTCTTTTTCCGCGCCGTTCGAATATCGTCCCACCCATGGATTTTTTAAAGTTTATAGTTTTTGTGTTAATAATACGGAGTTGATGATGTATTTTTGTGTTATGGTAGATTATTCAAATTCTTTCAATGGGATATTGGACTCCAACACCATTTTTTATTGCTTGGTCATCCCTAAATTATTCTATTATTATACGCATCAAGGCAAATGAATAAAATATTGTATCTAACTGCAGCGAGTCTTTAAATTTAAAATAAAGTAGGAAAAAAAAAAAAAAAAAAAAAGATATTTGCCAAGAATTAAAAATATCAAAGGTAATTCAGATTCAATGAAAAATCCACCATATGTAAAATTTGTGAAAAAATCACCAATTTGGACAAAATAAAAGGGATCGGAGTCGGAAGTTAGATGCCGTTTTTTCAGGCTCTGTGACACTAAGGGCCAGTTGTTTCACAGAACTTGAAGGATCCTTCAAAATATTTGATTGTGACGAACTTCTTTTCAGTGAATGAGATGTAACGAGAAATGGGTTGTTTCAGGAACAAAATGATGTTCGTTACATTTGAAAATTCAATTGAATATGACCAGTATGAACGGACATTTATTCCAGAGAATTTGAATAAGATTGATTTTTACGCTGGCCACACTGACTAGTTGTCCATGGAATATTGAATATGTCAGATATTGGCCGCTATTTCTGGTTTGACAGTGAGTTTTATTTTTGTGCGTATTCACTTAATTACGTGTTTATATACACATGGTAACAACCAATCGCACTAATGTTTAATTATTATGTGTTTTAGATAACCCTGTATTCAGAAAATAACCTAAAAACTGACGCGAGCCCCACGGAATTAATTCAATGGCTTGGAAATCTATAACAAATACAAGCTATATACTTCGTGCGAGAGGGGTTTGTTGCATATAAATACTTGGAATTTGTTATTTAGCTTGCATTATCTGTTTAATTTGTATGCTTACAAACGTGAAACCAAGAAAAATCTCTAACATAATTGTAAATGATTACCCTGAACACAGTATTATTTTAGTCAAGTTTGTGTCAAGTGTCTTTGTAGTTTGGCTGCCCCGATTATTTGTTAAGTGAATTAATATATGTATAATTGATTATTTTGTATGGATATATAATATTATTACTTCTTCTAGAATGGTCGCAAGGAAGTCAACGAGGTGAGGGCCTCATGAAGGAAGGAATGAAACAGATTTAATGCAATTGGCAATACTGTGTTTTGGAAAACAGTGAAAGAAGAATCCCACAGTTGATCTGCTGTAACAATAGTTATAACTTATAAGCTTTTAACCATCAACTGTGAACCATTTTAGTGCGTTTCCTTGTTAGAATTTATAATAACGTCAGTACAATTATCACAAAAAATGTTGTTATTGTATTAATTTTCAAGTTATCTCCATGCAAAGGATGTCAAGTGGACTTTAGTAAAGCCAGTTGTTTTACCAATCATCAAATGTAACATTTTTATTGAATTCCCAATTAAAGATGCACGTGTAATGAATTGACGGTTTTCCTCCATAAGGAAAGTATCATATACTAGTTAATCTAGTATTTTATTTGTATACATCAATATTGTAAATAACTATTGTCATATGGCAGATTGTCCATCATCTACCCAGTCCTGCTGAAATATATACTCAAATAAAATAAAGTTAATAATCTAACAATATCTGTCAGTATGTGTTATAGCTATATAGAAAAATCACCACCTCAAATTAATTGGATGTGATTTGCAGCCATGTTTTACTTCTAATTTAAATAAAGACAATATTGAAAACAAAAAGCTTTTCATTATAAATACATTTTACCTGTACCTCTCTTTAGCTCATAAAATAGTAGTTTTTTTAAAGGAATGTGTTTTTATCATCATAGCAGTTGCAGGTGACTTGTAAACGGTAAGGTTTGTATGTAAACGCTAAGTCAGTTGGAGAGCACCAGTTGCCAGACTATGGAGGGTTCAACCAAGCTAGCTGACGCATCTGTGTTAGTCAATTACATCTAGGTAAGATTGTCCCTCGCGCAGAGATCAGCTAAGGATGATGGTGCGAGCCAGTTCGTGCAGAACTTTTTACAATCGTAAGACTAATTTTCAACTGGAATATTTGTGATTTGACGTTGAATGTGTTTGGTAATCTATACACATGTGAACTAGGATGCAAACTGTTGCAGTAGCCTAATATAAGTACTAAAGCTTAGAAAGTAGCGATGGGAAAAGCTTCACAGATTTGTGAATGCTTCACGAATTGATACTTCTTCAAAATGAACCTTTCACGATGAACCCTTCAATTGAAGTAACATATTAATCACAGCATTTCTCGTCGGGGGGGTTGCTAGCGATAAATGTACCAAATAATAGTCACGTTTTTTTCTTAATAGTTTTATTCGGGACAGCTCTCCCAACCACATAACCCACTCCTCCATTATTGTATAACAAAAATTATACCGTGTAGAAAAACTACTTCTTTCTTTCTTCTATGTGTGTATTAATGAATTGTCTATTACTAGTTTCTTGTCTATTGTTTCTCGATGACAGCTGCCCATATGTTTGAGTTGTTGGCCGTTGGCGGTATCATGCCTTAAAAGGAATGATGTACAATAAGTATGCATAGCCTTACAGAGAATTTGCAAAAAGCAAATGTAGTAATTGCGAAATTTTCAGTTTCTGTAAGAGCGATGTGAACGTTTTTCAGGGCTTGAAGTACAATTTGAATATTTCTTACTGTACACAGTTTGACAGTTTGCTTAGCAATAGGGTGAATATTGCGCAAATGACGATTCATATTACAGGCATTGCCTCCCTTTATGGATATAACTTTAGAACAAAAAGTTGCATTTGGCCTGGTAAACCCCAACTTCCTTAAAATAAGCCCATATTTCACTTTCTCGTTGAACGGCCATCCATAATTTTAGGTAGAGATTATATAGTCCTATAGACAAAACAAGCACAGAAATCATAAGAAACTGTCACGGGTACATGCGAGGGAACGGATAACTAAAAAGATACTTCATTGCTTCATTCATTCTTCGAACTAAAATCGAAGGAAGAAGGGAATGAACAATTGAACTGTGGATGATGCAATATTTCAGTCTTTCGAATGAATGAAAAATTGAAGTTCGAAGTAGATGCCATAGATTGTTCAATCGGAAGTACCAACTTAACCAACTTCAATTGAAGTATTTGTTCAATGAAAAATGAATGAAGTTGGTAATTGGTTTTCATATCATTCATAAATTCAGTTTCCCATAGCTTATATATGACAGAAAACTGTATATTTAATTATCTTTACAACATGAGAAGTTTTGGTGAACAATATTATGTTATGTCATGAACAAAAATCATGTGTATGTACATACATTATGTTTGCACATAAAATAGATCAAACTTTCTTGATAGATTCCAGTATACTTGGATGTCGATGTTTCTATACGATTTTAAATGACAGAAACCAACTATTTTTAACAATCGTATATTCTAAAAAGGGTTTCAAAACATTTTCTCATAAAACCGTTAACTTCGGAAGTATAAATCGTTGGGTTTTAATTGAGTAAAATTTCAAAATTGTAATAATAACCAACATTAGCCCTCAAGTTTGAAGATGTCCGCCATTTTTTTTTTTTGACATTTCCATTTCAAATATTTGACGATCCGTCAGCGCCGTTAACCGCTCGATTTCGGGCGGTCAGGAAATCTGAAGCTTTCGTCAAATTCCCGCGTTGATGAGTGGTGAAACAACCGAATTTTTGAAAAATCACGCTGATGGGCGATTTGACGAGAATGTTACATTTGAATTTTTCCGAAACAACTGGGCCTTAAATATAGTGAATCTTTGTAATTCTGTTAAAAATGACGCACTAAAAGAAATTAAATTAAAAAATACTCCAAAAGAAACATAAGTCATAGAAATCATCAATTTTATGGACAAAATGCAATGCTTGGGGTAAAAAATTAGATGCCAATTTCCTAGGCTCTGTGAAACCGAATTAACTGAAGCTTAGGAATTCGGTTAGGAATGATAAACTTCAGACGGTTGAATGAAAAAATCTTCCAAAGGTAACATTTGTTAAAAAAATCATCTATTTTATGGACAAAATGCGAGCCTTTAGGTCGGCAATAAATTAACGTTTTCTCAGGCTCTATGAAAGCAAATTAAGTAAATCTTTGGAGTTATGTAAGAAATGATAGACTTCAGACGATTGAAAGAAGAAATCTTCGAAAAGTAACATTTTTTATTAAAATATCAATTTTACAGACAAAATGCGAGCCTTAGGGTCGGCAATTTAATAATGATTTCTCAGGCTTTATGAATGCTAATTGAGTAAATCTTTAAAATTATGTTAAGAATGATGGACTTCAGACGATTGAATGAAAAAATCTTCGAAAAGTAACGTTTGTTAAAAAAATCATCAATTTTATGGACAAAATGCGAGCCTTGGGGTTGGGGAATCAAATAATGTTTTCTCAGGCTCTATGAAACCGAATAAAATAAATCTTTGGAGTTATGTTAAGAATGATGAACTTCCGACGTTTGAATGAAGAAATCTTCAAAAAATAACATTTGTTAAAAAAATATCGATTTTATGGATAAAATGCGAGCCTTAGGGTCAGCAAGTAAGTTAAGTTTTCTCAGGCTCTATGAAACCGAATGAAATAAATCTTTGGGATTATGTTAATAATGATGAACTTCAGACGATTGAATGAAGAAATCTTCAAAAAGTAACATTTGTTAAAAAAATATAAATTTTATGGACAAATTGCGAGCCTTAGGGTCGGCACTTTAATTTCCTTAGGCTCTATGAAAGCGAATTAAGTCAATCTGTGGAATTACGTAAAGAATGATAGACTTCAGACGATTGAATGAAGAAATCTTCGAAAAGAACATTTATTAAAAAAATCCTCAATTTTATGAACAAAATGCGAGCCTTGGGGTCAAAAATTAAACATTGTTTTCTCAGGCTCTATGAAAGCGAATTAAGTTAATCTTTGGAATTATGGTAAGAATGATAGACTCTAGACGATTGAATGAAGAAATCTTCGAAAATAAATATTTGTTGTAAAAATCATCAATTTTATGGACAAAATGCGAGCCTTAGGGTGGGAAATTAAATATTGTTTTCTCAGGCTCTATGAAACCGAATGAAATAATTATTTTGAATGTGTTAAGAATGATACACTTCAGACGATTGAATAAAGAAATCTTCGAAAAGAAACATTTGTTAAAAAAATCATTAATTTTATGGACAAAATGCGAGCCTTGGGTTGGGAAATTAAATAATGTTTTCTCAGGCTCTATGAAACCGAATGAAATAAATCTTTGGAATTATGTTAAGAATGATGAACTTTAGACGATTGAATGAAGAAATCTTCGAACAGAAACATTTGTCAAAAAAATAGCAATTTTATGGACGAAATACGAGCCTTGGGGTCGGCAATTAAGTTAAATTTTCTCAGGCTCTATGAAACTGAATGAAATAAATCTTTGGAATTATGTTAAGAATGATGAACTTCAGACGATTGAATGAAGAAATCTTCGAAAAGAACATTTATTAAAAAAATCCTTAATATTATGAACAAAATGCGAGCCTTGAGGTCGGAAATTAAATAATGTTTTCTCAGGCTCTATGAAAGCGAATTAAGTAAATCTTTGGAATTATGTTAAGAATTATTGACTCCAGACGATTGAATGAAGAAATCTTCGAAAAGAAACATTTGTTAAAAAAATCATCAATTTTATGGACAAATTGCGAGCCTTGGGTTTGAAAATTAAATAACGTTTTCTCAGGCTCTATCAAAGCGACTTGAGTAAATCTTTGGATTTATGTTAAGAATGATGGACTTCAGACGATTGAATGAAGAAATTTTCGAAAAGTAACATTTAAAAAAAAAATCATCAATTTTATGGACGAAATGCGAGCCTTGGGGTCGGAAATTAAATATTGTTTTATCAGGCTTTATGAAACTGAATGAAATAAATCTTTTGAATGTGTTAGGAATGATGGATTTAATACACAATAAAAAAAAAATAAAAAAACTTATTTTTTGTGTACAGAATGCAATGCTTGGAGTTGGAAATTCGATTTCGTTTTCTCTGGCTCAATGAAACCTAATGAAATGAATCTTTGGAAATCTGTTGAGAAGGTGCACTTAATACAATGAAATGAAAATATCATCAAAAAGTAACATTTGTTAAGAAACTAATCTATTTTATGGACAAAACGCAATGCTTGGGTTTGGTAATGTGATGCCATTTTCTATGACTATTTAACCAAATGAAAAGAATCGTCAGAATTTTGTTAAAAACGATGGACTTAATACAATTAAATAAAAAGTCTTTTGTGACGATAATCAATTGATTTGCACATTCTGTGGCACTATGAACTGATGATGAATGCCAGAAGAGATGTTTGATATTTCTGTCCTATCTTTTTACCGATAAAATTTCCCGCTACCGGGAATTGGTTCCAAAAGTAACTGAATAAGTAGTCGGTGTATCCGGTAATTGGAATCGCAGTAATACCCCCCATTTAAGATATTAACCATTCCTATTTCAGTGTTTTCAGCCTCGGTAAATATAATTGAAAGGCTCTGACCATTGCTATAGCTCTAATTTTTACATTTCAACAAATTGTTTTCACGTGCCTAGGTTTTGTTATTGAAAATTGTGTTGCGTTGTTTTATTTACTTATTATGAACATTTTTTTCAAATTTTCAATAAACAAAGAAAAAAGCGAGTAACAATTTTGGTGTTCTTCTATTTATAATATTACATATTTTTATTATCATAAAAATATGTAATATTGAAAGGAAGGTAAGAAGATCTCTCTGAAAGCATACTACATAGAGTAATAGCTAAATTGAATACTATCTATAATCCGATAAAGTTTGTCAAGTTTTTAACTTGCCGGCTTTGACGTTTCAATAATTGTTTCAGCTTCGGCGGTATCCGTAATCTTCGAAAGACAACCGCAAACACCGCTTCTAACCTAAATCGAAAGTATATTTCTGTTTTGATTAGGCAGTGCGTCTCCTGAATAAAAATAACACAATTTTTTAATTTCATTTCAACTTCAATATGACTATTTCCGAATCTCGCACTGAGTTTAAGCTGAAGAGCTGCCCCGAAGATGCCATTTCTTCGGTGAAATTTGCCCCCAAATCAAACCAATTTCTTTTGGTGTCTTCATGGGATTGTACTGTTCGACTATACGACATCTCCACTAATGTGGAAAGACATAAATACACTCATGATCTACCTGTACTGGATGTCTGTTTTCGGGTATGTTTTTAAAATTGATTATTGTTAAATTTTTTTAAATTTTGGTCAGAGACAGAACTAAGTTTTCGTTTGAGGTTTTCTTCGTAGGCAAACCGTTATTTTTGCTTAGTTTAAATCGTTGTTATCTCTGTATCTTGTGTTATGATGTTACGCTTTCATGTTATTTAATTATCTTAAACGTTCTTTCAGGATGCTGTACATTCCTACAGCGGAGGTTTGGATGGCACCTTAAAGATGTATGACTTTAACAGTAATATGGAAACTATAATGGGTGAACATAAAGACGCTATAAGGTGCGTAGAGTTTGCTAGCGAAATAAACGCTGTCCTTACCGGCAGTTGGGACGGATCGGTAAAACTATGGGACAACAGATCACCACAATGCGTAGGGACATATAACCAAGGAAATGAACGGGTAAGACGATCCCTCTATTACTAACCTTCATGATGTTAAAAATACCGATTTAACTAAGCTTTGTCTATATTTGTTTGCTCTCTCAAACACATTGCGGAACTTTTGTGGTTTATTCCCTAGCATGAAAATGTTCCTTTCTATTTCGACCTGCCTGCTATTAAAATAGCCACATCCACAGGAGATCATGGGAAAATCATTTTCCATGTTTGTACGTTTTTGAGATAGCAAAAGCTGTGTGAAAACGGATATTGTTTTAGTCAAATTTTAAACATAAACGGAAACGATTTCTTTGTTTAGTTGATAAATTTATTCACATCATATTTAATAAAAATACATAATTTGCATCTTTCTAAAAAAAAATTCCAGGTGTACACAATGAGCGTGATAGGCGAGAAATTTGTTGTGGGCACCACTAACCGCAAGATCTTCGTCTGGGACGTGCGCAATATGGCGCAGACCAACCAGCGCCCGTAGTCATCGCTCAAGTACCAGAGACGCTGCATTCGCGTGTTCCCCAATAAGCAAGGTTACGTGCTGAGCTCTATTGAAGGACGCGTAGCAGTCGAATACCTGGACAGTAATCCCGAGGTGCAGAAGAAGAAGTATGCGTTCAAGTGCCACAGGATCAAAGAAGCAGGTTTGTAATTGAAACAAAATTATTGATTCTTTGGTACCTTAGAGTACCAAACAAATTAGGTCCCACCAGCTCTTGGATAGTGGTGAATTTTTTTTTACGGGTTATTGATTTTTGAAAATTTTCTTATTACCATGGGTAAATATTACATGCATACTACTAAATTGCAGGTATGGCAGGGGGCTGATCCTGTCGGAGGATTTCTTTAGGTTTTCATGGGTTGGGATGCCCGTCTAGAAGAATTCTGCGAGATTTAAAATATACATATTGATACCCCTAGTTCCAGAGTGTAATAAGCCTAAAACTGACAGTGTTGGATTTAAATACTTCACAATATTTTTTTTGTTTTTAAGTGTTATATATAAATAAACATATGGCCTAATGGTATAATACAACCCTTAACTCTCTTGGCACTATTTTATTCTAGTCATCTGCCCTACATATTATCATTTTGTGGCAGCATTTTGAATACACAGTTTTTTTTACTGTATTTCAGATGCTTTGATATCTTGATAAATGTTGTACAATGCAACAACAATGTTTTGATAATGAATACTCATGCTATTCATTTAAGTGCATTTAAACAATGATGTTGTAGTGCACATTTAAAAAATAGCTCAATTGTCATTGTCATTTGGCTGTTTGGAAATATCTCCCAGTTCCACAAAGTGGCTCTCCAGGTATGTGAGCCTTCTCCCATGAATGCAGGACATTATCACCACAGATGAATTGTGTTTCTTCATCTTCTTCACATTTATAATATGTATGTGAGTGGAAAGCATCAATAGTCTGGGGTTTGGGTTTTGGACTGTATTTGAGCATTTTAGATTGTCTCATTCTCATTGCTTTCACTGGGATTGGAGCCAATTTTCTTTGTGGAGTCAAAAACAAAATTAAGGTTTACTGTCTAGGGTATTTGCAAGGTCAAATGAAATGAGTAGATAAATTTATTAAACCGATTCATTATGATTAGTAATATTTTAGTTCATGCTGTAAAGCTAAAGAAGACAGTACATATATTTATTTATTTTGTTTTTACATTTTTTTTCTAGGAATTGAAAAAATCTATCCCGTCAACGCAATCAGCTTCCACTCCGTTTACAATACCTTCGCCACGGGTGGTTCTGACGGCCACGTTAACATCTGGGATGGCTTCAACAAGAAACGGTTATGCCAGTTCCACCGATACAACACTTGCATCACGTCATTAAGCTTCTGTCACGATGGTTCTGCATTGGCCATTGCTTGTTCCAATATTGGCGATCCCGAAGAATCGGAAGACCCTAAACCTGAAGACACCATTTATATTAGATATGTTACTGATCAAGAGACCAAACCTAAATAAGAATAGACATTATAAGCCTGACGTTCAGAAGTGTATGTGGTCAAATACTTGTTGACTTTGTAATAAACAAATATTAACCCGCCGTCTTTTTGGGGCGGTTGCTAATATTGTTATAAGAATACTGCACGCCATACTGTGACTGTTGCAGGCCTTTTCCCTTTCCCTGACTAAATAAGGTTAGATTAAACAAATAATTAAATGACTCTGACAACAAATAGTGCAAATTTTATTAATAAAATATTTTTGGAAACTCATTTTATTACTAAAATTCGTACAACAATGGGTTAATAATGATTTATGGTCCAGAAAAGACGATGACAGTTATTCACATGGTTTAAGTGTATTTGCGTATAAATTAAATATTATTGTCAGTAATTTTATATTGTATTGATTTCAATTAAAAAAATAAAATATGGCCATATTTTTGATTTTGATATAATAAATTTTTAAACTCTTGCAGAAAATTTGTTGATAATCATTTATATGTCCTCATTTTTGGCATGTTGAATTTAAATGACTGCAAGAAATAAAATAAAGCAATGTTTTAGATAATTTGTGTGATTTTATTACCATTTTAATCTTTTACTGTGTAGGTACTTTTCATTGAATTTTATTTTTCAAATCTTCCCTTTGCCATATATGGCAACACTCAATTCAAGTAAATAATATTTTTTTGGTGGGTACTATAAATTTGATAACATCGATATATTTACCCTGCACCCATTTATTTCTAGAATATCTACTCACTAAAACTAAGTCTAAAGCTAAATCATGACTGATCCTAATAAAATAACTCAATGTATTGAGCAAATCTTGAGAAAAGAACAGCAAGCTGAAGATGAGTTAAAATTCACAAGGGAATGTAAGTTACAGTTTTGTTCATATAATATTACAATAACAAAGCTCCAACTAAAAATAATTAAATTATCCTTTCTTGTTTTCAGTAATTTATAAACTCAGTTGTTTGAATAAAAGCAAATCAGAAATTGAAAAAACAGTTTTTGAGATAAAGTTGGAATTTGAATCTCTTGAAAAGGAAAATGACAAACGATATTGCGATTTGGAATTGCTCAAAATAGAACTAGACTCATGGGAAAAGCCTTTAAAGGATGCTCATGAGGTTCATAAAGGCATTCTCAAACAAATGGTAAAGTTTTTTTAGAAAAAAGATTCTCTGTATGTGGTGGGGGCTTATATTTCTAACACTAAGATTTCCTATGGTTAAATCAGAAAATAAAGGTATCTGCATGATTTTAAATTATTTTTTGTATCAAATAAACTGTAGTTTCTGATTTAACTGCTGGCAATTGCTCAGTGGTACTAGTCTACTTATTTATTTCTCCACAACATAAAATGAAAATTCAACAAAATAATTTTCCATTTTATTATCATTGTACTTCCATCATCTATATTTTCATTGCATTTTTACATATTCCCATAATACATACACTTTAGTTTTTGGTGTTGAACCTGGAAAAGATGCGAGGCTGATGTAGATGAAAAAGAGAAAACAGCTTAAATGCTTGGATGCACGAGCAGACGCATGTAAAAAGGGGTGTAAAAAGAATATATGACACCCAAGTGGATGAAGACGAAATTGCGCACATACCAGGAAGACATCAATGAATCAAATATTAACTTCAGTACGTCATGTCGAAAGTCTGAATAACAGGAGAGTATATTGTGAGTGTGAACAGTGACGCGGGCCCTTAGGGTCATTTGAACATTGACCACCAAAACCATAAAGAAGCTTTGCCCATTCTGCATGTACCTACGATAGGTTAATTTATGAATAATTCATTATTGACAATTGAAAGCAGATGATTTGTAGATGGGACAATAATTATTATTGTCCCATCTACGAATCATCTGCTTTCATACGCTCCATACGATAAATGAGATGACACTATGTTGTCCAAATAGATCCATATTATTTATTATTATGCAAAATATTATTTTTACATTTTTCATACATGTAAACGATTGATTTCCCATTTAAGATGTAAATGTTTTAAAAATAAAATTGTCTCAGGATGAGCGTCAACAAAAAAAATGGAGCAATCAAAGAAATTTTTGCGATTCAGTCAGTGAATTTATAGATAGCCACGGAACAAGGGCGACAATGAACAAAAACTTTAATCAACAAATTCGCGGGCAGATGGCAGCAGCTTTGAGCGGCACGGATGCTGAAAATATTCGTAATTACTTTTCATATTTAGAATTTCTAATAAACCACACAAAATTTCAGTTTTTTAAATTAAATAAAAATATGGTAAAGAAAAAAATATCAATTTCGTTGGTTGTAAGTAGTCTGCTGTAACATTTCAATATTTTATTGTAGGTAAAGACAACACAGACAACAAGAAGTCGTTGAAAATAGAAGGAAAATTTCAGAAAATTCAGTCAGAAATTTCCAAAAATAAAACGCTGATACAAGAACTGCAAACTAAGCTTTTCGATGTTCGAGCTTTGAACGGGTCTCTTCAGAAAGAATACGAAGATGGATCGGAATATAAACGGTATTTTTCGATGATGCCGCCCGCGATGGTAGTGTAATGGTCAGGGTAGTTGCTTTCCGAGCACTCGATTCGGGTTCGATTCTCTGCCATTGCATTTAATTTTTTTCTTTATTTTCTATCGACTTAAAGTTTTTTAATCGCTCTCCGATTTAAAAAAAAAAAAATTATTAACTTAAGGTTTTTTTAAATTCCAGTTTGAGGAATGCGTTAAAATTTTCGCACGACGAGACATCCAAATATTACGCTGAAATGGAGTCAAACTGCAAAATGAACAATGATACTATTCCTAAAGTGAAGGTTTGATTTTAGTATGTTATACATTAATTGAATAACCAAAGAAAAATTATAAACCATAATTTAAAAAAAAATGCATTAATTTTAGAAACAAACTGTGACCAAGCAAACAATGATAACGAATTTCGTCGAAGCTTCCCATTGCAACGATGCCAACAATATAACAATGGGTGTTGAATGTCCGGAAAATGAATTGAATTCAATATATTCAGATGAATTACAATATAATAACATAGCAACAACATCCAACAATCTTTCTTATGGAATTGTGGAAATGTTGATACCCAAAAAAAAAGATAAACAATTTCATCGGGGTAGGTACCTACTTCACATTGGCTCAAAAAATATTTTATAGTAGGTGCTCTTACATGTTTTAATGTTTTTTTTTTGTTGTCTGTAGATTTGTGCACGCGTGATTACAACAATAGTTGTGACGCAAAGAAAAGTAAAGTTGATGATAAGAAAAATATTCCTAATAAATTTTCCCTACGACAAGATGTTTATAAGGAAGTAAACCTAATTAAAGAGAAAGCGAAATTGTCTGGAAAACGACAAATAAAAAAGTTCAACCTGAAAACGCCAAAAAAATAAATTTTCGCGTATGTAGGTATTAGGACTGCAAAAATACATTTTAGTGCTTACGAATAAAAAAAAATTCATGTCTTCTTCAAAAGTGTGCTTTTTATTTTGTAGTAAACAGAAAATAATAAAATATGAATAACCTTTGAATTAAAAAAAAATACTTCGTATTATACTACTTTATATTAATGACGACCACGGGCTATATAAATCAAAGTAAAACATGTTTAGTCGACGTGAGTTGTCGTTTGGTCGTTGGCGATCTGCAGTCGGGCTCCGGAACGATTCCAAATTACTGAAATTTTCGATAAAATCTATATCGATGTTCCGTGCAAGGGCCCCAGGTTTCGCTACCCTCGTATCTTATATTTAATTATCGTATATATTTTAATTTTCGCTGATTGATCAGGGCAGTATAATAATAATCCTTCTCTGTTTTTATCTAAGTGTGTACATTAATTTCATTAATTTATATCAATTTATGCAACATAGATATACAAATTAATATATTTGTTAATAAATTACAACAATATATCATTACTATTCTAGGTATCGATACAGGTATTCAGTGCATTAATTAAAAGCAAATAAAATAACGTAGCTTACAGATTATCGTATTGATATGTATATTTTTTTTGGCACAAATAAATAATCATTCATGGAATTAATGTGTAATAATTCAACTGCAGTACCTGATAACGTTGGAATTAGTAAGCACATCTGCTCAATTTGTGCATCTCCGGTATGGTCTAGTGGCTAGGATACCTGGCTCTCACCCAGGAGGCTCGGGTTCGATTCCCGGTACCGGAAATATTTTTTTGAGTTTTCAAAACAAAATATTTATAAAATGTGACCAGCACGCAATGTTAGTAAATATTATTGTTATTTTTTGTAATTTTGTCGATGGTGTAAAAGTTTTGCACGAGGTCATTTTAGGTAGGTATATTAATTTATCCATCAAACAATTACATAATAATAAATGTCAAATATAATTAAAAGCTCGTAACTTTGTCGTAGAAGGTGATAATGGCTGGTGAGATCCTTAATAAATAATATATTATGTAATTGAAAGACAATATGTCTCCCAAAAATAGGCTCGAGGTGCGTAATAAGTAATAATAACTCACTGTTTTAATGATGGTACAATCTTCAAACGATAACAATAATAATTGCATCCTGCATTTATTTTGATGTTATTATGCATCGAACTTGAACGTGTAAATATGGTACAATGCACTAGGTAAAATATTAAATTAGAACCTTTTCAAATAAAAGTTGTGATGTCCAATTTATGTTGATTTCGGAAAGGGCCGTTTTACGAAAATGGAAATTCAGAATTTTTTTTTTACATCAAATCGAAAAACGAAGAAGAATCACCATATATTAATTTATTCCTCCATTGCTGTGTTGCAAATTAGTAATATTGAACACTTTAATAGGTAGGCACTACAGCTGTTTTTCTGCTTGACATGATTAACTTTGCAGGCGATCAAGAGAGAAACAAAAGACGTCATGTTTTTTTTATTCGGCTGTAAAACAGATATTTTAAATTCGGTTTCACGAGTTTTTCAGTTTTTGTTGTAATATAAAGCGATACAAATGTAAAAACCTATGAAGTGTATTACACGAATAATTTTCGAATAAGAAAATAACTTCAAGGGCACTTTACAACTTAATTTACATAACTTACAACTTATCACTAGTGACTAATAAATTATAACTATGGACTTACAGCTAAGACTTAGGTTTAGTGCCTTTCAACAGACTCATAGCTATTTAGTGACTTACAACTAAAACTCATTGCTAGTGATTTACAACAAAGATTTATAATTAGTGACTTACAATTACTTACCTTAATGACCTGGATAGAACATTTTGTTCGCGTTTTTTGCGTTCTATAAGATGAACCTAAAACTGAGTTTCTATACTCCTAATATAATTACGTAAAAAGTGTTTTTTTGGAGGAATCCATTAATTTTTTTCCAGAAAAATATAACTTGCCGATAAACTATCCCGGCACCGGGAACCGGTTCCAAAAAATAACTGGATAAATAACCGGTTGCTCACCGGTCTCCGGTAACCGAAACCAGTGACACCCCATTTCAGAAATCAATCATCCCTACTTGTGGGAGCGAGCCAAAGGGATATCAGTGTGCTCAGAATGGAATGTCGTAAGCGACGGATAATATATTTTTAAATGTATTAAAGGCGTAATATTTAAGACATGGTAAAACTCTCTTCGTATTTGAATAAGGTAACATTGTCGGTAATATCATAACTGAAACACGTTAATTAACTGATTAATAAGGAATTTGAATAGTTTTTGGGGAGTAGGCACTTCGTGATTCATTTTTATCGAGGAAAATTATTTCAATAAAATTTTCAGCTTCCCCACTGGATAGACTATCCACTCACATAACATATCTTCACTGGAAAGGCAAAAGGGCTTAAGCGACACTTTGGTCTAAAGTGAGTTAAACTTGCAGTTTTGATCAGTTCTTTTTTGCATCGAATGCTCTGAATCTCGTTTCATTCGGAAGATCTTTGTGGCTCTTCAGCCATCTAAAATATATTTACCATTTGGGAGAAAACTTGACTCCAGTGACACAACTTTGGGAGTTTTTTAGCTTCTTGCCGCTAACAGATAACTCAGTGAGAGCATTGAGTTAACTTTTTTTTCAAAATCCAACTAGGTACTAAAGACCTAAAAAAATCTTCAAAGTACTCTGGTGTAAGCTTCCCAAAATGGCTCTTCAGCGCTTTTGCCTTTCCGGCGATGATATGTTAATTACCTTTTATGTTTCTATCGATTATGTGTTGTGAATAGATGTATCCATTTTAATGTATTAATAATTATACCTAATATAATTTTTCGACTGTCCAAATAAAACTTATGTTCAGGTATTTATTTTGCACGGGTATCCTCAACATCTACAGAGGAAACGTCATCGACTACATAGTTAAGCGTGTCGATTTGTACCAACGACATGTATTGTTTTCAGTTCGGCCCTGTCTTCTAATGACTATTCTTCATTAACAAAATTATTAATTCATACAATATTCACCAAGGCCGAGAAGCACTATTATTGTCTATGTAATGATCCCCGAGAAGTGCACTTGATTGGGATCAACAATTAAAACGAAGAGGTCACGGTTATTATGGAGAAGTCACTCTTTATGAGCATTCGGCGAAGTCAAGTGACGTTATAACAGCGATGCCGTGTTTTAAAACGTGAAGATTGCATGCCATATTTATTTATTCAGGTTTTGATGGAATTAATTACGTGTCGGTTTCGCACGCCTTATCTTGATACATAATCAATGGTTTTAGGCCCAATTCAAATGAATCAATTTCAAAGCTCCACGGTACATGATCGAAATTGAATGTAACAACTGGAAATGGCTGTATTGACCAAGAAATTCCAAACGGAAGAAAAAAGTTTAATTTGGATTACCCCAGTTTTGAAAATTGTTAATTTTTTTCCTAATTCTAACGAGAAAGTTTGTACCTTTTATATATATAGATGGTTACACTCGCGAAAAGTATACGCTGTTTATTTTTTATGGCTAGTAAAAGCCACATATCTCAATATTTACGACTAATTCCGTTTAATAATGCAAGACAACTGCACAGCATGTTGCCTTGGGTAGTTTGGAATTTATACACATGAATATGTTATAAAGCAGTGGCGTGCCATGGCTGATCATTTTGTGAATTTAGAAATTTTGGACAGTTAATACAAAATGGCGTAATTAAAAAAAGAACCCCTGATAATTTTTTTTCCTGATGGTGTCAACCTTTATTCATCTATGATCGCGAAAGTCTGAAAATTTCAAGTAGGTAAGCTATACACGAGTATTTTGATTCTCAGATGCTGAATATACATATTAAACATTATAATATAATATGTCATTTTGATAGGTACTGAAAGCAAAGATTTGAAAACGGTTATCAAAGGTTTGAATTGATTACGGCAGAATACTTTTATAACGAAAAGGCTTAAAAAATTAAATCTAATTGTTACAATAAAAATATAACAGTTTCTATGCATAAAACACATTAAAATTATTTTAATTCCACCTAATGCTCCAGACGCTACGGCATTGTTCCCTTACCTGTACAGTCTACCCTTCAACGAAATGTTGCAATACATATCAATCAATAGTACGATAATAAATTGAATTATTCAGTGAAAATAGCTCCAAATAAAAAATAAAAAAACAATCATATTTTTACCATTAGTATGTGTCATAACATGTAAAATAATATAAAGTATATTTGCGGCACCTTCCAGAGTGCTATATACTCTAAGTATCACGCTGGTGAAAGACCACCAATCAGAATTGAAACGTTGCTTAAAATGGCTTTAACCGTGTTTGGTGACCAGATCTGTATACATTCCAAACATTCTCTTCCCCATCTCCTCTTCACACTACTTCCAGTCTTACAATATACCCCATGTTGGATTTCAAATTGATAATTTCATAGGTTCTTACCTTCATGTGTTTCATCCAGTTCCTATCTATCTCGCCATTTCGCTATTGGATTTCTGTATTCAACAAAACTGTGTTCGAAAACAATTGACAATCGAAACAGAAGAGATTAATATGAAAAAACGTGTTGGTTCGTTGGTGTCTCGCTTAGACGTCAGTTTGTTGTTGTCCTTCAAGTAATATTAAATTAAATGTGGCGTTTTGTTGTGATTAAGAAGAATCAAGAACTTCCGCTTCAACTACATCGGTGAGTGAATGGTCCCCCATTTTCGCTTCATTCCAAATAATCTTTCCACATTCATAATCAGACACTTCCATCGAGTAGTATAGTTTACCGTTTTGCAGTCCACTATTTTCCAAATTCATTCAAATGCAATTTCTGAGGATTACGAATAACACTCAAAAATGCACCAACCTCCAAAAAAGCTAAAATATGCTTTTGCATATAATCCGATGTCTACTCCTTACATACTTACTTACTCTACATAAATTTTCCCCAAAAGCAACAAATAAATAAATTTCATTCGCAGTTTGTTACGCCCTGCAATTTTGAAGGTAGGAACCTACATATTTACATAACGTTTTTTAAGACCTGCCTGCTACGTAGGTACTCGAAAAATATAAGTATCGTAGTTTTTTACGGCCTGTTTGCGTGTTGGCTTTACTGTGGAATTATGAGAGTGGGGATTAATTAAATTCAACAAGTAAGTGGTAATACGTAAGGTTAATTTGATTAAACATTTTACGTTCGACCACAAAGGAATCGTGTTTATCAAAATAATATGTTCATGAAAAAAACATAAAGAAAAAACTGGGAATTTCATTTTAGAATATAGGATGAGCAATATAATTCAGTACCTACCTACACACATATAATATACTTCTAGCACTGGCTAGGATGGTTTTGTATGCCCATTTTTTTATTGTTTTTTTGTGATTATGTTTAAATATGTATTTAGAGTTAAAATCATACACGTTATCCAAAGGCAGTAAAGAAATATTGTTATTTCCCCTATGGGCGTAAGTAATGTTGACGTCTGATTACTGCTGTAACCTACTCAAGTAACAGTTAAAAAAAGGTATTTGAACACCGTTTTTACAAGAATAAGTGCCATAATAAATGTTATTTCCAGTAGGAATTTTAGAAATACGGGAAGGTGGGTGCTGATCATTATTTTTAGAAGGCAGCTATTTTATTGCTTTCAACTTAAAATAGTAAAAATCTTCTTAAATTGTAATGAGTCATTCATTATACTACATTAAGTAAAATAATTGTAGGTATATAGATCAAATTTAAATAATATTTTCTATTCCCATCTTACCCAATAAAGTACCTACCTACACCTTATATATTTTAGCAGACATTATTCCATATTTGAAATTCTTGACAAGTCAAGTTAGATCCCGTGTTTTTTACGGGTATGCAACATATAAAACCGTCATATTTTAAAAGAGAATACAGTAATGAGCTTATTTTCACAAGGATTTTTTTTATAACAAAACATAACAATGGGTTAAAACGTGCCCATCTTATTGCGATTGCGAGTTAAAAAAACAATACAAATTTTGAAAAAATTCGCAATCCGAAAACAGTTGCAATTTTATGCAACGGTAAATAGTTTCCGATTTGACTTTTTCATGGCGTCAAATTGCCTCGCGGTTTCAGCAAGTGTAAACAGTGTAACGGTAAGCAGAGCACTGATATTGTATTTTTCCAGATCACCCAACGTGCAATGACATCTTCAACGAAATGACAACGATACTGGGCTTGATTGGTCTTTATATAGACGGATCGGTCTATAGGGCACGGATTAATTCGCGAGATGCCAGTCTGCGTTTGGCGCTCTCTGTCGACAGACGTCTGCTAGCGATGTCCTTTCCCCGGAAAATTTCAAACTTTTGCCGCGTATTTCACTACCGCTGCGTGAAAACTTCCGCGTAAAAAGCTCCGTTAATTTAAAATTGGAACATAAAATACGAAATAATTAAAAAAAAAACATAGAAGAATATTACTGATTTATCCTTGAACCGTGTGAATTTTTGTGTGACCTGATTTTTATCTGTCAAATTAATTGAAGTGTTGTTTGTTTCACGACAATTGGGCAAGTTGGTGATTGAGTTTGAGTTATCGCTGTGAATATTATTTTACACTTGTGTTTTTTGTTAGTGTTTTGAACTTGAATATGTTATTGATTTCAAACAGTTGTTTTTCGAACTGATGAACAATTGAAATTCTTGAAGTTTTTTGAACCTGTTGCAAGCTGTCGAAGGAAAAAGTCACCATGATGGAGGGTAACATATTTTTGATTTATTAAAATGTTTGAATCTATTATCTTTGTCTAATAACCAGGGTCATGGGAATGCATTGTTTGTTGAAATTGCACTTAATTTCCAGATGGATAGAATTAGATACTTTGTGTAATTTTACTCGAATTTACTACCCAGTTTCATCCGATTTTTATCATTTTTTTTTCTTGTCGAACAATAAAAAAATATGACGTCACTTATCTGTTAAATTATATTTAAAAGCTCCGCAACTCATGATAAAAGTAACGCTTCGAGAAAAATCTGTAAGAAAATCAATACGCCGGAGCTTACAATTCGAGAGGAATTGCTACTTTTAAATAAAGTTTTTATCAAAGGTTTAAATATTTTTCTTTTTAAGATAAATATTTATTGTATTTAATATGACCGGTCGGTAGCTGAGTGGACAAACGCGTCGGATTCCCACCCGGGCGTCGTGCGTTCAATTCCTCTGATGGCTAAGTCCTCCATCATTGCACAAGCAACATCTTCCGCTTCTTATGATGGCAGTAGGAGTTTTAAAAAAAATGTCAAGTTATTCGTAACCCGGCTATGTTAGTTTTTATTAAAAAAAAACATAAAATAATAATAAATTTAATTTTATATCCAAATATATCTGCTCTGCAGCGGGAATTGAACCCAAAATTTCAAATTCAAATGTGTAGACCAATACACCACAGATGCCGGTTAACATCAATGTATAAATATTATCATTTGTTTATCATTGACAAAAAAATCGTATTAAGTAATTGAAACTGATATTGTTTTTTAAATATACTATTGACTTAGTTAACACACTAATATAAACCGGTTTTTACTGCTCTTAAATTTTAATGACTTATAAAAACAATTATATATAAAGACAGTACCTACTTGCGTACATATGGTGGACAGCGACATGGATGTTGCGTTCAGCATTTTTTAAATATAACATGTATACAGATATAACATGTTTTTATGTACCTTTTTAAAACATTTTTTTTGTTTATCTATCTGCCCAACCTTTCAGAAGGTGGGGTGGATGTTTCACGAACGAATTCGCTATTGTCATCGTTTGTTAAAAGTTGTAAATATGCTCACATATACTTACAGATATGCCTGCCTCTGTTCAATGTGCCTGTCCAACATTATCACTGAATTTCAGTGGACGTTTAAGTTATGGGGTACTGCGAAAAACATAAAAAAATGATACTGATAAAAAAAAACTGTTTATAGGGTTCCAATGAATAATTTTTATTAAATAGTAATTTATACCCGGCTTTGACAAGTCTCAACATTCTTAAAAATATTTATTTATCAATTTAAAAGTATTGAACAAACAATATAGCGGCTTGCCTTCGGTTTTTTAACATTTAAAAGCTCCATAGCTCATGAGTGAATTTACACTTCCAGCTGAAAATATTTTAGTACACCTAGAGCTCTGCACGGAAAACTGCACAATTTTCATGACACCAGAACTCACTGCTATATAGTTTTTTTTGCTGTATTTGGAAAAATATCACAGGTAAAGCCGTAAAATTTTTCACACTATTGTGAATCATGTGGGCACGAAAGATAAATAGAGTTACGGCATAATTAATCATGGCACTTTATTCGGAAAAACTCTTTTAGCGTGTAGAAAAAAAAAGACAATTTTAAAACTAAAATCACCTTCCTAACAATAAGCCGTTGAAACCGCAATGAAAATGTCTCCGTTAGGACAAGGTTAGTGCAAATGTTAGGTTAATACATTTTTAAACTTAGAAAACCGCTAACTCAACTAAGGAAGACCAAACATATTATCATGACTGGTTAGTGATCGAGTGTTCAAAAAGTGTCTGATCCTCACCCAGAAGTCGCGAGTTCAATCGTCTGCTAGTCCCAAGTCCCCCACCACTACACAAGTAAAATTCCCTGATTATAATGTTATGTTTGAAAGTGGAATTCAAATATTGTCAGGTTATTTGTAATCTGGGAGTCATCTCATCTAACCCACCAGACACAACAGCTTTAACCAATAAATAAAATTATAATAAAAAAAATGGCAAGGGGATCAGACGAACTGGTTTCCTCCGTGATATATTTGTAGCCATGGAAAATACTTTTGATGAACTGTCATTGTAAAGTGTATAATCATAATAAGGTAAAATTACAAAACGGGTTATTGTGACCAATCAAATTGGTCTCAATGGGTGTATCAATACGCAACGACGCTTTAACAGACATGGGTTAGAAAGGTGAGAAGAGATGAGGGAGTGATGTGAGGGGTAGTGTCATGAGTCCCACAGAGTGAATCGACAGTAAGGCTTGAGACTGAAAGGAGATAAGATCTAGGGGTGGTAGACAGTGGTTTACCGGACACGCGTTCCCCGCCCGGCGGTGTGATGCGGGTTGGTGGAAGGAGTCGAGTCATGGACGGGAGGGATAGTGGTTGACCAGCTACGTGGTTATCCGCCCAGAGACGGATTAGAAGAAAGTGACAGATAGAGGAGAGACAAAGGCAGACAGACAGAGTTGAACGCGGCCAGTCGCCAAGGTACGGGCACGAGTAAAAAGGAAATGAAAGGAGACTCGGCCAGGATGGCTTGAGCAGGCGTAAAGCAGCCATCGTGGACTTTAGCCTTTCGCAAGGCTCACGCTGCTAGTAAATCTTTGTGGACCGAAGATATTCTGACTGAATGGTAATTGAGCGTTTAATTAACAATAATGACTTGAACAATGGACAAGCGACCCCGAACCATACGACAGTTAATTAAGATTTAGATATAAGTAGATTTAAGTACATATAATTATGATTAAGTATTAGATTGTACCTGAAATCTCATTAAATGCTTCTTTCCAATAAAAACATTTTGACATATTATTTAAATTCATCCCCATTTGTTTCTCAACTCGATCGAATAATATGACGAGATGGCAGAGGGGAGAAATTACACGGAATTAAGTCAAATATGAACTGCAAATTTTATCATATTAACTGAGACTAGAACTAGAGACCGGCCAACAAGCGTCTCTTCGTTACTTTGTTTGTAAAGAGGTTGGTTGGCGACTGGTTCGCCATCACATCTTGTTGTTGCCTATTGTTATTGCGTTGTTATAATTATAATAACATTTTTTTTCCTTATTGAACAGTTGAAGAAATATGACATTTTGGTCTTTTTTTTTACAGTTGAGTATTTATAAGCTCCATAGCTCATTATGGTTTTGACGTTGCCAGCTGAATATTGTACTAAAAGTTGTGCTCATTTCATTATGCTAAAGCTCAGTTTTTAATTTTCTTCATTAACTTCATTCTTATAAAAAATATATCTAAGATTGGTCAAAAAATATCGAACTGGATACCCTTTTCTTATAAGTTTCAATACAGTCATCGTTTTCATTTATTTAGAATTTCACTCATGCTCATACAATATCAGCTTCTATCTCAATGCTTTATATAATATATTCTTTTTTTTTAGCCCAGTTTTCAACAGTTCTCTTTTTTGTTTAATATCATACTTTTATGTTCTTATTTTTTTTTTTAATGCATTCATCACATGTTCGTCACTTATTCTTTTCTTAATTACTAGCCCATTATTTCTATGTTTGAAACTTCCATTCAAACCTTAGAACGTGCGATAAAGTCTCTATAATACCCACGCATAGGCTTTGCCTTTGTAAATTTTTGTTGTTTATACATTTGTTTTTTTCTCTATTACCCTTTTATATTGTTCTTATTATGTATTAAATGAAAATACAATAAAAAATAAATAAATAATAATAATATTGTTCTTTAAAAACAGTGTTGAATTATCTATCAGGATATATGGATTAGCCTAGAGGTCTTTCCTTTTTAGAAAGCTTTTACACTTTTGGTGGCTGACGATTAGTCCTAAGGGATTGCCGCTTCCCCGATCGCAAGCATTGAACCGCACGGTACATTGACTGCACTGATGTACGTCAAAGTAAATACCTTAAGAAGAAAGTATAATCCACTAATACGCAGAATATAAATTGATCCGTGGTAAATTGTCGACTGAGAGCACTTATGCGAGCGTACCTCGCTTGCCCGACGAGGCTTGAATAATAGCACCATTCTCGCCAACAACCGCATCCAATAGATCAATCATGAAGTTCGGTGACCGAAGTTGTTCAATTAAGCTGAAGTGAATTTTAGGCTTCAGTCAAATGATGCATCGAAACGGTGAATTAGATTAACGCGTATTTGCATCACGTCATTTCCTAGAGAAACTGCCAAAGCTACCGCACTAAATTAAAGCCCACACAGACTTTTGTAGTTTGATGTCGGCCGTTTAATAACGTTCCTTTGGTTCCTAATTATCATTTCATAATTCATTATGTGATATACAAGGGTATTTAACTGATGTGTTACACCATCATAGCGGTAATAGAAGAGAATAAGAATATTGTCGACAGTCAATTTCCTAAGTTTTCCTCGCCTCCGTTGATGGTTCTCTGAATATTCCGTTACTCATATCACCTGAGTTCTTTTTTTATCAGATGCTGGTGTATTACTATTACGAAATGGTGATTTTTTCTATATTTTGGCATTCAATATATCGCATTAAATACCAAACAGCCTGTATAATATTAGAACGGCACCTCTACGTTTTTTATAATGTTTCATATTTTTTCTATTGTCGTTGGTCCGGGTGTTACTGCTCTTGATTCTAAATCTGAAAAGCTGTATCTTTGTGTAAATCTATGCTTGCCGGGGATCTTTGTTCTTCATGCTCTGATTGAATGATATATATTGCGAAATAGTAATGATAATAATTTTATTCCAGAAGGTATGCAGGTATAGTGCAATGCAATACATTCCATAATTAACAATAATACAAAACACAAAACAAAAGTAAGAATTGTAAAACATATATGCAATAAAATAATATTAAAAAAATTGGGCATTAATAATTAACAATTAATAATGACAGAGTTTGTTAATGTTTTGACCAGATTCCTGTAGAGAGTATCCAGATCAAGTTTACGATCGTGGTTGTTACAGTTAATATTCTGACATCGTATGGCATCTGGAGGTTTTATTGTAAGGAGTTCTTTATTTGCCAGGGAGTAGATTTTAATGTAGTTTTCATTTTTTGCCGCCCATTTTCCAAAATATTTAGGTCGATTTTGGCTTGTTACTTTGATGGGTATTAGATCCAGATCTAGTTCGAACGTTAATGGGAGATGATTTAATAAAACAAATGTATAACTTTATTCCACTTTTATTTTATGACTGGACCGGTTTCAGCCTATGACGGCCATCTTCAGACTAGTCATAGGCTGAAACCGGTCCAGTCATAAAATAAAAGTGGAATAAAGTGATAAATTTGTTTTATCAAATCATTAAAATGGAATTCTACCACGAATTAACAGTTTCAAAATTAGAAATGATCTATTATATATTGGGAGATGATCTGATCATGTTGCATTGGTTGTGCTACTTACACTCCTCACTGCATCATTCAATCCCTGTGTCATAATGCAGTGATCAAGCCACCTAGTGCTTCCGTGGGCATCACTTATGTAAATGCATCCGGGTTCAGATATTCAACAACAGTATATGTGTAATTATTCTCTGTAATTAAGCTCACGTCCTTTACTAATTGAGTTGGAGCTGCCTTATTCCTCAATGATGGCATTTATTTTTCCCAAACAGTCTGATAATTCCGGTAAATTTTCGGCTGAATTGGTTGGCATATATACCGTTACTATAAAAAAGAGTTCCACTTGTTGACTCTATTTCAATTGCAGTAATCCAAGGTTCTCTGCAATTGACCAGAACGGTTTTGATTGTATTGCGCCATACAATTGCAACCCCGCCGTAGGGGCGGCCAATTAGTGAGGCGTCAGAGAGATTCATTGCGGATGTTCCATGGCTGTGAAATTCTGGATGTATTGACGACAGATATCCTAAGTATGTGGGTAACAACCAGGTTTTACTGCAAAACAACGACGTCATTATAACTACATAATTCATTTATGTAGTTCTCCGTTCGGCGAATTGACCTACAATGATCCATTAAAAAAATAATTATTTTGAATCGTTTGTCAGCGTTGTCGGCGTTTTCGGCGATGTCGGCGTTCGGTAAATGTATTTTCTCACAACCGAGAATTTTGGCCAAATATTCGCATCCATAATTTTATCGTATCCTGACTCAGGGGTTCCTATTTTAAATGCTCGATACTCGCCAGATTTAGTTTTGAACTCGTATGCAACAGCTGAATCAATGCCATTTCGCTTAAGAAAGGAAATCATATCTTCACTTGTAGTTTTCTCCAGTCTTGTGACTAGAGAATATTTCGTTCTCTGCAAACCTCTTATTTCAGCAGTTTCGTTACTGCCCAAGATAGTTGTTATTTTTTAGGTGCAGGTTGTGATTTTTAGTTTTCTTTTTATTTACAGAAATCCACCTTGGTTAATTATATTTTTCATTATTTCTTGAAAAATGATTACTAACGACATTGGCAAAGGATTTTGAGCAATCCATTTGTTTTCGATCGGAAGTGGGCGATATGGTTTTGGACTTGTTTCCACAGATGGCGTTACAATATCTGCCTTTAACGTAGGAGTGGCCTTGATATGCGGTTTCGGATGAACGTTCATAGATGGTACTGCACTACCATCATGAAGGATTTTGTTTGTTTTTGTTGTATCGTTGACAGTAGATTTGAGACTTTATCTCGGAAGTTAGGAATTCAATTTGTTCCTTAATCGTCAAGTTCTTGTGATGGTAGGATTCATCCTCGAGTTTTGGATGTCGCTCTTAATAATAATAAGATCTCTCAGAAATGCAGTTGCGTCAATGTAATCGAATGTGACCGGCGGTAGTTTACTAATGTTTAAAACGGCAAATTTAGGAATATTGTTTGGGCCAGTATCTTTCAGAATCTTCATAACATCAGTGATAAAACGTTTTTTCTTACCTTCATCAACTCATCTGGCAATTTTTTTTTCTGGAACGCATTTGCACAAAAACCTTCTTGCGGATTCGATGTCCTCATCATTGAATGTCTTTTCACAAATGATCTGCATCGTTTGTTCGTTCATTGCGTCAATCTTTTGTTGGATAAACCCCAGAATCTCTTTGATGATAATCCAGCACGGGCAGTCTCCGCTATAGGACATCCTCGGTAATTTTTCGTAAGATTATTAATTTATTTTGTTTTAGTTATTTTTTCCACCTAACTTTTTTCTTTTTTTTTTTTTTTTTTTTAAATGTATAACTTATTTAAATAACTCATAAGTATAATGATAACGATCAGAAATGCCATTCAAGTCATTTGAGATATATCGATAGTTCGCAAAAGAACGTAAATAAATTTCTTTCACAATTTAACAGCATTTTCGTGTTAATATTTTTACTGTAATATGTTTCATAAAAGTGAACGAAATACTAAATAGTGTTAAAAAAATATTTTTTTAAATGTGTATTGACTATATATGGCGGGTCTAAGTTGTTTCGAAAGCTCAGGGGCTTAACATAGTTATATGGATTTTTAGTATCTTCTATGGGTACCTTGCTTGTTACGCACAAGGTGTCTCCTAATTCTTGATTATTTCATGATCTTATTGTGCTGCATTGTCATTACTTTCGTTAATGTTTTTTTATTTTTTTGTTAATTTTTCTAGATAATCTGTATAAATTTGACTTGTTATTCTTTGTGTCCAGATTTCGTTTCTATTATTTTCTGTGATCCCGTAGTTCTTAAGTTTGAAATTTAATTTCCATCTATCTACATCAAAAATTGAACACTTTTCTATTAGATGCATACTGTCTTGTATCGATGTTTCGTCACACGGGCATTTGTCGTCTTCTATTATTTTAAAGCGTTTCAGGTATTCCTTTAAGCATCCATGTCCTGTCATCATTTGTGTAGCATTAAAACTGTTTTTTACGTGTTTTTCTCTTAAAAGGGCTGTCGTTATGTTTGGTAAGAATGTTTTCGTAATTTTCCCTGTACTTTCTTCTATATATCTATTATTCCATATTTTTTCCGTCTCTCTCTTTAAAATCATTTTTGTGTAGCTCGGAGGTATTTTATCATAGTCTGCGCATTTTTTTAATAATCTTCCCCTTTTTGCTGCTAAATCCGCCTTTTCGTTTCCTTCCAGGCCGATGTGCGCTCTAACCCATTGAAATCTTACCCTGTTGTCATTATTACGGCATGCGTCTAGTTTTTTCATACACTCCCTTGCTATTCCGTTTGTTGTTTTCTGTTCCTTTAATGTTTCAAGTGATGATTTGCTATCTGAGTTTATAGTTATATCTTTGCCTTTTATACCTTTTGATTCTACCCATTCTATAGCTTTTTGAATTGCTAACATTTCTGCTTGGTAGACTGTGCAATAATCTTCTAATTTATATGACTTTGATACCCAATCTTTCCCATCTATTTTTATGACTATTCCGGCGCCTACTTTTCCGTCCTTTTTGCTTCCATCTGTAAAAATTTGTATGGGGTCTTCGTTAATTGCATCCCCCTTAGCTAACTCAATTGTTATATTTTCCTTTACGATTTTTCCAGGATGCGGTAGCTCGTTTATATCGCACGCGGTCATTATTTCTCTATCGCCCGGAAGGAAGTTGGTGATTTTACCCCTTTTGTTTATTCTGTAGACATCTTTAACTTCGGCAATTTTAAGGTCTATTGGTGGTATTCCTGCTAAGGCTAAGGCTGAAGTTGTGGAGATTGTTTTATACCCTTTACAAATTCGTATTGCGTATTGTCGCTGGATGCTGGCTAATTTTTTTCTGTTTTTAACTTTATGACACGTGTCCCCCCATGTAAATATCGGCACAATCGCTCCGTCGTATATAGTCTTAACAATTTCCGGTGATAGTCCCCACGTCGGTTTGGCCGCTCTGCATAGGGCTTTAAAAATTGACGAAGTCTTTCCGCAGATGTAATCAATGTGTTTGTCCCATCTCAGCTTATTGTCGATTACCATACCCAAAATTTTTATTTCCCTTATTGGCTTTAGGTTCTTGCCATTCATGGTTAGGTTAGGTTAGGTTAGGTTAGGTTAGGCTAGGTTAGGTTAGGTTAGGTTAGGTTAGGTTAGGTTAGGTTAGGTTAGGTTAGGTTAGGTTAGGTTAGGTTAGGTTAGGTTAGGTTAGGTTAGGTTAGGTTAGGTTAGGTTAGGTTAGGTTAGGTTAGTTTAGGTTTATCGGAATGTTGCAGATACCAAATTTCCGTGGCGCAAAAACCCTTTTTTGTACGATTTTAAATAAATTAGGTTCGGGTCGGGTGGGATATTTAGGTTAAATAAGGGTAGGTTTTTTTTTTTTTAGTATTTTGATAACTTTGGAAATGCTATTTGTGGTCATTTGAGGGTTTTCGGTTCCGGCAAAAGATCGTAAATAAAGCCTTTCGGGCAATTTAAGGGCATTTTCGTGTTAATTTTTTTTTTGTTTTATGTTTGATGACAGAAAGGGAACGAAATACTAAATAGTGTTAGTGTCAATTTTTTTAAATGTGTATTGACTATATATGGCGGGTCTAAGTTGCCTCTTGAAAGCTCAGGGGCTTAACATAGTCGGTTAGGTTAGGTTAGGTTAGGTTAGGTTAGGTTATATGGATTTTTAGTATCTTCTATGGGTACCTTGCTTGTAACGCACAAGGTGTCTCCTAATTCTTGATTATTTCATGATCTTATTGTGGTGCATTGTCATTACTTTCGTTAATGTTTTTTTAATTTTTTGTTAATTTTTTTCTAGATAATCTGTATAAATTTGACTTGTTATTCTTTGTGTCCAGATTTCGTTTCTATTATTTTCTGTGATTCCGTAGTTCTTAAGTTTGAAATTTAATTTCAATCTATCTACATCAAAAATTGAACACTTTTCTATTAGATGCATACTGTCTTGTATCGATGTTTCGTCACACGGGCATTTGTCGTCCTCTATTATTTTAAAGCGTTTCAGGTATTCCTTTAAGCATCCATGTCCTGTCATCATTTGTGTGGCATTAAAACTGTTTTTCACGTGTTTTTCTCTTAAAAGGGCTGTCGTTATGTTTGGTAAGAATGTTTTCGTAATTTTCCCTGTACTTTCTTCTATATATCTATTATTCCATATTTTTTCCGTCTCTCTCTTTAAAATCATTTTTGTGTAGCTCGGAGGTATTTTATCATAGTCTGCGCATTTTTTTAATAATCTTCCCCTTTTTGCTGCTAAATCCGCCTTTTCGTTTCCTTCCAGCCGATGTGCGCTCTAACCCATTGAAATCTCACCCTGTTGTCATTATTACGGCATGCGTCTAGTTTTTTCATACACTCCCTTGCTATTCCGTTTGTTGTTTTCTGTTCCTTTAATGTTTCGGGGTTAGTGATGATTTGCTATCTGAGTTTATAGTTATATCTTTGCCTTTTATACCTTTTGATTCTACCCATTCTATAGCTTTTTGAATTGCTAACATTTCTGCTTGGTAGACTGTGCAATAATCTTCTAATTTATATGATTTTGATACCCAATCTTTCCCATCTATTTTTATGACCATTCCGGCGCCTACTTTTCCGTCCTTTTTGCTTCCATCTGTAAACATTTGTATGGGGTCTTCGTTAATTGCATCCCCCTTAGCTAACTCAATTGTTATATTTTCCTTTACGATTTTTCCAGGATGCGGTAGCTCGTTTATATCGCACGCGGTCATTATTTCTCTATCGCCCGGAAGGAAGTTGGTTAGTTAGGTTAGGTTAGGTTAGGTTAGGTGAGGTTAGGTTAGGTTAGGCTAGGTTAGGTTAGGTTAGGTTAGGTTAGGTTAGGTTAGGTTAGGTTGGGTTAGGTTAGGTTAGGTTAGGTTAGGTTGAATATTACTCTTTTCTAAATGTTCTGGCAAACGATTTAGCGCCTCCCGTTTGCAATAAACAAAAGGGGTAGGCTCTGACGGCAAGAACCATAAACAAAGATTATTATACGATACGCTGTTTATACCTCATACATCGGTTGTCTATTTAGCACTAGATTCCCTTCGTATCCTCGCTCTCCTTTTCTCGAGATGAAAATGGATTGATAATTGAGAAACATGTATTTAATTTTATTTGAAACTAGTTTGTAAAAAATCATGGGATGTAACTTGCTAATTAATTAAGCAATACTAGGTAGATGCCTTCTTGATTATTAATGGTCGTAAGAATTTATTTTTAATATATTTTTTATTGTATACTACCAACAGAACAAGAAGAAACTGAACGATATACAGGCATTAAACAATAAATAATACTTGTAATCTAGCTAAATATCTAGATTAAAAAAATTACATCTTTTTATAATTGTACCCTGATGAAGCTTAGACTACGCGAAACCGGTCGGTCATAAAAAATAAAATAAAATCTGTGGTATTATAAAAAGCTATTATTTAATTTTAATTATTATTATTATAGGGATTTGAATAGATTATTTTCGTATTTTGATAATTTTCTTCACATGCACATAAGTTCCAATTTTGAAAATGTCACACTCGCACGTATGCAAAAGGAAATAATAGTTTTTATTAAGAATATGACTTTATGACAACAGTTAATTGCTTGCATTTTATCATATTCCAAGAAAGTACTACAAAGCCATATTTTCCCGTAAACATTGAACCTACGTCTGTGCATTTTCATTTTAAATTTGTATTTTTCTGTAACATATGGTTTGATATTACATTAAAGGTTTGCCTTACGTCCTACTCATAGTTGGTCGTTATAAAAATAAAGATTTCTAAGCAGTATTAAATCATCTTTAATGGCTGTCGGATTGGAAACTGCTATATTGATGGTGATCACATAATAAAGGCGAATATCACAGGAAAACGTAAAAAAATCCTATAAAATTCAGACACACCTTTATCTGGAAATTGCTTTATTAAAACACTTTTATTGTTTTATATGTGCGAATGGATCGCCTTTATAGATTAACAAGGGAAGGTGTCATCAGGGCCGCCGCGAAAGTACCGCCGCCTGAATGCGAAAGCCAAAATCGTCGCTCTCTTTAATTTTATCTCCTTAACCTTAAAATTTCAGTGAGCGGTTACTTTTATTTTCCATTTATATGAATTTAAAAAAAAATTATGATTTAGATAACCATACAGCATGATCAAACCTTTACGTCCTTTAAATCTTTTAAGTTAATTTCCAATGTTTTTTTGTTAAATTGGAAACGCCATTATGCACAAACCTCATAAACAGTCTAACACATCGTTAAAAAAAAAATTATCGCGAAGACCAAAAACATGTTTGACTGTAGGTATATCGTGTTTCAGGGTGATACTTAAGCGTCGAGATGATTTTCTATCAAGAAAACAGTTTTTTTTAAATCAGCCAATAATTATTATGATTACAGCGAAACGTTTTTCAAGTAATTCTACTCTCCGAAACAAACTTGGAATATTTTATTTGAATGTTGCCGAAAAATTCAATTATGGTCGTAGCTTTACAATAGGTCAATCGTTTATCACGTCATTGATAACATCTGCGGCTCTAGCACGAAACATCAATATGGATTTTATAGAAAATGTCGGTAATTTTTAATCGTTCCCGAAACCGACTGCAGATCGCCAAAAAACAAACGGTAGCACATATTGACCAAATTAAGCATGTTGTCGACATGAGTTGTCGAAGTTTTGTGCTAGGCCCTCCGGTAGGAGTACCTTCCCTCTGGTAGGATTTCTACCTATACCCATTCGTATAGGTAGGAATGTGATTAAACAAAAAAAATGTTAACATTTTTTCCCTTGGATATTTGTGAATAATTACTCCCTGGAGTTTCTTGGCACTACTCTGAAACACGATGTAAATTATGACTTTTTTTCGGTAATTTGACGCCTGAGTAGAAATTTGAATATTTGCAAATAATCCAGCACCAGCCTCTCATTGAATTCAAAACATGAGTCTCGTGTTGCAGTAATGTGATAAAGTGCAGAATGGCAGAGATTAAATTCATTCATGTGTTTTGTCGTGTCCGCTTGCGCTCGCACATATTAATTTCAAATAAAAGTGTGAAATGGTGTGAACGTCGACATCGGATTGAGTTGGGCGTCGCGACGCAGGCCACTTATCTGCCAGTTGGTGTTAACGTGTCGCTAATTTATCACTTTGTCTTACTTTTTTTCCATACATAAACTAAGCCGTACCCAAGGATAAGCGATGATTCTTTTTTCAATACGCCTTGGGTCTTGGGTCATACACAATTTTTTGCTTCTTCAAAATGAAAGTTTTTTTTTATTGATTTTTTAAAAATGTGATTCACGATTTCTATCTATAGTTTTGGGAATGTGGCAAAACCAAAATAAATGAGGAGGGAAAGGAGATTAAGAAAAAAGGAGGGTTAGAAAGTACCTGCCTTTTTAAAAACTGTTTACGAAACATAGCTAAAGCCATTTTAAACAAAGTCTGACTGATGTTCTTTCACAGCGGCGATACTGGGAGTATTTTACACTCTGGAACGACATGGAAATAAACCATAATTAAATTTTTATTTTTTTCATTATTTATGTAGAATAACCATCGACAATAATATACTTGGTCGGTAGAAATAACCCTTATGAATAAAACAGTTTTTACTTCTTTACGTCGGGTATCGAATCCACAATCTCCGGTTCCAGAGCCAAGGTCTTATCGCACTTGCCGATTCAAAAAAGCACTAACAAAAATTATTTCCTATATCCGAATGATTTTGAAGTATCAGCCAATTTGTATGCCAAAGGCTTTGTATTGACTAAGAAGAGCTCAATCTGTCAAATTATTAAAAAGAGTGTGATGGAAGGCAAAGGCTTCTGAATAAATTCGCCCCGGAGCAGAGGCGTGAAGTTTTTATTTCACGAATAAATATTCCTCATTTCGAGTTATTATGTTTAAGTAGGTACGAATAAGTACTTTTCTCAGAAATTATTTTTAATTTAATGTTGATGATATAATAAAATTGTCGTCAATCGTCTGACGTCACAAGCCAAGATAAGTGAAGTCTCTACGTCATGAATACTCGAACATTTCTGAATATTTGTGTCAAGAACGGGTGAGCGGACAAGAGCGGTCACTTCAGTACTCCAATACGGATTAACAACTTGGTATACTTACTTAAGAATTTAAAAAAAATCTCTTTACCAAACAGTCCTCGTTATATTTAAATGTTTTCCCAATCTTATGTAGGCTGGTATGATTCAAACATTCGTCATAATTGAAATAGTCGCAATTCAATGATTAGCGCCATTTTTTTTTTTTAAATTTGTCCTGTTAAACGTCGATTGTCGGTCTTTTTAAGCATTTGAACAAATTGTGATCAGCTGAATAGCATAAAGGTCGTGTTGTGATGCTTGTTAGATGATCACAATTTGTTAAAAAGCTGAAATGGGCTCAGAATCGACGTTTAACAGGGTTTTTTTTTTTGAAAGTTTATTTTTTTGGTTGAATACTACACAAGAATTCCAACTGACATAAGCCAGTGGGTCTTCTTGGTTCAATGTTTGGAATGAGACGAAAATAATGAGTGCTGGGAAGGAGAAGTGAAATGATAAACGAAATAATATTACATGTTCGTAAGAAGCATTTACTTTGTGGCTTGCCAAATTTATAAATAAAACAGATAAACTTTGTTTATAGCCACTTTTATTATCCAATATTATGTCTACCGGTTTTGGAAGCACCATTCCATCATCAGGACAATATTTAAAAACAATATTTTTTTCGCCAATCACCTCATTGCTACTGATCATAATTTTAATAGGGATACAGGGGTTAAAATTCTTCACCGTTGTAATAAAGGGAGAAAATTAGATAACTTAGAAGCATTAGAAATTAGAAAATCATTAAATAGTAAATGTAATATTTTGAAAAATCAAATTAATTTATCTTTTAGTCCTATCCTAGATATATTTCCAGTAAGCCGCTCTGTTATTCCCACAATCCCCCCAATTACCCCCTCTCCTTTCCATTCCAATTCCTAAATATGTATATTATATATCTCAGCATCTTGTATTTTAGGTCAATTTTAATATTGTCCTGATAATGGTAGGGTGCTTCCGAAACCGGTAGACACAATATTGAATAATAAAAGTGGTTATAAACAAAGTTTATCTGTTTTATTTAGAAATAATATTAGTTAATAAAACACAATTGAAGCAATTTCAACCTGTGTTTACATTATGTTAGCAAAGATTGTTTTTCAATAAGGCAATTTTGAGAGAATCTTCCATGACGGTCAATCTTAATGCGACGTTATTAATGTAATCGTAATGTATTGTGATACTGAACGAAGTACGAGAGGGAAAGGGGAAAAAGGAATGATGTAACCTTGTTACCTGGTTATTTAAATCTAGTCACAAAATAATGTGGGTCTTTTTCAAAGTCTGTTTGAATTCGAGATTTTTCATTATAACACATTATTTTGTAAGATATCCCATCCAAGCACCAACTTTTAATAACGTCGTTTTAATTTAATGATGGTTAGGAAAAAGTAATTGGAATAAGTAAATCAACCATTATATAAGTAATATTCGTGTTGAAATTCATTAGTCCAAGTAATATATCATTTTGCCTACAAAACGCCCCTTATAATTGACTTGAAATATAATTAGCCTAATATATTTGATAGTTTTATTTGAACAAATGGGAAGGTTCTCGCCCCACATGCAACTTTGTGTATTTTCATTAATCACATTGTTTTGAATAGAAGAATAATTTTCCTTATTTCATACAGATCTTCCTCCCACTCAGATTGTTTACTTTTCCTATAATTTAGCCTCCAAATTGTTTATCCTAACGTAGGTAATACATTCTTGTTATTCTTTAATTTCGTGTATTTCTTGGATATTTAAGTATTCGTTTCGAATGTTTTTGATATTAAATCTTTCATAAATAGAACATATTCTGAGCTTTTAGAGGTGTTTATGATATTATATAGACAACAAGCCATTAATTTGTAAATTTATACACATTATATAGAACAAGTTTTTTTCGTCGTGATTTTTTTTCTAGGCATGTGTAAAGTAATATAATTACAACAAAAAATACAGGTTAATATGGAAATATAAATATATATGTTTTTCTCGTGGTGATGCTTTGTCGCCTAAAGGTATTATCTATTTAAATTACCTCCGCAAAGGGAGGCCCCCCAGGCCTTCTCAGATCCCATATCATCTTGAGAGAGGGCTTTTTCAAGGAGAGATATAAATGAAACTGGGATTTAACGAAGTCCATGTGACGGGAAAGAGGAACTACCAAACCCGTTAAGCTTGTCTAAAGCCGGGTACATTTTGGCAAGCGTTTAGCGTTTGGCGATCCGGATATGCACGGCTATGCACTGCTGCTGAAGTGATCAATGACGGTAGTTCAACGGAACTCCTTCCATTGAAATTCCTGAACAAACACCGCGTTATTTTTCGACGTCTATCATTTTCTAAAGTTAGAATTCTGTCAGTTAAGATTAATTAAAGGAAATCTATCATTTAACGTTCCTTCTCCAGTTGCAATACAAAACATTGAATGCCAATGCATTGTGGTGAGCAAAATAGTGCGTCTATTTTTATTTCTGACCGTTTGTTCTTCCACCTTTTGTTTAAAAATAGCTTGTGGAAATTATCGGGCAATCGAATTCACAGTTCAGGCAGGATATTTTCTCCGCTGGAATAAAAGCCATAAATAAACATATTTCAATACAAGCAACATTCGGCTAATCCGAGGGATTTAAATTCCACACCCGGTGGCGAGATCAAAAGGGCACTATG
This sequence comes from Drusus annulatus, assembly GCA_022651775.1. Taxonomy (NCBI): domain Eukaryota; kingdom Metazoa; phylum Arthropoda; class Insecta; order Trichoptera; family Limnephilidae; genus Drusus; species Drusus annulatus. The sequence continues at coordinate 951,094 of JAGWCC010000027.1, forward strand.
CAAAGCTTTTTCGAACGGCTTGAGTTCTGGGATATTCAATGTCTAAGGCTTGTCGTTTGTGATCCCCATTGTTGGCCTATCAAAGGTTTCCCCTGAGGGCGGACTGAATCATAATGAATCCGTATATTTAACATTGTTACCTGCCGTTGCTGTTGGATCTTGATTGAAGCAGTTTTTAAGAACTTTTTTTCATTAAAACTTAACGTCAAAGAAGATGCCTCGCTACGTTGGTATAAGTACCTACTCGTCGAAATGTCGGAGCTTAAAAACGTCGAAAAATAAAATAAGCTTAAATTTAATCGAGAATTTTTTTGGCAATATTATGTATTTATTCGCTGCCAACATAATATTATACAGATGAACGTTTTTATTTAATAAGAGTGTAAAAGCAGCTCCTTTTTTTGCAGAAATAAAAACATTAAGTTCAGCTTCTAAATAAGTTAGTAAATTTAATAACCTTTCCACGTTACTTACCTACGATTATATATACGAGTATATTTGAAATTCGTGTAAATATTCGGTTTAGTGTAAGCTCTTGTTTTATATTTATCGTCAGTTCCAAGCTAAAAAAGGCTGGACAGTCAAAATAGGTGCTGGCTTTGCTACCCGGCTTCGCCAAACATCAAAACTCTTTTTTACAAAAAAGATTTTTTTTTAAACGAACCATATTGTCTTTCGTCATTTTTTTTTACACTTCAACTGATTTTTCTAAGGTCATGACGAATATGACTCTTGTGCTAAACATAGTTACGGTTGCCTAGACATTACAGACGGAAAAATAGATTTTAATTTAATGTCGACCAAACTCGCCGTTCGAGAGTTTTTGCTGCTTCAGTATCAGACAAAAAAACCGATTTTGTGTTTTCTAGTTAAGATACGAGTACATTAAGCAGATCAATTTGTAATCACTAAACTGAGATCATGCGTCGTTCCATTTAACAATGTAATTATAAAAAAAAACTTTAATGGATTTAGTAAATTAAAAAAAAAAAACATCAAAGTTGCGTTTATTGGGCGAATGAATTTTGTAACTAGTTGTAACTACTTATTTGTTTTATTGAAAATAACACATGTTATCACTTTGATATATGTGACGTTATAAAAAGAGCATATATTTTTCAATTTAGAGCCATTTCGGAGTCAATTAAAAACGACCTTCAATCGCTCTCATCTCGTCATTAGAAAAAATTGTAATTATTTCGTCACATATTAGAATGTTTATTTTCATACATGCATATTGAGATGGATTCATTGTAACTTGTAAATATCAATACAAAGTGATTATCATGTAATACCATATATACCATAAGTCTCTGTAGGGTGGTCAGTTCCTGTTAAAATTGTTGCCAAACCGTTGCCAAGCTTTTCGACATATATCTTTTAGACCAGCGGTCTCAATCTCTAAATTTTCTACGCCATTTAGGCGTCCTTTCCTTAACCTGATACAATATGCTTATATCGACCTAGAATTCTTTTCGTTTTTCATAATTTGTAATTTGGTCACATATGGTTTTAACAAACAAATGCTTAGGAATCTTATTTCTACTGTATTCATTTTTGTTTAATTTCTTGTTTATATACAATACTTACTATTTTATTTATCTTGTATATATATACTAGTTACATGCCTCACTTCCAAACATTAAGGTAGGTATCAGAACAACTTCTCTGTGGACTGCTTGCCTTGTTTTTTTTTACAGTGTTTTTTTTTTACCGATGACTGCATTTAATCCTCTATTAATTGTATTTAATTTACCCACCCCTATAACCTTATCAGACTTTTCGTTTTTCCAAGCACCTACTCATCTCATTTACTTAAACTCTCTCTCACTAAAAACTCATCCACGTGCTCCAAGATTTCGCCGTTCGCATCACCATATATATCAGCATCTTTAGCATATATATATCACGATATATATATGCTAAAGATGCTTCTTAGAAAAATATTCAAATTTGGATAACTGCTATGCCGATCAATAATTGCATCGAATAAAAATCTTTTGGGATATTTTACGACTGTCGATATACTCGTATGCAGTTGAGTATTTTTTGCGACCGAAGAGTACCGTATGAAAAAGCTTCGCGACCGCTGGCTTGAAACCACCATAAACCATTAGCTAATTTAAAAATCCTTCTTTCAATTAAATTGTAAGGCGACCTAAATAAACTGTTCCGAGTAGAAACCTATCTACTGATCAGGGACGTGCATTGCTCTTCGACCGAGGGTGAGCTTTAGCTTTTTGGCGCCTATTTTTTTTCACGAATCGTTCATGAAACCCACTCCCCTCGGTGGCTGATTAAAATTAAATAACATTTTTTTCACCTTGACATAGGTTAAAGAACCTAAAATATGAAAAAAATATTAATAAGTGTTACAAAGGGTCAAGATGATAGTCTCCTCATCCTAAAAATCATTAGGAGCGGAATGTCGCACACTAAAATACAAATGAATTTTAAATCCTCAGCTGCCCCTATATCAAAATCTTACGTACTATCCGTCTCCAAATATGATGGAAATCGACCGGTCATATGGCGAAACAGCCGTCACTGCTACAGCGATGGCACGCGAAGAGTGATTGGAAACAGGAGGAAACAAATTGGAGTCAGCTGTCTGCCAAAATAAATTAATTCGAAATTGAATTGAAATTGAAAAGCCCTTTTCCTAGTCGCGCGTCGGGATGTGATTAATAGTTTTGGAGAAATTTTGAAACATTGCATGTTAGAAGATTTGATTTCGCCTGGGTTGGCGACAATTTAGGGACAATATGTATATAGCGACAATTTAATTTTAAGGGGAAGCATGAATAGGCCCGTCTTGTTGTCTGTGTAGTTTACTTCTAAATCGCTTTGCTTCGCTGGGCTTTTCGTATTGGTTTTTATTTAAAAAGATAATGTGACAAGTACAGGGAGCTATGTACAAAATATGAATTTAAGTAAACGAAAACAAATGCATGGACTGAACGAAGAAGGTATACTTACGAATTATTTATTTTTACGAAAGATGCAATTACTAGAGAAGAAAGATTATGATTAAAAAAATACTAACATGAATATATTGAGAACATTTTACTATCATTATGCACTGAACGCTACTGCTACCAAAGATATCAGAAGACGTTTAAAAATGCTTAGAAATACAAGGTTACTTTGGAATATGTTAATTAAAAAAAATAGTCTTAGTCTTAGGTTAAAATAATCATTTTCACAATTGAAATACTCTTTTTATTTCCTTGCAAAGTAAGGAGACGAAAATGTTTTGGAAAACTTCGAGTTTTTAGTTTTCAACGTAAGGTTTTTTGTTGAAACAAGCTGTGAAGAATACTCCGTGTTTCATAGTAAAGAAAAGAAAGGCCAGCCAGCCTGTAGGCATTTCTCAAATTTTCCGTAGCTTAATCTACACAATATTATGGTTTACTAGCAATAGCCTCGGAAAAACATTCTAAATACAAAAACATGAGGTAAAATATATATTAAAAAATATTTTTATGCCTATAATTTCTTCTACTATCTTTATTTCTACCTGTTCATAGTTTTTTCATGAAACTACTCTTTGATAAAAAACCGACGCGTTGCGTAGATTTTTACACTAGCTATTTATTAATTTAATAGTTAGCATTTAAAACATCCCTTATGGAGAGATGAAGAATTTCAGAAGAAATCAATTTATGAAAGTATGTGTAATACACCATAATCATCATTCTTCTTTTATCATTGTGTTATCAAGGTTCAATCTTATAAATGTACAATATTGTTAGTTAAACTCAATTAGATTGATTTGTACTGAAATAAAAAAGTTGCACACCCTGGTATGTTTGCAACCTATTTTTGCATATTATGCACATAACAAATAATCCTATTTTCGCATTATTTATGTTCTCGTGTCCATGTTTCTTATAAAGTTTATTTTTCTTTGAAACAACTTTGACACTATGTTTTTGATTATTTAATATAAAAGTTTCTCGGAAAACAGCTCCTTTAACATATCTCTTACACATATAAATTATAATTTGTTTTTACTTTCGAGTATTTGCATCACGATTCTACATGATAAAATTTATTGGGGAAGCAGAAACCAGCAGGAGGTGTATGGTAAACTATATGTATTGTAGACTGTGGTGAAAGCGATAAGAGGTAGCTGTGATATAACGCAGTGAGACACGTTTTACTTTGAGTCTTGGAGTACGAGAAGGAATGTAAATATGCGGAGGAGATGCCTTCTTTGTATGTCGCAGTGGAGAGATTTCAACAGGATATTTGATTTTCTAGGTATCAACCTTTAGTATATATCGTTGCTATATTATCCTATTTCTGAACCTTTACAATATTAGTAAAAGTAAATATGTAGTATTGATTGGTTGAATATATATATATATATATATATCTTAAGAACTTTTAAAGTGTTTAATAACTTTACGCAAAAAAATACTTAAGTACTTCAGCATTACATCACAGATATGTGAAAAAATTACAAAACAAAAGTATTGTGTTCTTAATATTTGTATTAGTTAAAGGTTAAGCTTGTTTGAACGATAATTATTATGTGCGTGTAAAGGTAAAACAAATGTATACCGACGTCAGAAACTCAAAAGTAAATTAAATTAATGTAAAAAGCATTTTATCGGTAATCACCCAGCTCATATTACTAAAGTAGAAGAGTGATTCACACGCAAGATCGGCTCTTCGCCAACTCTTCATGTGTGAAGTATTTTTTTTCCTTAAAGCCTCAACACCTTCAAACGAGATCCACAAAGAGGAAGCCGCTACTAAGTACAGTTCAATGTACTGGGCGTGATACATCTCGTTCTGAACAGTAGAGCTTAATTGGTAAATGCTTGATGTTTATAAAACAAAACTCCAAAATATTCAACCTTCGATTGAATTAGGTTGTGATGGTTCCAAATATGTTTAGGATTGACAAATAGACCTAAGAGTAAGTTAATATTTGCTTGAAAATCACGGAACCGTATAATTAGTAACTCAACATTAGGCTGATATAAAGAGTCAACTTTTAGAATACTTTTAAATTCACCTTCTTATGAATTAGGCAAATAAATAATTAAAATACAATAACTCTTTAACAAGAAAATTTTGGGTGATTGAAGAATCCTTTGATATTATGAACATTTTGACACAATTGAGTTATAACATGAACTCAATCGAAACATCACGCTAAATACGACAATTTTAACCTTGTACCGAAAAATTAGGAAGAATACGTGTAAATCAAAGTAGATTTTTGGGGAAAATCCTTTAACGTCAAGTAGCTAAAAGATTGCGTTTCCTCCCTAGATATGCCTCGGGATATAGTCGGAAGCGGGATATTACGAGGGAATCAGCGAGAGGAAACGGGGTGGGTCGGTTTTCAGGAATAACTACCTTTCAGGAGTAGTAAAGTACGTAAAGTTACACTCAAAATCAGCCAGGGGTGGAAAAGTCGGATATCCGATGTTTTGTAGTACCCACCTGCCTACCGGTGTTCGCTACTCTCCGAGTTGTGCTATTTTGATTTTTATTCTGGTATTTCCTTAAAGAATTTCAAATGAAATAAATTGCTGTTTTCCTTTTACGTTGAGTTTTATCTCACACAGAAAGTTTTTATTTACTTGATAAAAAAATCTAACCGTGCGTCGTCTAACCCTTCCTTATTAAATAACTAATTTTAGATTTTTTACGTTAAAAATGAAATAAATACAATGATTGTACTTATTGCATAATCAACATTCCAATCAAACATACATTGATGCTTTCTTACTGTTGAAAAAGTAAATAATTCGTTACCAAATAATTATTCCTGTTTGGAGAGAACTATTTTTGTATTCATATGTGATGGTATAGCCAGCCAGTTCATCAACCGCTAAAACCCTAACCTGACCCAACATTTTACAATCTTGTATTTTTTTACAGTAGCAAATATTGATCTAATATAACGCTGATATAAAACGAATGAACAATATTTGAATTTGTTTGAAGATAAAAGATTCACCATTCCACACGCATTGGTAACTCTTTTGTTTTTATTCAAAATCCTAACTAATCCTAGTTAGAAAAAAATGTCTGAGAGTTTTTTCGCAGCAAAAAACCAACGAACGACCAATAAACGCAAACAAAACCTTTTTTTTCAGTTATTCACTTTATTCACCTAGTCCATGAAAAATTGCTCTAAAACAAATCAAGTGTGTGTAGAAACATCGCGGCTTACACTTTACTTCACAGAGCGAATGGCATGTATTTGGAATGAGCTGCCCTCTGATCCGAGAGAAGCATTTTCTATTCCTGTCAGATAAATTCTTAGTTTCCACCCCACTAAAATATATTTTCTCCAGCTATATTTTTATCTCAAACGTTCACAGTATGTAGTAAAATACTAAGCAATTGTACTCGTATTTCCACTGTAAATATAGAATGGTTTCCTAAAACAAAAAGCCTTTGATTTTTTAACATTGTGAAAACCTTTCTGCTTAGTGTGTCACACATTTTTAATGAATCACATTTTCTTCATTGAAATGCTTAATGTTTTTTTTTCTTGAAACAAGTATTTCAACGGTTCTATCTATCTTATTTTCACCATTAATAAAAAAAGACTGTAGTCATTTTGAAGCTAAATCTCTGCTTCGGCTGAACCTTTTATTTATTTTGGGTATTTAAAAAAAGAATAATCCGTATGTACAGTATATTAAAATGGGCTGTATTCAGCGGAGATTTGTTTTATCGATAATTTTCTTTCACTGGTTCCTTATCTCCTTTCAAATATTTGCTTTGGTTCTGTGGATGTATACTGTATTAAACAATGTTTTTTTTTAAACCTTACAACGTAATGATAAAATGATAATAATCATTTTAAAGTTAATATTTTCTTTAATACTAAAAGATAGGAATTTATAAGTATATGAAAATACTTTGGGATATGGCTTGCTCTAAATTAACTAAACGATGAGTCATTTTGTAATTTAAAATATTATTATGATAGTACAGTAAGACCATATAAAGATTTACTATGGGTGGGCGCTAAAGTATTAAACGCGAATTCCTGTCGTAAAAGCAAGTTAAAATTTTGATATGAATCAATATAGAATTTGTAATTTTAAATAATGATTAATAGCGTGAAAAAGTATTTTTTATACACTATAAACTGTTCAACTTTCGGTCTTTCCTCTTTTTTCGCTATCGCAAAAGCATGCTTTCAATGTGGTAGCTCTAAGCCGTGGATTTATTTTAGAATATGACAACTCTCATTTTTGAGAACGTGACTACTACAAACAACGTAATATATTGCCAATATTTTTTGTATTGATGTATACTAGATTAGAAAAAAATAATTATACATTTGTTTTAGAAAACCGCATCCTGCTTTGATAACGTCGTCGGTCCGTTGAGTATAATTAGAAGTAATGTGTTCATATAATTGATTCAATATTGCCACAAAAGAATTGTATTTTAAAATCAGAGTGGATCGTTTTTCGATTAAAACTGAATGATTTCAAAATGTGTTCTTGCTCGTGTGGACGTTGATGCCGTGCTGAGAGAAAATTTTCTTTAATTTCAAAATATTTCATTCCTATTATTAACAGGATTAGTAATTGTGTTATTTTTGGCATACGCCGTGATTTAAAAAAGCGATGCACTGATACCTTATTTAAAGCAGCAATAAACGATACGATTTAAATTGCTAACATAATTTACGATTCGAGCCCCATGTCATCCTAAAACAAGCCTCGTATATCACGTATGTTCAAAAAAAAGCTCCCAAGCTACCAGAAAAAAAACATTCTTAAAATATTAGCACCACGCGGAGAGATGATAAACAAATCTTTTTTTACATGCATTGTGAAATAGAATGTATCTATCTAGAAAGTGATGGCCGTAAATTATTCCCCAAATTGTCTGTTTATAAGTCTTTCAATAGGTAGTGGTGTTTATCTCAAGTAGTTCCGGGGACGCAGTGGAATCTATCGCCAACAGGTGTTTGGCGCTCGGCCAAAAGTCTCCTTGAAAGCTCTCCACTTATTGAGTTTTCATTGTTTTCATAGCGATGATTTAAGGTACTTGTCGCTTTAGTGCCTAATATTATTAGTTGAAAGTTGAAGTTAGACGATCGTGTAACAAGTATCAACCTACACAGTTTTATTACAGCCATTTGAAGTCGTTCCGAGAAGATTTTTAAGCTTTGAAGTAAAGAATCTAATTAAGTAAATATTATAAAAAAAATAATAGTCATATTCTTATTAATCAGTTAAATTTCTCCAGTAGTCCAATTTTAGGTACATTTTCTGTAAACTCATTAAAATATCTCATTATTCTTTAATCAGCTTCTCAATTGACGTTTTGCCTTTTTCATTTCATATTTTTTGTCTCTTTCTCTCTGTTCCTTTACTTTAATTTCAAATATTATTCTATTGTTTTCTTACTGTTCTCTTATTTTATTTTATATTGTGTTCTTTCTCTGTGTTTATATATAACCGCACACATTGTATTTTGTTAAGTTTAATTTTGTACCCTGATGGTGCTTAGTCTAAGCGAAACCGGTCGGTCATAAAGGTTTTTAAAAAATCCATGTTCTAATACAAAGTTACTATTTAATTTTCATTAAATATATAAAAGGCTTACATTTTCATATTAATTACTTGTTTCATACTTTAAAAGAGTTCCCTTCTTGTAGTGTGTACAACTAGAGAAAGCATAAACGAAAATACAAATGCCGGTAGCACATTTCTCAAGCGACTCGTCGTTATGTTACTGACATCAATGCTACCAAGCGTATAGGAACAATTATTTTTATTTTCTGGCCTTTTCTAACTAAAAAGAACACTTCTCAATTTAGGTTATCTCTATTTGAAGTAGTTTACAATTTTAATAAAATTGTTAAATTCAATATCAATCGAACTTCCACAATCAAAGTATATTGATAAATAATATAAAAATCTTATAATGATGTTTTTATGTATGATAACATTGTATCTTCTCTCGGAGGGATTACTGAGCATTGTACATATGTATTAACAAATAATGTAATAAACACTACCTTGCTTTCAACGTGGAGAATGAGCACTATATATGTATGGCGCTAATTATAAAATGTCGCGCAATGTGTTTACTTTCGAGAATGAATGCGCTAGGTTTGCTCGGAAGCCGGACGTCCCATATTGCGGCAGAAAAATAACGTTAATACTCGTAGATAGTAACGCGCGTCCAGGTAAAGGAAATGCGACCAGCCGCGGCTTTTACCTTTCCACGATACCACCTCTCGAGCTCACAGAGGTGGACTACAAATACTCGAAGCGGGAAACCTTACGTTTGTATGTGATTTTTAGTATTAATGTACAAATTATCTTACAATGCAACTACTTTATAGTCGAGGTTTTTGAAATATTTAGTAAAGGGAACAATGAAATGTCTTTTCTTTATATTACTGATTTAAAAAAAAAAAAAAATTTGAGATCAATTTATGCTCATCTAAGTACATAAAAAAAATCTAGCAAAAGCTATATCCTTCGACAAAACTATCCACCTAGGTAGAGAAATTGATTCTGTTGTTAGAGTTGGGGAGTAGCGCCATTACCGTTTTAATAGAGTACAGGAATAAAATGTAATGTTAGAATAATGAATTTAATGTATTAGAGTAGATATAATATATAATTGGTGCGGCCATTAGCTTCTTCAAGTAAAAGTGATGTGTAAAAGCAGCGCGTATTCTACGGCTGTAAAACGCTGACTTCGCTTCTACCCGAATGAAATTTTGTCAGACCTTGTTCGATGAATCATACTTGTCAATGGTTGAAACATTTTTTTAGTTAATTTTGATCTCATATAAATTTACTATTTTTTTCAAACAGCCCTCGTATTATATAAGATATCAGAAAAAAATGAATAAAAACATTAAGCCGTTCAGTATATTATATATAAAGGTGACGGGACTTTCTCGGTACTAAAAAGAGATTGTATAAAAGCATTTTTTTTTAAATTTATATTTTGTTAAATGATAGCCATTAGGAAAATTCTTGGAAGCTAGCCGAACCAATGCAGGCCTGACAGCTTATCCCCCTCTCCTCGAAGATAAAATATTATATCATATAAATATTATAGGAAAGCGTGATGGGGTGAAATGGATGTTTGTTCAATGTAAATAAAGAAAGACAAAGGGACACCGTGTGACGTTAAATGGAATATACATACAAATTTATCGTTATTATTTGTAAAAAGAAACGAACATAATATCTGATTTATTTAACGCTGTTTGTATAAAGAAAAACGATTTCTTTTTATGGTTTTACCAAAGGGCTCTTATGGTGAACGTAACCTAAAGTCGTACAATAGAATTGTGTTCTGAGATAAAATCCGCGAAATAATACATTTTTGAAAAGAGCACGAATAAAGGATAATATAAACTCATATGTATTGGAGAAACACGATGACGCAGGAGAGAAGTGGTTAGAATAGATTCCCGGATGGAGAAAGGTCATTTATTTAAAATTCATCATTTAAAAAAATATTAAATCCGTATTATTTTTAGAGAATTATTTTTCCGGATCAACACCATACAAGCTTCAGAGCGATGAATTGTAACGGAAGAGTTTTAATTTAATTCAACTGACGATTTAATATGTAATCCCAAATGTCATAGAATGAACATGCGAAAAAATCACTTGACCCAATATTCAAAGTGCCATCGCAGCGTTTCTTTCTTCTTAAATTCGATGTCACCGGATGTTTTCAATGTGTCTTCAAGTAGGTAGGTACCCCTTACATTCACACAACGGCAGGTCATTTCATCGGTCAACGGGTTCAAATGGAACTGAAAGGCCAACAATTAATTCAGAACTTGTTGAAAAAATTGGAAGATTATTCAGAAAAAATACAAAACAATATTTCATCTCTTGTTCATATTTACACGAAGAAAATATTTGGGCAGTTGCCGCCGTGGAACATCTGATAATGTTTGCTGATAAGATTAGTTTCTTAGCATAAAAAAATGTATTGTATAGGTTTAGGATCTGTTTATCGTCTCATTTCAGTATCTTAACATAAAAAATGCTGATGACACAATAGAGTCTAATTAATTTTAAGCTGATGTATTTTAAAATGTGTATTAAGGTGGAAATTCTGTTGGATGAAGTGAAAATAAATTATATTATATTAAAGGGTAGAGTAGAGCTTTTTATTTACAGAAGGTCCTCTACTTCTTACAAATTAGAGAATTGATATTTAATTAGAATTAACTTTAAAGCTTTTACGCTTATTATTTTTATGTTATTAATCATGAAAGCTTTAAAGTTAATTTTAATTGAATATCAATTCTCGACTTTGTAAGAAGTAAAGTCTTCTGTAAATAAAAATGGATACTTTATCCAAGACACCATCTAGGTATATAATATGTGCTCGGGTTAGGAAGAAATTTTTTTAAAATAATTTTAAAATGAAGAATGAGATCGATTAAAAATGCCGATTTCTTATAAGTTCTCCGTGACTCAATTGGCAGAAGTATTACTCCCGGATAGAGTAGAGGTTTCGAGTTCGAGTCTCGGTCGCGACCGTTTTTTTGTGTTTCATATTTACGTTGAGTATTTTGATATTATTTCAATAATTTAAATAAAATTGTGTTTTTAACCACGTTAGTATTAATCTGAGTTGATACGCCAGCCAAATGTTTCCCAGACAGTCATTAATAATTAATGAGAACTAAGCGTTTGTCATAGTTTAAGCCAACCTTTGAAATAATGTTTTATAAAATTTAATATGTCTATAAATTAGAGTCCATAGAAGGATAAAAACACCGTCACTGGACCATTTCGCGTCACCATTTTATGAAGGTAATGCTTAAATATTGTACGACAGGTGGGTGCCTTGTGACTATACCATTGTATTATTTATTCACGTCCATGGATGCTATCTTATTTAGTTTGTCCTGCTATATTATTAGTAGAGAAGTATTAATATGCATTAAAAACCCTGCGTTGTGCACAAAAATAATGCAAGTTTTATCATTTTTAACAAACAGAAGTAAGTGTATAATATTTGAATGGTCTATCATTATAAACACATAAGCATAAAATAAAGATTTTCATCGCTAAAAGCAAGCGGTGCTTTCAATGCTCAGATAGACCAATCCCCGCTGCTCTATTGATATACATATATGACGACCTACGTGGTCGAGCGGTTAAGATCCTCGGAAATTCAGAGGTGGCGGGCTCAAATCCCAGCGTTGGCAAAAAACAGTTGACTAGTATTTGTGTTATTTAAAATTTAATTCATTAAAAATAATAAATACTTTAAATAAAAATTAACTTAAGGTTTTATGGTTATTATTTTTAGTATTAATCATTGAAATAATATCAATAATCTTCGATCTAAATATGAATTACGAGTTCGAGTCGATTTTGACCGGTCGGTAACTGAGTAGAGAACGCGTCGGATTCCCACCCGGGCGTCGTGCGTTCAATTCCTCTACTGGCTAAGTCCTCCATCATTGCACAAGCAACATCTTCCGCTTTTTATGATGGCAGTAGGAGTTTTTCCAATATTGTCAGGTTATTCGTAACCCGGGAATGTTTGTCTTACTTTTAAAAAGAAAAAAAAAAGTCTCGGTCGCGACCGCTATTCTTTTATTTTCTGGCTTTTTCTGTTTCATATTTACGTTGTAGATTAATGATATTATTTCAATAATTAATATAATAATTAGTATATTTGCGGCAAATTCCAGAGTGGAAGATAATCTTACTATCATTCTGGTAAAAAGCAAAAATTTGCTTGATATGCCTTAAGCCGTGTTTGTTGACCAAATCTGAAGAGCCAGTTACTTCCCAACCTTCCTTTTTCTCATCTACTTTTCCTTCTTCTTCGCAAAATACCTCAAATTGGAGATGCCATAGTCCTACTGGTTCCTGGCAGTAGAGATTGTTTTGCGGTATTCAAATAAGAAAAGAAAGCGATTGTGACGCTACGTAACCAGATTAGGGAATTAAGCGAATCATCTTTTGGGCACAAATCTTCTCTACTTTAAACCATCACTGTTAAATAATAACTCTAAATCCGTGACGTAACGCGTCAGACCGTTTAATTGATGAGCGGATTTCAATGCGAATATTGTCATCAATGGCATTCAATACTCTCTCCCAATCGTGTCAATAAATTGAATGCATTTCAGCGATACAATGGCGATATGACTGTCGCAGTTATCGCCGTTGAATCAAGTTATGCATGAAATGCAAATTTACTGGCCGGAGTTACGAACGCAAAATTATTTATAGTCAATAATAAATACAATGTACTGAAGCCAAAACTACTGAGTTCTAGTTGGGTCTTTGAACATCTTAAATGATTGTGAAGAAACAATATGTTCGTTATTAAAACGTCATGATTGCTCTAAATATAAATTTTTAATGAGAAAAAAGAAGGATGGCAGCCGGCTATTTCAAAATTCTTCGAAAAACCTTTAATTAAAACCGGAAAGGCAAAAGGGCTGAAGCGCCATTTTGGGAAGTTTACACCAGACTACTTAAAAGTTTTACAATCAAATTCATGAGTCTTCAGTACCTGGTTGGATTTAAAAAGAAAAGATAACTCTTCACTGAGTTACCTGAAACGACAAAAAGCTAAAAAAAGTCCAAATCTTCTTCTAAATAGTAAATATATTTTAGATGGCTGAAGGCCACAAAAGTCTTCAGAATCATACGAGAGTCAGAACTTTCGACGCAGAAAAAATAATTGATCAAAACTGCATATTTAACTCATTTTTGACTAAAGTGTCGCTTAAGCCCTTTTGCCTTTACAGCGACGATATATCATAATATATTTACTATTTTTTCTGTCTAACACAACGTCAATACATATTTTTTTCAGCTCGCATTGTTATTTGTTTGTTTTATTTTATTGTTTGTTTCGGAGCCATGGGGCTTAAAAATTGTATTTATATGAAGAATTTCGGTTTGAATTTTATCTACTTTTAATAGCTCTCTTGATATATGATCTCTCTCAATGTAAAAAAAATTAAAAAATTCCTGTTCACATTTGGGTGAGGTTACGGCCCAGCGTCTTTTTACCCTAATCCAAACCACTTAGCAGGTCACTATTGTTGTCACGGAGTACTGCAAATGGTCAGTAGCGTTAACTCTAAATTCTATATGCGTCAAAACTGAATGAGTCGTAATTTAAGTGAAGGGAGAAAAGGAAGAAGTCAGATATATGCTGTATAAAAAAGGGTGTGACGAGAATAATACAGATGAGGTATTTCCTCCTAACTTCCGTATCAGAACCAGTTCTAGCAGTCTCCGATGAATTGATTCCTCAGATATACCCTCCCAAATGGACATGTTTAATGAAATGCTTAACTTTTGTGCTAGATGCCCCATTTTCTTAGTCAACAATTTATTGTCACACACTTTGAACAAATTAAAAAATCAAGACGTATTTACTAATCTGAATGCATATTATGCGGCAACCACCTTAAATCACGATCCGTTATTTATTTAGGTACACTCTTATTATGTTTTCACATATTAATACCTTTTTAAAATAATTACTGTATCTATTGTCAGTATTGTCATGGCAGATTGGATATTACACCATCAACCAGTTCTGCCGAAATTATTACTTAAAAAAAAACTGATTATTAAATAATTTAGTTATATTCACTTTTTTGAAATATTCAACAATTTTACAAAACACATCATGATGTCTTAATCTGCAAGAGATAATACAAAAACATATTTATTTTAATTTTGTATTAAATAAAAATATTAAAAAGTGAATAAAAATACCTTATTTCGTCTTCATTTAAAATGTTTTTTTACAACAACAATTTATTAATTAATCAATAAAATAAAACTATTTTTTAGCATTAAAGTGATGCTCACATTATGTTATAAAAAAATAAAGCACTTTTACCCTTGGAAACCAAAAACCTAACAATCTTTGTCAATGCGTCAACTCTATATAAGCCAATGTGAGTCGATAGCAAGTCCTATCGCCAATTGATCACTTCGCGTTTCAATGAATTGCTTATTCCGTAAGTCCGTAAGCAGGTACAGGTACAGACCGTCGAGCATTTGAGTATTTCGTCTGGACTATAATTTCGATTGAGAATATGAATGTGTTCAAGTGATGTATAATGCGCTATGCGATGCATCGCTTCTATTTCAGTAATTGCGGCGATGTGCGAACGTGTAGATGAGTGTCATTCAAAATTGATTCAATTTCATTCTCAATAGCGAACCAGTTGAGATTGACTGTGTGTTATGAATGTCACTTAGTCATTCCACTCGCAGATATTCTGGGTTAGTGGCAAATTCATAATTCAATTAACCACGTACGTTTCGAGTTTGAATGCCACATGAAAACTATAACTGTATTAATATCTTCATTATTAAATCGTATGCTGCATTAAAAATACGCCCAGTAAAACGTGGTATGCAACGTTTATAGTAAATACATAACCCAAGTTTCCTTCTACTTATGTTAGATATACGCTGTATTTTAAGTATATTTTACTTTGAAACAATATTTGTATTTACCAAATTTATAATTTGCATTAGAAAAACGATTTGAACGAAGTAACGGTATTATTTATTTATTTTTATATTAACGGACAATAGTACGATTACAAAAATACACGAAATGAGAAAAAAATAGCAAGATTGAAAGAAAAGCACACACATAATATTTGTATGAAGCAATGACAAAAATATGCATTTGATAGAACATTCGAGTCAAAGCCTGAAAAAGGTTTTAATAGAGTCAATGATGTTAGACGCTTTATCAAATTCTCCAGTCGAGAAGGAGTAGGGCCCTTGCAGTAACAGCGTACAAAATATTAAATAATTTGATTGACAATCCATACCTCCTGGAATGTTATAAGTTGTTTGTGCCAAACAACTACTGCCAGGGGCGACATCACGATCTGCTGTGCATTCCACATGGCAGAACAGACGTGTTGGCTCAGCACAGCATGACACGGGGTATGGTACTACTAAATAACATGTCTCTTGATTTCTTCAACGTAAACCTTGAAGATTTCAAGAGACATGTTAAAAATATCTCTTAATTTACTTTTGTTACTTTATTGTGTTTTGTAAATGGACATATACAGTCTGTAATACAGAAAAAAATAATACATTGTATTCTTCAAATATTATTATGGCAAAAATTACAAAAATCATTTATACTTGTACCAAAAATTTCAAGACCATGGCTCGAGTTAACAAGTCTCGACATTCTGGACAGTAAAGGAACAGCAATTCAATATTTCTCAGACTGCTTTGAAAAGGAATATTGAAGTGCATGAGTTGCAACCGAGAAGGTGAGTCAATAATACAATTTATAATTGTATCCTCTTCTATTCGCATGACTGCTCTAACTACTGAAATCACCTGGAAAACTTTATGCCAGCATGTTCCTCCAATTCATGGTATTGTCTTTGAATATGTAATTATAAATATTTTGTCAACTTTCATCCTTTAGAGCGAAAATAAATATAAAAGTTACTTAGATTTTGGTAGTGCGTATGTTAACTAAGAAATAAAAAAGTGTATTTTCCATAGAATCGTTCGATGACCAAAGAGAAAACATCTAGAGAATATCATTTGAGCGTCGAATTCAGAAGTAAAACTTAATACTTTGCTAATTCATATGGCGAAGTTTTTGTGAAATATGACCCCAAGGGCGCTTAAAATATAAATTAATCATGAAAAAATAAACATCAGACCTATTAAAAATAAGAGGCTTTGCGTCTCACTTTGTACTCTCAACTATGCTTTAGTTTAAAAGAGTAATAATGATTTTCGGAAACTCGTAGTTTCTAGGAATTCTGATTGCAAAGAAAAAATATGTTTTTCGAATAAGTTTCAAATGCTAATAGTTTTTTTTTAAATCTGTGACTCATTATTTGATTCATGTTATTTCTAATTTTCTTGGGCTTAATTATAAATTAATTCTCCTGTCTAGTCTCAGTTTTTTTAATAGAGGATTACTATATTAATACGTGTAACTTAAATTGATTGTTTAATAACCAGCTTATAGGTAAAATTTGAAAATCATTATAAGGGCGTAATTAAAATAGAATTATTTTCTCCAAGAATTTTCCGAAAGGGATTTACATTAAATAAACAGTGATTCGCATGAGAATATTGCTTACTGACTAACTCACCGCCACCCCTGTTTCTACGCAGAGGTTGGCAAAGAGGACAAAACGCTACGAAACTCTGTCTTGGCACACTCTCCTTGCTTCATTCACGTTCATAAATCGTCTCATACATACTCTTCTGTTATTTTAACTTTTGAAAAGACCCGACTCAAGTATTTGATTCATTTGATTTTGTGATGTTTTCCTTGGGTGTCTCCGACATATTTTACCATTTACTTTATGGTATTATGTACCTAAAATATTTTATGTATTCTAAAATAAAACAAAAGCTTTTGTGAATGGATTAAATTAAATAATTGCTGTAATTTCTATAATCGATTCGGTATATTCTGAAGAATATATCATACTCCCGCAAGTAGACTGCAAAAAAAGTAAATCAGGTGATTAGAATGAAGTACTACATAAGTTTGATAGTCTCCATACATTTGAAAAAAACACCAAATAAAATACCACATCTCGCATGAAATTAAAATAAACCTTGGAAGAACAATTATAAGTTAGGATTCGCACTTTGGCCACTGGCCGCGTCTGGTCACCGCATATTTTTCGGAACCCGTCCAGCTGAACATCGCTGGGCGAAGAATTACGCAGCTGGTCAACCACTATCACTCCCGTCCATGGCTTCACTCGTCTTCCACCGCCAGCGTTACGCCGCCGGGAGGAGCACATATCTGGTGAACCACCCTCTAACCATATTTGATCTTGACTATCTTCTGTCTCAACCCTAACTGTTCTTCCACCCGGCATCACGCCGCTAGGCGGGGGATGCGTATCCGGTAAACTAGTGTCTGTAGGTAGAACCTCTCCGTGTCCGATCTTAACTCTTTACCCTCTCGGTCGTGACTGTTAATTCCCTATTAACCTGTTTTTTCTACCCGAATATGTCAATGCGTCATTGTATGTTGATGTACAAAGACGCATAGTACACATTTTGAATCCAACACTTATTTTATTTCTTGTGACGAAGCAGTGACAAGATCAGAATAAACTTTCCTATTCCTAATTCTCATCCATTCTCTCTACCTTCACAAGGAACCCGACTTTGAACACCATAGTCCCGCTGCCTCCGGGCAGTTACCCGTGTTCGGTACTCACATCACAAAAAAGACTTTTCTTCGTCTTTTTAGACGGATTTTTTTTGTAGGTTATGAGTTATGATAGCAGACCTCCAGTGGGAGAGGTCACACGAAGAATAAAAATAACAGTTTAGCTACGGTAGTGCGGTATATATATTGGATTATGAGAACATGCAAACCATAACAAATTTCATCATGCACTCAGTTTATTTACAAGAGCTTGTAAATTGGAGATGTATCGACAAGAATATTGAATATTATTGCAAAGCGCAGCTAAATAAACCGCTCCCCGAGATAGTCTTCCATGCAGAGTGGCCTGTATTTTGGCAAGCGGGCCAAGAGCCAAGAGTGAGAACAACGCCTTGACAGTGGACCATTTGATAAATGGGTAGAGGTCGAATCTAATTTCATTACCACTTTTGGCTAGTTTTGTTAGGTTTACTTTATATTTGGAAGACCGTCTGTTAACACATCGCCTATTTTAATTTGTTACTTTAAGCTTAAACATCACGAATAGATTTATCTAACTGATTGAAACTTCAGTTCTGAATATCAGAATATCTCTCAATAAACATCCTGGTTTATGGTCTCAACTATAAAACAGAAATTTTGTTTAAATGTCTCACTAAAACTTGCGATCGGTGAGCTTTGGTATTATGAAATTTGTAAAGCCTTTTCTGTCTGGAACTTCTAGGTCAACAAAACTAATTCCAACTTGCAATGTGAAGTATTTATTCAGTTATGGATCTTTGATACATTATTTAAACTGTCAAACATGACGAGACACATTTTTGTCAATCGTATAATGAGAAAAAAAAATAGCGATTTTGATGTATGCAAATTATTTTTCACACATCTAGTAAAAAAATAATACATTTCACAATAGTAGAACCTTGGAGGAAGGTTATATATGGAGAGAGTGCTAAATATTTTTACCCAACCTATACAAATTTGGAATAAATCAATTTCTCCGGGTTTTTACATTGTATACTATGAGAGAGAAAGAGACAATAAAAGTATTCACATAATATTGCAACACTTATGAGCATGTAAGAAAGTTCTTCTACTTCACATCATCGAGTCGCATAAATTAACGGATTTTGAGGTTATTTCCTATAATTGTGTTGATTAAAATACTTACAGTGGTTATACAAATATATCAAACATAATGGTGATATGTGCTATGCGTAAATATTCAAATGAGACCAAAAAAAGGTTATAAAACATCACTTTTCAGAGGTATTTTTTATAGTTTTAAATATTTTTGAACGAACTTTGGATATTTCACATTTTTCATAAAAAAAGACATAATATCAACAAAAAGCTTTGTGATTATTTAGGCACACCTTCTGTTATTAGTGTTTGTGTGATATTATGACTTTATAAATCATTTTAACGGTGTATTGATATTGTTTTGTTTAATGTGTTCAATATATTTATTAAAAACGTTGGAATTTCATGTGGGCGGTAAGTAATAGGCTATCCAACATCCTTTAACATACATCTGTCTCTTTCTATCGAGTCAGTATAAAGTCAACAATCCTGAGTAAACTGTTTCACAAAGGTACCTCTCCATCTATATTCTTACTCTAAGAGTAGAACGTAGATATATATTAAAATCTTAGTATGTATAAAAATTATTATTTTTCTTTACACATTCAGTATAGAAATCGCAGCCAGAGTTGACGCGGAAACGTTCTCACACAGATGCGGTGCTAGCATATAGTATGTTTCAAACATGTTACTCGACTTTATGAAATAAAATTTCAGTAAAATTGAGAAAAAGTTTATTTTTCTAGTAAAAAGAACACCCCTTAAAATTTTTCATATAACCGAAAAAAACTTAATATTTATTATTGAATATTGAATTTCGATCAACGTATACACTTGCTGTCCTCTTCTCAATAAAAACAATAAGGCTGTTTCTTAGTGCATTTTCGGCGTGACCTATAACTACCACCAAATCTATAACGAAAACCCTCAATATGTAAATACACGAATAAGAAAGTGTTAACCGTTACGGCACACGTGCTTGAATTCAAGTTAGAAGGTTGTCGGTTCGACTACGGCTGCAGCACAAAAATAAACACACATGATTTATTTCTGCGTAGAAGCATATTTTGACTGTCATTTTTTTTTGCTAAGATTGATGAGCATTAATTACAAAGCGTTTAGTTCACTTTACAGCTGTTTGCGACGTTGATAAATTCACACGAAGAGAATCATAATCCGAACAGAAATATCTTTATTACTGGGATGAATGCAAGCGTAATCAAGTCAGATATAAATTTGACGTATGCGGCGGCATGTGGTTAATACAAATTGCAAGGAAAGTCAGTGCGCGAATTAGAGAATCACAAAGGGTAAGTTAATGATGATTGTCGTTTCAAATGATACAGTCTGTGTACAATTACTTCACAAAACAGTCAGTTTGTCAGTCAAATTACTACATTACGATAATCAGCAGTATCCGTTTGAGCAATCATTTCTCTATGCGAGTTGCCACTTACGATCAAACAAAGAGTGGTACGAGGCAAATAAAGAAAACATGTTATACGCAATGACAGTCAGTTTGATGTAGGTACATATTATGAATACCAACGAGTTAGGAAATGTTGAAGTTAACTTTGAATGATCGACTTTTCTGTTATAGTATTCTTAATATTATTAATCTGCAGAGGTCGTTAATTTTTACTAAAACGATTATCATATAAAATATTTATATGCAAACCTACGCAGAGTTACTACATCAAAGATAAATCTTTGGTGTTTAGTATTCAGGGCTTAAGTCAAGTTGTGTCAATTTTAGAACATTTAAAAATATTGTTAATCCTTTGTCAAATTTGTTAAATAACTGTCTAATCATAAATAGCGTACTCGAAAACACTAATCTCAAACCAATTTTTATTTAAATTTCGATACTTGATTTCCATAGTATATATTTTAAATTTTATTTTACTCTTCAAACAATTTTTTTTTTTACCTAAGCCCCCAATAAAAAAGAACCAAATAAATATACCAGTAAAATGATTTCTGTGAAAACAGTATAACATAAAATTGAGGAAATGATAAAAGGAAATAAAAACCACTAAAAATTCTCCCCAACTTGTCTAGATAACGGAATGTTTCAATTATATGGCTGTGGGGTAGGTGGGGATTGGTGGGCGGGACGCCCGCGCATGTTTTTAACTCCTCAAAGGTTTGCTGATTATTCCGTTCGGTACGTTAGGTATAATTCAGAGTTGTTTTATTAGACGTTGATATCTGAATGCACAATGACATTGAGTATGTGATATAAACACTCTTCTTTATTACATTATTCAATAGGCAAGATTGAAACAATCAATACGAATCGGCCTCTGTTTATAGAGGGGATCATTTCTATCACTGTTAGATCGAGATAATTATTCATCAACTACTTAACTTGCCAAGAAAAAATATTAGTCGCTTTAATCCACCCATTTCAAATATATCATAATGTCTGATGAAATATATTGAAGGTTATTACTTTATTAGGTAAGTATGGGGGACTTAACAAGATTCTATTTTAAATTTGATTATTTTAATTAAAGCGTCAGTCCCAAATCTTAAAGTTCACACTCGTACGTACGTAGGTACTAACAAAGGGCATTATTTATCGTTAATATCATGACGTTATAAATAGTAACTTATAATACATAGCGTCATTTTAAATTATCAAGATACAATATCGTGCCAGAGACTACATTTTCCAAATGACATATCCGTATTCAAAATGGTCTGCTTGTAAATATTATTTATGCAGCTACGTACTAGGTGTGTACAATTGTTATTGAGTGTTGTACACTTCGCAAGTAACATACTGTCATAATGTATTTTCATCAAATTATACGCATTGTAAAATAACACGAAGAGAAATTTGAACGCCAAAATGTTCTGCTAACACCGAGACTGCTCTAAACCCCTAAGCTATCCTACTACCCACTCCTACCTTCAGACTGTCTGTATTCTTCCAATGCTTATGGTTTAAAACATAATATAGAACATTAACACTGTTCAATGCTTTTTCCACTAGAAGCCTCCACATTCTATTGATCAAAAGCTAAAATTTAATGTTAAGAGTGTGGTTACCCACGTCAGTTGCGATTTAGAGAATATTTTTTTCTCATTTTAAACGTAAAACATAAATGTTCATTTCCTTTGTGTCTGAAATAATATTTTTTCCTACACATCCTATTTTCATATCATTTATGTAAAATAATGAAATATATTTTTCCATCTGGATGAATGAATCAATCGTTAACAAAATGTGTCGTTGGCAAATATTTATGATTTTTTTTTCTCTGAGAATTGCTTCAGGCCTTTACAATGGGATGGGTAGGACCACATTTTGGTAAAAGCTTTTAAGAGAAGCTTTTAACTACACATACACCAAATTGTTCTGATCAAATATTGAATAGCTTTGTTCTAGTAAACGGATTAAATTTGTCTTTTATAAAGCAATCTAAAAACGGAAATTCGTTTTTCTCTGTTGGAAATATTTTAATGTTGATTGGATTAAATAATGTGCTTTGATGCGGTAAAACCGATTTAAATATCCACCAAAGAAAAGGACCTAGGTGTCTTTATATTCTAGATTGTTGAATAATTTCAAATAATTATGTTTTTTTAATAAATGAAACCTACCCACGGAATAAAATGAAAATTGTCAATTATTTCTCCTTGAAACATTTAAGTTCAATCAAATCGAATTAGTTCACGAGGTGTAAGCCGAGGTGGTCGCGGATATTCATATTTCATATAACAGTTTAATTGTTTTATACACGAACATTTTATAGTGAATGCAACGTTTAACCACAAAACTAACATCATTTAAAATTGAACATATATTACAAAATAAAACCTTTATAATTAAACATTTTATTTCATTGTTGGAGGCATTTGCATAGTTCAGTGGTTGTTTATCATACATTTAGTTTTTTCTCATCCCTAAAAAGGGCTACAGTATTTCCACAATAATAATATATTATATCCAGAGGGACGCAGCATTTTGCTAAAATGCACATGCATATACACCTACGGACCTACGCATACTCAATTATTTTACCAATTTTGTTTTTTGTTGTTGTGTATTCCTACTATGAGCCTATGCTTATTATCGTAAAACTTATTTAATGTTTTCTTTGTTTCTATTTATAAATAAATACATTTTGTTGAATTTTTTCTTCATAATACTAATTACCCTATTTTGTATACTGTATTTTTTTATGTAAATGTATAAGTTTGATTACTCTGTATTGTGTATAATTGTAGTAATTCATGTAATTGTAGTAATTCATGTAATTTGTAGTAATTCATGTAATGTAATTTTCCCTTGTCCCAGAGTGAGTTTTTATAACTCATCGGGATTGCTATGTACAAAAGATATAATAATATTATATCTTTTAATATTTAAAAAGATAGGTCTAGGGCAAAAAAAGTTTTTTTTTTCAAAAACTGTTATCAAATTTAAAAGTTTCACATTAGTTTATAAGTTCGTCTCCCTATAATGAAATTTATTTTCAATTATATATGTTTTTTATGCAATAATATTTCGATAGTTTGTATGGCGCCGTTTTTGTGAAAAATCACCTCAAGGGCGCTGTAAATACATATTTAGTAAAACAAAAATGTTGCATATTATTTCCGGTATTAATGAACACACTCTAAGAAAAATCGTTTTCCTAGCATAATCAATCGTTCCGTCGATAAAAAATACAATTTCACGCCTAATGATCGTTCGCTAATAGATCGCATCGCCTAAGTATTTATTGGAGCCATAATAATAATTTAATTTGTTTCATTTTTTTAAGAATGAGATTGACTAAAAATGCCGGTTTCTTATAAGGTCTCGATGGCTGAATTAGTAGAAGCGTTACTCCCGGATAGAGTAGAGGTTCCGAGTTCGAGTCTCATATTTGTGTTGATGATTATTGATATTATTTCAATTATTATTATAATAATAATACTAAGATTGAAAATTTTATTCGAGAAGGTATGCAGGAGTAGTGCAATGCAATCAAACTAGCTGAGACGTTTGTTTTCCTTTTACAAATAACATCAATCATCACCGGCACGTGAATGATAACAATGGCGGTGGTTTTATTTTGGTTTTATTGTTCATACAATAGCTGTCCTCCTGTTTGTTAATTGATGGTGAGTAGTTAACATCTTTATGGCTCAAATAAATACTTAAGAGATGCCATGTATTAGCGAACGATCATTAGGTGTGAAATTGTATTTCGTATCGATGGAATGATTGATCGTGCTGGGAAAACGAATTTCCTTAGATTGTGTTAATTAATACTGGAAATAATATTGAACCATTTTTTTACTAAATAGAACCCATGGTTATGCTATGGTATCTAGTGTAAGGAACGTTATGTTTACTTGTAGTTACCATACAGTTTTGTAGAATACAAGAACGGTTTTTTTTAATGTTTAAAAAAAAAACAATTTTAAATTTTTTAAAACATAAAAATTATTATTTTACCATTATGGCATTTTCTCTCTTTTTTTAGTTAAATTAAGAAATCGAAGCTCTATAGTTGATGGTGGAAGTGACATTGCACGCTGAGATTAGTTGCGTTGAAATATAAATATCAGACAGAAAAGCTGTGCAAATTTCGTGACGCCAAAATCTCATTTCGAGAGTTTTTGTTTAGACATAAACAGATTTTTTCTTTTTGTTTAAGTACAGCTCTTAAAATTATCACGGTTTCATAGTTCAGAGTATTACAGTCTTTATAATAATGACAAGTGTACAATGAAGTTACAATCAAACTTAGGCTGAAACGAAAACTTCAGTAATTCACATAAATATAAAATATGTACTGCACAAGAGTCCCAACTGCTCTCAACCATCTGATACCAGTGGGACTACGGCATCCCTGATTAGGGTATGTTGTGAGGCTGAAGGTATTGGGGAGAGGAAGAGGGTGAAAAACGGAAGGTTAGGAAGTACCTAGCTGTTCAGATCTAGTCCCCAAACTCGAGTAAAGCCATTTCAAGCAAGGTTTTTCTTCTGAATGGTGGTCTTTCACCAAGGTGATACTGAGAGTATCTGCCACTCTGGAACGTGCCGCAAAAATATTATATATTGTTTTAATGAATTAATTGTTGAATAACACCAATACATTCTATATAATTTATTTGCACACGCCAAGATTTAAACTTACGACCTCCTGATTCTTAGTCGACGATCTTTTCCAGGCGACATAAAAATAATGTAAACGATAAGGTAAATAATGATAAGGTGATAACATTTTAAAATTGAGTTATTCTATGCTTTTATTTGGTTATTAGGCATTGACATGTTTAGCATTGCATTCATTTTAATTTACCGAACTAGTGGACATGCGTTTTTAAGTTCACCTTTAAATTTTCAACAAAAGCTCGTGTTTCCAAAGTGGCTGTTCGTTAAAAACTAATTTAAGGCATTACAGAGGAATTTTTATTCGGCTTTCCAGTATCTACCGGGTTTATTCGTAAAATATGACAGCTTTTTCCCCGTTTCAAAGAGCATCGTTAAGCCGAGTGCAATGATTCATCAAATTAATATCTGTCACATTGCGGAAGCTGTGATCTAAGATTTTGATACTGTCTTTCAAATTTTTATGGTAGTGCTTTAAGGTGGCTTCTGATAATATTACAGTTATTAGCCACTCAAACGTTCATAAAATGCGCTCTGAACAGTTCCGGAACAAATTTATCGGCTGCTCCGATCGTTTTCCTATTTGAAAATAACATTTTCGCAAATAAAAAAGTTTCTAGGGGTGATTAAAATGTTATCATTTGTGGCATTTTTATAAAAATACTTGAAAAACAGTACTAAAGTATTTGAAGCCATTTTAGTGGCTTTGGACGGCTGAGTAGTTAGAGCTCATTGTTAAGTCAACGTTTTAAGAATTTTATTAAGGACTAGTACCTGTATCAGATCCCATACTGATGATGTAAATGGATAAAAATGAAAACAAAGTGTATGTGTTCTATTTATGGATAAAAATGAAGCTACACAAATATTAAATTGAATTTAATTAGCCCCAGTGTGCCTGATTGCACACTTATATATAATAATTATAGGCTTTTATTCTATACAAATTCTCAAAATTACTATAAATACATGTAATGTCGTACTTTTATAAAGTAGAGTGATTTAAAACAGGTGATTCCAATACGGACAACGAAATTATAGATTTATTTATAAATGAAAATATGTCTGTGAATAATACTCTGCACTTATTTTTATTCAGATTTTATAAACTTAATAATGTCTTAAAAGTCATTAATTTAAATATATTTTTGTTTTACTGCTATTCTGCTCCAACGAAGGCGCAGTTGTGCGGAATATACTTAACCTGAAATTAAAATGTAGGGATTTATCCGAAGAGACTTTCTAAAAATTTTAATAATGTTCCACCGTAATGTTACTAATTATAGAAGTACGCTGTTTTATAAGTTATTTATGTGACACTTCACAAGAGTTTCCTCTACCGTGCTGTGTAATTCTTAGGGTTACCAAGGAACTCGTTAGGGCTCGTTGTTAGGCGGGAAAATTTACTGAGCGTTTTTGTATATATAACAAATTACTCTGTACAACACAATATCACAGTTCTGCCACATGGTTCAAGACGTTTCTTCTGCGTACAGCTGTTACAGAAGTGTTCGTAGTAATTGAGTTACTTTTCTTATTCAGATCCGTTCCCCAACATTGAAACTACCAAGGACAAATAGTAGCAAAACAAATAATTACACTTACAAGCTGTACCTAAATTAGCACATTGCTCGTAGAAACATTTGCTTAGCGAAAATATGGTTGAAAGCTCAACGCTGGCGCTGTTTCCGTGGCGTAGACGAAGGCACTTTCTTTGTGGCTTAAAGACGCGTGGTTTACGGAGTAAGCTTTTCGCACACTAATGAATAGATTACGAAATTTCTGAGAACTTTTTAGCGAATTTGTAAGTCAAAGTTTTGATATTTCAGTGACAGTTAACTTTTAATTGACTATTTGAAACCAGTTTATCATTTAAAAATCGGATCAAATAAAAAAATTGTTTAAAATTGAAATTGTTTATCATATCAACTGTCAATAAATTCAGTGGCCAAAGAGCAGGTATCCTCCACTCTAGAAGTTCACTTGTGTTGCGAAGGGGATTTTAAAACAAAAAAGGATTTTATCGCTAAAATCAAATGATAAAGAGTAAAAAAGAAACAAAAATAGTAATAACAAATTACATACGATTATGCATCATATAAAAAAAATATCGATCCATATTACAATAAAAATGTTTCATATTGATATAAAAGCTTGTTTGACTCCATTTATATAAATGAATTTGATATAATGTTGAATATGAATACTCTTCGTATTTTTTGGGTTTTATGGAAATGACACTACATGAATATACTTCATGGGCTAAGATTGCTCTGACGAAAGCCAACCTTTGATAAAAAAAGGGCATCAGAAGAATAAAAAATATGCTACATTTTCAAAGTAGCGTGTCAATTTTTCTTCACTCTCAAATCTAGGTAGTAATATCGTCTTACTTCCAATATGTGGCAATATGTTTTGGGGTAGAACTGAAAAAAAATACTCCGAACCCTTTTTCAGATAGCACATACTTTTATATTTTATTTTGTTCAGAGAAGTGCTGATTTTATACTACATATTATATAATACAATTGTTGGAATAGGCTGTACCGGTCATAATCCCACGTGTTCCGTGTGATTTGCCTGGACAGTGATTTAATCCTCTCTCCGCTGCATTGCATTAATTCGCTTTGAATTGGACGCAGTATGCCAATCAGATCGAATCAGTGCTTTTGACAAATATCAATTATTGCTGATTTTGGTTGATTTGCATTAAATCAGTATTCGCATCTTTCAAAAAATTATAAGTAAAATTATTGTAAAATGCTTCTATCAAATAGTTCAAAATGTATCGACGTTTATAAGATCAAGTATAGATCTTTCACGAAGCATCAATCGGATTTCAAAAAGGAGTAAGCTTCATTAAACTGCCAATCTAGTGCCCGAGATTCCCTATTTTTTTAATTTCTCCACCTTCTTCGATTAATAGTATTTTTTTCCTTTGTATTTTCATTTACAACACCATTAACAGTTCTGTACCATAAGGCGCATTTTGTTTGACAGCGAATATATTAATGGCTATTTAAGTGTTCAAATAGCAGCAATGATAAAAAACAGCTAAATTTGATCGAAAAAGTTTCTTATAAACTTAAGAACCATCATTGTTAGCTAAGCCTCGAAAATAAATAAATTACTGCGTTTGTAAAAGCTTTCAGTTTTGAGGTATATCGATATCGAATAGGTGTGACATTAAAATTTTGCTATCATCCAGTTTCATTAAACTTTTATTCATATTGGAATGAATCCTATTCGATTTTATAGTCTGTTGAGATGGGGGATTTAGATTGATTATGCATTTGCCAGTGGGCATTATTTGATCCAATTGGGCCCAGGGAAATCTATACAGTATTCTATTCGTGTGCAATATATGTTTCTATATTTACCACGCTCTTTATCCATATTGTAAATATCAAAATTGCACGACACGTGCAAAATGCATAGATCAACAAGAACACGTGCAAAGTTTGATTTAAAAAGGTGCTAACGTAGGTTTATTTTTCCAGCAATTTTTCACCCTGTCAGCGGCGCGTGACGCTGTGATATTTTTTTGCCTTCAATGTGATTTTCTAGAACCCGTTTTTCATAATCTACGAGTATTTATAAAAACTTACATACTCAGAATCGACGGTTGTTGATCTTAATGAATATATTTTTAAGTCATAATACTTTTTCACCGGATTTATTCATTTCACTGTGGACTGAATTCTCATTTTCTTTGTCAAATAAAGTCTAGACTATCTTAAATTCTGACATACTATATGAAAAAAATCTAAGCTTCCTTTATAATCAAACGAGTTAATAAAAGAGAGACGAAGACGGTCATTGACTGCTCCTACTCTATAGTAATTACTCAAGAGATATGAGTAAGTTAACCTCCCTGTAGCCTATCAATAAGAAGATTGCTGGACAAAGTGAGCAACTTTGTACTGTATATTATACACAAGCATTTTTTTTCAATAAAAATACTCTTTCATGTCACCACTGGTCATTTAGAGGAGAACCACTCCACCCCGACCCGTACTGTTCAATGCTGTGTGTACCACGTGGTATCCACAGCACTATGTACACGCCCCATTTGTACCACGTGGTACACACAGCGTTGTGTACAAGCCCCATTTGTACAACGCGGTACACACAGCGTAGCACAGCGTTGGACAGTGCGGTTCAGGGCGGGGGTCAAGCGGTTTTTTGGCTGAGTGGCCAGTGGCAACATGTAATATGTAACATAGATAAAATAAATAAATTAGGTGTAAAACTTTGCTTCCGCCAGCTCAGAAATTGCTGATCAAAGTCCAGCAATACCTTGTACACTAAACATTATATACACGAACAGAATAACGTAAGTACAGTATATATGTTAGTAAGAAAGTGTCACGTCATCGACATAGCGGCTGGTGTTTTTTTCCAATTGAGATGCCAGACGGTGTCATCGTATACATGAGATGAGTTGGGCAAAGTTTTAAACTTCTCCCAAGAAAACAATGAGAGCACGACCGAAGTTTGGACGTGAAAATATTAGGTGGACTTTTATCTGTTATTATAAAATGTTAGCGGTTTTAATAAAACTTTATGTTCGTACCGCTACAAATACTTACAAAAAGTTTTACAAGCTTAAAAAAAGTATCGAGATGTATTAAGGTTTTCGTTTAATTTCGCCTCAGGTTTTAACACTTTTATACAAACATTTTTTCTCATTGAACAGTTGGACTTTTATTTTTTTGAGACGTAAATTGATATTTTAAAGGTGATGATTGAATTGGTGTTGCTAGCTGGGAAAAGCTAGAAACGTAGACAGAAAAGACTGCGCTAATTTCAAAACTTCAGAGCTCACCGTTCAAGAGGCTTAATTGCTTCAGGCAGATAGATTTTTCATATTCGTAAAAAATATTAATTTTGGCTTGCCATGTTTATAAATAAAATAGTTTTCAAAGTTTATCTGTTTCACTTATAGATAGATTTTTACTTATACATGACTTGAAATAAAACATAAGCTTTTTTTCTACAACAAAAAATGAGACACAAAGGTATTGGGCAATTTTCAGATTCGATTGAACTTCATGATGGCTATTACACACAAATGTTTGCATATGCCAGAATAATTCACTGTTGTATGCAATGGCTTTTTATTTTTTAATTATTATTATTATCAATGTATATATATTTATTTATTTTTTTAGTTATTTGTACATCAAAGTATCTAATTAAAACTCATATAATTTTCGACTAAATAATATTTACTTATGTACTTCTTGATATTACTAATGTATTTTATAAATGGAAATGAATGAAATAAATGAAGATCGAAGTAAAATTACCATCTATAATCAAATTACTTTTCTTCCTGGTGAAAAAATAGTTTCTTATTCTTCTCATTAGTGACGACGTGTCTATACTAAACTATTGGCCACGCCCGAGTCAGACCAATGTCAACGATTTACTTACAAAATAGTTTTTTATTCTTCTCATTAGTTACGATGTGTTTATACTAAACTATTGGCCACGCCCGAGTCAGACCAATTTCAACGATTTACTTAAAAAATGGTTTCTTATTCTTCTCATTAGTGACGATATGTTTATCCTAAACTATTGGCCACGCCCGAGTCAGACCAATGTCAACGATTTACTTACAAAATTTCGCAATTCCAAACCTTTATAATATTGTTACTCCAAAAACAAAATAATAAAAACCGCGGTATACATTATTCCCTTCGAGTATTAATATATACTTCAATATCTTATTCCAAGATTATTCTTATTCATGTACACATTAAATCTACGTTTACAAAATAGTACAGTAAAAAAAAAAAAAACAAAACCTCAAAAATTGTCAAGCAGTTAAGGTCCTCGACTATGAATCAAGAGGTCGCGGGTTCTACCTTCCACCTTTCTCTTCCCCATTTCCTTCTCTTCCTAATTTTCTTCAGCCTCACCACATACCCTAATTAGGGATGCCAAAGATCCACTGTTTTCGGACAGTTTTATTTTAAGCATTCTTTTCATGTGCAATAACACAAAAAAGATAATGCTTAAAACAAAAATCATCACGTACAATATAAGAATAAAAAATAGTTTGTATTTTTGAATTTTCAATAAATGTAATATTTGACGAGTTCCATCCGAAGTTTTTATCGACTTTTTATAAAATAAAAGCTGGATGAAATTTACATATGATTTACTTGCATGGGTTTCCACTTAATTTCACGTTGCTATATTCAAATTTCTGATGATCCAATTATACCGATTTTCATAACGCTTTCAACTATAAATTCCTTCGTGTTTTCATTTTTTAATACCATTTTAAAATATTATATATGTGTATCGAAAGTGCGTCAGACATTTAAAATGTGTTTATTTATGTCGAACCACCTACACTTCACACAATAATAATAATATCGTATGTATTAGAAACCACAGAGAAAATAAAGAGAGGTTATTGGTAGAACCTGAATTTAAACTCGGAAAAAAAGATGCAACAACTAAAAAATTCAAAAGTTAAAAATATTTAGTGGAGAAATACGGCAAGTGAAGGGTGGCGCAATAGTTTAATTTGATAGAGCACCCGCCCGGATAGCGGTGGTTCAGAGTTCGAGTTACGGATGCATCTTTTAAAAAAAAGTGTTCGTGCATCATTTTTGTCTGTTCTTCTAATACACGTGATTTAATTTGAAGTAAAGTTGTTTATTTATTAATATTATCACTGAGGGATATGCTTTGGAAATCATTTTAACAAAAATACATATAACTACAGACCAATTTCGATTATATCCCACATTCCAAAAATATTTGAGTCCATCATTACAAAGAAAATTACCCCCGTATTTAAAAATGTTCTGATTGAGGAACAGCATGGATTTAGATCTGCTAAGTCTACCACAACAAATTTACTTTCCTTCACTAATACCATTGTTAACGCTCTGGAAGTTAACTCTCAGGCAGATGTTCTCTACACTGATTTTTCTAAAGCCTTTGATAAAGTTAATCACTCAATTCTTATCGCCAAACTTCATGCTATCGGTATTAGAAATCCTTTATTATCTTTCTTCAAATCTTATTTAAATGATAGACAACAAAGAGTCAAAATTAATAACTTTGAATCTATTAATATTAAAGTAACGTCTGGAGTACCCCAAGGTGCCCATCTAGCTCCTCTCCTTTTTAACATATTTATTAACGACATTGCCAAAGTATTTTCTTCCTCGCGTTTTTGGCTTTTTGCAGATGACAATAAGATCCTTAAAATAATAAAATCTTTTCATGACTGTATTCTTCTCCAAAGTGATATTGATTCATTTAATGAATGGTGTGAAACTAACTGCCTAAAATTAAACATTGATAAATGTAAAATTATGTCATTTCATAGAACTCATAAACCGATCCTCTTCAATTATAAATTAAAAAGTGTCTCCTTATCTACCGTCAGATCTATAAAAGATCTTGGTGTCACTATAGACTATAATCTTTCTTTTCGTGATCACATTAATAATGTAGTTAATAAATCATTAAAACTTCTTGGCTTCATCAATAGAATTGCATGTGACTTTAAGAATATAAAGACTCTAAAAACCCTTTACTGCTCATTAGTTCGCCCTCATTTAGAATATGCTAGTGTAATTTGGTCCCCTTTCTATACCGTTCATATTCATCATATTGAATCCGTACAACATCGCTTCTTACGCGGTATTGCATGGAGATTGGGGCGAGAAAGAGGCGATTATTCATATGATGAAATTGAACAATTATTGAAAATGTCTTCATTAGAAAAGCGCAGGAAAGACTTCGATTTAATTTTCATTTACAAAATTATTAACTGTTTTATTGACTCACCTTCTCTGTTGCAACTTATCCAGTTCAACATTCCTTGCCGTAGACTCAGAAACAATGAATTGCTGTTCCTCAATCATCACAATACTAATTACGGGTATAATTCTCCAATGTCCAGAATGTCAAGACTTGTTAACTCAAGCCATGGTCTTGAAATTTTTGGTAGCAGTCTAAATGATTTTCGTCATTCTTTACGACTCTACCAAAACTTTGACTAAGACCATGGCTTGAATGTTCTCTCTTATGTTTATTTTGCCTTATTTTTGTCATCGCTTCATTTATCTCAATTTATATGCTATTTCTTCTCTGTTACTCTTTTTTATATTTCGTGTTTTATATGTATTTTTGTAATTGGACTTTAGTCCGTTAATTTATAAATAAATAAATAAATAAAAATAAGAACACGACAACCGTCTTCGTAACTAAAATGTTTAATATTCGAATCGGAATTATATTCGAATTTGCCATACAGTACGACCTTTAATATGTTTACATTATAAAATATTTCCACAGCGATGCAAACATTTTGAAAAATGGATGTTTCACGTTGGTTGACTTTCGGGTGTTAAATGGTCTATCACCAGGTGTAGGGAAAGTTGACCATCACAATAAGTGGAAGATGTTGCTTGTGCAATGATGGAATACTTAGCTAGCAGAAGAATTAAACCCACGACGCCCGGGTGGGAATCCGACGTGTTTGTCCACCCAGCTGCCAACTTCATTATAGGTATAAAAATAAAACTTGGACAAGTAGATAAGTAAAGAGTACACAATTTAATAATGATAGAGAAATAAATTTAAATTATTCAGATCTTTTATTTATTTTATAAAAATAAGAATATATGCCTATTTGTTTCGTCACTATTCTAATGCCCTGGAGATTTCACGAAAATAATGTTAAAAATAGTAAGCTAATTTATTAAAAATATTGTAAAATAAAGAGAACAAAAGTAATACAAAGAGATTTACCTATCATTAATATGAACTTTCGCAAAGATAATATTCTAAATAATCAACTATAAAAAAATAATTTGTAATTGCGTACGTATAATATATTAACTATGTACGAGTGTGAACTTTTAAATATTGGAACCGATGTATGTGTTCATAAACATATCAAATTTAAAAAATAACTTTTCAAATCCCTACCTTCCTAATGAAGTACCCACCTACGTGGGTAACAACTAGTGTAATTTAATAACTGTTGTATAAACTAGTAAATATAATAGACGTAGTTACAATGGAAAAAGTAATAAGATTATTATCGTAATATTGAAAAACAAAAATCAGCAAGTAACACAACGTTACTTCACGAATAATGAATGAGCATATAGATTATTATATAAATAATTATTTTAAGGTACCAACAATCAATTGCTGTAATCAGATAATATAACAACTAAATATTTTTAGAAGGAGAAAATATGTTTCCTGTAAATCAACCTTTATCCCATCAATTGTCAACTTCACCCTCATCTGATGCTACGAATCACTCTGTTTTATTCCATAACTCACCCATTTAATTATTATTATGTATCCAAATAGCATCTTTTCCAGTAACAATGTAAAATGTCGTTTTCATATATAAATTCAATAAAGGATCTTTGTCTGCCCCTAACATTACATCATTATCTTTCTATTATGTACACTTGTTTGTTTACCAATTCTTCGTAATATATATTAAGCACTTTCAATTGTTCCCTCCCTCTAATATATGCTCTCTCTCTTCCTTCTTTGTATTATATACTGTCTCACTCTATCATTAACTGTTGTACCTATATATACCTGTTAACTCTGTATTTTTTATTTAGTTATTATATGTGCCCTGACAAAGCTTGATCCAAGCGAAACCGGTTGGCCTTCATCGTAATAAATTCTGTGGTTTTAAAACAAAGTATTCTTTTATTTAAGAAAATAAGTGTTGAGTGAAAATTAGGTTTACTCGGACAAGCAACGTTTTCAGTATAACAATTTTCACCGCTAAAATGATTTAGTGTAACCTTATATTTTAACAAAGCCACTTTGCAAACTCTTGTACAATCGTTACCAAGAGTGTGAAATTCACTTCTATGCAGATTATGCCTAGAAACCGTTTTAATAAACCTAATTATTGTTTTAGTCATTTTTCGTAAAAGCTTATAACGGTGACGGTTAATTCTTTAAAAAAATGTGTACATATATATTAAGGTTCATAAAAAAATCGGAAGTGTGTCAGATTTCTATTTTCATGCTTTTCCACCGTGTATCGTATTTATAGATCGTGAGTACTAGGTATATTTTATAAATATACCATTAGTTACACGTCTGCTACGTGGTCCTTTAGGGAGATCTAATGAGTTCAGCGAAGTGAACGGTTATTGATTGGTTCCAAAATGAATGCTTGTATGCTTACCCCGTAATAAAAAAAAAAAAAAACGAATAGATATCACGATGAAATACGCACTCATTTATCACATAGCGTAGATTACTTTTGTAGTTTGCTAGGTCCTTGAAGGACACCCTCTAATGAGTTCAACTGAGTGAATAATTATCGATTGCTTCCAGAGTAAGTGCTTGCTAAAAAAATCTGGCATTTTCAAGCAAGCAGATTAAATATAGAAAAAGGTCTTTAATGTTGAATTTTTGCCTAACACAGTGACATACTAATCCCAATAATTACGTGCTCGTGTGGGCAATAAATTAATGATAATCTCTTCTGAAGCTACATAGATGACAGTGAAATTTTATGAAAATATGTTTTTCAATATGTCAGCTATAAATTGACTAACGTAATAACTATACGGTGCTCATTATATTTTGAAAATATTTGTAACATGTTAAAAGATATGTAATGTAATGTGGATTTTTAAATCATTTGTTTGTATTTAAAGGTCTTTTTTTAAAACTTGAACATTAATGTCATCACACATTGTTTATTATTTTGAAGCCATTAACATTCTAGTATAAGTTCATATTTTTTCCCGTAACCGCAGCGATTTAAAAAAGACGGGTATTTGTTTTCTAATAGCTGGCAATCTTCTCTATGGCTTTTTATGTTTCCGCTAGGTTGCAATTAAGGTTGCAATCCTTATTCACGCCACAAAACAGAAAATATTTTGATTAATAAACTCGTAAGATAGTTACTTTACAGTTCATTCTTATATGAATTCATAAAGTTTTTAAAGGATTTGTCCGTTGTTATTCGAGGAATTTTGTTGAATCGGGGTTTCCTCGGGTTTCCTGGGGTCTGTTGACATTTGAAATCTGTCATTGTCGATAAAAGCTGTCGTGCTACGTAAATACGCACTCAATACTTACTGCACAGGGCGCTAGATGTCGTGGAACCGGCCCTGCTGGGATCCATAAAAAAATAATTTTGTTTATGTTATCTTTATATTTATTCATGCGACATTGCAAATGAACATCATTTTTAAGTAAAGCTTATTGATGTGGTATGTTTATTTTACCAAACTATTTTAAAAAGCCCTCCAAGACCCGATGTTAAATTCAAAATAACCTACAATAATTTCTGAAGAATATATACATATATATACATTTCAAATATAGAAATAAAATCTATTAATTTTGTGAGATCAATCATTAAATATTTTCTACGGGTAGAAACAATAATTTGGGGTTTGAAGGGTTACCATAGTTAACAATTTCTTTTAGATGTTTTAAGAAAGAGAAATCAAAAAATATCTGGACAAAAACATTAGGTACAATGTTTTAGACGATTAAGAAATTGCTTTTTACAAGTTATTTTTTTGTTGACTTTTGATGGAATCATGAGAATAGACGAATATTTGAAACATGGTATCATGTAATATTATAATGACTCACGGAAAAAAACGAAATAATAAGGTTACTTTTTCATTTTAGAATTATGTAGGCGTAAAATACTTTTACTAGGAAAGGAAGGCAATTTAAAAACAGAATTTCTTGCAAAAAAAAAAACTAAATTTACTTTGGTGAGAAATCGTTAACCTTTTAGAATCTTAAAAAAAGTGGACATGAATGAATCACCAATATTCGTATTGAAAATCTACGCATGTTTCGAGCACGCATGAAAAAAAACAATTAGGAAATACAGTTATAATCCAATTATATTCTTATGTATAATTCATTAATCAATTTTCTGAATATATGCTATTTTTTGTGAATACCGCACAAGAGTCCCTACTACTTCCAACCGTTTGGAGGCAGTAGGACTATGGCATCCCCAATTATTATTATTATTATTTTTTTACATGAATACCGCACAAGAGTCTCAACTGCTCCCAACCGTCTAGAGCCAGTGAGACTATGGCATCCCCAAATTGGGTATGTTGTGAGGCTGAAGGTAGTGGGGAGGGGAAGGAGATCGGGAAGAGGAAGGTTGGGAAGTACCTGGCTATTCAGATCTGGTCACCAAACACGGCTTAAGCCATTTCAAGCAACGTTTCGATTCTGAATGGTGGTCTTTCACCAGGGCGATACTTAGAGTATCTACCACTCTGGAACGTGCCGCAAATATACTTGTTATTATTTTTATATGAATTAAATGTGTTATGACACATATTAATTAAATAAAAGTTATTGGCGCACGCCGGGTTTGAACCCGCGACCTTTGGATTCGTAGTCGAGCGTCTTACCACTCGACCATGGAGGCCGTCAAATTATGGTATTGTTTGAAGCTGAAGGGAGTGGGAAAGGGAAGGAGATGGACAAGACGATGGTTAGAAACTACATCGCTTAACTGATCTGGTCACCAAACACGGATTAAGTCATGTCAAGGAAGTTTCAATTCTGAATGGTGGTCTTTAAACTGGCCGATACTGAGAGTATCTACAATTCTGGAACGTACCGCAAATATACAATGTATTATTTTAATGAGGTATTTGTTAAATAACATAACTTTAATAACCAACATGTATTTGCGTAGTCGAGAATCTTCACCACTCGACCACGGAGGCTGTCAACATATATACATTTGTTTCCAACCTTCTTCTACCCTCTTTTATTTTTCTCATAGCTTTTCCAATATTAACTTATTTATTTACGCCCGTTATAGGCTTTTAAACAAATGTTTACATTTAAAAAAAAACAATAACCTCATAAGTAGTGCAAAAAGTATTGAAAAATAAAATAAAAAAGAATATTGAATGACAGATACAAAAATATTGTAGATGAAAAGAACTAATAATATTTAATAAATAACAGGTTAAAAAATATTGTAAAAGAAAAAATACTATTAAATAACAAGTCCAGAGTTAAATATTTTCAACCATTAGTTTAGCTCTACCAGATGACAAAAACTGTAAACTAAATTAGATTTATAGTTTGATATTGACGTGTTAAATATATCAGCGTCATCGGAGTATCTGTTTCCCAGATGTTGCATATAGGGATTCCAGGGTTTCCCACATAATCCATTCATTTATTGAATTATATAATACAAATACTCGATTTCTATAGCATCATTTTGGTGTAATAATATCACCCAAGGGCGCTTAACAAATGTTAGAAATAAGTTTGTTGTAAGTACATATATTCATGTTGACATTCACAAACATATACATACGTAACGTACAATGAATGCATCTAACAGTCATTTAATACAAACATTTCAGAGTAAAGATAATGCACAAAGTTCAGTACTGTACGTAGGCATAATTTGATCCTAGTTCAAGACTAGCGACAAGATTTCTCACGAGAGCCATAAATTCATATCAACTATGTCGTGGTGGCGGGAGAAGCCTCTCTAGTCACCCTGGTAACAAATGGTACGCCTAACATTGCAACACATTGTATATTTACCGACTGTACTCAGCACTGTCTCGATATATATATGTGAAAAAGCTTACGGATGCACTGTTTTCATTAAGGTAGAAAATACTAGATAAACGATGAAACCTTGTAGTTCGTAGGTTGGATAAATTCTGTGGTGTCATTTTACTAAAGAGATAGCCGTATACAGCTTTAAAAAAACACTCTGTAGACAACTTAACACAGACTATTCGAGGAACTTACATCCTTTAGACTAAACATGACTGTACTACGGCAGTTAATGTGTAGGGTAAAATCATCATTACGAAATAGGTTTAAGGATCGAGTGAGTCCCTCCGTCAGATTTAATCTATTATAGGGTATATGAGAGGCTTAAAAACAGAGGCAGCAATTTACAAAAACGGTTCTGTAGCATTGTCAACTTTTGAATGATTATTCTAAAGAAATAGAGAATTTTGTGTATCAAAATGTGTGTGTACAAAACTAGGAGCAAATTGAAATGTATCAACTTTTTAAGTAATGAAAAGTATATAAAAGGCTTTATCAACTTTTCAAGAAATAATTTATGATGAAAAAGATTGCTGCCTTTGCTTCTTTACCCCTCGTATATATCTTAACTACGTACTTGTAAAATTAAAGTCGCATACATATTTTTTTATTGAATCTCAGCGACTTTAGCGTACATCAATAAATGTCTTTGGTGCTTGGTATCAATCAAATTTGAGTTGAGCATTTAAAAATGTTATCAACCCTTTCTCAAATCTGTTATATGTCCATCTAATCATAAATGTCGTACCATAAAACACTAGTCACAAACTTTGTTTTAAATTTCGATACTTGATTTCCATAATTTAAAAAAAATATTGTTTGGCTAATAATATTTTTTTGTCCTAATTACCAAATATATATAACCACGGGTTTCACCTCCCCTTGACTTAGATGATGTATTAAATATTTTGCCGATGAACTT
This sequence comes from Drusus annulatus, assembly GCA_022651775.1. Classification (NCBI taxonomy): domain Eukaryota; kingdom Metazoa; phylum Arthropoda; class Insecta; order Trichoptera; family Limnephilidae; genus Drusus; species Drusus annulatus. The sequence continues at coordinate 991,008 of JAGWCC010000027.1, forward strand.
GTCAAAGCCAACCATTTGCCAAGCCAGACATTTTACCCAAGCTTTGAGGAGCACCCCGGCAAATGCTCTAGGACCAAAACGCAGGTAATTTCTCATGAAGCCAGCCTCCCTATACCCCTTTACTTAATTTTCCGATGCCAGTACAGAAAAAGGAGAGTTCAAATCCCTGAAACATCGCGAGCCCGTCTTAGTTGATAAATAAATCCATATTTTTTAGTGGGGCTAACGCATAATGCAGATGCTTAGTTATTTTTGATTAGATATCGCAACGGTGTCTTTGTCTAAACATTCATACTGTCGAAGATTACTAGACTAGACTATCGACGTGAACCTAATCACACTCCAGATTTTTGAATACTTCACTGTACAAGTTTTCGTACATAAGTAATAGAACAAGAAAAGTTTGATAAATTGATTAATAATTCACAGAGTGTAAAGAAAAAGTCAATTAGTTAAGCGGTTATTTCTCATATGCATAAAAAATAGTTTCCCTGGTTTTGAAATTGTCAATGGTCCATGAATGTAAGACCTTGAAGTAGCTGTATAGCACCCATTACGTTGTATTACGATGTATCTGGCTGTTTTGGAGTTAGCTATAATTATACATTTTAGTAAGGTGCCATTAACTTACAAAATAAGGCAAATACGTATCCTAGCTTCTGACCGTCAGCTGCAAAGGTGATGCATGCTGCTAGTGATTTCATACCTCCTCGCACTGTGATACGGCTTACGGATTTTGTGTTTCCTCCCTCCTACAAGTCGGGTGTCTTAAAACAGTGGCCCCCAACCTTTTTATCGCCGCGGACCGGTCAACGTTTGATAATTTAACCGCAGCCCGCCGAGGGGCTGGGAAGGGGGGTGCGGGGGACACATTGAATGTAGATTAAAAAATAAATGGTTTTGCGCGGCCCAGTACCATTTGGTCCACGGCCCGGTACCGGGCCGCGGTCCATGGGTTAGGGACGACTGTCTTAGAGAACCGGGTTTTTTGTCGTTTCCTCAAACAGACTCTCCACATAGCACTCCTAAAGTCCCCCTATCTGTTCTGACTTTAAATCTCCAGCATTTTGTATTTATTTCTTATTTATTAATTCAGTTCAGGTTTTTTTAAAATTAACTTCACACAGGAGCCCTCAATTTCCCCCAGGGCCTATGTCATCTTTGAAGATTCTGTGTGGAGGGAATTTTCGAGAAAAGGAAGGAGTGAACCTGGGCCTTGAAGAGGCCCTTGTTGAAGGGGGGAGAAAACACGGAGGCCGGCAAATAGTTCCACAGCCATTTACATTTTTAGAGTATTTTTTAATGAAGGTATAATCTACTGCCCATTTCCATAATTTGTTATCCTTTCCATTAAGGAAGTTTCTTTTTCATTATTCCAGAGGAGGATGGTATGGAACTAGAGGCGCTGTACCGGCGCTACTGTGTCCGCCTCAAGCACGCGCTGTTCGTGTCCGCTCTGTGCGTGGCGCTGGTCACAACGTTCGCAGTGCTGGTCACCTTGTGCGTGCTGCATTCACACGTGAGTACAACACATTCTATCTAATATTACCGAACATCTAAGTGCATTTCTTCCTCAGAGCAAGAATATATATGGAGAGAGAGCTAAATATTTTTACCCAACTTATACAAATTTACGCTAAATCACTTTCTCCGGATTTTTTATGTCGTAAACCGTGAGAGAAAAAGAGATAAGATAAGTTCTCACATACCATAGCACCACTTTTAGATATGTACCTAATCATGTTTTCCGTCTCCCGCGTGTCCGGCGACTCCACCCACTACGTTTTATTAAGCGACATAACTCGAGTTTTCAGGTTACATCCAATATTTTTATTTGTAACAATACTGTGAAAAAGTGGTTATACAAATAAACAAAAACATTATGTCGACATGTGCTATGAATGGATGTATAAATATCTTAGCCCTAGCCCTAGCCACGCCCGAGTCAGGAAAAAATCAACAATCTTGACTACACAAGCGCTTTATCCTGGTATATTATTGCTCTGAGATTTTTTTAATATATACCTAGGTACATTTGTCAAGAAATTTCGTTTTCCAAATCCGTGAAAATTTGTAAAGATTCTAAAGTGAAATTCTATATCACAGTTTCTTTTATGGGGTAATTAGCTCTGTCAAATAATTCAAACCGGGTAAAAATCTTAACCTCCTTAATGTTATAAACTTTCCAGTCTCGTTCAAGTCGTTAAGGGAGTACATGCCTTTCGAGAGCCAAGTAATTGTAAGGTCACTATTTTACGAAGCTTGTGCGGCTGGTTTAGGAAGTGCAAAGTCTCGGCGACGATCTTTAGAAATACAAAGATAGACACCCGGTTCTTTATCCTCGTGTAAGGGTTGGAATATTCGAAGATCGGCCGGCTGCAAAAGGCCGATTCTATTTCACACTGCTTTCACCCAGTCTTTCCTCATCGTCAACTGATCCTTAATGCCTACCCCTTTTTGTGAAACACTCCCCTAAAATATTCTTAGCGTGTCAACATTCTTTCCTTTCATTTCTTTCCTACAAAGATATGTGGTTTTCTGAAAATGCGAGATGAAATAGATTAGAATAAAATAACACGGATGATATTTATTTCTTTAGTAAATTCCTCGAGTGATGGGAAATAATCAAGCTTTTCAAAAGATACGTGTTGTCATTATTATATAAAATCTAATTGTGCATTTACTTACAAAAGTTATCTCCATGCACCTTTCTTGTTAAATTAAATTATGAAATTTCTTACAAATATCTAATTTAAAACATTTAGTTTTCCTTTTCAAATAAATGATTACTTAATTTGGAAAAAAATGCAGGGCACATATTATTATTTATGTGTCTTTAGTCGGGTGGCAAAAGTTTTCTGCCTGTATTCAGATTTGCATAATCGCTTTACATAGCGCCCACGAAATACAATAGCAGACTGACCCCAAAACTAACACAAAGGAAAACTTTTCAGGGAATAAACAGAATCGGCATTCGCCATTGCTTTTTAAAGTAAATCGGACTTCTTCTGGAAGATTCAAGTCTTCCGAGAGTCGTTCCAAAGGTAATCACAAAACTTATTACTTGATTCAAAATCTCGATTGATTTAAAACATAAAGTTTGATCCTTGATTCGTTAAAAAAAATACTCTTCTGAAATTACAAACTTTTTCTCGCAAAGATGCTCTTAAATATTTAAAACATGCTCCTTTTCCGTTTGATATTATATTTTGATTAAAATATTGTTTTCCACGAGTAAAAAATATATTTAAACTTTTTAAATATTTTTAGTACATGGCAATATAAAAATTTAATTTATTTTGGATTAAAAGTTAAACTCTAAAATCATTATTAGTTAATCAAATTGCCATCTGTAGTTACATCTGTGTTCTCATCATTCTCATAGTTACATCTGTGATGGAATGGTTTAGTATATTTAATATTTTCTACCTGTTTGAGTTATGAAGGTGTAAGAGCTAAGAACTACATTTGAAACCTCTTTAACTTGGTTAAGTTTATCCATGTATTAGGATGATATTAGATTATATTAGAAATTGCATATATTTTAGGAGACTCTTGCAGAAAAACCCATCGTTGTTAAAATGCGATACTTCTCTCAAACGTTACATTTTATATTCATTTTCATCTGCCTTTAAACGGTTAAACATGTAAGTTCTCGTTGACTTACTAAAGAGCTTGAACCCTAAACTTTGTAAAAGTCTTTTGGGAAAACCTCTGACCTGTAATTTGTTGCTTGTTAATTAAGGAGAACGAATTAGTTCTTTTATAATGACATTTCTTCCCTTGATTATTTGATGAAATGTAACTTTTCTGAACCCTTTTTCCATGAATACTGACACCCGGTCAATGAACTACGTGTAGCTATTTTCAGCGGTAAAATTAAATCTTTTAAGTATAATTTAATTTGCAGCTATCATTTATCAAAGTTTCCTGAATAAAAGGTGCAATCCAACTTTTTTTACTGAAAATAATAATCACGAGATAGGTTTTTCCTTACAAACAGTTATTAAAAAAAAAAAATGGTTGTAAAAACTTATGAACAATAATATGCACATGCATACGCATACCTACTCAATGCACCCTTTTTCAGACAATGTTCTTCTATTAAGATTATATTCCTTATTTATCTAGTGTTCTTTTATTCGGAGCTCCTATAAAGTATTTTTCTTAAAAAAGTTTCCTTTGTTCACACAACGTTCCCCTTTTTCATGGAATGTTTCCCTTCAAAAAGTTCTTCTTTTCATACAATATTCCATTTAAGCACTATTTGCTTGTTCGTACAATATTCCCCCTTTTCAAACAATGTCCTTCTTTTTACACAAAGTTTTAATGATAATAAATGTCGGTAACAAATAAATAAGTTTTATAGTCAAGGGAGTTACAATAATTGTTCCCAATGTCTCCAAATCAGCGACGCACGTTCACTTGAAGACGATTGAAGCCTTTGTCTCATTTAGGTTTTGTCGCTTATAAGTGCGTTTCATGCACCATTATTATCCCGATGTACATCCCAGGTTGGGATTTGGCCTTCTCCACTAATGCTGTCCACTGTCCACTAACTGCGCCCCCTCGCCGGCCTTCAGTCCTCCCTACCCTGCTCCACTCCTCTTCTACGCAGTCTATCCACCAATCAAACATATTCCACCAAATATTTCCCCTTTCCCACAATATTCTTTTTTTTTCATACAATGTTTCCTTGACCACATATTGTTTCCATTTTTACACAAAATTCAACTTTTTACACAGAGAAACCCTAGTTTAATAACGATTCCATATATTCGTTAGAGTGAAAGCTTTTTCCATTATCACCAAAGAAATGCACTATTTCCAGTAAAACACCTTAGGAATTATCATACAAATACCAATTATTATAAAGGGATTGAAGCCATCCAAGTGCGTACGTTACCAAGTACACTTATTGGTTCACTCAGTCAAAATACACGCTAATGGTCTGTGTACGAGTAATCAGATTATTGTTGACTAAACTACGTAAACTGATGATGTGGTTTATTGATAATTGGTCAATTGTGTTTGCGATAGCCTTGCAGGAAGTTAACATTTTGGAACTAGGCAGTGTTCGATATAAAATAGGTTAATTAATCAGTATAACTAAATATTGTAATAATAAATAATATTAAATGTTAATTAATTTAATATTGTCCTGATGATGGAAGGGTACTTCCGAAACCGGTAGACAAAATATTAAATAAAAAAGTGGTTAAAAACAAAGTATATATGTTCTATTTATAAATATTAAATGTCTTTGGGTCGTAGACTAATATAATAACAAACAAGGTTTAAGAATTTTAGTATCAGTCGTTATAATTCTTATTTACCTCGAAGAAGCTACTGGTTTGAGAGGTTTTAAAACACGTTTGAAGTTCCACCTTTGATGATACACAAAAAAAATATTCAAAATCAGATTATTTCAAGCATTTTCGCCACACAAACTTACTAAAGTACTTAGGCATTATATGCTTAATACATTAACTTTTCTTTATAAAATTGTACATAAAAGAGGTATTATACAGTATATCAACAATGGTTTTCCATGTTTTCAATACATACATAGTTCAATAAAAAATAAAGTGCACATTCCACATTCCACATTTTAGCAAAAATAAATTGTAATATTGTGTGGGCTCAAAATGAGCTTTATGCCAGGGTAATAGAAAGAACCTCATTAATTTAGTTTTGAAGGTAGTGTTTGAAAGGCACCCATAAAATTAGAAGGCAGCTCATTCCAACTATGTGATAATTGCACTGATAAGGTAAGTATGAATGAGAGTGGTGGGTATGCGTTCCAAGGATTTACTAATCGGACAGATATGGAGTTAAAATTTACATTGATTTGAAGCAAGAAGGAAAAACTAGAGTAAGGGACTATTCTGGGCTTTTGAAACTTTTTGAATTGTGGTCTTTCACCAAGCTACCGGGAGCATCTATCATATAATTAATAACTAGAACAATTATAATTATGCCAAAAAAAAAATAATTAAAAATTGTAAAAAGCACATTAAAAAAGCCTGTCAAGCAACGTCAGATTTGTTACTAGGAACCCTTAATTAAATTGTCATTAACTACTATTAATTATGTATAGGTATAAATCTTATTTTTTTATTAAATAAACACGAAGAAAACGAGAATGTAATTTTTACTCGTTTCCGTTTGTACATAGGTTTGAACGCGTTACTGAATAATAATGAGAATAGTCTTGCTGATTTTACTTATTCATTTATTATCACGATACAAACATAATTTTACCCCACGCTTATTTGCAAAAACAACTTAATACTTCTGTATGGTTTGTCAGGTCTTATTGGATCGGAAGCTCGTTACAAAAGTAAAACCTGTTGAATGAAGACTAGACATTTTCCGACTGAAATTTGGGTCTGGCTCGGAAATAAGAAAATCCTATTTAGAGAAGAAATTTCGGCAAATTGCCTCAATAAAAACCACCGACTGGAATACAAATGTGATTATTACGAATATATTTGTACTCCATGTTTAAATAATTTTACAAAATATCGCCAACTTTGTTTGCCGAGCACGATGACTTATTTCGTGATTGAGCTGTATTTTTCTTATTAATATGTAAAGTTTATTTAGATACTTATGGAATGAGGTGACATTTGAAATACGAGATATTATTGCAAATAAATGAATCAGCAAAATCATCCTTGTCATCGTCATCAGCCATTTACTATTCACTGGAAGAAAAAAGCTTCTCTGAGCTGCTTCCACTCTTTGTTAAGTGCTTCTGTCACGTGCTTACTCGATTATCTTGTCGATCCAGTGAGGTTTCGAGAGGCTTGAATCCTCTTGGTTGCTACTAAATGACGAGAATGTTTCATTGCTTTCTCGTTTTTCAAGCGTTGTGTCCTGCCCATTATCGATGATTTTTTTCTCTTATATATTTTGCTTACTTTTGACCCTTATCTCCACTCGATTCAAATCTTTTAAGATGATGTTTTTCTATCCCATAGAGTGATGAAATCAGTTTTTGGACCTCTTTTCCATACGGTACCTTTTAATTTTCTCCATTTTAGGTAAGTAATTTGCTTTGGAGATCATGCTTATGCACCTAAAATATATCTAACCTAACTCCAATAAACAGCTGATCACAAAGTAAACCAGTTTTACTGTGGTTTGTAAAACACCCTAAAACCGGCTTTGTGATACGTCTTTGCGAGTTTCTACATTATGTTTACGATAATATTTTCTTTGTATTAGATATGGCGTCAGTAAAAACAACTGTATTTTTGGACCACTTCTAAAAAACAGACATATGGAAATTATACAATTTCAGTTTGCCTACGAGAATATATCAACAACCTTCCACGTATTGTTTTTTTAAAAAGTGGTACATTGGTATTTTGATTGATAAAAAAATATTGTTTGAGAGTTCTATGAATTTAGTTAATATTTTGTGCTTTCGCCCGGAGCTTTTCGGTATTATTGTTCTCTTAGGATGGTAGTGGGAAGATTTTGTCTGATGGGTGGCATATGGGAAGGGATGGAAAAAAGAGAAAAGTTTCTTGCCAAATAAAAATACATGGAGTGAAACTGAGGGTGTGACTAAAACAAAATATGAACCTTTGATTTTATTTTCGAATTCATTTAAAACATAAATATTTTGTTTGGGTTAGAAATCAAATTCTTTACAACAACTTTTTTCAATTTTTTTCTTAACCTGCATTATATGTAGATGCAGGTTAACTGAAAGCTGTTTTGTAAAACAAAATGACGTCCAGCGGAGAACTTTATTTTTCAGCGGGAAGTTATGTTGTGGGTTCAATTTCGACATTTTCAATTCATATTATGGTCCGTTATTATTATTATCAGATTGCACTGCTGTCGCAAGAATACACATATGTAATATATGTTCTTGCATACATAATAATTATCAAGTTCTTATGACCTAGTGAGGTAGGTAATATAAAAAAAATAACCTAGGAAACAAAAAGTAAATAATTAAATAAATAGATATTTATTAAAGAAAAAAAAATGTCTACATATAAAAATGGATGTTTGTCTGTGTGTTTTCGATTTTTTCGAAAATTACTCTACCGATTTCGCTGAAAATAGCACAGTTTCTTTTTACTAGCGACGGGAAAGTTTAGGTAAAAGTTTGGATTAAATCAAATATTTCAAATTATATATACATTGGACAAACTGGAAGGGCTTTTTCAACTAGATTTATTGAACATATGCGTTGCTTTAAAAATAATAATGTAGAATCCAAATTTGCATTTGGACGTGGTTTTTCTCTTAGAGAAAAACCACGTCCCTCTTGCTAATAACGAGCCAACGCCTTTACACATTGAAAGTAAAGGTTTTAGATTAAATTTCCTTGAGCAATTAGAAATAAACAAAAGAATAAATGATCCAAATATAACATTGATCAACAATCAAAAAAAAAAAATTTCATCTCCACTCCTTAATATGTTCAAGAAAATAAAAATACCTAATAATAATAATATCATAATACAATGAATGATTAAGAAAGGTACTTAACAAATAGATTCACAATTCATTTCATAAACGGGGAAAAAACCAATGGTCAATCACATTATTAAACAATAAAGAAAAACCTGCCGTTGAAATAAAATGGGGAAAACAGATTGTTAAGTTAAGAACCTCACAGAATAATTCAAGACAATTGGGTTTATACCGTAATTATCAATTTGGTTTTTGCCGTAATTAGTAATCATATAAGAAACCAAAATCGTATAAATAAGTCGTTTCCATGTGGCCTAACCACAGTTTGACAATGGCCTTAAACGCCGAAACAGCTATCACTAAAAATAAAAACTGAAAATAGCAGAACTCAATAATAATAATATTAAATTTAATTCAATTAAATTATATAAAAAAAATAAATAAAAAAAAATATTTCAAACTTTTACTAAAACGTTTTAAAATAAGTATGAAACACATTGAACCCGCAATTATCTATTTAGGTTAGTCCATAGATATACTGCTCTGGTTAGTCATAGATGGAAAAAAAAATAGGTACCTACTTACGATTTTTCACCAGACGGAAAAATATTGTTTATTCAAAAGCACTTCCATAAAAATAATTAAAAAATCTTTCTTTGTGGCATGTGGCAGCATGCCAGGTACGCCCTAGTTATTATATAAAATAAATTATTTCACGGAGGTTGCCAAATATACGTTATTGCCATATTATATCGAAGCTATATGTTGCATCTGATATTATCGTCTTAATTGAACTAAGAAGGTACTCTAGGCACGTGCGGAGTAATTCATCCTAATCCAGTAAATTAGATTATCTCGCGATATCGAGTAAATGGATTCACCGATCTATCAAGTGGATTTCAATTACCATATAATGCGGGAAGCGTTAGTTGGTCCAGCTACTCTAAGGGAGGCTGCTAATTAAATCTCTCGCCCGACCCTGATCTATGTTTGCACTCGACGCCCCATAGACTGGTTGGAATAACATGTTTCACACTGCCATGATATTATCTATTGCGTCACAGAACCACTTTGCAATTTGATTCTTGATATATTGGCCTATGTATATGTTTACGTGATAAGACGTTTTGCTGCTCTATGTATTTTTTAATTAACTCAAAAATCGTGTTTTGTCGATTTATGATTTATTTCAGGATTAAATGGGGAAGGTAGATTTATAGTTAAACAAAGTGAGAATGTTTTAATTTGATTCTATAACGGTCGCTGGTTCAGGTACAAATAGGCAATAGGCCTTTTCACTCTTAGCTCGAGGCTGAAGAACGCGCCAGCTGGGATCGGCTCGGAACTCGAGGGAAGCGACAGCACCTGATAAAGGCTTCGATCGTCTCCAAGTGAACGTGCGTCTCTGATTTGGAGACGTTACAAAATCATTATCGACATATATTATCATTGAACTTTATTAGCATCTTAAGAAATTCATGTTTATTACGTAATTATCTATGTTTTTTATTTCCATTTTTTCCTTTATGCAACATTTTAGCTTTTCATTGCTGCGATCATAATTAACAGAAAACAGTACTTGAGTATTTGTTTCGCCCACTTGCGTTGAACCGTCTATTAATTTTATACATGGATAGTAAAGTGTGTTCAAAATGGATTAATTTCGTTAGTATCATTATTAATAAATTTAGAGTTAAATCGAATTATTTTTGCCTCTTTATGATCAAAGTTTTAATTTATTGTTCTAAACATTTGCTAAAAAAGATGCTCCAAGTAAATGTACAGACTAAATCAAAGAAAGACGTATAAATCTCTAGTAAATCGAGTGTAATAAATCAGAAGGGAGTTGCGTTTAGTTAAGTGGGCTTAGAAACTTTTCTCATTAAGTTAATCATTTGATTCCTCTTCGGTTCTCCGATCATTTTATCACCATTTCCCACGCAATATCTCCTTCTGAACCAATCGTCCTTTAAATAAATAACGAGAAGGTTATATTGGATAAACCATCTAGTAGAAAGTGTCCGAAAGGATACGATTACTTGCATTCAAATATATTTTGAATTGAAACTTTTATTTCATGGTGGAATTCCATTGCAATTTAATTACTAAAAACATACTTTTTGAAAAATCGTAGTAACCTTTCCCTCTTTCTTCTATTTTTTTTCAAACAATGGAGGTTAGATACAGATAAGTTACAAGAGAGCTCTCAGTGACATAATAGTAAACAAGTTTTCAACTTTGTTTTATCTATTTATTTTTGACCGGACCGGTCATACATTCATACATATTATGTATTACATTGGAAAATGTGAATTAATTTCTGCTGAATTAACCTTTAACTGAATAAAATAATAAATTTATAAAACTCTTCTTAAGGTTAGCTAGAAACTAAAGATTAAATTATTTTAAAGCTTCTCCAAACTATAATTAAATTGATTTTAAAATTAATTTAAAAAGAGATTCACCTGATTCCTAATGTGTAAGTTGGTTGCAAGCTTTTAATAAATTCTTCTGCTTACGTTCAAGGCGGATATTGAAAATAGTGATAATGCATTTCTGACGAAACCAGAGCTCCATTTCATTTCCAGTATACGTGGCACAGAAATATATTTGAATGATACATACTGTACATGCAGTTCGTCTGTCTATTTTATCGCAAAAATAAAATGGTGTGGGTGTAATTCTATTTACTCCAATAAATATGACATATTATTCTCGGGAACTGATTTGTAACTGAAACGCTATTTGCTCAGCGGATGCAAATCTCCATCGTATAAAATAATATTGTTGAAATCGAAATAAAAGAAAAACCCTACTGAATTTCAAAATTTCTTAACTTTTGCGTTATACCTACATACGAGTATATATTGTTACGGTAGAACTTCTTTTTTTATAAATTATTATCGAAACTATTGCACCCGTTGTTAAATAGTGTGAAGTAAGTTTATTACTAGCGATGTATTATGTTTATCACTATAGACTAAAGACGTTCGCTTTCAATGACTGACAATGGCGATGGAACGATTTCAAATACCAATAATTAAATTAATATGAATATTGTTACTACTGTGAAACATCTACCTACACGTGCATATTCCAAATTTATATCTATCTTTATCTGTAGGCATATATTATACAATCCCTTTTTTATTTTTTATATTTTCCATTAACTGGATTATTAAACATCCAAAACATTACTTATGCAACCTAACTTCTATACACCTAAATAATATCTTAAAATTTAACCTAATAATAACTTTGTTCTTATATTCACATTCTTTCACTTTTATTACTTTTTATTTTATTTTTAATTTACATTTACAGGATGTAACTTGCTTTATTTCTTATTTAAGTCTTCTTAAATATTTATCACTGTAATGTTTCACCTTATTATATCATTTATGTACCCCGAGTCTGTCTCGACTCAGGAATTTCCTAGTGAAACAGACATGGGGCAATCACTTATATTAATACCAAGATAAATATTATTTAAACGAAAAAAATTGTAGTAGCTTTTGTAGAAAAATAGGATTTGTAGGCCTTAGAATGGAGTATCCCAGTAAGGACACATTTTTTTGTAAATTGTAAAAAAAATAAATGAAAAATAATAATTTTAAACTACGTTTCTAACTATCAATCTGATAATTTTGGGGTCGATTTCCGCCGCAGAACTAAAATATAATATAGGTATGTTGCTAGTCTGAGTCAAAATAGAGGGAATTTATAAAAATGACTTAACAGCTATGTAAGGAACATTCAGATCTGAGACTAGGCCTTTGGTCCCCTAGCCGCTAGCCAAACGCCTCCCGTGCTTAAACCTCCCCATTTTGTTTATTATTCTTTCTCGCAGTTAGTCCGCTATTTCCTTCCTTGCTAGGGCGCTGTTATTCTTTTCACATGAACAGCATTTGTGACCCACATAATCTTACGACGATTGCCTTCAATGAATTGGAAGTTCGCGTTTAATTTTGGTTTTCAATGATCATTTTCTGGCATATGACATTGCAAAACAAGTTAAATATATCTTACTAACCCTTCAAACTTTTATTTGAAGTTTAAAATTTAATTTGATACCAACAATCTTGCCTTGAGTGCTTTACGGTATTACTTCTCAGTTTATAGCTAGTAAGATTGATTGATGCGAATTTACATGTGAAACAGACTACCCTTGTCCAGGATGTAAATTTGGTTTAGTCTAACCTTAACCACCCCATTGGTGTAAATTCCCCCCTTGTGACGAAACCTTGTCAGAATAAATTACACTCTAATACAAAGGAAAGGACGGATTCAGTGGATAACTTTATCAGGATACATATATTTTGAATGACTAATATTGCCTATCACAACAAATATGCATAAAGTTTGCTTCATAATATATATACTGATAAGTTTAGTAATAACAATAGTTTATTTAATATAATTGGATCTTGTAAGAAAATTTAGTGTAACCCGGGTTTCGTTCACCCCTCCCATGAAAATAAATTCAAAATATATGTTAGCTATAAATCAGAAAATGTATTTTCAGACAGAGTGAACACTCTCGAAAGGAAATCTTTGACTTAGATATTTAGATCAACGTATCAACTATTTTCAGTCGGCAAATATATTTTTTATAGTGGGTTTATGGAGTTACGAAATAAAAAAAATTACTATTTAAAATAACACCTGACGCCATATTGGTTGTTCTTTTTTTATTGTTGAATAAAGAAAAAAGATAACCAAACAATAGTGCTATAATATTTTCTACGGATAGATTTTTTTAGCGTTTCTTATGTTAATGAATATCATCGTCAAAATCAGAAAATAAAATTAGTTTTCTGTAAAATGTTTCATTATTTGGCTCTAATTTGTTTACTTTCTCATAAAAAATGGAATTTGCAACGTTTAAAGGTAATATATATATTAAAAAAAATATGTTTTACACGGATTCCGCTGATATCTATAACCATTGATTTCAGAAAAATAAAATAAGTATTTACTGGACCTTTAAAACCCAAAATTTATTTTAATACATTTGTTCATAAGTTTGAAATAAACAACATTCATGACGCATGCTTTCCAAGGTTTTGGCTTGCAGTCCAGTGGGTTAGTCATCAATATCGTTTTTTTGCTGGTAATTAAATGTTTCCAAGAAGATAGAAGGTTGTTATAAACCACAGTAATTTTCTTAGAATTGGATACAGTATTATGCATTAATTTCATAGTTATTCATAAAATTCAAAGTTGTTGTCAACGTTACCGGATAATTGAATAATAACTCCAAGCTCCCGACGTGGTCGAAGTTCAGTTAACAGTTTCCTGGAGGAAACGGATATTTGAAGTGCACATGCGGGTCCAAAATTATTTACTTTAATCAAAACTTGTTTAAAAATAAACTTACAACCGTGAATAATGTTGTTCGCTTGTCTGAGTTAACATAGAAAGCATTATTTTGTTATGTACAAGATTCATTTTAGTCAAGTCTACGGTTGTTTCTTGCATTGTTCTCCATAAAAGGTCATTTTTCGATGGTTGTTCTAGACTAATTGATTCATCATGAGTATGATATAAACGAAAATTGTTAATCAAACACAACATTTCGAAACATTGACAAATAACAAATGATTTCGAATTAGCGCTGCGATGCGGATGAAAATTTTAAAGACGCGGCGCGATGCCAGAAATTTGATGTAGTCGTTTTTTGCAGGCTTCAGACGGTCACCGCAAAATTGAACTTAATTTGGATATGAGTTTAATGAGTTAGTCGAAAGAATCATATTTCAATTTCAGTAAATGTAAATCGATTACACTCAGAACCGTCCTTTTTTCGAGTGTTTCGAATGCTTTTAAATCGCTTGTTGATTATTTTTTGCTTTTAAATATTTTTTTTTAATCGGAAAGGTAATTAATTTGAACTAGGCGAAAATTTTAATTTGGTTTTCTTAATAAAAACAATTACTAATCCAAATAAATCATGAAAGTTGAAACAATTTATAAGTAAAAACGTTTTCTCAAGAACACAATTTTACCTTAAACCAGTAAAAGGTAACAATTATCTACTTTTCAAGGCGATTTATTCATAACTTTACTAACAAAGTTCGGTAATAGTTATTTTATATTTAACCTCTAAGTTCCCCTCCCCCCCGCGCTTCATTTCCACAGCTCAAATCTAAAGTATACATTTTCCGTGAATTAAAGTATATCTAAAATTGTTTCAAACAAGAATTTATAAGAAATACTTCGTTAAGTAGCTACCTATTCGCTGTTTCCAGTACAGCCATTAAACTTTCTGTGAATGTAAACACAATGGAAAAATACTTTTATCCGAGGAAGCATTTATTAGAACTGTAACTGGGTCTCTTTTGTGTTTGACGAGTATTCTTCGATATTGCCGATTCGAAAATATTCGCGAAATTGCTCTCCCCGAAACATTTGAATAGACTGCATGGTTTGGAAGACCGGAGATTAAGTCAAACGGTCCTTGGAAATGTAATTAAAAATGATGGTAGGAAATGGATAATATTTGTATAGGTCATGTAGTTTAAATTTTGAAAATTAAGGACTTTGATGTAAAAGCTTCACTAGCAAAAAATCTTTGAGGTCAAGAAATTTCTCGGTGGTCACGATTTAAAATTACTTAACTTGAACGCAACAGATTTCCCGTCCATTACCCACGAATTTGCTCAACCCTTATTTGTTAAACTAGCGATTCATAAAACTTTGGAAGGTGATCGGGTAAAAATGATTAATATCTGTTAATTTTTTTTTACGAATCACACAATACTTCAGATTATTCTATATTTCATGGTATAATGCTATTTTAAGTAGCAGAACAAAGTGAATAGAACAATAATTAAAAGGATCATATAATGTTTTCAGATACGAATCAAAAGAAAGTTGCTAAAGATTCCATGTGGTGGTAAAAATAACAGTCGATGTGGCATTGTTTAGCAGCTGTATGGAATGATAAATTGCAATGTGTTTATTTCAGATAAACACGAATCAACCCCATTTTGTAGAAGAGCGGATTTAACTCTAATGGCTTTGCATATTTTTATTATGATTGAAGAAGAGAAGATAATAATTCTAGTAATAAATAGAAACTTTTTTTTACCCACGTTCATAAACATGAGAAAGGGAAAAGAGCCAAAGTTTGATCCCTGAGGAAATCCAAAATTTATATTATGCTCAACACATACATATACATGAGGTGAGATACAGAAACACTTGTCTTGTGATCTAACGAACCTTCATTATTATTATGGAAGAAAATTTACGATCCTTTTAAGATATGGTAGGGCGTCAAACAAAATGAATTATCGAAATTATCTTCACCGAAATATCTTCCTTTAGCCTGGAGAGTGGGGGCGATTGCCAGGTCGGCATAACTTCTCTCCGGTTCATTAGCGTTTCTTTGTGATCACCCGGTTGAATCTTTGAACGCGTTTGAACCTTCATTGGCTCCTCAATAATCTTTTTGTGTCACCTACTTCAGTAAAGCTGCTGGGAGAATTAAATGAGGTGGATCTTTTTTTAATTTGCATAAACCTTAGCAAACATATTAAAAACCTTGTATTTTTTTATTTGATGTAAAGTGGTTTTTATCATTCATTTTTATTGGATCAAGTAAATATTTGTTTCTAAACTTGTAGAAGAGTAGTGACGTAGACTGAACATTGTATCTTAACATCTTTATGTTTTCAATAATGAAATTCGATTTTAAGTTCTGTTTTTGGTACAAATCTTGTTATTTTTTCGTATTTTAGTTGTTGTTCGTTATTTAACCATTTGCTACTTCAGGTCGTTCCGAATAAATTATATTAATAACTTTTTACTTATGACCACATTTTTTTGTTTTAAGTACTAAAATGTCGGAAGTAAAAAGTTATCAGAGGAAATATTTAATTCATCTTTGAAATATTTCATTATTATACAAAGCTGACAAGATTACTTTTTTTCCTTTCGTTTAAAAAGTTTGGAACGATATTTGTTCAAGAATATAAAGAAAACATGTTTCTTTTGACATAATGTAGATATCTGTATTTTGAGAATATTACATTTATTTTACACGTGCTTTGTCTTGTAGCACAAACGAACAATAGTTTAAAGTGCAAACGTATTATATCTGGCAAAACAAATTAGTGACAGCATAATTTCGAACATTAAATTCATAATATTACGTTTTGACGATACATTTGTGATTCCTACCTTTCTATTCCCGGGTTTCCGGAAAATATTATGAATATACACGGCCCAGTAAAACTGCACGGCTTTTAAAGGATTGTGTACCGGAATTTCAGCCAGTGGTTTGATTAAATACAATTTAAATAAATGTTTATTTTTACGGGGGCCGTTCACCCTTCTGTAGACACCTTTTGATCAATCTTTAGAAGGTTCAATAATCAAAATTACAAATATTGTTGTAATCATATCGCCGCCGGAAAGGCAAAAGGGCTGAAGCGCCATTTTGGGAAGCTAACACCAAATCACTTTAAAGTTTGTTTGGTTTTACAATAAAATTCATAAGTCCTCAGTACCTGGTTGGATTTTGAAAAAAAAAGTTAACTCAGGTAACTCAATGCTCTCATTAAGTTACCCGAAGCGACAAAAAGCTAAATCGTGAGCTTACTTGTGTAGCCTGAGTCAAGCCTTCTCTAAAATGGTAAATAAATTTTAAATAACTGAAGGAACACAAAAGTCTTTAGGACCAAACAAGAGTTAAAGCATTCGATGCAGAAAAAAAAACTAATCAAAATTACATATTTAACTAATTTTTGACCAAAGTGTCGCTTAAGCCTTTTTGCCTTTCCAGCGACAATATTATTATGTCGCAATGCATTTCCACTATAAGCAGTTTAAAAATGCAAAGACAAAGGCATTTTTGAAAAGAGAAAACTTATGGTTCAAAGTTTAATGATATGGAAAAACAGGAAGTTTTTTTTACAACAACATAAAAATTGACCAAAAACATGAAAAATACGATTCTGCTTCTTTGAATTATTGAAATAAATAATAGGCAAATTCTAAAGCTTACGCGGAATTGTATTTTTTTTAAGTCCATGGTTGCTTATTAAAAAAAAAAAGTACTTGATTATTGAGATTTATGGGAGCCTCGGAGACTGTTGTCAGCCTGGCACTTGATTGCCATCCTAGTTTGTGTGTCTTACGAGTACCCTGGAGATAGCGTTAATCTTGTGTTTTATTTACACTTGGGCCGTAGATAAGTTTTACTTTACGTAACTACTACTAACCGGAGGGACCCTTACGTTTTAATATTTAAACGTATTATGGAACAAAACTATTTATAATATGGTAACAAGATTTTTAAAAGACGAATATATTGAATTATCGCATTTCGTTATTGTGGTAGTGATGATACTGATAATTGATTCGTTATTTAAAACAATAAAACATCACATTTTTTAGTAAATTATTTACATCGTCCGTTTTTTAATCGAGTTTAAATCCATACAATGATCTTTAATTGATATATTTCAGTGGATACATTTGTTGTATATAAATATATGTTATGATTAAAGTTTTCACGGGTATAAGATGTAATTTTTTTTCGGTTAACCCGTGTAACATAGTCCTTAGAAGGGTTAAAAAGTTATTATTATTATGCATATGTATATCTAAATATGTATATACCCACAGCGGAACCTCGGATTATGAATAACTTGGTTTGCGAGTGTTTCGCAAAACAAAGATTGAAAAAAAAACACTTGACAATTACGCAGTGTTTTACTTTACGACGAATTTATCTGAAAAATGTGAAAAACAGTGAAAATTTTGAAGGAAAGTATCATCCGAGTGAGGCTGTAGCAGTGCGAGCGATGAATTTGTTCAACGATAATGCAATGTCACATTTACGCGAAAATATAAAAAAATAATAATTAATAAATTGAAATAAAAAAGTATATAACATATTTTCTATGAATCATTTGTATATGAATATTTTAAAGTTTGGGAACTAATCATTCTAGCTTACATTATTTCTAACGGGAAAATTTGCTTTGGTACAGAAGTATTTTGGATTACGAACATATTTCGGGAACAAATTATGCACGTAAAACCAAGTTTCACTGTATATACATAGATATAACGAATGGGTCGATTCAAATGAATCAGTTGCCGAAATGTTATGTTATCGTTATTTGCTCGGGAGATACAAATAGTAACTATTTTTTAATAGTAAGAATAGCTTGGGAATTCTTAACTGTTCTTTACGTAGATGCAAAAGAAATGCATATTTATAAACGTAACACATATGTTTACATTTAGAGCACTTGACATAGAAATTACAAGGTTTAGGAAAATGCGGTTGAAGATCAATTTATTACTTTGTTTTCAAATAATAAAGTACTAAGACATTAGCTCTGGGCAAACATTTAGTTGACAATTTGCCAATGTCATCTTGTATTCTCACAATTTTTGTTCAATTTAATTTTCATGAGTCTATAACATGAAAAAATTCGGTATGCAAGATATTTAAAAAAAACTTTTCTCAAATCACAAGGCTATTTTGCTAATAGTTGTAGATACTGCAGAAGGTGGAAGTTTCAGTTAAAACTTTCACCTTCTGCAGAAAAGTAAAGCAATGGGTTTTAACTATATGCATTCTTTACTTTTAAGCTGAACATCAGCTGAATTCAGCTCGCAACGCTATTTCTATCTTGAGGTTTGGAGATTTTGAAAATCCGTATATCCGCCAAAAAACGGAGACAGTAATTTTACAAGTGTTCGAAAAGAAAAAAAAAATGTTAAAACTATTATTGAGACTCGTGCGAAACATACACATATACCTGTATGTATATATATATATAATTTCTGCTAACATTGCAGACAGGTATTTATTATAACACATCGTAATTGGTTTATTTGATCTGTCTGAGCTGATTTTAAAACGTAATAATAATATAATAATAGGTTCTCTAACCCGTACTATGAATTTCTTGTCTTAGACGAAATTAATGTACGCAAAGCAATGAAATATTTGTAAAACTTCGTTAAACCAAAACAAATATTTTTTTCAGTGTATTTTAATATCCATAACTACAAAGCTTCTTACACTGTCGACAATATTGGGCTAATTTACTAAATGTATCTATCACGCGTTCATTTAATAATTTAAATTCCCCCGATTAAGGGAGCAGCAATGAGCTTGGCAAATTTTGAATTTGTCACGTTTAACCCCAATATTTAAGGTTAATTATTAAAGTGATAATCTCCTTAGTACCTGAATTTGGGCGATACTTTCACGTAGTTAATATTCATTAAACTGTCTTTGAACGCACGGGCACTTTGTTTATGAAATGATAAAGGGAATTAATTGAACTACTAACGTATTTAATTCACACGATGTTTTGACTCATCATTTTGGATAAAACTTTATTTAGAAATCTAAAAACTTTCATGACGCTTATGTACTGCCTTTTGTCATAAAAAAACTTAATATAATCAGGCTGTAGTGAATAGCAAAGACATGTCCAAAATTTTTTAACATAATTTTTCCATTATTTTTACTCCATATATGAAGAGAATGTGTAAAGGTTTGGATGATACTTATCAACAATATGTTTTTTTTCCGTAAAGTAAGGGTTGTCCGTTGAAAAGCCTCAGATTTTTAACTACTATGAGACTGATTACCATTAATTCATTAAAACAAAAATGTAATTTTTCATCTACAATTTGTAGGGAATAAGTACATTTATAAGTATCTATGCACATTTCTTTAAATAAATAGCGTTAATAATTTTTAAAAGATAAAAAAATAAATTGTAAGGTTTAACAGTTTTGGCGATAAGTCTTAAATTTATTTTTATTGAAAAAATGTGTAGGCACTACAGTTTCTTTCGATTTTTGTAGAAATTACATTTTATGCGTCTTTTATACGATCAAGGAAAGAATTCAGTTAAAGAAGATTTCATAAAAAAGTGCACCATTTGATTTATTGGTTTATCTGGTAATCGTGCCATATCTGAAGATACTGCTTACTTAACGTATAATATCAAACTTTAAATGTAATTTAATGAGAGACAATTTGAAAGATGGATGAGACACCAACAAAACATCGCTTGCAAATAATATTTTGAATAGTTTTATAAGCATCAAACGGACACAAATGGAGTTTAATTTTTAAAGAGCTTGAGAAGCTCTGTTTGTACATGTAAGTGCACATAATAATTTAAATTTCAAGCAATTTTGCACCCTTTAAAATTCCCCCAAGGTAGAGAGATTCAACCTATATTTAGAAAAGTGAATTACCTCTTCCGTCGACTTCCGTGGCCAAGCAGCTCTTGCCCAAAGGTCTCGTAGCTACGATTAAATAATATACGTGAGCGTAGTAGATGCCATTTTAAAAAGCCTTAAGAGGCCTTCGTTAAGCATTGGACTGGACGTGGTGAAAATAAAACTACCCGCTAGCGGTACATATTGAAATTGGTCCCTTATTTGTAGTTTACTGTATATTGTTTACATTTTATATTATTTTATACTGGTAGGAAGTGTAAAAATAGCCCGAGTACACATAATACTACTATTAGGCGCATGTCGTAGCACCAGATTTGCAGAGCTGTTCTACCATATGTAAATTGTTTGAGAACTAACTATTTAATTCATTCCCCACTTCAAAAGTTAAATATAAATAAATTTGCTAGGAAATGAATTCTGCTCTGTAGATATTTTTTTATGTTCTATAATAAAATATTAATTTTGAATTTCTACTAGTATAATAAATATGAATCTTTATGCATATTATATATATGTTATTATTATTATTATATTACCTACTTACAAGTTCATATCTACCTTATTTTATAGCTACATTTTGTGATTTTTCAATATATGGATGTAATATTTTTTTATATATAATAAAAAAAAAAACATCAAAATTAAATAGGTATATATATATATATATATATATTTATATTAATTATTAAAAAAAGAAAATTCCAACACGCTGTTATACTGAAAACGTTAGCGAGACAATCCCCAGCAACAATACAACAATAAAATAAACAAAATTAGAAAAAAAATAAAGATTTACAAGTTTTATCCCATTGAAAAAAATAGTTTCTAAGCAATTAATTTATGAAACACCGCGGAGTTAAAAACGAGCGCGATTTCATGTTTTTTTTTTCAAAATTATTCGTACATTACATATTTTTTATGGTTTATTTATCGAACTGGGAAATTAAATAAAATAAGTGTATGAAACTACGCCAAAAATTAAATATAAATATTTATTATAACATTAATGTTATAATAAATATTTATATTTAATACCTACAAGTTAAATACGTTGTTCATCAAATTAAATGGAATTACCGTTTGGGTGAAATTTTTGGCGTAGTTTCATACACTTATCTTATTTAATTTCCCAGTTCGATAAATAAACTATAAAAAATATGTAATGTACGAATAATTTTGAAAAAAATAAATTATAATAAATTGACAAATTCATTATTTCGTTTACATAACTAGAAAGAAAGAGATATAATTAATGTAGTAAGAATCATAGTTTCCAGACTGCCAGACGTTGACATAAAAAAACGGAAAACATTTAGTATAAACGGACTTATGTGTGATGAGTTTCTGAGAATTCGTAGACAGTATTAACTATCACACGTTTTCGTATTATAGTCTTCCAGACGACAAGTAAGCAAAAATCATGGCTCCTGGGAACACTCCGCCAAGTTCCGATTGGGAAAAATATGGTTCACCATTCAAATGCTTTATTTTATAGTAAATTCAATATTTTAATATTCATTTCCAAGCACAAATCTAATTATGTGAACTAGCAAAAACTCTCCAACGGTGAGCTCTGCCGTCATGACAATTGCATTGACGATGGCAATTTATAGGTTAAAGATATTATTTTCAGTTCTCAGCGTTATTACATCACGAGTTATGAAGCTTTGAAAAATATCCATTTAGCTCTCCTAAAATAAGACTAGACGTCATATTGTGGGATTCCAGGTTATTCAATTGTTTAATCAGAACAAATATGTCGATAAAATAGTGTTGTATCTCGGGTGAAGCCGGGTAGGGTAGTAGGTTACTTTTAGTAATAAGTTATGAATTTAAACTTTAATTATTTGTTTAACTGATATTCGTTAAAATATCTACCATTTAATGTGCCCTATGTCGTTTTAACGGTAACATAGAGCCAGCTTTTATTTGATTATTCTAAAAGTATTAAGAAAATACGGTTCGTTATGAGTAAGTAGTTTTGTTATGTTTGGACCTTGTTGTGGTATAACCCTCGCAGAACTTAGTCTACTTGGAAATAAGCGACATATTTGTAAACTGACATTTATTTCATAACAATATGGTTTTCCATCGTCTCAACATCGAAATCGAATTGCTTAAGATAAAGACATATTTTGTATCAGTGGAATAAAATTTTAACAGCTAGGGCTATTACTACTGGAAAAATAAAATATAGTCGCTGGAAAGGTAAAAGGGCTTAAGCGACACTTTGGTCCAAAATGAGTTAAATATTTTACAATTTTGATTAATTATTTTTTCTGCATCGAACACTCTCACTCTCGTTTGATTCTAAAGACTTTTGTGGCCATCTAAAATATATTTACCATTTGGGAGAAGACTTGACTCAAGCGACACAAGCTTGGGACTTTTTTTTAGCTTTTTGTCGTTTCAACCAGGTACTGAAGAATTTTATTGTAAAACAAAAAGAACTTTAAAGTGCTCTGGTGCAAACTTCCCAAAATGGCGCTTCAGGCCTTTTGCCTTTCCGGCGACGATATGGAACCTTGGTTCACGATCGTTATTCATTCCGGAAACGTGTTCGTAATCCAAAACACTCGCTCGTATTTCAAAGTGAATTTTCAAATAATAAAAAAAATTATGTAGGATGATTCGTTCCCAAACTTCAAAATATTCATATAAAAATGAATAAAACTAATTATGTAATGTACCTTTTCACACTTTAATTATTTAAATTTCCTAAAAAAACATGCGGGTTATCAGTGGGGCGCACAGAGTTTTTGATCAGGGTAGGCATTAGGAAAAACAAGGTATCAATTGCTAATAGAGATTACCAACAAATGTCACTAATTGAATATTTAATGTGTTCTATAAAAGCACGGCCTTAAACACTTACAAAGATACCAACACAAACGAGCCACTTGCCACGAGCCACGAGCCACAACGATCAACAGCTCACAGCATACATATTTTATGTAGTCTAATGAACATAGGATAACCCACTCTGACGTTGACGGCGTTTGAGCATATGTAGTTACTACTTTTGACACGTCATAGTAGGAAAGTCGGTAAGGCCCTCGCGGCAGTGTTATAAGCTAAATTTCTCGCGTATTTTTGAAAATGTAGATTTATTTTTTATAATAATTTCATATTATTTAATTCAATATTATGCATAGAGTACGGCAGTGTAGGAAATGCTTATGTGCCTTTATGGAGTGTACGCCTTTACGTGTATTCAAATTTATGATTCATTTTTCACTTTTTTTTTCTTCAAATTTTTCATTTCTGATTTCACGGAAATGTAATATGCTCTGTCGTTGAACAGATTCATCATTTACACTGCTACATCCTCAGTCGGCTGGTGCTTTTAGACGAAATTTTCACTGTTTCCCACATTTTACAGACAAATTGCTCGTATAGCAAGACATCGCTCGTTTATCAGTTCAAGTTTATTTAAAAAAATGCTCGTCTTGCAAAACACTCCGAGGTTTTGTTGTATTACATAACAATAGTTTTCATGTTAATATATTTCTTGTTAAAACGAAAATTGAACATTGTTTATATATTTTTTATACTTATACACATATTGCTTATTTGAACAAAAAATATGTTACTCTTTGAAACTCTGTTGCTATTATTCGTCCGCCATACCGCTACCTTAATTTCACGTAATAAAAAGTTTTTGAATGACATCAGTAATTTAATTACACATTGAATTAAACACCTGAATTGAAAAATATTGAATTAAGTTTTTAGGAATTCATAACGTAGTGTTCAGCGCATTTTGAGGGGAAGTTTCGGGTTCAATTTGTGAGGAGAAATACTTTTTGTGTGGTTAAATAGGCGCTGCCTTATCTGATGACTCGTACTTTTATGACTTAATAGAATCTATGCGTTTGTATTACGCAGAAAACATAGATTATTCAATGAGTTCAAGAACCGTGAGAGAATTTACCATTTGAAAGATTGTACAAGCTGGCACATAATCTTATGGTCCTAAGCTAGGGCTGGGGTTGACAGAACTTTTTTTAAATTCACTTCCTAATGCAGTTCATGAACCTCTAGCCATGTAGACAGTCGTGACAATAAGTTTCATGCATAGAAATACAAGAAAGAGTATTCTTCTATTTTTCTAAATAAAAGAACCATTTGTATTTCCATGCAAGTAAATTATTGTCATGACTGTCTTCGGAGCGTAATGGCATCACGTACTTGGCTTGGAGTGCGCCTCTGAGTCCTTGGGAGGTTGTGGGTTCTATTCAGAAAATGTGCGAAGATTTTAAAAGTATATTGGCGTAGGAACTGGTAGATAGAAGGTTGGTACATATCATACAAATCACTTTGCTCATTTTGTAGCTTTTAAAGAATGATTTAATAATGTTCTGATAGGTGTTAGGTTATGTTTACAAAGCTCATAAAAACACAATCAAATTAACCAATAAACAATCAACATCAGAACTCTTAGATCTCGCAACGTCCACGTGTTTAATGAAGAATCGATATCTGTCCAATCCCTCCATTAGTTTTATTTAGGATCCTAGAATATCGACTCCATAGCACCTCTCTCTTCAATTCTTATGAAGGGTAGTGATCTACAACACTTAGTGAAACATTTAGAAAATATGTTTATCTTTTATTTTAGGAGCTGTACTCCAAGACAACTTCTGTGGCAACTCTAGTAGGGGTGTCCGGCATCATAGCGGGCGTGCTTTGCGCAGCTCGGTTGCCTGCTTGGCTGGAGAGCGAGGCGGCCGCCCTAATCGCCGCCCTGCTCACCGCAGCCGCCCTAGGAGCGGCCGCCCTGCTGCTTGCTTCGAGTCACGCACCACTGCCACTGTTTGCTCTTATTCTGGTGAGAAACTGATCAAATTTTGCTATTGTAATGCTGATGATTTATCACGTTTTTGGCGTAACAAAAATGTTCTGAATGGTATATTATTTAAATTATTATAAATATTGTTATATATATTAATAATATATATACTGTTGGAAAGTAGTCAAAAACTTGTATTGTGGTCGTAGCTTTGGAATACATTAATCGCCTATCACGCCAGCGCTAGCATCTGGCAGGAGTAGATACCCGCCCAATCGTATAGGTAGGTATGTGTATAGCCAGTCGTTAGGTAACCGTCGGTCAAACAGATTTCCCATTTAGGGAGCAATAGTGGTAGAATACCACCGGCGGTTTAGTGTTTACTACAAAGGATCAGTTACACGTTATCACTCACAAATATTAAATTAATCGAAAACTTTTTTATTTTAGCCGTAATAAGATAGTTCAATACCTTAGATTTTCACAAAAAATCACCGCCTGGAGTTCCGCAGTACTACCTTGAAACACAGGGTATACCGCTTTTATCAAGTACTAGCACGAAAACAAAAAAAACTTTTATTATGAGAGGCACGTACACTTTTGGTCCCTTCAACAAGCTCTTAAAAATGAAATTGTTGAAATGTGACCGGAATTTCTGGTGCTACTTTATTAACTAGACACTTTATTAGAAGTTAGATTGCAAGTTTTCCTTTATTTAAGTTTTCAAATGTAATAAGAAATATAACTATGAAATGCTCCTTACTGTTCCAACCATACAATGTGAATACATGTGCCAGAATGAGTTTTCAGCCATGTACGTAGAAAGTGCTTGTGGTTTATTTTTCACCAACAAACAATCGTTGTTTGAAAATAATTGCTAAGAGTAATGGCATATTTATGATGAAAATGATCAGAAATTATTGTAGTCACTCGAAATTTCAGGTATCGTATATTTACATATTAGATGTATATCGTCCCCATACAACCAAAACTGAGCTTATTCACACATTACAAATAATAACTTTTAAAGCATATTATTTTAAATATTTTTATTTAACCTATGGTAAAACAAATTACGTTTTTCGTATGTTTTAGAGTTCGCGGGCTCGAACCCGGCTTGTAGAAATACATTTTATTCAATGAACACGTGTCACAACACATTTTATTAATATAAGATAATATATAATTCCAGAGTGGTAGATACTAAGTATCGCCCTGGTGAAAGACCATTCATAATGGACACGTTGCTTGAAATTGCTTTGGCCGCGTTTGGTGACCAGATCTGAACAGTCAGGTACTTCTCAACTTCTCTCTTCCCCATTTCTTTCCCCTCCCTACTACCTTTGGCCTCACAACATATTCCATTTGGGGATGCAATAGTTTCACTGGCTCTAGACGGTTGGGAGCATTTAGGACCTTTGTTCGGTAAACAATATAAAAAAATAATATAATATAATTATAAACCTATATATTTACATACTCTATAATATTGATATTCATAAACGCTTTCAATGTGCCATTTAACGTAACCTATTAAATTTTAGCAAACGTTTTTGGAGTTCAAAACTGTAATAAATACACAAAAATCAAATGAAAATATTTAACTTTTTTCTGTTAGTTACTTTTGAAAACACATCTAAGATCGTCGGTACAAAGTAACACAAAAAGTCCATATAATTTTTTTTCACTTACCCAACATAATATTTATGTCAACGGTATTCGAGCTTATATTTATTTAAAATCGATTTGTGAAAAAAATTAAAATCGACCGTAAATTGGCGAGTCTGAGGGGGCATCCATCCGTGACGAAGCTCTCTAGCTCGTGACCCCCGGCCTAATGGACTGGAACATGTATGCGTAATGATCACAAAGCTATTTACGTCTCAGTTATATTGAAAACTTTGCTTGCGATCGCATTTTTGCGAAGCTATTTAAGTGACACGCTTTTTGCCGCAGAAATTTATTGGATCTTAAATTACTTCGATGCGGTGGACTGCAAGTAGCCATTGTAGCTATTGAAAAGACTTGCTTAGCTATTTCCACACCTCATAAAGCTTCATGTCTGTAATGTGTAAAGTCGGGAGATTCACGGTGAAGATAATTAAGCAAAATTCTAATAAATATTGATATTTTCTCATCGTTTAAAAGCCTACAATTTCGAATTAAAGCGTTTATCAAGATTAATTTAGCTATGTCAAGTTTCTAAATATATTTCCTCCTGTCCTCTCTATATCTCCCACTTTCTTCGACCTTATGTATGATTTGAGGGTGCTATAATTCCTATCGCTCCGGGCAGCGGGACACTTGTGTGACATGCATACGGCATAAAACAATGATTTGGTGCAACGTGGTATAATTTGATGTGCTCCTTAATTAAAATAAAATATACTTTTATCACAGAATCATGATAATAAGTAATCAGTGTAATCACGAATGACGATAGATATCATTATCATTAACTTTGTTTACTGTCTTTTCATTGTCCAAGATGTCGATCTTATTCATTTATTTATTTATAAACTAACAGACTATTGTACAACTACAAAAAAAATTTGCGAAATGGGGAAAAAGAGCAACAAAGAAAGAACAGCACACACATAATATTTTAATGAAGCAATGATAAAAACAGGACAAAAACATACATTAGAAAGAACATTCAAGTCAAAGCCAAGTCTAGTCAAGGTTTTGGTAAAGTCGTAAAGAATGATAAAAATCATTTAGACTGGTACCAAAAATTTCAAGACCATGACTTATCTTATGGCAATAAATACACGAACCTCTGTAACAGACAAAAGTGAAAAGCTTTTTCAGTACCCATCACTTCACCAAGTAGCCACTCCTCTCAATTCAACCCTTTGTTTTTAAGAAAATGGGTGATAATTACTGAATATTCAACCCTTTATTTATTTATCAATCGCTTGCGATTTCATCCCTCAAAAACACAATCTGATATTCTACCAGCGGGTATTACTTAAACGGCGTTTAATTGTTGTTATTTAGCTTTCCAACAGTATTATAATGGAGCACTTAGAATAAACTGAAGGTAAATCATTCAATTGTTACAAACATAATGGCACCGAGGCGCGTTATTTATTGGACGCAGTACAAAAGATGCCGTTTTAATACCGTCGGAATTTTCCCGAGCTTTCTATTTTTGCGCCATAAAGGTTATTAAATTTAACTTTGCCATGTTTTTCCAGTCCTTGTTTATGACTGCCACAGTAATCTTGCAATATTAGGCTACATAAATAAAAATAAAGGAATGCGGAGAGTGGAAGATTGTTTCAAAATGAATGTTTAATCATATCTAATTTTTAGGGGACTTGCATAATCCACGAGATGTTAAAAATAAATTTGGAGCTTAGATTAAGATTTGAGACAAAAAAGCGTCATTTGGGAACGAAAAAATTAAGAAAAGTGAGAATCAGCTTTGGGCCACAAGAGCTTGTGGCGTTACAAGCTCCTAATAAGCATCACATACTATCAGTGGGCAAAATAAAAAGTCTCCGTCGCGTTTTTCCGAATCACAACGTTAACATTATTTTGGCGAATAAGAATTAAAAAATCTTTGTTTTGAAAATATCAGAATCTTCTTCCTGGTAGCGTAATCTCTAGAAAATATTAAAATTAAATAAAACTGGTTTGCTTCTTTCTCATAGTGGTTCAAAATGTTTTTATTGATTGGAAAATCATAAAGAATCGTAATAATAAATATTAATTTAAATTCACCTATGTTTGAAAATGTTTCTAAAAGAGAAATAAAGGTTGAAAGTCAAGGATTTCCGAATTCTTCGAAAACACATTAATTATATTGAATTAAAGAAAAAGTTTGATTGTTATATCACATACTCGTACGTGGGGTAGAATATTTTCTTGTAGAATAAAAAGTTCCAATTTCAAGTGTCAGTAATGCCACGCATTTTTCTCGTTTAATTGTTTGAATCAATTGCCTTTATTATTGTTGTTGTTTTTCTCTTGGCAGGCTGTTCACACTATGCTTCCCGTGTCCCGCTCCTTGGCCCTGGTGATAGCGGCGCTGCTGTCCGCCGCCCACCTCGCGCTGGCCTTTGGAGTTGGCTTCCAGAAGAACGAGCCGCTCTTCTATCAACAGGTGAGCTAACGAGCAACGCTTCAAATTTGCCGGAATTTTTATTTTACGCAGTTCAAATAAAGCAAAACCACATTTAATAAAAAAATTGGTTTAGTAGAAATTTTATGGATTTTTCACTTCAATGTAATTCTTCTAGAGCTTACGATCTCACAGTGACTACATCTGATTGGTTAAAAGAATTATTCAATATCAACAGTAACATAGTCTCACTGGTTCTAGGCAGTCTAGTCTCTTGTTTGGCTATCGCATAAAAAAGCATTTCAAAAAGACTTGAATGTTTGAATACATTTTTTTTTTCTGAATGTTAGTTAGCCATTAAAGAATACACGCCGATATATTTTTTAATGTTTTTTTTTGTAACCCGGAAATGAACGTCGTTCAAACTTTTTAAATATTGTGTTAATATGTTTATACCATTTCCCCTGTCTTATTTCCCGGATTCGCATCCCTTTGAATAAAGTAAATAGGAAACAATGCTTGATTATTTGTTTTGTTTTATTTATTTGTATTATTCGCTTTTCAAATATCTACACACATAATATTATATATATGACGCTTTTCTCCAATTCATGAAACCTTCTTTGAAGTGTTTTTCCTCTGTTGATACCACCATATTTCAGTGGATTAATTCAAATGAACGTTTTAAGTAGTTTAAAATTTAAAATATTTAAAATACTTTTCGAAATATTAAAATTACTTAAAGCCCATTTACATATTGTTTTATTATGAAAGTTATAAAAAATCCTTTTTTGAACGAAAATAATGAAAAAAAAAAACAAATTCTTTCACAAAATTGATCAGACCTTTTTTTATTAACTCTTTTGAAATGTATGTAACACCGTACTAAAATATTGCAATTTTTTAAATGAAGTTTAAAACTATGTAACGAATTAATGCTAGGAAATATTAAAATATTTATTTAAAGGGTACTATTATGTTGTATAATTTATATATGTACTATTTTAAAATAAACGCTAACAATTAGATTTTAATTCAATCTGTATAAGTTAAGTTAAGTTATAAGTTTGATTAATTCAAAGTTTTAAATCCTGCCATCGATATTCTATTATTCTTTATTATTTTATGGCATCTCTCATCAGAATTGTGAGATCGGGTATTTAAATAGCTTTTTATTTTTGGATCTGCATATGATTTTATTATTCAATCACTTTTTTAGTCCACTCTTTTGTGTCGTCGAATAATATATTTTTTTTCCTGTTTTTTTTCTTGACTATCTTCACATTTTCATTGGTTACTACTGCCCTTATGTATGCCCAAACCTCTTCTGCGGGATGGACACCGATGAATATGATTATAATATATATTGTGAATCGCAGAATTATACTTTGATTCCTTCGGATGTAACATATAATAAAATTGTCGGTTTGGTCGCATAGGAACAGTTTTTTACACAACGTTAAGTACTTACACACTGTGATGTTTATTTATAGTTTTATGATTAAAATGATCACCAATCCGTTATTTAATAAATTCGACGGTGGATTATCGAAAACAATTGTCACTTGTAAAAAATAACCGATAATTATTCACAAAGCTCAAGTCTAGTGGGACATGTTTACGACTAAAATTCTGCAAATGCTCACAATCTGCCTTCGCAAAGTAGTTATGTTTGCATTTGTCGGTTAGGTATATCGGCTGTTCGTTGTCTTTTCTATTTCACATTCTAAAATATCCCATTTTAACTTCCTAAGTTATTGAATTAATGTCTTTCAGTTATATCGACTATCGATAGTAACATTTTTCCTTTCTCACTCCAACGTATCTCGTTTTAGCTTCTCAACTAATGCATTTGCGTTTGTCAGTTATTTTGTCTATCGATAGTTGACGTCTTTCTTTTCTATTTCAATGCATTACTTTTTAATCTCGCAAATTGAACATAGTTTAGAAGCCTCCTATTCACCATATTCTTGATTAACATGTAAATAGAGAGAGGTGACTGAATACCGCAACAGTGTAACACGCACTCTAAGGCTTTAATTTGGCTCGTGGAAATTAAATCCTAACCAGTTTACTGATATTACGTGTACTTCACCAACACTTGAGATACATACGTGATTAATACCTGAGGTGGTAATTAAAATGTTGTCATGGCAGCTAATGAGACGTAAACACTCCTTCCAGTCGTCAAATTAATATAAACAATCCTGGAAACCTTACACCGTTTCTGAGATAAACACATTTAATCAGCGAAAGAGTAGGCAGTACGGTTAATTTATTATTTGTTGGGCGCCACACCCCGATTGCCTTTTTGAAATTTCAATTTACAAATTGCATTTTAGCTTTGCAAATTCATGCAAGTTGAATACATTATATGGATTATATTAATTTTGATCATAATCATGTTGAATCCCGTTACTTACGTAGTGTGGAATATGTATTTTTTTATAGACTTCTCTTTGCTTTTCAATCAACTGCAGTTTCAAAAAACCTTTGAAGGTGAAACAGCCGTAATATGAGATCACGAATGTGTAACACGAAGAACTGAAAATATATTGTTTTAAAAAATATTACAATTTAATTTAATATAAATACTTTTAAGTTTCGCTAGATTTAATTTTTTATTAATAAAAACGGAGTGGTGGGAATTGGAATCGTATAAATAAGTCGTTCTCGTGCGACTTAACCATAGTTTGAAAATATCCTTGAATGCCGAAACAGCTGTTATACTGAAAATACAAACTTTATTAAATTTGATCAAATTTAACTTTTAAAGAAAACGGAATTCTACATTTTAGCACTAAAAATACAAATAATTATTTAGTAGTATTGTACTTTCAGGAGTTGTTCAAAACTCATTGCTCATCAATATTCAAATGGTGTAGATTCATAAATAGATTGTAAAAAAACAATATTTTAAATTAAAGACTCCAAACGTATTAAATATTTTGTTTACATCTTCTACTTTTATCACTCCAATTATAATTTTATAATGTAGCTCACAGTTATTTCTTTGAAAACGACCAATGTTTTGTTTGTACAATTTATGTCAAAGAAATTAATTCTACATAAAATTCAAAGAGCAATAGAAACAGATCTATCTTCTTTTATTACGCGAAAAAAACATTACATCCTGGAACAACAACTAACAATTATTGAATATTCAATTTTACGGACACGTTGATAAAATTCCAGTCATAAAGCCACGATGAGAAGAAAATTATAACATGTTACTAATTAAGGCTTTACGTTATCAATATTTTGCCTCCTATACTTATAATAAGTAATCCATAAAGTTAAAAAATATTCAATCATAAATTTGTTATTAGGAGTATAACATATACATCGTACAATCATGGTTGCAGTCAGGCTTACCCTAATGAAATTAGGTTTCATATATATTAGTAATATTAGGTGAACTTAAATACGTTGGCCATAATAATAAAAGGGAATCGAAAATTTAACTGGTTGGAATAGAATCAGGGACCAAAATTACTTTTAAAAGCTGTTGATAATATAAGCAACAGGTGTTTCATTAAATTACACAATAGGCTCCATACAAAAGTATTATATATTATGCATGATAAAGCATAATGTAGCGTTTTACATACTATGGGGCAGGTAAATTAAATCACCTAATAATTTAAATATTCATATTATTATTAAGGTTATTTTCGTAGAAAGCAATCACTTTATGGTTTGCCATAATTAATGAAAATGAAATAATAACTTTCTAGAATACCAATGATTGATTATATTTTAATTTTTATGACCAACCGGTTTCGCTTAGCCTAAGCATCATCAGGGTACAAAATTAAAATAAACAAAAAATACATTGTTTGTGGTTATATATACTAATACGTACAGAGGAAGAACACAATATAAAATTAAGAAAACAAAAGAACAACATTTAAATTATAACAAAGGAAGAGAGAAAGAGACAGAGATAACATGAAATGAAAGGAGCTAAACGTCAACTGAGAATGTGATAAAAGAATAATAAGAAATTTTATGAGTTTACGGGAAATTCTAAAAATTTAAATTAAATCTGTTGTCTCATACAAACTTATTATTTCATTTTCCTTTATTATTCAGGTATTTGCAGGTCTTCGACAGCCAAATATGTGGACAAACCTAGTCGTATTACTACATCTAAAAACCGAATAGTATTTGAAACTAACAATTTTTAGATATTTTCAACATAACAACTTGTTATTATAATAATTATGGCCGTCTAAAATGAACAATTCGATATAATTTAAGCACTCAGTATGGCATATTTCGTTTCGCTGGTGCGAGTTGTGACGTCACGCGCCAAGCCTGTTTAAGGGTTTCGTTCTTAAATGTCACTTTTTTAAACCGTTATACATAGCTTTGTTACAATAATAAAAAAACACAGAAAACTTACTTTTTTTTTCTCTCTTTTATATGACAAGAAAATTGTGCACCTAGCCGATTGTTTTAAATAAGAAACAAGTTTACTTTTACGATACCTATTTTTTCGGTTGCTGACACTGAAATAATACCAAAGTTTCAGTAAATTTATTTTTATTATTAATATTGGAAAACAGATCCGTTTTGTAATTCAATTTAATTAATATTTA
This sequence comes from Drusus annulatus, assembly GCA_022651775.1. Taxonomy (NCBI): domain Eukaryota; kingdom Metazoa; phylum Arthropoda; class Insecta; order Trichoptera; family Limnephilidae; genus Drusus; species Drusus annulatus. The sequence goes on from JAGWCC010000027.1 coordinate 1,025,146, forward strand.
CATCAAAATAACAGAAATAGGTAGGTACCTTCTATTTAATTTTAAACTATGCTTCATTTGTCTCACACGTACTTTTACTGTCAAATTATTGACATGCTTTGCCTCAAGCATGTGTTACACTTAATCGTTTATCACCTTCCTGGAACCTCCTTGACTTTTTCATTTTGAATTACAGTAATGGCAATGGTATAGAAGATATGGTTTTTACCTACTAATAAAAAACGCATGAATATAGTGTATTTTTAATAAAGTACTTTCCCACAAACTATTCGAACTTATGCGCAAACTGTGCGAGGTAAAATAGGCTTAACAAGTAACCCTCTTAATTCAATTTTGGTAAAAAGGTTACATGGCTCACTTCCGTTCTATGCCGGCTAACGGTTGATGGAAGGTAAAATTAGGGGAACATTAATTGGCGGTGGATGAACAATGTTTTAGTTTTGGATTGTTATTATTTATAGCAACAAACTAAAGCTAGGACATTTAATGCTATCCAACTTCCGTACTCTCCGCAAAAAACAAAGAAAAATAGCTACCTAACAATACAAAACAATCCTAAAATGTGTCTAAATGCAATCATAATATGTAAAATATATTTTCTGGCGTCATGAATGTTATACAGCTTTTCTATTTAGAGTTATTTGTTACATTTTACAATTGTGACTCTTAAAATTACACTTGTTATTAAATTTATAGCATAATCGTACAACAGTTCTTTAACAGATTAACTTAAGGCTCAGCACTCAAAATGGTTATAGTTATTCTTAGCACGCTAAACGTCACTTTGTAGCATTCTAATACAAGCAATACTGCAGGTGATTTATCGGTAAATTCTGCATGAGCAGTTAGAAAAATGTCTAAGGTTTCCAGTGAATAAAAAATTAAGCTTTAGATTCAACGAAAAAAATACTTAAGTGTTAGTAAAAAGTGCAGTTTGAAAACCAGCGCAGCTATTTTCAATGTATAGAATTAAAAGATAAAAGTAAAAAAAAATGTATTCATTAAAAACCTTAGACATTTTCCCAACTACTAGTATAGAATTTACAAATAAATCGTTTGCAGTATTGTTTGTATTAAAAAAGCCAGAAAGTGTGTATTTTTGGGTGCTGACCCTTAATCGTTCCTGAGACGTCGCTGACTTATTTGTACGTAAATTTCAATAGGCTAATAATATATGCGAAATTTAATACTGTAAGTAGGTATTTCATCCCGATGAAAAATATATTTTGGTACTGAAGACACCCGCATTGTTAAAAAGTTCATTTTAAAATGAATTATTACTTGCTCATTATTTTGATGATGGCAGAAAGTCTTGTATGACCCTAAAAACCTAGAAAATAACTATTTTCAGGAAAACCGCAACTTTGTCGACTTGTTACTTTTATGGTAAATCGATAGGAACTGCTCTAACAAGTTCCCGTAAAAGAATACTTTGTTTGTATCTCTTACAATATTTTATGGAATTTCATTATTTTTAAAGCTCGTAAAATGAATTTAAAGTAGGTGTAACCTACCAACAGGCTAGTTCAGAAAAAATATTCATGTGACTGTAAAAGTTACCGAAGTAAACCGAAAGTTGTTTTGTTAAATATTCCCTCTAATTTTGTTATTGTAAATTTCCGTTATAAAATAGATCATGCATTTTATAAAATTCAAGCTAGCTTAAAAAAATTCTGAGCATTTTTATTTGGAATTAAAAAAAACATGAACTCCGTATAGAATGTAGAGATAAAATATTATTCTTATAGAATCAAATTCAAATTATGCAACAAAACAATGATAAAACCTAAACAACTTTATGCTGAATCATTAATTAACATGTGATGTTATTTTTCATGAAATTCATTATTTTGTAAATGTGTGTTAGTCACGTTCCTCGTACTAATGGAATAAAAAAACCTAACCTCTATCCCACTTTTTATAATTTGGATGGACAATAGACCATACTCTGATGTTTAATAGTCTAGAGAAAAAACAGATCGATATGTCTGACTAGTGTCTATATTTGTTCTGCTCTGTTTGTTTAATTAAAAAGTCTAGTAGTAGAATGCATCTGCACAAGTCTGTGTGTTTGTTGAGCCCTGGTATCAATTTCCTTTTACAGGTACCTTTATCTAAAACCTTTACCTTCTATTTAACCCTCAGAGCAATAATATACAGGAGGGATAGCTTTGCGAAACAGTGTAGTTAGGATTATTGATTTTTTCCGGGCTTTTCATAGACACAACTTTTTACATCCATTCATTGCACATGTCGACATATTTTTTAAATTATTTGTGTAACCACTTTTTCACAGTATTGTTATCGTCAAAAATAAAGGATATAACCTCAAAAACTGTTGAGTTATGTCGCATGACAAAATGTAGTGGGTGGAGTTGTCGAGAAGCGGGAGACGGAAAACATGCTTACATACCTAAAAGTGGTGCGATATTATGTGATAAATTGTCTTGTCTCTTTCTTTCTCACGGTTTACGACGTAAAAAACCGGGAAAAAATATTTATCGTGAATTTGTGTAGGTTGGCCAAACATATTTAGCTCTCTCTCCACATATATTCTTACTTAAGATTTAATTCGACTCAACCTGAAAAAAAAAACTTATTACAACCAAAGTAATATAATGTGCGATATCGATATTTTCAGTTTAATTACTCATAAATAACTAACCTCAACGGATTTTATAAATTGTTCGGGAAGGATGATCAAAGGTATTTATACGCGTAATTTTTTTGATTTGCAGAAAAAAAGCATTTACAAATAACAGATTACTGTCAGTACTAAGTCGAATAGAATCGCAACAAAGCGTAACGAAAAATGTTTGTAACTTGTTTTTGCTAAAACTATTACAGAAAAAAATCAAAATAATAATTCTAAAAATATGATTGAAGGCAAAAACTACTTCAAAAGCTGAATTTTAATAATGTGCATACATTACTACAAATATGCACCATTCATTCATTTACCCAAAAGTGGACTGACATAGTTCAATTCTAAGCAGTGGAAATATTAATGAGATACGAAATTGAATTGAATTAGAATGACAATCAACGTCTGAGTAAAGCCACAACCGGTTGCACATAAAAGCTGAATGTAATTTCGTCAGCAATTCACAACAAGGACTCCAGAGACCGACTTGCGGGTCCAGAGTTTTCCAAACCTTTTCGATTTCAACGCCTACTTTACAAAAACATTTTTATGATTAAATAAAAACAAAATTTTAACTTTATTCCACTTTTTTTATTTTTTGACTGGACCGGTTTCAGCCTTTAACGGCCATCTTCAGACTAGTACAGGTTGTTCTTGTTCTATGGCTTATTTACTATTTTTGGGATGTCAGGGGTAGTAAACCATGATTTTACTTTAATTATAATTATCAGTATTGCTGCATGATTTTACTAGTTACAAGTAATTTTAGCTTAATATTTTATACATTTATCTGGTATGAATTTTTATTTACGATGGGTTACAGTTGTATTTCTCTAAGTATGATTTTACGATATATTTATATAATGCAAGGTTGGTGAATACTGATTATTAATGAGTTTATTTTAGGTTTCCCCATCTTAATTGTAATGTCTAGATTTTCTATGTCTAAAATTGTAATGGAAATTGCATCATATAAATACATCGTAAAATCATACTTAGAGAAATACAACTGTAACCCATCTTAAATAAAAAAATCATACCAGATAGATGTATAAAATAGTAAACTAAAAGTAAGTTGTAACTAGTAAAATCATGCAGCAATACTGATAATTATAATTAAAGTAAAATCATGGTTTACTACCCCTGACATCCCAAAAATAGTATTTAAGCCATAGAATAAGAACAACCTGTACTAGTCTGAAGATGGCCGTTATAGGCTGAAACCGGTCCAGTCAAAAAATAAAAAAGTGGAATAAAGTTAAAAATTTGTTTTTATTTAATCATTAAAATGGAATTCCACCATGAATTAACAGTTACAAAATTAGAAATAATAAAAACATTTTTCTTTAGCACGAGCACTCTACAAGAAAACTCTTTAACTTTTTTTTTTACCAATAATACAAATTTTCCAAAATTCAGGTATTTTAACACTATTAAGTAAAATGAAAAAAACTTATTAAATTATTATGAAAAGAGCATTTGTGAAGACCTGCTGCGAGTCGCAGCGACAAAAACACAAACGTGTGCACCGGGCATTAACAATCGATCGTTTTTATATGCGGTTCCTACACGCCTTTTCACAAAAAGTATGTATGTTATCATATAGTTTTTTAAAAGGTCCTATTAGGACAAAATTACATTAAAAATGCATTCTCCCGCTGTATGGAAATAATAAAAAGATATAGTTTAAATTACATACCTTATTTGGACAACGCATGTTCCGTTGAAATAGCAACTTTTAATCAAAATAACTAAGCTTTACCTTGGGTATCTGAAGTACTCGTATTGCGTTTTGGACACATAATATATATTATGTATAAATATTGTAGGGAAAAATCGGGTTCCAACGTAACATTTTTAACATTTGTGATTGACGTGTTGATTCTAATAATTATAGAAAAAAACTTTTTATGCAGACAGAGAGCTTGTACATTCGTTTATAATGCTAATTATATTACATTGTTAAGTAAAAAGCATTTAAAAGCTGTTGCAGATTTTCAGAGACACACGTAATGTTACTTTAGACCCCGCTGTCGGGGCCCGTAGTAACACGTAGTGGGGTTTAAAGTAAAAGTACAATCAACTAGTGAATTCATTTGAAAAGTAAAAAGTAGGAAAGAATTTGTATCCAGTTTTTTGTTCAGAAAAAAAAAAAGAATTGCATAATTTTTTTGAAAATAAATGTACTTTCTTCATTTCTTTGAAAAAAAAAACTTATGAATGCATACATGGACGGTTCATACGCATATTTCTTGTGAAAACGTATGAATTATATCTATGCCATCAAGGGAAAAAATGAAATTTAAAAACATATTTTAGTACACTGAATTTATTCACCGCCTTCATATTATTTTCGCCACCCCCTCAATGACGTTAAATGTCTCCTTTTTATTCCCGAGGCCATAAATTATACGAGTATATTGCCAACTTTGGGAATCACTACGCTAGATCAGGACGTTTTTCATTCATTCATTCCAAATTTTTGGAGTTATGGGGGAGCTAATGCCTCCTATTCTCCGTCGTCTCAAGTAAGGGAACTGGTGAGAGTTTATTGACCTAGGCGGAAAAACTGACATTAATGGTTGTGTGTGTGGGTTGAATTTTTTGAATGGGAAAAATACCCTTTTATAAAAAAATATTTCCACTTTATTTCAGCAACTAAATATGGAAAACGTTTTATTTTTGTAATCATCTAACAGTGGCCGTTAGCGTTCCAAAAAACGTCCATGTAAGTTGGTGGGAAGAAGTGAATTAGCAATTTAAACAAATAAAGAAACGATAGCGGGAGCGGATGGATAATGATTGTTAAATAATATGAAATGGATGCTGCTTCTTTAAATTTCGGAAAGTCGGCAAATAAAGCGCAAACTTTGGAGATGTCAATTTTAGACAAAGAGTAGAGCACTGATTGTAATGGGGTGTGATTTTACGATGGTTAGATGTCGGGCGTAGGTACTTAAAATGGAGGTGCACGATGGGCGGATGATGAGGGAGCTGGTGAAGTGGGTGAAGGTGGGGCGAGAGCTTGGGCGTAGGAAATGGAGTGGTATTTCGGAAGGTCCTAACAGTTACCTGAATTGAGATGACGGGAAGAGCATAAGGAGCTGGATATTTCGGATATTTTTTATAATTTGCTGGATGGTCGCCTCCGCAGTTGACGCATTTTGCAGGACCGTCTTCTCTCTTCTTCTGAAAAAGATGGGTGAAGTGGTTGTTTGCGTACTTTACACAATTTGGAGGGGCTCTGCACATAAAGAGCTGACATCTGTGACACTGATTGGGTGTAGTACGCCGGTTTTGCAATTCCACAGTTATTTTGATGTGGAAAATCGATTCTAACTGGAATATTTATAGACCTTTAGCTGACCGGGTTAATTGGGCGAGTACGATGGGGATCTGGGTTCTTTGAGGACCTATTCTCATGCGGCGAACAGAAACTATTGGGAATTCCATGGCTTGAAATTCATCAAAAATATTTTCCTCTGTTAGGGAGAGAGGCACGCCACGAATAGCTGCCCTAATAAGGCGCTCTTCGGCAGGTTGAAATGAGGGAAATGGAATTTTGTCTTCTTCAAGTAATTTCGTAGCGAGACAGAAGCTAGGAATGTCTGGAAGTAAAACATTAATGTTGTTGTTTTTAAGAATTGCACTGATTACTTCGATTCCGCTTGTAGTAAATTTGTTACGAATATTTTTCCAGTCCTGGTCTAATGTGATAATGTTCGGTGGATTTTTCGAAGGACGAAGTGACTTTATTGTAGTAGCGGGTTCTACCTCTTGCCTAATTGAATTTTTGACATCGTCGTGATTAATATTACCATCACGAGAGTTGAATCTATTTTTCAGAACCGTGGTATTTTTCTTGGGAAGTGAAGGAAATGCAGTTTTCCATTTTGCCATGCGCCAAGCTGGATCAATTGGAAGGCGGTCGGGGAGATGTGGCCACTCAGCAATGGATATTTTCCCAGAAGAGGTGGACGGAGTGGATGTGTTCGTGGTAATAGTGGATGGAGAGAACGAGTCTGTTGGGGATCTCGGAGTATGGACACGGTTCATTTTAATACTATTTGGTGAAACGAGGATAAACCGATCCCGTCTTTTACAATTTTTTCTTCCGCTCACTCTCGAAACTTTTAGGCTTCGAATTTTTAATTTATTTAATTTACGCATTATAGGTAGTAAATTATTGATGTTATTCACAAAACAGAGATATAAAAACACAACACAGGGGAGATACGAACCATGCGATTACACGCTGGAGGCTTCAGCACGGTTCTTTATTTCAGAGAAAAAACACATACACTTATTTAAGAGTTAAAGTTAATTATTGAGGAAATAAGCATTTAAAAATTGACAAATGAAACTATAAATAGATTAGAACACTGTAGAACGATTTAGTGTGAGAATGGAAGCAAATGGAACGGAACAAAAAAGTGACGGAAACGTTCGAATTTATCGCGATGCTTTGCACGGAGTTCGAAATTTGACTGTTGCTACTTTAAGTAACCGAATACAACTGGATCGGGACGTAGATGCATCATATGCGAAGAGAAAACTAACATATTTATTATCATATAATATTAGGAAATATATTGTGTGATTATTGTGTATTTTTTACTATTTACAACCAAGGATCCCCCTCGAGATGACCGAGATGACATTCCACTTTCTGAGATAGGGAGGTTTGGTTACATTCGGCGCCCTACACTACAATTGCATTACAGTGTTCATTGTGGCAAATTCTCTGAGCTGCGCAAATTTGCTGTCTGGTTTGGTTTGCTCCGCACTTCTCATTATAGTCCCCCCTGACGACCCGCAGAAACGAGAAGCGAGGAGCGAGAAGCCCTTTACCGCTTCAATTACTCACTTTACAGTGCCATCCGGCGGCACTCTTCGACTGGCAAACGCTTTGGAACAATCTAATAGGACACGGGGAAAGGGATTTCATTTTCATTGCACTTGTGCGACTCGACGACTGCGAGACTTCGAGAAGACTTGACACGTGCTTTGAGAGTCGGGGAATGGCATCAATTTTACTGATCGGATGTGTAACAATAGAACAATATTCATAGATTTATAGTGGTATCTAAGTACCTACTCTGTACCCGTATCATCACCTCTCTGCCATTAAATGAAACTGAGCTAATGCTAAACACAAACAAGGAAACCGCAGGAAAACACGTCGTGAAGAATTAGTCTATATTACCTTTTAACATTCGGTGACTTAAAGCCATTAAACAATTTCAGCCATATAAATTACTCAGATACTTATTGCGTGATCCATTACACCTTAAAATAGTGATCATATTAAATGTCTTTTATTAATATAAAATGTAAATATCTAAATCATTGAAACAATACTTTTAAGATTCAAAGAATATGAAATAGAAAAAAACACAGACAACAAAAAAAGATCAGGTTTTGTTTAACATACGTACGCATCACGAAATGCACAAATCAATATTGTTATTTTTTTTCTACCCGAAGTCTTTACTCCATTGTCAGTGCAGCCGACCCGCAAAAAATATGCTGGCGTTACTTTTACAGCATATCGCTTAGCTGAGATTAATCCACGAAAAGAGATCGCTTAACAACAATTTATTGCTGCGTTGAGCGAATTTATAATGCCCAGCCACGTTAGTAAAGAGATAATCCTATTTAAGCTATGCAGCTTTAATAAAAAACCTTGCTAAAAATTGAACAATTGGGTACTTCTATTAAGGCTTTTACTGAGGTATCTAATAAAATATTCTAATATAATCATCACAACGATCTAACCATAACAAACGATTAATTTAATTGTATCGTTAGCGAATGTTTCTGGTAAAATAAGACGTGACACATATGGCTGTTGTTTCAAGTGATAGAATTGTCTAACTGAAACTTTATTCTTTCTCTAAAGCATCCAATTAGAACTCTGAACGTCTCTTGTCATAAAGTTTGAACACAACACGTGACGAAGCCACGGTGACGGGATAGTGAATTAGATTTTGCAAAGTAAGAAAACAACCCCGTTCAAATTCATCTAACTTTACAAATATTATTATTTGTTTTGGCATTAGAAAAACTTTCTTGTATCGACGGCGTGTGCGCTCACACTGCGAGATTTCAGGGGAAATTGTATAAATATGGAAGGATTTTTTTGGAATGATTTTTTTTTTTTTAAGTGAAAAAGACTATTTATTAACGCCCTGATGGGCTTTTACATAGTAATTTAATATAAGTAAGTGCATGAGTACAGTTTAAAAAGGATATAAATGAAATAATACAGTAAAACGTTTTGTGAAATGAATGGCAACAAAATTAATAATAGTTCCCATACATTAGTGACAAATAAATATTTCTAAATAGAACACATACACTTTGTTTATAACCACTTTTTTTATTCAATATTATGTCTACCGGTTTCGGAAGTACCCTTCCATCATCAGGACAATATTAAATTAATCTTTATCCGCGTGAGCACTAAATTTTCTTCTTCTAAAATTCTACGAATGTTTTTAATGTGTATATTCTCCATATTAGTGACCTTTGTAATTTTTGTTATTTGATGTTTAATGATTTCTGCACTTTTATATTGAAATGTTTTAGGTTGATTGGTTAACGCACTTTCAATATCTACTGCCACATTTTCAATAGCGTTGTGAATATTATTATTATTATAATTTAAGTTATATTTTAAACCTTTAGATAATAACTTCATCTCTTCTGGAAGAAACATATGTGGAGATAAATTCTGCACACGATCAAAAAATGTATGTTTTGGAGTATCTGAAGAATGTATATCACCAGGGCGGATAAAGATTAATTAAATATTGTCCTGATGATGGAAGGGTACTTCCAAAACCGGTAGACATAATATTGAATAAAAAAGTGGTTATAAACAAAGTGTATGTGTTCTATTTATAAATATGGCAAGCCACAAAGTAAATGCTTTTTACGAATATGTAATAAATATTTCATTTAAAAGTCTTTTAAATTTTCCAAATTTATATTAAAGATGTCAATATTTGAGGTGTATTCATTCCCGAGTGTATGTAGGCGAGAAATGGGTGCATATATGTGGTAGTTGGTAGTGAAATTATTGTTGCAGAAAAGTATATTTTGCAGAGTCGCTCGCTGAGGTACTCTGAAGTTGATAAGGTGCAGGAGTTCACTACAGTCGAATTCGGAGAGAATTATTTTTTGAGTGTGTTTAAAAGGAATGTGTAATTTGTGTTTTGAACTCGAATGTGTAGTTTGAAGTTTATGAAACGTAAAAAAATGCGCTGTACACGTTCAATATTGTTTATGTGGATGAGATAGTATGGGGACCACACTATAGAGTTGTATTCTAATAGACTACGTACTAACGACAGGTAGACTATTTTTATGACTTCTAACGAGTCGAAGTCTTTGAATATGATGACATTTTCATATTATTTGCTTCCCGTTGACAGAGTTTGTATAATATGGCTACTTATTGTTTTCTTCAATGACACTTTTGACAAAAAATAATAGATAAGTTAACGTTTTCTCACTCAAATTTTTTTTTCGGGAAATCATATAAAGAAAAATTCCTTCTGGTACTTAAGGGTCAGCACCCAAAAATATACAATTTTTTAATTTATAATACAAGCAATACTACAAATGATTTATATGTTCATTCTATACAGGTAGTGAGGGAATTATCTAAGGTTTATAGTAAATATATATTTTTTTACTGTAATCTATTAAATTCCATATGAAATTCACACTGAAATTTTAGGTAAAACGTTCGGAAAATGGCTGCGCTGGTTTTCAAACTGAACTTTTTACTGGCAGTTTCGTATGTTTTTCTTTGAATTTAAAACATTGCAGCTTTTTTTTTTATTCACTGGAAGCCTTAGACATTTTCCTAACTGTCCATGTAGAATTTACAGATAAATCATGTGCAGTATTGCTTGCATTAGAATGCTACGAAGTGACGTTTAGCGCCATTTTGGGTGCTGAGCCTTAAAAACAACTATAATATAGATTTACTTGAAAAAAAAGTATGAATTTTATCTATGGAGCATCATGAATGTGCCGTGGAATTTCGTGGTATGAGCGTGAAACACGGTGTAAAGTTAAAATAATTAACTAACCACCCCCTGGAACACGCAGAGAGGATGAAAGTTCCACATCTATCTTCTCACACATAAACTTATTTCATCCACATTCGTACACATCCATCTACTATTCCGACCCTTGACATGACCCTCCTCAAGTATTTGATTAACTTGATCGTGATATCTCTTTCTTGGAAATCCAATGGAACTGGGACTAGTAACAGAGGAAACGTACATGTTCAAGCATAAAATGTATAATGGCCCCTGCATGAAAATGATAATAAATGTAGTATTTTATAATTGGAGAAAAGTTTATTGTATTTTGACTGCCGTCAAATAAGATTGGTTCGTTGTACGTAGAAGATACACTAGTTTCGTTAATATACGTGTTGCACTTATTGCAGATATAAAAGAGTTGGTAAAGAAAAACATTTTAATTGGTTTCAAAGCTCTCTTGTTTGTGTCGTTAACTGTTTTTATTTGATATTGCATATAGAAACGAATCTGCAAATTCGAACAGAAAAAAATAGTACTTTTCAAAATAAATAATGACAATACCTACTAAGATAATTATTATGCAAATATTATGAGTACTTGAAATGAACTATCACAAAACTGCGCTATATAATTTCACTGGTTTATAGTTATTATTTTTTTGATTGATTGAGGGATCTAATATTTTTTGTAAAAACTGTAGTTATATATTTTTAAAAGCATTTACCTAACTACATTACTGTGAAGCAGAAAATCAGTGACCATGAAGCAGCAAATATCTCCCAACAATGAGCTTTGGGGTCATCAAATTTGTACAGATTTTTTGTCTTGAATTTCTACATCAGCGCAACGCAACTATTTTCAGCATGCAACGTAACTTTCGTTATTAGTTTTGAAGCTTTTAATATTACAATTATTATTTTTTTTTTTCATTATTTTTATAAATTATTATTTACAGAATACATTTCGGATGCGATTGATGTGAGTACGTACATTAAAAAATTAAAAAATACATCATTCTTATTTTTAGTACATATACTAAATTTATGCCACCGTTCTTACAATAGTTAGTGGTGTAATGGTCCTCATACTTTTTTTTCCACACAGTTGATAAGGGGTTCGGTTCTCAGCCATGGCATTAAAAAAAATACATACATTTATTTTTAATATACCAATAAAAAATATTTTAACTTTACTGAAATTAAAAATAAACTAATTTTTAATGTTAAATGGAAATGAAATTTTAGAAAAAATGTGAAAAAGCCCGTAAAATTAAAAAAAAATTAAATTCAGATAGAAAGAAGTTTTGTACCAAGACTCAATTTAAAGTATCCCTTGATTTTTTGTGGATGTGCTCTAGTACCTATACATATGAGTGTTAAAAAAACAAAACGACATATTATTTGTTCCTTACTTCTACACTGACTTGATTTGTTTCAACTTTTTTCTTTCTTGCAGGCGTTATTATTTTGTTAGCCTTTTTTAGTGAAATATTAGGGAATGTGGAATTATTATAAACGTACAAGAATCTTAAGCACTGATGACGCCAAGTACTAGTGAGAGGTTTAAAAATTAAACGTCGAGTTATAAACTTTAAATATATGAAATAAATAATGTGAGTGCAACTTTTACAAATATGTTTTACATAACTTTATTTATTGTATCTGTCCCTTGCGTTAGCAATGAGAAAAATTGCATTACTGTTTATGCGAACTACACTTTTCTCTTATATTGGTTCTGTCGCGAGGCATCTGTGCCGTTTTCTCAACCCTTGGCTCCTCCAACGGAAAAGTGCAATTTGTCGCGACGATTTAAAAAATAAATGCACCTTTCCTTAGACTTTCCTTCGGAGAATGCACGTTGTAATTGAAAAAAATGCCTTTCAATAGTACCGATATGAGAGATTCTTCTAAGCAAAAAAATAAATAAATTAATAGCGTAGTTGTATACGCGTTTGAAACATAATATATAAGAGCTTCTATCTTTTAGCATATCGCTGATAGGTTCGTTCTAACTATTTCTATTTATCATAACTGAGGTAGGTAACAGAAATAGTGGTTGGGCGACTTCTTGAGGCGGGTTAATGAAGGTGTCGATGCGGGTCTTTAAGTGGTCTGGATTAAATTAGGGGAAAATGATGTATGCCGATAGCTCGTTCAACGTGTGTTACGTTTTACACGAGAATCAGTAGGAAAAACAATCCAAGGCGTCATCAGGTCTGGGTTTTGTGATGTTTATTTCTAATTTTGATAAAAATGGCTTTACGGCTGACGTAACGAACATTAATAAAAAATATAAGACTTTTCAAAAACTTCGATAATTAACGATGCTCGAGCATTGTATGAATAAAATAAAATATTTCGTAAAACGTGTTTATTACGTAGAATCTTTAAATGAAAGTTGAATTTTAGAAAAATTTAAGAATTAAAAATAATTAAATTCAAAACAAAAAGGAAATATATGAAGCCTCGCAATTCAACAATATCGGCATTAGAAAACAAATTATCGAAAAATAAAGTTTTACGATTTGTCAATCGGGAAAATATGCTTGGTTTATTATCAAGCGATCTCGAATGATTTACTTATAAACTTTGGTAATTTTACCGTATTGAAGACATTATTATAATTATTTTATTTTTAGTTGTTTAGTCTAATTATTTTGTGAAATAATAGGCATTATTGAGGTACCTAAGAATTTCCATCAATTTTTTTATATGAGTTGGTAATCGGAAAGTCTCCTGATAGTTTTTCAGTTAACGATTCGATTCATAATTTATGCCAAAAAATATTCAGATCAGAAGATATTCAGTTAGATAAAATTCTCTCCAATCGGTCAGGTATAACTTTTCGAAATTAAAAGGAATGTATAATATACGTAGGTGGTATAAATAATGTTTTCATATTTCTAGTGGTTAAATAAAGTAATGTTCACTTTTGATTCATTGGGTTGTTGTGCTGTTTTGGTTAATATTTAGGTAGTATCCGTCAAAGCAACTCGAAAGATTCGATAGTAAGCACGTTTAAAAAAACAATATCAACTGTCAGTAAAAAATCACGAGTCCCAATCACTTCAAGATATTTTGAAAATGGGTACTATTTTTTGGTAGGCTTTAAAAAAAAAACAAGTTAATAGATTGTTTTGAAATCGAAAAACTTTAAGTCTTCTGGAAAGTGGTCTGATAGTTAAGGAAATGTGTAATTTAAATTAATATCCTATATCTCGAAAACAAAACTTTCCAAAGTCTTTGAGCGCTGTATGCCAAAAGCGCTACTAACTTATCAATTCTTTTAATATATAAATTTAAAATTTATATGTGATTTTTTTGCTTACATCGCTTTGCGAAATTGATGATGGGTCTGGCTGAAATAACGATTCTTTAATTTACTATCCAAATAAGCTTAGGTTAGTGGGAAGTTTTGCCTCACCTGTGAAGTGTTGGAAGTGAAGTGAGTGAAACTGCGTCTCAGGTGCTAAACTACCAACTAATAAGAGCATTGCGCGCTCCAGGTAACAAATCGGAACTTAATATTATTACCATTTTTAAACAAAACCGGAACTGTTAAAACAAATACGTAATAAAACCGTGCCAAAATCACATTGTTAAAAATGTGGGTGAAATAAAACAAAGTAACAATATGAGTATACTTAGCCATATCTCCTTGCCTTGTATTTGCTGCAGTGAAAGTACACATATTTTGCGAATAAAAAACGTATTGTTTATCAAATTTAATTTTCTTCTTTACGGATAGCGCCTTGGATATTTAAATCTAAATTTGATTATTATCTCATCCCCCTATATTTTTCAGTAACAAAATTATTTGTTCTTTGTATTTTTACCACCAAAAACTTGCTAACAGAATAAAAAAAAAACAATTTGGTGTTTTTACAAACTATTTTCAACGCACGAGGTTATTTATTTCCTCAGCTATATTTATTTGAAATTTCCATTAAAAGTGACTAGGCTCCAACCCGCAAGGAGAAGTGAATATTTATTTTATATTTAAGTTTTATCCGTATTGTAGAAGAGATATGTAAATTGGAAGAGACTCTTTAAAATACGTTATTCGTCAAATTTAATAGTGAGCATACACAAATATATGTAAATTCGACAAGTCATATGAACAGTAAAGTTGTTCTATGTGAGAGGAATTAAACAGATACGTTGGTGTTGAAGTATAATATGTAATTGAGAACTAAGCTCTAGCAACAGCTTGCACGAGAGTTAGCTCTGCTAATCTTCACCTTATTGCAATATTGTGTAAGAGTGTTATGGTTTCTATCAATCTTTTTTTTATTTCACTAACTATCCTGAACAGTTCCAGTTATTCGGTGAGATGACCCTTTTATACCGTGTATCGGGCATCGGGTTTTGATAGAAGACTGACTGAGACTGCAAAGTTCCACAAACACGATAGATTTTTTCAAGACTTTTTCTCATTCTTAAAATATCCTTTGCATAGCATCCCCCGATACGACTCAGTACTTTTTTTCTTATGTTTCTGACGTTCTCTACCATTTCCAGTTGCTAGCCGAGATGATCCTGCTATGCTGCGCCTCGGGGATCGGGCTATACTACAGGGCACTGACGGAGGCTGCCCACAGGAAGACCTTCGCGGGCACCAGGACCTGCATCGAGTCCAGGGTAAAGTTGGAGTGCGAGAGGGAGCAACAGGAGCAGCTGCTGCTAAGCGTGATCCCTGCGTATATTGCTGCAGAGGTTAGTGACTTTCTCTTTCTTCGAGTTTCTTCAATGGTCACTTTAGGTTGAAAGTGTTCATTAACATGTTTTATAAGTTCCTCGAAGTCCGTCTAATTGATGGCTTAATGATTTGGTTTTAAATAACGAGCACAATCGAGAAGCGACTGCGTACCGTCACTGCTTTCCGAGCATGATCGAATGTTAAAATATTTTCTCTCATTCAGTGCCCCTTTCTATTAAGTTGTTTTATTTCAACATTAGTGCTTTGATGATTAATTCTGTTTTCTGAAATATTCTTGATGTTCTACGTGTTAAAAAAATGTTTGAAGTTTAATGAAATTTTTTATTAAGTAGTGTCATTTTGGGTGCACTTCAACGGTGCTTCACACTGAAAGTTCGTAACCAGGTTCATATTACGTTGCTTATTACGTTATTTACTTTTGACTATTTTTTTTACGTGTGGGAAGATTTTTTGCTTGAAAAACATAAAGGTCACCTTGTTGGAAATTTATAGAGCGTTAATAATTAGAAAAAAATATATGTAATTTTAAATCGAAAATTTACAACTCAAAAATTATTTTTTCAGTTAAAAAGGTATCTATAACCTTGTTGGAATTACATAATTAACCAGAATATTTTGGCAATACGGTGATGACTGTTTATTAAACAAATGCATTGGTAAAATAAAATAACTCCATCGTAATCTGCGAAGGGATTGAAAATAGATACCTACAAATATATATATTCATTACTTGAGTTATATATATATATATATATAACTCAAGTAATGAATATTATACAGTAAAATCACCCCATTCACGTATCTGAAGATTGTCAATTTTGTAAAATTGTCGTGTTAGTACCAGTTACAATACGAAATGATACAAAGCTTTTCTTTTACATAAATTTAATAATGAAATTCGTTTATCTAAATTTGAACTCATAAAGAAACCTTTGATACAAATGATTCCTGCCTACAGTTATATCCTTTTCAAATTTTGTGAGAATTTTTCATCAAATCAACAATTTTTCTTGAGATTTTTAATAACAATTTACGAAATCACATTGTACTGTTTCCACCAGCTGAAATTAAATTTTTGCATTATGTACAAAATTTAGAACGTTATAAAATTGTTTTTTAGAATCAAAAACGAATCTTTTTACTGATTAACGATGGTAAAATCGTGATACTTAGTATTAAAAAAATATTTTGATAAAAGTGGAAAACTATTCAAAAATAGAGTTTTGAAAAGTAAGCAATTAAATTTAAATTATGTAAAAAAAAAACATTTCCCTCTTCACTTGTCTCTTTGTCCCGCTTACCTCTAAAAAACAGTTTGCCAAAGTTTCAATATATCGGTTCTCACCCGTTAATTTTCGGAATATAAATTCTACGAGCATTATGTACGGATTCCATTTAAACATTTCAGATTTTCAGCAATGTGCAATGTGTAATAGCTGCTATCGTAATAATTGAATGCGCGGACGCGATAGGTGGGATAATAGGCATTTTGGCATGAGTTATGTGACTGTTCACTGTCATCGGAGTCATATTTCACAGCGTAGGTTGATCATTTCGTAATTTGTACGCAATGTCAATGCCATTAAATTTGTCATTGCCCGAACTAATTTGTCTAAATTTTGGGCCTTTTACTTTACGTTCTGTGATGTGAGAAAAACAGTATAAACCAGAAGTTTATAACTGTCCTAATGTCACACCATGCATTTTCAAAGCTTTGTGATTTTGCTGCAATTGCTTTGATTCTTGCTCTAGTAACTTCGTAAATATTTGGGATGCCTTTGTGTTTAGTATGCACACAATAGTTACAGGCTGACTGCATTTTGCCAATGCTTTGAATACATCTGCATCGTACTTCATTGTTCCCAACTGCCCCGAGCCAGTGGGATGACGGCATCGCATTGGGGAATGTTGTGTGGCTGAAGGAAGTGGAAACGGTGAAGAGATGGGGAAGAGTAAGAATGGGAAGTACCTGAATTGGGTTGAATTGTACACTTTTTATATGAATGTAGGTGATACAACCTATAAATATCAAAGTTAGTAAAAACAATTTCACGCCGAATCTCGAAATGGGTTCGGAGGCAAGGAAGTGACATTACTAATTAGACTATTTGAAGTTAAGCTTTTGAATATGAATCGCGTGTGAACGAATTATTCAGCTAGTACCTACGATTTGTTCAGTTTATTTTTCTTCTTACTGGCACGTAAAATAAATCTAGGAATACGTTTTTCACGTGGGAACCGTAATTTTCACTCTAATTTACAATACCTGGAAAATATAAAATAACTTTGTCTGAACAGTTTGGTTTATGTTTATCAAAGTTGAATAATAAATAATTCGAGAGGTTGACTTATACACTCAGGAAGCTATGGGATTAGCAAAGAGATTAATGCTATATGCAGCGGAGATAGGTTTCTGGAACATCTCACCAGGGTGATAAGTAGAGACGCAGCAGATAATTACTAAAATTTAATAATAACTGAAACTGAACATAATAAAGGGGTCCAAATTGGGAGTGGTGGCATAGAAATATGGATTTTAGTACAGAAATTCATGGTCATTAAATTCGAAACCGAAACATGTTGACTAGACTGAAGGATTTAACGGTAAAATTCATAATAATAATAATATTATAAGCATCAATTTGGCATGTAGGATTTATATTCTTTTATTGAGATATTTTTGTGATTGTATGATAGTTAGTGAAGGTGTTAAAATAAATATCTCATCCAGTTCATTGATAACGAAGCGAGCCGTATCGTAAATACAGTACACTTGATTTTTTCCAACACTTACAAAAAAAAAAATTAAATCAGAGAATTTGTTAAGATGCCTCACAAACAAACTCGGATTTTTTTATATTTTTTTGTGTAAAATAAAGAAATCAATATACCTACCGAAATTTTCGGGTATTAAAATATTTTTCTTTTATAAAAATATATCTTCAAAATTCCAAGTCCTTTTTATTACAAAACAAAATTCCACACCCACGAGAATAATAATCCAAGATTGTCTTTACTTCATAATTCCTGTTTGATGGCACGTGCTATAATCGTCTTGAAGCAACAGTGTCTCGATTGATATTCCATCATCGCAACCCGGAAGCCGACGCCCCCCCCCGCCCTCCGCCCACGCCCCGACAGACTACAGCACATTGTGTCCGGCTCAGCGAACCGGCAAAAACAACACACCCACAATCCAATAAAAATCCCACTTCGAAAGTTTCCAACAGGGAGGTTCGGGAACGTACGTGAACTCCGAACATAGGCACGCAATCCAAAAAAGGACTTTTGGCAAATGTGTTTTGCGAATTACGTAGGACTTTTACGTTTTATTAATATAAATAAATTACTTCAAATTACGGTTAGTAAATTTTGAAAATTAGCAATTCACATATTATGTCAAATCGTATTTTAGTGGAATTGATTATAAATCAATGGAAAAAAGAAGCTTTTGTTATGTGAGATATAAAGGCGCATTCCAAAAAATGCACAAAACAGACAGGATATTCAATTTAGAAGTTTATCGTCGAACTTTCCTTCACGCATTATACGGGAAACGCTATTTAATTTCCCTTAACATATCGGTGTACAACTCTGCTTCCGCCGTTATTTTCCGAAATTCGAGGCTGGTTGTACATTTATGATTCAAAGTATTGTCCATCGCTGGTCAATACTTTCTCCCATCTTCCGGGCAGCGTACAAATCCCACGTTGAAAAAACTGACCATATTTTGAAGCGATCCACGAATCGATCCAATTTTTTACATCTTCATAAGACCGGAAGTGCTGGTCAGCCAGGTCGTGCGCCATTGATCAAAACAAGTGATAGTCAGAAGAAGCGACGTCTGAAAAATACGGCGAGTGGGTTAGGACTTCCCATTTTAACGTTTCCAAGTATGTCTTGACCACTTTCGCAACATGGGGTCGAGAATTATTAATGTTTCTATGGGGTTATATTGACAGATGCCTAAGTTTATTGCATAACGTCAATGATCTATTTATTTCTTCCACTACAAAAGCCATTTATGGGAAAACGGCGGAAGCAAAGTTGTAAATCTAATATAATAACAATCTGGGTTTATTGGAAGAAATTGCCACCTGGCAATAAACCCGCCTATACAACGTTGTATGATCAAAATATAATAGTGTGATGAATAAATAAGTAAACGTCAACATTTTTTTAATTTTTCTAGAAATAGAAATAATATCTGCAATATCTATTATTTTATCAGGAGCGACAAATACAAGCTTCCCAAACCGATAGTGAGAGGGCAGAGTGGAAAATGTAGTGCAGTTTTACTAGTTCCAGGCTGCAGTCTGCAGGAAGACGATTTCCCTGATGATAAACGACTTCCGATATGAGAAGGCACCAGTAGAAGTAGATTTATAATTTATGATCTTCATGACAAACAGTTTCACATTAAAAAATATTTTTCTGTACTGTCTTCTCTTTATGAGTCAACGCAACAAGCAATAATAGGTCAGCTTTCTACCTGAATCTTGGAGACTCAGTTGTTTAGTTTAACGAGGGCCTCTTGATATGGAAGCCTAAAATAATAGCAAGAAAATGGTATTTTAACAAGAACGACGCAACACGTAAACTTGACAATCGGGAAAAATCGGTACAAATCCATGGAAATCAAGCAATGGCTTCTTCTTTAAATTTGATTCTAAAATACTAGGAAGGTCCAAAATCCATTGATAGAGGCGATTTTTATTCACCAGCAACTGATTACCATTATGATGTACAGCGGGTTAATATTATATCTTATTTAAGTTTTTATTTTAATTTCTTTGTCATACATTGTCTTTTTTGTACGATATTGTTTTTGGGGTTTTGCGACTACCAAACTAGACAAATGTAGATCAGTGACAGGTATTAGATACAACATTTGGAATTAACTATAGAATAAACATACAAATAAATAATGATCTACACAATATAGACTTCACATTTTCCCTGGTAATTGACACAGCAATACTGTCCAAAACGTTGGCGTTTATATAGGCGGAGGAATTGCAACAACGTCTTACGTCTTATTTTCCCGAAAACAATCAACACAATGTAAAAAACAATAACTTTACTTAGTTTCATTAGAACAACCTATTGTTTTTCATTTAAAGCCTTTTCAACCCTAGACGCCTAACCTTCGCCGCATCGACGAATACACGATACTAAATACACTGATTTTTTTCCACGCATGCCAATGATCGTGTTGTCGCTTGTCAACTAAGTGCTCTCCAGGGTCTCTTGGGAGGTAGTCTTGTCCGACGGGTAGGTATACAATTTTTCGAGATATTGTGAATCTACTCGTCATTTCGACGTAACTAGGTGTGGTACTTTTTTCCAGTTTTTTACAAAACGATTGTCTGATGCTGACATCACGAGTTTAGAATTAGGAGAGGAAGACATTTGTGCATTGGAGGAATCGTCTGACAGTGAAAAGGAAGACAATGTGGATTTTGAAGATGTGGAAATTGGTATTCAAGATAACCCGTCCGACCATGAGGATAGTCAACTAAATACTCAAGGACGATCCTCATCTGGATTACTGAATCATGTGTTGGAGCCAAAATCACCGCCAGTTCCATCAGAAGAGAGCTCAGGTAACCTCAGTTGGAACCGTCACATTTCAATATTGTACGAGTTTTCAAAAGACCAGTTCGTGTTATAAGGAGTATGGTTGATTCACTGTTATTATTTTACGAATTCATGAGTGATCAAATATTTGAATAAATTGCAAAATGATCAAATTTGGAGATTGCAATAAAAAATTAAAACCATCAGCAAATTACATCTACGCAGAATGCACAAACAAAGAAGTGGTGAGAGCACTCATTGGTATTCCGGTGTTTTTTCAGCTTTGAAAGACAACTATCTGACCCTTGTTGAACAGTTCAACACAGTGTATTCTAGTACAAGATTCGTCTTTCTTCTACGAAGTCTTCGTTTTGACGATAATTTGTCAAAAAATTGTGGTGAACATAAAGTTGATTTGTGTGTAACTTGTGCGTCTAAAAATTAGTTTTTGCATTTTTTTTCTGAGTAACGATTATCGCATTAGTTTAGTTCGCCAAAGAAGATAATACTAATTCACTTTATTTTTTTGTGATCACTTATGATCTCATAAAAACTAGTGCCTTACTAAGAAATATTAAAAAAAATATACGTTTTTGACTTAATTACACTAAATCATTTTATTTATTAATATAACCTATACCTCATATATGTGTCTAATAAATATAACGAAAACATATGTTTTTAATCAAAAATATCCATCCTAAAAATTGTTCAATAAATCGACGAATGGTTAACGAACAAACTAAAAGTCGAACGTAAGGTGTTTAGGGTTAATAAGGAATGACACCGTTTGCGTGATTGTTATTACTACATAATATGAAAGGAAACAAGAGTCTAGTTCTTACCCATAAAAAATCACGGAATGTAAGTTAGTTTGCAAAGAAAAAATATGAGTCCACTTATATAGTCCATTATCTATTAATATCCACTCATTTCGAATATACAATTATTATTTAGATTAAAATACATTATAGATAGGCACTTTATTAGGCAGGTAAGAATTTGAAAAGATTATTTTAATTTTTTGATAATTTTTATGAACACATCTATCGGTTTCAAATATTATTTAGCTTACATTCATACAAAGAAAAATATTTCTAGTTAATAATGTTACATAATAATTGGCTCCTAAATTGTATTTTGTAATATAGAACTTTTATTTTTAACATTGTTTTATTATCTTTGAACTATTTTACGATATCATTTTTTTATAACGTACATATTATATACTTGTATATTGTGAGTTTATTGCGAGTCCTTTATATGGCAGGTTGTATATGCATGTCCACCCCATAAAATCGGGCTGGAATATAATCGCTATTATTAATGGTAAAATCGGTAAATATTAAAATTATTGATAATTGCGTATTCCTTTACCTCGAAAAAGTTTTCTACCTTCATAATATTCGTAACATACATGCATAAATAAATACACACCGTGTTTCATGCTCATTTCACAAAATTTCTGCGGGTATAACATATTTGTTTTTTTCTTCATTAATGGGAAATACGGTGACATATAAAGAATATATAAAGCATTGCTAAAAAAGGTTTTTAATTGTTCAAAATTAGAAATTACAAAAACTTGTGTTCTTAAGTAAAAGAAAATAAAGTATCATAAAAGTAAATCAAAGTAAATCCGCCCACATATTATTTATGAATGGTATATTCAACTTTAATTAAATGGTATATTTACGTGAAGTAAATGAACAATAAACGTACCAATGTATATTTAAGAGAGAAATAAACCAATCTTGATAAGGGAAGTAAGTCATTTGCGGGTAGGCGGCGTCCGTATTAATAAATAAGCAATTCATTCTCCGCAGGCTTACGTTGCTCCTTCGGTAAGCAACACATAGCGGCCATTTTCCATTTCGTCTATTTTCTCGCCTAAACCGAGCTCTGGCAACACTGGTTCCCGCGGGAGCCTTTAAGCGCGGAAAACGTCAGCTTTAAATTAAGAACTTTTCCACGTCGTGATGTGAATTTTTACGCGGTGGCTGGATTAACCTCTCGTGTGCCAGCGTGTCTTCGGAGACTCGCGCATTCATTATTATCCTTTCACGAGTTTTTATCCTATAATATAAAAAAATATATATATAATATATAAAATAAAAAAAATTATCCTAATAATATAAAAACCTGTTATTCGCACATTTAAAAGAACCGTAATCGCCTGTCAACCAAATAATCAATCCATGAGAGATATTTTGCATTGCGTTACATTCGGTACAAGTTTGCTTACGTCAATACGGCAGAAAAAAATCGATTTTGAAAGTGAAATTACTGTTTGTATTTACAGGAAAACTATGTAACTTTGTTTGGGTGGTTGAAATTTATTTATTAAACCATACAAAAATACAATAACATGACGAAAAAATCTTCACATTTCTTAACCAAACTTTTTTTTAATAACATGAGGGAGAAAAAATTGACTCGGAGGAAAATGACTTAAGCTACTTGTATTAACATATAATCTAAAAAAATACACAAACACATTATCTGAGAAGATGACAACAACATCGATTTGTAAAACACAAGTGAGTTTTTACGAAATTACAGTCAAAAAGGTACGGCGAAAATTGTAACTCGCGGGAGTCCGGCCTTCCAGAGGTTAAGACAAGTTAATTTACTGGAGCTTATGGTTCAGCTTTTATGGTTTTGCGCTTACTAAAGCCTTATCGATATGGACTTTTAAAAGTGTTGGTGTATTCTATTTATTCTTATTGAAACTACTCATTGTGGCGATATCCATGACCTCCAAGGTTAATATAAACAAAATTACCCTTACATAGCGTAATTTACCGATATTTTACCCCTGCAATAAATAAATAGACACCGTTTATAACAGTTCTTGTATTATGCATTGGAGTACAATAGTGTTATAAAGTAGGTATTCCTTGACAAGTATATTAACAAAGTAATGTCTATTTTGATTACCCTACTTGGCACTTGATTGCACCCAGAACTACCTTTCCTAACTCTAGTTCAATAAGTTCAAAGCTAAAATGATTAATGGTCTATTAGGTGGCTGTGATGGGCTATTAAAATACTCGGTGCTTTTTCATATCCCCCCGAACGAGGGTCGAGACATCAAAGCAGCGCTCGATATCAAACATTTTACCAACCGGAACGCTGCGCTGGTTTACTCTCTGATTCTCGATGGACTATCAATTTTGCAAACACGAGAAGCGTTCCGGTTAACTCATACTTATTCAAGCGCAAGCTACCTATTTCTACGATCTACCCGAAAAAGTAGAAAGCTAAAATAATGAATGGTTTATATGGTTTATCGAGCTACTTCATTTTTGAGCTGTTTTGAAAATTGCGAATTAAAATCGCCGAACGAAGTGGCAAGGACCGTTGATTTACCTTTTTTTAAATTTTAATTTGACCAAAACAGCGTTCCTTTCAACTTCGGATTAATGTGACCAACCTCTTTTAGCTATGTTTTAATAAAAATGTGTATGTGACACCTCACAAGAGCGCCCCTGTTTGTACGGTGTACAAGGGAACTGTATCGCCACCCGACTGGACACTGTTATGAGACAGGAACAAGTGGAAAGATAAAATAATGGGAGGTCTTTGCAGTGGCTATTATTGGCTAGAGGTTTTAATTTTCAACATAATATCACCTGGGTCCCTAGTCTACTTCGTATATGTTATTTCCGTGTTATATGTTATTTCAAAACATCATGCCAAGTTACAAAAATTCTAATCAAATCTTCAATCGTAATTCTATGAATTTCGCAAACCGGAACAGCGTTCCTGTTGATTTCGGCCTAATTCGAGTACTGCTCCGAAGTGATATGTAGCTTAACGGGTCTGACGAGAGCTTACATTATATTTATTAAACACAATTGAGTAGATTTACCGATATACGTAACAATCTATCTATCAATGTGTGATCGTAAATTAATATTGTAGAAATTCCAGGTAAGCAATTACCGATTAAAATTATTTTTAAAGCTGTAAGCAGCTTATCTGGAAAAAAAAATTTTTCAGCGTGCGTTGACTCCTGTATTTGGATTTCCGTTTCTCCTTTCTGACCCTTATATATTCTTTAAATATACAAGAAAGTTACTTAATTGTCCCCGGAAAATCTTTTGCGTAAAAGAAAAGTTCACCGAGTAGAGATTTCATTTAAAAAATACATTTCCGTGTTAATAAATACCGTTATTATTTTATTGAGGTTCGTTGAACTTCCCGAAGACAATTTTTGTTGTTTCATGAACATGGCATGACATTTTGAGAAGGAATCACTGATGCGTTTTTCTTTAAAGTACCTTCTTGCGTAGGCACATTTTACAAGTTACTAACTATCGCGTCATTTCCCTAAAGAAGTAGGTAGAACGCCACACAAGTGTTGGCAACAGTCTTGGCACTAGCCCCGCTCTATTAATTTACAACTCTATAATGTGGATATTATTCACACGTATAATACATATTCTTCTACTATACCGATTGTTAAAATGACCCGGCTCTATATACCTGTAAGTACCTAGTTCCCGAAGAATTTGATTTCATGATCTAGAATTTTACTTGCATTCTCCCCGCGTACCCCCTTCATCACGTCCGGCCGTGAGTCAAACGGCGCCGAAGATTGGTACTAACTCGCAATAAGTATTACTCAAACGGCGCGCGTTTTTATTCCGCGCTGTCGGGCCAAAAACTTATATAAAGCACTGTGATTAGGTACTATCAGCGCTTTGGCGATTCATTGCCTGGGACGGACTGCTCCGATTGCGCCTGCACAGGACTGGCCTTGCCCTTTTTCATTATACCGTCTTCACGGGCTGAAGCGCCATTTTAGGAAGTTTACACCAGAGTAATTTAAATCTTTTTTTGTTTCACAATAAAATTCATAAGTCTTCAGTACCTGGTTGGATTTTGAAAAAAAAAGCTGAAGCGAAGAAAAGCTGAAAAATTCCCAAACTTGTTTTGCTTGAGTCAAGCCTTCTCTCAAATTGTAAATTTATTTTAGATGGCTGAAGATCCACAAAGGTCTTCAGAATCAAACGAGAGTCAAATCATTCGACACAGAAAAAAAATATTATCAAAACTACATATTTAACTCATTTTTGACCAAATTATCGTTGAAGACCTTTCGACTTCTCAGCGACGATATTATAAAGTTATTTACATACAGTACAGCTTTTGTTTAAATATCGTTTTCGGTTTTATTATATTTATTCAACAAATGTAATTGACATGTTAATAATAATTCTTCTAATTGAAAATTTTAAAAAGATATCACAATTTATGGAAATACATCATAAAGGCAAATAATGAAGGATGGGAGTTTGAATATAAAAAATATATTTCGGTATCTGTTTTTTTATTTTTTTTATAGAATTGTATTAGTTTTTTTTTTTAAATTTCTATATTATACTTACAATACACATATAACTACTGAGATTGAAATTATAATATTATTCGGTTGAGATCTTTTGTATACTAATACCTCGAACAAATTGTTTACATACATATTATGCATAACCGGAGAAACGGCTATATAAAACGAAAAAAAAACATTATTGAAAATATTAATCAGTCTCAAACCACTTTAAATCTAACCTTTTAATCATTTTAACATCACTAAACCGAAAAAAAATCTTCTCTTAAAATACTGAGTGATAGGTTCAGTCAATAAAAGGATGATATTTTAAAATAATTCTAATTATACAGGTCTTTTACTAATCCATATTTTTTTGTAAGAAAAAAATAAATAGAATGCGGTTTCGAAATTAGTGTCAATAAAAATATTGAAATACCAAAAAGCTTAAGAACTAGGTGTTTCTTAGTCAAAATGAGAATGTGAAAAATATTTTAATGAGACCAAGAAGATATCACATTTCAAAAACTAAATTATTTTGTTTAAGTCCTTGAATTCACCTCACATAATAAAAATACCTACCTCGCATCTTTTAGATATATTAAATGTAAAATATCTATGTTTAACAAATACTATTTAAGATTCTCATTTCGAATTTTATCCCTTAACTGTTGTGGTAAGTTCTGAAGAAGACATAGTTGAACTCGAATTTACAGGCTATGTTTTTTGGAAATAAGCACATACTGCATCTGACAAAAAGACCAGAGTATTAAGCAAGGAAAGCGAGCATTAAGACTATCTCTGGGACCTCGGGTAAGATTAAATGAAACTTCATGAAAACGAAAGAATCTACAAACTCTATCTCTAAAACGTCAAATACATATTTCGGCCATTTCTTTGAATTACTGAAAAGTTAAGAACTTTAAGGCTCTAGCTAAGCTCTAATTGCTAAGGCGCAACTTCTCAAACTGATCCACATCAATATGAACTATGTGTTAACTCTCGACAATTCCCGGAACCCGGCTTTGCGGGGTATTTCCAGGAGTGAACACTGCAGCCCATTATTTTTGATGAACTACTTTGACATGGCATCAATGCTAAGCAAATAAACACTTATTTTTCAACGCTCTTTATATTTGTTTTAATGTGCGCAAGATTGGTTCAATAAGGAGGAGCAAGCGCCGCTCTGTTCCAGCCCGAAAGTGAGCCAACTTAACGTATGTAATATTTTTGTTGTCTCGTAAAATGAATTTCATCTGGTGCGGCGTTCCAAATATTTCAAAACCTCATAAGCTCAAATAAGTCATGACCTACCACTGCTATTGGCATGATTTTGTAATTTTTGTATTTATTAGAGTTCTGTCAAAACATAATACATTAATTCGAAAATTGGACGAGATTACAAATCTACATCGAGATGGGCGAAATTTCTCCCACGGAGTAACGCAAATAAAGCCTTGCATATAATTATGGCAAAAATATGGACAGATAAACACTATACATTTTTTCATTTGTTCATATTTGGTAGAAATAAGTTCTTTTTGAAAGGGAATATCTAAACGACGTTAGAGCAATACGACAACCTGCTTCTCGTTAGAAACGTGGCTGATAGTTATAAACACACTCACATCTTCTCCCGGCCAAGATCTGTATACGATATCATTCTTCTGCACCAGAGTCCGCCGGGCGAAGAGTTTATCATCTAGCATGAGGGTACACTTATGAGTCATGTTTGTACTCTGGAATCCCAACAGAGCGCAGAACACTTCCTTAGGAGCATCAATCAAATGAGGACTTTCGACTTCATATCGCATATTCTTCTTAGCGATGGAGACGTGCAGGTTAAAGTTGAAGAGTGAGATTTTGACCAGGAAAGCGTTTCCGTGAGTCAGGAGACAAATCTTGTACTTGTGTCTCACCATGGAAGTGTTCATCATCTTGTTGGCGAACCTTTCGATGACGACGTTGACTTTGCAGGCTTCAATGGTCGTCATGCCGTGAGCGGTCAAGATGTGATTAGCGAGGTTGGTGAACGGGAGGCTGGTGGCGCATAGCTCTTCGAGAGGACAAATTATCTGACCGAAAGTGCAGATTGATTCGTGGCCCAGGCGAGCTTCTGCAGTCAGCTGGGCCTCGCATCCCCACCTGCAAAAAATAAGTGTTTAGTTTTTTATTCAGTTTTCAGTGCTCGTTGATTGACAGTTGATCGCCAACGTTGAATAAGGTTTTAAGAATAACAGTGAATCCTGATTCCACGTATTCCTACTTCTTATCAAACCTGCCTGTATCGGTATTGGAAAAAATTCTCGAGCAGTTTTGATAATATTTAAAATACTCTTAATGAAAAGTATTTAATTATCACGAATAAACATTGATCTGAATGAAAATGTTCGAACTGCGTGTTTGCTTGCTGTGTTGAAGAGAAAAAAAAAACAATTTCATTACTTTATATCTCGTAAAAGACTAATGGCGTTGTTTTAAAAACGGAATTTATTTTTAATGTACCCTCTCTCTTTTGGAAAATCAGCAGGCAATTTAATACAAAAAAGTGATCAAAACAAAATATTTCAACTCTATATATTAAAATGAATGTTTGTCTGTGTGTCTTTTTGACTGTTTGTTTTAGATTTTCTCCAAAATTACTCGACCAATTTCACAGAATATGGCACAGTTTTATTTTATTAGTGACGGAAAGGTTCAGATAGTATGAAATCAAATATTTAAACTTTTGCTATAATGTTTTAAAATAAGAATGAAAAAAATTGTACCTGCCATTTTCTATTAAGGTTAGCCCATAGACATACCGCTCTGGTTAGCCGTAGATGGAAAACACAATTAGGTACCTTTTTAAAATAAATGTTGGAAATTGAATAAAAATTTCAAAAATTTGAAGGAGAATATGTAATGTTGCAAAGAAGATACGTTATGACTTTAAGCGTATTTTCAATATTTTTTTTTGCAAAAATAAATAATATACTGAGTAATCTTTCGTTTTGAATTGATTTAAGATTTATTAAAATTAGCTCGTAAGTAGGTTTTTGATTTGGAAACCCTAGAAGTAATACGTGCGCTGCCCAATGTAATACATGGCGTAAAATTATATATAGTCACGTAAGTGCACTCTCCTACTCATATGAGGTAACAAAGCAATGCGCCGTTCTATTGGTATAAGGGACGAGAGTTAGGGTAAATAGCTTTAAATGATTCAATCATTTCATGATAAATACGCATCTAGAAAAAATTAAAAATATATATTTCGCGCGTGTCAAGAGTAGGTAGGTTTTTATGCTTTGTATTGCCAGTTGCAAGTAATTTGTGTCCGATGGTATAGGTCAACAGACAAAGAACTAATTCTTTACTCCGTATGTAGGTCAGTGTTTATGTGATAGTAGTGTGCACATAGAGTAATCTATAAACAATATGATTACGTACTTTACAAATAAAGCTATAAATTATAGGATTGAGATAACTATTCGACCGATAATATATGTAAACATAACGCAATATCTTAAGCACTCTCCGTGTCTTTCAAACTTTATTTTCATTCTTTAAAAAAAAAATGCACTAAGAACATCAAAATATTTGTATCAATCATTTTCATTGTTAAAATCTAAATCAAAAGAAACTCGTAAATTCCAAAATTTTATTTACTACCAAGTTGCCATTGAAATCTACACCACAATCAAACGCAAAAAAAAACATAAATACTGATAAATCTACGAGTATATACCTAACTTGAACAGGCCATAGTCTTGATGAACAGAGATTGATTATGAAAAAGAAAACGATAAGTTAATAAATCCTGAATTTTATCGTGTTATAAAAATTATCAAGGTCGTCCTGAGAAAGAATAAAATCTTTTCCAATATAAAAAGGACTTGGCGAGCCCAAAGTTGGGTTGGAAACTTTTTAGAACTTTTTCTTATCCAATTTGCGTCGTAACCATTTTTTGTTATTTTGTCGTGAAATCAAATCCACGATCGGCCCGAGAAGGATAAATTCGATTCGTTAATATTTATTTTATTTTGGACGAGCATGTTTGTTTCTACCCATTGGTTTAGGCATATATATTTTTATACAATCATGATCGAAATGTTTATTGGTGAATCACGTTTACTATAAATATGTTATCGTTTATCTTGTCTGAAAAAAATTCTTTGTCAGTGGTGTAGCGAGGGTTTCAGTCTCCCTTAGCTGGGATTGCTAATCAGGCCCTATGAACACCTTGCCATGGGTATTTCGCTTAAATCTAAACCTTCAAAACATCTGATTTTAATTCTATTGGCTTTAATAACTTTACCAATTCAATTTCAACCAGATAAGCCTCGTCTATACCTAGAAAATGTGTATGTATTGGTAATGTGGATAAAAGATTCTGAGAAGATCACATGAAATTAATATTGCATGTAATTTTTCTCGTTTTATCTCGGCTTTCGCCAAGGACTGGGCGACCGTATGAAACTACGCAACCGTTTTTGGTATGTTGTTATCAGTTGCATATCGATCTGATACTCATTTTTCTGATAGATATCTGAAAAATTACACAAACTTCCACAAATTCAATGACTAAATATCTATATCGTCATCAGAATTTAAAAATAAATCACGATTCTTTATTAGTTAGTCATTTTAAAAATTATTTTAAAATTGTATTCCCTTTCTTTCTTTTCATTAAAAAAATATATTTGTTAGGTTCGGAAGTAAAATTAACAAAATTCGTAATAAAAACGAATAAAATAAAGACCTTGGATTCTTATTATGAATCTGAAAGCTATCCTTAAAATCTGACCGGAATTCGGAAAGTAAGAAACCAATGTTTTGATCATGTCATGGTGTGGCAGATCGTGTTCACGTCGATAATGTCTCCATGGTTCTCTTCACAAGGATTAATAAAAGTCATAGCAAACCATAGTCCCCACCCTCACCATATACCAATTACGTGGTGACATTTTCGTGATGAGAGGGCTAAGATTGAATAAAATTGAAGACGAAAACCATTTTTTTTCAATTGATTTTTTTTTTGATGGGTTTCAATGCAAAAAATATTTACATTTAAGATAACTTGTTTGTTCAGTATTTTTTTCCGATAGTACCTTTAGTTCTACAGACGAAAAGTTATTTTTACGAGTATTAAACCTTTTTATGGGTACAATTGGGGACATCTTTTCAGGAATCAGGTATTTTTTTTTAGTTTTCACAAATTGATACCCCTTCTCTCCAGTTCTGGATTACACATACCACTATATTACCGAATAATAAAGTGTGTCTTTTAATCAATTTTTTAAATTATTGTACGTGTGTAAAAGTTTTATTCTGTGGTTCAACTGCAGCAATTTCTGATATAAGCTTATTTAGAGAAAAAAATCTACGATACGTGTAAGAAATATATTTCTATTAGTTCCAATTAAAAAAAATTCACCGCAGAGCAAAAAAATACGTAATTTTTTCTTCCAAATAACCTCAGAAATAGTTTCGAAGATTTAAAAAAAGGGTTATAAATATCGTCTTTTTTATCTGATGACTCATAACTCATTGTAATGTCATAATAAATAATAAAAAACCGAATTAATTTTAAAGCTTTATCCTTTTTGTTTTTTTATATTAATTATTGAAATAGTATTAATAATCTTCAACGAAAGATGGCAGCCCATATCGGTAGAAATTAAACAAATAATATTAATGATTTCAAAGAAGGATGAAATCGACTAAAATGCCGGTTTCTAATAACGTTTCGGTAGCTCAATTGGCAAAGACGTTGCTCCAGGATAGAGTAGAGGTTCCGAGTTCGAGACCAACCTATTTTTTTTTGTTTGTCTTTTTATGTTTCATGTTTTCGTTGAAGATCATTGATATTATTTCAATAATTAATTAATAAAAATATGTTTTTTGAATCCATGTTTTAATATTTAACCATCCAATACAAAAAACGGAGTTTCAGTTTGATGAAAAAAAGTCACCTGTCAACTGGGACCAGACGGAATAGTTAGGGGTAGTAAAAACGAAGAATAAAGAAAATGTGAAATATTTAGAACTTCTTTAAGTAAATGTACCTTTGATTCCTGCAAGGCAGCATCAGGTCTCTGAGCAGCCTGGCCACAGCCGCGCAGGGGGCCCGTGGCGGGGGCGCACGGCAGAAGGGGCACTTGGACAACTTGCGCGCGCATGTCCCGCACCAAAGCCCGCCGCAACGCGCGCACGCGTTCACTCCGGCGTTCTAAAATACATTTTAAACAATATATAAATACTACTTCGATGGAAAATACATTACGGAATATTGAATATAAATTCTTCTACTTATTGTGAATACATGCTTTATATTTTTACTAGTTGTTAACCCTTTGAAAAATTACGAAGTGTCACTTGACTTGTTAAGAAAAAAAAATTGGTTGCTTTAATCCACCCATTCCGAATATAGAATAATGTCTGCTAACATATATTATAGGTAATTACTTTATTAGGCAGGTAGGGATTTGAAAAAAACAGTTTTAATTTGATTATTTTTTTAACACGTTCACCGGTTCAAATTTTGAAAAGTTCTCACTCGTATTTACGTACTTGATGTGTTGTGAATTTAATTATGTTTTTCCAATATTCATTTAATAACAAACACCAGGTAGATACTGACTCTGAGAAGTATGACCCTGGCGAAAGATTGTCATTCAGAATCGAAACGTTTTGGAACTCTTGGGCGAAATTTACTTTAAAAAAATACACACATTCCCTTGGGAAAAGGGTAATTGAAGGTAATTTTACTGAATAGAGGGCTGATGTAGTAGTCTGTAATAAGAAATTATCAAATAACGGTAGGCTAGCGGTCTATATTATATATTCTAGAGTTCTGATACTAACTCTGATGTGTGGCAGTGAGTCATGCAATTGCCATACAGATATAATCTCTGAGGAGTTTCTATTTATGTGATTAAACTCTAGATTGATCATTTGAAGTGGGAGATCCGGATTTTTTTAATTAATGAGATTTAATTCGTCATCTTAGTTGGTAATGCTTCTTCGTTGTGATCATTCTGAGTTTTCTGCGCAGATCATTCGGAAGGATGAAATATTCAATTTCTATCGAAAAATCCCCTATCAAAATACCAAGATTATTGAACCGAAGGCTTATAAAACAAAAAGTTACCATGGCAGCCAAGTCTCAGTCTAACAAATAGCTTTCTGAACATTTAACCGAGACCTGACGCAATGGTCACATTCATTAATGAGCGTTGTTAATGCCGTTTTAGTTCCTTTCTAAGTAGATAAGTATTTGAAATTTCTAACAAGTCTTTAGATTCGTTCGCCTCGACTTAACTCTTATAACTTACACAAATGTAATGACGAATTTATTATGAAGATGGTAAGAATTTGTTTTGCTTACTGTTGTATTAGTTGAAATAAAAATAATTACAATACTCATTGCCATTTAATAATGATGCGTCATGGTAAAATAAGCGTACTGAGATGGAATACATAAAATTATAATGACGATCTAATTCATAAAATTTAAAGTTTACGTATTTGACAGATTTACAAAGTCTTTCTGATCACTAGACTGTTCAACAAAAATTGGATGTGACATTGAAAAAAAGGAGTGCTTCGAAAATTTCCTTTTCAATAATATCAAAAGTGGTTTATTTGAAAATAAAACTGAACTCTGCTTTGATATTACAAATATTTTAATGAAAACGTTGTATTAAACAAATTATTCTTTTTAAAAGAGTTTAAAATATACATATATATATATATATATATATATATATATTTACGCCTTCCTTGTATATTAATAAATAAATAGTTATTTAATAAATAATGGTACGAAATAATTGCATTTTGTACCGTTTTTTTAAATCTACTATAGCATCCATCTATTTACTGCCTTTATTTATATGCTATGAAAAGCATAACGGTCATCTTTTTATGTTTGTCAACTGATCACAATTTGCTCAAAAGCTGAAACGAGTCTGTAATCGAAGTTTAACGGGGACTATACAAATGTCACATTAACAGAATAGCGCTAATAATCGTTGAATTGTAACT
Organism: Drusus annulatus; assembly: GCA_022651775.1. Lineage (NCBI taxonomy): Eukaryota > Metazoa > Arthropoda > Insecta > Trichoptera > Limnephilidae > Drusus > Drusus annulatus. The sequence continues at coordinate 1,059,521 of JAGWCC010000027.1, forward strand.
ATGTCAAATGTAACACCTCAAACTAAGTGCTCTTATTTTTGTTTTGTTTTGTAACACTATCAAATAGTAATATGTACAGTAGATAAATAATGATATATTGCGGAAAATATGATATTTATCTTAGTACCTACTTCGGGTTATTTAGAAGATAATAAAAACATGTTAATAAACAAAAAATATTCATAGTATTAAAGCTTGAAATGGAAACATATTTTTCAAAGACATTTAATTTTGATACGGTTTTAGAATCGACACTTACGAGGGACCAAAAAAACGAAACGGTGCTTAAAGCTAAAATGTTACGATGTTAAATGTGACGAAAATTTGAAACACCTCGACCTAATGTCGTATTTTTAGAGTTGAAAAAAAAATGCTTCTTAAAAAAAAGTAGCATAATATTATCATCGTTTCAGTCTTCTATCTACGCGAAAACACCGAAACCCAAATAAAATACAATAATTAAATGTTGTAACCTTTTCCAACGCACTCGCGTGGAAAATCTTTAATTCAATTAAACAAACAAAAAAAATTAGGACATTCCTAGGATAGAATTTCTGACTGTATGTAGTTGTTGAAGGCTTTTTGGTTGGCTGTTCCGTCAACTGTTAAATTAAACCTTAATCTGCGGTAAATGTTGTGAATAAATGTTTTAGAATTTATTACAACTTTCAACACATACTCAAGAGCCGAGAACAATTGTATTCTTTGGGTTGGAATACAATATTTTATTTTAGACCTTTCTGCGAATTCGAGATTTTCCGTATCGTGTTGATTTATATGTTGTTCAAGGAACTAATCCAATATATTGTAGTTTATTGGGATGTAATCTAAAAATATATCTCTACGTGCATGAAATCACTTGAAAAAGTAGAACTCTATTTTATTACTGTTCTATCATGAAATACTTTCGAGCTTTTATTAGGAATTATATGCTGACAAGGCAACGAAAATCTCCGTGACACTGCGGTAAGTGTCACTCCGTGGCTCTGAACCCAGAGTTCGATAGATCAATCGTTTATCACGTCATCGCTAAAATCTCGTGGGAGTAGATGTCCATTTGTAAAAATTACCAATCAGTGGATAGGTTACAGTCGGTCAAACAGTTTTAGCATTTAGCGAGCCAGTAGCGGTAGATTACCGTCTGTAGTGGACAGTATAATGCCTACATGTTATACGTATCATTTTTTTTTTATTTGAGCGTTGATTAATAAAATAAATTCAGTTTATTTTCCACCCTGAAATACGATGTATAAGAAAATAAAGATTATATTATATTTTTATCTCATTAAAGTGATATAGGGTCGTCGTGTTGAAAAAACACTGTTCAGAATCGAAATTTTGCTTAAAATGGCTTTGGCTATATCCATCGACTGGATCTGAGCAGCCAGGCAATTACCAGCCACTTATCCCCTTTCCATTTAGCCACAAAGATTACTCAAATGGGAATGCCATCGTTCCACTGACTTCACGCAGATGAAACGCTTTTGAGGGTTCACAAACATATGTTATGGTTTATTGTAATGAGAATCTGACAAAACAATAGTACGAAATCAAGTAAATAATTTAAAAAAAAACTGTTCATGGACATCGCTACTCGCAATAAATTTATTGTTATTTTGTCATAAGCTCCTCTGAGGTTTTTATTTGTTGTTCACTGCGAAGGAAAAACATTCCTTATCGTGGCTAAATTGAGCAGTTTATCTTATACTTGGCTTATTTATTGATGTAATCGATGCAGTGTAACGGATTTAAAAAAAAACATTGACCTGAAACAGATGTCAATATGGTTGGAGGGCTAATAAGGATAAATTAATCAAACGGAGAGAATGTTCTGATTAAATTTGATAGGCGTGCTTTGACGTTGCGAAAAATCTGTTTATGTGTAGGTACCATTAAAAACACTTGAACGATTAACTCCTGAATTTTTCTCAGTCTTTTTCTGCCTGGAATTTCTCAATAAACTGGAAGGCAAAGGAACAATTTCAGCTCGCTGAATCTAAGTCATTTATAGCATGAGCCATAGAGCGTTGAGAATTTCGAATATTTACCTTTAAGTCGGGTGTAACTACCAAATGATATAAAAAAATATATATACTAAGGAGTAACTATTTTATAAAGAACTCGTCAACTTTTTACTGCAATTTTAAAATTAGATTGAGTGATTCTTTGATACTTAACTAAATATATTTATATTTTTGTAGAAAATAATCACTTTGTGGTTTGACATATTTAATGAAAATGTAATAATAACTTTGTATAAGGCTACAGATTTTATAAAAAAATGACGACCGACCGGTTTCACTTAGCCTAAGCATCATCAGGGTACAACATTAAACTAAACAAAAATGCAAAGGGCGCAGTTATATAAACATATAGAGGGAGAACACAATATTAAATAAAATAAAAAACAGTGAAAAAACAATAGAATAACATATAAAGTATAACAGAGAGAAAGAGACAGATAGTGTAAAATGAAAAAGGCAACACGTCAACTGAGAAGGTGATTAAAGAATAATGAGAAATTTTATGAGTTTACAGGAAATATACATACTATTGGAAAACTGAACTAATTTGATTGATTATTAAGAATACGACTATTAATCTGCTTCTATATTATTTAATCTGTTGCCATGACTATTTTTGTAAAGAATATACGCACCGGTTCTTTTATTGAAGGAATGACCTTTTTATGATGATTGGCGAATTCTGAAATTCGAAATCTGTAGTCTTATACAAAGTTATTATTTTATTTTCACACTTATTTACACTTTTATTTTTCACGTTTCGCTTACCTGTAAGGGGTTCATGCAGATTCCACATTCGGATAATCTGGACACCAGCTCTGAACAGTTGCTGCAGTAACACTCGTGGGGTTTTAAAAAACCTGAAAAATATATTAACGATATTAGCCTCGGAAAAATATCATCCGAGTCATTGGAGCTTTGTGAGCCATTAAGAGTAGAGGTAAACGCGGCGATATTCCCAACTTAGCTATGGCTTTTGTCAATGAATATCTAAGGTAGTAGACATTCTAGTTTTGAAAAGCTCATTTGAAGTGATCAAGTGATTACATTTTTTTTTTAATAGTGAATACCACACAAGAGTCCCAATTGCTCTCAACTCCCAATGGTGAGACTATGGCATCCCCAATTGGGGTATGTTGTGAGGTTGAAGGCAGTAGGTTAAGGAAGGAGATGGTGAAGAGGAAGGTTTGGAAGTAGCTGGCTAATCAGATCTAGTCACCAAACACGGCTTAAGCTATTTCAAGCAACGTTTCAATTCTGAATGGTGGTCTTTCAGCAGGGCGAAACTTGGTATCTATTGGTGACAGGTGAGTTTCAGGGATAGCCAAATCCCTATGTCTCACGAACTGAGGTTAGTCTCAACTGGGGGATGATTTTTTTTTAACCCGATGTGCGAGCTGCCTATGGCAACTTATAGGACTTGAATACTATCTTTTTCGCATTTTTGTATATTTTTTTAACTGGGGTGATTTAATATAAATGAAAATGATTTTAAATTTTGTTATACTATTTTTTTGTATATTTGGTTGCTCTAAATTTTCTTTTTATTAGAGCCCGAACATCAAGGAGGGTATGTTATGGAGACGGGTAGGCGGTAGGTGGGAGGTTCGTCGTCAGGTCTTGATTGCCTGAGACAGGAGATGCTTGGGTTCGGATTTGAAGTAAGTTTGGAAAATAACGACTTGACTAATTCAAATTATTTGCGCACGCCGGGTTTGAACCCGCGACCTATGGATTCGTAGTCAACCGAGACGTGGTAAGACACTTCTCGACCACGGAGGCTGTCAAAATGCTTTATAAGTAAATATGACCTCGTTATTTATATGGTATAAACAAAAATTATAATATTTTTTTATTCAAATACTGAGATGGTTTATCTATTGACAGATTATACAAACATAATAGCGTAAAGGTTGTCCAAATAAATTATAAAAAATCATGTTACTGTAAAATTAGTATAAATTAACTTTTTTAAGTTCTTCTACTTCTGGAACTCTCTCCTATCGGGGGTTGGCCACCATCAAGACATTTCCAAAAAAAATTCAATTACCCGAAGCACTCGAAGTGGTCGCCTCCATCAAAGTTGCGTCTGCCGCCCTTTCGCCGGCAGCCATCCCCGAAGAGCCGGAAGAGGAAGGCCCCGCCAGCTCGGCCGCCTCCGCGAGGGCGGTGGGCGGGGAGCGCAGCGGGATGGACACGGGCACGGGGTGGGGGAACAGGGCGGAAGTGGCGGGCTGAGAAATGCGCTGGGAGATCCGCGGCGAGGAGGCTGTCGGGGATCCCGGGGGCGAGTCAGAGTCGCTGTCTCCAAGCGTCAGGGCGAACAACTGAAACTGACAAACACAGATTTTTATAAAAGAGGTCTTATTGAAATGTTCTAAGTGTTTTTTATGTTGTTGTTGCGGGATACGCATTTGATTTTCAGTCGAAATGTTACGAGTTCAATACCCGCCGCGTGTTTTTTTTTTTAATTATCACTTGCGTCAGATCAGACAACAATGGCTTTTCCTGCTTTGCCAGTGAATATTAGGTTTTTGACGGTTCTGAGATGGTACGTCACAGAAAGCTAAAACTGATTCCATTGCTGATCTATATTTTTATGTACATGGACGGTTAGATGGTTTGAGCATGTAGAGCAAATGAACGAAAAAAGGAGTGTGAAAAGAATATATGATGTGAAAGTGAATGGAAGGAGAAATCGGGGACGCCCGAGAAAGACGTGGCACGATCAAGTGAATCAAATACTTGAATCCACGTGAAAAGTCAGAATAACAGAAAAGTTGTATGAGACGATGTATGAATGTGACCGAAGCAAGGAGTGTGTGCCAAGACAGAGCTGTATGGCGTTCCGTCCTCTCTGCATACCCCTGCGAGGAAACGGCGTGATGGTTAGTTAGTTTTGCTCTTTTCCATGCAATAAAAAAACACAGCAGGCTTAAACCATGTTTGGTGACCAGATCTGAATAGACAGCCGTTTTCAAACTTTCCCCTTTCCTATTTACTTCAGCCTCACAACATACATCAATTGGACGTAGTTATGCAAAAAGCGTCCTACCCACAATTTGTTAAAATCGAGTTTGACATGTTTTCCTACAGGTAAATACGAGATTTATATCTGTTAAAAACATCCAAGCTCCAAATGCAACAGATTTTTGTTAATTTTTTTTTTACCAATGCAAATTGCAGATATTTGATTTAAAGTAAAGTTTAAAAACATTATAAAATGTGGGATAACATAAAAAATACACTTTTTAGTGAAAACGATAGATTATAAATTAATTATTTATAATAATACTTACAAATAAATAAAAAAAAAACAATGATATTCACTAAAAAATGCACATTAATGCTTTTTTATCGTCATATTTTCAAACGCATTTTTCTCAGTTTCGTCTTTTTTAGGTTGGACAGTTTCTGCATAACTACGTCCTCATAACAATAATATTCAAGGGAGAGCGCGGCTGTAGTCGGTTTTGATGAGTTTTGCCGGACTCGGCTAGACCTGGGCGTGGCTAGAACTAGGCCTAGAATATTTATACATCCATTCATAGCACATGTCGACATAATGTTTTTGTTTATTCGTATTACCACTTTTTCACAGTATTGTTACAAACAAAAATATAGCACATAACCTAAAAAACCGTAGAGTTATGTCTCATATTAAAACATGTGAGCGGAGTAAACGGAGACGCGGGACCCGAAGAATATTCTTACAATACTTTAAAGCGGTGTGATAATTTGGGAAATTTTGTTGTCTCTTTCTTTCTCGTGGTGTACGACGTAAAAACCCGGAGAAAGTGATTTATCCCAATGTTGCATAGGTTGGGTAAAGAGAATTAGCTCTCTCTCCATATATTGTCACTCCAAGACTACGTACAATTAGGGATTCCATAGTCCCACTGCATTCGGATAGCAGTTGCAACAATTGTGCAGTATTTATATACAAATGACAAAATGAAATAATGGTCAGCAGTAAATATATGATACATTAAAGTAGATTGAAAAATTGACAAGACTTGCGAAGTGCCAAAGATTATTTACAAAGAAAAAACAAGCACACAAACTTCACTCACGAGTCGAACAATGCAATTTTTAATGACGTTCCGGTAGAAAATAGACTTTTGTTTTCAATTGATTTTTTTTATATATGGGTATTTTTAGACTGAAAGTTAGGGCTACCGCAACATTTTTATAATTAAAATCGAAAACGCTACATACTAATAATTTAATGAAAAAATAAACAAAATTGAACACGCACAATTCGTAAAAAGGGCAGAGGTAAATAGCTAATTCAAGCCATACATTGTTGAATTTACCACATTCTAAAAAAACTTTCAATACTCACATCATCATGATATTCTGACATTATTGAGATATAAACTTGCCACTGAAAACCAGGGAGCACTTCACCAACGACGATGTGATCGTCACCAACTTAAAAACAATAGTGACTGCATTGAAACGGAAACGTTTCAACACATTTTATTTATTCAATGACTTATCTATCTTCAGATTCTTCTTAAGATAACTTATCAGAATAATTAAAATTAAATTATTGATAGGTGTGAGAAAGTAATAGAATCGAGATAACACTGTTTGAATATAAATTCCTCTACACATATACAGACTGACTTGTAGCCATCAGCTGTGGTATCGCCATGGACGATAGCAGTCTACTAATCAGTTATCCTGAAAGATATGATATCTTGCTGAAAGGTTTACCTGAAAACTGACCTGGGTAATGATTCACGACGGAAACATTAAATGGTTTGGATTAACTTTAGACTTTCCGTGAAATGGGCTGTTTGTTGCAGTCGTTAGGGATGACCGTCAGCTGCTAGGTCGTTAAAAATATCACCGTTATTTGCCAGGTAAATTATTGGTGTACAGTGTCAGCCATAATATTTTTTTTGCTGAATTGTTCGATTCGGATAGTTGCAAACTGTGATAAGGATTTCGATAATATTAAATTTGATATTTGTGATGGTTTTTAACATTGTTAACCTTATTTAGGTACTGATATACTAGAAAATACAATTACGGCGGGAGCTTTGCTAAAATGCAAATGTAGTGGAGTGATCAAGTAATGAAGTTACGTATGAAGTGATGATTTTAACTTTCTCAAAAGAGCATCTTAATTTTAAGACAGATGATGTACTGTGTGCAGAAGCAATAAAAATATTGGACGGTGAGCTATAGCGCCATAAAATTGTACTTATATTTTATCTGGAAATTCTAGGTGCTGTAATGTGGAGCGTTGAAATATCCAAAATACATTTTGAAATTTTCACCATGAAATAATTATAATTAACGATGATATTTAAAATGTGAAATAAACTTTTTTCAACTAGTTGCTCTGCCCCGAACATTAACTCACATCGAGTTGTTGATTAAGTCACCCGTTTCTTCAAAATCATTCGATGAATTATCTAAGATCAAAAGTAATGTTTTCTCAATATACAGATTATTTATCAGACTTCAAGGAAAGTACGCAACGCTAACGAACCATTCGATGACGCTAAACCATAATGAATAAATAATGTATTGACCGCTGTCCAGAATTAACTCTTTATTTTTCCATGCAAATAAATCTGCATTTTTTTTTTAGCCACACTGTACTTCCCCTTCCATGGGCTCTAATATTTAAATACATTTCTTAGAATTGTCCGGCTGTTATTCCAAAACAATAACAAAGAGAATAAAAGTCATGGTAAGAGTACCTACCTTTTAAAATTACAAACATATTTACTATAAGTTGGGTTGGTTTGTCAGTTTCAACGTTCCTTGAATTTGCATCCCTCCCTTACGCTCCGCTGATAGATCTATTTCCAACCTCTTCTTCCACCACATAGGCGAGGTATGTAACAGAAAGAGATGTAATAATGAACTCCTCTGTAGTATAACTATGTCCACGATTCTCGCGAATATTTAACCCCCAACCTGTTTGTGGTTTCGAGCCCTAATTTGCCGCACGATTGTATCTCGTATAAACTTGTAGGCTTCAAATGCTTTCGGGAGTCGGGAAATGTGGACATTGTTCAGCGGACCAAACGAAATCATTATTCACCCACTTTATCATTTAAATTGTTCTTTCAGAAACATTTGATCCCAAATAGGCTGTATTTAATAACAGATTAGATTCTTAGTGAGTTGTGGGTATTACGAATGAGGAGATCCGAAAACAATACATTGGCGATGTAGGCTTTATAATTAATGATTTTTAATTTTATTACTGAATACCGCACAAGAGTCCCAACTGCTCCCAACCGTCTAGAGCCAGTGAGTCTATGGCATCCCCAATCGGGAGGGGAAATAGATGGGGAAGAGGAAGGTTTGGAAGTACCTTGCTATTCAGATTTGGTCACAAACACGGCTTAATCCATTTTAATCAAGCAACGTTTCGATCATTAATGGTGGTCTTTCACCAGGGCGATACTTAGAGTATCTACCACTCTGGAACATGACACAAATGTAATTTAAAAAATATTGGTTTGAACATGTTGAGCGGATGCACGGTGAAAGAAGTGCGACAAAAATACATGACGCGCAAGTGGATGGAATACGAATTTGTATGATACTACATATGAATGTGAATGAAGCAAGGAGTTTGTGTCAAGATAGAGTTGGGTAGCATTCTGTCCTCTTTAATTATCCTTGTGGAGAAACTGCTTGCTAATCAATAAATAATGCACAAAGGCATGTAAAACTACTATTACGCAAATGAAACATTCGTACCTACATATGTAATTAATTGATAAGTGTTTTTTTATTCTACACCAAATCAGAATCCAACGGCCCGGAGCCAGCGAGATTATGACACCCCAAAATGGTGATTGTTTTGAGGGGGGAAAAAATGTCGAAAGGGAAAGTGAAGAAGATAGTTGGGAATAATCTGACGATTTAGATCTAGTTCACTCTCGGGGCTTACATAATTTTACTGTCGCATCGGTGATAATCTAATATTATAGCTAGCGCCAATTTAGGCAAGGTTTTGATTCAGAATGCTAGCCTCTTGGACGCAGGGGCGTGCACTTCTTATAGGCACAAAAGCACTGCCTACCCTGTCATACTCACATAAAAACTTATTATATTGGATTGCATAATATGAAATTATTATAAAAAAATAAAAATATATTTATAAATAAATACGCGCGAAGCTCATCTAATCGCTCCGGCGCGAGCGCCCCACCAAACGTCTTACTATAACGTGTCACAAGCAGTAACTAAATATGCCCAAACGCCGAGAGTAGATTATTTTATGTTCACTAGACTACACAAAATATGTATGCATCGATGCTGTGAGCTGTGCGCGCGTTCATGTGGCTCGTTCGGGTTAATATTTTTGTTGTTGTCTAGCTAAGAAATGCAATAGCAATAAGTAACATATTTTGATACCTATCTTTATTATCAATTAATCAAAAATTCTGTGCACGCCACTGCTCGAACGATACTGAAAGTATCTTCCCTCTTACTTACTTATAAAACCACTCATTTTGATGAAGATATTATTTCATCCTATTTTTAAAAAAATGATTTGTAAACACCAAATATGGTAGTCACGTATTTGATTACGTCGAATTTTTTGGAAAAAAAATATTTTTCGTCCAAAAATTTTTGACTCATTTACTAATTTCTGTAGCGATAACGTTCAGGAGAATTTTATCTAAAAATCTCGAAGCAGTTTCTTACATGTCTCATCATAATGAGATATAATTTATTCACTGTTGAACTGAAGTATGCCTTCAAAGTTTTCCAGGTCTTACGGAATGTAAGCATAGCATACAATTCTTTTAGGATTAAATAATAATATACATTATGTACACGTGAATAAATATATATATTTAAAAAAAAAAAAAAAACCTGAGACATTGTCTTAATTGTAACTAACCGAAGTTAATACCTGTCATTTCTGCCAATTCACATTTTTCTTGGACTACGGTAGAATTTTTTATTTTTTATTACTCTACGATAGTTAAGCACCACCATTACAGGAAGGCTACGGACTTGTATGCGGAGATTATAGCGGTGGTTAAAAGCTTAAGCCGTCTCTCATAGAAATGAATAGTTTTGAAATTTGATTATTTCGGTATACCCCGGAAAATAAAAGTATAATAGATTTCAGAGTTAGGGTTAAAACTGTTGGTTTTGTTCGAATCGTTGCCTATTGTATCTTTTGGGATGTTTGTAAAAATAATAAAATAAAATAAAATTTTGAATGAAAAGATGGGCGTATTTTCCAGTGAACTTCAAACACCCAGTCAATTCTAACAATAACAATGTTTGGTAAAACCACGCATGATTTTATTATTGAGAATAAAGGCAGAAGGTAAATGACCTGATATAAATGTTGATTGGAGTCTCAGAAGAATATAAATATTATTTGACGGCCTCCGTGGTCGAGTGTTTAAGACGCTGGTTCACATCCTGGCGTGCGCAGATAAATGTCATCTTTATTGCTGCTTGCTTAACTCCTTTATATTATTTTGCTATCTTGTTTAGTTATAAAATCTTAGAAATTGTATATCCTTTTCATAACTAATTAAAAAAAAACTTGTCTTAGTATGTATTATGCTGTGTACTTTATAATGTATTTAAAGTGAATGAAAAATTGGATTGGATTGAATTGAATCAATATGTGTTATGTCACATTTAATTAATACAAAATAATATTTCGTCGCTGGAAAGGAAAAAAAGCTTAAGCGACACTTTGGTAAAAATGAGTTGAATATGCAGTTTTTTTCTGCATCGAATGCTTTGATTCTTGTTTTGAAGACGTTTTTTTGATATCCGGAAAGAATTCAAGGCTGATGTGAGCGTAATGAATAGGATCAAGAAAGGGACGCTTAGATGGTTTGGGCATGTAAAGCGAATGAACAAAGAAAGAAGTGTGAAAAGAATATATGATGCGAAAGTGAATGGAAGAAGAAGTCGAGGACGCTTGAGATAGACATGGCACGATTAAGTAAATCAAATACTTGAATCGGGTCATGTGAAGAGTCGAAATAACTATGTATGGAGTATTAGAGTATGTATAAGACGATGTATAAATTTGAATGAAGCAAGGAGTGTGTGCCAAGATAGAGTTATATGGCGGTCCGTCCTCTCTGCCTACCCCTGCGGGGAAACGGCGCAATGGTTAGTTAGTTAGTGGCTCTTCAGCCATCTGAAACATATTTACCATTTGGGAGAAGGTTTGACTCTAGTGACAGAAGCTTAGGATTTTTTTTTAGTTTTTATCGCTTTAGGTAACTCAGTGAGAGCATTAACTTTTGGATTAACTTTTTTTTTTAAATACTGAAGACTTCTGAATTTTATTGTAAAAAAAAACTCTAATGAAAATGGCGCTTCACCCCTTTTGCCTTTGCGGCGACAATATAATATATTATACGAGTATTTGCGGTACGTTCCAGAGTGGTAGATACTCTAAGTATCGTCTAGGTGAAACACCACCATTCAGAATCAAAACGTTGCTTAAAATCGCTTTATTCTTGTTTGATGACCAGATCTGAATAGCCAGGTACTTCTCAACCTTCTTCTTCAACATCTCCCCTCCTTACTACTGTGAGCCTCATAACATACCCTAATTGGGGATGCCATAGTGCCTCTAGCACAGTTGGAAGCAGTTGGGACTCTTGTATGGTATTCACTTTAAACGAAATACAAAATGTGATCGAATAAGAGAATAGAAGAAGTTAGTTAGACGCCTCGCTTTTTTTAATAAATTGGCATACCCGCCAATTGTTACCCCTGCTCTTTCAAAATAATTTACTGATGTAGGTTTTAGAAACTAGAAATAAATTAAGTTAGCCTCAGGCAGTTGTATTATTTAATTTAAAACGTCTCTTTAAATTAGTTCTAAATCATAAAATTACATAGGACAAAGTAGTACAGAAGTAATTTATTAGATATTTTGAATGTGAATTAAAACAAATCATATTTTCAGGAAGCAAACACGTTGTGGTTATGCATTGTAATAACACAAGTTTCGTTAACCACTTTATTATACATATTGTTGACTAGTTTCAGTAGTTATATTATGTATTTATACAACCTTCAGGTTGAAACGAAATTGGTTAGCAATATATACATTGTACATTATAGAGCATATGGATAGTTATGCTACGCTTAATCTTGAACGTAAGCCAAGAGATACTAGTAATCCGGGTAGAACTGCTTATACACATAAGTACCCCTACAGGGATCTTATTCTCTACAGGTAGATTAGTTTCATTGAGTAGTTGTATCCGGCAAGTAAATTTTTTGGCGCCCCTTGTCAAAATCTAACACTTAATTTTTTTAAAGCTTTTTTTTACGTCTAATAAAATAGCTCTTAGTACTAATAGATATCATCGATATATTTTACGTGGACCAATGAGTATTATATACAAAAAGCAATAAGAAATGTATTCACTGTTAACCACTCGTTTTTGGCAGGTTTCCTTTCTGAAATAACCAAATATAAAAATATCCAACAAGTAATGTATTTAAAATGTGAATGTTTTCTTCTGTTAAATTAGTGGAGTAGTACAATGATTCGTGTATTGTTGAAAAAAATATACCGAATAACATGCAAGTATCTAGATGTTTCTATTGCATTTTTTCTATATGTTAACTCAAAATTTTTATCAGTATGTAAAAACAATCTTTACGTTTCAAATTCGTATGCATTCACATTGTGAAAAAACGTCGTAAATCAAAATGGCTTGGATTGTTGAAAGAATGCGACAGCACTATTGATTCATATAGCGCTGTCTCATTCTTTCATTAAACTCAATTCGCGCCAATTGCTCTCTTATTTACAATACTTTTTTCTGCATAATTTTGTTTCTTTTTAACACTTATTTTTCGTCTGAACAGAAGATTACGGGTTCGATTGCCGTTTATAAATAGTATAGTTTTGTTAATTTGATATATAATATAAAGGTGCTGGCGCGTAAAAAAGCACTGTTATCAGGTAGTATCAGCGCCGTGGCAATTCGCCGCCTGGAGCGGACTGCTCCAACTGCACCTGCACAGAACCGGCCTTGCATTGTCTTATGTATAGATGCATAGTGCATACGAAAACGTTAGGTTTTTAATGCATAGGTATGCTATGCACGGTGACAACGATTGTGTATAAGTGTGTATCAAAATAAAGATGTGTGGCGCTCTATTATTTCTGCATTTCCCTACATACTGGAGTGGTGATTAGTTAGTTTAACCTTTATTGGAAACCTTATTTCTTATTTTATTATTAATGAAAACACAAATCGCCGAGCGTCCAAACACTTCTGGTTTTGCTTGGAAAGTAGTTTCTTGCAAGCATTGTAAACGCCAAGCAAAAAAAATACTCACCGGTACAAATCGAATATGCACTTGCCCATATCGCTACCCTAACCACCGTTGGTTAATCCCACCCTTCCTCAACCCGCCTCAGAATATCGCTCAACCGCGAAACCGTTATTGTTTCCTAGCACTGCTCCGTGAGGCGTTATTCAAAACAAGATAAAATATTTTACCACATAATGAGTAGTAAATATATATAATTGTGTGAATGAAGGATAAAATTGGATTGAATGTAGTTGAAATAATGAATGGCATTGGAAAAGATTAGAGTCGAATATAACAAAATACCGATGTAAGCGGAGTAAGACAGTTGTGTGGCATTTCATCCTCTGTGCTTACTGATGGCCTAACGATTCGTCAACTAGGTAGTTCTTTAATTAGTTATTTCGTTAATATTCAATTAAGAGCACTGCATATCTCAGATAATGTTTAACTTATCATAAATATAACTAGTCTTGTTTAGATTCCGATGAAAATGATTCGCGTAACAACGTAACAAGCTTGGTAATCTCAAAAAATCTTATTACGAAATTTTAGTAAAAATTCTTCACATAACATAAATTTGATATTTGCCAACTATTTACACGCCCTTCAATATATTTCAATTCTTGTCGAAGTTTCGTCTTATAATCCAACTTCTAAACCGCAAAATGGAGCCCATCTATATAATATACCCATATAATATTCATCAACTCGTAAAAGGAAGGCTTAACGCATATCGTAGTATGCATGACTTTGTAAATAAAATGATCGAATATTATTTATGTTCGATATTCGTAATGTGCGTTCATGTGATTTATTTTCGCAGGCCACAAGTGTGACTAAAGTCAAGTGTGACTAAAGTCCAAAGAAAAAAAAATAGATAAATACTCGTTGTATATTATGCGATGAGACACTTATAAAACATTATATTGTTAATTAAGTAACAACGCACGTTGTTTAAATCCACTTTATTTTTATATAAGTCAACTAGTTTCGATTCAGCAGAATCGAAACTAGTTGACTTATACAAAAATAAAGTGGATTTGAACAACGTGTGTTTTTATTTAATTGATTATGTCGATCCACAAAGTGTTTGCTTATTCTGATAATTCATTATATTGTTTATGACTATAGCTATTTTGTGCAAGTTTTTCACATAATACGAACATTTTATAAAAATATTCAAAATAAGTGTAATACCCACTGTAAAAAGTTCATTGATATTATACCGTAGATTACTAAAAAAGAGTTCGAAGAGTGAAATTGTTTTTGATTTTATCGCTAAGCCGAGTATAACAAGCGTTGTTTAAGAACTTGGATGATCCTTCTGACAATTTAAGTCTGAATCTGACATCAACATCTGCTACCAATTGAATTCACGTCAAGTGTTGGGGAAAGCTTTCTTAAACGGATCCTTCTAGACCACAATGAAAAATCTGTCTTCTCGTGAATTAATTATACTCATAAATTATTGCTCATTTTCTCGAAGGAGGAAAAAGGTTTCATCGGTAAGCGTTGCTGATATCAACTCCTCTTATCGCAGGGATAAATTAAAAAGTTGTTGCGTTGAAAATAATGGTAGCTGTCTTACGCTTTATGTAAACGGTCTTTCATTTTCAACCATTCAAATTGTTTAATCATACGGTTTAATATCGCGTTTTTTTTTGTCTAATCAATTCTTATAAAACTTTAGGGGATTCGCGCGTGATGAAACCTTCCATTTACATGTATATTTTCTTAAGAGAATTTTGATAATTGATTATGAAATCATGATAAAAATACCTTCTTCCGTTGCCCGTGTGACTCTAGAAAAATATTTAAAAAGTGGATTCTGATGAAAAAAAAGTATTATTGTGTGAGAGAATAGACAAGTGAAGTTAAATTAAACTTCGCCCCCCCTCACTCGGTGATATTTTTTCAAAATAGATTCATAAAAATCACCGCGGTAAAAAAAAGAGTTTTTAAGGTGAATAATGTGTGAATATATGTACAGTTATATACTGCATATAACCTGTGTAAACAATCGTGTAATGCAGAGTCTCTTACAATAGGTGTGAGATTTTTTAATTATTTTTGTACAATCTCACTGATAGTTAGACAGCTTTCGCAATGGTGCCATGAGAAGTAAAAACAACAAGATAGATTTTTGCGTTCTAGAATTAAACTATAAAACTTTTCTTTGTTAGAACGAATATTAGTGTGAACTTTTGAAATTTGGAACTGGTGTTAATTGACTCATCAACTTTAAATTTAAATATCTTTCAAATCCCTACCTACCTAATAAAGCACTCACCAATAATGTATTTTAGCAGACATTATTTTATATTTGAAATGGAACAAATATTTTCTCTTGGTAACGAGTAAAAATATTAAACATATATTTTTACAGTAAGTATGTACAAAAGTTAATATTTAATATCCCGTAATGTATTGTCTATTGAAAATTTACAAACGGCCCGCAGGCCGCTTGAAGCCGTCTTAGACAGCCTCCGCTCCCATTATTCTCGTCATTATTTTTACATTTTCTCAGTAATTTTTTATGTCTTCCACATTATTATTATTAAGTTCCAAGAAAATATCTAACAATGTGTTTGTACACTTTAGGGCAGCCTGGATAGATAAAGAGTAAGGAATGAAAAGTGAAACTAGTGTTTTTAAGAAATTTAAAGTTATGTTGTGTATTTATAGTTCGCAAGCACGTGACCGGTTATTGCATTCATTCTCAAGTGTATTTCTATAGTTATGCAGGTAAGTACTTTTATTTATATATTATTAAAACTCTATTTTTACTGACACAAAAACTTCCTTCATGAAGTATTGGTTAGAAAATATTTTTACTAGCGTTTCGCGTGGTATTTAGTTGGACGCATTAAAATAGTTATTTACTTTTAATAAATACGTCCATTTTTAGCTAGAAATGCAAAACCTAGGAAATCTTCTAAAACTAAAACCCCAGGTAAAAGCTCACGAATAAAAAAAAAGATTGATATCGTTACTTGATGAATTTTTCCGGTGGAAGTGTTGGTTGTTTTATAGTTGTCGAGTTGTGTTGAAGGTCGTCTTCTTTCTTGAGACAGATTAAAAAAAAAACTGCAAGGCTGTTTGAAAATTGGTTAAAAGTTTATACCATCGCAAGATTCCATACGACCCAAATACTGCAAACATTATGATTAAATGGGTTCACAGTGGTGAACCGAGGAAGAAGTGGACTGACTACGTGGAAAACTGAAGAAGAATAAAAAAGACCTGAGAACTTGAAAGGAATAGCTAAAGACCGGAGGAAGTGGAAAAAATTGTAGAGGAGGCCAAATCTCACCCTGGGATTAAGTGCCTTGGTGATGAGTATGAAGGAGGTGCATGTGCAGGTGTCCATGGCCCAACAACTGAAAAAATAACACACCCAAAAAAAGAGAAATTGTGATATGTGACGAATGACTTGGTAAATAAGAATTTCCCATGATATGAACTAAACATTAAAAAAATATATTGAAAAAGTTCTTTATATTTTTTGGTGTATACGGAGCTTATTAAAAAGAATTGAATTCAAATATGAAAACTTAATTTTGGCGAACTAAGTATTTTAAACTGTATTTCACCTTTTCATCGAGAAACGTAATTTTATGACCTCACGGAAGTTCACTGCAAAGATTGGAGAAGCGAAAGATGCTTAGAAATCGAATTATGTTTCCGATACATTTTTATTTGATTTTAAATTTCTACGACATAAAATCTTTATGAGAATTTTGTACGCAATGCTGTCGAATCGATGAAACCATCGATGGCATTACGGGAATTTGTTTTTTGTTGCAAAATAAATATATTTCTTACATCCTAAAAAATATTAATTCACACTTGAGAGAATATTGATTTCGAATAAAATGTCACCTGTTCAGATATACACGAGTATGATGAAAATATTATTTTTTCATCAAATTATCACAGGATTCTAAAAAAATTTCTAATCTTGTAGCTAGAATGGGCGTATCGTAAAGTAAGATTGTTACAAAAAATACCTTCACACTTTCATATTGGGTTTTATTTACTTTATTAATAAACAATACATTTTTTATCCTTACGAATTCATGGTTAGTTTTCAGTGGCTGTATTTTTTACTGGTGATTGTATTTATCTATACAGAAGGGGAAGATTTAATATTTTAATGAAAAAGAAATAGTAACTTTGTATAGGACCGCAGATTTTATTAAAAAAAATATAACCGACCGGTTGCGTTTAGCCTGAGCATCATCAGGATACAAAATTAAACTAAACAAAAAAATAAAGTGTGTGGGTATGTATTCTCATACATACAGAGGGAGAACACAATATTAAATAAAATAAAAAAGAGAATGATGATGATGCTTAGGCAAAGCGAAACCGATCGGTGATAAAAATTAAAATTAAATCTGCGGTCTTATAAAATTTAATTTTCATTAGATATATAACTACAAAGAAATTGCTTTCTACGAAAACAATTTTTTTGTTGTTGAAGCGTTCCGTGTCACACATTGACGTAAGTCACTTATTTTTAGAATATTTCAGTTCTTGAGAGAAGGATGTTAGTTCTAAACGGTTTATCTGATATTCAATACCAATTTCACTAATCGAAACCGAGCGAACCAGTTTAGGAGAAGGCTTGGTGAAGGTTTTCATAATTCTAATTCAACATTTTTAAATACAAAGTTAAGGGTGTCCATTTCGTTACAGATTATTTTGAATCATTCCTCTTTAACTTTCTTTCGCAGATTTATTTGGGACAGCTTATGACAATATATGTTATCAGTCTTGATTGTACGATATAATATGCATCTATCCAGAAATACAGGTTTGAGAAATATGTGCTTATTTCGAAAAATCATTTTTTATTTCCTTTATGGAAGGTCTAAGAAAGGGTCTAAAAAAGGCTTTCGGCTTGTTTGGTATTATTATCCACCAGATCCGGGATTTAAAAAAAACGTGTCCTATTTTTGGAAATACTTTCGATATCTGGTTGTTTTCCTCTTTTTTTTTAAAAAAGGTGTTTTTTACTTTTTATAAATGTAGGTATACATCGTAACACGTGACTGGAGAAATTACTGATTCAGGGTTCGGAAAACTTTTTTGGATAATTTCTCATAAAATATTTGTATACAACGATATTAGCTATCCCTAAGACTTCTGAAAGTTAGTTAAAACTCGATTAAAAAAGTACAAATAGTCGCTGGAAAAGCAAAAGGGCTTAAGTGACAGATTGGTAAAATATTAGTTAAATATGCAGTTTTGATCAGTTTTTTTCTGAATGGTGTGCTCTATCTTTCGTTTGATTCTAAAGACTTTTGTGGCCCTTCAGTCATCTAAAATATATTTACCATTTGGGAGAAGGCTTGACTCGAGCGACACAAGATTGAGACTTTTTGCCCCTTCAGGTGACTCAGTGAGAGCATTGCGTTACCCGAGTTAACTTTTTTTTCGAAATCCAACCAGGTACTGAAGACTTATGAATTTTATTGTAAAATAAAAAATTAAAGTGCTCTGAGGTAAACTTTCCAAAATGGCGCTTCAGCCCTTTTGCCTTTCCGGCGACTAAATTATATTAATGTTGTACAAGTTTAAGCTTTTACTTTCCTAGGACCGGAAAAATCAAAGAGCATTAAATTGCATAAAAGTTTACTTAGTCCATATTTATTGAAAAAAAAAAACAGTCAAACAAGCAATGCACATAAAATGATTTAAAAAAGTGAATTCTTCATTTTGATGAGTAACCACAGGCGCATGTTTTTGATTAAATAAGAATAAATATTAAGAATATTAAATAATAGAGGTAATTAGTTATTGTAGTTCAGATATAGAATTCGTTTATCGGTGAAAAATTAAAAGCAATTAAAAGTAAATTTTATTTCACTTGGCTTACCTAGCTTTTTAGGCAGTATCCAACAAGAAATATTTTGAAGTGTTTGTTTACTTTGTCATGTTTTAGACACCGAGTAGACGCAATATCCTGTATGTGATATTGTACATGCTCGTGACTTATCAAAGTTTGCGAAAAGTTGTGTAGATAATAAAATTTTCTTCAACCAGACATCAAATGCGCTGTAGAAAAGACATTGTGAAATCACAATAACATGCAGACTTGTGCCCACTATTTAAACATAAAGTGATACCAATATGTCAGTTGGATAATATTTCAGAGCTCGCCCGTATAATCTGATATCCACAAAATTGTATTCCTTTTTCGCACTATTAATCTTCTTGCACCGTTATATATATTTTCAATAGTTATTCCTAAAAATATTGGACCATTTCACAGCTTGTCAGATCTAATATGTGTTGATTCAAGTATTATTATGAACACGGTACAGATTATTTAAAAGATTAAATTAACTAAACCGAATCTTTATAATTGAAGTAATAAAAAATACATTTATATGCATAAAATGTATGAAATGAAAGGTACCTACCAACCCACCTAACTATATTTCAGAATACATTCTATCTATACCATTATACTATTACTCTCTCGTGTAGTTTGTATGATTAGACAACATAAGGATTTATAATTATTAGTTACATTTCTATTTCACAACCATATTTATAACCGTTCGGTTTTTGAGATAAAATAAACGTTAGCAAATATCACGACCAGGGGCATGAGTTTCAGTAGATAGTAACTAGAACCTTAAAAGCCTCAAAACATGTTAGCTGACAACGAGTACAGAAAAAAATAATATTAAAGAGGTTGTAAACTACGTTTTCATAAGAAGATTGTGATGTATTTTGCACATTTTCTAAAATAACGTTGAATTCTCATAAGTATTGACTAATATAAACCTATTTCCTTCCGAGCATTCTCCAGGAAATGGTTGATTCCCCCGAGTGTCTCTTTTATCATATTTTGCCTGTAATGCAAAGATATGGGCGCACGAAGTACCGTTTGCCATATTTATTATATCGTATTTCCTTTGTATTGTTTGCCAGTTGAATATTTCTATTGTATTTATTCCCACCTGGGAAGGAAGATGGAATCACTGAAACCCTCTAATGTAACCTATTCAATTTATTTTAATTATACTGTACATTCATTCTTGATTGAAATCGATTAAATTACTTTAATTCATAAGTGATTCTCGATTTTTTTTCTTAATGTGATAACGCATAAGAGTAACGTCTGCTTGGAGGAAGTGTTACCAAGGCAATTTAATTTAAGAGTTTCCTTATCTTGTTATAAACCCTTGTGGTGAAATTTCACAAAAAAATGAAACTAAAAAAATTAAATTAAAAAAAAATCACCTATTATTATTATTCACCTATTATTAGTATTATTTTAACTCTTATTGATGTTGTGAGGCTAAAGGAAGAGTAAACGAAGACTAGGCATTACCTGACCATTCTGATACAGACAGGAAATAAACTGAAAGCCGTTTTAAGGAACTTTTCGATGCTGAGAGATACTAAGTAGTCAATGGAACGAAGTTAATATTGAAATGTTTTGCCTGAAATGAAACCCACGTAAATAAAATTATATTTTGTTTGATTACGTCGGGTTTTGAACCAGTACCCGTAGGTCCAGAGCCAAGGAGCTTACGATGAATATCGTTAATGTCTGTGGTTCATAATAATTTATGTTGTGATCAGATAGAAAAGAGTATGATGTTAAATAGGTACCATGTTTCTTTTTTTACAGATTTTTTAGTTAATATAACCTCTGTTTTTATGATGAAGTATATTCTGATGTAAGAGAATACAATTTAAACAACTAATCTTAACAGTAGTTAGCTCTAATTAAGGACGATGCCGTATTAAAAAAGCAGTCTTGTCAGGAGATTCAGAGCTCTGCGAAAATCCATGGACTTGTTGTATAATATAAATGGAGATCAGTGTACATAAAAGAAAATCAGATAGTAAATTGTTGTTTGCAGTAAGGTTCTTACCAATGTGAAATAACTCTTCTTTAACATATCAGAATGAGATTGTACGTATAACCAGCAACTTATTGAGTTCTTATTTACTTTACATTTATAAATATCATTAACACCGTTACAACACTTAGAGAGAAATGACCTATCTATCTATGAAAAGCCTCAATTTATTTCGTTTTCCTGCTTTATTGTTTAGCCCTAAGTTTTATTTGTCCAGACATATTTTGGCAGTCAAAAGGGCAAAATAAAGTGTACGAAATAATATGCGACTATAATAATATATCCGCGCCTTTCTATAACCGTTCAACTATAACTTGATTCTTGTTCGTACTTGTCTAGCTCAAAGCGTGTGGACAAAGGTCACGTGTGTCCAAGTCTTTCGAAACTCCTTCATTTTGCAGGCTAGTGATAAAAATGGCTTTTGGTAATCGGCTACCTTTCATCCTTGTTACACGTCCTGTCCACTGGATTTGTCTCAGTTTTATAAAATATTACTATTGATAACTCTTCCGACTGTTGGTTTAGGGTGGTAGGTAGCTGATAACTGGAATAAAATATTCTAAATATTAAAATGACGCCAAGTAAAAACAAAGTGGTAACTCATGCAAATAAGCATCTGCGAAATATGTAACATTTAAGCCAATGAAAATCCATATTTTGAGGGTTGGTTTATTTATTCGAATGAAAATTTGTAAAACCCTTTATTATCTTTGAACATTTAAATAACCTACAGAAGTTTTCAGTTGATTCATAGTACGTTATTTGTATGTTTGAGATCATTTCAGGGAATCGTTGGTTGTATTTTAATACTAAGTAATTAAATTACAGTAATTCAAATCAAATAAAGTAATTCTGAAATCTATAGAAAACCATTTATTTTATTGTATCCTTAGCACAGATAATGGTATTTTTTTTTTAAATTCGAGTAGACCTTTTTAATTAATTGCTTTAAAGCTCTAATTTTATTTTAATAATTATTTGAAATGTTAATCTGCTCAATTTTTATGCTTAACTTAAGTAAGTACGCTCCAAATAAATATGTTCGAGTAAAATTTAAGTTTTATATTTTTAAATTTACGTAAATAAATATACGAGTACTACTGTCAATTCTTATACGAATACAAGATATTTCTTGTTAATACATATCATATAATGCCCATCTCAGAAGAGTTGGACAACTGCCTGGAGTCAGTGGAACTATGAAATCTTATTAATCAAACTTTATCAAAAGTTCAGAATCACACTAAATAACTTGAACTTACCCTCCCCCCCCTCTCACCTGACAGTTTTAGGAAAAATCAAAACCTTTTTTTACAATGTAATATTGATGCTCCCGGTATAACAAAATTGTGATTTTTTAAACTGGAAGTGTTGTAATGAATTAGAGAATACTAAACATAAAAAAATTGTTGGAAGTATTATTTGTGTTAAACAAACCATTTACTGTAAACGCCCAATAATTGATTTTCCAGAATTTCGCTACAGTATTTCACTCCCTAAGTGGAGTTTTTTGTACAGCTTAAATAAACAGTAAAAATGAATTTATTTGATGCAAATTTTCCCTTTTATATAGATTTAAATAAATTTTTTCAAGTTATTATCAATTGTAAAGTAAAAAAGATAATTCGTAAGGTATTAAGGGTCACCACCCAAAATACACAATTTTTGGCTTTCTGGTACAAGCAATACTACAAATGATTGATCTGTTGATTCGGGTAACGTATACTGAATAAAATCAAATAATAAACGCCCGGGTTGCCGGCAATGAAATACAATAAAAAATCCCGAGAAGTGGATTTCCACTTAGTCTAAGCAGAAGTTATTGAACATGAGTATGTAATCTTCTGCCCAAAAATGTCAATCATGCTCAAACTTTCAGAAAATTCCAATAAAAATATTTGTAAAAGCGATGATTGATCTTAAAGAATTCCAAAACTTTTCCAAATAAAGGCTCACATAAAAAAATTGGATTATAATTTATAATTATATTATTCGCAATTTTAACTCAATTTGGCCAGACAGTTTTCAAACTCTAAATTAACTAATCAAACGTGTAAATATAATTATTTTCGAATAATTAACTTTTGGCTAAATAAGATTAATTGTAAAATGTTAATTGAAATGTCTGGGTTTTATTGTTAGATATAATTAGATTATATTAATTGATCAAATGGTATATAGTGCTAATTAAGATATCAGTAAATAATATAGGCCATCCGTTGTAAGCGCAATAAATAATATTAAGAAAGGGACGCTTAGATGGTTAGGACACGTCACACGGTTCGTGAGAAAAATATATATCGAATACATGTATGGCGGAAAAATCTGGGATGCTCTTGTAAGTCAAAATGATGAAAAAAACAATTAAAATAAAATAAAGCTGTTAAGATTGTACACTTATTTGATTATTTTAATTATTTTCTATTCATAACAACCTTTCAGATGATTTTTTATCCCAAAAATGGTGCATTAAGATTTATCAAAATTTTATAATTATACTAAGCATCGGATTGTATACATACAGCCTTTTATATACAGCCTTTTTGGCCGTAAGCGAATGTTTCAGAGTTTATTTTTTTTTAGGTGGCGTATTTTTTTGTTGACGCCTGAAATTATTTTTCTTTTTGCCTCAACACCCTTTTAACGAACTTCAAATCCTCAGAAATGCGAAAAAGTTTCCAGATTCGTCCGAATTTCGTCACCCCCCCCCCATGGAATATAATTATACGAAAAATTGTACTAATTTTCAGATTTATTAAAATAAACATGCATATTATAATTGCATGTAATCCGCAGTCTGATTACGACATAACATTTCAAATATTCAATAAACTACCTAGATTTGATTACTACCTTTAGATTATTATTTTAATATCAATAATATTTTTTTCAATTGTGTTAGTTTATTTATTGTATTAAAGCCGTAGTAAAAAAAAACATTTTACAAACAAGAGCTTCGAAACGAAGTAAGCGATATTAATAGTAGCTGTGGCTCGGAGTTTTATGAAAGAAAGCCTTCACAGGAAGCTTACATAACATGAAAATACATGAAATACAAAGCCTCAAGATTTGAAGAGGAATAACCTCAAATGACCAAGATGATCGCAGTAAATACAAATCTAAACGCTTTGTGCCCAACAGTAAAATTCTGTAAATAACGAATAGGTATGAAATAACCATCGTAAGTCATATTAGGTTTTGAATTCGTAAATAAAATATTTCCGACCGAAAATACAATCCATGCGTTTATTTTTCATCACGTTGGGAAGCTTTTAAAAAGCTTTTAGGAGACGCAGTCAAATGTCAAAAGCCTAGTGGTTCATGCAACCCTTCAAACAGATTGAATTAAATCTTGAATTGCAACGGAGAATCCTTTTGTAAGTATGCAAAGTGAATTTGAATATGCCGCAATGTGATGTCATCCCAGAGATTTCATTAAAAAAATATATCTGGTTTTAAATGCATTATTCATTTATTAATTTTCATTTTCCTTTTAAATGAATTGAAGGGGGTTGCAGCGCAGCTTTCAAGTTTTCTATTCATCGCATATCTAAGAAATTCATACACGATTACAGTGACAATATTTTGATTTACAACAGCAGAAGTTTAATAAAATGTTAGATAAAATGGTTTTTGGAATTTTCTAAAAGTTGTAAGTGTTGTTATTGTTGTAATTATTATTTTATTCTCGAATGTGTATTTATAAACAATTCAAAACCACGCAGCTCAGGGGAGATAATAATATGAAGTAGCAGTATACTATATTCATTGAATGATATTTGTCCCATTAATAACCAATTCTCTGATTGATATGCAACAGTGTTAAAAGGAGTTGTAAATAGGGATATCGATGTAGGTCAAAAATCATAGTTATAAAGTTTGAGGTGTTTCAAACATTCATCACATTAAACGTCATCACACTTCATTGATATACATATATAGATATGGTTTTTTGCACTTCATTGATTCAAATATATATATATATATATATATATATATATATATATATATATATATATATATATATATATATATATATATATATATATATATATATATATATATTCTTGGCCCTGATTGTTGAATTGTAACGATGTGAAAACATTTTGAAACATCTCAACCTAAGTGTTCTCATTTTTCTAACGAAAATTGTTTATCTGAAATAATATGAAATAGTAATATATGCAGTAGATCAATAATGCTATTTTGCGGAATATATGATATTTATCTTAGTACCTATTTCGAGTTATTTGAAAGATAATATTTTTTGTGATACATAATAAGTATTAGGCTGAAATGGAAACATGCCTATTGTTTATTGAGACATTGTTTAATTTGATTAAAATTTATTATGAAGATGTTTGTAAAATAAATAATGTCTACTAATTTGTAATAATCGAAGAATGGAAGTTAAGAGCTAGCAATACAGTTTATTACAGGAAGTATTTGATTACCACGTAGCTACGCATCAATCACTAGTTATTTTGAAAAATATTTTAAAATTTTAACGAAAATAATATCTACTACATGAAAATGTTTATATATTGGGAAGCACTACAAAATGTATCACAAAGTAGATTTGTCGTATACATAAGCGATTCTAAGGTTGAATATAAAAGAAAAACAGAAAATACAATCATTCTTTAAAATCGCTTGAGTGAATGATGTGTTAAAACGACGATTTTTTTTTCTGTGTAAAAAAAAATTACAAAAAGTTTTTAAAAATTTTGAGTGAGAAATTGTAAGATTTTATTATTTTACTCCATTAAAGAAAAAAATATAAAAAAAACCCAAGTAGGTTATTATTATTTTTTAACACTGGTCAATAAAAAAATGTACTTCAAAGAATATTTTCCAGGTTTTTTTTTGTCTTAATTAACGATAAATAACTTATCTCTGTTCGGCGACTCATTACAGAGTAATTAAGTTCCGGATGTAATTATCAGTGCAATTTTTTAAAATCAGTGGTTGATTGTAAATTTATTAGCAAAAAAACGGGAAGATGACGATACGGAAGCAATGCTGCAGCGCTCAAAGTGTTGGCACTGTGCGTACTTAGAATATATACCTGTAAAACATTGCAACCTTGAACTTTCTAGATTTACCTTAAAGTACATAGTTTATTTATATCCCTTTGTTCAGCATTAAGACGACCGGGCACGGAGAGCGCTCCCCAAATTCTAAATGGTAATCATAATTGCTAATTAGTGTAATTGTTCTGCATTCGGTGTTTTTTTCGAAACCGTAAAATAATCACATCAAAGTTTTCTTCTTTTCGTCACAAAACAATCATTTTGGTATTAAGTGCTTTTTCCTTTTTATCGTTTTTAAGAGTTGACCCAAAGTACAGAAAAACATTTTAAAAACAAAGACCATAACGAAGAAAATATCAAACCGTTCTACGTTCAAGGGAAATAAATCCAAGCAGTTTCCAACTTTTTATTGTTGAATAAAACGTTAACGCCGTTGTAGAACGGTATTGCAGAATGCTTCCCATTTTCATAGGTCTCGAGGGAACCAAAACTCTGTATTTTATATTCTTTGCTAGTTTCGCAAAACGATTTTCAAAATACATTTTTTTTTTTAAATTTGTAAATTCTCCCCTTTTAGTATGATCGTTAATTTTAATTCCGTAGGATTGTAATACAAAAACAATATTGTTGACATTATAAAATAAAATGGTGGTTTTCAAAATTACCTATTTGAGAATCGTGGATTTTTATTAACCGAAGACAATAATTACAAAAAGGTGAAAGCGTTTTGAAGAGGTAACCTAATATTAAATTATATTAAAAATTGTACGTTTTCAAAAATGGTTTAAAGCTAAAATACTTGTTCGTGCTCATTATTCTTACCCAATTTCCGACCTAATTGTCAACACGTGGCTTTTCAAAAATTCTCGTTAGCATTTTTATTTTACGAATTTATCTGCCACTCGGCCGTGAATTCGTCAAACAATTACAGCTTTTATGCAAATCGCCTCTTGGTAGGGTGATGTAAATTGACAAGGTTTCTTCGATTCATTCTTTTTTCGAAAGTAAACTTTTTTGTTGAAGTTCATTTTTACAATTTTGTTTTTAATTTATTATTTCTTTTAAAAATAACAATGTTCTCTCAGCTTCGTAATATTTTAAATGATTCGAAGGAGTGATTCGTAAATGTTAACGAATTCTATGTTCTTTGAGGTTGCGGGTTCTAAGCCGACCCAGGGCAAATTATACAATCTAGATAAGTTTTACCGACCAATGTTCAAAAACATTTAAACACAGTATATTTGCAACTAGTTACAGAGAGGAATACATTCTAAGTACAGTCCTGATGAGAGACAATCATTCGGAATCGAAACGTTTGTTTTTAACGGGGTTATGATTATTTAGTGATTTTCTTCCCCCGAGCGATTTCAATTAGCCTCACTATATTCCTCAAAAACGTGAGTGTCATAGTTCCACAGGTTTTGGCAGTTAGAACTTTTTTTTCGGTATTTTTATTTTTACTTTTACAGTGATAAGAAAATAGACATACACTTTTTAGAAGTATTTGTATTCCATTTTTAAATTAGACGTTCTCTGAAGAATGAACGCCATGGAAGAAAAGATTATTTTTTAGTAAAATTAAAATAAATGACAACCTTTGCGTACATCGTCAAGGCATAATGCAGAAAAATTAGAATACATGTTATAAAGCTTGTTATTAATGTAAAAACAGAGTTTTTTCATGAACTAATACTAAATTATTACAGCGGAACTTCAAACAGAGTTGTCAAGATTGTTTAGTATTTCGTGTCCTTGTTGTTGATTTTATGTTAATCCTATAACACGAGAGTCCCAGGGGCCTTGGAAAGTCATTTATCGTTTGCCAACTGCACCAATGTCCCCGCGACTCGATGAATACTGAATACGTTTCCAGTAATTTCAGCATTTGCAAGAGGGTTTTCAGACGTTGTTTATTATTTTATAGTGCGTTCTTTGTTATCGAGATATATCTGTGTGCGCAAGGAAGAACGGAATGAGTCAATAAACGCAGATGTTCAGGAGAGCCAAAACTAAATTTTTATATTTTGTTTTTTTGCATGTAATCATGTCATATGTCACAACTCCTTTTTCAAAAATTAAAGGAGATTATTTTATTTTCTGACTCATCTCATTTTTCCTTGCTAGATATGTATCTATGGAACAATTCAGCATACTTAACTTAAATTTTGTTTTTTTTTTTTTTACTTGCTTTCGTATGCAGATAAATTTATACGGATTGTGTTGAAATTAGTTGAAATACACGAAAAATGTTTTTTTTAATCAAATAGTACATGTTTTTGGACACTTACCACAATATTGTTTGAATGTTGTATTAAACTCGTACATTTATGTATTACAAGGTTCTTAGGATATTTTAGGTTTTTGTAAGGTTCAGAAATATACTTCTTTTATATGCCCAGTACTAGTAAAAATCGACATACTTATCTGTACAGATATTGGAAGCAGCAGTGCAAAAAAAAGTTGTTTTGGTCGTTAGTCCTTTTTTGGCCACCTGCACAGACAAGTTTGTAGAACTGTAGTTACTTCTCGAGATCACACAATGTTCTACGTTATTTGGAAAAAAATCTTCACTCTCATTAAACGATTGAAAATGAATAGTGGATTTCTGTCAATTTTTTTACACAAAAGTTGATAATTAAAAGTTTCATTAGATATATTTGTGTTTTTTTTTTATGTGAGCACCTCACAAGAGTTCCAACTGTCTGAAGCAAGTAAGCCTATGGCATCGTCAAACGGAATATTATGTGAGGGTAAAACTAGTGGGGAGGGGAACGAGATAGGAAGAGGAAAGTGGGTAAGTACTTGCCTATTCATATCTTGTCACCAAAGATGGCTAATGCCATTCCAAGTAACGTTTCGATTCTGAGTGGTGGTCTTTTACGAGGATGATATGAGAGGTTATACCCCTCTGGAATGTGCCGAAAAATATACTGCATATTAGGTTACATATGAAATAAGATATGTAGTATTCGAACCAATTACCTCTGGATCTGAATCCTAAGATCTTAACCGCTCTGTCAAGGAAGTTGTCAAAAATTAATTATGATGGAAGTGTTCTAGTGAACGGAAACTAATTTTGTTAAACTCTACACTGAGAAAGCTTTGCAAATTTCATGACACCGAAGCTCACGGTTGGCGTAATTAAAGTGAGTCGATTAAGTTTTAGAAAAACACATTGGAATTTTTACTAATAAATCATATTATTTTATGACGCTTTTCATGATTTCAAAGTTTTACATAGCTATTGTCATAAAAGACTGTGTGTTGAACTTTTATTCATTTTGTTGTCTTAATAAATCTGGGTCAGTAGTCAGTATTACTTATAAAAAAACGAGCTTTTCTCGTTTTTCCGAAAATGTTGAGCTTTTTTAATAATTGTAAAAGAAATGCTCTTATTTTTAAGTTAGACAGACAATAGTAGGAATTCAAAAAAATAATATTATCATCTGAATATTTTCTAAACATAATATGTAGCATCACAAATAATATGAATTTGCAAGGAATCAATTAGCAGTACTTGTGTACACATTTCATATTTTTAAACATATTTCATCGAAGTAATTTATCGAATAACTTTTCAGTGGTAATTTATATTTTAGCTGTTTATAAACAGGCCTGTGAAATGATTTGATCCACAAGCTTTCCGAGTTTAGATCATGTCAGTGATGTTTACGGGAATATGAAAGAGAAATAGGTATTTATGTCAGTGGAGTAGGAATAGCTTTGAACTTTCTGATCCCTGCTTCAGGTAAATATTGAAATAGATCAGGATCCGGAATATATAAACAAATTTTAGTACAAGTATTTTTTGTCTATTTTGAATATATTTGAACAAACATTTAAACTTTAAAGAATGTTATACAAATCGGTGTATGGGAAAAACTAAACCAGAATAATTTTTAAAAATGCATTCGTTCAATATACCACGAAGAAAAGAAAGGCTTTAGGCAACTTCAGAAATGAAAGTTGGAGTGCGGGAGTGATTTTAAAGTTGCTGCAACATCCATCTAACGGTATACTCACGAAACACTGCGAAAAATATTTGAAAGTTTGAACTGGTTTCGCTTTATGTCACCAAGCTAAAAAGCTACAAATTTGAAGAAAAAAATAAAATTTCGTTAATACGATAATATTTTGCAAGCCAAGCGACGTATACTAGATACTAAAAAAATGTTTTTAGCTTTTTTATTTTATGAAAAATGTCAACTAACGGTGAATAGAATAATAATTAACTAATATGGTGTACGTCAACACGTGGCAGATACACCGAGTTTTAAGTAATTTATTACAAATAAAAAACTATAAAGAATTGTTTACAAGGGGAAAAAATATCATCTTCAATTTGAAAAACTATTCTTGAATTGTTTTTACAATATAGTATAAGCGTACCTTAGTACAGATTTTTTCATCAAGTAGAGCTTATTTATTTGATGAAACTATTTAACTCTGGATGAATCTGTTATTCAATACTATTTTTTCTTTCTTGTATATTTTATTGCACTGTTTATGAGTACACTGTTTAAAAACAATGTAAAAGCCTTTGACGAGCTTAAAAAAAGAAAGATCAATAAATTAAGAGAAATAACAAATGAAGAATGTCAGGTTATAATTCGTTGATTACAAAAAGTACACGTGGTTAGCTGCGCATCCATCCATTCATATATTATTTAAAGTGTTTATTATTAAAAAAATGAAAAAATAACTTTATTTGAGACCACGGATATTATTTTAATTTTTATGACCGATAGGTTTCGCTTAGCCTGAGCATCATCGGAATACAACATTGAACTAAACCAAAAATACAAACTGTGCGGTTATATGTACACACAGAGGGAAAACACAATATAAAATAAAATAACAGAACAATGATAAAACAATAGAATAATATTTAAATTATATCAAATGAACAGAGAGAAAGAGACAGACAATATGAATTGAAAGAGATTGTTTTTATTTTGTATTTAACAAGATATTTATCACTATAAATAGGTTATTGTTTCTAAAATTGATAGTACATACCTTTTTTACTATTCATAACTTCTAATTAAAAGTTGGTACCCGCTGTGAGTTTCGAAATCGATCTCTCCGACTACTTTTTGAGCATCCTTCCCATCGGGCTGTCGATAATTTCTCTATAATAAATTAAATCCCAGCTTTTGCTGACGCTGTCTATTATGTGTAAGCTGTTTCATCATATTGAAGTGTAAATTATCTTTGTGTTAAAAAAATTATTTCGATGCAATCCTTTGGTTCTGACAACGTATTAGGACGGCTTTCTCTTTGTTTAGCGAGTTTTGGATTTGCTTTTACGAGAAATACTGCGTTCAATTGAATCATGTTAGCGCAGCTGCCTGAACTTTTGCAAACTTTCTCATAGAACTCCCTTCAAGGTCTAGACTTTAGGCGGTCGCTGCGTCACTGATGCCATACACATTTTATGTGATCATAAATTGAACTTCTTGCCACCATGCAAAGTTCAATATACATAAATAACAGCGATTATCATCAACCCAAATATGAACGAGGATTTTCGTACAACAATGATATAGCGGGTGTTCCAAGCTGTGTCAGATAAATATCTCAAATTATAAATTCATTGATTTGACTTTGTTTCCTGATGGATGGACTTAACAGAAAATCATGAATATCATAAATATTCCATTGAAATATAATGTGAGATTTTTTTTTTCTGTTTTATATACTAACTAAGAGTTTTTGCAGGTTAATAAAACTATTCGTAAATATACATCAAAGCATCTCAGATATTTTAAAACATGTACCTATTCTCTATTAATTATAAGTGAATTATTCATTTTAATAGCTAGAATCCATTTTTTCAGAGCCTTTACTTTTGAACACTGATTGCAATTAAAATATTCGGAGAAACCTTTCTTTTTAGGTTTTACGATAAAAAATAAAATCTGCTTTGTAATAAAAATCATATTTTTTTTTTAGCGCCATTTTCATGAAAAAACCACCATAAGGGCGCTGTATAACTTAATTTGTGTAACCTACAAATAATCACAAGACTTATAACTAGTTGATTAAAACTCAGTAAGTAAGACTTATAACTAGCGACCAACAGCTGCAACTTATAATTAGTTACTTTCAACTAAGACTTACAACTAAAACTTATAACTAGTGACTCAAAACTAATGATTCAACATCTAGATAGACTTTATCTGCGCATACATATGATTTATTACTAATAAGGGTCTTTTAATAGTAATAAAAAAATGAATATTGATTATAAATAATTTCCGTTATATAAGTACATCTGTACGTGTATGAACTTTTTAAATTTGGAACTGACGCAAGTGTTCGAAAATTTTTAACTCCTACCTCCCCAATAAAGTACCTAACTATAATGTATATTAGCAGACATTACTCTATATTTGAAACAGAGCTAATATTTTATCTTGGCAAGTCATGTTACATCCCGTGTTGTAAGTAATATTAAACAGCAATAAGACGAAGTTGTGTGTAATACAACTCTGTATGGAAGTATTCTTGTACCTTTATTTTTAGTAAATATATGCTGGCGGTGCCAGGCTGGGTGTGGTGAAGTTTGTTTTAAAATTTAATAGACCAAAAAAATTAAGTTTTACAGCTGTCTAGATACGTGTAACTGTTTTAAATTTGTTACTTTTTGGTTGAACATTATTTCAATAGAAATATATTTTTGCTGCAATCATAAGCCAATATTTACATACATATCAGTATTTTTTAACGTATTTAAAAATATATATTTATTGTTATACTGCCCACAGTATAAGCAGTTGGTTCCAAAATTATTTCCCTTTTAATTCAAATAAAGTGTACATGGATTTTTACGTGCCAGTTTAGCATTGCTTAAGTTATGCCGGAGGTAGGTCATTAAATTAGGCATATGAGCCGTGGTTATAAGTCAAGTTTTTCGCTATTCCGACCTTACGCTATGTATACAAGTACGGGAGTTTATGTATTTGATTAAATAATTTCTTAAAATCAGAATTAACTTTAAAGCATTAATGCTTTTTTATAAATATTTCAATAAAATCAACAATCAACACAAATTGAAACAGAAAAAGCCAGAAAATAAAAAGACAATGGCTTTGGATCTTGAGATCGAACTTGGATCCTTTACTCTATCCGGCAGTCACGCTTTGACTAATTCAGCCATTGGAATCTTATTAGAAACCGACATTTTTAATTGATCTTATATTTTTTACTGAAAATTATTGATATTATTCTCTCAATTTTATTTATTTATTTATTTATTTATTTTTATACGCCCTCATGGGCTTTTACATAACATTGGTATAAAATAAAATAACAGTGACATAAAAAATAACAATGACATAAAAAATAAAAATGCGCCCAAAAACATTTGATGCGACGATTTGATTACGCCCAAGAAAATTAACACTAGTATTTAAGAAAGAGGTATGTTATTATAGCCTTCTTGTAACTAGATTCAGTGCAGTTGAATATATCTACTATTTCAGCGATATATCTACAATTTTCCTTCGATTTGGCTGCCATATTTGCAGTGATAAATAAAGCTCTACCCGAGCACATCGAATACCTTGATGGTGTTTTGTATATATATATATATAAATATATAAATAAATATATATTTATATTTATATGTATATATATATATATATATTTTTTAATAACGGAAGATCTTTTTGACTTCTTAAAAAGTCGAAAATTAATATTGAAATTAGAATTAACGCATTAAAGGTTATTTTATTTTAATCGGTTATGACCATTGTGTTTTTATTTTCAGGCTTTTTCTGTTTCACATGTGTGTTGTTAATTGTTAATATTATTGAAATATTTAAAATAATTTATGCTTTCTCATCCGTGTACCAAGAGTAGTTAGTTCGATCAATAATTTCATGTACGAGTACATTACAAAATGTTATGTATTTTGTTCTCATTGTAAAATGGTGCTCATTTACTTATTCCCTCTTTGCATCACGGTGATGACTTTAATGTGATATCATTGTTTTTCTTTCTATTCAATACATTTTTATTCAATATTTCTTAACCTCTATTATTTTGTTTCTATCAATGTGTGTTACTTGTTATTGATCTGTTAAACGTCCCAAAATAATTAAATGCGTTCCAGACATTACTTTTTTCTAACGCATCTTTCAGTTTTTATTTCTCGTTAAAAGTTAAGACGTGCACGTTTTTTTCAGCTTTGATACATTAAAACTTCGGCGAGTTCGGAGTTTTTAACAATTCGAACAGAGAAAGCTGTGGGAAAAGCTGATCTTTGTTAAACTCTTAAGACGCTCACCTGAATTAATAAAACCTTCCAATATCTAAGGCGACGAGAAAATGGCTTAAGTTTTTATGGAGAAGGTCACATCATATTATTTAGAGAAACGATAAGATATCTATGGAATAATTCTGAAATCAAAACTCAGAAAAAAATAAACCCTTTCTAGTAAGCTTAAAAACTACGTGTATTTAAAAAAGAATGTGAATACCTCACAAGTGTCTACGGTCCGAAGTCAGTGAAATCTATGACATCCCCTATTAGGGAGATACAGCCCTCCCTCCGAAGGAAGTGTGAAGGGAAAGGAGATGGAAAGAGGAAGGTGTGGACGTATCTGGTTGGTCTTTCACCAATGCGACGGAGGATCTAGCATCTTTTAAATAACCATGGTTTTTTTGAACTCGCCAACCATCTTGTTGAAAACGATCATACCTTCAATAAAAGCACCGGTGCTCATATTCTCCATAAAAAGGATCATAATAATAATAAATAATAATAATAATTAGATGATTTTTATCGCGCCGTTTTTGTGAAAAATCACCACAAGGGCGCCAATGGCAACATATTAAATAATTTAGAAGCACTAGAAATAAAGAAAGCCTTTATAATAAATAGTCATATTCTTAATAATCAGTTTAATTTGTCCAGTAGTATATTAGGTATATTTTTCGTAAGCTTATAAAATTTCTCATTATTCTTTAATCACCTTCTTAGTTGACGGTTTGCCTTTTTCATTTCTTATTATCTGTCTCTTTCTCTCTGTTCCTTTGTTATAATTTAAATGTTATTCTATTGTTTTCTCACTGTTTTTATTTTATTTTGTGTTCTCAATCTGTATGTATATTTAACCGCACACTTATTTTTTTTTAAGTTTAATTTTGTAACCTGATGATGCTTAGGCTTAGCGAAACCGGGCGATCCTTAAAATTTAAATTTAAAATCGGTGGTCTTATACAAAGTTATTACTCCATTTTCATTAAACTATATATTGTTCATATGTCAATATGTATTTTATTATTTAAATGTTTTAAATTGTCCTATATATAAAAATATTAAGATTTAAAACAGTAACTACATCTGTCTCGACACAGAAATTTCCTAGTGAAACAGACACGGAGCAATCCAGTGTATTTACTAAGATAAATAAACTGTTTGCTTTTTTGTTCATATCCTCTCAAAGTAACAATACAGAAGTAACATTTTAGTGATTATTCATAGTTGCGAATACACTGTTTCAAGTCAATCTGTTGCGTTTTTATAGAAGTACTCGAATGAATAGTTGTATTGCAAAGGATAGGTAGTTAGTTACTCGTTTGTTAACCAATCTGTAACAACATTAATCTCTTTGTTGAGAGTTAGCCACAACGATTTAAACACCTTTCAAGAACTTAGAAAAGCGATTCGGTATCCTCGGTAAAAGGTGAATTGTGTAAAGTAAGGGTTACCTGGGGGAAATCGTAATACTGAAGGCGCAAACGACGCCTACTCAATGGTGGTCCGATATTCCAGAGAGCCCGTTTGTGGAAAATGAACCCATCAAACCCGCCGTAGAAGCTTAAGTTTGAAACATATGAGGCGAAACTAGTAGAGTGCTTCTAGTTTAAAGTAATAAGTGAATGCTCGATAAATGGCAACCGGAAGCTGCGTACAAAGTCGCGTATTTTCCAGACCACGCAAAAGTCCTAGTATCCGCAATAAGTAGGACTTTCGTACCTCAAATCGGGAATTTAGAAAAGGCAGAATAAAATGGGGTAGTAGAAATAAGAACCTATTTAAATGAAGTAAGATATTTTTCACATCAAACACCACCTCTATCGCTTTATCACGAAGGTTTTATGCACATATGCGACCTTACACCCTTATTCTGGGTATGTGTGGAGTAATATTTAAACAGAATTTGTCAATATAACCAATAAAGCTGTACCATTATTAGTACGCTCGACTACGAATCCAAAGGTCGCGGGTTCAAACCCGGTGTTCCCAAATAACTTTTATTTACTTAATATGTGTCATAACAGATTTAATTCATATAAAAGTATATTTGTGGGACGTTTTAGAGTGATGGGTACTAAGTATCGCCCTGGTGAAAGATCACCATTCAGAATTGAAACGTTGCTAGAAATGGCTTTAGCCGTGTTTGGTGAACACATCTAAATATCCAGACCTTCCTCTTCCTCATATATTTCCCCTTTTCACTAATTTCAGCCTACAACATACCCCAATTGGGGATGCCATAGTCTCACTGGCTCTAGACGGTTGGGAGCAGTTCGGACTCTTGTGCGGTATTCATTATAAAAAAAGATCAAGCTGGAATCCGGTTCTCGTTCATGGAATCTATGAACTCTATCACCTTGACTCGGAAATTAAAAAAAAAACATGTTTAATATCCAATGAATTTCGCGGATAGGACCATAACGGTATTAAAATCAGTTTATTTTTACTAAATAAGACTTTTTTTACTGTCTTGTGGTATATTTGCACTTGTCAGAAAATCGTGCCATACAGAGGTAATTTAATTATTTTTACTATAGTGTCCATTTTGTATATTTTTGAGAAAAAATATGAAATAAGCAAACGTGACGACCAGGCGACCTTTGTGGTCGGGCGGTTAAGAACATCAACTACGAATCTAGAGGTCCCGCGTTCGAATCTCGGCGTGCGCAGATAAAGTTAATTGAATTGATTAACGTTATTTCACATTTGATTAATACCAAATTACATACGGCATATTAACGACATATTCCAAAGTGGTAGATACACTCAGGATTGCCCTGACCTGAAAGCAACAATTCAGAATCAAATTGTTGCTTAAAATGGCTTTAGCCGTGTTTGGCGACAAGTTCTGAAGATCCAAGTACTTTGTAAACTTCCTCTTACACATCTCCTTTCCTTTCCACTTTCTTATGCTTCACAACTTACCCCGATTTGGGATGCCTTAGTCCTACTGATTCCGGGAAGTCGTTGTGCGATATTTTTATTAAAAAAGTTGGATCACTAAACTCGCTTAATAATATTATATCGATGGATTAAAGCCAAGATTTTGTACCTATATAAATCAATATATTGAGAAAACAGAAATTGAAAGTAAAAATGACTCCTTCTTAATCTTCTATAAATAATGAATAGAAAATTAACTCAAAACTTTATCGATCATAAACAAAACCACAAGTTTTCATTAGATTGTAAGTAAACCATATTCAAAGTATAAGCTATTTGGTTTATGTACATTATTATTACTTTCGGGGTATTTGAATTGAGTCATTATTGTTTTAGTTAAGTATCGCACTTCAGCCACCGCGCCTTAGTTCATCAAGTGGTTAGTTTCATCTTTGAAACGGGCTATATTTGCTTTCGACACCTTCTACTAGTTAATTATTTTACAACCGTGAGCACTGTTATTACTTGGCAAGACACAGCCGCAAATCGTTGTTTAATGGTTTGATTAGAATTTAATTCCTCTTAGTATAAATGTATTGTAAACTTAATAACTGTTTTGCAGTTAAGAGGGTAATTATCTATATTCTGACAAGTCAAATGTTGACTCGATCCAAATAATAAAATCATTAACCCCAAAAATCCCGATTTGCATTTTACTTCAAGTCTTTAGGGACTCACATTATATGAGGAGGGATTTGTTGTAGATGATTCTGGGCATAAATATCATATGGTTTGGTGTTCACACAATCAGTTCCAGAAATATTTTTCTCAATAGAAATGCTTATTTTCAATTTAAATGATATTTTTGTCTTTGTTTAAATCTTTTTTTAATATTATTATTTTAATTAAATTAAATTTTTCATATTTTCGTAGGTCATAAAAGTTAAAATAAAATCTGTGGTCTCATACAAAGTTATTATTACATTTTCATTAATTATGATATCTTTATTAAAGTAAAGCCGAAGGCAATTTTTTAAATTTTAGTTACCTAGATATAGTTAGTGTTGTTAATTTGATCAGCTCAATTGCCTTTCAACCTTCCAGACGACTGTCACGCTTATCCTATAATAGTCACAAAGACAACGGAGAAACTGTTCTCAGACAAAAGGAGTTTGAAAATTGAATACAATTAATTATGCTGTTAATTCCTAACATTCCAAGAACAAGTATTCACAAATAAACTTCATTAAGTATTATCAGTCTAGAAAATTTTGGTAATGTGATGTCATATTTTTTTTGCAAATTACATTTTTACGATTTTATTTTATTTATTCTTTAAATCAAATTCACCCTTGACCAAATCCTGAGTCAATGTTGGCGGGAATATTTCTCACATTGCGTTCGATGCGCAATGTTAATTGGAAAATCTTTATGTTGCTGTCATGGCGCTACCTGATATTGACAGGGATTTAGATTGGATTGACATAAAAATCTCGTCTCAGTAGTGAGGCGAATCCTACTGATGGATTTGAAAAAATATTAAATTAATGGACCTTTTTTGGCAGTCATTTGGTGAAGAGATATTTTTAATATGCCAGAAAACATGCTTAAGGCGATGCATTGTAAAATGATACAAAATCACGTGTTTTTGGTTTCAAAATTGTATTGCCTGGAAATTCTTTATATTTACTAAAATGAAAATACAGTATAAAAAATACATTTCTTGATAACAATTCCATTTACGAAGAGTTTAAAAAAACTCATCATAGATGCTTTAATTGAATACTGCGTAGAACACGTTTTGGCCTCGGACCTATTCGAATATTTTTTTAGCAAGTATTCATTTCAATTTATTATATTTCAGGTCATTTAAAATACTTTAACTAAACAGTATTTTACTAACGAACAATTTAAATTTTCTTTTATTGCATAATGCATTAAATCAAATTTGCTAGACTTTGAACGGAAAACAATTTGAAATTTTGTGTATGAGGCTTTAAAAATAAATAAAAAACATGCGGCCGACGTCAAGTGGCAATTTAAAGGCCATCGCCACCAGCGTAAGGAGGGCGTGATTTAATTTGTGTTTCAATAAATTTAACGAAATGCATCGCCTTAATAATAAGTGCTACTCACTATTGCACTGTATTTTATATTTTTTATTGCTTGTTGAGGTACTTACTTATTACCCGGAATCATTTATAAAAACATTCGAAAAATAGAAAAGTAACCCAATTTACATAACGACTATCCCAAAGACATTGTTTTTCGGGAGCTTGATACGACTAAAGCGTTTTATTCTACGACAATAAAAAGGTCTGGCATTAGACTTAAAACTTATTTGATGCTTCAAGATGTATGAGCATGTTGACTTAAATTGGCGTGTCTCTTGAATTCACTGCTATCGATTACCTCGCTACGGAGTGGTTGGAATAATCAAGTCGCAGGTCGAGGGGAAACAAGGCAATTTGGAAATGAACAAGACAATTTGCAAGTAAATATGGAAAGTTATTCCATTATGTCGGGAGATGCTTCACATCTTCTGTCTAAAGGAAACTACACACTTCGTGTACAGAAAGGTTATGTTCAATTTTGAAATAGTAACAAGTTTCAATTTGAAGCTCTAATAGTCTAGTGGATAAAGAGTCACCGCCGCTTTTTCACTTTATTTCTTGTTTATTTATTTTGACTGAAAGTGTTCTTGTATAGAATTATTTGTACAAACGTTTCAGCCGTGAACCACCGTAATATGATATCGACTGTGTTTAGGTCAAAGGCGTTATTCCACGTTTTGCAAGCAAACTTAGGCCTAGTTGTTTGAAACACTGTCACATTTTACACTGTCGCAAATCGATGATTGGTGCCACAATGATTTTTTTCGTTACAACTTTAAATAATTGGCCCCGCTAACCATCGATGTTTGGTCTGTTATAGCATTTGACCAAATCAGGTGTCAAGCATAATAGCATGACATCGTGATAAGTTTGACAGCCATTTATTGGATCATTAAGGCTCAGTTGTTTCAAACTCTTGTCACAGTTGACGACCATCAAATAGCCAATCAGCGCTATTTTTAATTTTGGACGGGTCCCCGTTCGGCCTTTAACAGGGACCGTTCACGTGTCTAATTTCAAAATGACGTTGTTCTTCGATTGAATGGTCACATTTGAACATCGTCACAATTCAATGATCAACATTTTTACACATTACCGGTCTCCGTTTATTGCAATTATCGGTCCGTTTCAGTTATTGCAAATTTTGTTCAAAAGCTGAAATGGACCAAAAATCAGCGTTAATGGATGACATTGATGACATTTTGAAACTTTAAAAAATTACTCAGTACAAAAATTGTCTAACATAAACATTGAACAATATTTATTTCTATATTTTAGTAGAAAGCAATCACTCTGTGGTCTGACATATTTAATGAAAATAAAATAATAATTTGAAACAAACCACAGATTTTATTTAAATTTTTATGAACAAAATAAAAATAAAATTATGAATAAAATCTGTGGTCACATTCAAAGTTATTATTTCATTTTCATTAAATGTATATTTCACTTGCAAAATACTTGCGAAATATTAATCAAGTGAGAAAAATGATTCAAAGCGTTCTATTTGTATTTGCCTTTGTTCACCATTTTGCTGCAATAAAAAATATTACACGTAACGCGATGAAAATGTGTTTTCCAAGTACTTAATGTTGTTCTCGTTAACGGGTTTTCGAAACAGAGGTTTATTAATTTATTTGCTGTTATTTTTAGTTCTTATTTTTGTTTGGCCACTCACCATTGCGAGATTTAACCCGAAAATAAACATACAAATCCATGCAAAAAGCCGCACGGTTTTACGTTTTGTGTTTTAAAAACCTCTTTTTCAAATAAAGCTGCGTTGGGAAAACAAAGAGCACTAGAACCAATTAACAGGTTCAATTTGATATTAATTAGGTGCCTGAGTTTTGCAGATTTACCATTCCTTTAGAAACGGTGGGGGTGTTCATATTTATAAGCAGTACATTCTCCACCCGACTGGTAGATTTACTGGATAATATTTTGTGGCGAACTGCTGTAAGCATTAGCGTGTTTACCCTTCCTACTTATCGTTTGTCGAAGTTTAAATATGGTTTGTTGAAAATAGGGTGATGATACGAATATAAAAATACTTTCTGAATGCAAATACAAATATAATAATGTACGTCAGTAAGAATAATATATATTAATAACAATTCATATCTGATTTAATTTATATTTCATTTTAAAATTTTTATAAATGTATTATTTAATA
The DNA here is from genome assembly GCA_022651775.1 of Drusus annulatus. Classification (NCBI taxonomy): domain Eukaryota; kingdom Metazoa; phylum Arthropoda; class Insecta; order Trichoptera; family Limnephilidae; genus Drusus; species Drusus annulatus. The sequence continues at coordinate 1,101,216 of JAGWCC010000027.1, forward strand.
ATCCTCTAACTAGCTATGAGGCTACCCCTTTTATAGGTTTTATCTGATTAGTCTTGTGGCTTGCTTTTTTATTGTCACAATCTGAAAATTTTATTTACTTTATTGAATTCAAGTTATAATAAGTGTGTTCTTGGGGAAAATATATCTTTTCCCTAAGAACACACTTAATTTCAGTGAATATTTTACTGCAACCACATTTTGAATTTTCAACAAAAGTGGATTTCTATTAAAAATGAATCACTTCAAATGCTTTCAATTTTTTTTGTAAGAGTGTTTTCCTATATTTAATCTCATAATTTAAAGTCATATTTTAAATTGATTAAAAAGCTTATATTATTAAGGTTTATGCAGTAGTTAGAAGATTCTTGGTTCAACTAACCATCTGATGTGCCTTTGATTGTGATATCTACTGAATCTTAATATTTATTATTATTACGTATTTACAGTTTTTCAGATAACAGTTTTTGTTGTTAGAATAATCTTCGGGCTTGAGAAGATTTTATTTTCATGATTTGATGTGGTCTATCGATTTACCCGATTTTTTCGAGATGTGATGTCAATAAGAGAGTTTACTTCTGCTAGTAATATCATCAAAATTGAATGTACTCATTTTTAATATACCCGTACTCGTTTTCTTTGTAATATCACGAAAGGAATTATTTAATTTAATACAATCATGTACCTACCTTTCACTTTAATCCATTTTTTAAAACTTTTTTCTTACTCAAAACCTGCTAAACTACAATGTGGTACAGGTACATTTGACATATATCTAATACAGATATGTGAAACAATATAGATTCCTATTTATAGAGCTAATGAATAATATTAAAAAATAATATAAAATTACATTAAAAAGTAAGCACGAAAAGACTATCGGATTTGTATTTGTATTATATTCACATTTGTATTTTATTGATGTTAATACCATACAAGAGTCCCAACTGCCCAGAGCTAGTAGGACTAGTGGCATCACCAATTTTAGGGTATGATGTGTGGTTGTAGCTAGTAGAGAGGGGATGGAGATGAAGAAGAGAAATGTAGGGAAATACATGGGGTATTTTGTAGGCACTTTTCTAAACGTTATTTTTATTTAATAATTAAATATCGTAAATAAATACCTGTTTTGATATTTTACGGGCCCTTACGTGTGACATTTGGATGTTATTTAATGACAGCATAAAATTAAAATTGGTTTGGATATCGATTTGATGATACACGCTCTCACAATCAACACGCGACATCTCACTCTACAAGTAGATTTGTTTGTTTGACTGGCGGAAAGGTCAAATGCAAATGGAAAGCAGTATCTTTTTTTTGTAAGAATAGAATGGTTTTTCCTTTTTTAAATTCGCTTGACTATTTTTGGTACTCACAGTTATAGACAGGGTTGCCGGATGGACTGGGGAATAATTGAACAGACAATAGGGTGTAAACATGTGGGTTGGGCTATTTATTAACAGGTATGAAAAAAAAGGTGCGGCGAATCATAGCTTTCTAGGAGTTATCTAGTTAGTTTATTCATTTAACTGAGCCCCTAGCGCAAACACATCGACAAAGTTTTATCGGCTATTCGTTTAACGCTCCCGAGCACGACCGGGTATCGCCAACGAACAAACAATATTTCGCATCGATCTGAGAACCATGACTTTCTAAACGTGTGGCCATTCATAAATAATATGAAATATTCAAATGATCAATCAAAAACACATAACAACGATTACACAATATAATAATTTCCTTTGTGAGTACGTAGATAAACTTTAAAATCTTTACCTACCTAATAAAGTACCCAACTATGATATATTTTAGCAGATATTATTCTAAATTTGAAATGGGCGGATTAAAGCAAATAATATTTTTTCTTGGCAAGGTAAGTAACATATATAAAGTAAGGTACAAATATGACAGTATGATAAAATCCACTACTTCATTTCATATATTATGTACTTTGTAAGTAAAGTTTGAATGGAGTTAGTGTGGTAAGTTTTTTGGTTGCTATTATTGTCTACAACTGATATTTTCGACTTGCTTGACGTTAATACCTTCGAAAAAGGTTTCGCAAATCCAGAAGGAATCAATTTGTTTGTCCCAAATAACGTGGAAAGGATAATGTGATCTTGCATTTAATGGTTGAACATGCTCAGTGTTAATATCAAAACATACCGATAAGTAAGGCACTTCAAGCTCTCATTGGAGTTGCGTATAACTTGGATATTTTAAGGTGTACATAGGTACAGTTAATAGACAGCTTACTTTTGATATACCAGCATGAAAGATGATCAGCAAAACCTTGGTGAGAGACTACTATACAGAATCAAAAATTTGACTGTAATGGATTTACCTATGTTTAGAAATCAGTTTCAGTTTTCGGCATCTCCATTTCAGTTTTTCAAAAATATCCTATAATTCAATTATTTTATACAAGATTTAAAAAATATTCAGCCTGTACCAAGTATATATTTTAAAGAAGAGAAAGAAAAATAAGTGACAAGAAAAGACAGACATTGTTCTACATTAGCAACAAAAATGCTGTTTAAAGGCAGTTTTATTGATGCAAAATATATCAATAACTAAAGCGATTCGATTCAACAGCAAGAGTGCCCTCTCTACTGGCAAGACCATTGGCAAGTTAGTCCGGTAGGCCCGGAGATGAAACAATCTATGTTGTCTATGACGGCGACAACCATCGGCAACATTTAAGTTCACGTTCTCTATGATAGCCAAGTTTTCGAAACATCCACGAATCAATTTGCCAATTTTTCAATAGGATAGAGCCACGGGTGGTAACTATACTCCCCCGGGTAGATAAATTTCAGAAATTTCTTCTGAACCCTCTTTAACAAAAATGAAGATACCATGATTCAACTGGCTTCAGGAGTTGGAAATCTTGTTCACAAAAAACGTGTCAAATAATAAAGATAAAACGTGTCAAATAATCAAGCTTTTGAAAATCGAAAAATATGCCTCGATCCCCACATTATGTGCAAGATTGTTCATTTAAAAAATGAATTATGTATGATAGTTAAATTAACATATGAAATAATTTTTTTTAATGTTTTTCCACTGGGGGTTTTCGTGTTAGGGAATAAATTTTACACTATACAACTTACCATATATGATAAGGTTTCAAGAAATTACCATTTGTTTCGATGTCTATTGCTTAAAAATTGTGTTGGTTGTTTTATTTTATAAGTCTGTCAATGATTGCGGTCATAAGGATTCTAGGTACTTACGTAAAAGATAAACAGATCATTATATGACAGTTATCATTGTCTATTCAAAAGATTACTTTCTGAATTTTTCCACCGAAAGAATTGAAGCAGGGGAAGTATCTTCCGTTGGGAATCTTCATGGGCAAATGTTAATTTTACCCAACCGCAGAAAGGGTCAGTCGATAGTGGTCTATCTAAATATTTTGCGAAATCGTCAAAACCAGCTCATCATTATCCTTTTCCCATTGTAGGTGAAGAGAAGCATCATGCTGAAGATGGCCGATGCCTGTCAGGAGATGTCCTCGAAGCAGACGCGCTTCCACGAGATGTACGTCCAGCGGCACAACAACGTGAGCATCCTCTACGCAGACATCGTCAACTTCACCCCCCTTTCGGAGCAGCTCAGTGCTTCGGACCTGGTTAAGACACTCAACGAACTGTTCGGAAGGTTCGATCAGATCGCCCAGGTGAGTGCTACATTATAACGAAGAGTGCCGTAACCTAACCTAACCTAACCTAACCTAGTATAACTATGCTTGATGTATAAGTCAAGATGTAACTAACCAACGAATAATATGGTCTTGTGTCAAAATACGATATTTGCAAAATGACTTTGAAATGTTTAAAAAATAAATTACATTTTTAAGAAAAAAGTCCATATAAAGAACAGAGGGTTTATCTTATAGGTGTATCTTACTTCTCAGTTAACTAGAGATGGTCGATATTCCGGTCCCGGTTAAAAGGAACCGGTTCCAAGCCGGTCACTGGAACCGTCGATATCATTTCTCCGAGGAACCGGCTTCTTTTATTTGCAAATAAAAATGGCGAAAATCCATTTAATGATTTTTGACCGAAAGTACTCCAGTACTTCTTGTTCCCAAAATATCACTAGCAACCCCCTCCCATGCATTTTTTTCGGCGATTAACCGGTTCCAGTTCTTCCCGTTCTCAAAATTTTGTATATTTACATATGTAATAAAATGTGAGCATTTTTAATTAACAATATCGCAGTCAGAAGCGACAGAAACGACGAAAGATTCATAAAGTTTAGTCTGTTAATATTATATGTATGATAAGTATATATATGGATGTAGATACAAATACATTTTGTATTAAAATTTGAATATTACAAGGTGTAAATATCGTAGAAAAAGAGGAAAAGCGTGATGCATTTATCACAAAGTTACCATTTTTTTTACTTTTTGTACTTTGATCATAAGGCCACAAATATTTTTTCAAGTCCTGGTAGTACGATATTTCTAGGCACGATAAAATTCTGTGGTTTGGAAGGTAAAGAAAACGGTCAAGCTTACTTTGGAGGACAGTGTCGTTTTTAATCGATATTTCTGGTAGATTGTTAGATGAAAAGCTGAATAAATAGATAGCGGATGTAAAATAACCTCCCAAAAGAGATTTTTAATTACCGTTTTAATAATGTTGTAGCAGGCAAGCATTTTCACACTGAATTCTTAATAACGGTCAGTTGTGTTATCAATAAACTTTAAAAGTAAGTTTTTAGTTACAACAATTGTAATCAATTCATAGAACATGATGCTTTTTTTGTTACTCCAGTTGTACAATACCCTGTAATATTTTCCCACAGCAAATAAATCATCATTTTGAAAGAGCAACGCACCTAATTTACCTGGTACTCTATTTGCCAATTAATCCTAAAACTTAAATGTAAACGGGGTACCTGTAAGTTGACCTTTACCTGACGGGGAGTATCAATATATTCAGCCTCTCTTGTGGTGGCATGCTTAAACAAAATCAGTATCTACCCCTATTGACTTGTTTGTTTGATTTAATCGCGATAAAAGTCTGTCTGTTGACTAACTAGTGAGAGAGCTTATGGTAGTAACACAATATGTTGTTTTAAATCACGTCATCTGTATTACGCGGCAGATCAATATACAGGGTGTCCCATTAGAGTATGATATTGTCAATAAGAATCTAGACAAGGTTTCATCCAAAAAATACATAAAGCTTAACATTTTTTTGTTTTGAAGGTACTACTTAGAGATCCCCGATTTCACGAATCACTATATAAAATAACCTTACAACCAATATTAGTGCAGATATCATCGTAGAGTAAAAAATATATTATTTAGATCAGGAACAACAGATTGATTAAAATGCTCTGGAAAAAACGTCAACAAGAAAAACAAACTTTAGAAAAACAAGCTTCATTCAATATTTAAAGATTTTCTCAAAAATACTAGAGTTTTGTTGCCTATTAAACTTACATTAGTTTCTCTACAAATTACTGAGAAGATAATCTCTAATATGATCTATGTCGATTTTGAAGATAACTATTTTTTCCAATTCAATTATGACCTCTCGACTCGTAGGCCCTAAATGGCCAATGAAATTCAAGAAGATTTTTTTTTATTTAAAAAAGTTTGATCATTCGATACGTCCATTACAAACTTCCATATATGTGTCTCTACAGTACTACAAACGATGGCAGCACTTTATAAGTTTTGGCATTTAAACTTTACTTGGAGAATATGCAATTTTCCTCCCAACAAAAATCCTGCGCGTCCTTATAAACGATTTTCTACAATACATTTTCGATGATTATCGATTTTGTGATTCTGTATCAATCAGAACCATATCCAATGATAGTTAACTTTACCTGGCTTCTAATATGAAGGTTAAATCCGTATATTATCAAAAAAAAAAAAAAATTATCTGACTATCTTTTCAAAACAAACTTTCTTTGTAATTGAGTCAAGAAGTGAGTTCCCAAGTTATCAGAACTTTGTCTCACTATTCTCAGAAATAATTTGTTACCATCTACTTTAGGAGATTCTGCCAAAGTTGAATCACATGAGAAGATACATAATAAGAAGGTTTTATTTAATCATTCATACTGAAAAAAAAAATTATGAAACAGGTTGAGAATGGATGAGTAAAGTCAATATTTTCTTATCATCTGCGAAGAAGATTTTTGGGATAAAATAAATAAAACATATTAAAATTAATAGATATAAATAATACATTATTTAACGTCTCAACACATTTTTAAAGATATCTACTTTACTATTATCTAGCAGCTAAATAAAGGTAAAGTAGATATCTTTATATTTATCTTATCTAGATTCTAGCTGTCAGGATATAATATTTATGCATTGAAAAAGACTGATAAAAATAAAGGTTTGCTACGTTTTGATAAATTTGAAAAAAAGGGTTTCGAATACAATCACCTCTAAATACAGGTATTCTTAATTTGACACAGGGTGGAGTAGTATAACATTACATGTGTAGAAAAGGTCTAAAAGTTCACAATTAATATATAAATATATATATATATATATATATATATATATATATATATATATATATATATATATATATATATATATATATATATATATATATATATATATTTATATATATATATATATATATATATATATATATATATATATATATATATATATTTATATAGTACATGAACATCATTAAGTGATAATTGTATAACATATCAATTAATGATTATCTTCGGTTGTCCGTGCATCTATTGACTTCGATAGTGGATATAACAACAAATGTATATATTTTGGTACTTTACTATCGCAGCACTGTTTTGATTTATATGATGTGTGATTGTATAGAATTCATTGTAAGCTGGTATTCCTATAGAGAGATAGGAGTCATTCAGTCTACATTCAGTGAATGAGCACATGATTATATTACTGCAGATTTGATGTAATATATATTATCTATAAATATTGTAGAAAGAAATCGCCATACGCTGTTGTTATGCTGGTTTCTAGTCGTTGTACTATTGTACACCGACTAGACCAGCATAAAAACAGCACATTTTTCATATGTGCATTTATTGAACAGCTTTGGCAGCTTTTATGAAAAAATGAAGAATAAAAGAAGCCGTAATATGATATATTGCCAGCCATGGAGGAGTTTACTTCAAAACCTTGCAATATTGATACAATACCGTGGAGTGATACAATACCACATTGCATTTTCCTGATATTTTAAAAGAAAAACAATAGCAAAATTTCTCCATGCTTCTCATTCTTCATTCTAATGATTTAGTACATACCGATAGACGTAATACAGAAAACAAACGGATGGCACGCGTATTGGGATAACGTTAACATATCGACCCCTTGGAATAACAAGGTTCCATCTGACACCGCGCTGCTATGCAATAATAAAATCTAAAGTAACTTTCTATAGAGCCCATTATCGCATAAAATTGTCGTGTCAGATGGAACCTTGTTATTCGAAGGGGTCGATATGTGGACTAATGAACTGTACAAACGTGTTAATGTAAAGTAAGACAGATATATAATATGAAAAAACACAGATCCAAAAAATAGCGATCGGTTAAAGGTGGGTGTGAGGAGATGGATTGGTAAGTACATACTCGTATATAAGGCTTAAGGATTTGATACAGCGCTTTGTTAATGCTTAATCTTGTACAATTCTATAATAAAACTGATACAAAATTCGGATTTGACAACAAAGAAAAAGTGATATCAGGAATAAAGGTAGTTATCTCGAGTTTAATAAGTATAATGAGGACTACCTGTTCTGGCGGGGGGTACCTCAGGTGTTTTTGCTGTAATTCCACGATACGCTCCGGCGCCTCAGGATAAAACTAAAGTAGTCCATGGGATTTTCCATGACGAGATATTGCGACGCACAAACCTTTTTGTGAAGCTTCGCACGCCCAACGACTTTTTTGTGATAAGTAAAGTTTAGCTAGTGTAATAGAATATCCCCAAAATACTTTTCATAAAGACAATGAATGACTATTTTTTACGAAAAATATGACGATTGTGGATCGCCTTGATGAAAACATTTTTCGAAATTGAAGCCTATTACTTAAAGTACCTATAGTTATCGTCTGTCTCGATATAGGAATTCCCTAGTGAGACAGACACGGAGCAATCCCTTAAATTATGTTTAACCAAGATGAATAATAATAATAATAAATAAATAAAAATGTAAAGATCTGAAAAGACACTTTCCTACCTCATTTTACCTACGTCCTCAGAAGGCAGTCTAAAAAACGTTTTTATCCTACACCAAGTACTTGAATTCGTTGTAGCATGTTGAAAAAAATAAAAATAATTTAATAATTGATTCAGTTGAGTCATAGATCTGAATTTAATTATTAATCCTTCGTTGGTTATTTTACTCTAAAAGTGTAACAGTTATAAAACACGCACTTAAGGGTCAGTACCCAAAAATACACAATTTTTGGTTTTCTAGTACAAATTCTCTATCTGTTAATTCTATACGAGTAGTTAGAAAAATGTCTATGGTTTCGAGTGAATACAATTCTTAAATAGTAATCTTTTAAATTCTTTACGAAATGCAAACTGGAATTTTAGGCAAAACGACCTCAGACATTTTTCTAACTACCGGTAAAAAATATGCAGATACATCATTTTGTAGTATTGTTTTTATTAGGATGCTACAAAGTGATGTTTAAAGTCATTATTGGTGGTTAAACCCTTAAACAATACTTTTCAAGAAAAAATCCATTGCACATCGGATTTGCATTTCGGATTTATTACCTTCATTTTATTTTTTTTATACAAATTTCCCTTGCTTTTTTTTACTGTATGGTAAGTCTTTCAAATCCTTTATGTAATAGGAATAATGTTTACTTTGGACTATTTACTCGTGTCTATAAATAGTTTGTTTTGAGATGGATTTCGTTGTATCACTTCTGACAACTGACAAGCGTATCAATTTCAACACGATCTCTCAGCAAATAAGACAACGTTAATTAATTAAACAATATTGGTAGGATACACCGATACATGTGGGATTAATCAACTTTAATCAATTTTTAATTAATGTACGGGTTATGAAAGTAATAAATTAGAGTATTAATTGGAGAAATTGCTAATGATGTAACAAATATTGGAGAATCCTCTTTTATAAAGCTAGCAAATTTATTTTTGAGACCTGCCCTGATTAACAAATAAATGAGCAGTAAGATCAAAGGCTGATTTTATTTGAATCTTAAATTCTGGCTTTTAAGAATATTCGTGCCATATTTTTTTAAATTTTATTTGATGAGACAGATTTTGTCCAAGCGGAGGGATAAAATACATCGCCACTGATAATTTTTTCGTAAATAACCTTTGGAAATTATCGGACTTACTGAGTTGATTGCTTGTTTTTATTTATTTTTTGTAAAGAAAGACAAACATTTCGGGTTACGAATAACCTGACAATATTTCAAGAACTCATACTACCATCATAATAAGCGGAAGATGTTGCATGTGCAATGATGGAGGACTTAGCTAGCAGAGGAATTGAACTCACGACGCCCGGATGGGAATCCGACGCGTTTGTTAACTCAGCTACAAACCGGTTGTTGAAACAATATTTTTATTCTCTTGCAACACTGCCTATTACCGCATTGATCCATTTTTTTCAAAAGTAAAAAATCGAAGAACACACAAAAACGTTACTAACCTTTCCAGTTGTCAAAAACAAACCACTAATCCAAAATGGCTGATAATGCTAACATATGATAAACATATGAGTACCAACAAAACAAAAAAACCGATAATCGAATGTACACAGCCCACGAAAATTCTAAATTCACCCTTTCTTTTGAACAGGCTATGTTTATGTATATGGGAGAGATTATAGTTGGCTCATTTATATAGCAACATTTTTTTATTATTATATCATAATAATAAACATAAAAACATTTACCTTTGTATGCAAAATATTAAATTTGAATTGTGCCTTGACATGAAATGTTTTCAAATATTTACGTAAATATCGCACACTTCACGACTGAGTGGATGACAGCTATCAATTTTCGCGTCGTAAAGACCGGTGGTAAGATCCTTGTTTTATCGATCAATATGGTCGCGCAGTTGGCGCCAGTTTTGAAATATTGTGGTACCCAAAATTGGGCACCTACCCGATAGATGGGCACTTTCCCCTACCAAAAAACATTGGTGTTGATATATTACCATTACTTTAGATTTATGATAAGTCTTTGAATACAGTTTGAAATTATTTTGATTATTCATCTATGGGATTAGAAAATCCGATAACAAAAACGAATAGATTAACGGAGTATACTTATCTTTGCAAACTTAAACTTTGAGGATTGATTTCAAAACAGATTGATGAGAAAAACAAGACAACCATTTTGAAAAGCTTTCCAAAATGTTTAGTTAAACTGTTACTTTTCTCACGACATTGTAATCCCTTTGTTGAGTTGCTTTGAAATAACTTGAATTGTTTTCGTTCTGAAAAAAACATTCTTTTAAATTCTTTCTGAGTCACTTATATACCCATACCTTCTTAAATGAATTTTCGCCAAAAAGTAACTTTATTCTCCAGACGAAGGCTTTAATTAGATCAAATAAGAGGGACAATGTGTAGCTAATTTCCTGAGTGTTTTAGGACAGGCGGCATAATTAAGGACGTAATCATCCACAGTGTTTAATTCACAACTCACTACCTTTGTTACTTGTTGAGTAAGTGTTCAGACTTTATGGTGTCCGCTTTATTTGAATTTTTTTATTATCTCTCTTAGTTACATCACCAATACACAAATAGGTGATAATTAATTATCCATCAAGTAAATCATTGTCTTTGTTATTCATTGGCAATGTTGCTTACTTAAAACAAGCTGTTACAAAAAATCTTTTCTATTTAACAGACATTAGATCATACTCATGGTAATGCGCAAACGCGCATCTCAACGCATGCGTCACACTGCTGTGATTCTAATCTCCGCCCTGGGTTCGTTTGCAGTTATTTACTTTTGACTCTCTGTTCTGATTTCCGATTAAAATTCGTGTTATATAAAACTTTCTTTTAACAATAATCTCCAAATTATAATTCATTTTCAAGTCAAGTATTTAATATACTGTTAATAATCATATTGTTAACCAATCGTGGAACATAACACTATAAAGATTAATATTTATTTATACATTTGTATATATTTTGAGTCACATTTTACCAGCGTAAACTTTTTTTAGACGATTATACACTCTCCTGAAAAAAGGAAATAATATAGTCAACGGTTATATTGTACATTCAAACCAATTATTAAGTTTTTTAACTCTCGTATTGGAAACTTAATTCAAAGCAATATTTTCATATCGGAAATATAATTATTGTACGATAATTTCACGTGTTATTTTAAACAAAAGTTTTGCTGGAGTGTGGATTTCGCGTGGTAAAGTTAGATAAAAGCTGACCCAGGTTGCTTTAGTCAATGTTTACTGCCAAAATGCAAACAAAATTTCGTAATGTTTTTAAATACCTACTATGTACATGTTCAATTCTCAAAATCTTTTTCTACATTTTAAATATGAAAAACTCTGAACACATATTGTCCAACTAAAAATACATAACAAGAAATAGGGAAAAAAGCAACTGACAAAGAACAGCACATACATAATACATATGTATTTGAAGCAGTAACAAAAATAGGACAAAATATACATTTGAAAGAACATTCCAGTCGAAGCCTGAACAAGGTTTTGGTACAGTCTTAAGAATGACAAACATCATTTAGACTGCTACCAACATTTTCGAGACCGTGGCTTGAGAATAAGCTTCGAAATTCTGAACAGTAAATAACGATACCTATAGTTAGTATAGTGATGATTGAGGAACAGCAATTCATTGTTTCTAAGTCTACGGCAAGGAATGTTGAACTGGATGAGTTGCAACAAAGAAGGTCAGTACATATTAACAATACAAATAAAACATACATTCCCAGGTCGCCAATATAATATTTGAAATCCTCCTGCTATCTAATATGATTACACTAACGATGTTATTTTATATTAAAATACAAAAATGTAATTTTGAAAAAAAAATGTCTGTGTCCTAGTGTTTATTAACATAATCCGATAATTAAACTGGTTTACTGTCGAATATTTCGCCAATGTCCACCGCTAAAGACCCAAAGCGCTCCATGCATATATTTTCTAACCACTTCGTCACGAAGGTTATTAAATATATTACACATGGGCCAGACTATCAAAACAACTTGACTTACTCCCTCGGCAACTGTAAATTAAATTTGTGTCAGCTACACGAACTGGCATCAACCATCGGAAATGTTTACGACGCAAATATTTTATAAACAGCCCAGTTCCCGAATCGTAACATAAACTTTAAGCTACGGCGCTATTTTGTGCAGTAAAAGTTCTCCAACTTATACAAAATTCATGAAAGTGTACTTACTGTAACTTGTGCATTCATTATGCATGTCTTCTTTACTGTCCAATGATGGTTTGTGAGAAGAATAAAAGCAGAACGAGGTTATCTTTTTAAACTAGCTTAATGTTAACCAACTATCTTGTCATCTTTTGGCATCACATTGCGGTTAAGGTAAGCATGTTTTACGATATAACAAATAATAATAATTAATGATTTGCAAATCAGAAGAGCTATATATTTAAAAAATTGCAATACTTGAAAGATATCTAATATTAAAGGTAACTCCTTGTTATTTTTTATATTGAGAATAAACGATGTCCAATAAATAAAATATGTGTTTAGTTGAAGTCATTTTCCTCTGTTCATTTCTTTAGTCTTTTCCCATTATCCACAATATAATGTTCTCCAACAATCAAATTGAACAAAATATTTCTTATAATATTATTACATACTATAATAATTTACTTTGTGAGTACGTAAGAAAAATAATCTTTTCACATCCCTACCTATCTAATAAAGAATCTATCTACGATGTATTTTAGCAGACATTTTTCTTTATTTGAAATAGGTGAACTAAAGTAACTAATATTATCATGGCAAGTCACGTTGCATCCAGCAATTTTTCACAGTTAACAATTATTTATATATAATATAGTTATTTTACTCGTTCTGACTGTACTGCTATATTTAATACGTCTGCCAGTGGCATCATTGTTGGACAGTGATTTGAATAAATCGTATTTAATATTGAAACAACATTGTTAATAGATAATCGTGGAGCGCTAAGCATTAAAAATATAACAAAAAAATTTAGAATTTTATATATTTTGTTAATGGATACCTACGTTTGGATTAACATTTATAATGTTCAACAGAATTGTTAGGCATTAAAACAATAATGAATTTGAGTCGATTTTTTAAACGCCGTCAAAACGGCAGTACCTTAGAGATGGAGAGCGGGGGGGAGGGGGGGGGGGGTGTGACGTCACCCGTACTGTCAGAAGGGAAATTTAAAAAAATATTCAATAACGAATTTCAGTTCATTTTAACCTTCTAACTTAATTACCGGGATTCTTTATCATTATAAAATATCAAAATTTTCATACGAAAAATGATTTTTACCGTTGTTTTATGTATATCCCGCCAAAACAGTGCATTACACGGTAATTATCTTTGACATCTCACGCTGCCGTTATCCAGCTGTCAGTCGCGTATTTTGCTAGCTTGTGTTTTTTCTTCAATTTTACCGCTTTTAATTTAACAAAACCTTCTAAAATCTCAGGAGATAATACGTATTACTATTGCATCGTACTGATGGGTAAAAATACAAGCACAATTTATCGTCTTTCCAAGAAATGCAGTTTTATGTAAAAAAAATGGTGTAACGCCATCAAGGCGGCATTACATCGTAAGCTTAGAGTAACGTAGAGACCTAACATTGCGAAATTTTGTCCGCACTTTTTGACCAAGGATTGACCAAGGGAGGTATGACGTATATGCTTCCAGCCAATCGGATGCGAAGAAAACCGTAAAGATAAACATTATTCCGTCTTTATCTGTTCGCGAACAATTTTGCGTTAGTATCATGAGAAAGAAAGAGACCGGGATACTTTTAGAAGCCGTACAAAAGGGGAATTCCCCGTTCTTGAAAATTTTTTTGACATTCTCGTAAATATTTTTAAGTTAAACATATTACGAATCCATTAAAACTCATTTCAAACGGAAGTTTATTAAATTGGAACGAATAGTCCAAAGATTAATTACATATTGGTGTAAGTTACTAGTTGTTTTGTAGGTTAGGATGTTAAATATTTGAGATCAAACTAAAAAAGACGATTTTTATGGTACATACGTGTGAAAACTGTTTGTTTTTGGTCCTTTTGTACTTCGATTAAAGCAAACAAGCATAGAACATGTGGCCATGATGTTTTGCTAGATATTACACAAAAAATAACTCAAGTTTTTAACTATTTACGTACTTTTGACAGTCCGTTCGCCTGACAGTGCAAACGTGTCTGAAGTTTGTGCGGATTAAATAATGAAGACATTTCATTTAGCCCGCCCCAAATCGTGTATAGGTTTCAACAATTGTTTGTCTCTTTTTCTCATATGCTTATAGAACCGAGCATAAAGAGAGAGCTATATTTTATGAGTTTGTCAACGATTTGTCACAAATTAGTATGGTCTCTTTATATTGTTACTCTGAGATCGTAAGTAAACGATACATTTGACGTAGGAGTTCGTTCGACTAATCATGAAGCGTTTCTATTTTATGGCGTTTTAACCAATTTTCAAGAAGCATTCATTAATTCTATGAATAATAATATGGAAAAATATATATCTATATAAATATGTATATTTTAGAATTGGTGTTTTTTGATCTACATGCACATATTTTTTAAAGTCAAAATATTTTTCACTCAACTTCCTTATTGTATCGTTGGCCGAGAAAATAATTTTTGTTGTTTTTTTTATTATTTTTGAATAACATACCTACACTTCCTGGAACCAAGTTTTGTTGAATTTCAGGTTGTGGAAAAAGTAGTCTTCGAAAAATGTGATAAAAGGAAGATGGATGTAATAATACGTGATAGCAACATGAACATTTCTAGAATTTTTGTGAAGAGTATAATTTTCCGTAGGTACTAGTTAAATTAATCCTGGAAAATTTCGATAAATAACCAGTATCTTTGTCAACTTAGTATTTTCATGTGGCATTGTTATTAAATTACAGAAGATTCATGTAAACGATATGTAATAATAAATGTAATTACAGCCCCACATGGTACAAAACACAAGAATCCCGGAGGATTAATCAAATTCTAGAAAATATGATTCATTAAGCAGACTCTCGCGGGGAGATAATTCAAATTATTTTGAAACGCAGATTTGTAGTTCGCGATACACCATGGCAGTTATTTACGGATCATACTTTGTAGCTCAGAGATTTTTGCATAAAATGGTTTAAGAATGCTCGTACATATTATCTCCAGACATAATTGTTTACAAGTATCTACGACGGCGGATTAGCATTCAGAATCGAAACTTTGCATTGCTTGAAATGCATTTAGCTATATTTAATACTGACATTTGAACAGAAATGTACTTTACAATCTACCGTTCTCATTTTCCTCTCTTAAATCCACTCAGCCTCACAACATTTTACAAATGGGGATGCCATAGTTCTAAGGTCAAACATTGAATACACTTGTATGTACTTCAACACGCAGTATTACTTCGATCGACTAAAAATCATTAAACTTAAATCCTTTGTGACTACTTACATCCGTATAAGTATAAACTTTTCAAATTTGGAACTGATGTTAATTGAAATTATCAAATTTTAAAAATAATCTTATTAAACCCCTCCCTACCTAATAAAGTATCTACCAACAATAAATTTTAGCAGACATTATTTTATATTTGAAATAAGAGAATTAAAGCAACTCATACGTTATCTTGGCACGTCAAGTAACATCCTGTGATTTTTTTTCATAGGTTACAACTAGTTTTTCATAAAAGCGAATGAGATCTTTGGTCCGACACGCATGTAATTCAAAAACGGTATTTTGTCCTTAGCTCAGCTCATTTCAGGTAACAGGTGTCCGGAAATTCCAGAGATAGTCAAACACATGTTGATGTCTTTATAACCACTTAGTTGTGTGAAAAAATATATTTGACTGACAAAATTTCTTTAAACTTGCAGCAGGTGAAATCAAATTCAATGATTTATTTATAACTTGTGATTATTTCAATCACTAACCCCACATATGCTAACAAGTTAGTAAATAAAAATATAATTACAGCTTCTTCTTTTGGTCCCCTCTTTTGTTGGGGGTTGACTGTTTAAACGATTTTTGTAGCAAAACGCATGTTTTGTTCAAATTATAAATCCTCCTTAATTTTTTAAAAAATTGAATTATATTGTTTTTTCAGATTTTAAATAGTCTGCCCGTGAACAAAAATCTGTTGATATTAATCACAATTCATCATGGCTTGAGGCGGACTAAACTCAAAACCACCATAAATAAATAAATAAAAATATTTGACTATTATTTGACACTTAAAGTTTAATTTCTCCGATTATATAGAAAAATATTAAGATGTAATTTTATAAGGTAATCTTTCTTTTGGATACTGATTGCAGCAAATGCCACAAAATTTATTTTTTGAAAACGTTGCAGTGTAAAAATGAATTTGCGCTCATGACTTGCGCTGCATCTGACACGTGTCACATATTGTTTGCGAAGTTCTAGTGGTCGACGTACGAGTACAAAAGCTTAACATAAGGTTCGCTTTTATATTATTTGCTAAACCAGTTCTTCTTACGTCATTCGTAGGTTGAGTGTCCGCTCTCTCGAAGAAATGGTTTAATTATTTCTTCAACACGATCTTAATGTTCAGGAACTTCTCAAGCACACTATGCTAATACCAAACTGAAAGTGTTTAAATCCTTGTTTTAGTCCTGCGCAATGCAAAGCTTTTCGTAGTTATTTTTCTAGGAAATTTCACGTCGGAAACTTCCAGCATTACGATTATTGTTCTCGCGTAAGCATTGAAAATCCACTCTTAACACATTGCGGGCCGCTGTATTTCGCGCTAAGCGTCGGCTGGAGTCCGGCGTATTTTGCAAAAAATGAAGAAAAAAACACGCCTTTCGTAAAATCAATTTAATTGCAAAACTAGCCAACAGTTTCAAATTAAATTCGATGTGTGTCTTCTAAAGGGCACACCGCATAGATATTTGTAAATATAACAGTAGTTTCCAATCTGTGGAGCGTGTAACGGCGTGATAAAATACAAAAAGCGATATAAAAAATATTTAAAATGCAAATATTTAAGAACCACTGACTGTTGTCAAGTTCATAGTAATTTCAAGTGAGTCATAAAAATGTCAATATAATTAATCACCAAGCGACCGTAATCGACAAGATAACAAGGGACCTTTATCTCCAACGGGTGTCGTTTTACACATTCCCATTCAAAAATCGTGTGTGCTGTTTGCTTCAAAATAAATTCTTATAAAGTGCCGTACGACGGTGACGTAATTACATTTTTTTGTTTATGATATCTTTATGATATACTTTACATTTATGAAGTGTATACTTTATAATTATTACAACACCGATGTTAGAAAACATGTAAGTTTTTTCAAGTCAAAAGTTAATTCTACGAAATACTTACGCTGATGATGAAGACATGAATAAATACGTTGATTGAAAAACCAATCTTTCTGGAATGACAATTTTTGCTGGTGTTTCATGAGAAGGGTTCGTATTGGGGTGGTTAGGAGCGTCTTCATTAAAACGTTAAAATTCTTGAAACCGATTGTTATACTGACTCGATTATTCTATATAAAATGTAAACCCGAACACTAAAGTATGAATTGTCATGGAATATAAATTCTTTTGTAATATAAATATGTAGACACATCCTCAAAATACCAAGAACCGACAGTGAGAATAATGTGGGAGTTTTTGGTCGAATGTACTGGACATACACAGAATAGATCTCCAATGTCTTGGTCACATCACGCGGGGTAACAAATGCAAGATAATCCTACAGATAATCTAGGGGAGATTGATGGAGGTGGTGGTAAAGGAAAACGCCACGCCTCGTGGGTTAGAAACTAACTTTACTGGTATTAGTGCAGTTTCTCCTAGTAGAGTTATTTCGAGATGCAACCTGCAGGAAGGACTAAGATTATCGTGACGTTCCTACTGTTTTTTTTCAAATTTGCTGATATTTTATGTTTCATTACTGTTAATGTTAAATTATCAGTTATATAACCTTTTCCAAATAAAGTAGAATCTCAATTATCCGAATCAATCTCTTTCATATCTTTAATATGATTTATTAACTTTTTTTGTACTTTAATTTGATATTTTATTGACAAGGGTCTCAAAATTTATACTTTTTCTGGCCGCAGCTTAAACAAAAGTATTCACCCCCAAATAATTTTAATGAAGACAATCCTTATATATAGATATGAGTAAAATAGACTTATTTCAAAACGGATAATTGAAATTAGGATAATAGAGGTGCAGATAATCGAGGCTCTATTGTAGGTACATAAATCTTCTGTTACCATCTCACTATGGCCCCGGGATTGACTTAAGATTCCCTAGCGCCTGCAGGTGTTGTTCGATTCCCTCAGTTTCCGATTGCTCCCCCCACTCCATCCCCTCGGGGTGACTGGATTAACAAGGTATCTGAGTAATAGCTGCTTGGAATAGTTCAGATGAAGCCGTGCAGGATAGTACGAGTTCTGCTATTCACTTGGAATTTCTACTACAGTGAAGATAGCAGGTAACTTTCAGGTGTAAAATTTGCAAACATTTAAGACAAAATCGTTTTACAGGTACGCTCACAATATTTTTTCCCATATGGAGCTTATTTGTAAATTATTATTACTTTACAAAATACATTTATTTTTATATCAAACGTTCATTCTAAATAAATAAGTTCTAATATATATAACTATTCGTAGTTATAAATTTTTTTATAAAAAAGCAGCCATAGCGGAGAAATTGACAACCATGGTGACGTCATGTAACGCCAATTCGCTTGGCGGGACTAATTGTATTTGTAATTATTTAATTTTGTATTACTGACTCGCCGTTGTTCTTTCTCTGTTGCTGCTCTTTTTTTCCCATTTCGTGTTATGTATTTTTTTGTGTAATTGGACAATAGTCCGTTAGTTTTATAAATAAATTACGGGTAAAAAAAACAGTTTAAATAGATTTACTATGGAAACATTATTAAATACTGTCATTTAAATAACAAAATAACATTACTTAAAAATAAAATACTGGAGTTCCTAATTAAATGACAATGTAAAATTAAGCACATTTTATATTATCATTTATTGATTTCAAGTATTATTTTTCGTTGTTTGTGATTTTACTTGGTGTTCTAATAACTACAGTTTTTTTTTCATATTTACGTTGATATAATAACTGTATAAGAACATGTAATGTTCGCTGACGAACTCGACAGATGCTCCTTGGGTAAGGCGCGCTTTTGTTCCGGGATGTAGAATAAAATATAATCACTTTACTTGCATATTTTTTATTGGAAGAATTTATAGAGTACAATATTTAAACCTTTAACTGTACATATTTATGTTCCGCACCGCAGTGCGTTCTGGATAGTAATGCTGAGAAGAAATCGGTTGAGGGTAGACAGAGTCGTAACAATGGTCAACCCTTAAGATCATAGTTTTAACATGTGGTCCATGGAACAATGCATGTTCAAAGGAATTTAGAAATCGGCCCTTACAATACAATTTAAGAGACGGAAAGACATTAAAAGAAGCAATTAAGAAATAAAAAAGGACGTTTGTATGAATGGTTTTTGACATGAGTTAACTGCACAAGTAACGCGAATGGGTGAGTCTCTTTACAAACAATACGAGTAGAACGGAAAAACGGCTACATTTTACTTCACATCTTTAATCCATGTTTTTAATTAGGATTACTAGGAATGTGTTCAAGAAAGCAAAACAACAATATTTTGTTATTTGATCAGTTATTTAATTAGTTGAGAAATCTTAAGGAAGGATTGGTTGAAGGGTGTCATGAAGGCATATCCGTATATTATTCAGTCAAACAAATATAATGTTTACGCCCCAAAAACAAATTAAGTCACTTTGAGCTATAGTTTGGATAGAATTATCTTTCTATGTTTTTTTCAAAACACAAAAGTCACTTTTAATTTTGGAAAAAAATAATGATTCAGTTATAATATTAAAGTGGTGAAATATGTATAGTAAGCAATTATCTCTTCAGAGAGTCATGTCAAAAAACAAAAATCAGGAATAATAAAGTCGAAAACCTTATTTTGAAGCTGTATCAAAACTTTATAACATATTTTTTCTTAGTGATATGAGAATTTTAGATTTCTTACATTTTTTTTCTTCTTGACAGTTTACTCTAGAAATCTGAACATTTTCACAAACTACGATGTTTGTAAATGTAAACACTGATTTAGCATTGTATTTACAAAGCCTTCTAAGTTTAATTTAAGCAAAAATAAAATCTTATTCTTGCTATAATTAATCTAGCTGTGAATAGTCTTGTCTTCGAAAATAATTCAGAAATTGAGCTAAAATAGAGTGTCCAAAAATAAGCTAACAGACAGTGTTGTAAAAGAATAAAAATATTTTTTCAACCGTTTTGTAGCTATGTGGACAAACGCATCGGATTCCCATCCGGGCGTCGTGAGTTCAATTCCTCCGCCAGCTAAGTCTTTCACCATTGCACAAGCAACATCTTCCGCTTATGGTAGTATTGCTTGTATTAGAATGCTACAAAGTAACGTTATTATTGAGTGCCGACCCTTAAGGCAATCTGACTTAATGGTAAATTGTTATTTTGTAGATTTGTAAGGCGCCCTCTAGATGATTTTTCACAAAATCGGCCTTTTCAAAGTATTATCATTTTCATACAAAAATAATAGAGCAACAAAAAATATTTTAAAACAAATCATTAAACTTTAAGTATAGACTAAAACTATTGAAAATTGGGCCCAACCAATTTCGCTTTGCTTAGTTTTCCTTGGTAAGTGAACAGCGAGCGGATGTTTAATTCTAGCTTGGTGGGCGTTGAATCTTTGAAGTATTCAAGATATTTCCTCTTAAAGTGGGGCCTTGAACGCCAAGATAAACTGTAAACTGGCGCCCGGAGCCTTTCTACTTTGTGAAACTGAAATTTCAAGAAGATTCCAACTCGGCGGCACTCAAACTGGTCAAAAAGTACGCGATAAATAATGCTCAAGAATGGTATTTGCAATACAAAACATGACATCACAATGAAAACTTTATTACCACGTGGGAAAGTAGTTTTCAAAATTATTATTGATCTAGATAATGCTACTTAGGGGCGCTGATATTATTTGCCTGTTTATTACTTCGTACAAAATGGATTTAAATCTATCGAATAGATAAAATGATAAATAAGGCAATATAAATGAAATAATCGCGTAATAGTTACAACAATAATATTTTTAATATTTGTTTTAGATTTTGCACTGAATTGCGGAAGAACTTACTATGAAAATGTGTTTTTTTCTACATGTGCGAATTCAATATTATATGGCAATATGATGATTTATATAAATCTGCAATATAAACAGAAAATCCGTTTCTCGGAGAAGCAAAAACCTATTTGACTGTAATTCTGTCCAAAATGAGTTGAAGGGTTTTGAAATATCAATTAATTACAAAAAATAAGACTTGTATAACGCCTATTTAGGCGTATTAGAATATGTATTTACATGGCCAGCAACGGGGCGCACCTAACAGCCTAGCAGAGAAAGATGTTTCCGGCGGGAAAGGATGAATTTGCCCGCGGTCACTGCGGTTTACCCTTCGTGACGGAACACACCTCTGGTTTTTGTGATTACTTACTTCAGCGTGTTTTAATTTGTAAATAAAGTGATCTACCTAACCTTAAAGACTATCATTTGACAATTACCTACTACGTTTATTCATTATAGTTCCTTAGTTTTACACTATATTGTTTCTTCTATGTTATCAATTCTTCAATTTGAAAAAAAAGCATATTATAATACCTACGCGAATAATGAAAAATAAGGTTAGGTTAAGTAACATAACAAAATTTTCACTGTGTTTAAATTATATTATACATGACGTGTATTTTTTTTATGACAATGAGTTCATCTATGTTTTTCTATTTCACTGTAATCTGGTCCTTAAAATTCTCATCCAGAAAAAATGTTACCATTAATACCAAGGAAATAAAAAAAAAAAAAAAAAACTTAAATAATCTCATTCATCCCGTCAAAAGTGTTTCCGACTTTCGAGTTAAGTTCTTAATTTATAGGTCCTTAAAATTAATTATAATGAACCTTCATAATGGATAGAATATCAAGTGGCAACATTATAAGTTAATAATCAGAACTAATTTAATAAAATCTTTTTTGTGTTTTTATATAAATGACTACAAAAAATCTTTTGTTAATATTTTGAAGAAATATGTACGTCTAAAAATAGAAATCATAATTTTCTAGCTTAAAGATTGTTCAAATTTGTAAAAATGAGGATTTTATCACTTTTAAATGTTGGCTTGTGGCATTGTAATAATAAGTCGCTTGTCCTCCGGTCGCTAGCTCAGTTAATATGATATTCGCAGTTTCATACTTCACCCCTTTCCGCTTACTTTTTTTCCCCACTCTACAATACTCCACAATATTTTTCTGACAAAATTATTTACAATTTGGATATTGACAGACGAAGGAAGGACATACAAAGAAATCAGATTACTGAAAAAATAATAAAACCAATACACAAAACAGCTTTATAAAGGGATAAAATGTTATAATGCGTTGCCGGAAACCATCAAAATTATACCAACTAATAAATAGAAAATAGCCTGTGAGAACCATTTAAAATACATCAGTAATATCAAGTTATTATTATTAAGTCAAATTATATGAATTATAGTTAGATACTTTGTAAACTTTGATGTACAAATAACTAAAATATAAAAAAAACCCTGCCATCAAATTCAATCGTGACAAAGGGGATGAAATTAAATATAGGAGAACTATTTGCAAATACTGATTTAAATAAGATCATTTTAGTAAAAACTTAAGGAAATCTTAAATATACTGATATCTAAATCTTAGCTGATTGTCATATGGTTCGGGGTCGTTTTTCCATTGTTCAAATCATTATATCCAGTAATTAAAGGCGCAATCATCATTTAGTCAAAATACCTTTAGTACACTAAAATTCAGTAGTAGCGTGGGCCTTGCAAAAGGTCGAAGTCCACGATGGCAGCTTTCCCTCCGCTCTCCTTCCAGTTCCCTTTTCCTCGTGTCCGCACTTTAGCTACTGAACGGGTTTGGTCACCGCACTTTCTTCAAATCCCGTTCAGCTCTGCGTCACTGGGCTGATAACCACGTAGCTGGTCAATCACTACCACTCTCGTATATTACTTCCCTCGTCAACCACCGCCCAGCATCACGCCAATGGGCGGGGATGCGAATCCGGTAAACCAGTGTCTACCTCTCCCCAATCTTAACTCTTTACCCTCTCGATCGTAACTGTGAGTTCCCTTTAAATCTATGGGACCCGGGGTACTACCTCTTGCTTCACTCCTCCTCCCCACTTTTTATCTGTCAACGCAATTTTGTGTATTGATGCACAAAGACGCGAGATGCACGTTTTGAAAGCAACACTTATTTTATAAAAATATTCTTGTGAAGACAATTGATTCGTCAAAGCATATAATTTCTAGTAATGTGGGGGATTAAAATTTCAACTACTTTTTACCGGCGTGTGGATTTTTTGGATAGAATTATAATATTGCTTACTACATGAATAACCTTCGTACAATGAAATAACAATTTGTTGAAAATAATGTTTTTTGTTACTAATTGTAAAATAAAATGACTGTCTTGGAATTCAGGTACTGTAGAGTAAAAATATTTCAGATGCACTGCACTGTGACCATTTACAGAATGTGAAGATAAAAGGTTTTATTTAATTGGAAGAATACGAATCCCCGCGGATACAAGAAGCAAAATATACCAATAACATTGCATCCGTAAGTCTGATATATTTCCTTGGGGAAGTAACGCTCACTGCGTAAACAATTTCTCTTATTAATATAATTCCCTACGAACACGTATATTCACGGTTTGTACTTCAAAGTATAAAAAAAATAAAAATGGTTTCTTCGAACGCTGATACATATTATTGTAAATAATTATATTGATAACCTACCTACTGATGTTAGTACATGTTACAAATAAGTCTTTCTCCTGAACTAATTGACTTGTTCATATATATTTTTTTATCATTCGTTCGGCTTTAGCTCGAGGCAGGCAGTTTTCTCAAATTGTTCATTATTTATAAAATAATTGAAACCATAATGATTTTAATTGCGTGAATTATTAAATGTTCGTCTTAATTAAAAGCCACTCTTAAATTTATACACTTTATTCATTATTTTTTGTGTTTTAAGAAAAGCTTTACGCATCGAAAAAAAAGCCAATACTCTCGTAGAATGTTCCAAAAATTTGAAAAGGTTACATAATTCCTACAATTTCGAGAAACAGGCTAGAATTGCTTTTATATCTGAATGTAAATTTCGCAGCACAAAAGATGGCGTGGGATGTAAATACAATACGGTTTTTTACATGCTACTTAATCATTGTTAAATAATGTTGTAAGAAGAAATCGCTTTCGTATTTTAAGTACTAGTGTACTATTTACAATTTTAATATATTCAAAAGAAAATTTTAAGCTACATCAAACAGAGTAATTTAAAATCCCTTTATAAATTTTTTAAAGGATTATATTTTGAACAATACTCATTGACTTGATCCTGCAAAACTTCTCTTACATATCAAAAGTAATTAGGCTTTTAATTAATAATTAAAATTTTAAACTCAAAAATTATAACTTAATATTTTAAATGATCCTTTTAAAAACTCGGTGGAAAAGAGCGGAACACTCATTCATAGTTGATGTCAGCAGCATGAGAACGAGACGTTTCTACAACTCGTTATGTAAAATGGCCCGTATTTGGAACGAGATACACTACAATAACGCGGGTTGGCCCGAGGCTCATGTTTAAATTAATTCTGATGAATCTGTAATGATAAAATTTAGGGTTCTTCTAGGAATGCTCTTGGGATGTGAATAATAATTTATATTATAAAAAGCAATCCTTACCGTTCACATTCTTTCTGTCAAACGATTTTCAAAATTTCCAAAACCTTTTTCAACAATAACACTAGAAGCATTAGTAGTAAGGACCAGATTTTATTTTTGTATGCTCTGAAAAATCTATGTTCGATATATTATATGGAAAACATTAGAGATTATAGTAATATGTTCATCAGAATTAATTAAAATCAATACTATACCAATTCTTTGAGCCGTGCGTTGTACATTTATTTTTCCGTCTGGCCTTTTGATTGTAAGGGTCTTTTTGTTTTATTCGCCACTCAACAGCCGGTGCAGACGTGACATCTGTGCTCAAATATACAATGAACTTTTAGTTTATTCTAACAAACGCTTAATGAAACTAGGAAACTGTATATAAAGATTTCATATACTTTCGGCAAACTAATTGAACATGCTCAATAAAACACGAACGTCTGCAGACATTTTTTTAACATTAAATAAATGGTTTTTAAACCATTATTTTCAAAGTAAAAAAATACATACATTTATATATATAAATAAATATGTTATTTCCATATATTTGCACTGATTTTACGACCCACTGAGATGGAAAAATAAAAATTTTAATGCGATAAAATTTTTTGCACACCTACTATTTAATATTTTGTTGGGGGTGTTAAAAAGTTGTACAGTTTTGACTTTTAAAAAGTTTCGACTTTGAATTGGTACCTACGCAAAATTTCAGCAAAAGCAGGGAAACGTAGCAGTTTACCGGGAATATCAAATAATATTACTAAGCATCAGAATTTACATTAAAATTAATTGACTAATGCAATGCTGTAGTATTTGCAGTTTAAATATTTATTCAAACTGGTAGAATTAATATTTGTTAAATATTTGATTTAAATGCTTTTTCTTCTCACCCGTAAACGATGAGCTATTGTATGAATATGGTAGAATAAAATGTACTGAAAGTCGTTGTTTAAAAACGCACTCTCTGTATTGAGAAATGTACCGCATGATGAAAGTTATGATTTTTAATTCTTATTTGAATGTGATTGATAGTTCAACGCCATTTTGTAATAAAGTACCCTCATCGGCTTCGCTCGAAATTTAAAACGTATTGTTTATTATTATTAAACATACATTTTATATATAATAAACAACATAGCCCTTTGTCTCATTTTTGGACAGCAAAATTAATATTTCAAAGTTGTAAGACACAGTTTATGATGATATTCATTTTGCGAGAGTAAATTCGAAACTCAAACAGGAAGAGCTATGCAAATTTTATGACTGTTACTTAAAAACCGTTCTCAAGTGTAAGCTGCTTTTGAAAATAAATGTGTACTTTATAGTTAATATACTTATAATGTAACATCTATTCGAGACCCAAATTAATACAGCATTTGAAATCTTGCATTTTTTGGTTACCCCTATACTAAATTATGCTCTCATTAAAAAAAAGTTAATGTATAAAAAGCATAAAAATAAAAATTTATATAAGGGTTTACCGAATACTCTTTTAATCTTAACATTGGCGTTATAGTCCTATATTTATTTGAATCTTGTTATGTTATAACTCATCGTGGGTATGTTTATGTCTCAACACTAAAAAGTGTCGCTAAATGTCATTTTTTAGGATTATAATACAAGTACTACTACAAATGAGTTTTCTTTAAATTCTATACGGGTAGTTAGACAAATGTCAAATGTTTCCAGTTAATGAAAATATCAACTCTAATCTTTTAAATTTTATGAAATACTCACAAAAAACTCAATAATAGGTGCATTACTCTAAGTATCACCCTGGTGAAAGACCACCATTCAGAACCAAAACGTTTCTTCCAATCCTTCCTCTTCCCTTTTCCCATCTCCTTCACCTACCCGCTATCTTCAGTCTCACAACATACCTCAATTTGGGATGCCATAGTCTCAATGGATCCAGATGATTGGAAGCAGTTGGGACTCTTGTGCAGTATTATAAAAATAAAATGAAAAATACAAAATATGGAAGGCATTTTCGAACGTTTTACTTAAAATGATAGTATGCATTTCATATAAAATTAAAAATATTACAATTCAAGAATTTTATTCACTGCTAACCTTAGATATTTTTTTAACTATCCGTGTAGAATTTACAGATAAATCATTTGTATCATTACTTGTATTAGAATCCTACAAAGTGTGTATTTTTCAGTGCAGACTTTTGATACAGCAATATATGTTTTATTTTCAGGACAACCAGTGCATGAGAATTAAGATCCTCGGAGACTGTTACTACTGTGTTTCCGGACTTCCGGTTTCGAGGCCTAACCACGCCTACAACTGCGTCAACATGGGACTGCAGATGATTGAGGCTATACGGTCAGTATTACCTCCCTGTATCCTTTGAAGGAAGGAAGGGTGTCAAGCGTGTTTTTTTGTCCCTTCAATATTCGAATAATTTACTTATAAATTTTCTGATTTATTTCATTGCCCGTAAACGTAAAAGAATTCGAATAAAAATGATCTTATTGTCAGGATTGGTTTTGTCCGAACATGAAATAAGTTCTTACTTACAAATTATTACACGTACCTCTAAACATAAACCCTGTTGACGAAATGAAGTACGAGAAAAATAAATTAAATTCATATAAGGATTTTTTTCTTTATAAATTAAAAAAAAAGTTCATTTAAAAAGTCCTTCAAAACTGAGTAATCTATTTTATTTTAAACAACAAGCTTCTACTTTGCCCTAGATTTGGGTTAAAGAATCTTAAACAAATAATTTTGTGTCTTGTCTTATTTTTGACAGGTCAATTAAAATTTCAAAGCTCTATAGCTCATAATGGAAATTATTTTGTGAGCTAAAATTATTAATTTACTTACAAATTCTAGACGAAAAAATCTGTATAAATTTCATGAGGCCAGAACTTTTTCCAGCTTTTGCTGCTTTTGGTCAAATAAAAAAAACTTTCTGCTTAACAGTAGAGATGAAATGACCTAAATTCGTACTTAGTCATATGAACTTATGGGACGTGGTTATTGTAAATAATAAAGTTGTATTCTAAACGACATTTAATACATATTTCTTCCAAGTAGATATGGGTAGTGACATTTTGAACAGGAAATCTCTATTCATTTTGCTAATTTCCTGAAAAAAAAAACTATATACACATACGCTTTAGGGATCTCATTTGAGAGGTTAGGTATACAATTGCCAAAGCACGTACGCCTCAGGGATCTCATTTCTCATTGGGAAGGTTGGGTACACGAGAAAAAATAAATCAATTTTAACAATTAATTGTAATGGGATGCGATTTTCAAGAAAAAAGGGGAAAAAATAAATATGGTTCGTTTCGCAAAGTGGATTGTAGAATATTGCATTTAATCTAGTACTTTAGTTCATCACTGGAAAAAGTTTCAGAAAATTCTTATAAATGATCGAAAAATTCTTGTTCGGGCTTTTCTATGAATTCCTGAATTCTACCATTCCACTTGCCGGTACTGTGCGATGAAGTTAAGCTTCTTTGCTCTTTGACTTCTTTTTAAAAAGGCGAAGGAAATGGAAAAGGTATTGACAAACATACATTTTACAGAAATATATCAGCATTTAAAATTTTCTTTTACATTTATTAAACGTCGACAGCATCAGAAGAAAATAATATCAAAGGCAGCTTTCAAACATAAACAGGACTTCAACTTATTTCAAAGATTTCGGTTAGGTGTTATTTTTGTAAGCAGATCTTTTTTTTAATACAAAATGGAGGTAATAGCATTTTACCATAGAAATAAACTTGGGATATTTTTATGATTGACAAACTTTTGAGGATCAAAAACTATATTCACTAAACTTTGAGTAGAATTCCAACGAACAACTGACAATGACCAAACACACTGATGGAATTTAAAGGTTTTCTTGAGGACTATTTCGGCCTGGTATTGATTTCATTGAAGGTTTTGGCAAAACAAATCGGTTCACACAGAACTTAATTAAATTATATAAATACAAACAATTTTCTTATAAAAAATAACTAAAACGACTGTCATCGTAAGAACAACTTCCAAATACAGCCAAAATCGTGTAACATGAAGAGTTTCTGTTGAAAAAATGAATTTAAAATAAATGTTTCTAAAGACTAAGGTCGGTAATGAAGTTTTAGATTATAGACGATTCTCTGTTAATGAGTTTTTATTTATTTTTGATTTTGTTTCAAAACTAGATATTTGACGCCCTCCGTGGTTGAGTGAATAAGACTCTCGACTACAAATCCAGAGGTCGCGGGTTCAAATCGTCATGCGCAAATACATAAAAAGTGTGCTAATTCATATTTAATTCAATTAAATAATATATTTGTTGTTTCATATGAAGCTGCGTGTTTCAAAGTGGTAGATACTCTAGATATCGCCCTGGTGAAAGACCACCACTCAGAATCAAAACGTTGCTTGAAATGGCTTTAACCGCGTTTGGTGACCAGATCTGAATGGTCAGGGATTTCCCAACCTTCCTCTTTCTCATCTTCTTTGCCTCCCCACTACCTCCAGTCTCACAACATACCCCAGTTGGACGTAGTTATGCAGAAAGCATCCAACCCCAAAAAGATGAAACCGAGAAAAAGGCGTTTGAAAAAATGACGATAAAAAAGCGTAACATGCGTAATCGGCATTTCTAAAGTTATTATTAGTGTTTTTTATGACAATTATAATAAATAGGCAAATTATAATCTGTCAATGCACTTATTAAAAAAAATATTCGTATTTTCTATTTGATCCTACATTTTAATGTTTTAAAACTTCAACTTTAGCCAAATATCTGCAATGTGCGTTAGTGAAAAAATGATTTGCGAAAAATCTATTGCATTGAGAGCTTGGATGTTTTCAGCAGATATAAATCTCGCATTTATCCATAGGAAAGCATGTAAAACAAGATTTGGTTGGACGCTTTCTGAATAACTACGTCCAATCGGGGATGCTAAAGTTTCACTGACTTCAGACGGTTGGAAGCAGTTGAGACTCTGGTGCGGTATTCACTATAATAATATATCCGATTTAAATAATAAAGTGTGAATAATGAACTGTTTGAAAACTGTCTGTGTTACAGCGGTATTTTGAGCATTCGTTCCACGAAATTATCCCGTATAAAATGTAAATGCTTCATTTACGCCCAGCTATAAAATCACAGTAAAATTTGATTCTGGCTATACGTCTGCTCCACCTATAATATTATGACAAACCATTTCAAACGTACGAAAGGAGAGGCCAAGAATGTCTATTTTACGAGCTGTAAATTAAACATAAATATTCGAAATGTTATCGCTTTGGGATGTTTTCTGTTTTTCTTTATATCCGCGAACGGCCAAAATACTTCGAGCGAAACGCTCCAATAAAATTTTGATAAATTTTCCATAAATTTATCCTCGTGGAAACAAATAAATGGTTTCCATAGATGAGATTAAATATAAGTAGGTCAGAGTATAACGTTTTAGGTATCGACTTCATTTACAAATTGAGTATAGTATAATTTACAAAGTACGAATTTCTTCTTACTTTACCAGTAGGTTGTTGACCACGTGATTTTTCTGGAAGCCAGTACTGAAACAAAGTTTGCTTTAAAACTTCGTTTAATTTACTATCATTTTTAACATAACACATTAAGGGTCAGCACCCAAAAATACACACACTTTGAATTTCTAATATAAGCAATACTACAGATGATTTATTTGTAAATTCTATGTGTGTAGTTAGGAAAATGTCTAATGTTTCCAGTGAATAAAATTATTTTATTGTAATCTTTTAGATTCTGTATGAAATGCATACTGGAACTTTAGGTAAAACGTTAAAAAATGCATTTCTGGTTTTGAAACTGCATCTTTTACTGAAATTTTAGTATGGTTTTCATAGATTTTTTTTACACTGGAAACCTTAGACATTTTCCTAACTGCCTATGTAGAATTTACAGATAAGTCATGTGCAGTATTGCTTGTATTAGAAAGCTTAGTTTAAAACATTTACCATATTTCATTGATGTACAACAGAAAAAATAGAAGTCCGAGATGTGATCCTTCTGGGATTCCTGATGGTATATTAAAAAAAATGTGAGGAAAAACTTTTAGCTCCAACCGTTTGACTTCTGTTTGTAACATATGATTTGATCCATCTTAGAAGGTCCCCATTAATCCCGATTAGTAACAGCTTCTTCATAATAATAATAATAATAATAATAATAAAAGTTTTATTCCGGAAGGTATGCAGGAGTAGTGCAATGCAATACCTTCCATAATTGATGTCAATACATTGTAATAATAATAGTAACAAAATAATAATGAACAGAAATTCATAAGAAATAAATAAATAAATAAGTAAATAATAAAATAAAAATATATGAAAATAAAATAATAATAATGATGATAAAAAAAAAAAAAATAAAAAAAAAAGTAAAAAATAAATAAAGAATGTAAGTAAGAAAATATTATTGGAGTATATTGGGCCTCATTTCTACAAAACGCCATCAAGAGGGGAGTCCATCCTGGCAGCGTTAAGATTGATGGGGCCAATAATTTACTCCAATGGGCTTCTATGCTTGAGTTCGGGATCTGACGGGATTCCATGATGAGGTTATTTCTGGAGTTGTTAATCCTTTCCCTCATTCCTGCTACCCTGGTTCTCATAAGGGCTGCAAATCCTGGAACTCGCCCCTCGGTGAACATACCGGAAGCGCTGCAGTGCCTGGGGAGACTGAACATCATGCGGTAGGCGTTGTTGTACTGGACCCGAAGCCTTTCCATGCTACTCTTCTTAAAATTGGTCCAGAGCTCGCACGTGTATAGGGTAGTGCAGAACGCCAGGAAGAGTGTCCTTTTCACTGGTGGACTACAGAGCCGAAATCTTCTACTGAGCATGTTTGATTTCACACTGAGTGCTCGCCTTTGCCTGTCAATGTCGTCGTCATCCATTAGCTTACTGGTGATGATGTGCCCTAGATATTTGGTTTCTTCTACTACCTTTAGAACCTCACCGTTCAAGAAAGCTGGAGGAATGTTTTTCGGACCCTGCCCGTATCTAATAACCATCAGTGCCGTTTTTAGCGGATTGTAAATCATGTTTGTTTCCTGAGCAAACTCTTCGCAGATATTCAGGAGGATACGTAGCCCTCTTATAGACGGCGTCATGAGTACCATATCGTCTGCATAGCTCACATTATTAAAACACTGTCCTCCGATATGGCAGCCCACCTTAGCATTATTTAATCTATGGGTCAGTTCTTCCATATAAATGTTAAACAATAATGGGGACATGCATCCTCCTTGTCTAACTCCGCTTTTCAGATGAAAAGGTTCGGAAAATCCATCTTTCCACTTTACCAGGTTTTCTTGTTGCCGGTGCCAAGTGTTGAGAATGTGGACGATTTTCGATGGTATACCCCTTTCAACGAGTTTAGTCCATAGTAAGGGGTGATGGACTCTGTCGAACGCCTTACTGAGATCAAGAAAGCACGCGTAAGTAGTTGTTTTCTTTTTTCGATAGTGTTCCAACGTTCGTTTTACGCAAAATATCGCTGTGTCCGTGGAGCACTCCTTTTTAAAGCCCATCTGATTATCGCTCGTTTTCATGTGGGGTCCAACTTGGTCCAACAGAACACGTTCAAATATTCTGGCGATAGAGGTAGCGATGGAAATCGGTCTGTAATTTTCCTGTAGAGTTATGTCGGACAATTTCGATTTGATAATCGGTATGATTATTGTTTTGGTCATATCTTTAGGAAGGTATCCACTCTTAAGGATGACAGTAAACAACGTTGCGAGTAGTTGCGAAATCGCTCCTCCTGCGTGTTTGACGTGTTCGATGCTCAATCCATCGTGCCCTGCTGATGTCCCAGCTTTCATGTTTCTGATGGCTGTGTTCACCATGTTCACTGTGACCTGGAGTTCAATATCATCGTATTCTGTCAGTGGGGTTTCGTTTGAAGAGACGGTAGCGGAAGGGGTTTTAGTGGCGAAGTGCAATTTGAAAATGTTGGCGATGTTTTCCGGATTCGTTTTTCCATTGATGTTATTCGGAACTTTACACCGTACATTTAACACTTTATTTGACTTATTCCAAAAATTTTTAAAGTCCCGTTTATCGAAGTCCCCAGCGATTTTATCCATCTGGAGTTGTATGGAATTATTTCGGCATTTTTTCAATGCTGTTTTAAAGGCAGCACGCTTTGCCTTTCTATCCTCCGCGATAGGACCTTCGTGTGGTCTCCCATTTTTGATCCAAATATTCATCGCTTGTCTGGATTCTTCGTATTTACCCTATAAGCAGTTCGATATTAATTTGGGTTGGACGCTTTCTGCATATCTACGTCCAATTTTGAGTGCCGAGGCTTAAAATGACATTGAATTTTGTACATCTTGCTCAGAAAACAATTCGACTTTGTTTTTTTTTTTTCTTAAATTACTTTCGATTTTAGACGATGTACATAGTTAAGTATATTGCTTAGAGAAACTAGACAGATGCAAAGGTATTTTTGATTTATTATTTTCGAATGTTTATTACATTGCCAATACATTTATAAACTTATAAGTATACGTTCGGGTTATTTATAGCATTAAAAATACAACTTAAGACACTTGCGTTTTCATAACTTTGGTACTTTTTCTATTGTGGATAACCACGCTCATAGAAACCTTGTTTCGGATCTTTAAAAAATATGAGTCCGTTGTACATTCTACAGCAATCTTTAAATTTTGCTTTACTTATTTTGTGCTCGTTCTTGTTAGTGTGAAAAATTGTTTAATGAGTAAACTTAATAAAACTATTCATACATTTATTAATATTTTGTAGTAAACACTGCATAACGTTATAATTTACAATGGTAATAGTACAAAAATAGTAACATTATGTTGTAAACTGTGCATTATATCATAATGATACAATGGTATGGTGGTAATGGTACAATATTATGTTATGGTACAATGTTAACAAATTAGATCTTTTTATTTTAAAATTATGATATAACCTATAATTTGCGCCTACTCTCGACACAGGATTTCCTAGAAAGACAAGCACAGCACTATCACCCTTATATATTAACGTAAAAGAAAAAATCTCACGGCAGTTTAATTCGTGTTTAAAACTCATTTTTTTCTAAGGTTAATTCATAATATTACGCAGGTTTAAGGCTTATAATAGATTTTTGCTAGAGTATTCCTAGCAGTGTACGTATTTGAGTAAGTTGAAAATAATACTAGTTACATAAATTTTAATCAAATTTCAAACTCATAACAAATATTATTTTATTCATAATAAGAAAACAAAATTTATAAATTATTTTAAAATGCCTGAAGGCAGCTCTGAATGTCAATTATGAGATATTTTTGAAGAATCAACAAGATTTTTCTTTTGTGTATTTTTTATTGTCGATATCAGAAGCTGTTTTATTCAGCAATGACATACCCCTTCCCGCCGTTAGATTATATCTTGAACTTTCTAATGAAATACTTTTCACTAGACAAGTGAAATCGTATGAACTATAAAAAGTGTAGTGTAGTACTAGATTTTGAGAGTTGAGACGTCAATCAGAAAGTGAAAAGGGAAAAAGGATAAAATAAATTCTACATACATATTTCAGAAAAAGCCACGTCTTCCGAAATTGATGATTTAATCAATATGGCTTCAAGGTACCCTTATCCATAAATAATGCTTATTTGCCTTTAAATTATTTTCTTCCGACGTTTGATCTTCGAGCTAAACCCGAGAAATTACAACACTAAGTAAGACCGATTGACTTTAAGCCGAATGTAAGAACATCGTATTAAGATTGGTTGTGTATTGGTTTCGGGGAAATTGAAAAATTCACATCTTAAGTAAGATAAATCGTAGGAATCTAACACCTCACGATGGAACTGGAACTGCACCACGTTTTCCTTCCAGGAAATAATAGAATAGTCTACCCGATTGATTTTTATTTATCAAATATCTTTGGTCGAGATAAAAATTCGTATCAATTCTCCATTTAAAATTATCCATAAATTCTTTGATTGTTTTAAATGTTGACATCAAGCTATTATTCGATTAAGCGATATTGGATGGCTTACTATGAAAAATGTGGTTTTTAAATAATAGAGGCATCAACGTGTACTCAACAGTAATGAGTTCTTTTTTTAATTTATAACATTGTACATTTCGTACAATATTATTGCAATATTACATTATATTCATATAAAAACCACTCTGTTTTGACTTGTTTGTAATGAATTTATATAATTGCCCTGGCAAGGTTTGGTTTAAACGAAACTTGTTGGCATTAAAACATAATAAATTCGTGGTGTATAACAAAGTGATTTTTATATTAAATTAAAATTAACTTTGAGGCTTTTATGCTTATTATTTTAACATTAATAATTGAAATGATATCAATAATCCTTAACGTAAATATGAAACAGAAAAAATATAACGGTCGCGACCAAATTGAAGAAAATGATATTAATTATTTTCAAATGAAGAATAAGATCGATTAAAATGCCGGTTTCCTATAAGGTTTCAGTGGCTGAATTGGCAGAAGCTTTACTCCTGGATAGAGTAGAGTACAGGTTCCGAGTTCGAGTCTCGGTCGCGACCGTTATATATTTTCTGCTTCATATTTGCGTTGAGGATTATTAATATTATTTCAATTATTAATATAAAGGGATTTTTATTTGAATAGAAAAGATTTTTATAAATTGAGCCACCATGATCGAGATGGAATTTTAAATACAATACCTATTTAAAGGCTTTCTATACATACAAATAGGGTATCGTTAACAGTAGACGCTATGGGTAAAATCGGCTCTTTTATAATAAAGCTATCGACTTGTCTGGCAAAAAAACGAAGCTGCGGTCTTTTTTGTGAAGTATATTGTGAACAAGCGAATGCGCGTTATTCGATAAATCTATTAAATAAACGAACTAAAAGGATATTTATTATTCCTCAGTCTTTCCAACGTACTGTTTGCTAGTATAGAATATGCCGAAATGAAATGCTTTTAAAAAACATGATGTGTAAAGCGGTAACCAAAAATCTCTCAGCGTGATAGTCTATTTAAACTGGTGCTTTGACACTGACATTCATAAAAAAAAAACTTTCGTTGGGGCCGAGGGTTTTTTTAACAAGAGTTTTTTTTAGTCTGGTAAGGAGCGGATGGAACACGGATTAAATAATATCCCCAGAGAATCAAGTTATATTGCCAGAGGAGAAAATAAATGCGGATTAAGTAATTTATAATGTCATTTTTTTTATATTTGCAATTTTTCTGCCGCAAATAATCCGTATCGAGAATAAAGTACAAATTCAACTTCGTAATAAAATTGTATCTTTAGTTTTCTTTCAATTTTATAAAGTAATACATTTATTCCCGCTCGATGAAGCAACCTTAGTTATCATTTTGAAAATATCGTCGTTAGAAAGGCAAAAGGGCTAAAGCGACACTTTGGTCCAAAATGAGTTAAATATGCAGTTTTAATCAGTTTTTTTTCTGCATTGAATGCTTTGACTCTCGTTCGATTGTAAATACTTTTGTAGCCCTTTAGACATCTTAAATAATTTACCATTTGGCAGAAGGTTTGACTCGAGCGACAAAAGTTTGGGACTTTTTAAAGATTTTTGTTGCTTTAAGTAACTCAACGAGAGCATTGAGTTACCTGAGTTAACTTTTTTTTTCTAAACCCAAGCAGGTACTGAAGACTTTTGAATTTTATTGAAAAAAAAAACTTTGAAGTGCTCTGCTGTAAACTTCCCAAAATGGCGCATCAGCCCTTTTACCTTTCCGGCGGCGATATGACGATGGAAATCGTGATAATAGTACTTGTGATTGGGCTGGTTTGATAAATATCTCTTGTTCCGTCAACATATATTCCAATGCATCTGATCCGCAAGAAAAAAAGGTATGTTTTCATTTGTAACACGTTACGGAACCTTTTTGACTTTAGTGCGTTTGACATCAGCCAGCAGCCAAGTGTTTGCTTTAAATAATTTATATGTTTTATTTTGAAGCTTAATGCAAATTTACTGCTTGATTCTAACATAAATAACATACAATAGTCACTCAGAGGCGATATTTCTGTAAAAAAATATATCAGCAGTATTGACAGCTCTAAATTATTTCACATACATACAGTGGTATCTGTGCGCTTCTCGGGTTCTTGTAAACCTTTTTGCAAAGAAACGTTGCTTCGAAAATGTATTTAAAAAATCACGTGATGTAACTTGACTTGTCAAGATGATAACCGAGAATTTTTGTTAATACAAAATCAATAAATATTAATTGCTTTAATCAACCTTATTTTACATTATTTCCACTTTTAAAATTGACTTCCAAAAGTAAGCCATATGGGCACACATTTTAAAGGTGTAATAAAAATAATCGTCTGGTAAAATATATTGTAGGTAGGTAGGTACTTAATCGCTTGTCTCGATTCGATTTTTTAAAATTTTATATTTTGATCATCTTAACATCAGTTCCAATTTTGAAAATATCAAACTCGTATAGAAAAATACAATTCCGTTAACATTTTTCATGTTTAAATTAAACGTCGTTTATCGATTGCGTTTTTTTTCTCCATCGAAGCAGGATTGTTTTTTATAAAAAAATATTTAAATATTTATGTTGAAAATCCCATTTCTATTAATTGGGTACGTCGAATAGGGTATATTACCTATTTCACCACCGCTGAGTAACGCTACTCGTCAAGTAAGGGCATGCTTATACCACAATGTTAATACCACGATTAAAGTTACACGAAGAATCGTTACTTAACAGTTGAATCAGAGGTGGTGAAATACCCTCTTAATCTCATATTCCAAAACTGGATCTATCCCCCATAGGCTCAAGTAGGTTTTGCGATTCGTGATGTGGGTTGTACAGGAGAAAGGGAAAGTGAGGATAAGTCAAGTGGTTCACTTCTATTTGTATGAGAGACAGCCAAGATTATGCTTATTTTAGTACCTTCCAAATAGATCAAAGTAGTTTGGAATTCTTAGGTTTTGGGGTTTGTTTGATAATTGAAAGTTTATATAAGCATCTATAAAATATTATCTACAAATCAGGTCATACATTTTCACTGTTTAAAAAAAAACGATTTAATGTTTGAAAACTAAAAATACAACTGTCTTCACGATTATTCATTACCCGAATGATTATATGTATTTGACCAATTAAAAACTTCACATAGACAAAAAGTCTTAAAGTAATATATTATATTATATTAACAATAATATATCGATTACGAATCCAGAGGTCGCGGGTTCAAACCCGGCGTGCGCAAATAATTTTTATTTAATTAATTTGTGTTATAACACGTTTCATTAATATAAAATAATATATAGTATATTTGCGGCACGCTACAGAATGGTAGATACTCTAAGTAT
The DNA here is from genome assembly GCA_022651775.1 of Drusus annulatus. Classification (NCBI taxonomy): domain Eukaryota; kingdom Metazoa; phylum Arthropoda; class Insecta; order Trichoptera; family Limnephilidae; genus Drusus; species Drusus annulatus. Next base: position 1,139,662 of record JAGWCC010000027.1, read on the forward strand.
CGTACTAGTGAAAGACCACCATTCAGTATTGAAACGTTGGTTGAAATGGCTTTAGCCGTGTTTGGTGACCAGATCTGAATAACCAGGTACTGCCCAACCTTCCTCTTCCCCATGTCCTTCCCCTCCCTACTACCTTTAACCTCACAACATTCCCCGATTGGGGATGCCATAGTCATACTGGCTCTAGACGGTTGGGAGCAGTTGGGACTCTTGTGCGGTGTTCACTATAAAAAATATTAATAAAAGTAAATTTCCTCAAATAATATTTGATTTTTTAACTAGAATCGTAAATAAAACACAGCATTGTTGTACTCGTTTATATTATATTGAGGCCTGGAAATGTTTAATGAGATGCTTTAAATTTTAGGGTGTGATAAATTAGTGAAATTATATATGGTATTAGTTTACGATTCCAGAAAAAAACTACAAATCATTAAAACAAAAGAGGTTGTTTTACAAAAATATTTTTCCTCATAGCCCTTTGCCATTCTCCTTATTCACAAAAAAAAAACTAGATACTAAGAAAAACCAATTGTTTTGTGTAAAAAATGTTTAGTTATTCGTAAAAATAAATCAGTGTATGGGTCGGTTATAATGTTGCATTTTTTATTGTATGTTTATCTCTGCAAAATATGAAACATTTTTTGTAGCACGCTTTGTTTGTAAATAATTCATACGCGCGTTGATTGATTAGTTCAAAAGCCAATACATATTTTACGTTATATCGCAGAAAATAAAAACAAAAAGTACTAATTGTATGCTTGTTCCACTAAAGTGTTCTTGTTTTCAACACTTTTTCAACTGAGCTGTATATCCGATCTATGTGCGCAAGGAAGAACGAAATGAGCAAAAAAAAAGACAAGTTTTGACTTAGGTATGCAGAATTGTTCCTTAAAGACATATCTATAAAGGAATAAAAAAGATGTATCAGAAAATAAAATCATGTGCTATTATTTTTTGGAAAAGGACATATGACATGATAACATACACAAAACGAAATTCCTAAATTTTGTTTTAGCTGTCCTGAACATCTGCGTTTATTAACTCATTCCGTTCTTTCTTTGGCACACAGATATATCCGCTTAGGTTTTTAATTTTTATCTTTTGACTTTCCATTCAATGCGTTTATTTACTGTATCCATTAAAAAAACTGTTATTTCTCTCTCAATTTTTTTCCTGATTGTTTAAAAAAAATATTGTTTGTTTAATATATGTGTTATTTCATATTATTTGTGGAAATGAGTATACAAGTATCTTTACGGTTGAATAGAAACACTTTAAATATCAGCATATTATTTCATGACAGTGAAGAGAGATTGAAGAGTGACAAGGGTTTCAAAGGATCTTTTATTGATAATAAACTCACACTACTAGTATAGTTTTTGTTCTGTTGGTTTGTACGCTCGTTAGTTTTATAAAATTTATGTGATTGTAATGAGGAAAAATAATTACTGAAGTTTGTCTTGATTTAGCAAAATGTTTACATTTATTAAGTACCCAATCGGTTAACTAAATAGTTTTTTAAAAACAAAAAATAGTAAATTAACACCATTATTATAATATGATGGTGGTCATAATAATTAGGTGCTAGAATATGATTCCCGATGGCAATATGTTAGTACTTTTTGATCAAGTTAATATCAAAATTAACAAAATTATTATAAACGTAAGTACGAGCTTTACTTGTCAAAATATATTTTTTACGTATTTATATTATTTTTCAAAATTAATAAGATTAAGCTGTTGTAAGTTCATCAGTAGTAAAACAAGCGACACAAACACAAATGAGCGCAAATATCTACCTCTCATTCCCTTACTTGTAAAGTATACAGTTAGGTATAAATTTGGCAATGAAGATAGGAAATATTTCCTTCTTGAATGAAATTTGCCTCGCTCGTAAAGTACGAGACGTAAGTGATGAGTAAAGTTGTTAATTTCACGGAAAAACATCTACGAGTATGTGAATATAATACATATAGAGTTGCTCTTTGGCCCAACACAACCGGGAAATTCAGTGGCTGGTTCCAAGTTATTTATTTGAGAGCGTTTTTCATAAGCTTTGTAAAAGCCCACTTTTTTATTGCTTTCATTTTTTATTTCATGTCATTTTTTGTAACAGTGGTTTTTGCCAAGTCTGCTTCACAGAGAGGAGCTTTCGTGTCGAGAGAGGCGTATTTGTGATCTTATTTTGTTCATATTTACGGAGTGATGAATAAGAGAGTACATTTTTTTACCGTCAATTCTTTTTTTTTCAGGTCATAATGGCAATATATTATTATTTTATGACCTGGGTTCTGATGATATCATCTGAAATAATAAATTTTATTGTAGAATCTTACTATTTGTGGAAAGGTCATGATAGCAATACATAATTTATTTCAATTTTTTATTTATTTATTTTATAGTGAATACCGGACAAGAGTTCCAACTGCTCCCAACCATCTGGAGCAAGTGAGACTATTGCATCTCCAATTGGGATATGTTGTGAGTCTTAAAGTAGTGGGGAGGGGAAAGAGATGGGCAAGAGAAAAGTTGGAAAGTACCTGGCTATTAAGATCTGATCACCAAACACGGCTAAAGCCATTTCAAGCGACATTTCGATTCTGAATGGTGGTCTTTCACTAGGGCTATACTAAGAGCATCCACCACTCTGGAACGTACCGCAAAAATGTAATATATATAATTTTATATTGATCAAATTTGAAATAAAATATATTAATTGAAACGAAATTTATTTGAGCATGTCAGGATTTAAACCCGCGACACCTGTATTCGTAGTCGAGCGTCTAACTATCAACCACGTAGGTTATCAAATAAATGTAATTATTGAATTTCTTGTATAGATTCTCATTATTTTTTAACTGCACTCCACTACAGAATATTTGTGTTCAAGAAAATTATTAATTCACCAAAATAATGTGCAACCAGGTAGACTTCTTGCTAAACAATGTGTACTTCAGCCGAATACATTTTCTGGTAGTTTGAGTAGGAATTAAGATGATAAGCTTTGATACATTTTTAATTACCTTACCAGGGTTGATATCACATTAAATAAGAAAGATAGTTCAACACTCCTTGCCGTAGACTCAAAAACAATGAATTGCTGTTCCTCAATCATCACAATACTAATTATGGGTATAATTCTCCAATGTCCAGAATTTCAAGACTTGTTAACTCAAGCCATGGTCTTGAAATTTTGGTTAGCAGTCTAAACAATTTTTGTCATTCTTTACGACTCTACCAAAACTTTGACTAGACCATGGCTTGAATTTTCTCACTTATGTTTATTTTGCCTTATTTTTGTCATCGCCTCATTTATTATTACGTATATGCTATTCCTTCTCTGTTGCTCTTTTTTTCTTTTCGTGTTTTATATGTATTTTTGTAATTGGACTTTAGTCCGTTAATTTATAAATAAAATAACATTTTGTTTTAAACTACGAATTTATTATGTTTTAACGCCAAACGGTTTCATTTAGATCAAGCATCGTCAGGGAACATATAATAACTTATTAGTTACTTAGTAATTATATATACCCTGACAAAGTGTGTTCCAAGCGAAACCGGTTAGCGCTAAAACAAAAAAACAAAACAACGTGTACTTTTATTTTAATATACTATCAAACCACAAAGTGATTGCTTCTTATAAAAATAACATTTAATAAGACTCCTAAATAATATTTGCAATTGTTTGTTAGAATAAGCTATTAATAGTTATTGGAATAAAAAACAACTTTATTTATTTTATAGACAGTTAATATTTAAACCATTTTAGTAAGGATTCAAAACTTTGTTTGTAAATTAAAAATTGTATCTCACATTTAGCGTTAAATGTCTACATGTTACTATAATTATGTTAGTCCCTGAAAGTATTTGTTTTCTTCGTGTTGAGTATGCACTATCTACCGCGAAATCCTGAACATCTGCTAGGGATTTAGCCACACAGCCTATAAACAAACACGTCGGAACATGAATATGCTTAAATCAACATTTACTGCAAATTATATTTACATTAACTCGAAGATACCTACGCATATTTCAAGAACGTCAGGCGAATGAGTTCGATTCTAAGAATATAAAAAGTTAATTAATAAATATTATTTCATGGTTGAAACGGAGTCTTTGAAAAAACATTACGCGTTTCAAAATAAAAGCAGATGAGTTAAACATAATGTTTGAAAAATATAAATGAAACGATTTTTTTTTAAGAAAACACGTCTTCAAATGTACATGTATTGGTGTTATTTATATAATTAGATATGTATTATATTATTTAAGAAGATACAGTGAATTAATGTGATTTACCACAACCGGAAGATGAACAATTTATATTAAGAAATGAAAATGGGTAGTTTATTTGTACTGATTCATACAGAGGGAGAACACACTATAAAATAAAATAAGAGAACAGTAAGAAATAAATTAAAAAAAAAATTGAATTATAACAAAGGAACATAGAGAAAGAGACAGATAATATGAAATGAAAAAGGCAAAACGTCAACTGCGAAGGTGATGAAAGAATAATGACAAATGTTATGAGTTAACGGGAAATATTAATAATTAAAATGTTTTTATTTTTGTTTTCTTACTGTTCTCTTATTTTATTTTATATCATGTTCTCCCTCTGTATGAGTCGGTACATTAAACCACACATGATTTATTTGTTGTTTAGTTTAATTTTGTGCCTTGATAATGCTTAGGCTAAGCGAAACCAGTCGGTAATAAAAATAAAAATAAAATCTCTGGTCTTATACAAACTTATTATTTTATTTTCATTAAATACGAGTATGTCAAACCACAAAGTGATTACTTTTTACGAATATACATTTACATTATGTTTAGTCCTAATTTATTAGTCAGTGTTGAGGTGTTGAACTTTGATACGCTTCTTCATCCTGGTTGAGCCATCGTTTTTGTAGAAAGTATCAAATCTTTCTTGATGGGGACTGAAAAAACATACCGTTTAATAACTTATCATGTTTACCGTTACTGTTAATATCTGTGGCTTGAAAGATACAATATCTCATAAAGTATGGCGAGGTGAAGTTTATGGATATGTTTTGTAATAAATATACTCGTACAAGATATTTGTATGCAAGGGTAGAATTCGGAAGTTTCATTTTGTCACGCGAATTGTTTAACTTGTCGCACCGCCCTGTTGAAACCACATGCCTTGGAAACTTGAAGATAGATGTTAGACAGAATCGCATCTCTCAGTAACCTTATTTTTGGTAGCATTTACAAAAACAATAATCGAATGATGCATACAGCCCCAATTGCAAACTAAATAGTTACCCCACAGATAAATAAGTCATTTTAAAACCTACCTTGGATTTAAACACGAAATTCATGAACATTTTCTTGCAGCTATTGTATTTGTGTATATATTTGTTTGGATAGACATACATATAAATATATGTATTGTTTTATTGCGCACGTGATTTTTGCAAACTATTTTATAAATGTGTACTCTTCTCGTCCTATCACTCTTTAAAATTTTTTTTTTTTAATACTACCACCAAAAACTGTTGTTCAAGGGTCAAACTTTTCAAAATGAATTATCAGCGTCCATAAACGACAATCAAATCACAACTGAGAGTAATTGCTATAGAGGATAATGGCGACAAACCAAAATACTTATTTCAATTACGTATAAAAACTCTTTGCACGTTTTTGTATGATATTTTTTTTTATAGCGGTGAAGGCAAAAACAATCTTATAAAATTTTATCTTCGAATCGAAGTGGTGTTTAGGTATCAAACTCTCTCAATATAGCTTCAAGGGCATTGAATAATTCTACCAACAAAATTTTCCCACTCAGATTGAGTATTGATAAATTTAATTAAACAATGCAATCAAAATAGGCTACTGGCGATAGGCCTTCATTTTAATTAAATGATCCGATATTCAGTTGGTTCAGAGATTCCCAACGTGGGTACGATCACCCACTTTGAAAAGACTGAAGAGATCCAGTGTCGATGGCCTAAGAAGAAACAATGGAGAAATTGAAGGGTGGTAAGGAGAGAGCATCAGAACGATATACAGGAATATTTTTGTAGCATTTATTTATATGAACCGTTGGGCCATGTTTCAACGTGCTTTATTTTACAAAGATATATAAAATATGCTTTCCAGATTAGATCTTATTTCAAGGCGGAAAGTATGGAGACGACTAATGCGATTGCAAAAAGGTAATAGCTGTTTGTCAAAAAGTTATATTCTTTCTAAAGACGGGAAATTTTATTAACAATAGGAGAGGATTCAAATAACTTTGGGAAACTTCGAGTTAGATCGTAAAATATGACAATACTGTGGTGTTATTCGGAGAAAGTTTTAATTTTGAATATTTTGGTATTGATCTTTGGTTGTAAGATTGCAAATACAAATCTGAAGGCTACACTACCCTTTTGAAATTTATCTTAGGTGAACTCTCTTATTTTTGAATAAACATTAATCATTGACTGGTGCAAATAATAAAATTAGTGTTCGTTGCATATTTTAAAATTTGACCCATCGCAAAACACAATAGTACAAGGATGAATTTTAAGGCTGTTGTAATGACGTATTTTATGTACCAATGAAACGCATCAACTATGATTATATTTTATATCTTTAATTGGCTACGAAAAAGCTGATATTGGAAATTGAAATTGAATTTTAGCCTTCAAATAAACTCCATCTTTCGAAGCATCAATAAAGATTTCATCATTTTTTCTTACTGGGGACTTACATTGGGATGAGATTTTTAAGGTTATCTAAATAAAATTACGTTTGCAGAGAGCTTATTTGAATACCTTCATTAAGTTGTATTTGTAGGTAATTAATTAAAGCACACAGGGGATATATTTAACATGACGAATACGTTGTTTTCACAGCTGTTATTTTATGCACGGTCCTCTGATTTGAATTGTAAATTTGGCCGACGCATACAAAGCTCCCAAACATGTTGACAAGCACGTGGTTGGCGTTTGTTCTCTGCAAACAATGTTCATTTCACCTGATAAAAATATCGGGTTCTAGACAATGTCAAGTTAACAAGGGTATGTAGTAAAGTGAGAGTATTTATTTTTTAAGGTACAAGACCTAACGACCTCTTCACAGAATTTTATTTTATTAACCGTAACGCTTTTCAAATAAAAAACTAATCGAACGACATACAATTAGTAATCATCAGTCTTTTAAGGATCTTTACGGTTTAGAGGAAATGCTTCAGTTTCTTAATGTTCTAGGACGTAGTTTTGCCCTTTATACCATCTGGCCACCCAAGAGTGGGTCCCCTAATACTTCTTCTACCAGCAGTCTTATTATAAATAAGCTCTCTTGGAGGTCGGCTGTTTTTCTTTCGCCATTTGTATTCTTGTTACATGTCTTGCCAAGCGGAGCCAATCTTGCTATTTATCTGCCAGAAACCATTTTTTGTACGGCTCAAGAATATCCACAGAAGCTTCTTCACAATCGTGGCATTTTCCCGTCTTGTTCTTTTCATAAACGGCGCGCATATAGAACGAGCCACCGACTAAGTGAATCCTCACTTCTTAATACAGACTCTTCTCTAACCCGCCTCATAACGTCGCCAAAGCCTGTGGCGATATAGCTCCTCTGTTTGCACACAGTACGTACGTGAAAGCTTTTGTGAGGTGTGAAAAAAAGATTGTTTTTTTCGACAATAAGGAAAATGTATGTAGTGTTTGTTGTAGTAGTTTCTATATTATTAATTAGACTGACCCGTCTTCTAGTTACGCCTTTTGTGTTTAGCTTCGACATCGTCCGAGACTCCTTGCCAGCCATAAACACCAAACTAACCCAGGTGGAATATTGTATGTCGATTAAGTGATTCTAGAATTAATTAATTTACCTCAGCACGGATAAAGCAAAATTCAATAAATTTAGATAGCCTCACTGACAAAGTAATTGATCGGTGGTATCTTACATCTCATTCAATCTTGAACACTTCAGCTTTCCCAAAGATATCATTCATTCTCCCGAAATAGGCAAAACATGTTGCTATTTTTTTGTCTCAACCAAAATAAAAAAAGATTTTCTGAAGTATTTTTATAGATGTTTTTGTTTCATGTGTATTTAAGTAGGTGTATCATGATTATTCACATTAAAAAGTAAAAAAAAACTCACTCCATTTTCCTTACAGTAGTTAGCTCCACACGTTATATTATTCAGATTAAATGAAGCATTGAACCGAGTGTAACAATAATTGTCTCAAGTGTGTGAAAGAGAGGGATAATTTCCATCAATTTTAGGAATAAAATAATATTTGTTAAAATGTTTTCTTTAAACAAGTCTAATAAATTTAAAACATGAAACGTTGTATTGTGATGTGCTCTGAAGGCTCATATACCCATGTACTTTTTGCCCCCCTTCAAGTATAAGAGGTGTTTGAGTTTGAAAAAAATGAACAAACCTCTGGGAAAAAAAAAGACATTTTTTTCTTTAAAAAATAACCTTTTAAAGTATTAAAAAATCATTAACCTGTTTTTATAGTCTGGCAGTTTATTTTATCGAAATGCTAGTTAATCTTACTCCTATTTTTTTAAATCCGCAAAGAAGTAATAAAATGTTTAAAACTCACAATCCTCTTTGCTTTTATCTTTCACCTACTCAGTATTCTCCGCGTCTTTCCGATATTTCATATTTTGGGCCGATGTCTGCCAAACTGAAAATCATATTATAATTAAACTCGTTACGTTGTCAAAGTTCGCGCTTCGGTGTGATATCGAGTTTTGTCACATTTCTCCACCTTTTTTTCTTCCGGCAGTACAACAAATTAATTTACAGCCTTCCGCATTATAAAAAAATGTTTCGATTTCACAGAAATGGGAACGTTTTGTTTTAAAAAAGTACCAGTTTCAAAAATATATCGAAGACCTTTATTAATTTTCTTAACCCTATGAAAAAGTAAATACGTTGTGTGCGACACATAAATAATGAAGTCGACATGGTTGAGTACCCTTTGTGCTTTTAGTAATTTATCTTGAAAGCGAGTAGGCATGTTCTGGAAGAATAAGAGAGATCAGAAGCGGGTCTTTCATTCAAAAAGAAAGGAAAAACTTCCGCAACATTTTCTTAACTAAATGAAATATGGTGTTTTTTCCGCACGTTTGGTGTGAAAGATTCCGTTCCATTAATACCAAAACCATAAATGTGAACGTGTAACACAAAACAAGATAGCTACGTATTATTATGAGCATATGAAGTAGTTATCGTATAAATTCGGCTATTCAAGTTGTTGATCCGAAACTAAGATAAAACACCGAATATGTTTTCAGCTTCAGATGAATTTAGAAAATAGTGGACTGTAAACAATAAACTACACTACTTGATGGAAGTGTCTAATTATGGATGTGGAAGGATTATGTAATGAAAGGGAAAATGGAAAACATTCAATCACCGATGAAGTTGAAGTTATAAGTTCTTGTATTATTGATGAACACGAATATACCACAATAATTTAAGTCTTCTGAATTCACAAAATAACATTAATTTAATATTATTTTGAGAACAACAACAAAACCGACGAACAAGTGAAAAACCAACGAGTAACACGTTTTTTCACATCAAAACTCTTCTTTTTGATTGTAAATTGTTTCGAGCACGGTGTTGTTGAATACGGAAAACGAATATTTAGAAATGGTTGGATATAAAGGAACTGGATGAAAAACATTTTTTGTTTTGTTTAATTTTATACCCTGATGATGCTTAGGCTAAGCAAAACCGGTCAGCCATAAAAAAGTAAAATAAAATCTGTGGTCTATTGTAGTTATAATTTTATTTTCATTATAGTAGGAGATCAGTTCTAGCGCTATGAAAGATCTATGTAAGTCTCTGTATATCGTATATCTTTGTGATTTTTTTTGCAGGTTCGTCCGAGAAGCGACGGGTTTTAACGTCGACATGAGAATTGGAATCCACACGGGCAACGTCCTCTGCGGAGTGCTGGGCCTGCGCAAGTGGCAGTTCGACGTCTGGAGTGACGATGTGACACTCGCCAACCACATGGAGTCGGGGGGTATTGCTGGGTGAGCTAAATTTGCACTTATTGATGTATACAAGGTGTAACAAGACCCGACACACAAAAACCTAATGCTAGTACACTTGTACTAGGTGGTAAGCACCGTCTCATTTCCATAACTGATTATTGTTTTATGAATTTAAAATGTCATCTTCATTTGTACTCCATGTAAATTCACGAATCGCTGAATAAAGTCTGTTGGGTACGTCTTACACCTTTTGTAAGAGAGATTGTTGGTTGATGAAACTGAACACAGTACCGAGATGCATATAATTTTTTTTTATACAATGAATCTTAGATAGATTCATAAATTCTGTGTACGCAAGGAAGAACGGAATGAGTCAATAAACGCAGGAGAGCCAACACAAAATTGAGGAATTTTGTTTTGTTGTATGCTATCATGTCATATATCACGAGTCCTTTTTAAAAAAATAATAGCACATAATTTTATTTTCTGACTCATCCCATTTTTTATTGCTAGATATGTATCTAAGGAACGATTCTGGATACTTAACTCAAAAATCGTTTTTTCCGTTCTTCCTTTCACACACAACTTTTAGAAAGCCTCAATATCTAGAGTGGTGACACCCCAAATGCACAGATAATTTTGCATTACTTATCTTACAACACAGTATTTTGCAATCACGGTTTTTGGGTGAAATTTATTTAAAAAAATATATTTTTTATTGTTTTTTTTGTTTATTTATCAACACTCTATATTTTTTTGTATTTTGGTGTGTGAACGATTAAGCAGAAAATTGGTTTGACTCAACATAAACTAACAAATTGTGAGCTTGGACGTCATGATATTTGCACAGTTTTGTCTGCAATGGTAACGTCAACGCTTTTGAATAAAAGTAATTTTAAGTCACAACTTTAAAAATCGCAATGATTTAAAAATTACCCAGATAAGAGACAGTTGAGGACACCCACCACTTTCCCAAACCGTTTTAAGGGCCAGATGGGTCCCCCTATTGGTTCTCACGTCAAGACTTCCTATTTTTTTAAAACGTAGCTGCTATAAAATTGTTCTAAACGCCCCCCTCCCCTCCCTTGCTAGAAAATACAGTAAAAATTCTTCTCATAAGAAAAATACTCTGCACCAGACATACCCGTTGCCCATTAAAGCATTAAAACCTAAAATATGCAGGGATATTCAAAGTAAAACTTGATTATGCAAATAAAGCAAGGAATAAAATTGCATGACGTAATTTAAATCACGGACACTTTTGTCACAACTATATTTGAACCGAGTTTACAGTTCGCTTTCAACTGTTGCTATTCATTCGCATTTCGCGAAATCCCTTTGAATACGCGAAAACTTCCAGCTTTCAGCTGCCCCCTGAAAGAAAATTCTGAATGACTCCTCGAACTGAAAAGTCTCGACTGTTTTGCTGAGCCTTTTGTTTGCTGCTCCGTTGCGCTTATTATTATGGTAATGCGGACTGCTGAAGGAGAAAAACCGTTTTGAAATTTATGCGCATAAACCGAATGCAATTTGCTTATGCAAGTCGCGATTTTATATTGACAATAACTACATTAGGGTACTTGCAAAAGAACAAAGGCTTTCGTATTCATAAATTCCATATCTCCATTTTTGTTATTTTATTTGAGATAGTTTTTTTTCTAGAGCTTTCGGAAAAGTGCAAAATAATATCCATATTACCGAGTGACGTTAGAAATTTAGTATAAAATTCGAATTCTGCAGTTTTTTTTTAAATAAAAGCAAAGCACAGGGAAAAAAGCTACAAATGTGTGGATTAAATTTGGAAAACCCATCGGAAAAAAATCTGATTTATTCATATACGCAAAAGACGAAAAAACAAAAAATATTGTTTATTCAAAAGCACTTCAATAAAAAAGAATTAAAAGAAAAAAACTTTCTTTGAGTGGCATTGCAAAGCATACCGGGTACTCGCTAGTTTAGTATAAAAGTTTTTTTTTGTAGACACGATCTATACACATAGGTATGTGTATGAATAGCCAGGCATTCCTCAACGTACCTTTCTCCATCCCTTCTCATTCCCTTCCCCTTCATCATCACAACATACCCACTGGTTCCGGGCAGTTGTGACTCTTGTGCGATTTTCATGAGAGAAATATATGAATCTACTAATTATTGATTTACGTAAATTGAGTCTAATGATAAAATAATTTTACTCGAATAATTAAATAAAACTATTGAAGTTAAAGAGATCTCATTTTTATTTGGCAGGAGATTTATCATAATTTAATGAAGAGTAAACAATGCAGTAATTGGCTGAACGTTCTAATAAAGTGTAGTGAAGTTTTTGGGTGGTATCCTTTTTCAGGTACAGATCGAAATACTTGGTGGCGTTGCGTTGGTGGAGTAGATTTTGTCAATAAAATAAAAGTCTGTCAAGCTGCAGCACATTGTTTGCTCGAATGTTGCCATATCTGTTAGTATAAATACCGTAAGCCGTCTTCTGCCACGTTCGATGGAAAAATTGTTCACACATAAAAATTAACGATTTACTCACTATGTTCCTTTTGATGTATGTGTCGTGACTAAACCATGCGGGAGCGGGTTTTTATCTGCTAGTATTAAATATTACCATTGCAGTAAGTATTTCCTAAATGGGATTACAATTTTGTAAACTCGGACAGGAATTTGCATTGGTCACACACTAAATTCCAAATATAATGTTAAGATGTTTCTAAGTTTAGTTACATTTGACATTGTCACAATTCAACGATAGGCACCATTGTGTTTTTCAGACATTTTAATAGTCCCCGTTAAATGTCAATTCTAGCCCCGTTTCAGCTTTTAAGGAAATTGTGACGAACTGACAAGTCTAACGAGATGACTTTTATTATTTTTAACTGATCAAAATTTGTTGAAACAGGCTGATAATCAGCGCCCAAAGGGGACCGTTCAAACGTAAAAAAAGTGTGCTGATGTAAAATGTGACGAAAGATTGGAACAACTCGCACTTAGTATCCGTATATCATAGTAATAATGTAGTGTACTTTGTATAAGTGCACTTAAGGCTTTATCCGTTTTCCCATATAAATACCAGAACGATCCACTAATGATAATTTCCCCACTAACTTAATTCTCCCTGGAGTTAAACGGCGCTCTAATGGAGCAAATAAATGTACGCGTAATTGAATTTACATAGCGGATTCCAGCGTTTAAACCATACAAATAAAGCTTTTTAAACCGTTCATTAAGTGCGGTTTGTTGGAAAAGTGTGCATTTGGATGTACACGAGTTCTCTTATTTGCTTTGTAAACTAGATAAAACTGATGAAACGTATAAATATTATGTGTGTAAACTAGATTATTCATTAATAATTTTGGTCTAACAATTACTATGAATAAATTTTGTAAGGATTTTATCAAAAAGTAGAAGGTGGTAGAAGATTTTTTTAAAAGTAGCGTAGGTTCAGTAGTATTTAAAAAATAAATAAATCGTTTGACTGAACTCCGAATTAAATTTAAGGTCATAAAAAAAATCAGAGAGAAAAAAATGCACGAGAAGACCGCTTTCTTTATTTTCATATGCCTCACTATTGAATTGATTTTAAAAAAGTAATCTTTGGTCCTACACTGCACAATGAAACACAATAAACATTAAAAAATAAATATATAAAATGTTGAACAAATAATATGGTGAACTTTTTTTGCCAGTTTATTTATAAGCTTCGTAACTCGTGATGAAAATAACTTTGCAAGCTGTAAATAGTTGCTTTGATATAAGAATTAAAGAAATTTTATTATCCCTGAGCTCATTTTGTAGAACGCACAGACAAATGCTTTGCTTTTTAGTTGTAGCTTCGATAAAATTATATATTTGGTATTAGATATTGAGATATTATTAACAAAACTCGAATCATATTAGGAAGAATTTAAGTTAACTGAATCTTGTGGAAATGAAATCCCTGAGGCGTATGTGCGATAAAATTATATATGACCGTGTTAAAAATGTGGATATCCGGAAAAAAATGCAAAGCTGATGTAAGCGTAATGAATAGGATCGAGAAAGGGACACCCAGATGGTTTGGGCATGTAGAGCGAATTAACGAAGAAAATAGTATAAAAGTAATATATGACGCGAAAGTGAGAGTCAGAATAACAGAAGAGTATGTATGAGACGAGATATGACTGTGAACGAAGCAAGGAGTGTGTGCTAAGACAGAGTTGTAAGGCGGTCCGTCCTCTCTGCCTACCTCTGTGGTGAAATAGCGTGATGGATAGTTGGTTAGTTAGTAAATGAATCATGTTTGAGTTAAAGACTAAACATTTAACAACTTAGATTTTTTTTTGATTTTTTGTTAAGTTAAGTTCAGTAAATAGGTTTATACTATAAACTAAGGCTTATATTTTATTTTGAAATTATTAAAAGGCATCTGTTTCAAATACAATATAATATTAAAAAAAGTGTTTGGTGAGAATTTTTTTAATAATAGTATATAATTTTTTAATTCTCTAAACTTAATGCCATGTTTTTGCGAAAGAAATCCGGCTGGTAATCTATCTGACTCTCTGAATATTAAAATACTGTATTGTTTTTCTAAAGGCGAGTTCACATCACAAAGGCAACTCTGATGCAGCTGGGAGACAGGTTCCAAGTAGAGCCGGGAGACGGAGGCTCGAGAGAAGGATATTTGGCGGACCATAAAGTAGAAACCTACCTCATCATTCCTCCGAGGGTGAGTACTGACTACATCCCTTCTTCACACAGGAATTAAAAAAAACACTTGTCAAAGAAACAAGTATAAATCAATCACTTTGAAGTATTCACATTTTTAATTTTTTTTTTATTTTCTGTGACATAGAAAGCTATGTCATATTCTTTGAATCCAATTAATTTTCTTAATACAATACATCGATAATTTAAGTTAGCTTTGACGGCCTCCGTAGTCTAGCAGTTAAGATCTTCGACTAAGGTCGTAGGCTTAAATCCCGGTGTGCGCAAATAAATTTGTGTTATTTTATAATTAATTCGTATAAAATATTGTATAGTTTGATAAATGAAGCATACCGGTCGGTAGCTGAGTGGAGAACGCGTCGGATTCCCACCCGGGCGTCGTGCGTTCAATTCTTCTGCTGGCTAAGTCCTCCGTCATTGCACAAGCAACATCTTCCGCTTTTTATGATGGTAGTGGGAGTTTTTCAAATATTGTCAGGTTATTCGTAACCCGGGAATGTTTGTCTTACTTTTAAAATAATAAAAATAAAAAGATATATTTAGTATTGCCCTGGTGAAAGACAACGATTTAAAATCGAAACGTTGCTTGAAATGGCTTTAACCCCTCCCCTTTCTCACAATATTCAGCCTCACAACATACCCCTATTGGGGATACCATAGTCCCACTGGCTCTAGACGGATGGGAGCAGTTGGACCTCTTGTGCGGAATTCGCATAAAAAAATAAGTTTAAAAAACACAATACGTGTAAAGCATCTGTCCCCTGCGTTTACTTCAAGTCACATATGTTATTTGTAAAGGTTCCATACAGAATACATCGAATAAATGCACAAAGATGAATAAATGGTATTTCAATACCTGTCACGAGCCAACAAACCAACATTCAATGAATTCGTTTAATATTTCCCCGCCACACACACGTTCTTTCAATGTGACAAATAATATGACAACTCTCACATAAAAGAGAATGATAATACGTTTTCATCTGGCATTCTGGAAACTGTCAGGTTCTGTACATTGTTCACGTTGAAAATAATTTTAGATTTTGAAGCAAAACTTGCGCAGAGCTTTGACTGCAAAAATAATTTACAAAAATATATTAAAAAAGTCTACCCTTATTAAAAATATTTATTTATTAGAGCAGATAGCTATCTACTCGGTTCTCAACTCAAAGTTTTCAGGATCTATTCCAGACGTGGGCAAATAAAATAAATAAAAAAGTGAGTTTTTGTAATACATTATTATTATACATAAAATAAGGAAATTCAGAACCTGAAAAACAATTTTAAATGACTATAGCTTTGGAATGTTTGGTGAATAGATCAAGATAATCAGGTACTTCCCAACTTGTCTCTTCCCTTTACCTTCCCCACTTGTTTCAGCTTCATAAAACTCTCCAATAACATATTTCTAATGGCTGCGGGAAAATGGGACTTTCGTGGAGCATCAAAAAAAAAAACTATCAAGAATAATAAAACAATAAAATTGTGTGAAAAGTGATAATTTTCGGAAAACTTTACGAGCATCATAAATTAAATTTAATAACAAGTGCAGCTCCAGTTTCGTGCCGTAAAGGGGACTATAAAACTCGCGCAGAAGGAGCAAACTTACTTTTACTGCTTTTTACTGTAACCTTGTTGTAAGAACTATCACGTTATAAACCTTTTGTACCACATAGTAACAAGATATAAATACGAGGCCTGTTCAAAAGAAAAGGTGAATTTTGAATTTTCGCGGGCTGTGTACATTAGATTTTCGATTTTTTTATTTTGTTATGTTGGTACACATATGTTTATCATATGTTAGCATTATCAGCCATTTTGGATTAGTGGTTTGTTTTTGACAACTGTAAAGGTTAGTCACGTTTTTGTGTGTTCTTCGAATTTTTACTTTTGAAAAAAATGGATCAAAGAATATGTATTAAATTTTGCGTTAAAAATGGAATAAAGTGCTCCAACGCACTTAAAATGTTGACTGCGGCATTTGGCGAGTCCACTTTGTCTCAAAAAAGTGTTTATAAGTGGTACAAGCGCTTTACAGAAGGCCGAGAAGATGTTAATGACGATGAGCGTCCTGGAGTTGTGGAAAAACAAATCATGGATTTTATTAGTATATATATAAAATGTTTATATATTTATTTATATAAACATTTTCGGGTTACAAATAACCTTACATAATTTGAAAAACTCCTACTGCCATCATAATAAGGGGAAGATTTTGCTTGTGCAATGATGGAGGACTTAACCAGCAGAGGAATTGAAGACGACGACGCCCGGGTGGGAATCTGACGAGTTTGTCTACTCAGCTACTAACCGCTCTTTGTAGTAAAAGTTTTTATATGGTGTTCGAACACCCACATTATTCGTTCTTTGAGAATCACTCCGTTATCTTGGAAGGGTAGAAATTATGAAAAATATGGTATGTCACACATTTTTTATCAACTACTAGATAAGTAATGAAATAACTGAAGAGAACATTCATGAATATTATGGTTCAACGCATAGATGTGATTTGTCGTGCAAAATGAGTGGTTTTGATATATTATTATGTAGTTAAAATTTAGTTAGGTTTTTTTACAATAACTTCAATGTTACAATATTTTTAAAACGCACTTATTTTATAGTATTCATCTTTCGTGTAGTGGCGGTTATTATTGAATAGCAAGATCTCTGAATCAGTCCAGGCCTACTCATCACCCCAAGACAGAGGCCCTAATGTGAGCTGGCATTCGCCGACTCGGTGCTTGAAATACCGAAAATCCCTCTACAAAAAACCTCACCCTAAGAACAGGGGGAAATTCGAGTGGCAATCAGCGAACGTACGAAATATTCATCTTGTTTCTTGGCCTGACCCCAATTTAACACTGCCTTGGTTTTTACTACGCAGCGTAATTAGACCGTATTAAGGATTTAAAAAAAACTTCATGTATTATGTCGGCGCTGAGCGTATGAATGGGCGCTTAGGCAGGCGGCCACTTTAGTTATTAGGTTAATGATTAAAAAAATAAGTTGTCTCAGCAACAAGCTGCCCGGGGTGGTTTGCTTCCATTGAGCCTACATTAGACCGGGTCTGCACATGGTGGTGGAACCTACAAAACCTTATAAAGTATTTATTATACACTACTGTTAAATTATAATGTAAGTACCTATATTTATCTTAATTCTTCACATCAATAATTGATTACTGTGACAAACGTTCTTATTTAAAAAAAAATGAGAAAAATACGAGTATCCCTAGGAAAACATTATCACCGAAAAAAATTATACAAAAAGAAATAAAGGAGAAACTATATTCGGGATCTAGAAAATGAAGGTAAAAATGTAAAATTCCACATCGGAAATTAATAGTTTCGTTTTTATTCACGTAGAAAAAAACATTAAAAGTAAGGACACAAAATTATATGAAATGTAGTATTTTCCCAATCATGAGAATTATCTTTATTACCCTAACGTTCTTTGGGTAAGTCATTTATCAAATGAACTTATTAAATATTCAAATGAATACATCTATTGAGCCGGAACGTGGTTATTAGCCACATCACCTGTTATTTTCCCATTCAAAAAGTTTTTTTTTTTTTTAAATGAGAACTTGAAATATTTCACAGCGAACGTTTAGAATACGAATGCTATATCAACTCCCACTTTCAGAGATTCTAAATTCTAAATAAATAAAAATTGTATTCAGAATATTTAGGTTTTTTTATATGCACAAGGTTGCAGACAGAATCACAAATATATTCCAAAAAAGGATTGCAGATAAACACTGAAACAAAGAAGTCTCCGTATTCAGGTGGTTACGACGCTCGACTAATATAGCTTCCATAAATTTGGTTCTTCGGTTTGCATTATTTGTGCTGGCCATACACTTCTGAAAATGCCTACATATAACTTCCAAAGGCATTGCGGTATTGCATCACCCATTAAGGTTTGAAGATTTTTGACGTTTTATTTGTTTTATTAAAGCAGCGAAGCTAGCAGTTCGCAATGCATTGCTGATACCAACCCTGATGTATGGCAGTGAGGCATGGAACTGGCAGAGAAAATATGAAAGTAGACTGAAAGCTGTAGAAATTAGATCTCTGAGGCATATGTATGGTAAAACAATGTATGACGGCATTTATCCGGTTAGTAGCTGATTGGACAAACGCGTCGTATTCCCATCCGAGTGCCATGGGTTCAATTCTTCTCCCAGAAAAATACTCCATCGTTGCACAAGCAACATCTTCCGGATGGTAGTAGGAGTTTTTCAAGTATTGTCAGGTTATTTGTATCCCGGGAATGTTTGTCTTTCTTAAAAAAAAAAAAGTGAAGAGATTCATGATGAATACAAGACTAATGTTAGCGTAATGAATAAGCTTATGAAAGGGTTGCTTCGATGGTTAGTGCATGCAAAAAGAAAATAGTGTAAGTTGAATATATGATATGAAAGTGAATATACTCGTATAATACTTGAGTCGGATCATATCAAGAGTCAGAATAATAGAAGAGCATGTTTGATAGATACAGTGTGTGAATATGAATAAAGCAAGAAGTGTCAAGACAGAGTTGTGTATCGGTCTGCCCTCCTTGCAAACCCCTGCGGGAAAATGGCGCGATAGTTAGTTATTTTGGAACACATCGCTCAACGAATAACAGTATTTTTAAAATTCAATTTATTTGTAATTGATAGTTATCTTCTACTTGAAACTCTTTCGTTTAGTCATTCATGACAAATAAAACATTTAAATTAAGAAAATAATAGTGTGCTACGTTAAAAACACGCTTTGTAAATACTTTATATATTTTATAAAATATAAATGCGAGAAAATGTGCACAAAATCAAATTAAACTATAGGTAAATTTGATGAAATAAATAATTTTAGCAGCAACTGTTTTTTCAATGATCTAGAGCTTATAATTTTTGAGTGAAAATATTATTGTAATTTACACATTGATATTTCTAATAGCTTTAGGTAATTACCTGAAAATCACACGTTTCTTGGTAGACGTAGCGTAGTTGTGTGAACAAAGTATTACATTATATTTTCATACTGGAAAAAAAAATCCTAGTCTTGTACGTTATTCAGTTGAAAATAAATATTTTTAATTTGATGATTTGTATTTCTTCAAATAGGAGATCTGTTGGACAATCCAGAGTTACCATGAATTTTATTGATTGATCAGTTTTCAAGCGACTCATATGGAAAACAGAATAACTTTATCCCCTTCTCCCCAACTAACTATTAAATATTGTAGGATAGACTGAACCAATGTATAAGTTAGAATTTTCATCATTATGAAATTCTGTTTGGTATATAAATGTTTTTTTTTTTTGCCGTTCGATAGATCTGATTCTTGTATTTCAAACAAATACATCAAACTTGTTATTGTTTATCTGTTGTTCTTTATATTTCGTCTTTCGAAGGACATTAATTGCGAAGAGATATTTTTTTTTATTTAAAATCAAATGTTCTCTGTTATAGTATAAAGAATATAGTATTTAAATCATCGATAGCCTATGATTTGATTATTTTTTGCTTCTCGTGTTTATTTTTAATCATTCGTGATATTCAGTTGTTTTGTTGTCAGTTAATTATTTATTTTAAGTTGATTATATATGTATTTAATTTTAGTCGTCCACATTATACACCGTCCTACGTTACAACCATGGTGGTTATTTTTGTTTGATATCCAGTGAAAAAAGTGTATATTTACAAAAAAAATCTGATGATGTTCGGAGCTTTGATACATGCATCTTTATTAACAGTTTTAAAAAATATATTTAGTTTACCTTGCATGACTTAAAATACATATGAAATTTACATCATTTTGTTCGTCATCTTATTTTATCCCCTTGATTGAATAATTGGTTGTAATAAAAAAGCACTAAAATTAAAATTACATATTTATGGAAATTAATAAAATAAAAAAACAAATTCATTAAAGATGAGTTATTACGACGCATCAAATTAGACAGAGATATTATGGTAACATATTATTTATTTCTATTTTAAAAGCGACGTCCTTACTGTATTTAAATATTTTATTGTTGTAAAAAAATGATTATCTTACATACAATAAAGTTGTCATAAATGGCAGATTATTTATAATTGATATTCCCATTAAAAAGTAACCTAAGATAATACTTCAATGTTTAAAAAAAATGTCGAAGGACAGTAATGGATAAGATGCACCAATGTTTCATATGAATATGGATATAACTAGCAGATATAAATTTTACCGTGTACTCAAATTGTATAGGGCTACATTTTTTTGCAGACATTAGCGCCCCACGTGACGATCGAACGAATCGTGTACAGAAGACGGCTTAGCGTATTAATATTATCAGAATCTCTTAAGTTTACAAGAGCTTTTTCTTTGCTTTGTACAGATGCCTCCTCGTACGTTAGCCTTAATCTTAGGCTTCCAATTACTTTCCCACTTGAGGTTTTCGTAAAAAACCGTTTCGAATATATGATTAATGGTAATGAAAAACTTTTTTTGACCGCGCAATTTTCGTTTAACTCGACGGAGCAGAAAAAACTAAACGCAAAAATGATTGTATACAGAACATACTTTCTTCAAAAATAAGTATTCTTGCTTATTAGTTCTCGACTTTATTGTATTCTATCATCACATATATTTATCCAATGCTTTACTTTAATTTATTAGGTACTGGAGAAAATGCTCGAGGAGAATGTAAGTTTCTCTATTCTCATCCTAGATTAAACTTTCCGAACAGTTTTCCGAATCTCGAGGAAGCTGAAATGACATAAATGTAGTTACATAAGCCAAACAAAACACAAAAGTAAATGTAGTGCATAAATTTGACGTAGTTATGCACAAAGCGTCCAACCCACAATTCGCCAAAATTGAGTTTAACATGTTTTCCTATAGATAAATATGAAATTTATTTCTGCTGAAAACATCTAAGCTTTGAATCAATAGATTTTTGGTAATTAGAATTTTTACTAGCCCACATTGTAGGTATTTGACTTAAATTGAAGTTTAAAAACACTTAAAAGAAGGGTAATTTAAGAACTACATTTTTTTTAAATAAATAAGTTGATAGATTATAAATTACCTATTTATGATAATTTTCACAAAGAAAAAAACACTGATATTCACTTAACTAATGCCGATCACGCATATTAATTATTTTATATCGTCATATTTTCAAACGCTTTTTTCTCGGTTTCCACTTTTTGGGGTTGAATGCTTTCTCCATAACTACGTTCAATTTTTCCAGCCTTTTCCAATGAAAACTTTTTACTGGAGTATAGATTTTTTTTTAACATACCGATGTTTTGCAAAGTTTAATTTATTTTCAACTGTGAAAATGCATAAACCGCGTTTAGGAAGCTTTTGAGCTTCTAAAAAAACGATATTTTAAATTTGTTCTCATTAAACTTTGTTCATTGAAAAGTACATCGAACATTATCGTATGGTCAGGGTAGTTATACATTTTATATAACGAACACAAATTAAAAATAAAGTTAGCAAAAATATATGTATTATATTTTATTTTTATGTAGTTGTTACAAAACACTTATACTGATAAATATTGTTATTTTTAAATGGATTAATTTTAGAGACACTTGAATTTTTAAATGTTTTTTTAATGGAGTAAGTGATCCGTGGTATTTTTTATGAAGGCATGAGTATTATTTTATTTTTTCCAAATATTTAAAGGACCTATCTGGTATCACATATAAGCTACGCGTTAGACTACGAGTTGAATACTCGAGTAAATCAGGACTTTCTTTGACATCGGCAGTGGCTCGGTTTCAAAGCATTCGCAAGTTTCGTATTGGTGAAAAAAAGAGTAACATTTTTAATATCGTTTGAAAACTCGAGGAATAACCCACACAAACCCCACTTCACAAACTTCACCCAGAACTAAAAAACAAGTTGATACCTTTTAACAAAAGATTTTATCCGTTGGGAATTTAAGTATTAATTATGTAACTAAAATTTCCCTCTCGAAAGTATTTTGGCAAAAACTTAATTTTCGTTAATTGAAGAGGTTTATTATTACAACAAAGGAAAATTACGGACCCAACTAAAAATGAAGTGGAAATAGCTAGAGGAGTTTTTTTTCTGTTTAACCTAAATGTTTTAAAAATTCAATTCTAAAACATATTTTAAGCTTACATTTATCAACCAAGGTCGTGGTAAGCTATTTTAAAGGAGCGTGAAAAACCTTAACTATTTAAATATACATATTAATTTATAAATTAGCAAATCGTCGATAGAAAGGTAAGAGGGTTAAAGCGACACTTTGGTCAAAAATGAGTTAAGTGTGCAGTTTTGATCGGTTTTTTGTGCATCGAATGCTCTAACTCTCGTTTGATTTTGAAGACTTTTGTTTCTTGAACTAACATTTCGGGCAGTGTGTAATGCCCTTTATCAGAACAGATGATTTAAAGAGTAACTTAATACCACAAAAGTAAAATTACATAATTCACGACCGTGGGAAATTCTTGATATATCTTACCATTTGGAAATAGAATTCTTTGTTCAACAAAAGCACCGGGAGAGATAATAAATTAGACGAGAATAACAAAATTGAAAAAGCTTCACGATGCTTTGTATTTACCTACAACGTACTTAGGCGTTCAGAATTTTCTGCACCGTTTTAAAAAAAATAAAACCTCCCAAAGAAACGTTCCAATAACATCCGCTCCGAAACCGTTTAAGGTATTTCTTATTATGAAGTGGAATTTTCGTGCTTTCGCTGATGCGATAATATATTCCCACCAATCTTGGGGAAACGTGAATCACCCATGGAGCCGTGAAATATTCAAAGTTTCACGGAAACACAATTTACATTATTTTCATTCGCGTCAATATGTTTAAAAGTACGGCATCTGCAACCTACTCACTTTCAGCGTCAGTTTACCAGACGAATTAAACCGAAAATAACGAGTTTTTCCCCTTTGCGGGTCTTCTGAGTGGGCGATGCAAGGGAGCATACGCCACAAGCGTTTCTTTGTTGTAGCTATTACATATTCATGCTTTCCAATTTTCAAAGTTTGTATATTTCTGTTTCAATTTGCAATACTATTACCTACCGATTGAAGTAAAAAAAACCATCAGAGCCGGGTCGAGGTATAAAAGTGCCCATTCGATAACACACCATCACAGCAAAAGAGAAGTTTCTGGAACCACTGTATCTAAGAAGTCATTTTTTCTACACATTTTAAGTTGGCTGTATTGTGTCGTTATTCAAACATGTAGTTGTCCACATTGATTGGTCATTAAAACGTGTTGTAAAACAAATATAAAACGTAATGCGTGAAAAAAATAATTGCGAGAAAGTTGTTATAAACATTTTTTTGGAATTCGAATTTAATGGCACTTATTTAACTATAGTAGATTTCAGTACTCCCTTTTCATGTTGAACAATAGACGATAAATACAAAATTTAAAAGCAATATGGCGTTATGACATAGTTTTTTTAAAAATATTTTAATGGATGTCTATTTAATAACTGAAGATATAAATGACGCAGCAAGCTTGAAATCGTTGCGTCGATCTATAAATTTTAGTTACTTACTATTCCTCCGGTATTCTATTTACAAAAAAATATTTTTAAAAAATTATTAAAAATTAATTAAATTAAATAAAAATTAATTACAAAAAATTATTAAAAATTATTCCTCCGGTATTCTATTTACAAAAAATATTATTAAATTTAAGGAATCTTAAAATGTGTCCCTATTCAATATAGGCCCACCGGAAAAAATTAGTCTCCCCTCCTCACTTTATGTGTACCAAGCTCAACACGAACTGGTGATTTTTTTCTGGACATCAAGTGGTTTTACATTGTGGTGATTTTTTTGGGAACTCTCCACCAACCCGGGGGGGGGCGTTTTGACTTCTGAATCTGTTTCCTGTGCGCTACGAGAACTGATGTATTTTTTCTTCATTATGTATTAAGCTCTTCGATCTGGTATTTTAAATTTTAAGGATAAAATTCAATGGTAAAATGGCTAAAATATTTTCGTTATTTTTTTTATTTGTTTAAGCTTCTTTTCTTTGTTACTAAATATTTTTAAATTAACTTTATAAGTAAGTAGCTCTATAATTTTTTTTTAAATGATACGTATATTTGTAAAAAGCATTAACATTGTGGGTTGCCATATTTGTAAAGAAAACGGATAAAATTTGTTAAGAACCACTTTATTATTAATATTTCATCGACCGGTTTCGGATGCACCCTTTTTTTATTTTCTGGACAATATTAATGTTCGATAAAAAATATAATAAAATTCAAAATTAAAATTTTAATATTGCCCTGAAGATGGAAGGGTGCTTTCGAAACCGGTTGATCAGAAGGAGAAGGGTGCTGTGACCCCTTTTGCGTTTTTTTTATAATTTATAACTTTTACAATTTCATTCTTCTGGGAATTAAAATAAATAAATTAGATACAGTAATCATAAACACAGTATAAAGAGATTACATGAAATGTCAAAATTATGTTGTTTTATTTTTATTTATTTTCATATCTCTATTTTGACTCCATTGTTATTGCAACCAATCTGCGAAAAAATACGCAGAGGTCACATCGACAGTTCAAATTTGGGGTAAATAAATATCAACGTAATGCTTAACCTAGAATGTATTTTCAAAAAAGGTTACGCTAGATCGAGTTTATAACACCGAGAAAATTATATTTTTAAGTGCTAGATAAGTTTAACATCGAATATAATATCTATGAAATCTAATTTATTTGGCTTAGGCCCGATTGTCCGAATTATTCACTTGACTTCCCGGTTCAAACTAGAACTTAATAACGCCATTAGAAGTACCTAGGTGATGAAGTGGGAACCAAAAGGGTCGGATATACGTAAAGTTTGGGAATCACTGCAGTAGACAGCAAACGTTCAGCCGTATGCCTACCAACTCTGTTTCTAAAGATCGGCATATCTCTCATCGAAAGTACTTACAGTTGAACTAAACATTATTATCGTCGCTATGTTCTGAATCACGTCTTATTGTTTGCTTAAATGAGAGTTTTATCAAAGCGTCTCAGGCTTGTCAATACTTATTCTATTAAATTTACATAAAGGAATTCATGTGTGATGTAAATGATTGTAAACCCAAAACAATGTTCATCCCAGTCAGTTTATAAACCCTAATTCATATTCATAACGTATTAATGTATTCATGTAATAAATTAATTCGAATTTGAATAAAAGCCCGACGAATCAAGTGATTTTTGCCGAAAAAACAATAATATGCAAATTCAACTGCTCTCAATTTTTACGGAAAAAATGAAAATGAGGCTAAATATTTCAACAAGGCTCAAAACTCTCGTTTATACGAAAAGTTTAATTATTCGGTTTGATATTATTTTACTTTTAACTGATTTGAATCTCGCGGAAGGAAAACGAAAGGAAATGAGGGGCTGAGATTGCGGATATTTTAATCCCTTCAAATTTTCATGGTCAAAAATTATTTCCGTAGGGTAGTTTTATTGAATGGAGAATAAAAATCGAGGGTCTGAAAGCCTCTGTGGAAAAAAATGGAGCACTTCTGCTAAAACATCCACTACCTAGTGTCGTACATTTTGAGTGCTGCGGTGCCATAAAACACTCGCGAGCAAACGATAGTAATATAATGTCGTTGAAAAGAAATCCTTATATACCACCTTTAAAAAAATCAACAAGTTACTCGTACCTACAGCCAACATCCCAAACAGAAAAAAATCCGGGAAGACTAACACCACGAAAAAAAACGATATATCACATGTTGGATTTCTAATTGATAATTTGTTAGATTACATTAGGTTCTTACCTTCATGTTTTTCATCCAGTTTCTACCTTATCCAACCATTTCGCTATATTCAATTTCCGTATTCAACAACGCCGTGTTCGAAACAATTTATTATTTATTTATTTATCAACTTTTTGTTTTTTACATTTTTGTTTTACATTACCTACCTCACTAGGTCATAAGAAGCTGTTCTGAGGTAAGTGGCAGTGAGTACAAGTAGAATAATTTTAAAAAAAATAATGTTATTTGTTACACAATGTTCTAGTTTGTCATGGTGAAGAATTTCAAGAGCTATTTTAGGAGGTCTTCAATTTCCTTGCGGTCCTTACTCATTAGCCATTTAGTAATGTTTTGATTAAAGGAATACATATTGGTGATGGCTACAGTCTGTGGTGAGAGTTTGTTGTAAGTGTGAGGCGCGATGTACATATGGTGTCTTTGTGCAAAAGCTGTATTGTATTTTGGTACTAAAAGTATGTATCGCTTGCATTTTTATTATGTGTGATATACATTAAAGATTTTGAAGAATGAGTTATTTTTAACACTATTTTAGGATATAACTGTCTGATATTGAGGATTCCTAAAAATTGAAAGAGTGGCATTGTTGGGTGCATGAAGGGCTTTCTAAATATAATTCGTAAAATTACTTTTTGTATTTTTATAAGAGGACCTAGCAAGGTAATAGCAACTCCCCCCTAACCAATTAACAATCAAACAAAAGCGTTTTGATGTGAAAAACCGTGTTTCTCGTTGGTTTTTCGCTTGTTCGTCGGTTTTGTTGTTGTTCTCAAAATAATATTAAATAAATGTGGTTTTGTGAATTCAGAAGACTTACATTATTGTGGTATATTCGTGTTCGTCAATAATAAAGTTGATTAAAAAGATTTCAAGAACTTATAACATCAACTTCATCGGTAATTGAATGGTTTTCCATTTTCCCTTTTATTCCATAATCTTTCCACATTCATAATTATACACTTCCATCAATTTTTTTTCCAAAGTCATTTGAAGCTGAAAACACATTCGGTGTTTTATTGCAGCTTTGGATCCAACATCACAAAAAGGAAAGGTTAAATATTGCTTCCAAACCTTTTGAATTAGCTTTTAATCATATAATTTACTAATGGAAGGTGCTCACTCGGAATTTCAGCTTTCTGGACTTCGGCTTTCGGGAAGTTGGTTTTCATGATCATGATACAGATTACAAATTTATGAATTTAGCCAAATTATTATGGTAGTTAGGTATTCATCATCAAAATAATTTTTTTAAAAGCGTTTTCAATAGTCGATTTTCGATGCGTGTACTTCATACACTTTGCATCGGAAATCCGGTAAAATTTTCAAATAGAAGTTTCGCGTACCACATAGCCCCAAACCACGTTCTAGGTACAATATTTAAACTGTTACCTAGTTTGTGTTGTGCTTTCCAAACTTCCTTCACAGTTTTACCTTTGACACTGCCATCTACCTACCTACCTATTGATACGACAAAAATAATACACAGGCATCGTTATAAAGTTTAAATTCTGGAACCAACGAGTTAGCAGTGTGTTTTATGCAAATTTGTTAATCAAAAACTTTTAACAGAATAAACAAATGTACCGAACTAAAAATCAACACGGAGATACGTTCTCAATACGTGACAATACACGGAGTTAGAGTTAGGTTGACGTAGGTACTCGTGAGAAAAAAATAAAGGGGTAGAGAATCGAGATAACCATTTAGAAATTATCAATAATTATTTTTGGATACATAAAATTCTCGTTTCAAATGGATTACTAAATTCTATCGGCTATTCCAGAGGGAAGGCATTCAGCCGGTTGCCCCAGATTAAGCCGAGGAAAACAAATTGAATATAGAATTACACCAGGAGAGACTGCCCGCAATGGACCGAGGCCACCATACTAGCCTAAGTTGGATATAGGTATGAAAGGAAGCTGTTTGTCGTAGCAATGGTCCTCGACTCCACTACATAAAACGGATAAAAATGATGAATTATCAATAAAAATAACGTTTCAAATTAAATTTTGTAAATTAAAACAATAAAATATATACCTATTTCAAATCTGTGTGTGCAAAGAAGAACGGAATGAGTCAATGACGTTCGGGAGATGCAAAACAAAATTTATAAATTTCGTTTTTTGTATGTAATCATGTCATATGTCGCAAGTCATTTTTCAAAAAAATAATAGCATATTATTTTATTTTCTGAGACATCTTATTTTTCCTTGATAGATATGTATCTAAAAAACAATTCTGCTTACTTAACTCAAAACTTGTTTTTTTTTTGTTATTCCTCGCGCACACTTATATTACTTATGTTAATCGGTGAGAAATAGTTGGGATGCAGGCGAATTCTCCAGAAAATGTATACCATTTTATTAATTACTGTCTGTAACTGTGTTTTCTTCTTTAAATAATGAAAGAGATGATATAATTATTCTCACTGGATAAAATCTATTACTTTGAAGGAAAAAAAAAAACTTACTGTTTTTCGGCCTAAGTTGTTATTTAAATGCTTTGAATTCATTACATCAAGGAGGACTATGAACTTTAAACCACTAATTTAATATTTATTTTTCAGAGATATGGCGGAGGAATTGAGAACGGCAAGCTGAACGTGACCTCCAACTTCTTGAACGAGCGCAAAGCCAGCATCGTCAGCGTGATGCTACCCCCAGAAGTGTCCCCCGCTGGCTCCACCGGCGTATCTCCCGGGACCTCCAGCAACGGGCTGCAAAGTGCTGCCAATGCCGCACAACCCAGCAACAACCAAACCGCTATCAATAACCTCCCACAAGCAACAACTACTACTGGAAACAACCTGCAAATCGCGGGGAATAACCCGCCGACAACAACTAGTTCGTCGAACAACAGCCTCCAAGTGTCCGCAGCGCAGAATGTGGTTTCAGAGTGTTTGACTGATCAGGCGCTTCGGACTGTACTGGAGAATAACAACCTACCCCCTATTCAGGTGGCAGTTCTGTCAACGGTGGCCGCTACAATAGGAAGTGAGGGTGTTACAACTGGGAGCATCAAGGCAAAGAGTAGGAGTGGCTCTATTATTCCAGTTAGCCCCGTCATGGGAATGGGTACGTCCTAAATCTGTTTTTTTCTAAATATGAGCGGAACATTAGATTGTTAAGGCTATAGTATACAGTATCTACAAATAACATATTAGTATGGAAATGACATGCTACTCGTATGATGAAAGTAGACTGAATGCTGTGGAAATGAGATCCCTGAAGCGTATATGCGGTAAAACCAGGTATGACCGTGCTAAAAATGTGGATACCCGGAAAGAATGCAAGGTTGATGTAAGCGTAATGAATAAGATTAAGAAAGGGACGCTTAGATAGTTTGAGCACGTAGAGGGGATGAACGAAAAAAGGAGGATGAGAAGAATATATGACACGAAAGTAAATGGAAGTCAGCACGATCAAGTGAATCAAATACTTAAATTGGGTGATGTCAAGAGTCAGAATAACAGAGGAGTATGTATGAGACTAAATATGAATGTGAATGAAGCAAGGAGTGTGTGCCAAGATTGAGTTGTATGGCGGTCCATCTTCTCTGCCTACCCCTGTGGGGAAACGGCGTGATGGTTAGTTGGTTAGTTAGTAATGACATGCTAACACTTAATTTTAAAATGTAAAAAAAAAAAAACAAAAGGTAATTAAAAATTTGGTAAATTGGAAGAAAATATGTTTTACACATATTTTTTTAATATACCATTTTGTTAATTTATTACAAATCAGAGAGTAGTTTAATATTTTACAGGTATTTTTTTATAAACGATTTACTTAGTTGCTTTAAGAGCAAACTTTTTAAAAATACATCAAGTCATTATCAAATACATCCAAATCGACTTTTTGGCTTGTGCACCTAATTCGAAGGGTTAATAGTTGGGCCATGATTTATTTGTTTTTTTTTAGCAACTCCGGGAGGTCTGCCAAGCCGATCTCGACCCTCGAGCAAGATGACCAAGTATGTGGAGTGCTGGGGAGCTGATAAACCCTTCGCTAATATTACTGACTCCACGCTTGCAAAAAACATTGGAATTACGGTAAATACTAATTTATTTTTTTTATAGTTTCTATAAACAATGATTTTGTTTATAGAAACCTTTGTCTTGTACGTACTTTTAATATTTTTAAGGTACATGTATAATGTTATTAATTATTATCTATGAGAGGTTATACTTTTACTTTTCCTCTCACAGCCATTTCTCCACATGTAATATTTTTCAATGAACATATACAAATTATTGTTTTTATGATTTGTTTAAATTAGTGATAAAAAATCACTATTTTGTGCGAGATAATATTTTGAACTTTTTTAAGTTAAATTTATCATCTATTGAAATTTTTGGAAACTAAAATTTTCATAGAAATCTGCTTTATCTATCATCATGTACTTCGTATTTCTGTTGTCAGATGTCAGACATTTTTAAATTTCTAACGAATATGGGGTGAAATTAAATGTCATTTTATCGAAGTGAATATATGTAATAAAAGTTTACGATATGTTTTCAGAGTATTGCTATGATTGAGACAAATCTCCTGCCAAATAGCAACACTTGCTGGGATTGCAAGTAAGTACCAACTCATTCAAAATAATTTTTGGAACTGAATTATTTTCTTATGTATACACTTTTTACCTGCTAAACTTTTGAAAATAGTATGTTAGCAGGAGCATAGATGAATAAATAAGAAGTCATTATTCACAGAAATAACATAAAAAATTGATAGAGTATTATTTCAAATAAACATTTACTATATATCTTAATGATTTGAATCAAGTTTTAATATTTCTCTCTTTCCTTAGATTTAATTCTGATGAGCTGAACCCTGTGGTCCTATGGTTTAGGCACCGGGCTCACGAGTGGCAGTACCGGAGTCAACCTGATGTGCAGTTTCGCTGCTACGTGGCTTGTTCCTCTGCTCTCTTCCTTGCCCTGTCCATAATTCAACTTCTAACAGTTCCTAGGTAAATAAAAAACATTGTAATTTAATAGAAAACCTGATTATGTCCCTCTAAAAACCCCAAATAACTAAGCTGCGTCATGAAATTTGCGCAGTTTTTCCTGTCAGAAATTTCTGTTTATGCTACTTGGCTCACAACCTCACTTCCGTCATGAGATATGGAGCTTTAAAATATGAATTATTCATCGAAACTATCCATGATGTTGTTCTTTAAGAAATAAGTGTTTTGAAACTCGGGCAAAGGTATCACAGCGAGAGTTGATCCGAGCACAGTAATTACACTGATGCATTGCTTACATACATCATGTTTCAGAATTGTTACTCGACTTCCGAAAACAAAATTTCAGTTAAAATGAAAAAAAGTCATTTTTAATATAATACACAAACTGTAAAATCTTTCCAAAAACTTTTTAACTATTAAAATTCGATCAACTTTACATTTGAACTTTTTGTCTCTTTCTAGCTAAAAATAATAAGTATACGTAAACAAGACAAAATGCTGTTTCTCAGTGACGTTTTGCAAGAATATCACTGTCGGAATTGAATAATATGGTAGTGTTCAGGTGGTTAGGTGATATCTTCATATTTATTGTGAAAGTGTTTGATAAATTCTTCGTTTTCTCTTGATTTCAGGGGTATTGTGCTGTACGCATCCTTTGGCCCCACGTTTGTAACCCTCTCCCTGTTTGTGTACCTGTGTTGGTTGGACGGGGGCCCCATTGAGGACAGCAGTGAAGACTTGCACCAACCTAACGACGTGCCGCATAACATGACACGACACGATTACTCCGATCATTGCGCTAAGCCTGGACAGGTATGTGTAATAATCAGAAAAATAATCAATCAAAATAAACTAATTATCATCATCACGGCACTATTTCCCAGGGTGGGATTTGATCTCCTCCATAAATGCTCTCTACTGGCTGCGATCCTTCGCCATTTGTCTTCAGTCCTCCGTCCTTACCGTCCTGCTCCAGTCTTTTTCCATGCAGTTTATCTACCTCCTCCTCGTTCTGCCTCTGGGTTGTTTCCAATGGGGTATACAATGATAATATAAGATAATAAGATATGAGAGAAAATAAAAATATTTTTAAAACTCCTACTGGTATCATAATAAGCCGAAAATGTTGCTTGTGCCATGTCAGAAGACTTAGCTAGCAGAGGATTCGAACCCACGACGCCCGGGTGGGAATCCGACACGTTTGTTCACTCAGCTACTAAATGGTCTAATTGCTACGTACTTCCCTTCATCTTTCTATTCTCCATTACATTCTGTACAATATTATTCCAATTATTGTGGATGGCTTATTTCTTCTTTTTCCAGGCAATTACACTCTTGTAATGAATAACAGTTATACATAATAAAATATGTGTTTCACTCATTGCAATGGAAAAAATATGCATATATTATCAATTTTCGCTTCCATGCAGCATGTAACACTTTCAACAGATGTAGAGAATAATCCCTGCATCCAGACATTATTATGTATCTTTCAGATAATTATTTAATAGGTACATATTTTACATTTCAATGTCCCACCCATCAGAATGATTGCTACGTCATTTACAATAAGCTTTGTGCATTTACTTGTGCAAAATAATATCATCATGACTTATCTGCTTTACAGGTTGTTTCCGGAAGTAGGTGTCTAAGACTGGCTGTATTTATGGTTTCCGTTTTTCTCATATCTACCTGCGCTGTTATAAATTTGGTAATTAGTATTCAATAAATTATCAACTGAAAATAAATAATTCCAATCATTATTTAAAAATAACATATTTAATTGACTTCATAGGTTAACTTTGAGATTGAGGTTGAACCGATGGAAATCTTTGATAATACAACCTCTATTTCTGACATGATGGCAGTTACACCTATGACCATAGAAGAACGAACTTTGATTGAATCAGTACCGGTAAGTTACATTCAATTTGTAAATTTAAGATGGTTTTAATATGTATAAAGTAAGAATGATGTAAAGAGAATTATACGAATATTCTATCAGTACATCTGTAACTTTATAACTTAACAAGGTAGATATTTGTATTATATTCTGTGTTGAATGTACCTAAAACATTTTACTTTCCTATCTTTCTTTCAGAGCTATCTGTATAGTTCAGCGTTAACCCTAGCAGCCATATCGGTGTTTCTGAGGGTCGGCTTCCTTCTGAAGCTTTTCCTGATGACAGCGTCCCTCGTGTTTCATGTGACTCTATTTAGCACTGTGGAGATATTTGCTCAGTACCAGGAAATTCACAGCACCGAAGATGAGTAAGTCACACAAACATTAATAATTAGAGTGAAGGCGTTTCCTAGAGGTGGTCACAAGAATCTCTATGGCTTGAAAAGATGAAATCATTAAACAACATCATATGATGTCTACAAATAATATTTGATATTCACGTCTCTCATGTTCCAGGTTTTACACCCTCCCGTTTAGCATGAAGGCAGCATTGATGCTGGGCGTGGTGGTGGTTTTGCTCCACATCTTGGATCGCCAGATTGAGTTCACTTCTCGCACTGACTTCCTGTGGAAAGCCAAGCTCAAGGTGGAGCAGGAGGAGGTGGAGACTATGAGAGGAATAAACAAGGTAGATTCTAATAAGACCACTCTAGCATAGGTGTAAGTTCTTTGAATCTGAGTTGTTTGCCTTGCTTTCCATTGCTTACAGCCCAAAAGAGAATAAGTTTTTACATCCTATAAAAAAAATAAATGTGTAAAGATTTCGGTGTGGAAATCGTGACACATCTGCCAAATAGCGATGAAGGTGAAAAAAGTATGCAGAGGCTTTTTGAGGAACAATTATGGTTGAAAAAACAAATCTATTTATTTCTTTAATATTTCATTTTGGTAACAAGACATTTCTTTTTCATATTTATTACGCACATGCATAAGCTTATATTTTTTACAATAATATGCTTACTCTTATTTTTACTTTTAGATTTTGCTGGAAAACATTTTGCCTGCCCACGTTGCTGAACATTTCCTGATAACTAAAGCTAGCCAGGTATAATATATTCAATTCATTAAAATACTACTGCATTAGAAGAGACAGCAATATTTCAGTCAGTCAATTTATCATTAAATACTTGTATGCAAAATTGAATTATTAAGGAGTTGAAAAATGGGGACGACTGGCGATACTTCGTGTAATGAGTTCGTAACCGATTAGAAATTATGAAAATAAACTTTCAATATCTAAAACACTTCACAATATCATTGTTTATATGTTAAATCGTTGTTTATACTTTGAATTTGCAGCAAGAATTGTATCACGAGAGGTACTCATGCATAGCAGTTATGTTTGCATCCATTCCGAACTACAAAGAATTTTATGATGAAAATGATGTCAATAAACAAGGACTGGAATGCCTGCGATTGCTCAATGAAATAATTTGCGACTTTGATAAGGTAAATCTAATCTTAACATTTAGTTATATATATTTATAATAAATCACATAAACTCACAGTAAATTGTCTATTAGCAAATGATTTTATTAATGATTGAAGTTATCAAGTTCACCAGCTGATCTGTTTGTTTTCAGCTATTGTTGAAACCCAAGTTCAGTTGCATTGAAAAGATTAAGACTATTGGCAGTACTTATATGCTTGCTTCAGGACTTCGACCAGGAAAAGAAGATCAAACAGGAGTGAGTATACTTTTTTCAATAATATATTTTTATTAAAGAATACAGAATAGCCTCCTCCTTCGTAGACTTCATTATTCAAATACTTTCATTAATTTTCATTTGTATAAAATACTTCATCCGTTTTTTAACATTACGTAACATCATATTGATGAGGACAAACATGTTAAAATGGTTATAAAAATAATACTGGCAGATTTATATTATAATATTTTTTATTGAACCGTTTTTGTTATGATTTTTTTTGTTCATGCTTCCCATGAAGAATACAGCAAAGGTGAGCCTTTTATGTCACAATTTATTAACAGTGAAGTCATTTGTATACTTGGTTATATTTTAAATTAACAACATTAATTACCTTTTCAGGATGCCAGCAGGAACCAGGAGCATATAATTGTGGTCCTGGTAGATTTTGCCATTGCGCTGATGACCATTCTGGATCAGATAAATCGAGAATCCTTCCAAAGGTTTAAGCTGAGGATAGGTAAATACACTCTTTATTTATCAATCAGAATAAATTCCAATGGAAAAGAAACCAAAATTATATTGTGATGGAATGTGATTAGTAGATATGTATTAGATTATTTGTATTTGCATATTTGCGTAAATATGCATAATGCATATTAAGCTTTTTTTCATAATGCATATTTCAGCCATTTTATTCTTCAAATATGATCTTTTGAAATTACAGATAGTTTTTATTTCTGTACCAGTTACTCAGTCCCGACGACTTTGTTGTTACTGGATCGCCCGATATTATTTTTTCTGTGGAACCGTGTATTTTTAATTATCCGGTAATTTTTTTAATAAATATTGAGATGTTCGTCAACATGGTCATCGATATTGTGGTGGTTTCATTGGCTGATAAAATATTTTGGAGATGGGACTGGAAAGATTTTGGGACTGGTTCTTTATCTTGAGATTCGCTAGCCATCTACGAAATTAACGATTGCCACAGTAATCTGAAAAATTCAAACCCTCATGATAAGTTTTTTTTTGAGGTCCTTCTTTCAGAATTTCGCTGGCCACAAATCTGATAGTGTTTTTTTTATTGTATAATCGACGTATATATGGGCATTTTTAGTGCATACTTGCATGCAAATTTCACTCTTTGCATAGTGCATATAATCCAATGTTTAGTGTTAGTATTATATTAGGCCATTGAGAAATTTCCCATAGTGAAATCAGAAATTAAAGTATTAATTTAATACCATTCTGTTTCCAGGACTTAATCACGGCCCAGTAATTGCCGGGGTAGTCGGGGCCCAGAAGCCTCAGTACGATATTTGGGGTAACACGGTGAATGTGGCATCGCGGATGGACTCTTGTGGAGCTATGGGTCGCATTCAGGTGACCGAAGATACTGCCAGGTAAGAAAATACTGAGTATAGTGACTTTGTGATATTTACATCAGTGAATATTGATATCCGTATACTTCATTGATTTGTGGGAAATCTTTTTAGTATTCCACCCATCAATTGGACCAAGTACATAATTATAATTATGTATTTGTGTGAATATCCAGGTATACATACATTTTCACAATTGAAAAGCATGATCAAAAATTATCAGTGAGCCTCTTGAATTCTTTCTAGAATGTGCATATGTTTATATATACGAGTATCT
Organism: Drusus annulatus; assembly: GCA_022651775.1. Lineage (NCBI taxonomy): Eukaryota > Metazoa > Arthropoda > Insecta > Trichoptera > Limnephilidae > Drusus > Drusus annulatus. The sequence goes on from JAGWCC010000027.1 coordinate 1,176,379, forward strand.
TATAGCTTTCTAATATTAGTTAGTTGATTATACTCTGCCCTGGTGAAACTTCGTTATAAGCAAACTTGCGAGGTGACAAGTATATCAATAAAACAATGGTTTTTATTTATTTTGTTTATTTACTTTTCATGCAAATTTATTATACAAAGGTTTATTATTATTATTATAGGCCGACTTATTACCTGGTGGCATTTTATACCCACCGTGATGAGAAAAAAAAGGGATAATAATATCCTAGCGCTTTTCACAAAGTGATAATTTATGCAAATAATATGTGAAAACAATAAAACAAAAGAAGTTCAAATAGAGTGTATATTTGTTTCATAAATATTAATTTGTTATATTTTCTAGGATTCTTATGAATGCTGGATATGCCTGTGAATGCCGTGGACCCACCTACGTGAAGGGAAAAGGGAAACTAACTACTTATTTTGTCAAGACCCCATTCGACGACAAGTAAAAAACCTATATTAACCAGACCCATGCTTACAATACATTACCAACATATAAATTAAGTATCTTATTGAAATATGCATTATATACTAACCATGTAACAGGTGAATATAGATTTCAATTTTTATGATAGCATGTTTTTAGCATTCGTTTGACATAGAATCTACAAGTGTGAACATCCAAATAAAAACATATTTTCTATGTTTGAAATTGCCAAAATATCACACACAGGAAAAAAATCATTTACTATTAGAAGATATAGGGTGGACGCTCCTATAGTCAGCCTGTGCCTATTGTCAGCCTCTTTCGTAATTTCGTGTAATAATAAGAAACTGGTGTACTGTATCCCCATCTATGATAGTGTTTAGGCACTAGTATGTAATGAACCAAACATGGTTTCAAAATGGCAGCTATAACTTACTTTCTGTCCTTATATTCGGCCGTTGCTTTCGAACAAGTAAAGACCTGTGACATTTCGACCGCGTACCACTAATAAATTTGTAGTTGACAACAGTTTCAAAGTAAGTTCAAAAACCCTATTTTTTTCTGATATTGTTTATTTAAGTGTTATTTTACGTTTCTGTTATTGTTTCGCCTTATTTTTAAGCATTCAATTGATGGTTATGGTGTTTGATTTTTGCAATTTTATGGTGGCCGACTTTAGGAAGATTTTTTGTTAGGGCATCCTAAAGTCAACCGCGGGGGCTGCCTTTTGGCTATGTGTCAGTAATTTCAAATATGGAATCCAAGTGTGTAGTAGTGTTCTCTATCTTTCTAATGTGATCTTACATACACAAACACTTTTTTTTGTTTTTACCAAAGGTCAGCCGCCTCATTTTGTTTTGGCGGCAGACGTGGCTGATTTTATGAACATAATGCTCCAAATGTCGGCCCCTCAACGTGTTTATATATGGCTTGATAAATGATTCAATGTTATTTTTAAGTTCAAGGTATTCACCATGGCGAAAGGGAAAAGATCATGTACTACAATATGACCGGAGCAAATTAAAGATGCTCTCCAAGCAATAAGGGGGAGATCAAATCAGTATTAGAGAAGCCAGCAGAAAATATGGGTTCAAGTTACAAGATCGTTCCATGAAAATAAAAATATGGGTCGAGATACCACATTAACTAAAGAGGAAGAAGAGTCGTTGGTGCAATGGTTATCAGAATTATTTGTGATTTTCGAGAAAAAAGGATGATCTTTGAATACAGTTCAGAAAATTATGAAAGATGATAAACGAACAAACCCATTCACCAATGACCGTCCTGGAAGAAAATGGTATGACCTGTTTATTAAAAGACATCCAATATTGAATGAGCGTATTCGGAAGGAATTAGTAAGGGTAGAGCGGTCGTTACGGAAGAATATATTCGCAAATGGTTTAATGATCTCAAAAAGTACCTGAATGACATCAATGCAATGGACGTTTTAGAAGACCCAAGAAGAATACTAAATGGTGATGAAACCAGTTTTAGTATTTGCCCTAAAACCGAAAAGTTATTCAAAATGGAAAATGTATATGAAATCCAAGCAGGGAATGAACTTTTAACGGTATTATTAGTCTTTACAGCTGCAGGTGATAATGCGTTACAACCGATGGTCGTCTTTCCATATGTTTATATAGTTCTACGGATGGATGAGAAGAGATATATTTTTCGAATATGTAGCCAGAATTTATGGTTGGAGAAAAACTCTGTACCAAAACCAGTACTCTTATTAGTAGATGGGCATAAATCTCATCTTACTCTTGAACTAAGCAAATTCTGTCATGACAATCAAATCATTCTGTATGCATTGCCCCCAAACACGACCCATTTGATGCAACCAGCGGATGTTAGCGTTTTCCGGCCTCTTAAAGTCGAATGGCGAAAAACTGTTAGAGAATGGCAAGGAAAACCAGAAAATTGTAACTCAGTATTGTCTAAGAGCACCTTTTGTCCATTGTTGGACAAAGTGCTAAAAAAAGATATGACGGAAATTATTAAGAATGGTTTTAGAAAATGTGGGCTGTTCCCATTTAACCCGGATGCCGTCGACTACACTAAGTGTATTCAAAATACATTAGAGCGTGCCGAAAACACCAACAGCAGTGAACAAATAACGACTCCTGAAGATGCGGTGGCTTTTAACCGAGAACAAATAATAACAGCACAAAACATAATCAAAAGTATAAAAAACAATTAGAAGATGAAAATATAGACGCACTTCGTGTAATTGAAATTATCGAAACTTCTTTCAATGTAGCAGACAATCGCGTTGTCACTACTGGAAACTACGTGTTAAATTCCAGTGGAGTTCTGGAACCAGATGCTGACCCTCAACCCTCAACCTCAGGCTATGAAGCAAAAGAAGTTCAAATAACTGAAAGGACAGTAAACTCCGATCAAGAAGATATCGAGAATAATTCTTTTTTGCTCATTTCTGACGATGCTTTTGAATCACTGGAAATGACAAATCATATTAATTTCTCTATTCTCTCAAGCCCTGCCTCAATTTTTATCAAAACTGGAAATGGCGGAAATATCCCGCCATCGTCATTGCCCGCTGTTGCGCCTTTGCCACGCAACGCAAGCATCAAAATAAGAAGCGAAAGATCTCCCTCCTTCAAAAATCATCTGTTTACACCAAAATGCTTGCAATTTGGCAAAAGAAAATTGAAAGCAGGAGAGCAGATGCCGATGGCAATTTCATCTGATGCTTGGAAGAGCTACATGACCAAAAAAGAAGATATAAAACAGGCACTAGAAGAGAAGAGGATTGAAAGGCAGAATGCTATAAAAAAAAGAAAAGAAGAACAGGCTAAAAAAATAGAAGGGCGAGCAAAACAAAAAGAAGAACAAGCCAACTCCAAACACCAGAACCAGGAACGTAAGATTAAAGAAACAAAGACAAAATTAAAAGTAACTAAAATTTCATGCACTGGATGTTTAGACGAATTGATCAGTGATGTAGAAGATGATGATCTTAAAAATGTTGGTTGCGACATCTGTCCAAGATGGTATCACCTCAAGTGTACCCAAAAACGGGGTATACCTTACGCGGAAGTTGCATCTAATGAATTTACTTGCCATATCTGTCTGCTAACTATGTAGGTAGATAAAAATAAAATTTCTACTGTTGAGTACATACCTATTTTGTTTAATTTCATGGCAAATGTAGCGGTAAAACACCCTGCTATATATCTATCAACTTAGGTTGACTTTAGGAACACAAAAGGCTGGAGATAGGCACATGGGGGCTGACATTAGGTGATTTTGGCATATTATTTTTGGAAGGCCCTTAAATTATTTTAACTAAAACAAATACATTTCAAAGTACGACATTTAGATAACCTGTTCTCTGAACTATAATGAAGTGTAATTGTTAGAATCTGAATTGCTATTTACTATTTTTTTTACTGTATTGAATCAAGTAAAAACCTTAAGTGGTTGACCTTTGGGACATTCACCCTACCAAAGAACTTTTAGGATTAGTGTTAAATGTCTTGTTCACCTCTAAATATATTTTTAAACTAATATTATATGGAGATAAAAAAAAATGTATGTAATGTATGTCCTAGCTTTATATTGATAACCTCCAATGCATTTTATTAGATTTAAATAAATAATTTTAAATAGAATCTATTTTATAACATTCAACTATATCTGTGTAGTATTCATAAATTGTTTACTTAAATTACAACTATATCTATGTGCATTGATTATCTTGTTTTGGTTTATTTTTCTGATTTTGTGATCAATTTACATTTCGGCCTAAATATAATGACAAGTATTTCATTATTATTTAAATCTAAAGGGACCTATAGACAACCCATTTTTCAGTTGAACCGATTTGATTTTGTAATGTAAAATTTATCTAAAGGGGCTTTCGGTTGAACAGTAATTGGCCGGTCGGGCTATGCAACTGCCTGACAGTGTTGTTCAATTTTTAAACAAAATAGCAACGATGATGCGTGGATTCCTAAAACCATTTACATATTAACAACTGACCGAATCAAACCGCCCGTACGAAACATCTAATTTGATTATCCCAAATATTGAATAGACTAAATTTGTTGTCTGTAGGGCCGTTTAGTTTTGTCTTTGGTATGATCCATCACCAAGCCCAATAACGTAAGGAAATGTTTAGCAATGCTATTTTCGCCAACCTGATTTGAAATGAGATTAAACAGGAGTTTCCTGAGCGAATTTTGGCTACAGATGGTATGTGACCAGCTTCAGTTATTACAAAATATTTATTTGATTTCAAACATCAACTTGTTTGCTAAAATATAATTTTATCAAATAACTTTTTGGTTGGGAAACCTGGATATACTTAAGATTATTAAAATGGTAGTAATTTTATATTAAAGTTTTAGAAATGAACTTGTGAATGACTGAAAATTATTTTTATGCTTTTTGATTTTGTATGTAATTATAATATTTTTTAAATACAGATATAATTCAGTAGCCGAATGATTTGTTGTCGAAATTTAACAAACTATAATTAATTTCATATTAAAAAAATATTTATGTGTATGTAAACATCTGTAGTTTCAGATTTTACCGTTGATAATAATATTATAATCAATGATATTACGCTATGTGTTTTAAATTACAAATGGGGATTAATTGAAAAGATATGGCTTTCTGTATTGAATTATTACACTAATATAAAATATAAGATAACTATTTATTCATAATATTACGAACTGTGTTATCAATGTGTATTCAATAGAAGATCATACTATATCGTATATTCCTATTTTTTTGTTTTATGGTTATTTTTCAATTGTATTTAGTAGATACCCGAAGATAATTAAGTATATTTTGGGAGATAATTGTGTCAAAGACTAAGTGATCATTTTGATAATAAGGAAGTAGGTGTGTACATTTTTCAAAAATGTAATAAGGTATGTTTGTGTTGTGATATTAAAATGAATCCGAGTTGTAAATCGCCTAATGTTTATTGCTAGAATAATTATTTTATCATAAATTATTGTCAAAAATAGAAATAAAAAAATCAATAGTGATGGTGACTTTTATTTTGTTTTCGTATGATATGTGAATTAAAATATATATTGTTTATGATCTCATAAAGAAAAAAAAAACATTTTGCGGGAAATTACGTAGGTTATCTTTATATGGTTTGAGGCTTCTCTGTTTATGCTCAAATGTTTCGTTTCTAATTACATAGATGTCTCTTTGCTGGCTTTGAAAATATTTTCCCTAATAAAATAACGATAGAATTAATAAATAAATATTTACCCATTACGTGAAATGGTTTGAATTAAACAGATGTTGATTTCAATTAAGAGGACACACCACCGAATAAGTAAATCTGTAAAGGGCGTTCCCAAAAAAGGGCGGACACCTGAGAATAAAACAAATTCCTTTGGATTCGTTTATGTTTTATTTTAGATATTGTGGAAAAATATAATAAAATAAGCCATCATTTACAAGAAAATGTCAATATGTTAGGAAACATAAGATTTCACAAAGTTTTCCTTAAAAAAAATAAAAAATCATCGTGACGTCAGCCACAGAGGTGAAGTGTTTATCGGCCGATTGTCGAGCTGCAATTGAATTCCAATGACGTAATTAAAAAAGCGGGACGAAAAAGACAGTGTGGGTGGACGGCAAATATGAGGGACTATAAGGTCGAGTTCGCTGTAGCAGGCCTAGAAGGGTGTTCTGCTCGAGTGCGTCCTCGGAAAACATTTGATATTATAGGTTTACATTTATCACGAACTCGGCAAAACCCCCATTTTGGGAATGTTATGTCTAATTAACAGGACATGATAGATTTTTCAGTTTCTTAAAAATATTTTTTGCGCAATTTAAAAGTCGCCTGTACCCACAACACCCCAAAAAAGAATAACTAAAAAACATATTTCCCTTTGTCATTTTTCTGAAAAAATATACTGCGGTCACACCAGGCCTGGCCCTGAGCCAAACGGCGCCTGGCGCAGGTTATTTTTTTGGCGCCATTTGTCAAAACCTAAATTTAAAGACAAGAAAAATCGAAATACTATTTTTTGCGTCTTTTTATTGAATAATCATGATAATAGGTATTATACGAGAACAAAAAGCATCACTTAACCACATCGTTTTGCAGGTTCCCATTTACAAAGGTTGAAAGGTTGAAAAAGGGGAACCTGCCAAAAACGAGTGGTTAACATTGATGTCACTTTGTATATGGTAAAAGTGATGCTTTTTGTTCTCGTATAATACCTATTATTATGATTATTCAATAAAAAGACGCAAAAAATAGTAATTGATTTTTTCTTGTCTTTAAATTTAGGTTTTGACAAATGGCGCCAAAAAAATAACCTGCGCCAGGCGCCGTGAAAAATGACTAAATATGTACTAGCAAATCCAACAAATTATGTGTTTAAAGTGTATGTATTTTGTTCGGTTAAATTTGCAGAGTAATATTATGGTTCGTTTATTGTTTAAAAAAATCAGCGTCTTCGCAACTCACCGCCTAGAGCGGACTGTTCTAATTGCGCCTGCACAGGACCGGCTACGTTTTTTAAAACATTAATAATCTTTTTAGTGTATAGTTAAAGTAGCAGCTGAACATAAGCTTTTCACTATTATTTTTCCAAGATATTTGATTTACAAAATTAAGTCCAAAATATATACTCGTACAGGGAAAGTTACGTCATTTTCTTTTGAAAAAAAAAACAATGCAGGCTGTATTACACGAGGTTTTAAAAGTAACATTATTGGTTATTAGAGGGATCAGTTGTAAACAAGAGTACTTACGTGTAAATCCGACACGAGATTGATTGTTACAAGTAGGTACATACCTACTTAAATTTTAAATATATATCATATTTTAATCCCCGAATCAGTTAAGTGATAAAAATATGCTAACAAAACGTTAATTACCTTCTTCATTAAAACAATATAATATAACGAGAAACATGAAAATATAAGAAATAATGAATTTATACGTAATAAAAGTTTTTGAATAATAAACATATAAAAATCACGACAATGTATTATAACAGGACATATTCTACTCGATTTGAAAATTTGAAACATGTCATAAATGACTATGCCAATTGCTAACCATCAGTGATATTACTATTGGTGATGAGTGTCATGCGAAACAATCACACCCATTATAATATCATATTAAATTTTGTGTTTTTTTTCAACTCAATCCTTTTATCATAAAATATAATGTAATATTTAATTAAACAACTGACGTATCAACCGAGATAAATACGGCGTATCTGTGTTCCCGAAGTTAGCTAAATTTTTCCTTACTTCTGGTGAAATTAATAAAACATTTTCGAATACTGAAATACTTTATTTAACAGAAAATCTATTTCATCAGCCTGTCGGGGACTTAGTAGAAAGGTCTTATACAAATTGGGGTTATTCGTTTTCTTTCAAAACGATAAATATAGCTGGGTGTGTACAATATTGTATACCTACCCACGATCGTTGTAACATGTTATGCGTAAAATGCAAACTGTCAATTTTCTGCCATTTACGAAAATATTCCTATATGACAACGACGCCACCCTGGCGAAAGATCACAATTTAGAATCGAAACGGTGCTTGGAATAACTTTAGTCATGTTTGGTGTACAGATCTGAATAGCCAGGTACTTCCCAATCTTTTTCTACCCCATCTCCTTCCCCTCCCCACTACCTTCAACCTCACAAAATACGCCACCAGGGGTTGCCATAGTTCCACTGGCTCCAGACGGTTGGAAGCAGTTGGGATTCTTATGCGGTATTCACTATATATTATAATTTTAAACGTATTCGCTTTGTATCTACTACCATATTTTGTTTTTCTTATCGAAGTTTTTATTTAGATGGAAAATCATGGGCGACGTTAGTCTGAAAGTTGTGGAACTTGGACTATACCAAAACTGATACACAGCTGTCAGCGGACTCATAAAGAACATCCACTTGTCGATCTATATTACCGAGCGGTTAAGATCTTCGGCAACCAATCCAGAGGTCGCAGGTTCAAGGCCCGGCGTGCGCAAATAAGCATTTATTTTTATTTTGCATGTACATTATACTGTCTATAGTAGTTCCGTTGACATTCAAGTAAATAAAGAAGAAGGAAAATAAAATTAGTTAGTGAAAAGTATAAACAAGAGAAAAAGTGTAAAAACGTAAAAAAATTATACAAAATTCAAGGTAACGCTGAGAAGGTGCAAATAAGAAGAATGTGATGGTAAACTATGGGTGACATTGTATATAATATTGTGAAAATAATCACAGTAAAATAAACTGAATATATTCCAAAAGATTCATTTAAAGTGTCCCTATAAAATAGTAATAAATAGGTTTCAATAGGCAAAAACATACAAAAGTATGTTTATATGTATTTATAGGTATGTATATCTTATTTATATGTGTATTATACATATTATTTAAAAACAAGTATGCCGCAGTGGTAGATAAAATATTACTCCGGTGAAAGATCACCATCAAAAATTGTTTGAATCGAAAAATTACGTTGCTTGAAATGGCTTTAACTGTGTGTAGCGACCAGGTATAGATAGCCAGGTAGGTATGTATATCTTATTTATATGTGTATTATACATATTATTTTAAAAAAAAGTATGCCGCAGTGGTAGATAAAATATTACTCCGGTGAAAGATCACCATCAAAAATTGTTTGAATCGAAAAATTACGTTGCTTGAAATGGCTTTAACTGTGTGTAGCGACCAGGTATAGATAGCCAGGTAGGTATGTATATCTTATTTATATGTGTATTATACATATTATTTAAAAAAAAGTATGCCGCAGTGGTAGATAAAATATTACTCCGGTGAAAGATCACCATCAAAAATTGTTTGAAACGAAAAATTACGTTGCTTGAAATGGCTTTAACTGTGTGTGGCGACCAGGTATGGATAGCCAGGTACTTCCCCACCTTTCACTTTTCTAAATCAATCTTCTCCCCTTTTCCCGTCTTCAGCCTCATAATATACCAAAATTGGGGACACCATAGTCCCACTGGCTCTGGACAGTTGGGACTCTTGTGGGGTAAGTATTCACATTAAAAAATCATTCTTCTTGTACAAAGATATTATTGGTTCTGAAAAATAGTTCTTTGACGATTTTTAAGGTTCTTACAACTATCTGTGTCATCTAACGGATTCATATCGTCGCCGAAAAGGCGAAAGGGCTGAAGCGCCATTTTGGGAAGCTTTTGCCAGGGCACTTTAAAAGTTTTTTTGTTTTACAATAAAATTCATAAGTCTTCAGTACCTGGTTTGATTTTGAAAAAAATTTAACTCAGGTAACTCGATGATCCCACTGAGTAACGTGAAGCGACAAAAAGCTAAAAAAATCCTAAACTTGCGTCGCTTGAGTCAAGCCTTCTCCCAAATGGTTAATATATTTTAGATAGCTGAAAGACCACAAAAGTCTTCAGATTCTAGCGAGAGTTAGAGCTTTAAAAGTCAGATCGAAACTGCATATTTCACTCATTTTCGACCAAAGTGTCGCTTAAGCCCTTTTACCTTTCCAGCGACGATATGAGATTGTTCTTTGAAATAACCGACGCGAAGTTATGAAACAATGTTCATAAAATGGCAACCCAGTTGTTCTTTGAACATTGCGACCGAATATTTCGTAAGTAGGTGACAGTGGAGGTAGGTACTCGTATGTTCAGAGGCTATACTCTGTTTGTGTATACAGTAGGTAGGTGCAGGGTACAGGGTGCAGGTAAGTAAGGTAACGCTGATCGGTTTGTATTGTGATTGAGAAAGCTTTCCGATAGGCGATGATTACTGTGATCTGTGATCGACCCTCTATTATTCTTCCCCGATATGAACTTTGGCCGAACATTGCTATAAACTGGGTCTCCACATTGACAGGTGTTGCCAACTTACCAAAAATATATTGAAATAAATTAATAATACGAATGATATCACCATTAAAATAACATTAAAATTATTTCCAATAGAGTTTCAGTCTTTCCTCACACATTGAAAAAATAGTACTTTGTAGATGTTCGATCCAAAAACCGCGAATCGGTTTTGAATGGAAATTGGACTGAATTTAGTGGACTGTAAAGGCGAAGGTAATACTTGGTAAATGACTTGATTTATCTGAGGAAAACAGTAGTAAGGAATTACGTCATCTTGCTCACCTTGAGTTGTGTATCTGCTAATTGGCGGCCAACCTCTCTGTTCCGGTGATAGTGTGAAATGACTTCCAGGGCCGGGCGTGGTCTTGAAGGAGCAACCTCCTTCTCCGGGCACTAATTATGAAGTAAAGTGGGCCGGTCTCGACCGACCGAATGATACGATCCGAGAGTGGGGGTCAAGTAACAGGCTGATTAATGCATATTTTACACAGCCATGCCAATAGGGCCGGACAGGGTCGCAAGGTGACGTATAAGAAATAGATAAGGATGGGGTACAATTGAACATCATATTGGAATCCACAAAATGTCAATTCTAGGACGCAACATTCCCCCCCCCGAGAAGAGATGAAAATCTCTTATCTACCAAACGTCGATGATTCACACATTCTCGATTATTGTCAATAAACAAATTAAATCATAACAACCGAAAATGATAATCTCAAAATTATTAATTAATTGTGTAAGCAACCGATATTTAACTTCTATGGAAACTCAATTTGAAAACTCGAATAAACTACAATATAGTCTTCCCGTTGGTTATTGTCAAATCGGTGAGAAACCGTTTATCGAATACAGCTTTGATTGAAACCTATTGTCAAACTAGTGGAAAAACATCATCGTTATTCATTAGAAACGGAAAACACACATCGCTGTCCTGTCGAGTATGTTAAGCGGGACTTCATAGAGTCGTTGCGTTTGAAAACATTTATTTTATTCGTATGCTATTTGCAACATGTCCGTATCGAAGACTCAACAGGAGTCATACTAGTATAATAATGTAGATAATAGATTATTAGCACAACTCTATCTAATAAGTTCGATCACCTATTTTGAAAATGTGCGTTGCCACCTCCGATTCTTAATGAAAATTGGTTTTACTACTACGTAAAACTATTAAACTAATTACTTTATCTATTTACTATAACATTATTCAAAAGATAAATAAAATAAAGTAGAGAAACTATTGACAGTAACAGGTTCATGGGACGAAAACAGGCCACATATATCCTCGTCATGGTCGATGAACACTTAGACCGGTAACGGATAAACTTTGACAACTGGCCGACGAAATGTTCCGTGTGCATTTTAACTATCCCTACATGCACGACTTGATCACGATCAAAATGACATTACTCGATACGCCCCAACTATATGTCTCCAAAATGAGATACGGAAGGGAGGTGAGAACACCAATTGATTTGACGCGTAATAATAACGGCAGATGATATATGTTCGTGAGCCGTTCGATGTTTGTTAGCATCGACGAAATTTGTGCCATTGTCACTAGTGAGACTAGAACATAATCCCCGTTCAGCTAGGAACGCGATCTAACACGCTTAACATGCTGCGGACGTTAAGTCAAATACTATTTCTAAATGTACTGCTTTGGTACTTAAAATAAATAAATAAACACAAATAAGTGGTTAACACTTTTGTTCCTCTACGCTTTCTTTCTTTTATTGCAGAAAGGGGACACCTAAATTAACATCAATATTGAAAAAAAGGACAATCTCCACGAAATTGAGATTGTGGCGAATCGCCTATGACAAGTTGTAAATTAAAAGGACGAGCCTTAAACCAAATTATGCAGTTGCTAAGGCGTAAACAAATGACGTTGCTAAGGCGTAAACAAATGACGTTGCGAGCGGGAACAATCTAAATTGTTACATGTAAACTTAATAATAACGTCCCAGGTCCCGCGTGCAAATAAACCGAACGATACGAATCAATAATTAAATTAGTCGAATTACTTTTATCACATAGAAATATGGAATGTTGACTATTAGAAGTGATAGGGACATGATGCAATCTCCCACCAACTTTAAGTAAATCAACCGAATCTACAAAAGAAAGTATTAATTTGCGAACGTGATAAGCATTATGATGAATTTCGTGAGAAGAATTATGATGAATTCAGTTTAAATCTTTATGAAAATGCACTTGTTGCACTTTCTCTCTCCATATATTTAGCGATGAATATAATTCTTTGACAATAACAACTCCGAAATTGCGATCTTCTACCTTATGTTGAATGTTAACAATAAATCTCACAATCCAAGTTGTAACTTGTTGTATTTTTGTTAATGACGAAAATCTATTTTAAGACGGCTTCATCCCATGACGTCATGGTTGGCGTATGAATCCATGACAAAACGATGGTAGAATCCGTAAAGCGAACACTTTATCAATATTTACAATGTCATTAACAGATTTCAAAGCGTAATCTAAAAGTCGAGCGAACAATAAAACGCCGCATAATTCTAACCGCGGAATAGAAAGGGTTTTTACGCGACCCGCCTTTAGCTTGGCAATCAAAAGGCGAATATTAACTTTATGCTCCGAGTGCTTGGACCGAAAGTACAACACAGCATAGACATTACCCTTTTCAACGCGTCGGCAAAACCTACTAAATGGTAATTGTTATCAAAACTCGCTACGATATAGCGCGGAATGTCTGTATGTATAGCCGATGTTACGGCACGGATTGGAATGTCCCAGTTCAATCCAGGCTTCCACAACCATTGTAATAAACACTTTGCCGAAAACGTAACGGGAGAAATCCATTCAAGCGAATCGACAAACGTAACAAATATTGATAATATTAACTTTTTCCGAATAAGTTATTTGGGAAGTCTTCACCCGGTACGAGAACGAGTCACTTTTGGGCTCCCAAACAATACCTAAAATCTTAATGCTATCATGATTCAAATCGAAATCTATAGGTACTTCGCGATGTGAAGCTGGAATATCAGACAGTAATTCTGAACAGTTACTAGACCATTTACTCAATTCAAAAACGTCAAGATGAAACAACTCCACCAAATCTTGTTGTAATTTACGCGCCGATTCGAGCGTGGAAGCTCCGGTTAAAATATGTAACGTTCTTACAGCGAGAAAAGGTGTAGAAGCAGTTTCGTAAGTTACAGTTTGTAATTCAAATTCTTTGATCTCGTGATCAGATGATTCACGCCACAAAATGTGTTGATACGGTCTATCCTCCGGACGAACTAAGATTTGTCTATACATTTTGCAGATATCTGCTGTAAAAACTATTTTATGCGATCTGAACCTCGAAATTAACTTCACAATATCTTGTTGAAGTTTAGGTCCTGTCAAAAGTATGTCATTCAATGACTGGTCAGATGTAGTTTTCGAACTTGCGTCAAAAACTACTCGAAGGTTCTTAGTAGAACCAGTGTCTTTAATCACACAATGATGAATAAAATATCTTCCAAACGAAGTTAATGAGCTTGTCACATGTATCGTGTGACCTAAAAATTCATATTCTGTCATGAATTTAATATATGCCGATTTAAAATGTGGATTCCTCAAACATCGACGTTCAAGGTGATGCAGTCGAGATACTGCCGAATGATATGAGTCCTCAATTTCCGGTGACTCTTCCTTGAAAGGGAGCGAAACAACGTGCCGTCCCGAAATATTTCTATAATCCTGAGTTTCAAAATTTGGGTCAGCTAAATTCAAGTTTTTGATATGTTTCCAGTCTCCCCGACGAATGGGAGAACTAGGGACATCTGCACAAATACTTGACAACAAAACGAATTCCCCATTAACATGCTCATTGGAGCAGAGGGAACGGATCCGAACATTGACGCGTTCTTTCTCTGCGGTGGCCGACCCCTGTCTAATTCCTCGAATAGGAATATTTAGATTAGAACAGTCGAGGCCCAAACGAATTGAGCAGTCATGAGTTATGAAGTTAGCTTGACTTGAAGAATTCAATGAGACGCGGACATTTTGATAACGTCCATCTTTATCTTTTGCCTGTACGACGGCCGTAGATAAAAAGAACGGACGAGTTACTTGAGCTAATTAACACCTCGGTGTTTTTAATTAATTCCACCTGCGGCGTGATACTAGTTGATAGAATTGTGTTAATAACCTGAGGCGGCGACACATACCTCTCAACAGTCGGTAGGTCGAAATTATTGTCGTCTGACTTTATCCGAATATCGAACACCGAATTATAATTAACTTGGATATCATAGTACATTTTCATAAAACATGTATGACGATTCTGTAATTCCTCCATGCCACAATCTTTATTCTGAGCCGTTTCGAGGATCACGTACGACTCTACGAAATCGTGCCTAACATACTCGATGTACCTGAACTTAACCTGTAGATAATTCTTATCTATAATATCAGCCGAATTTACTGCCTTTAATGAACAATTATAAATTTCAATCAAGGCTGTATTAGCCTGTCGATTTCTTAATGCTGCGATCGCCGCCATTGTAAACGTGATTTTATCGACGTGACAATAAAACCAATTCACGGAATAATAATCAACAATTATTTAGCAACAACAATACGACAATCGAGCGCGTGTGGCTTACGTTTTATGTGACAATAAAAACCAATTCACGGAATAATAATCAACAATTATTTAGCAACAACAATACGACAATCGAGCGCGTGTGGCTTACGTTTTATGTGACAATAAAAACTAATTCACGGAATAATAATCAACACTTTGTAGGTTCAAAATGTGGTCGATGGAAAAATAGGTTAGGAAAACAGATAATCAAATCGATTCACCAAGTAGATAACAACAAACGATAATACGATAGTAATCCGGTAGTAATCCGGTAGTAATCCGGTAGTAATCCGGTAGTAATCCGGTAGTAATCCGGTTCGAGTAGGACCAAATGTTCGATCCAAAAACCGCGAATCGGTTTTGAATGGAAATTGGACTGAATTTAGTGGACTGTAAAGGCGAAGGTAATACTTGGTAAATGACTTGATTTATCTGAGGAAAACAGTAGTAAGGAATTACGTCATCTTGCTCACCTTGAGTTGTGTATCTGCTAATTGGCGGCCAACCTCTCTGTTCCGGTGATAGTGTGAAATGACTTCAAGGGCCGGGCGTGGTCTTGAAGGAGCAACCTCCTTCTCCGGGCACTAATTATGAAGTAAAGTGGGCCGGTCTCGACCGACCGAATGATACGATCCGAGAGTGGGGGTCAAGTAACAGGCTGATTAATGCATATTTTACACAGCCATGCCAATAGGGCCGGACAGGGTCGCAAGGTGACGTATAAGAAATAGATAAGGATGGGGTACAATTGAACATCATATTGGAATCCACAAAATGTCAATTCTAGGACGCAACAGTAGAGCTATTATGTCTAGTGACCGGATCTGAATAGTCAGGTATAGGTCTCTCAATCAGAATTGAGGCCGGGACAATACTCACACCTACTAAGACAGATACATAGCTTACGTACAGCGTGTTCCGTTTGAAGTTTCAATTTTTCAACAATTTCTGATTATTTAACAATTCAGAGATCGAAGCCAAAGCGTGTTGAAGTCAGTTACATAAAAGTTTTTTTAACGTTTATGTTGTTGTATTTCATTGTTATTAAAATATTGAATGTTCTTAAAATACAGTTCTCAATAAAGAACTGAATTTAAAGGAGGATTAAAAAAATGGAAGTTATTCAGTAAAGCCTGGATGCTAATTACTGTTTCTTCAAAACAGATTTTAATATAATTTTAAACAGCACTCGGTCGAACTGCACGAACAAGACACGCTGTAAGTGCACTTTCAATGTACTAGAAGAATCATCGTAAACACTTGCTTCCCCTTTTCCACTAGTGACAATAAGTAGGCGTGAACAAGATAAAGGGCTCTATATATACATCGCCACTGGAGCGTATACCGATACACAATACACCCAACGCCAAGTATGTATTGTTTGTTTCAACTCTCGTTGAATTACCCATTCCACTGACTTTGAGCCTAGGGACTCTTTTACGGTATCACTTAAAATTATTACAAAACCATACGACCTCACAAATACGAGTACGTACTTTTACTGTCCAAATATTTTCCTTGTACGCCTTCCAAAATAATATTTCTAATTTATAGGTTATGGGTTATCGATTTGTCAAAATAATATTAGCGTGATCATCCGATATTAAGAAAGCCAGCTCTAAAATATTTTGCTGGGGCCCGATTGAAGGCCCCTGCCGGAGACAGCTCACGCCAAACCCGTGGGATATTATTTCACACGTCGGATCCAATAATTGGAGCGATTAGTTGGTCTCATCACGAGAAGATATATCGATTATTGCCCTACGCTGACTTCACTCGATCACCAGGCTCTTGTTCTGCTCGAACCAGACCGCTCAGACACGCCGTGTACCTTTGTCTTGCCTCCAACCCAATCTAACCTAACCTAACCTCCAACAGATTAAACTTGAAGGTGCAGAGATTTGATATCTACTTGAGACAAATTAGAATTGTTATCAACATGTTTACCAAAGCTTAAGAACTATTTTTTGAAGAAGTAATAAAAAATACGTTAATTTAGCATTAATAATAATAATAATAAAGTTTTATTCCGGAAGGTATGCAGGAGTAGTGCAATGCAATACCTTCCATAATTGATATGAATACATTGTAATAATAATAGTAACAAAAAAAATTACTTCGTCGTTAATTCAACAAACTGTAGTGTAAACAAAGTATTATTATTTATACTATACACGGTTTCAGAAAACTCGTGGTTCAGCATAGCACGTGATCGCCAGTACTCAATGCTCAAATCCAAATAAACATTAGTTTTTTTCGATTTGAGCATTTTTACTTTAAAAAAACTTTTTTCATTTTTTCAACAACTTTAGGGTTAAAAAATATTGGAGCCACGTCTCATTCTAAAAGACGCTTAATATCTGATAGTAACCCTGCAGTGATCGAATATTTTGAAAAAAAAAATTCGGAAAAAGAAATCTCAAATCAATAAAAGTTTTACGACAAAATTGACTCAGAACGTGATGTAGATTCACGAGTTTACAGCTTTTGCTACAAATTTCCAGACACCGTGTAATTTGGATTTATTTGAGAAGTTTTTTCAGATCAATTTTGTAAGTTTTTTTTTAGAATTACTCATTAGGGGTTGGTTCTTCTGACGGTGGGTGGCATTCATTGTGAAAATATCACCGTCTTCTATAGTAGGGAAAGGGCATCCATCTAGGTATCGTTCCTCAAGTGCCATGGCTATTTTTGTCTTTTGATTCCAATTCAAGACTAATGGAAATTATTTCGTTTATCTGGGTATGTGACCAAGAAATTCAGTTTTCATGTTCGCAATTTTAACAAGAATTTAGATCTCTTTCAAAGCCATGCTTTACCTTTTTGTATTGATTGCAAAAAATACAAGGTAGTAAGTAGGTACCTAATTGTACGTTCTAGAGTGGTAAATACTCACATATTGCCTTGGTCAAAGACCACCGTTTAGAATCGAAACGTTGCTTGAAATGGCTCAAGCCGTGTTTGGTGACCAGATCTGAATATCCAGGTACTTCCCAACCTTCCTCTTTCCCATCTCCTTCCCCTCCCCACTACCTTCAGCCTGACAACATACCCCAACCGGGGTTGCCATAGTCTCACTGGCTCTAGACGGTTGGGAGCAGTTGGGACTCTTGTGCGGTATTCCCTGTTTTTTGACGCTGGGCGCCTATATATTAATTGAAAGTTTTATACTTGATATGAGATGATACCTATCTTTTGTTCGAACGAGAAATTGAGATTGTGAAAAAAAGTTAAAATTTTGCAAAAAAAAGCAGTGGAAAATGGGACACTTACAGGCGCGAAGAAAAAAATAACCTGTGCCAGGTGCCGCTTGGCCCAGGGCCGGGCCTCTGACCTCAGATATTCTTTCCCGACATCTCCTGATATAAGTGTTGCTCTTGAGCGAAAAATACACTCAACCGCGTTGGTGACATAGAATTTGGAAAAACATGGTCAAATTTGTACTTACTTATTTGTCGTTCAGTCGATTTGGCGAAAGCGATCGTTGATTTTAGACATGTGTGGGTCTGTGAAGATCTTGTTTCTTCCGGTGATTAAACTTCAAATATTTCGCAGCTCACTTTCGATTTTGGATGCAGCATGCAGCATGACAGTATGCGTACTTAGCAGAGAATAATAACAAAGAACATGCATCCCTAAATAACACGTTGGTTCCACGTCCAAGCGGCTGCTCGAAATGCGATCGCAATAACAACCTGCCGCTTCACAATCTTCACACGAGGAGCTGATGAATTGCCATGATCTGGAAACTTGACTGTGTTTTGAAATCTCCGAGACGCGCACGTTCGCCGAAAATAATACCAAACTGTCTCGCTGAATCCCCAATAACTTGTCTGAATTGCTTTTAAAACGGTCGTAAACCATTTTAAAATGATGGATTTTGACGGATTAGCTCTCACGAAGAACATATCACGAGTCCGAATTAAGAGCTATATATCACACATTAGCTTTCATACACATAATGTGTAGGTACCCACCTAAAGTGTACTCACCGTGTTCACAGAGTTTTAGGAAATATTTAGGCATAAAACATACAATAATACCTACATTTTTAACCAAGACGTCAAATATCTGTTTGTATGAAGGTGTATGATCTATCGAATGGTGAGCTCTGGTGTCGTTATTTATACTTTTTTTTCTGATTGAATTTGCTAGGTCAACATAATAATTTTCAGCTCGAAAATTCATGTCGATCGGGATCTATAGAGCTTTTAAATATTATTAAAACATTCAGAAAATTAGACAAGACGCCATTCTGTTTGTTCCAAAAATTTCTAATGTTTATTAAATAAAAATATACTACCGAAAAACTGACAACTAGAAGGATATACTTTTTATACATTTATATATAGGTGGAAAAAAAGTGATTTCGTATTCTAATTCAAAACTCTTCATTGGCGCCATATTATTATCTGTATATAAAGGAGAACAATTCAAATTAGCTGTAAATCCTCGGCAATCTGCAATCTAGTCGATATCGGCAATAAATGTCCAAAGGTGCTCGCGTTGAGCACGGGCGTTTTGATTATAATATAATATAATGCAACATGCCAACTTATTATGTACACAATGCGTTGATAACCACTTGTCTAGGGACCTTATTATCTCCTGATAGTGCTTGGCCGCTACGAAATCACAGTTTATAGCCGATAAACTATCGGGAAGTACTTTGCCAAGCTTTAAATATTGACATAATCGACAAATTATGTATTACAAATAAAACGCCAATTCATCCGCATAAATAATTTATTTAATGCCCCATAAAGAAGAACGAACGTTACGGTTTTACTAAATCTGTCTAAAAAAACATAGACATTTTGAATTGTAAACACTTCCGAGGCATAAATCACGGACTTAAGATCGCCATTCCCATTCACGATGACAGTGATGAACGAAAGAATCGACATTAGGTATCACCGCTACACCACTTGGTAAATCATAGCACCTTCATGATAATTTATCCGTGAGCATTTTCGCCCACGTTATTAAAGCCATCTACGGTGATGTCCCCATCTTATTATCCTCTCACGGCATACTAAATCTCCTCTCACCTGTTTGCGAGACTATCCTGCCTGTTGCAGGCGCAGCAGCCCATGGTCCACCGGAGATACGATCTCCATGATCCTCAATCTATCACGCTAAATCTCCCACCTTATTTGTACGAGGAGAGATCGTTATTAAACGGTATTATTTATATCCGGATAGTGTCAATAAATCAAGCGCAAGATCTCGCGCCCATTGCTGTTGACCTTTCGTGTTTTTTTAATGAACTGGGTTCTTCTTGGGTAACTCTCCTCCGAGCCGGTGGATGAACCAAATGCCACCGCATCTGGAAATAAATCCAACAACTGCGCTAGTTTTTTTACTATAAAGACCACCGATTTATTACTGTCTGCAAAGGTGACACGATCAATGAGATTTTGCGTGAAAGCCAGTTCTTCGAGGCATGAATGAATCGCTAAATATAGTTCCATTGTGAAAAAAAAAATCTTATTGTATCCACCCATTTCTTTGTGTCATTCTTTAAAAAACATCAGACAGAATCATCTTTTAAAAACGTTCGTAGAAAATCTGGTTTCTGCAATGTAAATAATCTATAACAGATTAATTCAACGGCAAATAATCACGAATACTCGCACATAGACTTGATGGATAAAAGTAATAAGTATCTGGGTTGCGCCGAGCCTGGCGAGCGCCCTGTTAAATGTATTTAGGTTTTTAATATTTACTTATACATCAATATACTACTATGTGTCTCAAGTTATATCGTGCTGTTTCACATAGGGTTCACTGTTGAGGTCCCTGGGAAGGTCATCTTCCTTACTTTACTCGAAAATGTGTTCCAACACAAATACTCGTATGTATGTACCAAGTTATTTAAAAAAATACATATCACTTCAAAAAAGTAAAACATTATCCTTATGATTCAAAACATTGCAAAAGGAAAGGATTTTAGGACCTATGCCGTACATCAAAAGGCTATTTATTATGAAAAAAAAGAAGTTTTTTTAGGTTTTCTATAAAATTGACAAATCAAAGGTAGCCAACTTGTAATTTAAGCGTATAGTATTTAAAAAAAATCAAATTTTAATGGTCATTTTTGTGTTTATGAAAATCTCTGCACCTCTTGGTCTTGACGTCGCCGTGTGCTAAACGACTTTGCCCTTTATATACAGTACTGCCCTGGGAAGAACGGTTATCATAATCATGATTAATTCCCTCGTATCTAAATACAGAATTCTTGGTGAGTGCCTGGTGGAAGATATCTTAGATTGATGACCTCTACATTCTAGCTCATTTTCTAAACCACTGCAAGCTGGAGAGCGGTTCTGCAAGTCACAGCCGTTCAATTAACCAGTGATATTATTTCATGATTGTCTACAGTGACAAACATACGTCATTTGAATGATCGTCACTGCGGAATAGTTTGTGATGACAACGCGTAAACGTGGCTAATGGAAGATGAATCGACGAATGGATTTATAGGTGACAAGCAAAGTCACTCTTGGCGAAGACCAACACTATCCGTGCGGCCGCCACAGGAGATGCGAAACATGCACTTTAGTATGCAGGTTAACAATACTTCAACACGCTATTCTCGAGATGTCGTTATGCTTGTAAAAGTTGTTTCAATATGCGCCGCTGTGTCACTATTGGAAAATAGCAACGCACGCTGAAAAATAATACATTCAACGGAATCATCAGCGTATCTGAGATCCGGATTTAGGCTCTCCCAAGGCTATATAGAATAGCGAATATAACTTATTCAAAGGACACAGGTACCTAATTTAAGAGGGTAAAATTGCTAAAAATATTTCTTGAATATATTTTCATGGTGTATTTTGTTGATAAGATTATCCATTATTGTATACGTGCTTATTGCTCTATACTCTTAAGACATGTTGTCTATGCCATTCTTACTGCTCTCTGTCACCTGTCAACTGATAGTCGGGCCGACGAGTCCAAAATTTTTTTTGTCATTATATGTAAAAGTCGTTTTCATACCGGTGCACCAGCCAGAAACTAGGTGGACACGAGTAAAGCATTCGATCACGGTTAATGGGTAGAGTAGATACTGCAGTGCTAATTTAGTAGGTGCCTATAAAGAAAATGCAGTGACTACGGTACAAAACATCACGTCTAGTACTAACGTAAAACTGTAATAGGTACCGGCTTCCTTTTTCGCGAACGTCGTTTGGGAGTGTTGAGGTTTTTTGAAACAATTTAAATCATATGCTGAAATTGGTCTATTAAACTGCTCGTTTCTCCGACCAGTTAACTGCAAAATTGTATGTACTCGAGTGGCCTGTTCAAAAGAAAAGGTGAATTTTGAATTTTCGTGGGCTGTGTACATTCGATTATCGATTTTTTTTGTTATGTTGGTATGTTTATCATATGTTAGCATTATCAGCCATTTTGGATTAGTGGTTTGTTTTTGACAACTGGAAAGGTTAGTCACGTTTTTGTGTGTTCTCCGATTTTTTACTTTCGAAAAAATAGATGAAATTTTTTTATTTATAAATCCTAATTGAAAAATTATCAAAAATAATACCTAAATTATCTTATTTAGACGTAGGAATAAGACTTCATAATGTAATGCCACGGATGGGTGACGGTGAGGGACAAGTTGAGGAAGAGGCTGTAGAAAATGATTTCTTACTGTGGGTCTACAAGAGACCCGCATTAAACGAGGGAAGAAAGAACGGTATTAGTAGCTCGTTCTACGTACACGTATACTCGTACATACATAGGGAGAACACATTATAAAAAAGAGGACAGTAATAAAACTAATAAAGGCTAGTATTTAACTTATAACAAAGAGACAGATAATATGAAAGCGGCAAAAAGTCAACCGAGAATGTGATAAAAATAATGAGAATTTTGATGAGTTTACGGGAAATATACCTGATATTGGACTACTGGACAAATTTTCTTGATTATTTAGAAATTGACTATTAATTTTCATGGCTTTCTTTATTTCTAGTGGTTTTAAATTATTTAATCTGTTGCCATGACCATGTTGAAATGACAATGTTAGAATCAAAAAACGTATTAGATGTTTAAATAACCACGGTTTTTCAGAACTCGCCAATCATCTTATTGTAAAACATCATATCTTCAATAAAAGCACCAGTATTCACATTCTCCATAAATTATTAATTTTTATTATATTATTGCATATCTCTCTTGTCCTTATTATTACATATCTCTCTTCTCCTGATTATTACTTATCTCTCTTGTCCTGATTATTACATATCTCTCTTGTCGTGATTATTACATATCTCTCTTGTCTTGATTATTTTTCTTTCGGTTTTCATAAGTTACGGAGGTCACCTGTTTATAACCTATGGCACAATTTAATATTGGTACCTATCGTTGATAAGCATACTTCTGGCCTATCGAAATGGCAAAAATGTAAAAGGCCCCCATTAGCCAAATGAAATAAATCAAACTTGCAACATCGGAAGGGGTTACACCTACATCGAAATCAATTTATAAACTCATAAAAGTTTTAACTACGCAACAGGCCTTTGATGTTGGGAAATCATATCACAGTTGGGGTCAAAGGTTGTCATAAACGGAAGGTTCATTTCATGAGTAAGGTTGTGATTACCATTACCCGGCACACTTTCCTTTGATTAGCTGGAGCTAGTCAAGTGATTTTTTTTAATAGGTACCAATAAAATTAAAAAAAACCTTGGTTTACACGGAATACATCCTTACGAAGATTTCGTGATTTTCTGTAAAGGTTTGTGACATCTAGTTGTTCTGATTCGAGTCTATTTCAAAGGCTGCTGAAAAAAAAAACTTTCAGTTTTTTTACAGTTAACCCAAATGTGGCAGAGCGTTATATATTTCTTGGTTTTAAACCTAGATATGGTGAGTTCAAAATAAGGCAAAGAGAAATATAAAAAATATATACCTATCAGTACCTACACATAGTTTACATCACGCTCCTGAGTGATAGATTTTCTCCGCATTGCTTTGATGAGGATCATTCAGAAGTCAATGCATTCGAAATCGAAACGTTGCGTGGTTTTAAATGACTTTAACTATGTTTAGCAATACGATCTAATAGCCAAGTACATCCGAACTTTCTTTCTCATATTTTGCTTTTACGTTCCCACTTCTTTCATCGATAAAACAAACAAAATAATAAGTCGGACTTTTGTGCAGTACAACATAAATATCTAAAATTGCCTCTGTCTGAACTCGACTCCATTTTTTCAAATAATTGTGAAATTTATCCAATTAAAAATCCTTTATTTAATTAGGATTTAATTTATAGCTTGCTTATTATTTTTATGAAAATATTAATTCAATTATTAATATAAAAATAACGTAAATTTGAAACAGAAAAAAAATAACAAATATAATATATAAAAGTATAAAATATATACTTATATTAGAAAAATTGAAATAAATAGTATAATTAATTTTTAAATGAAGAATGAGATCGATTTAAATGCTGGTTTCTTATAAGGTCTTTGTGGCTCAATTGGCAGAAACGTTACTCCCGGATAAAGTAGAGGTTCCGAGTTCGAGTCTCGGTCGCGACCGTAATATTTTTTTCTGTTTCATATTGACTTTGAGGATTATTGATATTATTTAAATTATTTTTGTACATTTAAAACTATTCTAGAAATTCGCATTTCTTCATACATATTGAAACGATACACAAGAACACCCTCGAAGAGTGAAAGCGTGAAACATTGGACAAAAATAATGTTCAACGCGAAAAAACAACGGTAAAATCAAAAATATTTTTCTTTAGTTGTGATATTTATTAAGATGACTGTGCTGTATAAATAAAAAAAAGTCGTATTCAGCAAATTGTTCTGTGGGTTTTCATTTTCGTTTTTTAAATGAAAATATATTAAATTGATAAAAAATCCTCATTGTTGGATTCCATTTATCAATGTTTTGTTATGAAGATGGTAATAAGGCGTAGTTACTATGCGAGTTACATTTTTCGCTTCCACTAGTTGTGTATCCCAGTTAGTTTGGCTTGATTCTTGGCAGGTCAATAATTACCAGCCGTGTAAAAAGCAGTACTCGCGTTTATTAGTCAGCAGAAAGTACGGGAAGTGCAATCATTCCTCAAGGGAGTTGTCAGTGAAAAACACAGCAACGATTCACCTCTTCTCCCTCCCTTCTCCGTCTCCTTGTACGCGCTGACGACTAATGCATTTCTGCCACCAGAAGCTAGACGCGCAGCAAAAACTGCGTCCAATGAATTCGCCATCCTTTAACTTAGTGCAGTTTAGTTGCACCGGCTGAGTGAATTGAGTGAGGAACGCGTTTTTTGTCAATTAACTACTGCATTTAAATTGCTTCTATGAAGAGTTGTGGAGCATTATTACAAAGTAGGGGTGATTTGTATTGGTTCGAAACTTTGTTTATTGCACAAGTCATAAATTACCTTTTATTGCTTGAGTAAGGGCCGAACCCACGATATTGGCGTTATTTTTAGCGTCGTGGGCAGAAATTATTGATAAATAATACGAGATGGAAGTGATGACTATTATTTTAATCAGGAATAGGCCTCCATGGTCGAGCGGTTAGACGCTCGACTACGAATCCAGGGGTCGCGGGTTCAAACCTGGTGTGCAGAAATAATTTTTATTTAAGTAAAATGTGTCATAACACATTTAATTAATATAAACTATGTTTGCGGCACGTTCTAGAGCGGTAGATACTCTAAGTATCGCCCTAATGAAAAAAAAAACATTCAGAATCAAAACGTTGCTTGAAATGGCTTTAGCCGTGTTTAATGACCAGATTTGAATAGCCAGGTACTTCCCAACCTTCCTCTTTTACATCTCCTTCACCTCTTTACTACCTTCAGCATTACAAAATACCCCAATTGGGGATGCCATAGCCTCACTGTTTCTAGACAATTGGGAGTAGTTGGGACTCTTTCGCGGTAATCACTATGAAAAAAAAAGTCACCGCTAAGTACACCATACATCTAAATATTGTACCATTTATTTTGGATAAATTATCCTGTATTCAAGTTATACTTGTTCAACACTGTATGATATTTTCCATTCGAAATTTAAATTGAACTTGACTCATTCAGAAATACGTCAATTTATAAGGAAAACAGGGTACAAAATATTGATAAATATGTGCCAAATTTGTTTTAACAAACATGTAAATTGTCTATTGGGATTTTCAACACATAAAATATATTTTAGTATGGTATATACCAATATCTATTAGCTGACTTTGAACAATGTTAGGAAATTCTAAAGATTATGATTAGTGTCAATATTAATTTGCCAATAATTCACATAATAGCGATTCTTAACTTATTTCACGATATTCCGCCCTGGTCACACATTTCACTAGATTCGGCTCTGACTAGAGTATTACTCAACGAGAGTGAAGTATCGCTAAATCAAACATGACTAATTTACAACATGCAGTTGAAAGTGCTATACATTTTCGAGCATCATTTTTTTAATGTTTATAGGTGAGCAAATCAGGAAGGAGTAATTGATTACACAGCGCGCAAATATTATTGTTAAATGTTTACAACAATAACTTTAAACTAATAACAACATAATATATTCTTAAAACATTTTTTAATTGCAGCTTTAAAAATACGATTAAGCGTCGTTCCGTAATACGAAAATTTCATGTTCGGAGAAATAAATCGATATTAAAAATACGCGGAGGCAATTAATGAATATTTTTATGTAGGTAAATAACGCCCTTGTCAAAAATCTGAATGACCAGGCAACGTGACTTAAAAATAAAGGGCCTGAACTATTTAAATGAAGTTTTTTTAATAACAAAAAGCATTTCTCAATCTCAGCGGAATGCAATTAAAACGGTCAAAACTTCAGCCAAAAATCCGTTTGTGTGAGAGTTGATTGAATATGTTGCCAGATATAAGAAATTAATTACAAAAAAATATCTAAGTGAATGAATAATCATAAATAATCTATTAAAATAGTTTTTGTATTATAATCAAAAGTAAAAAAAAAATATTTTTGCCTTCGAACAGATCTAGTTCGATACCCGCGAAAGTTAAAAACATTTCCTATTTTCACAAAACTATATATTTAGCGAAATAATTTTTTACAAGGTTATATGTTTCAAAAGTTTTTTTTCTACTTGGGGTTTTTTTCAATCAATTTTAAATTGAAATGTACTTTCTTAACCGTTATATTTAAATATCACACGGGGGATTGGTTTATAACATAAAATTGAAACAATATTAATCGATCAGAGGCTCGGTCATCGATATGATGCGAGTCAATTTCCTCGGATATTGAATATTAATACCACAAGAGTGCGGACCACACAACATGCTCCAAAAAAGCATGGCTCAGTCAGAGACATGGATGAGTAAAAAAATATTTCTGTTGAAGCTGTGATACATTTTTATATTATGTTATGAAAGAGCCAGATCCATCAATGCTGAGTAAGCTGGCTCTTTCATAATGTTTGCAAATAAAAAACCTTAAAATGATGAACCCTCCAGGTAAACCAAAATTTTGCTAAACGCAGTTATAAACAAATACGATATTCAAATTACATTATGTAATGCAGCAATAAACTTAGCTCACTACAAATTGAGCCATACTTATTTATTTATTTATAAACTAACTGACCATTGTCCAATTACAAAAAAATACATAACACGAAATAGGAAAAAAGATCAACAGAGAAAGAACAGCACATACATAATATTATAATGAAGCAATACAAAAATACAAAATATGCATAAAAAAGAACATTCAAATCAAAGCCAAGGTCAAGTCAAAGTTTTGGTATGGTCGTAAAGAATGACAAAAATCATTTAGACGGGAACCAAAAATTTCAAGACCATAGGTTAGGTTAAGTCTCAACATTCTGGACAGTGGAGAATGATAACCATGATAAGTAGAGTGATGATTGAGGAACAAAAAATTATTTGAAAGGAATGTTGAACTGAATGAGTTGCAACAAAGAAGGTGGGTCGATTATAAAATTAATCATTTTGAAATTGCAAATTACATTAAACTTACAAACAAAAACTTAATTTTTAGCAGCGAAAACTTCGTGCGGATGCACAATTTTAGCCTTTGTTTATAAACTGTCAAATGAATACGGATGATCTATGGACGTTATTGTTGTAAAAAAATACAAGTCCGTATTCTATACTATTCAATTAGTGTTAGAGCTACCGGCTCCTTGAAAACCCGGCCGATCAAATGCCAATTCTCCCCCTTACTGCTATTTAGAAAAGTTGAGAGAAGAACTTGCCCATAATTCATACGTAAAAAAAGGTTCAGCTAAGGTAGGCCTTCCTTGATACGAAAAAAGGTGAAATAAGAAATTAATTGTTACGCCGGTATGTAGGGCCAACTTTGCTATCGGAGATGCCATATCAGTAATCTAAAAACTAAGGCAATTAGCAACAACCAAGCGTTGGGTATTAGAAGATAATCCCAAGAGAGATGCTTGTAAAAAATGGATTCCTTTACATCGGATGTTTTGAACAAAGCAAATTGCCCATACAAGCTGATGACACCCAACGCCAAATGTAAGATTGCCTTTTTAGGATACCTGCAAAGGGGTGACAAATATGAGCCTTAAAGATTGTTCTTGGTGGGATAGATCTCGATATAAATATCAATAAAGACGGTCTCTGGCATCTGCTTTTCTATGGTGTAAGGTAGGTAACGATGCGAAGAAGATATATTTTTCTAAAAGATCATCATTATGTATTACGACTTATATTTTAGAATACGCCGAATAAGGTGTTAAACGGCTTAATGGACCCACTAAGCCTACCACAGTGCTAAACTACTACAACACCCGACACCCGACACCCGACACCCAGCTTCATTATTCATCCCGGCTCATTACTCTGAACCAGACTGTAAGTGGGAGAATCGCTCCAAATTATAATTTCCCGACGCCATTCGGAACGGAACTGTAAATTTCTGGTCATATAGCACAATTATTATTATTACTACAGCCATACAGGCTGCCTTAAATGGTAACGGCGGTAAAGCTTACAAAATTTATTATCATTGTATTTTATAAAAAATATAATCATAAAAGCATTTTTTTGTATTTTAGTAAAATGTCAGGGACTTCGAACCGTGTGTAGAAAGTAAAATTATATTGTATTTACCATGTTATTGGGGTACCTGATACACTTATTTTTTTAATTTAAAAAAATAGTAGTATTTTCTGCCCGAGCCAGGGAAGAAGAAAGTAAAGATGATTGGTGAATGGTTCCCTAGTTCGGTTGCTGTAGTCTGATCTGTATATTTTGCACGGTAATAATTTAAAAAAATCTTCTCTAATCACAATTAGAAAAGAGATACCTGGGGACAAGTTGATACGCTGCCATCCGATTTAAAGAAAACATGTGGAAAGGGATTATTGACTAATGGGCTCTACTTGAAAAAAGGACGGTCGGACGGTCGGACGGTCGGACGGACGGTCGAGCTATCTAAAGTGGTTGCTTCAGCTAGTGTGGATGAAATCGGATGGTCTGTAAGCAGTTTTGACATGTACCCACTTTGTAAAGTAATGTAAGTGATTGTTTCGTATTATCTCAGAAAGGGGAGAAGAAAATCGATTTTAATAACGCTCTATCAATACAGAGATTTGATACACTGTCAAGATTTTTTTCTTATGGTTAATATTACATGGATATGAAAAATATTTTTAGCGTCCGGTTAGCAAGAGTTTTTTACACGTACCTCTACCTACTCAATGCCAATAACCTTAGTAAGTAAATTTTTTAAATAATTCAATTGAATTAAATTTAACATTATTATTATTGAGTTCTGTTATTTTAAGTATTTTTTTTTTTGTTTTTAGTGACAGCTGTTTCGGCGTTTAAGGCCATTGTCAAACTGTCTTAAACGCCGAAACAGCTGTCACTAAAAACAAAAATAAAAAAACTTAAAATAGCAGAACTCAATAATAATAATATTAAATTTTATTCAAGTGAATTATATAAAAAATTAAAATGGAGTTCTACAAATTGAACACAAAAACTATAAAAAAAAAAAAAAAAAATTAGTAAGTAAACATTATAACTAGGCTTACACTAAACTTTTTTGAAAGCAAAATAAAGTGAATTCGAATCATCGCACTAATTGAAAAGCATTACAATGTTTTTTTCTTTGATTTTCATGAGTTCCCTCAAGGTTTCCCCAATGGTAAAATCGGTAATAGTTGTGTACATTCAATAAGTTGTCAGTTGAGCTCCACTGGTCAGCGGCGTATTTTCGGAGGTCGGGCGTGGGCCCGGTCATTATGGTCCCGGCGGAGGTGATAACTGTCGCTCCAGATCGTCCGTCACGCCGCGGCCCGGTTGTTCAACTCCCTGCACCAGATACACACCACACCAATACGGAACACGGAACATCAGGTGACCATGCTGACATATCTTCCGACACGATTCATTTTATATCAATGAACCATCGTTAATAATATGTACTTGAAGTAACAATATATGGAGGGAGAGCTAATTATTTTTACCCAACCTACACAAACTTACAATAAATCACTTTATCCGTTCTTTTAAGTCGTACACCATGAGAGAGAAAGAGACAACAAATATAATACACCGCTTCTATATACTGTAAGGATGATCTAAAGGTCCTGGTTCACGGCGGGACTACGTCCACATTTTTTACTATGCCACTAAACTTGACACAATTAAACGGGTTTTTAGGTTATATGCTATATTTTTGTTGATAAAAATACTGTGAAAAAGTGGCTTTACGAATAAACAAAAACATTATGTCGATATGTGATAAGAATGGATGTATAAATACCGTGGCCTTAGTCTTAGCCACGCCCAGGTGCGCCGAGTCATGTTAAAATCATCAAAAACAAGTCCAAAACTGACTTCACTGCCTTGGATAGATACTACTCTACCAACTTTATGAATATGTAGCAATGAAAGTGGTCAACATAGGGGAATAACCATTTGAAAAGTATTTAAGAGGAACGTACTCGTGGCCTTTGCCTGCTTTACTCAACCAAACAAAAGGGGCTTTTTTTAATCAAAATGTTTTGAAAATAAGCTCCGGCATTTATTTATGTTTAATGTAAAAATATAGGTTAGAAAATATTTCGAATTTTTATAATTTTTCACGTAACTTTGGCAATTATTTGTGACTAAAGAGAAAAAAAATCTTGTTCAGCTTTTTTTGAAATGTAATGAAATGAAAAAATAAAAAATAAAAAAAAATTTACCAAAAAGGAGTTTTGCTGGGTCAAAATTTTAAATTTCATATTTCACGTTCGAACACAAACTTTGTGACTAGTTTAAACCATCTTCATTTTTTTACTGACGCAACTTCAAAAAATGTCGATTCTCGGACCGTATCAGCAATTTTTCAATTTTTATTCCACCGTCAAGAATGACGGTATAATTGTCCATAAGTGGCAAACGTAAAAACATTTTAGTGTCGCTAATCGTCGATTTGTGACATCGTCAAAAATGTGACGGGAGTTTAAACACCTGCTTCTAAGCGAAGTTGCTATATATTTTAATTAAGCTTAGGTTTAACAGGGGCATCTTTTTTAAATGATGAAGAAAAGCTAATTAAATGAATAAGATATTCACTCCACTATTTTAATTTTGAAATAAGGGAATATTTGACAGATAATGTGAAAATTAAAGTAAGGTTAAGTTTCAGTGAGGTTAGGTTTCAGAGTCTGTAACTCAGTTTTCTTATGAATATGTATCGCAGGTAGGTATTTATTTGAAAAGAAGTTAAGTCGTCAAGTTTTAAATTATATAAGTATTATTATTATATTAGGTGGTTACCCCACGTGTTAGCAAGGTGGGTGATGCAACAGGTAAAAAATAACCCATTAGATATAGTTTTGTAAGAGCTTGTTTGAGTGAATTAAATGGCGCCGTATGGCACATACGCAGATTGTAAAAGAAAACATGATTGCGTTCTTTTCACTTTTATGTATTTCCGCCAGTCATGGTCGTTATCTCGATGCGCGTTTAAATTAGCGAAACTACTTAGCGTTCAAAAATCTCGTTTCTCTGAACAAGAAAATTCAAATATATATAAAAAAAATTAATATGACATCTGTGACTCCGTTTATCTAATTCATCTAAACTCTACAATAAATATCAGAAAAATAACGTTATTGTCTTCAGTATATTTATCCTCCCAGTTGAAAAGTTGTATATTATTTATTAGACGTTATTTTGATCCAATTCAATTTGTTGTATTCCTCTTTCTTGCCCAATCAATGGATATATTAATAATTACAATGAATAATTGTTATTTCTCCCCCAAAACCAATTATTTACCAGCCCTCGTGTTTTCCCATATTTTTTTCGCGGGTAGTCCACATTTTCAACGTTCTGCTTCTTGGTTGATTCTGCTAAGGCAATTTGGATATGATCTTCGGTGTCTTGTCATTTGGTATTTTTTAGGTATGACCAGTCCATCACGGTCTAGGTATCAACAGAAAGAACTGATGGTTTCATGCGTTAATTAGTTTCTCGAGTTCATGGGTTGTTTCATTAAGTTTTTTTGTCTTCATAGACTGCTAATTTGGTTTCTTCTTTCTGGATTTTGCATTGCGTCTCACAATTGTAGATTATTTTTTCTTGTCTTCCTTTCGTCATAATAATATTTGGATGATTTGTATAGCGCCGTTTTTGTGAAAAATCACCTCAAGGGCACTGTAAATATATGCATAATATATCGGAGGTACTCGTATATCATCTATGTGCAAAAAGAAGAACGGAATGATAAAAAAACACAGGTTTTCAGGAGAGCCAAAACAATATTTAGGAATTTCGTTTTTTGTGTGTAATCATGTCATAAGTGCTTTTTCAAATTATAATAGCACATTATTTTATTTTCTGGCATATCTCATTTTTCCTTGATGATAAAAATGTATGTATCTTAGGAACGATTTTGCATCCTTAACTGAAAACTTGATTTTTTTTACTCATTCCATTCTTCTTTGCGCACACAGATATATTTTTAACATTTTATGAATTCAATGAAGCACTGTTTTCACTCTCTCAAAATGCATTTTTATCATCAAGAAGATTTTTTTAAAAACAATCTATTATTTATTGATAAAATTGATTGAAGTCCTCATTCTACGATTATGTTTTTACATGATCAATGTGAAAAGGGAAATTAAAAATTACCCATGCTTCACATCGCAAAAATGATTCTGTCTCATAATTTAAAAAAATATTTACATTTCCTGCGAATCAAAACCAATTGCATTTTTTCATTTTCTGACCTTTGATCTTTATTCATTTTTAATATTGGTTATTTGCTCAAAAGTTCCCGGAAACCTTCCGAAAGCCCGCTGGAAGTGGATTACTCTTGGTCTCAGCAAGCAGACTTTGGCTTTTCGATTATGAAGGCATCATCAAGCGGAGCGCGTGCTGAATATAAATGTCTGCTTTACTTTTAAGTTCATCCTTTCGTAGAATTTGAGTAAGTATAATCGAGGTTGCCCTGAAATTTTGCGAAGTGTTTCAATTTGCTTTATTCCTACAGGATATAGGGTGCGTTAAAATATTTATCAAAATTTAGAAATTAAAATATTCTTCTGAAAATCTTAATTTGGTCGAAATCCAATAGACTTTTAAAAAATATTTTTTCTAACATAACAGCATTGTGGTTTGTCGTAATTAAATAAAAATAATAAAAAATGAAATAAGAACTTTGTTAAAGACCATAGATTTAATTTTTTTTTATGACCGACCGGTTTCGCTTACCCTTAGCATCATCAGGGTACAAAATTAAACTAAACAAAAAACACAAAGTGTGCGGTTATATATTATATACAGAGAGAAAACACAATATAAAACAAAATTATAAAACAGTGAGAAAACAATAGAATAACATTTAAAATTTAAACCAAGGGACATAGAGACAGAGACTGATAAAATAAAATGAAAGAGGCGAAACGTCAACAAAGAAGACATTAAGAATAATGAGACATTTTGTGAATTTAAAAGAAATATACCTATTATTGGACTACTGGACAAAATTAACTGATTATTGAGAATATGATTATTAATGATGATGATGATGCTTAGTCTAAGAAAAAACATTAAAAATAGCGTCATACAAAGTTATTATTTCATTTTCATTATTTTAATTTAATTACGACAAACCACAATGCTGTTTTTTTAGAAAAAAATATTCCCCTGATTGATCGCTGGTCGCTTTGAGTAATATAACGAAGTGAAGAAGGTATTTTAAAACACTTTATTGATTTTGAAAAACGATTATCTATAAAAAATAAATCTCACTGAACATCGAAAAACCGAGAAACAACATCATTCCGATACTGCCAAATGTTTTAAACCACCATGCTTATGTGTCAACTTGTTTTTTTTTTTTAATTCGAGCCTCTACCTTAAAATTTTAAAGATATTTGAATTGAGAATTAATTCAGAAAAGTAATGATCAAACCATTAACGTAAAGAAGTAAACGTAAACCACCGTGTCAAATTTTAATATCCGGGTGAAATTTCTTGTCTGCTTCATCGACAATAATATTATCCCTGCCTTATGAACTTTAGAAAAAAAAAACTGATCTTGCATGATAAAGGAAATGAGTAAAAATGACCTTATTTAAAGCTTTTTAAAAAGTTTTTTGAGCTATAACTCATCAACTGTTTGCCTCTCAGGCATCTTTCAACTTTCTTACCATGACGAATTTGAGCATAGCACAGGTGGGCTGATGTGCGTGATAATCAGAAAATTCGTCAAAAATATTAATTCGTGTGTAAAAATAATACAATATTTGTACTTACAAGGTAGAAGGGAAATGAGATAGAAAAAAAATTAAATAAAAGGAGCCAACACAATCTACATAAGAGGTTTAAAACTATGAGCAGATTTAAAAAAAATAATATTTTTAATTACAAAAAAAATATGAATTTTAATTATTTTGTGATGCCACACCTATGCAATATATTGAATAACAATAGTATCATGTAAATAAGTATAAAGCTATAATTTATTTAAGTGATCGTGTAATGAAGAAATAAAAAGGACTCTTTTGGGGGCTGTCCAAAATCATTCTGGTTTGTATTTTAGAAGGGCTGACTTTGAAATATTATTCACTTGCTTAGTTTTCTAGGTTATGAAAATTGGGTAAGTTTCTTTCGTTTTTGGAGTTTTTTTAAGATATTTTTTTATAGTGAATACCGTACAGGAGTCCCGACTGCTCCCAACCGTCTAGAGCCAGTGAGACCATGGCATCCCTAATTGGGGTATGTCGTGAGGCTGAAATTAAGGGGGAAAGGAAAGGAGATGAGGAAGAGGAATAGGAAGGTTGGGAAATACCAGGTTATTCAGATCTGGTTACTAAACAACGCTTAGATTCTGAATTACGGTCTTTCGCCGGGCAATACTTAGAGTATCTACCACTCTGGAACGTGCCGCAAATATAAGTGTATATATTATATTTATATTTTATAAAAAAATGTATTTTAGCACGGCGGGTTTGAACCCGTGACCTCTGGATTCGTAGTCGAGCGTCTTATCCCTCAAGCATGGAGGTCGTCATTGTATAGCGTGGGTATGAAGAGTATAAAAAATGTAATTGGTTTATTCTGCATGCTAATTTTTATTTATGTACACCATACAGAGAGAACCTCCAAGTACCCCGAAAGTGTGACATTAAAAAAGGAATGTAATTGTTGCCTTTGTTAATCAATTTGATATGCTCAACTTTAATCAAGAAAACATAAAGGACAATTAATAAACGAGGTCGTTAAAAAAATAGTGAGTCGGTCGTTAATAATCTTTCTGTCACAAAATGTAATTAATCGCAACGCTGTCCAAATCATATTAATTTTCGTTTACTATAAAACATATTACTATTAAAAGCTAACAAATCTCCCAGCAATAAAATTATTGTCTAATTACAACATCGTATCGAATTCAGTTCTTAGACACATCATATTTATCTTGTTTGATGCAGAGAGGCTGCGACGTGTGTGCGAGGCTGAGACAGTTATGTCTGCCTCAGAATATATGTAAAACATTGTTTAGAAAACTACTGATACAATATTAATTGTTTGACCCTTTGGTTAGTGGTAAGACGCTCGACTACGAATCCAGAGGTCGCGGGTTCAGACCCGTCGTGCGCAAATACATTTTATTTGATTAATATGTATCATTACACATTCAATTCATATGAAATAATATATAGTATATTTGCGGCACGTTCCAGAGTGGTAGATGCTCTAAGTATCGCTCTAGTGAAAGACCACCGTTCGGAATAGAAACGTCGCTTGAAATGGCTTTAGCCGTGTTTGGTGACCAGATCTGAATAGTCCAGTACTTCCCAACGTTCCTCTTCCCCATATCTTTCCCTTCCCTATTACCTTCAGCCTCACAACATACCCCAATTGGGGATGCCATAGTCTCACTGGCTCTAGACGGTTGTGAGCAGTTTGGACTCTAATGCGGTATTAACTATAAAACAAATAAAAAAACATAAAAAAAATTATTTACATTTTTCACATTTTTTGCAAGACATTTTAGGTCTTAGTGATAACATAACGGTCTTGCTGTTATGCTCAACACTTGATCATATTCTGATAAAATTCTGAAACGGACCCAGAATTGGTTGTTAATTAGCGATTATTTGAAGTGGTAACGGTAAATAAATCATAATGGCGTTAATCATCGATTTGCGTCACCGTAAAATGTGACAATAGTTCAAACCACTAGACCTAGTTCGCTTTCAAACAAATGTGAAATAACACTTTTGACCTAAACACAGTCGATTTATACTAGTTATCGATAAAAATATTAATTCGGATGAAAAAAGATGAAATTAAAGAACAAATGAGTTTTCGAAAAATTCGAAGTTTTAATAATTTTTTTTCTATTTAATATTTGTTTCAAATCGTAAATTAAATCATTTACTGCATACATAATACATGTCCCTACATACAATGTACAGCAAATAAAATGTTTCAGTGTTTTTGTAACGAGGGTAATGAATACCGTACACTCCCAGCACTTTCGATTTGTGTGTTCATTTCAGAAGACTTATGAGAGCCCATCACTTTTTTATTGAGTACATCATGTCGTTCCATGCACGAGCATTATTCTTTTTAACGGAAAAGTTTATCTGAAAAATATTGGATCGTCATACTGATCATTTGTAAAGTGTGTGAAAACCCTAGTTGAATTAAAACCTTTTAGATTTTTAATCATCCCAAAATTCAACCCACTTACAATATTTTTAAAATACTTATTGTTGGATCCAAAGCTGCGATAAAACACCGAATTTATTTTTAGCGTTAGATGAATTTGGAAAATAGTGGACTGAAAAATGATAAACCATACATACTACTTGATAGAAGTGTCTAATTATGAATGTAGAAATATTATGGAATGAAAGGAAAAATCGGAAATTATTCACTCACCGATGAAGTTGTGGTTACAAAATCTTCTTGAAAAATCGTTTTACTAACGAACACGAATAAACCACACTAATTGAAGTCTTCTCAATTCACAAAACCACATTTATTTTATATTATTTTGAGAATAACAACAAAAACGACGAACAACGAAAAACCAACGAGCAACACGTTTTTTCGCACAAAACTCTTCTGTTGATTGTCAATTATTTCGAACACAGTGTTTTCAAGTACGGAAATTAAATATGGCGAAATAGTTGGATAAGGTAGGAACTGAATGCAAAACATGAAAGTAAGAACATAACAAATTATCACTTGAAATCCAACACCCATATAAGTTTGGTTTTTTACAAATTATGAGTTCAAGGGCGTAACAAAATGTCACGTTGATTTTAAAATGTCACATATCTTTTAATGACGTACTTATTGTGAAAAAAATTGGTAAATATTTATTTATTTGATGATCTTATCAATAAGCATAAAGGTAGGTAAGTGCTATTAATAAATATCATGAAAGAATGTAACAAGTTTTTTTTTAAATTTACTGTAAAATATAGTTATTTATTCTCATTTCTTGAATAACTTTTTTCTTCAGATGCCTTTATCCAAAACTGTTAATTATTTATATTTCATTGTTCTGTTGTAGGAAATCAAAGTAATTGGATTCGAGCGGAAAACAATCGATACCACCTACGTGTTATTGGATCAGAATTTTAGCAGGTTACTTAAAATGGAGTTAGCCTTCTTTAGCAATCAAATTGGAGTAGATAGGTGCTTCTCAAACCTGAGAGCCACCATGACTTCGGGCAGCTGGTCTATTGTGTGGTGTATAACAATAAAAAAATGGCGAGCTTTCTTATAATTTTAATTAAATCTTGTATATTTGACATGAAAAAATAAAGTTTTTTTATATTTGTCAACAAAAACACCAGTTTTAACAAAGTAAATGAAGATGGTCTTCGTGGCTCATTTGTTGTCGCTGGCTTAACTTGATTGAAATCGATGTAGGGTTAAACAAATACTATTACTGCGTAACCTTGCGATTTAATATAAAATTAAGATAGTCGTCATATATGACGTTTTGAAGAAAAGGGGGGAACTGGGAATAAAATTGAAATCGATTGCGTAATAAAATATTATGGTAAAGAAATGAAAAAAAAAACTTTATTTAAGACCACGGATATTATTTTAATTTTTACGACTGACCGGTTTTGCTTAGCCTAAGCATCAACAGGGTACAAAATTAAACCAACCAAAAAATAAAACCACCAGTGCTTATATTCTTCACAAAAATGATCATGGAATCAGATCAAATAATTTAGAAGCACTAGCAATAAAGAAAGTCACTATAATTAATAGTCATATTCTTAATAATCAGGTAATTTTGTCCATTAGTCCAATATAAGATTTATTTCCTATAAACTGAAAAAAAAATCATTATTCTTTGATCACCTTCTCAGTTGACATTTTTCTCTTACATTTCACATTATCTGTCTCTTTCTCTCTGTTCTTTTGTTATAATTTAAATGTTAGTCTACTGTTTTCTCATTGTTTTGTCATTTTATTTTTTTATTTTGTTCTCCCTCTGTATGTATAACTGCACACTTTGAATTTTTTGTTTGGTTTTTTTCTTTACTGAGCTCTCTCTACAGCGCTATCTCTTGTATATTATTGCTCTGAGATTTTTTCCCTCTAAATATGTCAAACCACAAAGTGATTGTTTTCTTCAAAAATACAATATTATGGTAATCTTAAAAAAAAAGTTTTTGAAACTGTTATATTACATAACGATGAAAAGTAGTCAAAATTATATTTCTAAGGAGTTATCGTTACAAAATACAAGTGTTGTTTATCTCCGTAAGTCAAACCATAAAACAATTGCAATCGTTTATTCGCAGTTTCTCAGTCGTTTTCGGACCTACGCCCGAAAACGGATAACAGAATTAAAATGGACCATTAACACGAGAATCTAAATTAACGTGAAACAATTGTAAAATTAGTAGATTCCTAATACTGCAATGGGCTGATCAGTGCTGCTAATCAGGTCCTAGAAAGAGGTGGTTGGAGTGAGCGATAGAAGGTTGGAGCGGGATTGGACTGGTGACAAATGAGTATGGATCGGAACCAGCGGAGAACATTCTTGAGGAAGTCAAATCCCTCCCTAAATGTAGCGCCAAGGTGATGGTGATAATCAGTCAAAGTTAGTCTCATCAATAAGCTATTAGCTTACTATTCTAATTTCCAAGATCATGGATTTTAAGATTTGAATGACTCTGCGTAGAGAAGGAGTTTTTAAATGTTTGCTTTAAAAAAAATAAAAAAAAAAAATATATATATATATATTTTGTGAACGTTCTAGGAAAAATGCATGCAAGTATACAATTTTTAATACTTAACTTTCAAATGAGAACAAGATAAACAGTTAACATAAAGTGTATAAATTTAAAATTAATTAGGCATTTTCACAAGATGAAATTTAACAAACATAAAAAATGTCTTCATTAGAAAACCGTAGGAAAGACATTGATTTAATTTGCATTTTAAAAATTATTAATTGTATGATTGTCTTACCTTCTTTGTTGCAACTCATCCAGTTCAAAATTTCTTGAATTAATTGCTGTTCCTCAATCATCACTCCACTAATTATGGGTATCATTCTCCACTGTCCAGAATGTCGAGACTTGTTAACTCAAGCCATGGTCTTGACATTTTTACTACCGTCTAAATGATTTTTATAATTCTTTACGATAATAATCTTCGAAGAATACAATGTATCATGTCTAACAACATTGACTAAAATATTATTTATGGGCTGTTCTTTCTCTGTTGCTCTTTTTTTCATTTTGCATTGTGTATTTATTTTTAAATTGAACAGTGGTTTGTTAATACAAAAATAAATTTAAAAAAATATATAATTGTGAAAGCATTATAAAAAAGTTATTGAAATCCTACCCTTTAGCAGCAGGTGACATCGGCAGACATTGATCCAATTCCCCTCTGCCGCTAAAAAAATCCACGTGATGGGTGCAAAAAGCACATTACATGCACAAGAAACGGCTCGCCCTGGACGTGAACGAGAATACACGTAGCAAGAACTAAGAACCAATATGAATCTCGGCCTGTGTGTAAAAAGTTTGATTAATTCCCATCATTAATCAAGTTGGCTCCGACCGCGGATTTCAATCATATCTGTCTGATGTATTAAGTAATGGTAATCAAAGGCGGAATTCTTGGTTGTATTGTTATCTACGGCGTTTACCTACTGTTTTGCTTCCGTTGGCAGCGTAATTAAAATGCAATACAAAGTGATTTGCGATCCGCACAAAGGACGGCCAACCGGGATCTCAAACTATTTATATAATTGATATCCGACTTTAATCTCGGGAAATTGAGGCGGCCATCTGCCGTGATCTTAAAAAAGCTCTCGATACCATTAGAAGGTGCTACTGTTGTTTTGAGGAAACAACTAATGAAGTTAATTTACTAGAAAATTAAATTTAAAATCATGCTTCTAAATCCGAACTACTTTTCTGAATTTCAACTCCACACGGAAGCTTTGAGGGTGCTGTGTGAAGGGTCTATTTAATTAAAGGTCCTGACTTAACTGGGTCTGAACGAAATACATATTGTTACTCTCGAAGAAGGAGGAATAAAAAACAATAAGTTATTATGCATCTGTTGATTTGTTAAGTATATGAACTTTGTATAAAAAACGAGTCGTCGG
Organism: Drusus annulatus; assembly: GCA_022651775.1. Lineage (NCBI taxonomy): Eukaryota > Metazoa > Arthropoda > Insecta > Trichoptera > Limnephilidae > Drusus > Drusus annulatus. The sequence continues at coordinate 1,217,438 of JAGWCC010000027.1, forward strand.
CATTGCGGCAAATGCCAAGCTAATTATCAATGTCAACTGTTTACACATAGTATATACGGATTACCTGTTTAAACAAATCAATACATTTTTCAGGTGTCAGGAATCCTGGCCATAGGGGACTGGCGAAATTAACAGTAGGACGGACTTGCAATTTGCACAATCAGCAGTTGTGAGCAGTAATTTAAATATGTTCTTTGTTGACATTAGATTAGATAATAATAATAAATTTGGATGATTTGTATAGCGCCGTTTTTTGTGAAAAATCACCTCAAGGGCGCTGTACAGATCTTATTTTCTATTATTAGATATTAATTCCTAGTTTAAATGAGAAAATATACAGGAACATACTTACCTTGACATACATACATGATACATTGACTTTTTTTTTTCTTAATTGGGTGGTTGTTTGCAGCCCGGAACAACCCAGCGGCATTGCTCTCAGTACCAATCTCTTGAGAAGTCATAATGTGCGATGCCTCCTCAACCACGAGTTACATCAATCGCCCCTCCAATATCAGATGGGTAACTAACTAATCTTATATGTGTCACCTTTCATATGTGACCAGGATATGAAAGCTATCGTCTTTTAACTATCTAGTATTTATATTTTCGAAAAGAAAAACGTTTACACGCTTGTTTAAAAAAATATCGCTGGAGAAAGGGTTAACAATTGGAACATAACTCGGGTTCTTCAGTAACAAGAGAAGCATTGTTCTGGAAACAGTATTAAAACGTGATTCATGGCAACTCTACTTTGCCGAGATCTAGACCAACCGAGAGAGTATTCATCTCACAGAAACTGTGCAGCGCCGCAGTGTCAGCCTCTGTAGCCGTAGAGCTTTAATCATTTTCGTGGTAACAACTGCTCAAATTAAGTATCCATTCCATTAGTCACAATCTGCTGGATAATTTAGATGAATTTCTATCGTGTGAACTGACCGCGCTCTGCTAGGTGAACCTGGATTCACTAGGAGGTACAGTGAGGAGAAATAGAAACGTATTGTTATTTTTTATATTTATGTGAAACCACATAAATTTCCAACTGCTTGGAACCAGTATATAATCCCACTATTTGGAAAATATTGTGCGGTGGAAGGAAATTGAAGATTGGAATGAAATTAAGGTTTTTTTAACAATCGAGGTTATACTAATTCTACCATAAATCGAAGTGAACGTACATACTTTTAACTACTTCAAAAGTTCAATCGGTCGGTCAACCAGAAATCAATATAAATAATATTATTTGGTTTTTGCCAGTATCTGAATTCACACAAAAAACACACCAAAAGCTGGAACCAATGCTCTTATCACTCTTCAAATCGCTTAGCAAAAATATTATACAATTTCAATAATATTAAATATTACGACCTTCCAAACTAGGCATATGCCCGTATCATGGTGGTCTACATTCTAAATAATTATAATATGAAACAAAGCACTCTTCAATAACAAGACAGACATGGAGCAATCCCTTATATTTTATATTTTACCAAGATAAATAATAAAATAAAAACCACAACCATTTTCTAGTTAGTCCGGGGATGTCATGATGGACCACAGCGGACACAGCGTAACAGTAGAATCCGACCCGTGATGTTATTTTATTTATTAATTTTATATTAGTTACTTTGTACATTAAAGTTTACAAGTAGCTAATTATTTCATTTGCTTTTTGACTTTATAATATTTTAACTTATATACTACTTATTATTTTGATTTAAATGAATTTTAAATAATTTTTACAGGCTATTTTGAATTTATTGATAGGCATAATTTTGATTGTTTCCGGCAGCGCATTATAATATTTCATCCATTTATATAGTTAGCTATTTTGTGTGTTGGCTTTATTCTTTTTTGGTAGTCTAATTTCTTAGCACGCCCTATGATGGGTGTAGAGATGGTGTAAAGGACAACAACAAGTATTATATTTTATAGATACTATAATATTTCAAAGGATTCAGATTTCTTTGTGTGAAATTCGTATACCTTAACGTAAAAATTCAACTGCAAAAAGTTTTATGGCCCTAGAATTTACCATCTGAGAGATTTAACTGCAATTAAGCAAATAATGCGTTAAAATCTTTGTGTGTGAACACCAAGATTTTTTGTGTACGGATAATAATATGTATTAGTTAGATTTGTTAAAAGGAAAATAATGATTCATTTCTCTTCACTGTATTCCGCTGGACTGCCACTCTGTACCAACTGGAACGGAATGTGTAATAGTGCTCTGATTGTTCTAGGGTCATTATCGCATTAGAACTGTTCTAAAGACAAGCTTGATTGAAATTAAGTCGAACCCGGAGGCTATGCAGGTTGCTCTGTACAGACCATCTTAGTAGTAATGTATCAACAGTAGTTTCATCGTAAATAAATGCTATGGGAAATCATCTTTTTTCGAAACGTAAATTAAAATATTGATTCATTCTTTAATTGTAAATTAATTTCTTTATATGCGGAAATCAACACTTTACATTTATTTAAGACGAAAAGCAGCCATGTCAGAGTTATTGAATATTGCTGTCAATCAGAATTCAATAGTTTTAAAAGTATATTTTGATTAAATTGTCAGCAGAATAATTTAGTATGAATATATTTCATATTATATTTTTATGCAACTATCTGATTTTTATGCTTTTATGTACATATAACATACCAAAGAGGTAAATTTATTAGAGGTTTTTAAAATGTATTTTATTCAAAGTGTGTGTTTTTTTAATGTTTATACAGTAAATCATAGTTTACAGTTCTTACCCATGTAAGAAAAACACCCTGACTAAAATTTTATATTATTATTATTTAGTTCAGTTTTTTTATTCAATTGAATTATTAAAAAAAATATATAACGGAGTTCTACAAACCAAACCCAAATCTACAAATACCTGGACTTAATTCACAAGTCTGAATATGTCTGTAGTAGTCTATGACACGCCCCGGGTCGGTTAAAAATAAAAATGTTTGAATTTTAATATTTTTGAACAAATTAAAACATCAATAAGAATTCATACACAAAAGAAACAGTTTAAAAAAAGTTTTACTAGACATCCTCAAACTAACCTACTAGAAAGCTATTCCTTGTGTGGTTTCAATGTGCATCAGGCATATTGTTAATTCGTCCTTAAGTGCATTTTATCTCACTTGATCTTATCGTCTTTTCGGAATATTTTTTATCATTAAACTCAAAATGATTTATTTTAAAGATGCAGTATCGCTGTAGCAATAACTACTTGGCAAAAACTTGATTTTCACATATGCGTAGATTCAATGAAAATAATCGAAGTAAACTTTTACAATTCCACATTGAATTTGCATAAATAATATAGTACCCATACTTATGTGTACTAGATATATTACATATTACACATTTTTGTACAGGTAATAAAAATTAACACCTTGACACTGGGATTATAGTCAACGAACTCGTAGTGTCTTAGCAAGAAAATCATTGAATCATAATAAACTAGAAGGGACCTTCTCTAGAAGTATACTTGAGCGAATAATTGATGACACTAATGACTAAAAACAAAATCCCTTCTTCAATAACTGTATTTTTTTCATGCACCATATTTATATGAATTAATAATAAACACATTGTTTTGGTGAATTTTAATTAAAATAAATTATAAGTAGAGACATAGACAAAAACTGTTAAAGTAATGAGTGTAGAAAGAATAGAGGAAAGAGGGGGGGGGGGGTTAACTTCCTGTGTGGATACACATTTAAAAGGGGGTTTGGTATTTATGAAAAGGATTTGATTATACATTTATAACATTCATTTTACTTTTAACAGTTTCTCATAAATCTCTGAAGTTTTCAAATTAATTTACTGTATGCCACTGGTAATAATGTGTAAAATTTGAAATACCTTATTTATTTCAAAATTATAACTAGTTTCCAATAAGCGTTAAGTAAATTCTACATATTACAAATAATATTGATTACTGAACCATAATAAATACCTATCAAACCACACCTATATTTAAAACATTGTTTTTTTAATTATTTAACTATACAAATTATAGTAAAAAATCGGTATTTTTGTGACCTTTATTAAAAAAAATATCGTAGACAACCCACAATGCCAGTTGAAATGCCTATCTTGTCAAATCCATATCAATGGTTTCGCCCGTTAAAGCTTATATTGCGCTTTTGAATGTCCAGGGCTCCTCGTGGCGCTGTTAGCAGGTGCATAAATTGGATCGACGTCCGCAATCAAAGTAAATACTTGAACTTTAGTTTGCATTCCAAATAAAACGAATAATCACGGAAAGTTTGCTGGTCTGGATGATTACAGAAATCTAAGAAATGTACGGAACCAAATTAAAAAAAGAAGGTTATATTTACATCTTATTATATTGCTTTATTTTTCACAATCAAATTATTTATGGTATTACTGTCACAAGGTAGTCATATTGTAGGTGTACTAGACTCTAAGTGTATGAACTTATCAGTAGGGTGTTATTATATATTCTCTTACTTGTTAGAGGTAGAAATTATTAGGCGTTACCCCGCTATATTTTATCTGCATACTTTCGGGTGACATGTCACACAGGGCTGGGATAAGCACTCCATTATGGACTGCTAGCTTCACTTCTTTGGACGTATTTTTTTCGCCAACAGCGTTCAGTCCTCCATTAATGTAGTTTTCTGCATTCACCCTTATTTCAGTATTCTTATCAGCCTTTCCGTCTCTTGTAAACGTACTTCCTAAATACACAAACTCATCCACTTGATCCAAGTAACTGTGACATGCCGATATTCAATCCGAATGTTTTGAGATTTTAGGAAGTAGGGGAGTTGAAGGAAAAGAGAAAGGAAAAGGCTAAACGTACTTGTCTCTTCAGATCGAGTCACTGAATAAATTGATTAACATATAAATAAATAAATTAACGCTTTGTTTTAACCACTTTTTATTGGTATAATCAACATGTTTTAAGACAGATGGTCTGTTTTTTGAGATATTTTAAAATAGAAGCAACAATTTATGTCGACGCCTTTACTTATCTTTTAATTTAATATTCCATTGTATTCAGAAGAAAAGGTGATTAGTCTTGAAACTTGTTGATTATATTCATAAAAATGGTTATTACTAAGTGTTACTTTATATAATAATAGTGCTACAAAAGAATTTCGCAATTATTAAAGAAGTGAAAATCTAATTCCATTTCTAGCAACATTTTGATTCTGAATACTGTTCTCTCACAAGGAATATCAGCGTACTATATACTTTAAAGTTATGCGTTTAATAAGTAAAAAAGCTTTTGAGCCTACGTTTTTAAATTTTGCAACTATAATTTCATATTATGGTGGTTAATTACTCCACACATTATTACTTTCAACCAATTATTTTAATCTTGTCACTAGATTCTAGTGATTGAATGGTAATGACATCCTAACTAGAAAGTTTGAATTGATACGTGACACATCTTCAATAACTCTTTAGTTTTAAAACCCCGTCACACCAAGGATCGCGTCAAATTTATGACAACGATCAATAGTAAACATTATTACTAGTGTGAGAGAACACAGGAGGTGCGATGAATTCAATATTTAAATGCTGATCGCCGACTAAATCGTCAGATACAACGGCGGTGCTATCGCCAGGTAAGCCTTAAATCAATATGATCCAATGATACTCTGCTCTCTGGGCTGAGACGATGCCGTGGATACTGGTTAAGAGCAATTAACTTACCTGTTACCTGTGCAGCTTCCTGAATACGCAGGAATTCTAGTGTTTCTAGGTTGGATTATATTGGACACTGAAAAAAAAGTTTTTTCCAAGTATACATCTTAATATATATATTTAAAAATAAAAAAACTTTGCTTAAGAATTTTTTCTCTTTCTCACTGTTTCTTTGTTATAATTCAAATGTTATTTTATTGTTTTCTCATTGTTTTCTTATTTTATTTTATATTTTGTTCTACCTCTGTATATATATGTATAACCGAGCACTTTGTATTTTTGTTTAGTTCAATAATTTAAATGCAAGATTTTAAATGAAAATTACCTTTTCAGGCTGCGGAATGTACCCAAGCTGGTTTTGCAAAATGTGAAAAAGGTACAATATATTTTTTCATTTTCGTATTTTGTAAAACACAATAATAAAATATTTTCATAGAATGTAAGCTCTTATATAGCGCAGTTTTGTGATATTTCTCCTCAACTTCTACTGTAATAAACTTAAAAATACAAATTTTTAAATCCCATTCAGGGGGTCATATTCTTAAATAAGTACTTTTACAGTGTTTTTAACGTAGTTGATAAAACAAAGTTACGGAAAAAAACTGGGTACTATAATAGATCTTCCAAAAAAAATAAAATTACAAAAGAAATAATAGTTTTGCACGAAATTGAGACACACTATTCCGGTTTCATTATTTTTTTCATACACAAGTGTAGTAAAATCACATATTTTAAAATATGTCATAAGAAATAGACAGTACAAAGTTAGTTTTTTTCACTCCACCCTATACGCAATATTAAAATATGAATGACACTGGTCTGAAAGCGATCTCACACAGCATTATACTCGTATTACATGCAACTAGCTCACCACAAACTTAAATAAGACTCTTCCTACCGACTAACGAGCATGAAAATTCACCTTCATTAATAATCTATAAAAAGATCATCTACCGAGATCAGATCGGCTTAATCATTCAACTGCACAATACACAATAATTGATTGAATAACCGGTTCTAGAATGCATTTACTAGAATTTTTTTATTCGTAATTGGATAAAAAAAGTTATTAGATTCTCGTTTAAATTCGTTTATCCAAGCACCGGTAGGTACTGCAGCATTCTTCATAAGTACGTGAGATTATGGAATAATGGTACAGTGTTAGTGTGAAGTATTTGCCTACTACCTAATATAATAAGCAATTTTGATAAATGTGTAGAAAACCCAACGAGTGCAATTATGTTAGATTATGGATTTATTTATTATTAATTAGTTATTTTTTGAATTATTAATAATTTTTCATCAATAGTTAATTATTATTAATTCATTATTGATAATTATTAATAACTAATAAAATAATTCATAATTATTTGATAATACTTATTCAAATAGTCAAAGAATTAAGAATGAATTAGTTTACAATTAATTAGTATTATCTAATTGATGGTCAATTTAAATTATTAAATTTATTATTTGATTAAATATTTATAAACGTTTTATTTTTCAAATACTAACTATTAATTGTTAATTAATAATAAGTAATAAGTAATACACAGTTAGTAATCAATTGTAGGTTAATTATTGATTCATTATTCATAAATTACATTAATCATTATGAGTTAACCTAAGTGCTTTGCGATATTGTTTTTTCAGATTCTTAGCATACAAGAGAAAATTATGTATTCAGGTTATCGCATAACAATATGACCGCAAATTAAATACCTCCGTACATTTGCAGTAAAAACAATATTGATTATGTCTCATTTTTGTAAAAATCGCATAAAACGTAATTAAGGTTTATTCAACTCCTTCGAGGCACACCGTAAAGCTTTTTGATTATGGATCCAGAGGTCACTAGCTTAAAACCCGGTTGGAGCAAAATAAAACTTTTAGACGTTTTTCTACGCCCGTCTTCTTCATCTTCTACTTTCCTTCCCTACCTTTCGATTCACATCATCCCATAATTGTAGATGCCACAGTCTTATTGGCACTGGGCAATATAAGTCTTGTGTGGGATAAAGAAATAGAGAAAAGTCGGATCACCAAGTCATAAACCTGCAGCAGACACAAACTAAATTCCTTTTCATCAAGTGCTATCTATCTTACATCAATTTAAAAATAAAAAAAAATCCAATTTGTGCAGTAGCTGCTGTACTTTCTGGCTTGCAAAATTCATAAAAAAGGACTCCGTTGCAATCTCTTACTCTTTTTCACAAACGTCGCATGTTTCAGAAAGAGTTGTTACAACGTAGTACTCGGCGGCAGTACCATATGCATATAGTGCAGAAATAACGTGCGAACGAGTATAAATCAGTAGTCCTAGCTGTGCTGGTAGCCGTTGCCTGTCAGATGAATCAACCGCTGGTCGCCCCGAGCACCACCAACAAACTTGGTGGCCAACTTACTATTATGATATTCAATATCTCCCCCTCGATATTAGACTACACCCGCTGCCGTCACTATCTGCGTTAGTAAATAATATAAGCAATAAGGTTGAGTACCATTTCAATCACATTTCATTGCCACATGAAATATTAAAACATGAATAGGTATTTACTAGAATATGAAACGGTTGGTAATACCTACCTGCTACCTCAGTACAGTACCGCGTTTTTTTTTGCGATTTTCGCAATATTCAAATAGCAACAGTATTTGGAAATATTTTAGTATTGCGGTAGCCAGGAAATGAAAAAAGAAAACTTATTGACATTTTCGGCATATAAGGTAAAAACATTTAAGAATAAAGATAAAACAATAGTTTATTGCTGATGATGATGTTACCCAACTCACGATAATTCGAATATTTTATATTTCATGAGTGTTCTTAGAGAATATTTCGATGGTACTTCCTCCATGCGTAATAGCTTTAGGGCACTGGTATTAAAATTTAAATAATATTACTTCACGGGTGTGTTATTATTCACTCGAATAAAATCTGCCAATTTAAGACGAAGAAAAGCGTTACGGAGTTAAATATGAACGCCATAAAAATGTCTTTAAATACTTCTGCAGATAATATGAAAGCGATTAAATCAAATCGATAATTTTGATTCCATCGGGAACGTGCACTGATTGGCGGAAAGATAAACATATTATCAAGCCTAATTGGTGTGAACCTTGTCATTTAAGGTGTTTATTGATAGCTGTAATGCCTCGGAAGACCTCATGCGGACTTATACACCGGCTCGACATATCGAACATCACCGGCAAGTGTTTAAATGTGACTTTACCCTCGCTAATTTGACGGTTAAATATTCTTCCTTGAAGCGTAAATTCAATCAGAGATGTCGCCAATATTGTCCCGAATTAATTTGTGAAGCCCGTCGATCGGATGTGTTCACACAGGGAATACCTGCGAGATTGCTATCGGCATGAAAGTAACGCGCATTACTTATCGAAACGTTTCTCTGTGACAGCCTCTGGCGCATCAAATTGGAAGTAAACTGGCGGAAATACTCGTACTACCGAATTAACATACTATAATGAGCGCTCTTCTCCCGAACACAATTGGAATGGGTTTTACAGTTGTCCAAATGACGGGCGGACATATAGCGAGCCCGTAATAAAATCGACCAAATAATTTTATATTCCGATTAAGGTCAGCCGGGCCCACGCGTTGCCCAGGCCATTGTTTGACGGTCGCCGGACATTTTTTATCGCACTTTATGTCGTATTATTTCCACAATGGAACCATCTTGGAATGGTCGTCTTACAAATATGGTGGAAGCCACCTGCGCTGATTTTATAATTCTTTGAATACTTCGTGTTAGAGGTCTCGTAAATAATAACAAGTAGTGGATTCTAGTTATGTTTCGAGAAATAAAGATGGTTTTATTCCATCATTAAATTAAATATTCTTCATATAACTATAGATTAGTCACAATTAACACGAACCATTTGTGTTCCATAAAAGCACAATAACGATAGTATTTTTGTTGTTTTCGTTTCGCTTCTTGAATAATTAAACATTCATTATTGCACCTACTGCCACCCATATCTGTTTCCATCCTTATTTTTGTCAAGAATGCTCGGCATTCACACCCTGCAAGTCCTTCAAAAACTGTTTTTGGGTTAAAATTTTTACAAGTTACTATCTGAACGTATACATAACCCATGCAAACTGAAGGCAATCAACTTGTTTGTCCTAAATAGCTATAATCGTGCGAGGCAGCACATGTTGTTTTATCCGTCAAAGATTCGAACATCTTCGTATCAAAACACACCCATAAATAAGGCGATCCGACTACTCGATGAAGCTGCATCGACCTTAGACTTCTTTAGGTGTACGAGTACATATATACAATTCAACGAAAATCTCTCAATATGTGTTAAAAAGTAAGTGTAATACCAGCATATGTGTATTTTAATGTTTTTTCGTTTGTCTCATTATTCGTATAATTATATAACATAATAACACTTCTTACTTTACTTTCCTATAACTCCTTAATATATACTTTATCTTATTATATGTGGGGTGAAAATACATACTTTCAGTTTATTTTGTTACACTATGCATGTATCTACATATTTTTATCTAATTTTATTCTATGAATAAGATTTAGATGCATCTGTTTTACTATCTTCAATTCTATTTTATTTTACTAGATTAATTTTTAGGTTTATTTAAATATTTTTTTACAGTTCTAATATTATTAGTCTCTTAATTTGTTTGGTGAATAACTACATTTTTTAGATTTTTTAAAATCAATAAATTAATCGATTTCCGAAGAAAACAAAAGTTGAGAAAGAAAATACATACCACGATAGAAGTAAACCTGATCTTCGGTCTTATTATGCATAGCTAGTGATAATTAAGTAAAATTATGCTAGTAGCAATTATGTATTAATTCGACTCTGTACTTAAAAGCATCGTATCATTTTGATGTAATAAATGTGAGTAACGTTTGTTAGAAAAGCATGTTTTTCCATGCAATATAAATGTGTGAACATAAAAAAATGGAAAATCCATAATGACCAAAAGCAATTTTTCATATTATATATTTTTATTGCTTTCCATAAAAAAATGCCAATAACATACTCGTACATGCTTCGCCTACACAATTTACTTATTTTTACTTACTTTTAATAACAGATCTGATATAAAAAGGTCAGCTTTGATACCTACTCAACAAATAATGTCTAATTTAATGTAATACACTACGATAATACATACGATCGTATTAAAGACGAACTTAATCAAGAGGACGCAGGTATTATTTTTTGATACTAGAGAGATTATCATCTTTGAGTTTTGGAACGAAAAGTCATACAAAAAATGAGCATTATTTAAATTATAATAGTCGTTACGCGTGAAAATCACGCGATAAAACTTGATTTACCAAGATAAAATATCGGTTGCTTTAATTCACCCATTTCAAATATAGAATATTGTCTCCTCAAATAAATTATTGTTGTGTACTTTATTAGGTAGGTAGGGATTTAAATAGATTCTTTTTAAAAAAAATGATAACTTCAATTAATAAGAGTTCCAAAATTTAAAAATTTTCACTCTTACGATCGTACGTACTCATAAAAGATTTTTTTTTCCGTCTTACTCATTAGATTTTTACGCTCCAGTTCAGCGTTGGTTTAGTTACACCAGATGTAGACCATATTAGACGCATAAGCCGTGGTTGTAAGGCAAGTTTTTCGCTATTCCAACCTTACACCACGCTAAACATTTACACCTCGTTTATAAATAAGTTAATGAAAGTATTTATTACTTAATTTGGCAGAATAGACGTAAGGCGGAAGCTCAATTTATTGTTATTATTTATGTTCGAAAATAGACAACTGAAAAATAAATTGATTGATAATTTTAAGTTATTACAAAGTGATGTGCACTTTTCTTCCAGTTGACCTAATATAATATCAAATCATTAATAACGTGCATTATTTAGCCAATCTCTCGATTAACTGCACGCTTCAGCATTGACACCGACGCTTGAATAATCAACCGAAATAAAAATACACAATTTAAACCTTCGCCCAATTCAAACGTTACAGTTGCGAACTCCAATAATTATTTGATCGCGACCTTTATTTGGAGATCGGCACTTTATCGATTGGAATCAGTAATAAAATTATAACCATATGGAGTATCGGATTACGTATAACTTATCAGCGACATGTTATGTAGGTAGGTATTGACCGGCTTAAGTTTTTCAAATTTATGTGAAAACTAGATTTTTATTGTGGCAGGTAAAGTAAGTGTAACATAGTTCCTACCAAATAGGAATTTTTATGTCTTTATTTTGAATAGACTTACCATTAACAGTGACGATGACGAAAGAGAACACCATCAAAATGCATAAATAATGAATGGTGCAATATTTTAAAATGGTCAGAAGAATTGATCTTGTTTTAAGTATCTGTTTAATTTCTTACTCACTTTTCTCAGTAAAAGAAAAAAAACAAAGCAGTTTTGTTAGGTATGAGCTCGTGGAAAAAGAAAAAGAGAAAAACATTATGTGTGTTGGAAAGAAAACTTACCAAGAAAAATAGAGAATCAAATAAACACTAGGACGAGTACAATATTTAATAATCCATCTTTGTTCTGCCGAAAGACCTTTGGAATTCATCGTTGGAGCATATTCGTGCCTTAAATTATAAATTCTTAGTATTAGGGTCTTTTCGATTTGATCAGTGGTTTCAGCAATTATTTTTACATTAAACTTTTAATAGATGTGATAGTTGGAAATTAGTATGTTTACCTAACATAAAAAACATTTTTTTTTTACATAAAATAAATTATGGTTTAATAATCTAATTATATTCACTTTATTTTAAACTTGGTTATTTAGTTATCATTTATAGTGAACTTTCACAAAGATTTCGTACTAAACATTAAATTTTTTTGGTAGAATTACCGAATGAAAATTACATTTTAAGAGTTAGTTCAAATACTAATTAATAATGGTATTTTTGATGATAAATGTTACAAAATCACTTTTGGCACACAGGATAAGCCATGAGGCAAACGGTGCCTGGCAAGGTAAATTTTTTGGCGCCCTTAGGCAAAAAAAAAATTTAAACATCAAGATTTTCTAAAAAAAAGTATTTAAGTATGCATATTATAAACCCTACGAGTATTGATACAAAAAGCATCACTTTTATAGAAGTGTCATCACTGTTAACCATTTCTTTTTGGCTGGTTTCCCCTCTGAAAATATCAAAAATTAGAACAGATCCAAAAAGTGTAATGTTTTATTTTGTTAAATGAAGAGAGTAACGTCATGATTCGCGTATGGTTAAAAACGAATCACAAGCCACAATTAAAACGACACCGCGCGTCACATATTCTAAAAAGATTTGCAAGTAGTTAGTTGTTTCTAGAATTGCTGGAAGGATGCGACAGTACTATAAATTCATAGAGGGCTGTCTCATTATTTTATCAAAGTAAGTTTCCGTCAATTGCTCTTTCATTTACACTGCTTATTTATGCATAATTTCGTTACTTTTTAACACACACTTTCAAGTATAAAACGAGATGTGTGGGTTTTTATTCGTCCTCATGGCAAAATTAAAAAAATATATATCTATGGGTAGGAAAAGTATGGTTTTTTAATTTTAATAATTTTATTCATAGTTTTATGATATTTATATAACTGTATATACGCTGGTTTATGTTTTCCTGTGTTATGGGTTTTTTTTTTCCAAATACCTTCAGTGGGATATTTGATTTTAACACTGTTTTTGTTTTAATTGGTTATCGTGAATTATTTTATTATTGTACGCCTCAAGTCAGGTAAATAAAGTCGTGTGTGTAGTAAGTATGCCTAAAAGATATTCGCTTAGAATTTAACACGATTTTTATAGTTTGATGATGTCCAGTAGATAAAAGTTAAAAAGTTAGTTTCCCGTTTGTTCAGACAAAGTAACAAAATCACCCCCTGAAATTTCGCGGTTTGAAACACGGTGTATGTAAGATAAGTTAATTGTTTTAAAATCGCCCTCGTCCTTTTGAACTCCCTTGACACATAGTGATTTGTTAAAAGAAATTACCGAATTCCCGTATTATGGCCACATTTAAACCGTGATTTAGGTTTTTGTATTTCTGTTATCCAAATGGGACCTAATTCGGAAATTCAGTGCCATTTTGTCAGACTTTAATGAAACCAAACTACCTTAGGTTTTGGTGTTTTGCTAAGAATGGTGAGCTGTAGCAGATTCAACGAAAAATTCCACCACAATTAAAATTGGTGAAAAAAATCAATATTATCCATAGACAAAATGTGAGCCTTGTGGTTGATGTGAACCTTGGGGTTGAACATTAGATGCCGTTTTCTTAGGCTTTATGGACCTGATTGAAGTTAACCTTTGAACTTCTGTTCAATTCTTTTAATTAAGACGATTACATGAAAAAATATTCCAAAAGTAACATTTGTTAAAAAAATACCACTTTGCGGGGACTTAGAGTCGAAAATAAAATTCCGTTTTTCAGGCTCTATGGGATCAAATGAAATGAGCCTTTAAATATCTGTTAAAAGTGATGGACTTAAAACGATTACATTAAAAAAAAACCTTCAAAAGTAATATATAAAAAAGGTTTTCTGATAAGAGTGATGGACTAAAGGCGATTAAAAAAAAAAATACCACTTTGGGGGCAAAAATCGAGACTTGGGTTCGGAAATTACAGTTTTCCTAAGTTTTATAAGGCCGAATGAAGTGAAACCTTTAATTTTTGTTAAGAATGATAGACTTAAGGCGATTAAATAAAAAATGGTCGAAATATAATATTAAAAAAAAAAAAAACCATTTTGTTAGCAAAATGCGAGACTTGGGGTCGGAAATTAAATGCAGCTTTCGCAGGCTATATTAGACCGAATGAAATGAACCTTTGTTTTTTTGTTAAGACTGATGAACTACAGACGATTAAATAAAAAAATCCTACAAAAGTTACATTTAGAAAAAAAAATACCACTTTGCGGGCAAAATGCGAGACAAGTCCCAAGGGGCCGGAAATTAGATGCAGTTTTCTTAGGCTATATTGGACCGAATAAAATGAAACCTCAATGTTTGTTAAGAATGATGGATTTAAGATGATTAGGTAAAAAAGTCTCTAAAAATAACATTTAAGAAAAAATACCACTTTGTAGGCAAAATGCGAAACTTGGGGTCGAAAATAAGATGCCGTTTTTCAGGCTCTATGGGACCAAATGAAGTTTAACCTTTGATTTTTGTGAAATGGATTAATGACTATTGAATAAAAAAATTCTTCAAAGTAATATTTATTTTAAAAAAATACCACTTTGCGGGTAAAATGCGAGACTTGGGGTCGAAAGTTTTAACTCGTTTTATGTCTCGTCTACGCCGTTTTTTCAAGCTCTTTAGGACCAAATGTAGTGAACTTTTGGATTTTTGTTAAGAATGATGGAGCTAATACGGTAACATTTATGAAAAAAATACCACTTTGCTAGCAAAATGCGAGCCTTGGGGTTGAAAATTATTAGGCTTACGCTCTCTGAAGTAAAAACGATCAGAATTTTCCGAATTTTTTTTTTTTTTTTTTTTAAATTCCTACAATTTTAATTTAACTTGCAAATTATAATAATTGAATTTGAGACTGAGGTAAGGCTAAAAAAAAAAAATTCTTGTTAAAAAGAATAAGAAATTAAAATAAAACTTTTACGTACGTCACAATAATTTGCAAGTAGTTATATATTTCTTTTGAATTGTTTCTATGTCCTTAGTAAAAAAATATATGAGTATGCAAAGAAAAAACAAAAGCTGCTTTAAATACGTTTCTAATTTCGTGTGCACTGTGTAAAAAATCTTCTTAATGACTGTTATTGCTTAAAGAATGCGATAACACTATAAATTATTTAAGCATTGTGTAATTGATTCATTTGCACAAATTAATCTCTCATTTGCTCTGCTTGTTGCAACACCCAGTGTGAATTTTACGTTCGAACAGATAGGTATTTAGTCGTATCAAGTATAAAACGATAGCCCATTTCCCTTCGGGCCGGGAAATGGCCAGTTTTATTGCCGTCCATGAATGGTGTGGTTTTTTCATTTAATATTAATATATATTTAAAGGCGCTGAGCGCGTAATAAAGCACTGTTATTAGGTACTATTAGCGCTTTAGTGATTCACCGCCTGGAGCGGGCTGCTCCAATTGCGCCTGTACAGGATCGGCCCTGCTGGTAAATGAACTCTAAAATTTACGTTTCCCATAATTTCATGTTATTTTCTTTCGATAACCTTTGAATGAATATTTAATAAAGGTATTAAGACTTAAGAATTATTACGTTTAAACTGATTTCTGACAAAGTTGACAGATATTCTGAAATTGCTGGAGGGTACAATTGGCATAATTGGCATAATTACAACCTAAATCGTATGGGTTGACTGCTTTCAAGGGTAATGGTCTATGCTTCTGATTTTGAGAGGTGACGGGTTCGGTATACAAAGGTTGAAAAGATTCATTCCTTATTTTCATAGGGAAACCAATTATGGTTTTTTGATTTGACGCTGTTTGATAGACCTCACAAAAATTTCTTTACAGGTGTTCTGTGTTGGAAGGAACGTGGAAGAATGCAATTTTCTTACGCAGTGTCTGCGTCTAGAATATTAAAAAAAGTACCCACTATTTCGATAATTCTAAGCACACAATCAACACATGTGTCTATTCTGTCTATACAATGGGTAATATTAAATAATTTGAAAATATTATGAAGATCGTCAATATTTCTGTCAATCTATCCATATAAAAATTCAGACAGGATGAAAAGTATTGTCAATACTAACAAATACAATTGAATACAACTTAACAGTTTGCGGACCAAGTTATGCTATTAATTTCCTTACAAAAGAAAGAGTTTAAAAAAAAATCTTAAGGTTTATTTACTTCAGAATAGGCATATTAAGGCAATAAATCAATTATGATTATATTCTTTGTCACCTTAATTTATTAAAGACTTCTGAACGTAGAATAATTACCAACTCAATTTGTTAATATAAAATTTTAAATTCAATGATTGATAGTACTGAACTATTATATTTAATTGCATTTCATGTTCCTGGCAGGACAATTACAAGACAGTACCTACTATATTATGGCGACGATTCTACTTCAACCTCACAATATTACACTCCTATGCGAGGAATTCAACATCTGGGAAACGAATATTCCGATGTCTTTGACATATTTAGTACGTCAATGTCACACTATAAGTATACCTTAGCACTTTTTCATCTAGAAGAGTTAAATTAATTATAGAAACTATTCAACTCTGGATATACCTGTTATTAAATACTATTTTTTCTTTCTTGTATAATATTTTTTGTACTGCTTATGAGTATATTGTTTTCTTAAATGTAAATATTTGTGTATAAAGCCTTTAACAGGCGTAAAAAATATATATACACTGAAGGAGTTGTTGAGCTAAGCCTGATCTTTGTTTTTGAAAAATGCTCTGTTTAAATCAATGATATTATATACTTTTATGTCTGTGTAGTGTTAAAAAGATTTAAAGTTTGACAAAGAAATTTCAATTTAGTTTATATGTAGAAATAAGTTGAAATAAAAAAGTGAGACATTATTTTTCAGTGCCACCATCAAATCAAGCATGGAGGTGAAATAATTTTGTTGCATTTATAAATACATAAAAAAAATTAAATATCAATCATCCTGACAAACTTAAAACACGAGCATTGTGTTTTTTTACTTCAAAATCGAATAACCCGCGAACATTCTCGCATCGATAAGATTGGGCCGTCGATAAAGTTCGATGTTCAATATGACTGGCAATGTGGCAGTGCGGCGATATCCCCGGAGATCCTGCGAGTGCTTACATTTGTAAGGTTTATCTTAATGCAGCGGTTATAAAATCGGATTACGCGGGTAATTGAGTTAATTTATCCGCCAGACTCGCGCGAATTGCCCCGAGTCTTTTGGCACGTAAAACTTTTATACAGGTGCACTTTCAACTCTGAAGATGCAAAGCGATATATAAACTCGAAGTGAAGTTCCAAATTACCCGATGTGCTTGAAGCTGGCAGACTATAAGCCTCTTTGGATTAAGAACGCGTTCTTTATTGTATCGAAGATCAGAAGAAATCGTAAACTTTAATAAAGCTCTGAAAATATTTATCTTTTATCCCTAACCACAAAGTAAGCCAATGAGACCAGCCAAATTAATTATTGCATTTTATTAATAAATTAATCATAATCAGAATTACATCTGTAAAAGTGTTTTAAGATTTTCCAGAATTCAAGTATTAAATGATAAATTCACGGGAATCGAACATCGAACCCGCAACCTTCAGACTTTTTTGAATCAATGTCAACTGCATGGAACATTACGCGACGGAGACTATTATTGTAATTCTATGCAACGATGATTGTAGTATTTTGCCTGTATCCTTTCATTCTCAAACTAAAATTAACTTTGTGAAGTTTAGGATATGTTTTTAACTAAGTGTTCTTTCGTTATTGAACTTGCTAATATGAGGGAACCATACAAACATCACTAACAAAAGCTAGAATAGAATGATGGCTGTAAAAATAAGATTTTTGATTATGGTTTGAGAAATAAACAACCAGTCTTCCAAACACATATTTTTTGGAAAATAATAGTTGACAACTTAATAAAATTGCATGCGTCGGCATTGACACTGAAAGTTGAAACAATCGTAGAGGCACATTCTAAATAAGAAAAAAAAATTATCGTGATTTAAAAAATAATTACTTTTACTTTTTTTTTATCCCTGCTTACTAATTAACTCTGTCTTCAGTACAATTTCCCACCACGATCATCTGTTTATACCTATAAGCTTGATATATTTAACAAACCTCTCATAAATTGCTGAGGCATTCCTCCTCACGAACGAGGAACGAGAGCTAGCGGTTTGTTATTTCCTCCCGCTTAATTACTTCAGCAATGTTTAAGTTTGCAATCAGGTAATATGACAACAGGTGTCACTGGCTGATTTATCTGAGTTGCAAGATTTACGGGAGCTTCCACAATTATCCGCTAGTTGATTTAGCAGACGGGGTTCGGATCTCGGAAATTATTACGCGCCTTTTAATAATCCACGTATTTTATTTTTGTGTTAAGAACCACCACGAGCAAAAAGTATTAACGTTTTAAAATATGTATTTATAGTTTTTGTGTTCAATTTGTAGAACTCCATTTTATTTTTTATATAATTCAATTGAATTAAATTTAATATTATTATTATTGAGTTCTGCTATTTTAAGAATTTTTATTTTTGTTTTTAGTGACAGCTGTTTCGGCGTTTAAGGCCACTGTCATTGACAGTTTGAAAATGGCCTTAAACGCCGAAACAGCTGTCACTAAAAACAAAAAAAACCAAAAAAAAACTTGAAATAGCAGAACTCAATAATAATAATATTAAATTTAATTCAATTGAATTATATAAAATAATTAAAATATGATTTGCTTCGAAAGAGGGAGAAGTTTTAAGGAAATTACTGAACATGGGAACAATATAAAGATGACCATTATATTTTATCACGGAAAATCCAAGAAAATACTTTGTCAACACTAAAAAGGTTACTTACTTATTTCTATTTAATAAGAAGTTAAAAGTTTATTGAAAATTCAATTTAATTCGTGGTTCAAAAGATATTGAATATTAAATTTAAATCGTTAGAAGGATATTGAATATTCATTGATAATTTAATTTATCTTCCTTTAAGTTAGTCCACAAACTAATTGTCAAACACGAAGATGGCTTTTTTAGGTAGAATAAATAAACGTACGTGTGTTTAGGTACAGTTAATAATAATAATAACGATGAATTTACATAGCGCAGTTTTGTTAGATTTCATCTCAAGTGCACTAAGACAAGTTCAAAACCAATCGTTACATATCACTAATATCATCTCTGAAACGATTGACACTATTAAAATGCTGGTCGATTTCGTTATTCGGATATGCCAATAAATAAAGACTTTGACAAAAACTAGACTGAAAACAATTTATTTTAAATCGTGAATAATATGTTATTATTATTATTGATGTAGCCTTTGTAACCGATATTTATTTCGAGCGGTAGTCTACTGAGTCAAACTATTGCACATTTATATTGAAAATCTATATATATATATATATATATATATATATATATATATATATGATTGTGGTTTCCACGTATATAAAATATTTGATGTTTGATAACACCTCAAAAAAGGATTAAATAGTTTTTGGATTTTTTTCTTTGTTTTTGTTTAATAGTTGAGTATTTTTTCTACGTAAATTTAGATTAACATTGGACCGACGAAGGTTTTTTTTTACCAGGAAAGTGTAATGAACATAACATACTAAAAACTTTACTATCTATCATGAATAAATATAACATAATACAAAATAAAAACTTATGGATCATGACAGCCGATTCTTTTTTATTTTATTTTTTATAGTTTATACCGCTATAGTGAATATATTGTGAGGCTGAAGGTAGTGGAGAAGGAAAAGAGAAGGGGAAGAGGAAGGTCGGGAAGTACCTGGCTATTTAGATCTGGTCATCAAACACGGTTAAAGCCATTTCATTCAAAGTATCTACCACTCTGGAACGTGCCGCAAATATACCATATGTTATTTTATATTAATTAAATGTTTTACGACATAAATTAATCAAATAATATTTATTTGCGCACGCCGGGATTGAACCCGCGACCTCTGGATTCGTAGTCGAGCGTCTTGCCACTCGACTACGGAGGCCAGGATTCGGGAGCTGTCAAAATATTAGCAGTTTTCGTGGCGGGAATAAGGATTGCAACCTAGCGAAAAAAATAGTTAATTCATTATTCACGTCGAAATTAGAATACAGCATGCAACAAAATTATAAAACGATTAGTGTAGGTACTGTTTTTAGTACCAGCTCGGACATTGATATAGATATTGTTATTCTAACATTAGCAGTGTTATTTAGATTTTATTGCCAGCTACCAGGGGGTTTATTGTTTTATTTTTTCGTTCAAAATATACGTTACCCCACTCACTAGACAATGCTTGTTCTAAGACGGGTTGTGCGGTTTGTTATAAATGCCTAGGTTGGCATTATTTCTCACAAATCATTTTACCTTGATGAGCTTTGTGACATCCTGGTAAACAGAGGCCACTTAACACTGCTGATGGCATACTAATTGGACTGTATAGGTAAATATCAATTTTATGCCCCGCGAACATTAATGAAGGTGTTAATGGCTTTATTTTATCCATTCAAAGACCGAACGTTTTTCTGAGGAGAGAATCATTAATAAAATATTAAATAACATTTATTAGACTTATCAATTGCAGAATATTATTCGCTAGTGTCAATAATGCACCACAGATTAAAGGAATTTCTTTCATAAACTATTGAGTTTGTTATATAAAAAAAACATTTCCATATATTATATGAATCGTCGATTCGGCCACCAAGAAATTTCCGTATCAACTGTTTTCCAATAATTTGTTTTTTGATGCATCTCTAGTCACAAAAGACACCTTTAAACAAGCAAACGATGCTGTATTATATAATCTACGTATGATATGCAATAATATGTTATGGAACACGTTCTAATATAATATTTTCTTGGCAACCTGATTTTTTTACACGAGGGTAGAAAATGAAAATTTAAGATTCAGCACCCCTGAAAAACTATATTGATAAAGCTTTGTTGACAATATATGTTATTTGCTTAACACTCCCAAATACGAACGCAGGTCACCGATAAACGAAACCTCATTTAATGTTGACTAAATCTACTCCAGTGTTGAAAAATTAACCGATATTTTCGATAGAATTGAACGATGTGATTGTGGTAGGGGCCCTGGGGCTCTGCACAAACCATCGATGTACATTTTATTGTCAATTTCGGTAATTTGGAATCATTTTCGAGCTCGACTGCAGATCTCTAACGAAGAAACAGCAACTCACATCAACTAAACATGCTTAATTTAGTTGATACGAACTAACGTTTGTTTGTTGGAGATCTGCAGTCGGCTCTACACTGTCGATAAAATCTATATCGATGTTTCGTGCTAGGGCCAGTGGTCCTCTTTTGTGACCTATATATAGGCTACTTAAAACCTAACCCTGCTGGCAAGCAACCACTGGTTTTGGAATATCTAAGCATTTAAACTTACAATAACATCACAGTGTTTCTGTCTCAAATATCGTCTGGTATCAGCAGAGACTACGAATGCTTCATTCTTTTGTTGCATAATTTTTCAATCGACTTCTCTTCATTCTTCACTGGTTTAGAATTTCGATGTATTTGTCTTTGCACAAATAACACTGTTGCCGAAACGAACAAAATATTATATTATAGTCGGTTTATTCAAACTGTTATACGCATTTAGTACATACGGAACATAAATTATAAATTACAATAAAAACTAGTTATTGCAAACTTTCCCAACGATCGCAGCATCGAACTAATAAATAACCTACTTCCATTTAATCGAACATCGATTGAGGAGAATTCGAAATTGATTTTCTTGTTACAAAATTACAGTATTTAGTGCGTTGATCATAACCCGAGTAGATTTTATTACACGTCTTGTTTAACCAAGATAATTAACCCTCATCAACGAGAAATTGAGTCATTTTCTGAACACTTAAACTGTAGCAAATTGGTTTTTGCACAATTTTGATCGACAGATATGTTATTTCGTTCAGGTAATATGGGGATGCACACTTAAACTCGGGAAACAGGAATTTTAATTTACATAAAAGGTCGGTACTTAAAGTACAATATGCAAAATACATGCATATAACGGTATTACTTATCGCAAAATTGTATAAAATCAAAGCTTACATTAATTTTGTCTTATTGAGTACTAAGCATTGTACAACATCGCTTCTTCATTTACACCAGTCATTCCCAAAGTGGTCTATATCGACCCCCAGGGGTCGATTCCGACCTGCAAGGGGTCCACATCAGTGAAAAAAAAAATTGGGGGTGCATGAGACGTAAATGGGGGTCCACGGGAGTGGATTCCATTTAGGCAGGCCGTCACCAAAATGTTGGCTTCCCGCAAATGTAATAATCCACCTCACAGATAGTACCTATGTAGGTACTTACGTAATACTATCTTATAATGGACTTTGATTCCCTAATTATATTAATAATAATAATTTTTGTGGAAGATATTTTGCCAATTTGCTAGTACTTTTCGATTTCAAATCTTTACCGACTAGTGCTTTTTTTTCGGAGGGTAAATTTTGTTGATTAGCTAGCACTTTTTGGGGGAGGATTTTTTGTCGATTTGCTAGTACTTTTCGATTTCAAATCTCTACCGACTAGTGCTTTTTTTTGGAGAGGAATTTTTGCTGATTTGCTAGCACTTTTCGATTTGGGATCTCTGCCGACTAGTACTATTTTTTGAAGAGTTCGACTACAATTGAAGTGTTCACCGCGAAGGGTTCATTTCAAAGAACTAGCAGTTCCTGGAGCGTTCACAAAACTTTGAAGTTTTTTCCAACATTAAAAAAAATCAATACTAGGAAAGCAGGGGGTCTATACAAAACAGAAAAAATCGACAAGTGGTCTACGGGACAAAAAAGTTTGGGAACCTCTGATTTACACAATTAAATAAATACACCTTGCCACAGAAAGTTATTTTCCGAATCGCCGCCCTAAGAAAATCTCAATTTGGTGCGATTTATTGTTTTTTTTTTCCAATATTGTTCTATGGGTGTCATGTAGAAAAAAGAAATAAACCAAATGTGATTCACAAATATTGTATCAATTAAGTGTGTTTACTTTGTCCCAATGAGTGTTGAGCATTTATGTTAAAACTGTTTTCCCTGTTGAACAGTTGAATATTGTTTAAACAATGTATTTTACGGGAACATTTTTGTTTTTTGACAGATTTGATAAAATTTAAAATTTCGTGCGGTAGGTATCAGATGGATTTATAATATATATCGTCACCGGAAAGGCAAAAGAGTTTAAGCGCCATTTTGGGAAGATTACACCAGCACTCAAAAGTTTTTTGTTTTACAATAAAATTCGTAGGTTTTCAGTACCTGGTTGGATTTTGAAAAAAAAAATAACTCAGGTAACTCAATGCTCTCATTAAGTTATCTGAAGCGACAAAAGCTAAAAAAAGCTTCTAACTTGTGACGCTTGAGTCGAGCCTTCTCCCAAATGGTAAATATATTTTGGATGGCTGAAGGGCCACACAAGTCTTCTGAATCAAACGAGAGTCAGAGCTTTCAACGCAGAAAAAAGAACTGATCAATACTGCATATTTTAATCATATTTGTTTGACCAAAGTGTCGCTTAAGCCCGTTTGCCTTTCCATCGACGATATATTTAATTAAATAAATATATTGGTCGAGTATTTAGCAAGCTAAGTTACTTTCTGTCTTACACCGTTAAATATTTATCCGGTACATTAAATATACCCGATCAACAAATCATTTGTTTCATTTCAAATAAATACTAACGCACTAACTAACATTTCGAACGTAACTTTCTGTATATAAAAATTGCAATTTTGTGTATTTTTTTGCCCTCTGAAATAATCTTGTGCTGCAGTCATCATAAAGAACACAGAACACGAATATAAAATAGCAACAATTTATTAATTGAGTTTATTTTCTTTTAAAGTTTTTTTGCCGTAAGTGAGGCAGGTAGAAGGTAGAAGGTAGCGGGCATCGTAGTAGGCGGCATTTGTCTGAATTAATGGATCTTTGGAGTAATGCTTCCGACCTGGGAGGAGGCGGAGTGACGACTTTATAAGTTCGAGTGACATTGAGTGAAGGGCGGAGAATCAGACCGAATGGACTCAGAATATGTAGCGTTTTATTCAATGATATTATTTCGATGAAAAATATTTGATATACAAGGTGTTACAAAATAAAAATCTAACTACCGTTGCTTCCACAAACCTAACTGAAGAACCGCTAAGCTAATATTTAGTTTAAGCGCACAAACTCAGTGTCACCGATGCGACTAGGTGCAAAGACATGATGAGACGTTTTTCATAGACTTTGTTCCGCTAAGTGTTTAACTTCCAAAGACGTCCGCTTTGTTTTTTTAGCAGTTTAAAAATCATACCTGTTGTACTACTGATTTTATTACCTGTTTTTGCCCGAGATAATGCTGAAAATACGTTGACGATAAAGTTAAAGATATGTACATGGCCTGTTCAAACGAAAAGGTAAATTTTGCATTTTCGCGGGCTGTGTACATTCAATTATCGATTTTTTTTTTGTTGTTATGTTGGTACACATATGTTAGCATTGTCAGCCATTTTGGATTAGTGGTTTGTTCTTGACAACTGGAAAGGTTAGTCACGTTTTTGTGTTTTCTTCAATTTTTTACTTTTGGAAAAAATGGATCAAAGAATATGTATTAAATTTTGCGTTAAAAATGGAATAAAGTGCTTCAACGCACTTAAAATGTTGACTGTGGCATTCGGCGAGTCTACTTTGTCTCAAAAAGTGTTTATAAGTGGTACAAGCGCTTTACAGAAGGCCGAGAAGATGATAATGACGATGAGCGTCCTGGAGTTGTGGAAAAACAAATCATTGATCCATTTTTTTTCAAAAGTAAAAAAAATCGAAGAACACACAAAAACGTGACTAACCTTTCTAGTTGTCAAAAACAAACCACCAATCAAAAATGGCTGATAATACTAACATATGATAAACATATGTGTACCAACATCGATAATCGAATGTACACAGCCCGCGAAAATTCAAAATTCACCTTTTCTTTTGAACAGGCCTCGTATATATAGTTCTTGTGTTTAAATTGTAGAACTCCATTTGTATCCATTGTCTTATAATTTAATTGAATTAAATTTAGTATTATTATTGTTTAGTTCTGTTATTTTTAGTGACAGTTGTTTCGGCACTTAAAGCTATAACAAAACTGTAAATAAAAAATAAAGCAAACTAAAAACAGCAGAATTAAATAATAATATTAAATTTTATTCAACTGAATTATAAAAAAATAAATTAAATAAAACGGAACAAGGTGTGTGAATTTAAAAACGTTCGAAGGTTTTTATTTGAAAAAATTAAAGATCACCTAAATAAATATTTGTAAAAGTCACGTAAGAATAGAAAACCTCATTTAGAACAGGACTGTGACATTGTGTAACGTGATTTTTTCCCTAAATTAACAAAAAAATTGAAAACAATCATGAGCTGGTATGCCACGTTTTTGGCAGTGTCCTGTTCATTGCTAGAATCAAAACACCATTTGTACAAAACGAATAACGTTTAATATCCAAATAGTTGGGTGGCCCAGAAAAATTACGGCTCTCAATAAATGAAAAGTTTCTTCCATTGTTGGGAGATGTTCCGATTTGTAAATGGGACTTGTTTCTCGCAAAAGTTCGAATACGTAGGCAGAACGAAGTATGCATGTTCCATCTCGTACTCGTTAAAAAGCGTACCAACAAGCTTCCCCTGTCAAATAAATACATGTCTTAGCTTTAACAAAGTAGGCGGAACTTTAAATGCGGAGCAGACGAGAAGCAGAATAATTGGTGCAATATAAATTTATTGTTTGTGCGGGAATACATTTTTATAATACACAATACGTGAATTAATGTATACGTACTACATCGTCACTGGAAAAGCAAAAGGGCTTAAGCGACACTTTGGTAAAAAAATGATTTAAATTCGGAATTCATTTTCATATTAAATGTGTTAAACTTTGAGGTCGTGTTGTGTTTACCTTTGTTGGAAAGAACAAGTTTAAAAAATAAAGCAACCAAAAACAGTGATTATTATGTATATTTCTAACACAATATTTTTCATTGTTAGCGATTTGAAATCATTGTTTCTTGAAATTACTGATACACAATGCCCACATTATTAAATATAAATAATTTAATATGGGAGTACGTATGTGCAAGTGTGGACTATTCAAATTTGGTACAGACGAATGTGACAAAATAATTATTAAATTAAAAAAATAATCTCATAAAATTCCTACCTACCAATAAAATATTTTGGTGGACATTATCTTTATTACAAGTTAAGTTGCACCCCGTGATTTTTCACAGGTAACAACTAGTAGCTATTAAAAAGCCAACAGGTGCACTTCAAATACAGCAAAACAAAAATATAAATTAAACCTTCGACCCTAGTTAACGGTTTGTGTTTTCAATATCTTGTTGGTTCACAATCCTTTATTCAAGTTTTCATAACCCCTCATCAGAAACCGAACGTTGCATTTTCTTCTAACATTACAAATAATGCAATCGGAATCATTCAATCCTTAATTTGATTAAATCCGAACGGACCGACATAATTGTGAGATGAATAATAAATAACAATAATAGAATAATAGTTCGACGATCCACTAAGGATTGCTCCTGCACGAAGCGATCTTCGGAGATTCACATTATTTGGTCCATCGGAATGCAGCTCAGAACCCAATTACGGTAATGATCCTAATTTAATCCTGAAGCAATCTCAATCAACGGAATCAATCAACCTGCGGTACGAGAGCGGCTACCGCGTACTGCGGACTTGGCGGTTATTATACCTTCGTTTTTTCATCGGCCAACGATACTAATAATTCATGGATTTAATGCGCGTTTGATTTATTACCCACATAAATAATAGTATTGATACAATGGCATGGTTTCTGATCCCGGCACCTCGGCTGATCAGGACCCCGGGTCATGAGAGAGTAGCGAGGCTGGATGCTGTGAGCTGTGAGCTGTGAGGAGCCCGGAATTATGATATCTATTACGATGGATACGCTTTAAGACGCCTTCTCAAAACGCCTTTATCAAAATTTCACTCCGGGCACATTTTAAATCTCAATATTGTTTTCTTAATTTTTTGTATATTATTAGTTTTTTTCAAATGTTATATAGTTTCACCGTTTATGGCGGAAGCCAATTTAGCAAAGCAATGACGGGAAGGCAGTAAATAAAAGTAAAGACATGTGGAGTATTATAATTTTAAAACTCTAAACATTATTTTTACGTACGCTCCTCTTTTATGCACACACCATAGCTTCCAATAAAAAAAATAACACGAATTATACGATATAAAATTATAAGATGTAACTTGACTTGCCAAGGAAAATATAAGCTACTTTAATTCAATTATTTCAAAAACAGAATAATATCTGTTGGAATAATTTTTAGGTTGGTAGGAATTCGAAGAGTTTTGATAATTTTTCACATCCGTCTGTTCAAAATTTAAATAATTCACACTCGTATCCACGCACTCACAAGAACATTATTTATTGTTAATAATAATAACGTTTTTAGATACAGATTAGAAGGAACTCTTAAAATAACTTTGGCCTGAGACAAAACCACAAGAGTCACAACGCGTTTTTTTAAACAGCTTTAGCTGTGTATTGTGACTAGATTTGAATAATATCAGCCTCACAATATTACCAAAATGAGGATTGTTCCACCGGTCCCGGCTATATAGATTAACATATTTAAGCTATAAGTTCCTGCTGTCCGATTGGGTGCTATCAATTTCTGATTAACATTTTATCTTTGAAGAATCCATCCAGAGTTTAATTGATCCATGGTAAAGTGGTACGAAATATGCGACGAACCCATAATAAAACCAATAAAAACCTGAGGGGCGTACGTGCACGTGACAACATCTCAGGAAATTAAACCTTAAGCAACCTAAAGAAATTTTAAATAACATTTAAAAAAATATGTTAAAATACTGCACCCAATGAAAAAAAGTTGATACCCTAAGTTCTTAAATAAGCATCTTAATAGTAATTAAGTGCACCATATTAGCCATAAAACAAAAAAAATCGATAACTGGCATAGTGAAATTCGTTTTAATTTTTATGTCTAGAATTTCTAGGAAAAATATTACAACTATTTTAAACTGTCATAAGCTATTGTGCTTTGAAGAATTAATGTAATATAAAAACTAAATAATATTCTCTACTCCACACTTTCAATTATTTAGGTAAGAAAAAAGTAATAATATTTTTATGGTGTAATGAAAAAAAACTTTTTATTTGAGGAAATTCAACAAGAAACAATCATTTCATAAACGCACGCATAATGCACGATATAGGAAGACAATTTCACTAAAATATCGAACATTATTTTTAAACACCACGGAAATACAATTTATTGATGCGTAGGTACATTATGCAAGTCGGTGGAATATTCAAGTAGCCAAGCTCTTGTGTTATATTAAATTACCGTGACGGCTTGAATATCCATAAATTTAATTACGTTTTCACTTTATGTTTCACCTACTGTCATCGTGTAATCTTTTTAAAAAGATATTATGCTAACTTCACTTATCGATAATCAATAATAAAGTTCAATTAATAAATCCTTCGAGCTCAAAATTAATTTCCATTACCTTTAATCTCGTTCACAAAACGGCAAAATAAAATCAAATAAAAATATAGTAAATTTAAAAAAAAATCTTTTTGAGGAATTATGTAAAACTATAAAGCAGCACCTACCAAAATATATATTATTTATAAAGTTGGTTAATTCCTCGTCTTAAATATTTTTATATTGCTCATGTGTTGAAGCGTCTAGAACACACAAGTCGAAGTTCGATTCAAATCACATGGAGACTAAATCTTCAATAAAAATACAAATATTTATAATTTGTTTTGACTATACCCTTTGAATAAAAAAGGGAGAAGATAAGTGAATTGTGTTGGTTTGAACTACGGAGTCAGCTGTTACATTCATCATATATTATTGCAAACAGGATATAACATATTTTTTTAGATACCGATTTTCTAAGGTGTACCATTTTAAATTTACTGTCGATGTATTATATTATAATGTAATAAAAAAAAACGGTTTGAAATTTGAAACCATATTAATAAAAAGTCCATTACTCTAATAAAACATGGTTTTTTTCAGAGTATATAATTCAGTTTAAAAATAATTTGATTTATCCCGAAGCCATCAATCTCACTTACGAATTGTTGCGAATCAAATTAAGTATTGATTGATTGTGTGGATACTTATGCATCATATTAAATTTATTATGGCCGGCGTTTGGCCCGACACAACAATTTGTTACCATTTCACTTGTCGAAGAGACATGGATATACTCGGAATATTGTGATGTAATAAATTAAAGCTTTGATTAAATGAATTTATCACAAAGTAATCCATCGCCCGAGCTTTGAGACCAAAAGATGTGTATTCTCACACGTTGCATATTGATGGATGGAGCGGGAAAGTAACGATGGTTTTGAGTGATCGTGGATGTACTGGATGAGTTATTGGTTCCCAGGACTTCAAGGCCAATCAGAATGTGGTTCATGTTCCAAGAGCATTCGAGAGCTGTATGGGTAAAATGTGTTAAAAAAAATCCGATTGAACACTGTTCACTGAAGCAAATTTAACAGCTCGGAACCGAAATAAGTTTGTACGGTATTCATTAAATGTTTGGTGAATGTGTGCATATAACAGTCAATGATTATAACTCATCAAATGGATGTCATTAAGACTGCAATGGCTGGTGCAAGGAGCATAAACAGTTTTATGGTGTTTTCCAGGCTGCATAATGAAGGGTGATAATTTCTTTGAAAATTACTAAAATCCGCCTAGAGAATGGGGGTGAAATGAACAATGGAGTGTTCGGGCACTGTATGATGCGCGAGATAATTAAAAAATGAGTTGGAGAGGTCCTAGGAAGATATGGCACTAAGTAAATCAAGCACTTGAGTATCGAGGGTCGAAGTAACAAAAGAGAAGGTGTGTATGAGACGCTTTAAGAATATGAATGATACAAGAAGTGTGAGTCAAGAGAGTCATGTATCGTTCTCCTCTTCTGCTACCTTTGGGGAGAAATTGCATGATGTTTAGTCAGTAGGTTTGTTTGGAAAATAGGAAGATAATATGAACTAAGGAATCAGATCGATAGAGCTCATCTCGTATTTTGATGGGCTGTCAAATTTGTTGGATAAGCTGCTATTTAAAAAAAAAAAAACGATGGATCTTACAAAATATTAGTCTTGAGGCAGTACAATCTCCTTCTAATCCTATTCTTTTAAAACAATATGTTTATTCGATACACTTCAAAG
Source organism: Drusus annulatus (assembly GCA_022651775.1). NCBI lineage: Eukaryota > Metazoa > Arthropoda > Insecta > Trichoptera > Limnephilidae > Drusus > Drusus annulatus. The sequence continues at coordinate 1,248,113 of JAGWCC010000027.1, forward strand.
ACATGTAAAGCTCTAGCAAGAAGTGAAAACTTTCAAAGACTATTGAACCCTTTCGCACATAAAGTACGTTTATGGTATTCGCTTTTGTCTGATACCAATAGTCGCCTATTAGCACGCGGGGATGGCAGATCTAGCGATTGCACCGGCATCGGCACCGGCACCACCGACAGGCAGAAGGGAAGGCAGCCACAACAGACAACTAGTAGCCAATTGGCAACTTTGATCGCTAGAACTATGCCCGGGACTTTATGTTTTAGATTATCATACAATAATCACATACAGAGGTGAACGGATTTTCTCTCTACATTGAAAATTTACTCAACGTAATGATTTATTTACCAAGGTATATTATTTAATATTTAAAAAAAGAAACACTTTCTTTACCGTAGTTTTTTTTTAAATGTGCTGGCAGAAAGGTTTAAATAATAATAATAAACAAAACAGGGGATGTAAACAACCCTTAATTTAACGATTCTAGTTTTAAATGTACATCAATTCTCGAGTGTATCGGTTAGATTTAAAAAAATGTAAGTACGTTGCCTTTTTGCTACAGATTACTTAATTGATAGCTTTAATCGACATCCTAAACGCTATTTGTTATACATTAGCCAAGAACAAAGGGAAAAGCAAGTGAATTGTTTGACATTTACAAAACCACTTGTCATTTTAGATTTTTTTGTAGCTTCTCTTTGTTAATATATATATTTTTTCTCATTTTTATTATTATTTATTTTTAAAACATAACGTATTAAATAATACGAAACAGAGATAATACATTATATTCTAAAGTATTGTAGAAATATATGGTTCAAAGATTGATTATTAAAGTAATACTAAAAAAGCCATCTATATTCTCAACAGAAACACTTTTCAAAATATTTAAAGTTCCTATAATAGAGGACATCTATAAGAAACAGTCAATACTACAAACTATCAAAGACAATCTTTCTCATAATCTAAAAGTAAATTCATCTTTAAGGTATAAATATAACATAAAAATTCCTTTTTTTGCCACTCAACAAATGCATGATAACTATCTTTTCAAGGGGATAAAGAATTTTAATAGCCTTCCCGACGAAATAAAAAAAAATAAAAAAATTCACCAACTTTAAAAAAAAAACTAAAATCTTTTTTTTTCTAACAATTTATTAAACTAGAAAGCAATAACTTGTTTCTATTGGAAACTAATTACCAAGTTGAATTATTAACAATGTAACCTCCAACGACTATTAAAGACACATTTTTCTAAAAATATCCTATTTTTTTTTTTTTAAAACTCCTACGCCAAGCTCAAGAGCTAGTTCTCTTTTTTGGCGTAGTAATGCAAAAAAAAAAAAGAAGTTATAAACATATCAAATGTACTATCAACCTTTATATCGCTAAATTACAATATGTATTATGTTTAATATATATATATATATATGCTTTTATTATTTAATCGAATTACTTTTCTTCAATATTATTTTTTATATATTTAAGTAACTATCCATATTGTGTAACATTGATATAATTTCTATATATATGTAAACTTTTTTTTTCTTATTTTGTAAATAAAAAAAAATAATAAAAAAATAAAAAAATATATACATTTTTTATATGTAAAAAAAAACGTTATAAAGATATACCTTGTACTTGTGTGTAAGAGGGATTGTTATTTATTTAGTTACTAAGAAACTATTGTAACAATTTTTTAAAATATTTATTCAAAGTTTTCACCTAAGTTTTTAAATTTATTTTGAATCCTTTGAGATCATCATTAATCAATCTTGTTTTTCCGGTAAACTATAAAAAAAAAATCCTAGATATTTGTAACTTTGCCTACTTTGACCTATTGTTTTTTTTGCATATCGGAATCGGTAAAGGTCATTTTTGTTTCAGATTTTTTGTAATTTTGAATGGTGCGGTTTTATTTAAAATGTCCGTCTATATATACGAGTATATTGGCAATGTAGCGTGGTACAAAGAAAGAATATTTAATTTTCTGACTTTAAGTTCTACAAATAAAAGTTCTGGAGGATATAAAAATGTTTTCTTTGAGATTATTTAAATAATTGATTTGTGTGAGATGCAAGGGGTTGGTGTATTAATTTCATAAGTGCCGCCCCATCCTATTATGCCATATTGAATTATGGATTGACAGAAAGCAAAGCGGCCATTCTTAGTAATTCTTCATCAAGAATATGTTTCAAACAGCTAAAGATGTATGTTTATTTTAGAACTCTATTTTTAAGAATAGTATTAATAGTGGTAGTAGTCATATGTGGTGACCATTTTAAGTATTGGTCTATGGTGATGACAAGGATTTGATAGAAGTTTTGCTATAGTAAGGTTATGTCCGGATCTGATCTTAAAATGATTGTACCTACACAGCTTTTGTTAAACGCCCTTATCGGTATACAAATAATCCATAACAAGCATCTTTTTTCCGAGGGCTTATGGTTTTTTATCGTATTAAAGGTCTTCGAAAATATTTGCTAGGAAAAGTCACCATTAAACAAAGATTTTTTTAATTAATAATGTTTTTTTTTACATTTAACTTTTTTTATTGCAAATTTGCATTCTTATTTGGCATTTTTATTGCATATATTTTGATGTAGAGTAATAATTACTGTAGGTACAGGAGTTTTTCTATTTGATTTTAAGAGCATTTTATTTACGTCAAGGAAAAAATTAACGCAGCCAGCAACTTTACATTTATCCGTTAAAGCCAAATTACTTGAATACCTAGGTTAAATCGTGCAAATACATCGTTTTTTTACATTCTAATGTCGATATTCTTCGTATTTCCTTGTAGAGTGGCCTTGGTTTAGTAATCATTCTATTATTTTCATATTAAATTACAGTCTTATTGTATTCATCACAATTATTAATTGTCAATCATGTATTTGAAATAACCTCTAATGTGCAATAATTAAAATATTTGTTCTCAAAATTACGATTCAATTTAACGGTTTAAGGCTTTCCAGTTAGAAACGCTTGAGATGTCTCATTTCACTACATGGCTTAAGACCATCCATTGAACTTAGTTGAACGAAATCACGCACTCCTTATGCTGGTGGCGATAAGCTTAAAATTGCCACTTGACCCCAGCCGCCTGTTGGATTAACGCAAAAAACCATGGCTACAACGCATGTTTTATTTTACTTTTTGAAACCTAGGCACCAATATCCAAATGTTTCCCAGTCAAAGTCTAAAATGCTCAATTCAACACATTATAAAAGATAATTTAAAAAAGGTTCGTTAGTAGAAGATTTTACACAAGAATTTTACCGGCAAGAAACTTTTTATTTCTAGATGTATAATTTATTTTTATAGTTAATACCGCACAAGAGTCCCAACTGCTCACAACAGTCAAGCTATGGCATCCCCATTGGGATATGTTGTTAGAGTTAAGGTAGTGGGGAAGAGAAGACGATAGAGAAGAGGAAGATCGGGAAGTACTTGGCTATTCAGATCTGGTCATCAAACGCGAATAAGGCCATTTCAAACAACGTTTCGATTCTGAATGGTGGTGTTTCACCAGGGCGGTACTAAAGTATCTACTCTGGAACGTGCCGCTAATATACTATATATAATTTTATATTAATGAATATGTGTTATGACACATATCAATCAAATAAAAATTATTTGCGCACGCCAGGCGTGTATAAACAAATTTCGCTTTTAAAAATGTACTGTTAAAGCAAAGGTCAAGATGTGTTCTACTCGCAGTATTTAATTAAGGTATCTATAATATCTCTAGGTGGTCAAGTTTTCAAATCAAAAACACATAAATTAACATTATTTTGAATGGCATCGTCTTGAGAAGAACAAGTCAAGAGCGCCCGAGGAAGACATGGCACGATCAAGTAAATCAAATACTTAGATCGGGTCATGTGAAAAGTCAGAATAACAGAATAGTATGTATGAGATGATGTATGAATGTGAACAAAGCAAGGAGTGTGTGCCGAGACAGAGTTGTATGGCGGTCCGTCCTCTCTGCCTAGCCCTTCGGGGAAACGGCGTGATGGTTAGTTAGCTTTAGCATCGTCTTAATAAGTTATCTTTGGTCCACGATCAAACATTTAAAAAGATTCACAACACAACGCACCGGCACAGTGCGACACAGTACGGCGCGGTGCGGCACAATGCGGCACAGTGCGGCACAGTGCGGCACAGTGCGGCACAGTGCGGCACAGTGCGGCGCAGTGCGGCGCAGTGCGGCGCAGTGCGGCGTGCTAGCGAGCAGCGCCCGACGCTAAATCAGTGGCGGCGCGGTGCCGTGCTGCGGTACAAACTAGCGATAAACAATACACACAGTTCGTGCGGCGGGGACATAATTCACGCGCTTCTGACAGGATCGCGATCAGTGCTGAATAAACAAATGGCCCTGAATTCCGAAAGTGGAGATAGCGAAATGTAGAGGAATATGAAAAGTTCGGAATGGTGCACAGTGTAAATCCACTTTCATTTTTGTTTGTGAACTCCGGAAACCAAAATCTTTAAAATTTTAATTTATACATGTTTACCTAAACACTTGTTCTTGAAACTTGGGAAACCGATAATATAGAATGCCGTTAAATTTCATCTTCATCATATTAAAAATAATATGGCCACGAATGACTTTCCTAATCAATACAATTACAAGGTTAAGATGCTCGTTGGTTGGTTTCTATAAAACCTGTAAGTAATTGGACATTTGAAAAAACTGCTTGATGATATTATGCACCGTGGGACTCCGATGAAGGCAAAACTGCAGGAGATGGGGATGATGAAAAATTGGGAGTGTACGATTCAGACGTGGTCACTAAACACACCCAACTAAAGCCATTTCAAGCAATATTTTATTTCTGAATGCTAGTCTTACACCAAGGCCAAACTGATGGTAAATATTTTGTTTGATATATTCCTTGCTATTATTGTATAAAGCTTTTTGTAAATCAAAAGCTTGATATATTTTTTTAAATTGTCTGTGTGTGTATGGTGAGGGTTGATCGGTAATGGTCCCTTTTTATCCCTCCCTAAGCACGAGATTTTTTTCAATTAGGGAGGTAATTTATCATTAACTAAACCAAACTAGAAATAATTACAAGGAAGAAGAAACTTAAGAAGTGACTTCTCCACGGAATTTGGTATATTTTGTTAAACAATCCTTTTTGTAATTGGCTTTAAGAAATCTCTGTATGTTTAAATCTATTGTGTAATTTATGCGTTGACAGTAATTTTTTTTTTTTTGTATTTTCCATATTTTCCTGGTGGTGAAGGAAACCATAGAAACCTTATCAAAATGTATAACTTCACCTTACCAAAACCTAATTTGTTTATTTATTGTTATGGGTTAACATGTTTTATTTTTTATCTTTGACTGAATCTTAGTGAATGTAAAAAAATATGGAATTTTTAATTAAGTTCTAAAATAATGAACGACTCATAAAAATGTTGGTAGCACACTTCAATATTATCATTCGACGTGGGTAGGAACTAAAACTGGGTTGAAGCTCCGCTTCCCACAGCCAATATGAGAACTGATCACTGAATCTGCGGCCGGTCGCAATAGTCGCATGTCCACTCACTCAAAAAGCCTATAGAAGGAGCTGAGATGAGAGATATCATCTGATTGCTGATTGAGATGTTGTGCAGCAATATGGATATGGTCATTGGTCAATCGTAGTATCTGAAGCATTTCACAATTTTAAAACGAATGTAATAAATCCATACACAATGTAGAGGGGACTGTGTTCTGTATCAGATGTTGTTTTTAAAAACTGAGAGAATCAATGCTTTTTTTCTGCTTTAAGGTAGAGAACAAAATATTGGGCGAAATGCTTCTTAAAGGTAAAAAAATCAATCTACCTGCCTTTTAAAAAGCAAATAGTTCATTTACGCCATTTCCAAGGGATCCTGGTTTTAAAATAAAATAAAATTGAATACCGCACCAGAGTCTCAACTACTCCCAATCGTCTGGAGTCAGTAATACTATGACAACCCCAATTGGGGTAGGTTGTGAGGCTGAATATGGCGGGGATGTGAAAATATGTGGAGGAGGAATGTGAGGAAGTACCAATTTTGGTCGCCACTGGCGTGCATAGAGTTTTTGATCTGGAAATAAGTACCAATAGTTGTCACTTATTGTTATTATATTTGTTCTCTAAAGCACTGCCTAAGCGCTCACAAAGATACTAACATAAACGAGCAACTTGAACGAGCACACAGCTCACAGCATACATGTATACATAATTTGTGTAGTCTAGTGAACACACAGTAATATGCTCTGATGTTGGCGGAATTTTGGCATATGTAATTACTCCGTTTGACACATTACAGAAGGACGGTCAGTGGGGCGCTGGCGGCGGTGCGATTAACTGAAATTATTTTTGAAAGTATAGATTTAAAAAAAACAATATTATTCATATTTTTTATGCGACTACGGCAGGGTAGGCAGTGCTTGTGTCACTATATGAGTGGACGCCTCTACTGGTCACCAAAAACGGCTAAAAAAATTCAAGAAACTTCTTGAATGGTGTAATCAATTTATTTAGAACCCTCTCTAATGTCATAAATATACTGTATCTTAAGGTGTCAAAATATTGATCGTCATTAACGTTTGAATTATATGGTAATGTTGTATAAAATACAAGTATTTTATCTCTTTTACAGGCACGTTGTTTTTGTTTTAACCCTTCTCTCTCTGATTATACTCCATCTATTGGCGTCAAATATAACATTAAACTCTAGTCGTAAATATGGTTTTCATTTTGTAACATTCTTATGAAAAATGTCCTTAATTGTGTTGAATAATGTTATTCAGGCCCGGTTCTGAGTAGAACGGCGCCTGGCGCAGGTAATTTTTTTGTTCGAAAAGAAGATTGGTATCAACTCGTATCAAGTATAGACGGGAGGCGCGGGCTTATGTTCCGCGCCGTTGGGTAGGGAACTTACAGGTTCAATACGAACTGTTTTTTTATTTTTATTTTAAATAATATATATATTTAAAACATTATGATTAAGTACTGTCAGCGCCTGGAGCGGACTGCTCTAATTGCGTCTGTACAAGTTTGTTGAATTGTTATTCATAAAACAGAATTATGAATTTGTTTTCGTTAAAGCCTCCAATCTTTACATTATCTCTTAAGGTCAAACATTATTTCACCCGTCTTAATTATTTCTTTTCAATTTGTAACAATATTAAAAAAACTGTCTTGAGTTGTTATGCTGCAGCATGATATATCTCCCAGCAGAACCACAACAAGGTACCGTCAGTACAGTGGGTCAAACTTTTCATCAATTTCGAGAGGGTTCAACGACCACAAAAAGCGAGAGCTATTATAATAAAGCGATCTCAGTAATTCGGATTATTTATCGTGTCATTGTGATCGCCCCGAGCGATGTGGGGTGTTGACTTGTAATCTTCACTCTCAGAAATTGCAACACTTTTTGACTGGAAGGTTTAATATCTCCTTTATGCATAAACCATAACTTACGGTTAAATGTGAAATCAGATATTATTATAAGGAATAACTTATTTTTGAAAAGGTTATTTTAATTAAGAGAATGTACCCTATTATTTTCACGCGGAGTTCCCAAGTTATGGGACGCGAAATGAGATTCTGTACATTATTTAACACCTTTGTTTTATTAATAATACCTCGATCCAAACATAAAATGTGTATTATTACGGTTATATAGTGAAGATTGTTATAACGATATGCACATTTTTGTTTGTTTGCATTCGATAAACATTGATTTTAATGAACCGAAAGTTTCACAATATTTTTTTGGGAAACTATTTATTTGGCACGATAGTTTTCTTTTCATTTAACAAAGCTGAATATGAAAATAAATTGATCAAAGCTTTTCTTATTTATCATCCGAAAATTGTCAATCATTATTCGAACATCGTGATGCTTTGACCTAGAAATTCCAGACAGATAAAGTTCTGGAATGATAATAATAATAATATTTTGATGATTTGTATAGCGCCGGTTTAGTGAAAAATCATCTCAAGGGCGCTGTACAGATCTTATTTTCTATTAGTACATATTAATTCCTAGTTTAAATAAAATAAAATATACATGAACATACTTACCTGGCAGGTCCTATCAGATAGACACACTTATTAATTTAAAATTAAAATTTATTTTTTAAATATTTTTCCGACTTAAGGCATGGGAGCGAAATAAAAAAAAATGGTCTTTCTGAATTTGTCGTACAGTACAGGCTTTGGTTAAAATTTATATATCTAAAGGTGATTCGTCGAGAGATAGATTATGTTGAGATTATTTTAATGAACTTAAGGATATAAGAGTCTGAAAAGGTAAGTTTTCAGTTTGGACCGAAATTGTTTTATAACTCCTAAACTAACCATTCGAGCGTTTTCACTGCTCTATAGACAGATATGTTCTGCTGTAAAGTTACTATATTTAGTCTTTTTTAATCACCACGTAATCACAGTGCATAATTTTATTCCCACCTACCTCAGAACTCACCTAGCGATGTAAATAAAATACACCAAAAGATGTAATATTCACATATAGCTATTTCTATAATATATATACAATCATATACTTCTTTTCTGATGGTTTTACATATATACCTCATCGGCGCTAAAACCTTTGTACTATTTTAATAATGATGATAATAATTTTATTCAAGAAGATATACAGGAGTAGTGCAACACAATACATTTCATAATTGGCAAAAATCCAAAAAATAACAATTCATTAAATTTAAAAACTGTGATAGTTGAGCCGTGTTGAGTGACCAGATCTGAATAGCCAGCTACTTCCCAACCTTCCTCTTTCCTATTTCCTTCACTTCCCTACTACTATCAGCCCCAAAACATACCCCGGATGGGGATGCCATAGTCTGACAGCGTCTAGACGGTTTTTTAAAATAAATGATGGCGGCCTCCAGAAAACACCTCCACTTCTGCAGGTCTTCTGCTGATTCCTTCCAGATCCTCATGCCTAAGGCTATACTATTGGCCTCCACACTACCCAACTATCCAAGCTTAGACTTCCATATACTCCTTGGTCCTGCGTGTAACAACTAGTTCTTACTCGTAAAAAATCACGGTATGTAACTTGTTGACTTGCTAAGAAAAAACCATGGTACCGTTAATTAGCCCATTTCAAATATAGAATAATTTCTGCTAAAATACATTAAAAGTAGGTACTTAATTAGGCAGGTAGGGATTTTAAAAGAGTTTTTTTTGATTAGATTTTTTTTGATCAATTTATTATGATAAGTTCTCACTTGGACTTGCGTACTCACATGGGAAATTATGTGTATAAAAAATTGAAAAAAAAACTTTACATAAGACCACGGATATTTATCAAGGTATAAAATTAAACTAAAACAAAAATACAAAGTGTACGTTTATATATACTCGTACATACAGAGGGAGAACAAAATATAAAATAAAATAACAGAATAAAGAGAAAACAATAAAATAACATTTATACACTTTGTATTTTTGGTTCAGTTCAAATTTGTACCCTGATGATGCTTAGGTTAAGCACAACCGGTCGGTCATAAAAATAAAATAATATACGTTGTTTTTTACAAAGTTTTTTTAAATTTCTTTAAATATGTCAAACCACAAAGTGATAGCTTTCTACGAAAATAATTATTTATATATTGATAATATGACATAAAACTACAAAATCTTTAAAAAAAAACGCCAGTTAATCAGCACGGGAAGAGATTAATAAACCGTTTGAGAATCTCGGCCACGACCAAAGCACGCCTTATCTCACACCAGGGAGTTGAATAGGTGATAGAATTTAAAACTCCTTCTAATCTGATCTATTCTCATTATACCCTGCTCCGGTATATAAATTAGTTTATCGTTAAACAAATACCCGGCGTGCTACAGAAGACGCTGGCGATGCTATCGCCAACCAGTTTACTTTATTTACAATCTCTTGTAATTTACCCGTGTTCCTCTGAGAGGATGAACATATTAAACGAGGGAGGCACCTTTGACTACTTCGTGTTTGAAATTCAACGTTCAAGTGAGAAGGCGGTTACCTCCCCGGTTTGAATATTATGTAAGATTGAAATCAAAATCACTTATTTTTTCCACAAACACCGTGTTATTTGAAAACTTTGCTTCTCTTTGGCAGGTAGGTACTTCATAAAATAACATTTAAATACATTCTTATCGTTGATATTTTTATTAAACGAATTTCAAATACACGTTGATATGAAACAATAAGCTTAATCAAATACAACTTTAAAAAACAGTTCTACAAAAAAAAAAATATTATTTTGGAGGTAACAGCTGTTTTGGTTTTCGAAGGAATTGTCCAATTATTTGAAAATTGAAAGGTGGGCAAAACAACTATCAAGCGGAATTTCAAAAAATATATCTAGCAGGACTAAGTAGAATTTGGATAGTGTTTTTATACATATGATTTTCTTGCAATTTTTTTTCTATTGACTTCGACTTTAAAATAGTTTTAAAACTGTTTCAAGAGAGGTACATTATTTGTATTTCTCAATGTTGAAAATGATGAAAAAACTCAAAAAAATCAAATTGATGATACACGTTTTGAATAAATCACAAAATGCACTTACAAATATTAAAACCATCATGAAAATATTATGTATTTTTGAAATTACTGACGATCCAATAAAGGTAAACTACACTACCGGGTTTCGTCCAATATTTTAAATTACGAAATAAACAACATGGGTTTACTTATTGAGTTAAATGCTTATAAGTATACCAAACTTACAAAGCTCACGGTGTAAATGATAGACCGAAAAGGCTGTGCAAATTTCGTGATGGTAGAGCTAACGGTTTGAGAGTTTTCACTGCTTTAGACAAACAGATTGTCTACTCCATAGAAAAGATAGATCTTGAAAACAGTGGTTGTATTTACATGTGTATATACAAAACATACGTTTTCATGCAGCGAGCTGTGAGCAAGTTCATTATAATCCAGGTAACTGTGGCACTTGCAGGTTATGTATCGTTTGCAGGTAATGTTTTGTTTTCAGACAATTTACATATATAACACAACAGGTGTACCAATCTGCATAGATAACAGGATACAAGGCTTCCCACCGAGTTGATCACGGAGGATATTGTAAGGCAGGTCCCTATGTTACTATGTGTATGAATGCACAGACTCGTGCATGGACCGTCGGGTTATCTGGTTCAGGGAAAATATTCCGTTTACAATATTATTTTATGCGTTATCTCAAGCAGTCAATTATTTGTCCTTAATATTTTATATACTCGTATATGTAAAAGCTCCTAAAGGCGTATATAATAAAAAAATAAAAAATATAAGGATCAGCCTTTTTCCCTCAATAAATCTATTTATATTTTCGTAGAAAGCAATTACTTTGTTGTTTGACATATTTAATGAAAATGAATTTATAACTTTGTATAAGATCACAGATTATATTTTGATTTTTAAGTATATTTTCCATAAACAAAAAAAATCTCATTCTTCTTTTATTATCTGTCTCTTTTTCTCTGTTCCTTTGTTATAATTTAAATGTTATTACTTTATTTTCTTACTGTTCTCTTATTTTATTTTATATTGGGAATAATTATATTTATTTATATATTATATATTTATATATATATATATATATATATATATATATATATATATATATATATATATATATATATATATATATATATATATATATATATATAAATATATAATATATAAATATAATTATTATATATATATATATAAACGAGTATATATATATATATATATATATATATATATATATATATAAATATATATATATACATATGAGTTTATGTAACTTCAAACTATGTATTTTTTGTTTAGTTTAATTTTGTACCCTGAAGATTCTTAGGCTAAGCGAAACCGATCGGTCATAAAAAACAAAGTAAAATCTGCAGTTTTATACGAAGTTTTAATTTCACAGGGATTTTTTCTTAGGTTTACTTAACTTCTGTTTACCTTTGAAATAATTTTTCAGATTTTTTGAATTAAAAAAAAAATGGATTTAAGTATTTTGTATTTGCGTGATAAGTTATTAAGCGACCCTTATACTAACGGCATTATCTGCTGAGAGTTAAAATATCTCGCCATAAATAAAGCACCTTTTTGCTTGACATCAGCTTTTCGTTAAGTGTTTAATTTTTTTTTCGCAAACGAGTAAACTACCAAAGAATTTTAATTACACAAGTTTTTTCACTACCCCGAATTTTTTGTTATTTTATCACCAAATTGGTCTCAATTCTCAACTACTGAATCATTATATTGTTTGATATGTTTGCTTTTCAAGAATGCTCACTGAGAATCGTGTTTTTTTTTACTTCGATTGATATGTGAATCTACACAGAGTAGACACAACTTTTCTAGGGTATTGAATAGATTAATTCTGTCCATTATTTGCGTGCCATTGCATGCGAATTCAGCTGCCATTCTGGTGTCATATCACCGCGCCGACAAATAAGGCTTCGTTACCTATACTTTAACTTGGGAAGGAGATCGCAAGCAAACCCTTTCAGGTAAATTAGTGCAAGTTCTCAGCGCAATTGACATCGCGTTGAACGTCTTTTGGTTGGTTCTATGTGCAGTCCATTATTTAGTTGTGAACTTTTTTTGAATTATGGAGAAAATCAACTTTTGGGGTAAATTATTTATTATATTTTATTTAGTTTTAATATGTGATGGAAAAAAACCCCAAGAAATAAAAATACTACATATGTTAAGAAGATTCCACTAGGTAAGAGAGTAATTGAATGTTGAGCTTGGGCGAAATATCAAAGTAGCATAAATATTTGAATCATCGTAATATTTTAACATTGATAATGCTCTTACTGTAGAATTAACGAACTGCTTTTAATCAAATTTTCTTAGGTTTGTTTTGATATTTTTCTTAAATATTATTTACATCTACAAGTAGGCTCTTAACGTAAATAAGATTTATCTTTAATACATATTCATGTTACTTTTTAGGTATGATTTAATAAAAATAACACAGTTGTGGAAACCACTTAGTGAGAAATTTTCTAATATTTAAATGTGTTTAATAGTTATTATTTGTAAATGCATTTGTGGAGAAACTTCACTTAATACACAGTTGAATTGAATAGAATTTTAACTGAAAAAAGCAATTAAACTGCACATGTTATCATCTGAAAATCAAGCGAAGGAATTAAAAATTTAAATTCTGGACAAGCGCGGCTTTCAAGTGTCATCTGCCTTGAGTTCTGTTTAAAGCAATTTGTTTCTGAAAGTGTACCAGTTTCAATGGTCAATACATCGACATTTGTCGGATGATTAAATGAAGTCGCTCTTCACATCTCTTCTTTTATTAACTCCAAATAAGGCGCTGGCCGCTTGTTTTATTCTTATTCCACCCCGAGGCTGGGCACTTGTAATTACCTACTGGAGCTTTTGAGTAATTCGGCATTTATCTCGTGCCTGGTATTTACTTTAATAATTACATTAAGAAGTGCATAAGGAAGTCTGTGTACTTCTCAGATCATAAAGGACTTTGGTATCACCAGTTATTATTAACGAATTTTGTGAGTCTGAATGTTGCGTTGGAGGTTTTCTTTTAATAGTTCATACCTCATAAAAACTAGGTACCTACATAAAAGAGCAAGTCATTTTGAGCTACCCACGTTCAAATAATTCTAAATGGTGGCATCTCAATAAGTCGATACTTAGAATATCTTCCAAACTGAATCCATCAAATATATTTTTAATATTTATTTATTTAAATCTAACGTACTATTGTCCAATTACAAAAAAAAATACATAACATGAAATGGGAAAAAATATCAACAGAGAAAGAACAGCACATAAATACTATTTTAGTGAAGCAATGACAAAAATTTACATTAGATAGAAAATTCAAGTCAAAGCCAAGGTCAAGTCAAGGTTTTGGTAGAGTCGTAAAGAATGGCAAAAATCTGGTACCAAAAATTTCAAGACCATGGCTTGATTTAAAAAGTATCGACATTCTGGACAGTGAAAAATGAGACTCATAAGTAGTAGAGGATGATTGAGAAACAGCAATTCATTGTTTCCGAGTCTACGGCAAGAAATGTTGAACTGGATGAATTGTAACAAAGAAGGTGGGTCAGTAATACAATTATTATTTTTGAAAATGCCAATTAAATCCAAGTCTTTCCTACGCTTTTCTAATGAAGACATTTGCAATGTTGTTCAATTTCATCATATGAATAATTGCCTCTTTTTCGTCTTAATCTCCATCCAATTCCGCGTAAGAAGCGATGTTATACGGATTCCATATGATGAGTATGAACAGTATAGAAATTAGACCAAATGACACTGGCTTATTCTAGATAAGGGCGAACTACTAAGCAGTTAAGAGTTTTTGGGGTCTTTATATTCTTAATTCACAAGCAATTCTATTGATGAAGTCAAGAAGTTAAAAATGTTATGTTAATAAATACAAAATTAATAACATTATATTTTGTTACAAAAAATAGGTTATTCTTGCACATATTTTATTCAGACAATTTTCTTTAGCATGTTTACCAAACGTATTTTTTTGTTTTAGTTTTATTGTATGATGTAAAATAGAACAACCTCTTTATATCTTCCAAAAAGGAATATTAAAATTTAAAAAAACGTGAGAATTACATTTTTTGATGCACCTTAAACCATACGGACCACACAAATTTGACATAGGTTTGGGCATTACCGCAAATAAATAAGCCCCACTAAAATACCCAGCGAAATACAATACAATATAATGAACTACAATGACACCCATTAAAATTTTTGTATGATGTAATAACGGCATAATACCACAATATAAATTAAAGTAAAAGTAACCGATACACTGCGTGTGGGTGCGTGTTCGTGCAATACTCCGCGAAGACTCTGACAACCAATCAAAGGACCCCATCATTTCGAATATACCATTTCATTAATGTAATTGGTGTTGGGTCTCTTGTTCGAGTGGGAAGGTATGGAATGGGTGTCATGCAATTTTTATGAAGGTCATTCCATAGTGTTTTTACGGGTCAAGAAGGTTGTTGATTGGGGCTATAATTTTTTTTCCGTTGGTTGACTGTACTGTTATCTGTCGTCTCGGTATTTTTGTTAGTTAAAGAAAAATACCTTTTATCTTCAGGTGTGTCCCGTGATATTTTATTAGGTTGAAGGGTAAACCGATGGAAGTGTATTGTGGGCGTATCTGTGTGTCCGGAGTAAGGTCAATTTTATCTTACTTCCGTAAAATTGATAAAACATTTTCAAATATTGAAATTCTTTTTTGAGCATGTAATGAATTTCAGTGACCTGTCATGCCCAGGAGATAAGCGGTTTTTCTTTTGATTTTCTTTTAAAATTTTTATATTTACATTCTTTGTAATTTTTTTTCCGGTAATTTTTTTAAAATTTAAACTTATTTGCAAAAATGTCCACTTTATTATGTGTATTAAACTATGAAAAGTTTGTAATATACAAAAAAAAAATTAAATAAATTATTATTGTTACGTAAATTGACGACATAGGTTTTCTTTAAAATTGATTCAAATCTGTATTGATTATCTATTTAGTAGGTTTTTGTGATTTTTAATTTTTGAAAAGCTTTACTTGAAGTTTCCATTTATTTTCTGCATCCACACTACTTTTCTGTAAGAACGATCGTTGGATTGATTAATTAAATTATTTAATATTTAAATATTTAATCTACATTGGAGGCCCAAATGCTTCCCCTGTTACCTATGTTAAACTTGTATGGAGGGTGTTTTAAGGGACAGTAAGGAATAGGCCTCGGTCTTGGAGAGATCGGCAAATAATTCTTAAAAGCGACTCGTTCTTACGCGACAAATTTCAAGCGTGTAAAAGTGGCGCTCGTATTTGGCATAACTACCTAACTTCCGACTGTGCACCTACTTACACCGAAGGGTTTAATGAGTTATCCGAAGAACCTCCCATTGAAATACCGGTATAATTACAAAGCATTCTCTCTTGACATCAATGTTTAAGATTCAAATCCGCCAGACTTTATTTCAATATGTCTAGCCAATCACCAATCAACCTGTGTCTATATTTTCGTTTATTAAGTCTCAAATCTTGTCGAAACATCAAGTTACAGTTCGAAGTGTCCAATATCGAATTTATATGTTCCCCGCCTACCGTCTCAAAGGTATTACATAAATATCTAAATATATGTTCTTCGATGGTTGTTCTCGGTAAGTGTTCCTCGAAATAAAATCACCAGATTGCTTTTATAACGTCAGTCATTGAGCTTAGAATATATTATTGACAATAGCCGAATACATTAACACGCATAAGCTGCGCTCAATAAACTAATGGAGGCGATATACATATAAAATGTAGCATTTACTGAAGTATACGCTTCTTACACCATGTAATAATCCGTCTGAAAGAAATGTGAAGTCACTTCATTATGTTTCAAATGTGATTGTTATTCCATGATATATATTTAAGAGATTCCGTGGACACGTCATGGTGTTATAGTGGTGTATATTTGTCTGGAACAGGCGGAATTCGAGTAGATTTACACGAATAAATATCAAATCGACAAGAATATTCTCTGGCAACAAAAATTTTAAACACAATGGTCCACGACAAACATTAACGTCAAAGTTAGACGGCGTCTGATTTGAGAAATTTAATGGTGAAGTCGTGTTTTTTTATATTGTGACACCTTACCAGAGCTTCCCTGGGTACAACCAGGGGAGCATATATGTATCACCATTATGTTGGGCAATGTTGTGATGCGGTTCGACGAAGGTTCTTTAGGAAGAAATTGTTCCATGTAAGTAAAAAAAACGGATTAAATTCTTTCTCCTCCAATAGCTTGTGGTATTTAGTTGATATGCTGAGTGGTATATACTTTAAGTATCGCCCTGGTGAAAGACCACCATTTGAAATTGAAACGTTGGTTGAAATTGATTTAGCCGTGTTTAATGTCTAAATTTGAATAGCCAGGTACTTCCCAACCTTACTCTTCTTCATTTCCTTCTCTTCCCCACTACCTTCAACCTTAAAACATACCCCAATTGGGGATACCATAGTCTCACTGGCTCAAGACGGTTGGGAGCAGTTGGGACTCGCGCACGGTATTCACTTCTAAAAAATATATCGATATATTTTTGAAGAGCATTTTTCTAAGCATACTTACTAAATACGTAATGGTTAAAATTTTTTTTTTTCGCTTTAAACACTTTTCAGATTATTGACGGTTGAATTGAGCACTTGTAAGTATTCCACATAAGAATGTGACAATGTGGATAAACACCCTTTACCAAAAGTTGTCTGCAAGCCATGTATGTCTCTATCCGCATATTGAAAGCACCATCTTGAAAAGCCTGCCTTTTTCTACTTGGCTTATACCTTATACTGGACTTATCAACACCACGGTAGTTTAAAAATAAAAATGACCTTTGTATACATATAAATTAGGTTTATTTTGTTACACTAAACTTTTACAATCCTATAAATAACGGTCGTAATCTCTTTAATATGGTGAGCATTGCTGAGTAGAGCAAACCCCACCCACTACACAGTCAACGAATTGTGGTACACTTCATTTTTAAATGCGTCATTATTCTAAGCTTTATGGCTGGCGGCGTTTTCACTAGTTTAGACGGTAATCCTTGGTACCAGAAATCTACTTGAAACACTTCATTTTTATAGCATCTGCCCCTTATTTTGATTCCTGATATTTTTTACTAAATTGACAACTTTTGTTTGATATTTTTCGCACTTACAGACAAAGAACAACAATGGAGTAATGCATTTACAGAAGAGCACTTTTAATAATCATTTTTTTTTAATGTGCACCGATCAGAATTATATGCTGCGGTTTATTATAAAAAATAAATAATCATGTTCTTAATAATCAGTTAAATTTGTCCACTAGTCCAATATTAGGTATATTTCTTGTAAACTCATAAAATTTATCATCATTCTTTAATCACCTTCAGAGTTGACGTTTTTCCTCTTTTATTTTATATTGTCTGTCTCTTTCTCTCTGTTCCTTTGTTATATTTTTTAATGTTATTCTTTTGTTTTCTTACTGCTCTCTTATTTTATTTTATGTTGTGTTCTCCCTCTGTATGGATATATAATCGCACACTTTGTATTTTAGTTTGGTTTACTTTTGTACCCTGATGATGCTTACGCTAAGCAAAACCAGTTGGTCATAAAAATGAAAGAAAATCTCTAATCTTATACGATTCTTCACATTTAACATTTCATTTTCATTAAATATGTCAAACTACAAAGTGATTGCTTTCTACGTTTTATTTTTAAATAAAACAAACAACGAAGTTGCACTTCTATGAGTTATCAATAAAGCTAATCATGTGACTGTAAATTGGTACATTTTGGTTTTAAGTGAACAACTTTTCAAAGCAAATATATATGTAAAATTATTTTTTTTAAATATATAAACAAAAAACAACAGGAAAATAAACTAAAGGTAAAGACTTAAAATAAACAGATAATACAATAAATATAACAATATATTTTCAGGAGAGAAAAAAATATACCTTTATCAAATCTATAAAACTTAGCAGGATAGCTAATTGGGTTGTAACTTATAAATAATCGTTTTCCAAATAGCATTAAGAAAATAAGATTTCAGAATATCATTCCGAGATTTGTTGGAAGCGTACACATGTCTTAATTCTTCAGGCAATTTGTTGTAGTTGGTGCAGGGAATGTATTCCAATGAATTCAGTCCTTATTTTGTCGAGTGTATTTTTGATATGTTTAGTTAGTTGTGTTGTCGTGTATTATTATACTGAGGAACGTCGTGGTTATAGTTAAGTTAGTGAATATCATGTTTAATGAAGTCATAATAAATTAACATGCGTACAAAAATAAGTGGTTTAAAATTAATTTAATTAAAATATCAAGTTTTATGGTGACAGCTTTCTTTCAAAACTCAATAGATCGCTGTACTCAATCAAAATCATGTTATAATAACTCCAAATTTTTTTACTTTCTAAGTACTTACTATAAAAATGATAATAATAAAAATAGTGATTGTCCGTTGAAAATAGTTCACCTAGTAAATTTATTGAAAATGTTGGCGTGAAATATTATGTTTTAGTGGAAGCTAGTACAATTCTCATACAACAATATAAATAATGCTGTGCTTTTGTTCATTTATATAATTGGTATTATCATTCTTAAGAGTCATTAATATAAATTATGAACAGATCGACTCCGCGACTATGTGGCAGCCTTACTGCTTCTTCTTTACTGCAAAATATTGGCCCCTTAAAGACAAGGATCTTTCCTTCACCCAAAAAAAAACACAAATCAGCATAACTAGCTCCAGATAAGATACCAACCGCGAAGAGTAAAATAACTGTTTGCACCTACCAAGGTGTCACGTAAACCTGAAATAAGAAATTAACAAACCGTTGATTAGATTTCAAGCTATTCGTAAAATGTTGAAAAGCGAGAAATACAATAACAATAAATACAATGTTAAATTCCAATCTTATAGGTATCTACGTATATAAATGGATGCGCCGGTCGAACAGGCCGAGCCGCGGTGACAACTAGCTGCTATTCCTTACGAATTATCACTAAGTTAACCGTAGATTGTGAAACCGCCTTAAATCTAGGCGAGAACCGAGAACTTGATTAAAATCATTCCGGGATGTGGAATAAACTAACCGACTCTCGGCCCGGCATCGTAACTTTGGATTAATTGGATTCTTAATGTGGATTTTTGTAAGATCGCCTGAATGTCACACGGTATTGATGGTCGGTCGATAAATGAATATGCAGGATATGTTTCATTGGAAATAATGTTTTTTTATTAGATCATTATTAAAAAAATGGTTGTAGAGAATGCTCCGAAATGATACAGTGAAATGGGTAGATTTAATAAATTTAATAGAACTCAAATCATCTTATGTTTTTTTCTTTAGTTAAAACTATTTGAAATATATAGAGATAGATGATAAGATATAAGTAGGGTATATAAAACATAAAAATCATCACAACAGATAGAGCCAACAAAAATGAACAGAATACATGTCAATAAGTTTTTAGGCGTAATTTAACATGAACATATTTATTACACATGATTTATTTATTTATTAATCAACTAACGGACTATTGTATAGTTACAAAAAAAATATACAATACAAAATGAAAAAAATAACAGCATATACATAATGGAGCTATGACAAAAAATACATTTAAAAGAATATTCAAGTCAAAGTCTGAGTACGGTTTTGGTAGAGTCGTAAAGAATGACGAACATCGTTTAGACTGGTACCAAATATTTCAAGACCATGGCTCGAGTTAACAAGTCTCGAAATTCTAGACAGTGGAGAATTACGCCCTTAATTAGTAGAGTGATGATTGAAGAACAAAAATTCATTGTTTCTGAGTCTACATAAAGGAATATTGAACTTAATGAATTGCAATAAAGAAGGTGAGACAATAATACAATAAATTAATAATTTTGAAAATGCAAATTAAAGTGTTTCCTACGCTTATGATGATTCTTTTAAAATAAATTTTTACGTGATTTAATAAAACAAATTTTTAACTTTATTCCACTTTTATTTTTTGACTGGACCGGTTTCAGTCTATGACGGCCATCTTCAGACTAGTACAAGTTGTTGTTATCCTACGGCTTATATACATCCCCAAAAATAGTATATAAGCCGTAGGTTAACAACAACTTGTACTAGTCTGAAGATGGCCGTCATAGGCTGAAACCGGTCCAGTCAAAAAATAAAAGTGGAATAAAGTTAAAAATTTGTTTTATTAAATCATTAAAATGGAATTCCACCACGAATTAACAGTTTCAAAATTAGAGACATTTTTACGTATTATCTTAAGAAAATAGAGTTTGTTCCTCCACATTCAAATAATTTGAAACAATGTATTTACAAGAACATAAGACCAATTAAAAATAAAATAGCTAAGTGTCCAAACACCAACTAGACGGAAGCCGGTTCAAGTTTAGATTTATAAGATCGAAAAAAAAATCTTCCTCAAAAATGTAAATCTAAATTGAAAAAAAAAACTCTAAACAGTCAGAAAAGACCCGTAAAACAGGTTTGGTCCAAATGAATAAGTGAAACACAATTTTGTAATCATTATTATAATTGGTCAATTTGGCAAAATTATTGTCGTTTAGTTATAAGATCATCTTCAGCGTATATAAATAACATCAACATAAGGAGGGTTCTCCTTTCTCTTCGTTTTATATCATCAACCAGTTCCAGGTTTATATTATAAAGCTTCATTCACATTCACGAAAGTAATTTGTCGAGAGGTAATTCCATATGATAGTACAAGTAAAAAAGAAAATAAACTTTCTTCGTAGCATTTTTTTTTCGTATAATAAGTAATTCCCACAAAAATCTGTGGTATTATGTCGGACTAACCTGATGAATACGCCGGGATCTATGTCCATGGAAATCGCATACAAAAAAACTTGTTTACCTTAAGTATAATTTACTCGTATAGTAAATTTGCCTCACGTTTCAGAGTGGCAGATACTAATAAGTATCGCCCTGGTGAAAGACCAACATTCAGAATTGAAATTGACGGTTGGGAGCAGTTGGGACTAGAGATGGTCGATATTCCATTATATTATTTCTCCGAGGAACCGGTTATTTTTAGAACCGGTTCCAATAAAAAATATCGATACCCTTTGTCCGTTCTTTTCAAGTTTTTTGGGGGAGGAACCGGTTCCAGTTATTTTTGTTTTGGAAATTGCCAGCAACACCCCCCCCCCCCCCCGATGTAAATAATTTATTTTTTTTGCGAGGAGTAAGTTCCAGTTCTTTTCGTTTTCAAATCTCTACCGACCAGTACTTTTTTTAGCGATGAAATTTTGTGGATTTGATAGTAGTTTAGGTAAAAAAATTCCTTCATGGAACTATTCTGGCACCAAGAACCGGTTCCAAAAAGAACTGGATAAAAAACCGGTTCCTCGCCGGTCACCGGTAACTGGAACCGCAGGTTCATCCAATTCTGATATCGACCATCTCTAGTTGGGACTCTAGTTTTATTTTATGCTGACGTAGAAAAATAATCCCTGAAGTTACAACACTTTACCTCCACCTGTATACATTTTGAATTCAAACCCACACATTATAATTCCATTATTAAAATAACACTACAATCATTCTTACTCGCATGGCAAAAATAAAATTATAGGTGACGAACAACAAGAAAATAATCTGGAATATCCTTCCGCCGAAATAAGCATTTCACTTCTTCCATCGCTGCCACAGTGGTACCGTTGTATCCGCGCCCGATCGCCCACAATCGGGTGTCGATTACGTACAATCTAAGCCGTCATTAAGCCTCTTAGAGATGTTTTACATTATTTGTTATCGTATTCCTCGCCATCACGAACTCTGAGGGAGTACACCTACCGGCCATATAGACGTCCACCGGCCGAACTGCCTCTATATTATAGGAGCCGTAATAGTCTATTGTTCACAAATAATAATTTCGCATTCAAATGTTAAGTGTCGAAGTTTCCACGGTTGCGGTCGCCTGACATTTGGAATATGTTTTTAATGGTTTTCTAGTAATAAAAAAGCTTCTTCCTGATGTGATGGGATGATTGTCACGGTTTGTCATTTTTGAAAGTTTTAAGATCATAATTGTTTTTGGTCTAGTGAACTTCAAAGCAGAAGATTCTACATCGGATTCAATTATTCATCCCTAGTCATAAGGTCACAGATCTTTTTTTAAACCAGAAGCAAAACCAGCTTGTTCTCATGTAAAATTTGATTTTTTTCAAGAAGAAAATGAAAGAGAGAAAAAACTATTTAAAGAGATGAAAAATAACTTTGCATAAAACCATGAGCATTATTTCATTTTTTATAACCGACGGGTTTTGCTTAGCACAAGCATCAGGATACAAAATTAAACAAAACAAAAAATACAAAGTGTGCGGTTATATATACATACAGAGGGAGAACAAATATAAAATAAAATAACAGAACAATGAGAAAATAATAGATTAACTTTTTAATTTTAACAAAATAACAGGGAGAAAGAGACAGATAAAATGAATTGAAAGAGACAACATGTCAACTGTGAAGGTGATTAAAGAATAATGATAATTTTGATGAGTTTTATTTTATTGATTGCTTTTTACGAAAATATATAAAAAAAACTGTTATTTACTACCCGTTCTCACCCTACTTTTAAGATTTTTTTTCGTATTATATTTAAAAAAAAAACAGGTTTCAGTTTAATAGATACGAGTATTTTGAAGCATCATATCCCATAGTGAAAATTATATTATCAGATAAAAAAAAACTTGTGTTATGTTAGAAATTTCAGACAGAAGAGTTGTGGGAATCGATCGGTTAGATCATCGAGTGGTCCAAAGCGTCGGGTTCCTACCATCGCGGAAACAATCCTCTGCCTAGCTAATTATTCTCAAGCAATGTTTTGCGGTTGTTATGATGGCAGTAGGAGGAATTGAAAAGTCATTTATTTACGCTCCTCAAAGGCTTTTACACAAATGTTTACATTTAACAAAAATAATATACTCATAAGCAGTGCAAACATATTGTACAAGAAATAAAAAAATAGTAGTGGATAGGAGGTACATCCAGATTAAAAGGGTTTCATTAAATAAATTAGCCGTACTAGATGAATCAAACTTTACAAAGGTACGCTTATATTGTGATATTGACGTACTAAAAATATATCAACAACATCGGAGTATATGTTTCCTAGATGTTGAATTCGTCGCCTGGGAGCATAATATTGTGAGGTTGAAGTAGAATTGTCACAATAATATGGTAGGTACTGTCTTGTAACTATCCTGCCAGGGACAAAACAGTATCAGGCTGTTTGTAAATTGGGAATGTTTATCTTTAATTTAAAAATGGCAGTTGTTTTACATTTTGTTTTTGCTCTTTCAAAACCGAGATTTTGTGCTTTGTAGCTAATGTATTTTATTATTCAAATTAAAATAAATATCCGGTTTTTTTTTTCTATCGCAGCTCAATCATTTATTTTGTTGAACAGCGAAATGAAAAACGATTGAGCTTTACGCTCTACACTAGATAGTGCTATACACTATCGGTAGAAGGATCTATAAGAATTAGTTTTTATAAAACATTTTCTTGAAATACCGGTATAATGAACAAGGCCTACAAAAGCTTAATCGTTCCAAATGTACTGTGGTCATTCAGTTCCCATCTCACCGTTATCATTATGATCCTAATAAGAATTTCTTAAAAAAAACGTATTATAATTTGTTGACACGCGGAGCTATTTTAATTTGCATACATACTATTGTTGGAATGATTGAAATCACGTGAAATGTCGTTAAAAAACCTCTATGTCAATCGTTTAAATAAAACTCGAAAATAAAAAAAATTAAGTCGTATATTTGAGTTAGCAAGGTGTGGTGACAAATTTAAAATAGAGGCAAAATATTTTACCTTCTAATACTGCTTTGCTTTGGTGATTGCATTTGCAAGAGCTGTTAATGTGATGCTATACCCGCCATCAACCTGCATTAACAGCTGAACATTTATTGTTTTTTTTGAATTTATGTTTTTTCTTTATTATTGTGTATATTTGTATTACAGCTTTATTTTATGTATTATTATCAATTATGGAATGTATTGCATCGCACTACTCTAGCATACCTCATGGCATAAAAACTTTATTATTTTTATTTTAAAATTGCTTTCCACATTTTAATAGCGACGAGTCATTATAGACTTTACAATGAAGAGTCTAATAAATTTTATCTATTATACGTAGATGCAGTTAAAATGCAACGCCTCTCTTGACAGAAACATCTAAGGCTGTTAACTAGTGAACGTACCCGACCAGGGTGCTACTACAGCCTGCGGTCTACCGCAGTGCGGCAAAACTGCAGTCCGTTAATATTATTTATGTAACACCATTTTTTATTACCATTATGATGACAAATGTCTTGGCAGACCGCTGGTTTAGATGAGGTTAGATTATGTTAGGTTAGGTTTTATGTAGAACGATTCTACTATGGCGAGAAATGTTTCGGTAGACCGCAGGATTCAAATTGATTGCTCTAGTAGACCGCTAGGTTGGGTTATGTTTTCTGTAGGACTTTTGATTTTTTCATATTTATGTTTATTGTCCCGGTGGACCATAAACAATCAATAATTTAAAAAAAGTTAATCCCGAATAGGAGTCCCAACTTCCCGGAGCTAGTGGGTTTATGGCAACTCCAATTAGGGTGCATTGTGGGGTTGTAGAAAGTAGGGAGAAGAAGATAACAAAGAGAAAGCTTAAGATTTAAGGAAATACCTGGTTTAAGCATAGTTTCGATTCAGAGTGGTGGCCTTTCACCAGGACGATATTTATTTATTTAATTAAATACGCCCTAATGGGCTTTTACATAACTATGCAATACATAGTATAAAATAATAGTGACAGAAATATCACGGAATAAATAATTAGCGCACAAAAACATAAATATGTTACTAGAAATATTACAATACAATAAATTAACATTTGTATATTTTGAAGATGTTCTTGTAACTAGATTCAGTGCAGTTGAATATATCTACTATGTCTGCGAAGGAATTACCCACTGCATGCAATCTAGGTACAAGCGAGTATCTAAATGACTCAGTCCTGATTACATTTACGGTCCTGATATTATTGTTACATTTAAAAATAATTTTGGATCGAGTAGTTCTGTTAGGTAGATGGGAGGTAATCAAGCTAAATAAATCAGGGCTGTCTATGATACAATTTTCATTTTTTTTAAATAAAATTAAAAACGGAAATACGCCTTCTGTGGGAGTGGTAATAATTTTTTTTTTCATTAATTAATTGTAATTTATGATTTCTATAGGTAGACCGAATTTGTAGTTAATGAATCTTAGAAATTTATGTTCCAGTTTTTCAATGGAATCACGGTGGATTTTTTAAGTAAGGAGGAATTATATTCGACTTGACATTGAGAGTGTTTTCGTTCTGGAGCGTGTTAAAAATGTACAGCACATTATTTTTATTTGACATAACACGCATTAAAACACAATAAAATGTTTGCACTCGCTGGGTTTCGTACCCGTCACGTCTGGATCGGAAGTCAATGATTTTAACCACTCGGCCACGGAGGTCGTCCTGTGGACAACTGCGGCTTAAATATTCTGATAGGTCGCATACTATAGTGGCACTCGGAAAAGATTGTTTTAAGTAGGTAGGTAGGTGCCTAGAAGTCCGTGACGAGATAAAGATATCAAAATCAATATGATTAATGTTATGGTAGATCATATGCAATGTTCTGGTAGGCCGCACAATATGCCGGCACGCTGAAATGTTTATTAACAAGTTTTTTTTCTATGCCGGTAGGTAGGCTCCTACATGTGTGTTTCGAGTTGAAAAATTTTGTTGAAAACTGCTCCCGAGAAGAATTTTGATTAAGAATAAACCAGGATTTATGTAATGCATCCAGTTAGTGAGGTTTAGCATATTCCCATAGCCCCGGTCATACATAATATTATAATTTTGACACCATCAAACGATAAGGCTTCGATCCGACGTCACGATATAATAAAATGGATGTAATAAGGCTGCATTGAATGCTAAGTGTCCATTGTTCGACTTGTGTGGATGGCCGGCTCTATGCGACAGGAGACATTAAGAGAACAGAGCTGTCGATCGGCGCGAAGATGCATCTACCAATAATTCAGCGCAGCCTACTTGTGGTGACATTTCATAGGGGGGGGATAAACCCACAACGGACCATTCCAGAATTGATTCAAATTGTTTTTTTAATATTTGTGTATGTAGTACACAAACGGTGCGTGGTGGCAATAATATTTTTCTTTGCGCCTATAAGTGTCTCATTTTGCACTGCTATTTTATGCATATTTTTTTGCATGTAATGAAAATGTAATAATAACTTTGTACAAAGACTAGAGATTTTATTTTATTTTTTATGACCGACCGGTTTCGCTTAGCCTAAGCATCATCAGGGTACAAAATTAAACTAAACAACAAAATACATAGTGTGTGGTTATGTATATTCATACATACAGAGGGAAAATATATGACTAAATAAAATAACAAAACAACGAGATAACAATAGAATAACATTTAAATTATAATAAAGGAACAGAGAGAAAGAGACAGATAATATCAATTGAAAGAGACGAAACGTAAACGAGTACAGCTAAAAAATAATAGTTTTTTTCTTTACGCCTGTCTCTAGTGTCTCGTTTTGAACTGTTATTTTATGCATCATTTTATATCTTTATCCCACTCCGTGTGAATTTTTCGTTTAAACAAAAATATTGGTACCTTCTCTAATCAACTATAAAACGAGAGGCGCAAATTTCACTCCACGCCGTCGGGTCGAAAAGTTACGGGTTCAATTTCGGATCGATACGGTTTCGACGGGTCATGGATAGTATGGTTTTTTCATTTTATATAATATGTAGGCGCTAGGCGCGTAAAAAAACAGAAATTATTTACTATCAGCCCTTTGAAAATTTGCAGCCTAGAGCGGACTGCTTCAATTGCGCATGCACGGGACCGACCCCGCTTTCAAGGCGTATCACTAAGGTTATTTAAACAAAATAAATTTTAATACGCTGGTTCCACATTGGAGTCGTTTTGACGAAGAATGCGTCAATAGTTTCAGAACCGTACTTTGACCGGTTAGCATTACAAAAACAGAATAAATTCTAGACCACACTTGCGATGATTGTGTTCAATGATTCACTGTAAATAATCGTGCACTAAGAGTAGAATTTCATTAACCTGCACTATGTAAATTCACTACTGTTATTATTATAAGGACCAATATATCTCAGAACGAAATTTTGAAGCAAGGCATCTGTGTGACTTGATGTGTGAGTGATATAAATAATGGATGCTGCCATCTTTGGGTACTAAACAATAGTGTTGCTATCTTGTGTAAAAGTGATCAGTATCTCTCCATTTTAAAATATAACAGACTTAACACGAGAATCAACTCTGTGGATAAGATATGAAAACCAATCAAATACCATTGGATTGTTTATTGAAAAAATCACCAGGTTAGCTAGTTTGGGGTTCGAAACCAATGATTTAATTGTACTTGAGATGTATACAGGGTCAGTTGATGGTCATCATCAACAGCAATTGGCATTACAAAACCTGTAAACCTCTTGTGAAAAACGCCTCCATATCTTTTCATATGTTTTCCTCCAGTTTCTTATTGCCGAGGGTAAAAGTATAAACCTCATACAGGACCAGCCTTGCAGACGTAATTGAAACAGTCTGCTCCAGGCGGCGAATTGTTAAGCGGCTGATAATACCTTATGTTTTTTACGCGCCCAGCGTCTTTATATTATATAAAATGAAAAAACCCTATTGTTCGTGGAAAGCAATCAAAGCCGATTTTTGATCCGCGCCTCTCGTTGAATACTTGATACGAGTTGGTGCCTATCTTCTGTTTGAACAAAAAACAAGCAGTGCAAAAAAGAGAGAAAATTTGGTTGAATCTAATATTGAGACTGCGCCATACGAATTTATAATTTTTTCAGCAATACCAGCCATTTTGAAGAATTTTTTTCGCTATGTGAAAGCGCATAAATTTGAAACGTACTTAAAGCAGCTAAATATTATTTTCGTGAGCTTATTTGATTTGGAAATAGAAACATCTAGTAAAACATTTTTCATCAAATTCATGCGGGCGTCAACGTTTTGTTATACTTTTTTTAATCATTTATAATATTTTGCCCGTAAAGTGGTATTTTATAAAAGAAAATTATTTTTGGAAATTTCATTCAATCATTAGGTTATATACCGACTTTAAAAAATGCATCTAATTTCCTACCCCAAGGCTCGCATTTTGCCCGCAAGTGATTTTTTTTTTGACAATTTTTTTTTTAAAGATTTTTTCATTTGATCGTCTTAAATCTGTCTGACCTCAAGCCCGCATTTTCCTCGCAAAGTTGTATTTTTTTGACAAATGTTGCTATTGGTAGATTTTTTTATTTGATCGTATAAAGTTCATCATTGTTCATAGAATTTCAAAGATTCACTTCATTCTGTTCCATAGAGCTTGAGAATACGGCATCTAATTTCCGACCCCAAGGCTCGCATTTTGCCCGCAAAGTGATATTTTTTATATGTATTTTTATTTTTTCATTTAATCATCTTCAATCTATCATTCTTAACATAACTCTAAAGGTTCATTTTATTCCGTCTCATAGGGCCTGAGAAAACGGCATGTTATTTTCGACCCCAAGGCTCGCATTTTGTCCATAAAGTTGATATTTTCACAAATTTTACTTATGGTGGATTATTTCATTGAATCGCCTGAAGTTCATATTTTTTAGCACAAACCAAAAGTTTTAAGTTTACGAATAAACCGAGGTTACATTGGAGCCTAGGAAAACGGCACCCATTTTTTGAACCCATGGTTTGCGTTTTGAAAATAGAAAAACAAAAACAAATAAATAGTGTGAAATGTGAAAATAATAAAAGAATTCGGTGAAAATATATGATGAAAAATGTGTCAAAAGAGTTTAGAAAGACGAGAGAGATTTCTAAAATAATGAACTAATCTTTAAATAAACCGTGCTTCACGCTCAAACCACGAAAACAGGGCCGATAAATTATTACTTTGTCTGGAACAAACAGAAAAAACTGATTTATTTTGATTTTAAAATCGACCACAAATATACATCATCAAGCAATAAAAATCATGTGAAATTCTGAGCGAATATAAAATTGAAGACGTGCTGTGTACAAGAATAAAATAATTTTTGATGACCAAGCAAAAAAACAGGTTGACAAATGGAGTGAAATATTTTGTTAAAGGTATTTGAAAAAATACACCATACTACAGAAATATAATTTATATTATTAACATAAAAAAAAAACGAAAATAAAAAAAAACATACTATTCATGGACGGCAGCCCAATGGCGTGAAAAATAAACCCCTGCCTCTTGTTTTATACTCTGTCTTAAAAATAGAGCAATTGGTGAGAATTTAGTTTAAATGAAATAATAAGATATGAATGCATAGTGTTGTCAAATCCTTCCACCAATGTCAGTCATTTTGACTTAAGACTTTCAATGTTTTTTCACAATGTGATTGCGCACGAATTTGAAATGTATTTAAAGCAACCTAAATATTGTTTTAGCATACTAATATAAATTTTAATTTAAGATATAGAAACAATGCAATAGAAAAATTTTCCTACTTGCAAATATTTTTGGAATTTGTGACGCGCACGTTGGGGTTTTTATTGTGTTTTGTTATGATAGACTTTTTGAATACATGTATCACTACGTTGCTCTTCTAATTAAATATAAAAACATATTTAAATTTTTAACATATAATTTTTTGAATCTGTTTGTTTCTATTTACATATTTTTAGAGAGGAAACCTGCCAAAAACAAGTGGTTAACAGAGTTGACATTTCTATAAAAGAGATGCTTTTAGTGTAAACTATACTCAGGGTTTTTGTGGAAAATAGTGAAGATAAGTACTTTAATTACATATTAAATTGTTTATATTAAATGTAAATCAAAAATTTTAGAAAATGTTGGTGTTTTAATTTAGGTTTTGACAAGGGGCGCCAAACATTTTAACTGAGCCAGGCACCATTTGACTCAAAACCGGACCTGACCCCGTGAATCCTAAAAATCATAATCTTTCTTCAAAAACATAGAAGTTGTTACCCGTATTTTTTTTTGATTTGTTTCATATGAAATATTAATTTTCCAAAATATTTTACAGAAGTCCGTGTAATAGGTATTTAGCGTAAATATACAAATATTTATACTCATGCTTTTATTAGTACAGAGCCAAAACTCGTTGAGTCTCCCTATTAAGTTAACCCGAGATCATGTGAAGACGCAATAAACTTGTCTTGGCTACATTTGTTGCTAAGGCCCAGTTTCACACAACGAGATTTCGATACATTCATTGCAAATTATTGCGACTGCCTGTAAATGAAGACGTGAAATTATAATGCACACGCTAAAAAAATTGTTACTTTTAAATATAAACTCATTCATTTCTAATACTTCGTAATGTTTGCATACGAAGATTTAAAAGAGTTTAACCATGTAAATGTGTACATAGTAAAAATAATAATATCTTCTATTTTTAGTAAGATGTTCAGAATCAGAAAAATAATTTAGAATAAATATCAATAATAAAGATACATTATTATTTCTTAACAAATGTTACTTTTGGCGGAGTATTTTTATTTGATCGTGTAAAGTTCATCATTCTCCTTCAAAGATTCATTTCATTCGGTTCCATAGAGCCTGAGAAAACAGCATCTAATTTCCGACCCCAAGACTCTCATTTTGCCCGTAAAGTGATATTTTTTTATTTATATATTTTATTTTTATTTTTTTTCATTTAGTCTTTAATTTATCATTTTTAACAGAATTCTAAAGGTTCGCTTCATTAGATCTCTCATAGATCCTGAGAAAAGAGTATCTAATTTTCGACCCCAAGGTTAGCATTTTTCCCGCAAAGTGGTATTTTTGTAACAACTGTTACTTTTGGAAGATTTTTTCATTTAATCGTATAAAGTCCATCATTCTTAACAGAAATCTCAAATGTTTTCACTTCATTCGGTCCCATAGAGCCTGGTAAAACGGCATTTTATTTCCGACCCCAAAGGTTTCATTTTGCGCGCAAAGTGGTATTTTTTCTAACAAATGTTACTTTTGGAAGATTTTTCATTTATTCATATGAAATACATACATCATTCTTAATAGAAATCACAAAAAAGTTCACTTCATTCGATCCCATAGAGCCTGAGAAAACGACATCTTATTTCTGACCCCAAGGCTTGCATTTTATTTATTTATCTTATTGTATACGCCTGAAGGCGCTTTTACATAAAAAAAGGTTTACAATCAACAGTGAAAAAATGAAAATTATTTGCACAAAAAACAAAAGAATAGCTGTAAAGTGTTAAAAAAATTGTGTTTGACTACATTTAATTAATATTGATTAAATACATATGATATTATAGCCTTCTTACATCTACATTCCGTGCAGTCAAATATATCAGCCACTTCTGCGTATGTATATTACCAACTACCTACGAGTACATGCAATTTAGGCAAAAGCGGGTATCTGAAAGACTTTGTCCTGATGTTATTGTTACAGCTGAATAGGATTTTGGATCGAGTAGTTTTCATTGGTATGTGAAAGTAAATAAGATTCAGTAAATTTATAAATAACAGTCAAGTAAAAGTAATTCTTCGACCTGAAAGTTTTAATAAATTTATTTATTTCATCAAGTAAGTTATTACAACGGGTGGATTAAGTTTAAAGTGACTTTTCGTGTTTTTTCGGGCGAGGAACCGGTTCCAGTACTTTTTGAAATTGCTAGCAACCCCCCTCCCCCATGAAATATCTTTTGTAATTGAGTTGAAATGGGAAATAAATATAGTAATAATATCTAAAGTTATGCCAAGATCATTGATTTCATTGATACGAGTAAAGAGAGTATTGTTTGGATTATATTGGTATTCAAACATTGAGTTCTGAAAAAAAAGAATTATGTCGCATTTTCTTATAATTAAATAAAGTTTATGGAGGTTAAACCAATCATGTAATGTTAAATGCGCACATAATCTTCAAAAATTTGAAATTTTCAAATCGTCGTCAAAAAGCAAAACATTAAAATAATCATCAAAAATTTATAGAAAATGTATGTAAAATTAAAAATTTTGATTGCAAAGTGGAATTTTTATTAACAAATGTCAATTTTGGAGAATTTAAAAAAATCAAATCATCTTAACATTTTTGAAAGGCTTACTTCATTCGGTCCCATAGAGCCTGAGAAAACAATGTCTAATTTTCGACCCCAAGGCTCGCATTTTGCCCGCAAATTCATATTTAAAAAAAAAAAAAATACTTTTTAAGAATTTTTTCATTAATTTGTCTTTATTTAATTATCCTTAACGGAACTCCAAAGGTTCATTTCATTCGGTTCCATAGAGCCTGAGAAAGCGGCATTTTAATTCCGACCCCAAGGCTTGCATTTTGCCCACAAAGAGGTATTTTTTTAACAAATGTTACTTTTTAATAATTTATTCATTTAGTCATCTTTGGTCTATCATTCTTAAGAGAAATCCAAAATTTCACTTCATTCGGACCTATAGAGCCTTAGAAAATGGCATCCAATTTCCGACCCCAAGCCTCGCATTTTGCCTACAAAGTGGAATTTTTTCAACAAATATTACCTTTGGAAGATTTTTTCATTTAATAGTATAAAGTCCATCATTCTTAATAGGAATTCAAAGATTTTCACTTTATTTGGTCCCATAGAGCCTGATAAACGGCATTTTATTTTTGACCCTAAGGGTTGCATTTTGCCCGCAAAGTGGTATTTTTTCTAACAAATACTTAATTTTGGATGATTTACTTATTTAATTGTCTTAAGTTCATTATTTTTCATTAAATCGTCTTTGGTCCATCATTCTCAACAGGATTCAAAAGGTTCTCTTTATTCGGTCATATAGAACCCGAAATGAAAGTATCTTATTTCTTACCCCAAGGCTTGGATTTTGCCCCCAAAGACGTATTTTTTAAAAGAAATGTTGCTTATGGAGAATTTATTAAATTTAGTCGTCTTCAGAATCATTCTTAACAGAATTCAAGAGGTTTGCTTATTTCGGTCCCATAGATAAAATGGCATCTAATTTCCGACCCCAAGGCTCGCATTTTGCCCGCAAACTGGTATTTCATTAACAAATTAATGTTACTTTTGGAGGATTTTTTCGTTATATCGTATTAAGTCTATCATTTTTAACAGAATTCCAAAAGTTCACTCATTTGGCTTGACAAAGAAAAAATGGCATCTCATTTTCAACTTCAAGGTTGCGTTTTGAAAATAAATAATTAAAAAATAGATGTAGCCGCTCTACACTCTTATTTAAATAAAATATGAAGCGTACAACAATTAATCAATTAGTGACGTGGAGTAAAAAAAAACCGTGTTTGTGTTAAATATCCAATTGAAAGAATTAAAAAAATCCACCGTTACACAGGAATACGTAAAATATAATTATTTACACAATTTTTTTTATTTTTATTAGACATTAAAAAAAATATATTGAAAATGTTGGTGTGTAAATTTGGGTTTTGACAAAAAGCGCCAAAGATTTTATCTGCGCCGGGCGCCGTTTGGCCCAGGGCCGGGCCTGTGCGAATGTTTTTAGTTATAGGTCCTCATTGTTTATTTTCACAAGTTACTCGCAGTCGCACCAACGCGCAGTGTTTATTGTTGTGTTTCTTGTTATTTTTCATCACGCAGTGCGACGGGAAGTCGTATCGCGTGTCTTTATTGGCATCAAGATCTATAAACAGGTGCCATAAATTCAATTGTAATCATAAATAATCAAAATATATCCTACATTGTTCTATACAAGCTAACTAACTAACTAACCATCACGCCGTTTCCCCGCAGGGGTAGGCAGAGAGGACGGATCGCCATATAACTCTGTCTTGGCACACACTCCTTGCTTCATTTACATTCATACATCGTCTCATACATACTCTTCTGTTATTCTGACTCTTCACCTGACCCGATTCAAGTATTTGATTTACGTGATCGTGCCATGTCTTTCTCGGGCGTCCTCGACTTCTTCTTCCATTCACTTTCGCATCATATATTTTTTTTTACACTCCTTTCTTCGTTCATTCGCTCTACATGCCCAAACCATCTAAGCGTCCCTTTCTTGATCCTATTCATTACGCTCATTTAACAAGCTCCAATTGTTAAATAGGAAAAAATAAACTTTATTTTATCTATCAAACATTAAATACCTACCTAAAAAAATCTGAAATTTGCTTCGGAAGCAAATATTTTTTTATTTATTTTTATTCTTATTTACGCATTTTTTAATTTTTAACATGTATATTTTTTTTATTGTTCTTTAATTTATTTATTTTTAAATTTTCACTAAATAAAATTTTCTTATGCACTTGCAATGATGAGTTCTGACATGATGAAATTAACATCGCTTTCTGCCTGTTGTTCCTAAATAAAAGCTGCTATTTTCCATTTTCTACATCACTTCGACCGTTTATCGAGAAGCTCAATTCCCACTAAGCGATTACAATTTTTTTATTTGCGAACTGTAAAAGCATGCTACATAAAATTTAATCAACTTAGAGTACTGCAGCAATGAATATAAAATACTATTAGGGCTACTGCTCTTAACCACTACTTTGTGTTTAATTGTGATTTAAGA
Source organism: Drusus annulatus (assembly GCA_022651775.1). NCBI lineage: Eukaryota > Metazoa > Arthropoda > Insecta > Trichoptera > Limnephilidae > Drusus > Drusus annulatus. The sequence continues at coordinate 1,283,303 of JAGWCC010000027.1, forward strand.
GGAACAAATCAATACACTTTTGGAACATTTTTTTTTTTTTAAATCAGGGTAGAAGCGCATTTCCCGCGCGGCAGAGCAATGGTATTTCTTTATTTTCTTTACGATTTACGTGACGTGGCGATTGTATGGGTGTTTAAGCATCCACTTCATTAAAACATACCTCGGCCCGGCTAAAGCAAAACGGTAACACATTCTGAGGCAATAAATGTCGTGCCTCGGGCCGTTTTGTCAACGGACCGGGCCAGGCTCGCAGAAAGCCATCACGGTTAATTAATGTCACTTGCCGCCCAAATTTGCCTTGCCAAATTGCACGAATTCAGATTGAAGATATTTGATAAATGGAAGTTCGACTGCTCGTAGTGTTGCAGTTCAGAGTTTAAGTAATCATTATTTGTACCAAATTAAATGAAACAGAGAACAATATTAAACTGTTCGGTACAAAATTATTCAGTTTAATTGTTTACCCTAAGTAGCTTAGACTAAGCAAAACCGGTCGGTCATAAAAGATAAGATAAATTCTGATCCCTGATTCCCTGATCTTATACAAAGTTGTTGTTACATTTCATTTGATATGTCAAACCACAAAGTGACAAAAAACAAACATTATCAATAAACTTTTTTTTTTTTGATTTTCTAAAATATTATTCATCTTGCAGTACAAAATGGAGACGAACACAGCATCCTACAGTATAAAAAAGCAAACAGGATACATGTGAGCAGGGCGGAGGTGTTTAGGACACACCGACAGTTTTAGCACTGATGAGATTATTTCGAGTAGTCGTGGTCTACTCATTAGTACTTGATTCGAGAGGTTACGGTTTCGACTTCTGCCGACGTCAAAAGTTGTCAATGATAATTGCACTAGATTCAGTAGTTTATGGGCGCTGTTTTCATTTAAATATTTCGGTTTGATAAACAAGACAAAAATGGATTTACAGCGAAATAAATAAAGAATAAAAATAGTTCGTTGTAACGAATTAAGAAAGATGGATACTAACGCTTTTTCATGAAAATACATTTAATTAATTTATTTTATTTACTTGGGCATTTCCGAGTGCCTGTCGAAAAATGTTTGTGTAAGATACCATTAAAATGTAAAGAATGCTTTAAATATGTATATAATGTCAACAATTTTCACGACCACGTTGAAACGTTGAATCATTTCTTTGTAAGCTTAATAGTGCTAAAGTAATGCGAAACTCTCAGGTGATAAATTCCTGACAAAATATTCCCCATTTTGACAAATTGCAAAACTGCTCAACGTAAGGAAAATGCCAATGTGACATGTTTTTTGGAATTTATAACATTTCTGATATATTTGAGAAGACTTGGCAAGTTTTTTTTCATGAAAAGTATGTTTTTTTATTTTTATTTATTTAAAGTTTTTGTGTCAACAATATAAAGGCGCTATTTTTGTATTACGGTGGATTTTTTAAAATGCCTTCTTTTGATTAATTTTATTCAAACACTGATTTTGAAGGTTTAAATTATAATGTTATTGTTGTACGCATCAAATCAGGCAAATAAAGTCTTGCGTGTAGCTGCAAGTCTTTAAATATATTTTAAAGTATGCATTTTTTAAAGATATCCGCCCAGAATTTCACATGATTTTTATTGTTTGTAGTAGATTTAAAATCAAAATAAAACAGATTTTACTAAAATATAAACATAGTCACATTTCACACTTTTTTTCCTCTAAAAATATAGCGCGGGTCGGGTTTAGAAATCAAATGTCATTTTCTCAGGCTCTAATGGAACTTCGATTTATTCGTGCACTTAAAAAATAAGTTTTGTGCTAAGAATTATACGAGTATACATCAGAAGATCGAATAGAAAAATAGAACGTCAAAATTGTTAAAAAATATAATCAATTTAATGGACAAAATGCGTGCCTTGGAGTCGGAAATAAGATGCCGTTTTCTCAGATTTTTTGAGACCAAATGAATTAAGCCTTTGAATTTCTGTTAAAAATGATAGACTATAGCCGACTAAATGAATTCTATATTAATAATGATTTGGAATTCTGTGTTAATAATGATAAATTAAAGACGATGAAATAAAAAAAAAATCTTCAAAATTCTGTTTTCATTTTTATATCCCTTTTGCGGGCAAAATGTGAGCCTTGGGGTCGGAAAACAGATGCTGTTTTCCCAGGCTCTCTGGAACCGAATAAAGTTAAATTTTGAAATTCTATAAAGAATGATAGACTTTATACAATCAAATAAAAAAATCCTCCAAAAGTAGCACTTGTCAAAAAAATACCACTTTGCGGGCAAAATGCGAGCCTTGGGGTCGGAAATTAGCTGACGTTTTTTCAGGTTTTATGGAACCGAATGAAGTGAATCTTTGGAACTGTGTTAAAAATGGTGAACTAAAGACTATTAAATGAAAAAAATCTTCAAATAGTAACATTTGCAAAGAAAATACCACTTTACGGGCAAAATGTTGGTCGAAAATTATAAGCTATTTTCTTAAGCTCACGCTAACGTTCTCTAAAGTAAAAACAACTGGCGTTTCCAAACATGCATATTATCATAATTGCATTTGAAATATGGGATTAGTTTTGAAAACACATATTAAAAAAAATAGTAACAAAACAAACAAAAAAAATCTATGTTAACAAATTGGAAATTGATTTAAAAATAGCTAAATGTTTCCATTGGATTGTTTTTATATCCTAACTTTAAAGTTTTTGTATATTAGAATGCAAAAATAAAACTAACGCTGCTTAGTACGTTTCAAATTCATGTATATTAACATTGTGAAAATAATTCTTCAAAATGGCTAATTTTGCTAAAAGAACGCAACAACACTATAGATTCGGATGGCGCTGTCTCATTATTTCATTCCACTAAATTTGCGCCAATTTCACACTTTTTGATTTGTTTATGAATTATTTTGTCTCGTTTTAACATCCTGGGTGAACTTTTTGTTCTAACAGAAGATATGCACCAACTTGTATCAAGTATTAAGCAAGAGACACAGGCGGGAAATTGCGGATTCGATTGCGGTCCACGAATATTATTTAAAACAAATTTGATGTAAAAAAGCATTGGGTGCGTAAAAAATGCACTGTAATAGGGTACTATCAGTGCCTTAGCAATTCGCTGACCAGAGTGGAATGCTCCAATAGCGTACGCTCAGGACCGGCCTAGTAATAATTTAGTCAATATAATTTTATAACATGTTTAATTGGTTGGTGTAAGGTATCTGAGAAAAATAAGTCCTACCTTAAAAAAATCACGTTTGACAGTCAATTGTGCCAGTTTTGTTTTATGGACGCTTGTAGAAGACACCAAACAATGACATCTCAGTAGTACAATAGTATCTGGCGACGCCATCTTGCCCGTCTTGGTAGATGGTTTTGTTTTTCCGTTTTACGCCACAAAAATCCTTGTTTTATGTTATAAAATCGTTTAATAAAACAATTTTTTAACTTTATTCCACTTTTATTTTATGACTGGACCGGTTTCAGCCTATGACGGCCATCTTCAGACTAGTACAAGTTGTTGTTAACCTACTTGTATTAGTCTGAAGATGGCCGTCATAGGCTGAAACCGGTCCAGTCATAAAATAAAAGTGGAATAAAGTTACAAAATTGTTTTTTTAAATCATTAAAATGGAATTCCACCACGAATTAACAGTTTCAAAATTAGAAATAATATAAAATCGTTCTTTTCAAATGATTAAAACTATTTTTTACACCTTAGGTTTAAAGAATAACTGTTTTTATTACGTTTTAATTGATTTCAATTAACATTTTAAAGGAAAATGATTTTAATCTAACTTTGTAGGCGGCGGTTTATGAAGCACAGTGAACTTTAAAGTTTGATGACTTTTCTTAATAATTGATCATGATGAAGAATCATGCCGAAAGCCCCTCCAATACATAGATGAGGAGGGATGCAGCGAAGAAACAATCGCTGATATGAGGAAATGCATACTACAATGGTGTCTAAAATCTGTCTTGATTACTTGATTTTTAATAATGGAACCGATACCTTATTTTCAAGCTTCAATCGATTTGAGATTTAGTTCTGCTAGATCTAGATCTAGCAGGATACTAGTAGAGCCAGCGATAGAAAAGTCTCGCAACATTGAAGTGCTTAGTCATGACTCTCATGTCTCGAGATATTATTTAGCAATAAAATAATGGAACTGTTCATAAAACGGCCGTAAACCTTAATGCCAGCATTACGTTATACGTATCGACGGAATGTGTTTCCGAGAGCAACGTTTCTTCACCTTACAGCTGATTCCAAACGCACTTGATAATTTAAAGAGTCGTAAAGCAAACTGTTGCGCTCTTATAATGCGATAAGTTCAATTACAATAAAAATCACTGAAAAAGTAATGCCGTAAAATCCAAAGGCGATTTCGGCCGCGGCAATAAAAATCGACCAAACCGCGCTATAACGATCCCGTCCGTAATGAGATATTCAATACAACGTGTTTATCTTGTCACGCCTCTGGTGGTCACATTAGACACTGTAAGTGTACCTTTTGAGAAATCACTTGCAAAAACGAACGGAAAAATCGGCCATCGAAATTGAATAATGATCAGTTCAGGAAGTTATTCATTGATATCGTGTTCTTCACAAACGTTTTCAACATGAAAGTATCATGTTTATTTATTTAAAGATTCGGCAAAAAGGCTTTTAGGGACTGAACCCAAAGAGGAAGTACGTTGTAAGTTAAATTTGCCGTATATAAAAAAAAACAGTAATGAGTTTGGACATTGTGTAATGAAAGAGATCATGTTTCTATGTTGAACATGAGCTACGTCTTATTACGGTGGTGATGTATTATTATGGGAAAGATTTTATTAGTTTCCTTTTATTATAGGTAAGAACTTTTAACTTATTATTAATGGATAAAAAGTTGGAAATAAAGTTAAGTTACATAGCCGTAATTAATTATACAATATCCTGATAACCTGAAGGCCGGCTGACTTTGTTAAAAAGATTTTTTTAATAAATTTTCTTTTTTGAAATCCTGATTAGAAAACATGTCACCAAACGGCCGAAGAATAGAAAAGGAAACCAATAGTATAAACATTGTATAAAATATAAATAAATAATTATGATAACGATATACCTTCTACCACTAACATTTTTTAAGCCCATCTTACCCGATTGAGCTTTAACTTTAAAAAAATAAACCAAAACAATGAAATCCATAAAAATGAAACCTTTAACGATGAAACCTATGACGACAAAACCTATAACGATGAAACCTTTAACGATGAAACCTATAACGATGAAGACTATGAAATCTATAACGATGAAACCTATAACGATGAAACCTATGACGATGAAACTTATAAACGGTAAAACTTATAACGATGAAACATACAACAATAAAACCTATAACTATGAAATCTATCCGACGAAACCTATAACGATGAAATTTATAACGATGAAACATATAAAAATAAAACCTATGACGATGAAACATATAACGATGAAACCTATAACGATGAAACCTATAACGATAAAACCTATAACGATGGAACTTATGACGATAAAACTCATAACGCGATGCTGAAACATGTAAATACAAATCAAAATAATTAATTAAGTTTCATTGGATTAGTTTATCTACGTATTGACAGTTAAAAGTTCCATAATCATGGCTTTAAAAAATATAACCTACTTTGATGGATACAAATGGAATGAGATTTTTATTTACTTGCGTAGGATTATATTCGGTAGTAATTTGAATATTTATTGAAATTATACGTAACTGTTTTGCAAGTTTTTATTGCAAAGCGTGTGAAATTTTTGCAGTTGTTTTCAAAATGCACTTTGTGGTCGTTTTTTATACGAATCATATTTAGGCCACCGCATTGTCGAGATATCGAATTTATCTTTGGATGGGCATCAATAAAAATACGATATGACCCCATATTATAATTTTCTGAGAAGCTGCGTTGATCCGAGTCCAATCATCAATCTCACACCTTATTACCCTCAAGATAAAGCTGAGCATTTTGGCGACGTGATGCTTTTATAAGTGAAATATCGATGCCATAAACCCTATCCGAATACTTGAAACGATATGTATCGATTTTATTACGATTTACAGAGCTCGCGAGGAGCGTTTGAGATATTTTTCTCGTAAACGACGTTTTAGGGTCATTAAATTACGGCTCTTCTTTATCAAAATACATATTAAATGAGCTTTAAATAATGAAGTTAATACCCAAAACGATTTATGATGCATATTTAATATTTTTCATGTTTATTAACAATGTAAAAAAAGTTCCATAATAAAGTTTTTTTATAGACCTTGAAAGAGAATTTCAAATCATTTATTGTCACCGCCCAACTTTATGTTGGTTGATCTGACAGTTGTTTTTTCACTTGCAAATAGCAGGTACTATTGTTCAGAAAAAAATCTACAGTGAAAAATATAAATATAGCACATTCCGTGCCCTTTGAACTAACTTCGTATGAGTAAACGTTTGCCCACTATGAAAAAACATTATTGCGAAATCGCGTATTCATGATAACTTATCTTTATGTGAAAAGTGAATGGACGGCGACATTGAGCGATTATAATATGGGGTACTTACTTTACATGTGTCAAATTTTAAACACACTTTTATGTAACTCTTCCATAAGTTTCACATGTATATATAGCGGTAGGTTTTTTAATCAAAAGGGTTATTTTAAGCATCTATGCAAATAAAATTTCTTCACCGTGTGAAAGGGCCTTTTTATTTAACTTTTAATAAAAGCGGTTTGGATTTACGATGCGTTGCATCTTCATGACCTTTGACAGATTAGCAATCAATCCATGGTCGAAATAAAACCTGAAAATTTGACTTTATGGATATTACGCATTGGTAACTATCAATTCAAAATTAAAAAAACGTATATTTCATAAAGTGCCATAAATTATTTTGTTTCTAATTAACTGTTTCTCTAGGCATGCGATTATTATTGTTGAGAAATTTAAGGAAATACGCCAAGAGATGACAGATTCTACAACAAACTCAACAAAAAATATCAGCTACCCGAGGGAGGTATTTTTTCTTGTGTTTTTGTTATTGTTTTGTACCGCACAAGAGTCTAAACCACTCGGAGCATTACGAATTAGGAAAATATTGAAAGGTTGAAGGGAGTCGAGAGAGGAAGAAAGAATAATGGGAAATACCAGCCTTTTCAGATGTGGTCACTAAAAAAAAAAAACTATTAAAACGGCCGCTGTGAGCGAAAAATATACATTTATTACCATAGGCAAAGAAGAAAACACAATTTTCACAAATGAAAAAATGGCGTTATAAGTCCACAAAGAAGAAAAAAAAATGTGCTCGGAAAATATTAATTTATTTTGTATTGATAAAATATTCGAATCGAGAAACTATTATGGCTAATCAACACATAAAACTAGGAATGTTATAGTTTCGGATTGATATTGGGGTCATTGAAATTCTTGTGATCTAGCAACATAAAAATGAGTACAAATAACTAATGACTGAAAAATGTATTGGTCGCATAAAGGCTTCCACCGTACGACTGCAATTCTGAATTCCAGTGTGTTCTGTCCGTGATTATCTGTAACACATACAAGTGATACAAAGATCCGCCAATCTCTTTGATCAACCCTTTCTTAAGCATAGCATCAACTGCCGAGTGTTTTATAATGACGATTTGAGTGTTTGTGTCCCCGAGGAGTTTCGGACGCGGTACCTTGCTTTATGACGGCAAAGCCGCCTCGAGGTGGCGTGACACGTGTCGGAACTTGGAATCCAACCCGCGAGTAATGGATGCGCCCCAGTTATGTGTTCTTTATTCCCACCTCCAAATTAGCTTTCATATAATAAAAAAAAAAATCAAGAACAGTGCTGGATAAAGCCACTTGTTGAAAAAAAATCCAAAAAGTTGACAGTTGGAAAATAGGTCACATTTTTCGTGATGAAACGTTTGCATAGTAATTAATAAATAATTGCGTTTTCTTGTGAAAATGTAACCACAACCTTTTTTTATGATGACGTAGAGAATAGGCTCACGGCGAAAATAAAGGCTTCTTCTGTATTCCATGTAAATAAATATTAAAAAAACATTATTCCTGGTATTTTAATATGATTTAAAATAAAATAAAAACGTTGTTTCATTCTATATTTTTTAAGAAAAACAAACTTTCCCGGGTTACTAATAACCTACAAATATTTGAAAAACTTATACTACGACCATAACAAGCGGAAAAAATGCGTGTGCCATGATGGAGGACTTTGCTAGCAGAGTAATTGAATCCACAACGCCCGGGTGGGAATTCAACGCGTTTGTCAGCTACTAACCGGTCAAATTTCTTTGATGAACGAGAATAAATATTTTTTTTATTTCAAATATGAATGATTATGTTTCAGTGTTCGCGTATGAATACTATGTCTTTATAAATACATGATCATTTATTTTAATCATCTTATCCAGCTGCCTAAGGTAAGGTTTGCAATAAAATCGATTGAATTAAAAATAATTTATCACTGATTAAATATACAATTCATTAAAATAAGAGTATTTCATATCCACTGATTTGTTTCATATTATTGTTTGGTTTGCGTTTTTGAAACTGACTGTGAAATGTTTGCGTGAGTCATTTTTTACAATTCTTCAAAGTGCGATATTCGCAAACGGATCCAGTCCTGTTCGACCAAAAGTATTAATCAAGTAGTACTGTAGTTAGTCACACGGTGGAGCCTTAAGGCTGTACGTGGGGTGTTTTTTGGGTTTCAGAGACTAATTCGTAATAAGGGAATATTAAATTTGCCTTGATAAAACTTTTGTGGCCAACACTTAAATTTCTTAATTTCCCAGAAATCGTAACGGTACGAGAATCCTCGTTGAATGTATGTAATTATTTGAAGCAGAATAAATCGTGGAGTGTAAATTGATTTCGCTGGGGGTCTACCACGTGCCTTATGATTATTTTTCAATTCTTTACCGATGCCGTTACGCTACCGGGCCTCAGAATTCACACGAAGTGAGTTAAACACTGTCCCCCTTTTTACAAGACTACCATTTTTCGCAATATAATTACATATTTTTAAAAACATCACCTTTGTTTAATGATTTGCAAGATATTGCAAGAAAAATACCTATAAATAGTCGGTATCCATTTATTAAAAAAAAAAAACAAAAAGAAACCAAAAACCATCTCCGTATTACGTAAAACACGTGGCAATCTGCATTTCATAGATTCAACACATATGAATTTCGAATTAAACTGCAATTTTCCAATAAAAAGTAGATGGAAATAAAAACTACATTACATAATATGCAGCTATGATATTATCATGAGTCTGTAACAAGAAGTGTGTAAGTAATGGATAAATCCATGTGTCTATATTATCATCAGGTACTGTGAAGGTTCATTTTCTAATCAATCTCATCAGTATAATAAACTTACCTGCCTATAAACTGCTTGTACCACACAACTCAGACCCGGGGGTAGATTAGCTCTAACAAGGCTTTGACGGGATTGTTTATCAATAAATTAATCATGACGACGCATTGTGCAAAATGCGGTTAAACTCCCGTCACCTTCCTGTTGCAGAAATGGATGAGTTGGTGACTGGCAATTATTTACAGGGATATACCTAGATAGGTTATCAAACTCACGCTTTGATAACGTTACACGATAAGTAGTTGTTGGTAACAGGTTAAGATAGTATCTTAATTTCCTAAAAATATCATCTATTTTATTAACACAAGCTAGCATCTATCGAACGTAGTTTGCGTAATTGCCAAGTGGGGCGGTAACGTCTGTAAATACATCAACTACGGTAATTAATTGTAGGTAAACTGGCGACAGTACTCCCAAGCGGGCAACTTGGTGCACACATAGGTTTTGTTGACTTGTCAATCCGCATGTCACGCTGAAATTAAGACATTGCGAATTCATTAATAGCAGATATTGAAACATAAACCGTTGGCGAGGTCTAGCAGAAATAGCCCGCGGGAGCTGGTTTTTTCGTGCTAGTCTTATTTATTGTATTTACTCACTTTTATGGGAGTCTATAAAAATGCCGACGGTGAGTAAAATGTGTTAATCGAGAATTCAATTATTCGTGGGTAGTGAAGGAGTGGTATCTAAATATTTAATAACGTTGGGTAACTATAATTAAGTTGAGGTAGGGCACTTACTTTTTTTGTGCCCTCTTGTAACACAGGTTGGTTACCATCAGGGTAATCTTAATTTTTTATCGGAAAATCTTTCCCTGTAATATTAGTTGAATAGTTTTATATTTGCTGTGACTAAGATATTTGAGATTTATTCATCTTATATCCAGCGCAACCTCCTTTTTTGCATGATGAAGAACACAAAAAGGTCCATTTTTTCTGTCTTGCACTGAGTGGTAGAGCTGGGTTGTAGGTACATTTAGTATAGCCTTAATGATCGAACACCATTCAGAATTGAAATGTTGCTTCGAATGGCTTTAGTCGTGTTTGGTGATCAGATTTGAATAGCCAGTTACTTTCCCTATAGTCCCACTGGCTCTGGACAGCTGTTAGCAGTTAGGAGTCTTAGGCGGTATTATATTGTTTCTGGTAATTTATTTATTTATAAACTAACGGACTATTGTCCAATTACAAAAATACATAACACGAAACGGGAAAAAAAGAGCAGCAGAGAAATAACAGCACATACTTAATATTATAAAGAAGCAATGACAAAAATAGGAAAAAATATAAAATAGAATGAGCATTTAAAACAAAGCCAAGATCAAGTCAAAGTTTTGGTAGAGTCGTGAAGAATGACCAAAATCATTTAGACTGGTACCAAAAATTTCAAGACCATGGATTGAGTTAACAAGTCTCGACATTCTGGGCAGTGGAGAATGATATCAATAATTAATAGAGTGATGATTAAGGAACAGCAATTCATTGTTTCTGAGTCTACGGCAAGGAATAATAGAATGGTTATGGTTTCCAAAGAGTATTTTATATTTCAAAAAGCTACGTGTTGTAATCTTACGTCTTCCACACGAATAAGAAATATCGTTGGTGTTTGTTTTCTTCAGTTTATTTTCTGTCAGAGTTTGTACCTACTTCAGTATTCAAATTTATGTGAGAAATAACGAACTTGATCCACATTCGCTTACGAAAAGCTTACATTATCATCGTGAAAATCTTTTCCCAGTGTTGGTTATGGCAGCAAAATGCCAATGAGTTCCCCTTGTAAAATGCATAAAAATTAATCGCCAAATTATTTTTGAACGAAGTACGGCGAGATCGCAATCTTAATGATGTATCAATATTTTCACAAGATGGCTTTCGTTGATTAGTTGTTATTGCTCCCAATTCGTTATATGATGTTGATCACCTGCTATTATAGTGGATAGATAAATAAAGATATAAAGTTGTAAATGTGTCGAAAAACACATTTATGGCGCTCTGCAGAAAATTGAGCCACGGATCTAAAATAAAAAGAATGTAAAGCCAATATAGAGAGTGTTCTGATTGTAAATTACCAAACAAAAATAACGAAATAAAATATTGGTTCTTCTTGATAAACCAGAAAGGAAGGCTTTGTCGAGGTTTTTAAGTTTTTGACAAAGTTTTTATTTTATTTATTATTTTCATCTGACAACTCGCATTAGTGTTTTGGTTAATCCAATGGAAAAAAAAAACCACTAGGTATATATTATTTACTATTCTAGAAGCAAGTCCTGACGCACTGAATGACTGCCTTCATTACTTGTTAAAATGTTGCAATAATTCAGTTCTTTAGTATTTAAAAATAATATTTTAATAAGCGTTGCAAATGAGAAAATGATTTTCTTCAACAGTCGAAAATAAAACTTTTTTTGGAAGAAAAGCTAAAATCCAAATGACTTCTAATTTTGAGCTTCTGGCTATCGCCGTGAATAATGTTTATTTTTTATAGATGCATAAATAAATAATGTTTAATGGAAACTTTAAATGATTATAGCTTGGGATAGAACATAGAATTGACTTGAAAAAATACAACACATCGTCGCTGGAAAGGCAAAAGGGCTCAAACAACACTCTGGACAAAAATGAGTTGAATATGCGGTTTTGATCTTTATATCTGCATCGAATTCTCTAAATTTCGTTTAATTCAGAAGACTTTTGTGGCTCTTCAGCCATCTAAAACATATTTATTTTATTTGTGAGAAGGCTTGACTCAAGCGACACAAGCTTGGAACTTTTTTAGCTTTTTGTTGCTTCAGGTAACTCAGTAAGAGCATCAAGTTATCTGAGTCAAGTTTATTTTTCAAAATCCTACCATGTGCTAATGAACTATTAATTTTATTGTAAAGCAAACAAAAAAACTTTAAAATGCTCTGGTGTAAACTTCCCAAAATGGCGCTTTAGCCTTTTTGTCTTTCCGGTAACGATATAGTTCGGTAAAAATAGCATCATTTTATAGTGAGAGTATTTATTTTCCATTTATCGATTCTCCTCGATGCTGGAAACCCACTTTTGTGAGATACATCTCATGAGCGCGGATGAAAAATCATATGTAATTAAATGTACACACAGAATTTCAAGACGGACTTAAAACAGTCAAATACCTATACAATTAGACCACGAAGACCCACCCTGTCAAGAACATTCAAGAAGCGATGTCCGTAAATATAAGCCACGTTATTTGAGATACGTTCCGCTTGGTACAGGAAAGGAGAAATCACATTCATTAGCCACTTGTCTTCGGGAGGTAGCTTTCCTGTGCCCCGTACATGTCTTCATGCTTAATGTTTATGTTGCCAAGTGCAGCAGGTAGAAGTTCTGCGAGCTGCAGAGAGTTGTTACTCGTAAATTTCCAAAAATTATCCCCGCGCTGAATACGTGCTAATGGCTCTTAAAGTTTCTTTCGAAATTCATTGTTTATGTAGAGTGAAATCCGAGCCAATTTAAAATCAAGTATGAATGCTTCTGATGATTTTATTTGTATATCGCCATAGCACGTAAGACAATATATGACCACGTCTTAATCGAAATGCACGTTGAACATTACAAAATAAATTTAAAGTAAAACACTGCCTCATGTAAGTAATTTTTTAACTTTGAAAAATCTGGTTTAAAATATTAATGGTATATATCCCTGTAATTATTACATAATTGTTACAAAAGTAACCTGTAAGGTTCCTGCGAAAAAACTTCACTTCTTCAAGTGCCTACCTACCAATAAAATACTTAATTTTAATAATGTTAAAATAATACAAATTACCACTTATTGTTACAAAAAAATTACAGCTTGCTCCTGCTATCGGGAATAAAAACACTCATTTTTATATTATTTGTTTTTAAATACACATTTAATAAATTTTTAGACGTTTCGATTCAAGTATCTAGTGAAAAACCGAAAGCAATAATAGAAAAAAAAAAGTTATTATACATAGGTATCCCAGCCCGAGTTGAGTAAAAAACAGTATTCACACAGATGCCTTACATGTATAAAACATGCATTTCGACATCAGAAGAGAAAATTTTAGTGAAATTAAAAAAATGTTCATTTTTAATACAACAAAGGATCATTTTTTTTTGGATACGTGTAAAAGCATTTTGAATATTTAAATTTGATCAACGTTAACACGTGCTGTCCCTTTTTCGCTAAAAACAAAAAAATAAGTATGATTCTCAGTGACGTTTCGCAAGACAATGACTCTTGAAAGTGTATAAAAATACACTAAAACCCACACTCTTCAGTTAGTACGAGTATGTGTTGTTCGTTAAATATTATTATTATTATCTAAAAATCCGTATATATATATATATATATATATGTGCACATATTTATATTGACACAAGTTTTGCTTTTGCATGATCTATATTTACATGCACTCACTGTCACCTACCTCAGAACAGGTTCTAGGAACCTAGTGAGGTAGGTAATGTAAAAAAATGTAAGAAACAAAAAGTTAATAAATAAAATGAAAATAAATCAATAATCATTCTTGTGTTTGCATTACAATCTAATTAGATTATATTTGTACATTAGTGCGGTTGTATTCCGCAAGTGCGGGGGCCGTAAGTACCTGCGGCAGACGGTGAAAAATCGAGGAACCGTGCATGATTTGTAACGTCCCCGAAGTCTCTTTTCTTAAATCGTATTATCGAGCTAATAATATACAGTCCGCTATAAATAATCACAACAGTACGAAGGTCTGCACTTATTTTCAGTGCAAACTGTGCCCATTTCCTTTTCTGTCATCCGAGATTAATTGGTTTTGATAGTAAAAAAATCGTTTCATTTTTCACGTAGAATAAGGTTTGTGCGTTTTTAACGGATGATATGGAAGACATCGTTAATTTTAATTAAGATATTTTAATGATAGTCTTATACAGAGATATTCAGCGGGCTTGAAGATAGAGGGACTTTGGATTAAACCCCTTAAAGCTAACACAAAAAAGTTTCTTACTCTCAGAAACATAAAATTATTTGCCATTTTCAATTTTTATCTTGTTTCTATTTCTTTGCAACGATTTCTATTAGGTAGGTACTTAAAAATAATATAAAAAAAAAAAATTATCTGTCCTCTTTGGTACAAGTACACAAAAAATACGAGCTAAAAAGCCTTAAAACGTCAATTCAATCGTTAAGAAATTAGGGAAGCCGCCATATTGTTTGTTCTATATTTTGTATTTGTTCAATAGGAAACAAACGTGTTGAAATCCTTTTGTGCAACCGGGATGTGAAGATGGCTTATAAAAAATCTCTACTTAATTACTGTAGCTAATAATCCTTCATCGTTGGACGTTTCTAAAATTAAAATAATATATCTACGGTTATAATGTTTGAAAGATTTTGATTGACCTGTTACGTTTTGGTTTGCAGCAAATTATTACAAAACAAAAATAGAGTTTGTGGGGTCGTTCTAAATAACAACTCAAGGTAATAATGCTCAAGTATTTACAATTAAACCTTGATCATCTCTGAGGCTAATGAACAAACGATATGCAATTGAGCATTGCGCATTACCCATGACTACATCGACCGATCTTAATAAATAAATTAAGCGCAGTCACGGCATTTAGAATGTAATTTGAAAAACGAAAAATAACTATTGATACTAATTTCGCGTACCTTTTATCTCGGGTGTAAATTACATGAATTGTACGAGAAATCGATATCACAATGGTTGGATGCAATTAAATTACAATAATGTCTTTATTCATCCGAGATCGAATGTATTTCTAAGAGTCGTTACCATTTCAACGCGGGTTGCAATAATCATAAGATGCAGCGGCCACCGCGGTACGCAGGTTTCAATTTGCGTATTTCAACGGCAAAAAAATGGTTGCAGTGATCCTGCAACCGAGAGCTACGTTGCGACCTCTCTCTTTGATACGATTTTCGTTTATGAGAAAGAGTGAGAGGTTGCAACGGAGCTATCGGCGGTACGCCTTTAGTGAGCGCACGGGCACGGAATTAATAATGGAATTCTCTATTCAAATTCAAATTGACTTTTGTATTTATTGCCTTTGAATGGTTCCGACGGGAAAAGGAGTTATATGTGCAATTGTGCAATGAATGCAATGTGCAATGTGCAATGCTGCGGAGGGCGTCCTGCGAACTGTGCGTGCGCGGTGCATCGCGGGAACCGAACTTTTATCTATTGTATATGCAATATTACCATAATGGAATTATCAAATTCAACAATAGGAAATGTATATTAATATGAGGATAGCATAATAAAACTTAAATATTTCGAATTGTTCATACGAACTTATGAGCACGTTGAAGTTCTAACGCTGCCGCGACGGAAACCTTTGTCTGCTGATCAGAAATATGTTAATATCAATGAACGCTGTTAAAACAGCTGACGGTCACATTTAAAGTGATCACACAGAACAGGAACTTTCCAGGATAGCTTGCATCAAATCTTATCCTGAAATCATGTTTTCCTAAAAGTAGTATACATTAAATTGACACGGTTCTATATATTATGATAATATGAATGTTATTTTAATTATTACACGAAAAATAATGTTGTTATTTTTAGTGTTTTTTCGCCCGTCATGCTAGGGATGTCACTGTGCTATGGAAGATAAAACGCAGACATGGATACTTTCTCCTTCTTACGTGGGCTTGAAAAAAAATTTAAAATCAGCTTTTTTTTATTCATCAAAAGAACATGAATTATATACTATTTTTAAGCAATATTTAGGTTTACATAAACTTGAAAAAAAAAACTTTACATGTTAGTTTTTTTTTATAATAAACTTGCGATTTGGTGTTTAAATTTCTTATAATCTTTGTAATGAATAGTGACGTTAGTCTTCTTTTATCGTAGTCGATAACTTTTTATATTGATGAAAATATCTTAACAATTGTCTATTCTAATATTGAAAAAGTTTTTTTTATTGGAATATAATGAATTTCTATATTTTCCATACATTTCTTAATGTAATAATATTAATAATTCCTATCTCCTATGGTGGTGTGGATCTTTTCGTAAATTTTCATTATTTTAGTGAAATTTTTTTTTCAAGCTATTTTCTTAGTGAAATTTTGTAAAACCTGAAGACGTTCGTTTGTGGAGAAGCTAGATAAACTGAAACTGGAGCACAAGATACACAGCTATATCTAGAGTGGTTGATTTGATCGTCAGATGTTTTTGACGTCACCTTTAAATATCAGGCGGTGCCTTTAATGGAGCCCTGAACAATTGTCTCGGAGCATTGCAAACGAGTGCAAAATATCAATACAATGTTCATCTACTCACTAATGGAATATTTGATATTTCTTGTAAATTTGATTTTCACAATTATATTTATCTAAAGGTCAACCGTTTCCTGTTCCGGTTCGTGAAACAAAGACAAACAATTCGCGGAATTATGTGAAATTATAAATGTGTTGAAGTGAAAAGAAAAGAGAAAATAGTTCGGGAAGTATCTAGCTATTCGGATAACATAACTAATGCTGTATTGTTGTATCTCTACGAGCAACACTTAAGTATCTTCCATTTTAGGGCAAAAAGCGAATAAATAGTTAAAAAAATTTAATTCACTTGTGAAAAACCTTAAGGTTTAGAATCAAAGATTTTACCACTCTACCACGGAAAGCTTAAAGAAGTAAAACATCACCATAATTTATTTTGCAATCAAAAGTAAGTAACTATATATTTTTTAAGGAATGAGGAAGTACGATACGTTACAAAATCAGTAAAATTAAATACATAATTAAAAGCTGCGTGAAATGATAATCGACTTTTCGTTGAAACCGCATTTGAATTTAAAGTTTTAATTCACATTTCGTCATTGACTGACCCGAAACGTTAACTTTTCGACCCGAAGGGTCATAATAAAATTACGATTGTAGTAATGATGATAGTAAAAATACTCGAATGCGATGTGTAATATATGAGAAGGCAATGCACTTTTTAGAGTAAACCATATTTTCCAGGAGATTTCCTTAATCGGTCTATAACATTATTATACCATTATAATATATGTCAAAAATCCAGGTGAGCACAAAATAATTAAATCAAAAATAAAGGTGGCGTGAGCACTGCGCAGGAGATGCGTCGTGTAACTGATTTATAGCATTTTTAATGATGTCTGTATTAAATAAATGTGCATTTAACACTTTTATAAGTTAGAATAAATTATTAGTTTGTTTGTATATTTATCGGTTCAACAAGAAAATCTCGAACGCCTTCGTGATTTTAAATATTTATGAGAGATTCTACTGCAAATTTATAAGTTTTTAACCTTTCAAATTTAGCATTTTTTTTTTTCAATTTCAAACTTTGATTTTTTGAAGTTTCCGTTAAAAACGGTAACCAAATTCAACAAATGAACATCCATTCATTCATCGACAAAAAAACGTTCACTAATTAAGCCATTCCTTTTGTCAAAAAACGTACCTTTTTTTTCACCAGTCTTTCAGTATCGGTGCTGTCAGATTTTTAAGCTAATCAAAACTTTTTATCGGATCAAATAGACAACAGATCAGAAATCGTGCGTTTGCAGTATGGGTATTACCTTTGTTAACCTTTGGTGAATCAAAACAGTTTAAGAGATTTAGAGGATTCCGCTGAGTTATGTATGTGATTTTATTTATGTTTTACTTAGAACATTTATGTGGGGGGGGGGGAACAGAGGGAGAAGAAACTTTATTTAAATAATTAAACACGTTATTTAAATCTGCACAGTACATCAGAAAAAAAAATCGAAATAACGAATTCGTTTCAAGATTTCTTTTCATATTTAAAAAAAGCATTTTTTTATAATTCACAATATGAGTGGCACAATATTTTAAAACTGTTTTAGTACAATTTTCCACACAAGTAAAATTTTAGATTGCATTCCATAGTCCGCATTCCAAAATAAGGCACATTTAAGATGTGATTGAAATAATGCAGTCCTGATTGCCAACAATATGGAAGATCTGCAGTTTTTCGTATCTAGGGTGAACCAAGTGTGTGTGCAAAATGAGTTAATGATGAATGTGAGTAAGTCCAAAGTCATGACATTTGAAAGAGAGAGTGCGAGAACAGCTTGCACTATAGTTATGAATACCTGGAGCAAGTGGATTAATTTATGTGTTATATTTGGAAAGTATGTTCACGCTAGATGGAAAAGGCTGATAAAGATATTGAAAAAAGGATGAATGCAGGAAACTCAATTGATCGAGGACTAAACGCTGTTGGCGCAAAAAAATGTCCAAATAAGCGAAGCTAACAGCCCACAGTAGAGTGTTTATACCAACCCTGATGTAAAGCAGAGTAGAGGCGTGAAACTGGCAGAGGAAAGTAAACTGAATGCTGGGGAAATGAGATCCCTGAGGCGCATTTGCGGTAAACCATGTATGACGATGTTAAAAATATGGATATCCGAAAAAAATGCAAGGCTGATGTAAGCGTAACGAATAGAATTAAGAATGAGACTCTAAAATGGTTTAGGCACGTAGAGCAGATGAAAGAAGATAGGAGTGTAAAGAGAATACATTTTGTAAAAGTGGATTGTAGAAGACGTCGAGGACGCCCGAGAAAGGCATGGTCAAGAGTAAGAATAACAGAAGACTATATATGAGACGGTGTATGAATGCGAATGAAGCAAGGAGTGTGTACCAAGACAGAGTTGTGATGGTTAGTTAGTAATTTAAGATCTAAAATAATATTTTGTACTAAAATCCCTAAACAAAGTTACATTTGAAAAATTGATTTAAGGGTATTGTTGAAAATATTTACATTCTCGTCCAAAATAATAAAAAAATGAATGTTAATTAATTTATGAATACACTTTTTTTCAACAAAGTAGGGACTTTTTGAGGTATTTTATTTAAAAAAAAAATCATAATTATTAGATAAAAATGCCAAGATCAATTTCAAAATATTTTGATGCATTGGTTATGGTTTCTAAACGAATATAACGTTATGATTCTTTTTGACCGTGTGAAGTATCTCATTCTCGATAGTTCCTTTACCACCGCATCAAAACTGAAGCAGCGAACACTGAAGCTGATGGCTAGTAGTGGTACGGCGGTGACGCGTGCGTCTGCTTGGTATTCCCCCCACGCGCCCGGCCTCCGCGGGCTTTTCATACAGAAGCAACAATGGCCTCCACTCTTTGACAATACCACCGATTTATCAATTGATTCATTCCGCGGCATTTATCTCACTGCTTTACTACCCCCCTTGAAGCGCGCCGCCCTCGTTAGAGATGCGGCGGAAAGCGAGAAAAAGTTGGAAAAGCATCCGCGTGCATAATTGATTCGAGTCAAATAATTGATTAGCGGCGGGAAGATGGGAAATTTATTGCACATTTGCAATGCGTTTATTGCGCAGTTTTTTTTGTATACGTACGTGTTTATGTACAGACAGAGTGTTGCACCTATTTGGATACCTATCGTCCTGGAGAGTTGCTAAAATGAAAACTGCCTTGACTTTATAAATATTATAAAAACTTTTTTTTTTTTTTTTATGGTTTCAAAGTTTATTTTGTAGAAATCCATTTTAATTTTTCGCCTTCTGAGGGCATTATCAAACTTTGATAATTACAATGAGACAGTTTTATAATGCTTTCAGAAGGCGAAACAGCTGTCACGCGTAAAAATAATTACATCGCAGAGCTTTTAACTAAAAATTGTTTTTAAAAATTAAAAATAATAATAATTATTGTTTAAATAAAATTAAAAAACCTAAAAATTATAAAAACGTTTTTTCAATGGTGTAAATAAACAATGGAGTTTAGCTGCATTCACAAATGCTCTTGAGGAATTTTTATCTTCAATAATAGAGCTATTATCTGCTAATCTGAAGCAGCGAAAATACAGAACGATAAGTTCTGGCATTATGAAATTTGCAGAACTTTCTGTAAAATATGTCTTGTTTTATGCAATATTTTGTTAGCTATTAACGTTTTTCCAATCCCGTGTTTTGATGCTAAATATTCATTTAATGGTGAAAAAAAAGGACATGAAAACATGGTATTTTTTTTTCATATTTACCAAGATGAATATGATCAAGAAAGGGACGCTTAGATGGTTTGGGCATGTAGAGTTGATTAAGGAAGAAAGGAGTGTGAAAATAATATAATATGATGTGAAAGTGAATGGAAGAAGGCGGAGATGCCCGGAGAAGACATGGCACGATCAAGTGAATCAAATACTTGAATCGGGCCATGTGAAGACGTGAAGAGTCAGATTAACAAAAGAGTATGTATCAATGTGAATGATGCAAGTGTGTGCTAAGACAGAGTTGTATGGTGGTCCGTCCTCTCTACCTCTGCGGGGAAAAAGCGTAATGGTTTGTTAGTTCAAAAAAAAACAAAAATTAACAAAGAGTTTAAAAAGATGATTTAAATTTTGATTATTCAATAAGCAATAAGGTACTAATGTGTTAATTTATATTTATAGAACATCATACACATCTTATTGGAACGTAATAACTTATTGAGTTACTTTGAAAATTACAGTAAACTTCACGGAATCTATGGTACACTATGACAGTTGAGAGAAATGCGTCATCTGTTTAAATGACATTTTTTGTTCAATCTATTCCTCTGCAAAATTTCAACGAGATCACCCAGCGATAGAATGATTTCAAATAAATGTTTTATTTATGTTCAAAATTATCAATATTGCATACGATTGCCAACTTTAGAATTTTCCACACGTGAGTTTATGGCTTATTTCATGGATAAAATATCGGCAAACCTAGGAATAATAGTTTCCTCTATATTTCGAAAGCACATAATCAAACATTAGGAAAATAATAAAAAGTAGTCTGTCGATGTGTGTGAGGTAGTTAGCATTTTAAAGCGGTAGTTGCAGTCATTAAAATACTTGACGATGATTTATGTTTTGAACATTTTTTAAATTAATAACTGCATCGGGAAATTAATTATCATTTTGAAAGTAATCTACGGCGTGAACTTCAATCGACCAATTTTAAAGTAATCAATCAGTTTCTTCATCAAAACTAAGAGAATGTGTCACAACAATTAGCAGTGTTATTTTTAATAGGATCAATATTATTTAATCCCGAATAAAAGGAAAGTTGGTGAAAATGAAATAATTACTTTATTTAATTATTTTTTTATGACAGACCAGTTTCGCTTAGCCTAAGCATCATCAGGGTACAAAATTAAACTAAACACAAAATACATAGTGTGTGTGTGTTTATATATACTCATACAACCAGATAGAGAACACAATATTAAATGAAATAAGAGAATAGCAAGAAAACAAAACAATAATATTTAAATTATAACGAAGGAACAGAGAGAAAGAGACGGATAAAATTTGATGAAAAGGGCAAAACGTCGAAACCGGTCGGTCATAAATTTAAAAAAAAATCTGTGGTCTTATACAAAGTTATTATTTCATTTAAATTTAATATGTCAAACCACATTTTGATTGTTTTGTACGAAAATGTAAAAAAAATAAAATAAAAAGGAAAGTTGTTAGAACCTCAATAATAGACGGAAAGTTTTGGCGTAAAGCATTTATTTTTTTCAATGTCCGTTTGTTTATGTGAGTGGGTTAAATTTACCTACATTCATGATATCAATACTACTCATTTCATTTACCTATATAAATACCAACAAAACAAGGTGTTATGTCAAAAAAAACATCGTTAAATACCTATTGTAATATGAAAAACAATTGAAATAAAATGAATTGAAATCTTCAATTATCTGACGTTGTCGTCATATCCAAGTGATTGATTTTATATATTATTAGATTATTGCAGTGTTTTCGGTTTAAAACATTTTATATTTCTGTGATTAATATTGGTACTAGAAAAATCTCTTGACATCAAAACATCAATTTCTTTATATTTAACATACTCGTATTATTTTATTTTAAATAATTTACTCTGTTGCTTATATTATTTTCGATGTTGGCTCCATTTCCAAGTAAACTGTAAATGTGCAGCTATTTTATTATGCAAATGACAAGATTCCTTTTATTAAAATGATATTCGAACAATAAAATTATTTCAATTTTTTATGATTTTATCCTTGAAATATTAAATCCAGTGCTGACATCGCCAAAGTGCTGCAATAACGCGGGTGCCTAAATAAATTTATAATTCCGTTATTTTCGCGCGCTCATAGTTATTTGTAAAAATGTAGCTCATAACTCACATGACGTGTAGATCCATGCCCATGTGAATAAATAATTATCCAAATAAGGAAATAATCACTTCCGCAATGCATATTTAAAACGGTTATTTATAATTTTTTTCGGTATTTTGATGTTTTCCAACACTTTCCAAAACTGTTTTTATGACAAGATGGTTCTTCCATCAGTGTCTCGATTACTTACTAAGTAAGTGAGTAGGTACTTACCAAAAAAGTTGTAATATGATTCCAAGCCCAACCATCTCATAACCAAATTGCCCGCTAACAACTCCACTCCCGCCGGTCGCCATTAACATTTTTAGCGCAATAAAAAATAATGGGAATTGAAAGATTGGTGGCCCCAGGCAGAGAGGCTGAGAACCTGAGAGGCTGACACGACTACCAGTGGAGGGCGAGAACAAAAAGTGCTCCAGTTCTCCGTTGCGTCAGGCTCCGTGGCACCGTGGGAAGGTCAGAGATCAGCCGGTCATTATCGGAACGTAAAAAAAGCCAAGTTAATTTTATGCCGATGATGTTTGAAGGTGTGTTGTATTTATCAAGATTTTTTTATTTTTATGGGTTTGATTCTGGTTTGATTGGAGAGGCAATTTGATGTGATGTGATCCAAGTGATTGTAGTAAGGATTTCATGTATTATTTTACAATATAAACATTCTTTATGAAGCGCAATTCAGTGATTTATCAAGACAATATTTTTATAAACATTAATGTACATAGGTGTTCTATTCAAGAGGGGTTTTCTTACTTATATATCACTCTCGCCATAATATGTAATAAAAATAAACAATTTTATTCACAGCTTTCTTATATAAGTTATATTAATATATGCAAGAAATGTTTAAGATTATTAAAATAATGCAAATAATCTTCAACGTAAATATGAAACAGAAAAAAACTAAAATTTAAAAGAATAACGGTCGCAACCGAGACTCAAACTCGGAACTTCTACTCTATCCAGGAGTAACATCTCTGCCAATTGAGCTACCGAGACTTTATTAGAAATCGGCATTTTAATAGATCTCATACTGTATTGAAAATTATTAATATTATTTTTTAATTTTTTCCGATAAAGGCTGCTATTTTTGTAATGGTAAACAAAGCTCTACCCGAGCACATATTATATATCTAGATGGTGTCTTGTATAAATTAATTTTTTTACGGAAAATCTTTTGACTTCTTTAAAAGTCAAAAATTAATATTATGAATTAAAATTAATAACGGTCGTGACCGTTATTCTTTTTAATTTGTGACTTTTTCTGTTTCATATTTACGTTGAAGATTATTAATATCATTTCAAAAGTTAATTTAAAAATAAAAAAGCGTAAAGCCTCAAAGTATTTAAGATGATTAATATACATACGTCAAAGATTAAAGATTTTTTGCAAATATTCCATAAAAATAATTTTAAATATACCTAATTATTTATTTTCATAGTTTATTAAGAGGAGGGAATCCGGTATGGTTAAAGTGTTGGAACTTAAAAAATACAACTTGATTTATTCAACTTTGCCAGCGCCTAAATGAAGAAAACGAACAAAGTATTTAAAATTTTATAGTTTTTTTTGTATCCACAAAATCTACACCAGGGACGCCACCGACAACATAGTTAAGTGTGTCAAACTGTGAAAGAAATGCTGATTCAAATAATCATGAGGTAGAACGACAAACCAGATTCGACGAGTAAGAAGCAGTCCTATAGTCATTATAATTTCCTACTCTCTGAGTAGGTAGCCATCACATTAGAGAAAAATACAGAAAGGATGAAAACAAGACCAAAACATATTACGGAGGCTTAGGTGATATGGTTATATGGAAATTAACCGGATGAAAGCCTAAAAATAATTTCAATTAAAAAATATATGTATGTATTACAGTTGATAAACTTCTAAAAACCTCTCATTGAAATGTGATGGAAGTCCTTCTAATTGATCTTGTGATATCTTGAACTACAAAATTAAATTTGTTGCGCTTTTTAGTACAAGAAATATTCATCAACTTGTAGAAACAAGGTTTTACGTATCGAACTTGATAAAATTTGATGTGTCCGGGAGAGCAGTATATTCAAATTTATTAAAACAACACATTTTTACCGTGCCAAAAGCTTTTAAAAATATGTAATAATAATAATAATAATATTTGGACGATTTGTATAGCGCCGTTTTTGTGAAAAATCACCTCAAGGGCGCTGTACAGATCTTACTTTCTATCATTACATATTACCTATGTAGTTACGTATGATTGCATGCCATTACGATTAATAAGACAAACGTTCAGACGCAGGAATTAAATACATTTCATTAGTTGTTGGTCTGAATTTTTAAAAATGCCTAAGTTTCAGCTTTTTCCTAAAAAAAAATACATATTATTTGCTCTTTTATATCCTGGGCAAGATATCGAGAATACGTACGCTTTACAAGCAAATAAATTTTGTAGTGAAACTCTAAATAATATCATATATTTTTAATTTATTCACTTTCTCAGTGGCGGGTTCAATTTATGTTACCTTTTATCCTCAATTAGGGTGCAATCAAAATAATATGCCCAAATAAGTTTGACAATATTTTTATAAAATATGTAATTTTAGTCGACGTTGTGTCTTATTTATTAATCAAAATAATATGCCCAAATAAGTTTGACAATATTTTTGTACAATATGTAATTTTAGTCGATGTTGTGTCTTATTTATTAATCAAAATAATATGCCCAAATAAGTTTGACAATATTTTTGTAAAATATGTAATTTTAGTCGATGTTGTGTCTTATTTATTAATCAAAATATGCCCAAATAAGTTTGACAATATTTTTGTAAAATATGTAATTTTAGTCGATGTTGTGTCTTATTTATTAATCAAAATAATAGCCCAAATAAGTTTGACAATATTTTTGTAAAATATGTAATTTTAGTCGATGTTGTGTCTTATTTATTAATCAAAATAATTTTTACATCCTTAGCCCAAATAAGTTTGACAATATTTTTGTAAAATATGTAATTTTAGTCGATTTTGTGTCTTATTTATTTGTATAGCTTTTAAATGATTTCTTATGGGTGAATAGAGAAAAGGAAATACATTTTAAGAAAACCATGATCTTATGTTTTACATTCTTTAGAACCCAATACTCCATTTTTACTCCAATAAATATCCCAAACACACTGTACTTGTTTATTCACGAAGCTATAATTATTACCACACAACTTTCAGATGCATTGTGAATGCATAAATTACGAGAAAGAATCAATTGAAAACTTTTCCTCCACACCGAAACACAAACATTGATGTAAATTATTGATATTTATCGTTTAACAGGCTGTATTTACTAATTGCTGACCTTTCCTGCAGAACTTTCTTCACAATCAACACCAACGGGCAAGGGTTATTGAAAAATTATACCCGTCACAGTCTTGTATCGACTCATTTTCACATGAGCATAAAAGTGTATCACGAAATAACTCACCCTCGGGGAGATGTTGGTATGAGAAGGTAAGATTCATGTAAGGTTCGTTGTGTGAACTATTTTTTTTCAACAACCAGAATTCGTTGTTGCCCATAGCTAAAAACTTGAAGCCTGTAATAGGAACGGTCGAAGTATGAGTGTATGTATGTTGGATTTTATGAAGAATAAGTTTTGCAACAGTGATAATAAAGAAAATCGATTAAACAGTATTATGTTCTCCTTCGTAAGCCTTCTGCTGTCCAGTTTTGGACATATGCCTCATAATACGTATTCAGTTGTGCCGATTCTTGGCAGCTCTTACCTTTCGAAGCAGGCAGGGTAATCAGTTCATCTGAACTGCTGATTGTGCTACGTGCCCAGTATAATTTTAGTTGTCTTTGGAGATTGTGGCTGTAATAACGCATTAACTGATATGATAATATACAATTAATAACATCTCATGTATGTATAGCCTAATTTTATGGTATTTCTCAGATTGTGGTTTTGTTTGACGTTTCAAGAACAGGGTGATACTAAAACTATCTATATCTCTGGAACGTGCAACAAATCAAATAATGTTATTTTTGAAATGTTATAAAAAAAAACAAATCACGCCCACCGTGTCTTAAACGTATTATCACTAACAATATTTTTTTACACGCAATGTATTATTTTGTTACAGAATTTAGTAGCAAAAGAATGTTTGGTAATATGGTTTGTTTCGACTTAACCCACTATTGTTATGAGTCCCTCAATTTATCGGTGAGCTTTATCATGCTTATTTGAGTAAGACAGTTGTTGTTTCCACGCATTTAAATTGAACCGAAATAAATTATTATCGATGAACAAAAAGCATTATTGGATGTTGTGAATCATCTGTTGTTTGGCTGCTGGAATGCGGACACCAAGAAACCACACGGAACTGATTTAGAGCAGTCCTTGAAAGAGGGCACAGTCGAAACAACACAGGTTCACATCATTGTTAACGCCTCATATCGCACGGATTTAGATAAAGATGGATACGTATTAATGTATTGCAATTTACATATCGTTTGATTATTTCGTAAAGTCCCTCGCAGCAGCTATGTGGTGTTGAGAAGATTGTACTTTTCGTCTACTTTAGTTTTACTAAGAAATTTTTTTGATTGCTCTTCTGTTAATAATAATAATAATATTTGGACGATTTGTGAAAAAAATTGTGAAAAATCAACACAAGGGCGCTGTACAGATCTTATTTTCTATCATTACATATTAATTCCTAGTTTAAATAAGAAAATATACAGGAACATACTTACCTGGCAGGTCCCATCAGATAGACACAATTATCAACATAAAATTATAATTATGATTTTAATTTATTTTTTAATTTTTATTTATTTATTTTAATTTTATTTATTTTTACCGAATTAGGGCATGGGAGCAAAATTAAAAGAATGGACTTTCTGAATTTGTCATACAGTACAGGATTTGGTTAAAATTTGCATATCTAAAGGTGATTCGTCGAGAGACAGATTATGTTGAGATTCTTTTAATGAATTTAAGCATATGAGAGTCTGAAAAGGTAAGTTTTCAGTTTGGACCGAAATTCTGTTGGGCTCGTTATACATCTTAGTTCCGGAGGGAGTTTATTCCAAGCCTTCGGCCCCGAAACTCCGAAAACGCGATCTCCAAACTTAGTATTTGGATTGCGTTTGGGTTCTATCAACCTTCCGGTAGCCGATGACGTTGCTGATCTAGAGTCGACTGCCTTAGAAGAATGTTTTCTGGAACGCATAGTTCGGTGATGTACAGTGGAAATAAATATTTTTATAAATCTTATTTAAGGAAAGTCTTAAGTTTAAAGTAAGGAAAAACTGGTTGATAATAGCGATATTAAGAGATAAAAATAAATAGTATGTAAAAAAAGAAAATTTGAAATATGTGAATTCATAAAATAGAGTTACGATATATACAAATGCAAATACTTTCTAGTTGATTATGATTAAATAGAGGATAAGCAGTTGATAAATCCAATTCATTAAGAAAATGATTACATACGTATCTACATTTTTTTTGTAATAAACTCTGGTTTGATTTTGAAGACTTTTGGGGCCCTTCAGCCATCTAAAATATATTTACCATTTGAGAGAAGGCTTGACTGAAGCGACACAAATTTGGGATTTTTTAAAACTTTTTGTCGCTTCAGGTAATTCAGTGAGAGCATTGACTTACCTGAGTTAACTTTTTTTCAAAATCCAACCTAGCACTTAAGACTTATGAATTTTATTTTAAAACAAAAAAAAACTTTAAAGTTATTTGGTGTTAACTTCCCAAAATGGCGCTTCAGCCCCTTTGCCTTTCCTGGTGAAAATATATTTAATAAAAATATCATACAATACTAAAATACACATATTACATTGATTAAATTAGACTTTTTTAGTCGTAATTTCTAAGGACAGAGATCATAGAGATGATACGCGAGATAAATATGATTGCTCATCTAAAATTTGAATTATACATATGATGACATTATTTTACTAAGATGCATAGTGTGTACATGTTTAAGCGTTTGCTATAGCTACATATTCGAACAGTATTTGGAACAGCGCGTGCTGAAACACATTTTCTACTTGTCATACAAGCCCTGTATTATTGTATTAAATGAGCCGGTATTGTGTTGCTTTCGCTTGTAAAGTGGGTAAATTATGCGCGGATTTTATGGGCGAAGACGCCGCGTCCTTTACCAGCACATTGTTAAGCAATGTTAATAAGGAAACTGTGTAGGAGTTGAATTGAGAATTTGAAAATGTTAACTTATCCTGACTTTAATTATCGAATTACTTTGCTTTAAAGGGTTACTTAAGTCCGCTAAGTTATCGCACTCGCCGCAATGCTGAGCGAAAATAATTCAGAGCAAGTGTGGGTCGGGTATAGGTCACGCAATTAGAGTTGACCGAAACAACACAACCGTATGATTGTGTGTATCGGTGCTTATATATACACTTCTGACAGTGATGTCGTTGTCAAACGTCACTGAGAAACAGCCTTTTGTCTTGCTTGCGCCTACTTTTTTGTTATTGGCGAGAAAGGAACAGCAAGGTCACAGTAATTTGAAAAGTTTTACAGTGTGTTTTTGTTATTATATAAAATAAGACCAAGTGGAATAAATAAGTTTTGAACATGCTTCATGCAAGCAATTCATCTGTGCGAGTACTGTGTAAAAAGAACTCTGATTGTTATGTCTATAGTTATTATAAATTTATTGCAGATTTTTTAATAAGTTTCAATGGATTAAAATTTGAATTAAAGTGATCATAAAAAGTTACAAATTTAAAAAGCATATCGATTGAAATATCAGTTCTCATAGATTCATCAGATTTAGAAGCGATATTAAAATTTTTAATGAAAGCAACGTAACGCAAAAAAGGTTCATAGGAATATTTTGGTCTTTCGAAGATAATGAATAACCTTTTATCTAAGCAATTTATTTATTATATAAATAAATATTTTTTGATTCTAAATATAAATTCAATGTAATAATATTTATGGATGTATTTTGAAAAAAAATATCTCCTGGTCTTCGATTGACTGGAAAAGCAAAGCCAATATATCGAACAGTTGTGACTTCTATTTTTATTTCTATTTTTCTGTTAATTTTCACACTCTCCGAACAGGCCCATCAGAGGAAAACTTGAAGGTTTATGTAATCTTAAAAAATGCTGTATGGAGGGTCTTTCTTAAAGAGAGAAAGTACTGAAACTTGGTTTTGAATGAGCTCATCATGTAGTACTGTAAGATAGATAAAGCCGAGCTGTCTAGTGCAAAAACCTACCCATTCTAATACGGCAAATTTCAATTGTTTTTGAAGGTTTGAACTAATAATTAATACATTAGTAGATTAGTATATTTCCAATCTGGTAGAAATGGTTAACTGTATTGAGCTCGTCATAATTTAGCCTTTGAATTTCATCTCCCAGGAAACCACGAAAGCGGAGTATTACGTTTCTGCCACGCCATTTGTTGGACTCAGAGCAATATAATCCACAATTGAAGATGCCCGTGAATGCGCGGAGAAATTGATATCTCAATTTCCACGTTGAAAGTTGCTATAAAATTTATTAAATTGTGGTCTTAAATACGACACACGGGTCAGTGAGGGTCGATTTATTGGAGTTTTAATGCGAGTAATTCGCGCCTTTATGTGCAATTCCGGGTGAAAATGGCCACGTTTGCGTAACGAGATTCGGTAAAAGGTATAAAGACGTGTCTAGTCATTGTAGTAAGTGTACAAGAAGCCAATAAACATTTCGTTTGGTTTAAGCTTAGATATAATAAATGTGCAATATGGCTATACTCTTAACTAACCTTAATATTTTTGCTTCTCTATCAATTCATTATATTTATGATTATCACTAAACGTAAGATGCTATTAGAATTTCCTTCCAGTTTAAATATTTATCATGAAAATTAAATAATAACTTTGTTTAAGACCAAAGATTTAATTTATTTTTTGTGACCGATCGGTTTCGTTTAGCCTAAGCATCATCAGGGTACAAAATTAAACCAAACAAAAAATTTAAGTGTGCCGTTATATATAAATACAGAGGGAGGACACAATATAAAATAAAATTAGATAGCAAACAATAGAATTAAATTTTAAAATTGTAACAGAGAGAAAGAGACAGACAATATGAAACGAAAGAGGCAAAACGTCAACTGAGAAGGTGATTAAAGAATAATGAGATTTTTTATGAGTTTACAGGAAACATACCTAATAATGGATACAACCACTGGATAAGTTAAACTGATTATTTACAATACAACTATTAATTTGAATGGCTTTCTTTATTTTTAGTGCTTCTTAATTATTTAATCTGTTTCTATGACCATTTTTGTGAAGAATCTGAGCAACGGTGATTTTATTGAAGGTTTGATATTTTTCAATAAGATGATTGAGGGATTCTGGAAAACTATTACTATTTCATTTTCATTATAAATGTCAAATCACAAAGTGATTGCTTTCTACAAATATATGAAGTATTTTTGTTTACGGACTCTTTCCCAGGAATAAAATAATATGAAACGAGGAACAATAACAAAAAAAACATAGAAAAAATATAGTACCTAGACATGAATGATGCAAAGTCAAATAATACAAAAACATATTTTACGAAAACAATATCAAATCAAAGCCTGAACAAGGTAACGTTGGAGTTCATGGTTTAAGTTATATCAATAGAAAATATTACCAAAAGTTAATGGTGCATCTGGCTTGGAGAGTTCCATAGTCTTAGAGAATACCTAAGTATATTATATGATGCTTCGAGCACATACACAGGAATATCTACTTTACAAAACTAGTTTCTTGATGTCATAATTTGGTCATTATGCTTTGTGAAGATTTTAAATCTCCATTAGAGTATTATTTTATGATTATAACCACATGAAATATCACATGTTCATTAGGGAAGAGACATTCCTAACCATTTCCAAGCATACGTTATGAAATAATAATATGTTCCCATACTCGTTTCATAATTTTCTCTCAAACAGAAGTGCTTAGTGTTGTTTCGTATCCATTAGTCGAAAAAAAGTTTATTGAAGTGTTAATCAGGTTTATGAAGTTAATTTATTATTTTCAAGCTAATAAAAGCATTTTTTGGTCGTTTTAATAATCACAGACCTTCCCATGCCCATGCTTATTTGCAGTGTAAAATAATAGTTTTGTAGGTGTTTGTCCGTTGTATAATTTTTGTATTGCTACCTGAACTTGATGCAGAGACAAACAAGAAACTGAAAAATATATTTTATTAGTTTTTATCTGCAAGAGATTATATTGGGTTAAATATTGTGTTAATTTTTAATTTTTAAATTTTTTAATTGCCCTGACGAAACTAGTTGCAAGCCAAAAATATCAATTTTTATTAATAATTTTTTTTTTATAAAAAGTAACCAAAACTAAGTTATTTTTTTATTTATTATGGTTTTAAAGTTTATTTTGTAGAACTCCATTTTAATTTTTAGGTTTTTTAATTTTATTTAAACAATTTTTTTTTTTTATTAATTTTTAGTTAAAAGCTCTGCGATGTTATTATTTAATAAATATAATTTTTAAAATAATTACATCGCAGAGATTTTAACTATAACTTGTTTTTTAAAGAAAATTAAAATAATAATAATTATTGTTTAAATAAAATTTAAAAAAACCTATAAATATTCTAGTTTATTTTTTATATATTTTCCACAAATATTTGTCCAACTTTTTACCTGCTTTATGCATCTTCAGACAGATTTAAGATAGTAAAATCAGCCTAGTGATAAGTAAAGTAGGTTATATTATGCAATGAGAGATCATTTAAAAAAAATCTTATCAAGGTATCGTATTAGATATTGCAGAAATAGTAGTAAGATTGGGTTCTTCAAACACTATTTTTGCCTGAAGACTAACAGTAAATTCTGTGAACTAAACCTAAGTTAGAATACTTGACATTGAGTTTATATATTCTGAATTGTTATAATGGGTCCAAGGACATCCCTACTCTAGCTAACTCAGCGAAACTATAGCCTATTTGAATATTTCTGAGACTAAAATTTTTGAATTCTTCGTCGAAAATTATTTCACACCAAAGGATAAAAACATATAAAAGCAGTCCAAGCCATCGCCCAAGTTCGTTCATTAATCATAAAGTCCTGTTTACAATAAATACGCATACAAATGTCAGCTTTCTTCGCGTTTACAAGAAAAATACGGCGATTACCTCTCAAGCGAGAGGTGTCTCAATTTGGCAACAGCGGTTGAGGGGGCTTACCGCTTTGAAATCATCTCTTGATCTGGTATCGGCTTTCGCTGCACATTTATCATCCCGCATAAAGATTACGGTGATTGTGTCGAAAATGCATCGCGGTTGGCTCACCGCTGCATTCGCGGGGCGTGTCGCCAACACCGTGAGACGCGGTCGGTTGTTTCCGCGGACTTTCCATTGATTTGATTTGCATGTTTACCAGACCCGTAGGAAGCGGAAGATGGTGCTCTTCTTTTGAAGATCTGCTGACCAGGGATTAATAAAATCAAACATTTATCGCATCGAAACCATTTTTCATTTCGTTTTATTAAGATATTCACAATTTACTATTTAGATTCTAGCATTCTTTGAATATAGTTGAAGAGTCGAAAAATTATTTAAATACAATAAAATCGTATTTTTTTACAATTTAATTGAATTAAATTTAATATTATTATAATTTAGCTCAGCTAGTTTTAGTAACAGTTATTTAGGCGTTTAAGGCTATTATCAAACTGTGATTAGGTCACATGGAAACGACTTATTTGTATAGTTTTGGTTCTTTGTTTAATTATATGCGTGTTTTAGTCTTTCTCGCTATTTTTCGCCAAATAAGTAGGATATTTCACAAATTACTTCTTTAAAATTACCGTTGTTGTGTATAGGTTAAGTGAATAAACTCCAAATAATTTTAAAGTGAGCAGTTTCGACGTAATTTAGATTTTTAAGAAAATATTTTAATCTTTAAATATCAGTTTTTTAAATGCAGTGCCACAGCCCGAGAATGGTTGATGACCATTGGCCACATGTTTCGTCCCTTCGACCGCCGGCCCGGTAACCGGCAGGGGGGCGGGGGAGTGCCAATCTCGACCGACTGTTCCCGAACCCGAGCGATGTTTTCAACAATTTTTTTTTTACTGAGAGAGGCGGCCTTTTTTTTGTCAATTCAATACAATCATCATTACAATATTTTTTATTTGTTCGTTAGTTCTTCTTTTTGCCTGCGCATATAACCTGTTAGATATGTCGTGGCGCTTTCGCAGCTGCCTGACGTGTTTTAGTTTTTCTTGTTATTTTTCGCCAAATAAGTAGAATATTTCACAAATCACTTCTTTAAAATTCCTGTACTGTATGACAAATTCAGAAAGTCCATTCTTTTAATTTCGCTCCCATGCCCTAAATCAAAAAAAAAATCAAAATAATAATCATAATTTTAAGTTAATAATTGTGTCTATCTGATGGGACCTGCCAGGTAAGTATGTTCCTGTATATTTTCTTATCTAAACTAGGAATTAATATGTAATGATAGAAAGTAAAATCTGTACAGCGCCCTTGAGGTGATTTTTCACAAAAACGGCGCTATACAAATCGTCCAAATATTATTATTATTATTATTAAACACGGTAAAACGGTGGAACTAAATAATAATAATATTAAATTTAATTCAATTTAATTATATATTTTTTAATGGAGATCTACAAATTGAACACAAAAACTATAAATAAAGTCAAATCGTTTTAAGTAGGCTGTTTTTCTATTGAATTGTACTCCCTTCCTTCGATTTTGCAAATAAGTACCGTCTGTTACAGACTCTGAGAAAGAAATTGACATCATTGGTTTTAATAAAGAAACTTATAGACTATATTGTATTTATAGTTATTTTTGTTAAAATTTTGTTTAGGTAGACTTTGTTATACATGTGGGGGACATTTTTCTGTGGATATCTGCCATCCAGAAGCAATGCGGATCCTTCATGACGCTTTTTGTCACTTGTTTAACCCTTTCAGAAACTTTTCTACTTTGGTTATTTTAACTCACATTATTATTGTTCGAAAACCTTCTTCGTAACATGTAAGGAAATTCAATGCAATCTCAATCTGTATAGCTTTCTTATCTCCAACAATTGCACTGAATAAAACGCTGTTCAAGGTACAACAATATCTTTAATCATATTGGTTGTTATTTTGATATCATCCTAAAAAAATGCGAATAAATGTTTTTAAGAAATTCAATGTATTAGTTATAAATACATTTTGTATTCTTTTCATTTATGGTATTGAACCACAAAAGTTTATAAAACGCGTACAAAATTAATAAAATAAGTAAACAAAACCGTTGTCGTAGGTGGGAGATATAACACCCATTTAAAAATACTCTTGTTGAAAATATACTGGGCTTAAACACCATTTAAATAGATAGTTAAGTTCTGTTTCTACCGTCCGAAAGCACATGGCAGTCATATACGTACTACAGATTCGTTATATTGCTCTTCTAAGTAATAACATTAGTTACCTTATGCCCTTCCTTGCTTTCATCACACTAATAAACAATTTAATCTACACCTTGCAGTTGGCCACATGGGAAGGGTTACGATACCGGCCACCGTAATTATGTTACACCCGCCAAGACGTTAAGTGCGCGCTGTCCGGTCACCTCCCGTTTGGTCCGCGGCCGCGATAGAAATGCAAAAATTTGAATACAAAATGAGAATTAAGTTTTATGTCCCGACTCGACAAATTGCCATTGTCCGGCCATTGCCGCCCGGTAGCCGGACATATTATATTGTTTTACCTGCTCCGCTGACCATATGAGGGGATCTCGGCTTTCGATAGCGTGACCTTTGTGTTACACAAACCTACTCTAGGTTGTACCGATGGAAAAGCCGGTGAACAGTTAACTATGCATTTTCAAATGACTCATTATGGCGTATTTGAATTTTCTCCTTCTTCCGAATGGATAGTCGCGTGGTAAGGAACCGGGCGCATATCGTGACTATTCATATGTTTTTCCCTAATAAATATAATATTACCACACTCATTATATTTTTTACAAATTCTTACCGAAATTATGTCTCAGTAGAAGTATAACAGTATTTAATATTTATACATAACATAATAACTGATATTATTATATACGACAAGAGCATTCATAGACCACAAGGAAATGCAATAAAATCAGATTATCTAAAAATAACAAAGCCATACCTAAACAGACGGCCTCCATGGTCGAGGGATAAGACGCTCGACTATGAGTCCAGAGGACGCGGGTTCAAACTCGGTGTGCGCAAATAACTTCTATTTATTTAATACGTGTCACAACATATTCAATTAATTAAAAATAATATAAAGTATATTTGCGGCACGTTCCAGAGTGGTAGATACTCTAACTATCGCCCTGGTGAAAGACCAACATTCAGAATTAAAACGTTGCTTGAAATGGCTTAGGACGTGTTTCTAGATCTGAATAGCCAGGTACTTCCAAACCTTCCTCTTCCCCATCTTCTTCCCCTCCCCACCACCTTCAGCCTCACAACATACCTCACTGGCTCTAGACGGTTGGGAGCAGTTGGGACTTTTGTGCGGTATCACTATAAAAAAATATATTTAAAAAATAAAAGTTACTTCATGAGAATGAAATATAAAAAAATAAAAGTTACTTCATGAGAATGAAATATTACAATGCACTGCCGGAGAAATTAAAAGTGTTTACATCACAAATGTGAGACTATGAGAACCACATAATGAAGCTTATAATATCATATGACATTAAGCTTTTAATTAATGATAAAGGTCAAGGAATTGATTACTAGGTTATTTATAATATTTATATCGGATTTGAGATAATTTCGTCATATTGTCCATACCAGTCATTCTCAAAGTGGTCTATATCGACCCCCAGGGGTTGATTCTGACCGGAAAGGGGTCCACGTCAGTTAAAAAATAAATTGGGGGAGTATGAGACGTAAATGGGGGTCCACGAGAGTGGATTCCATTTAGGCAGGCCTTCACCAAAATGTTGGCTTCCCGCAAACTTCAAAGAACTATATCCTTTTGCGGCAGTTCCAACTTCATTCAATTCTCATTGAACAAATTTTCAATTGAAGTTGGTAGTTCTGTTGGTGCGAACTACTTCATTTGGCGGCAGTTCATATGTTTCAATTGATGTCGGACTTCAATGAAGTACTTTATTCTAAGTACGTCAAAAGAAGTTCGACTTCAAAGACTACAAAGAACCAAAGAACTGCTAAGATTTGGCGAGGAACAGGTTTTTCCTCAGTTTCATCTTTTTGTCGATTTGCTAGTACTTTTTGATTTCAAATCTCTACGGACTAGTGCTTTTTTTTGGGAGGAATTTTTGTTGATTTGCTAGCACTTTTCAATTTGAGATCTCTATCGACTGTTGGCGAGTTCGACTTCAATTGAAGAGTTCACCGAGAAGGGTTCATTTCAAAGAACTAGCAGTTCCTGAAGCGTTCACAAAACTGCAAGGGGTTTATACAAAACAGAAAAAATCGGCATGTGGTCTACGGGTTAAAAAAGTTTGGGATCCTCTGGTCTATACCTATACAAAGTTTGACACGAAAACTCCTCCCAAGAAGACGAAGACAAAAACCATTGCAATATTTTTTATCCAGATAAATGGAGAAAAAAAGTTATTAAACGAGTCATCGTTAAATGTAGCTTCAGAGTAAAAGAGAGCGGTTAACAGTTAACACAACGATAATCTTCTCACCGAGGATCAATAACAATTAGTGGGAAAATGGCATTTGGGAACCAAACAGCACGAAATTTTGGCTACAAGGCTCATCAATTTTACGAGGGGAAACCGCAATGTGCTAGTAACGACTCATTGAAACGGATCTTTAGTAGCAGTAGGGGAACGGGGGGCATAATGGGATACCGGGCACAACAGGATCCCTCTTTACAAGCTGTGTGGTTGATAGTATATAAAAAAAATCTTTTCACGTCCCATCAGTTATTGGAGTGCTTAAACAACTAATGTTCGACACTTGGAGAAAAACAATGTATGGAGAGAGAGCTCATTATTTTTACCCAACCGATACAAACGCGAGAGAGAAAGAGACAACAAATATAATACTCCGCTTCTACGTACTGTCACAATGATCTTAGGCTCCTGAGTCACCACGGGACTCCGCCCACATTTTATATTATGCCACTAAACTTGACACAACTAAACGGTTTTTAGGTTAGATGCTATATTTTTGTTAAAATCAATACTCTGAAAAAGTGGTTATACGAGTAAACAAAAACATTTTGTCGATATGTGATATGAATGGATGTATAAATACCCTAGCCTTGGTCTTAGCCACGCCCAGGTCCGCCGAGTCAGGTGAAAATCATCGAAAACTGACTACACTGCCTTGGATTGATACCACTCTAAAATATATAATATATACTCTAAAATTCTACAGTTGTTAGGTTAGGTTAAGCTCAGGAAGCTGGCTTCAATGTTTTGTGTTACCCACTAAATTGTTCACCAATTGCTCGAATGTTTCATCTGTTTATTTTATTTTCAATAAATCGACAGTTTTATAATATTACAGCCATGTCAAAATATGTAAGTAAAAAAAAATATGGTTTCCTCGTTGTGACCATACCTTTGTATACATTCAAAAAACATATATCATAAAGACTAACCTTAAAATATTAAGAATCATAGACAAGACAAAAAAAACCCTGTTTTAGTGCTAAAATAGAAAAGCGGTTTTTAAATTTTATTTTTTTTTTTTATCATTATTTTTTTTTTAAAGAAAGACAAAACATTCCCGGTAAACGAATAACCTGACAATATTTGAAAAACTTGTTGCCACCATAAAAAGCGGGAAGATGTTGCTTGTGCAATAATGGAGGACTTAGCCAGCAGACGAATTGAACGCACGACGCCCGGGTGGGGAATTCAACGCGTTTGTCCACTCAGATACCGACCGGTCAAATGCTATATCGTATTTATATTACAGTATTATAGTATATTTCCAGGTATAGGGGATACGATATAGTATTTGTAATGCTATATCGTATCCCCTATACCTGGAAAATTGACTAGGGGCAAAACGAGAAAAAATGATTGTATTGTTAATAGGTAAGTAAGAAAATCAGTTTGGCATTTATGATTATTATTGTTATGTAAAACATATCATGGAAAAAAATAAATTAAAATGAAAATCAAATAAAAGCTTTGTATAAGACGACAGATTTCCATTGGCCTAAGCATCATCAGGGTACAAATAAAACTAAATAATAAAAAAATAGTGTGTAATTATAAATACTCATACATACAGAGAGAAAACACACTATTAAACAAAATAAGAGAACATTAAGAAAACAAAAGAATAACATTTGAATTTAAAAAAAGGAAATTAGGAATTAAAATGAGTATATATACACACCATGTATTTTTTGTTGAGTTTAATTTTGTATCCTGATGATGCTTAGACTAAGCGAAAACGGTCGGTCATTTAAAAAAAAAATCTGTGGTCTTATACAAAGTTCATATTTCATTTTCATTAAATATGTTAATCCACAGTTTTTCAAGGTTTTCACGAAAATTTATTACAGATTTCATTTAAATTATTTGAACTTTTGTTCAACTAGTCGAAATTCGTTAGTTATCCCGTTACGCCCCCTCTACCCTGCGAAGAAGTCTGCGTATTTTGGGAATCTTTTCCCTCTCAATTAACAGAATTTAACGAACCGTAAGAACTAAGAAGGTACCAATAACGACCCGCTGTAGAACAATTGCTTCTTCTCGCCGCGTTCATGTCGTCGGGGCCAATAATCGTGAATCTCATCTGAAAGACAGATGCTGCGTGCGACTGCTCTCACTTTGGCCCACAAATTCGGCGCCCAGGGGCTACTGTTTCGCGCCTGCCGCCGAGAGCTCCGTTGTAACCTTTCTTTCTGCTACACGCTTCGTTTACGAGACAGAGCGAGATGTCGCGAAGGGGCAATTGTAACGAGCATCTTCCACGAAAATAACTCTTAACGGCTTGAGAGACTATTAAATTATCGCACTCTCATAAATTTTAATTATATTTTAACTAGCACAATAATATTATAATAACCATACAACTCTGTTACTGATAATCTTTGTTACTGATGACCGGTTAGTAGCTGAGTGGACAAACGCGTCGTATTCACACCCAGGCGTCGTGGGTTCAATTCCTCGGCTAGGTAAGTCCTCCATCATTCCACAAGTAACATTTTACGCTTATTATGATGGTAGTAGGAGTTTTTAAAAAATTATCAGGTTATTCGTAACCCGTGAATATGTATTTGCCTTTCTTTAAAAAATAATAAAAAAAGCCTTATTTTGATTTCTCTATCGGATTAAACAATTAATAATATATTTAGTGTTATTATCATATTAAATCAAAAAGGGTTTTAAGTGCTGCAACCCGGATCTAACCTTTTTAATTTTTGTGTCTTCTTCTATTTCATATTTTGTTGAAAATAATTAATATTATTTAAATAATTAATATTACAATAAATCCTAAAGGTTTAATAAGTTAATTCTAAATATAATTAAATAAGTAGTTGATTCAATGTTGAATTAAGAAATCATATCAAATTTATATACTTTTTTTTTAGTTTGTGGATATTAAACGCTTAAAATTTGGGAGTACGATATTCGGTTAGTAAACTAAAAAAATTAAGAATTAGGTTGAGTTAAAAATCAGCACCCAAGACACAAGGCGCCTGAGCGAGGCGCCTCGGAGTCGACAGCCGCGTGGCCGACTCTGTAAGAGATATTGTCAAATCCGGGGGTAACGGTAAGGGCATCGCAACGACATCCCGAGTTCATTTACAACAGGAGCGAATCATACTTAGGTCATTTGTTTATATGACACCTAGCAAGAGCGCTCTCGTCTTTACGGTGTGCAAATATACATATTTAAACATATTGCCACTCGT
This sequence comes from Drusus annulatus, assembly GCA_022651775.1. Taxonomy (NCBI): domain Eukaryota; kingdom Metazoa; phylum Arthropoda; class Insecta; order Trichoptera; family Limnephilidae; genus Drusus; species Drusus annulatus. The sequence continues at coordinate 1,323,778 of JAGWCC010000027.1, forward strand.
CTAAAAAACGTTACGAGGCGGATTAAGGAAGGGCCTGTTTGAAGGATTTTGATGGTTCGGGCGTGAAGAGAGAGGCCCGATATAATGAACAAGAAAAGTCATGCATTATTTATATAAAGTGCAAGGGGTTGTTATTTGAAAAATGTGTGGATGGATATAGATATTTGTAAACGGCTTTTCTTGTCTTGATTGTAATACTCAGTCTAAGCAGTCGAATGTAGATAGATACCATTACTATGATTTGCCCATTACATGGGTGTAATCTTTACATAACAGCAATCAAGCATTTGGAATTAATATTTTTTTTAAATAATAGTTATAATGATATTTTAAAAACTTGAATAGAGCCATTTTTATTAAAAAAAATAACCTCAAGGGCCGTTCCTGGCTTGAAAATTTTGACCAACTACCCTTTTACCTCACTGGTGATTGAGACAAACATAACAGTCCAATGATTTGTTTACATTTTGAATACACGAACCTACATAAAAAAAAAGTATTTTAGGAAATGAAAAAACAACTTTGTATAAGACCACGGATATTTTATTTATTTTAATGATCGACCGGTTTCGCTTAGCCGAAGCATCATCAGGGTGCAACATTAAACTAAACAAAAAATACAAAGTTACGGTTATATACACATACAAAGGGAGAACAAAATATATATATTTTTTATTTATGACAGAACAGTGAGAAAACTATAGAATACCATTTAAATTATAACAAAGGAACAAGTATAAAGAGGCAAATAATATAAATTGAAATAGACAAAACATCAACTGAGATTAAAAAATAATGATACCTTTTATATAATAAAATTTTAATAAATGATGATAAATAAATATACCTAATATTGGACTACTGAACAAATTTACTTGATTATTAAGAATATGACTAATGATTTGAATGGCTTCCATTATTTCTAGTGCTGCTAAAATATTTAATCTGTTGCCATAACCATTTTTATGGTATGGCAACAAATTAAATGGCTCTGTATGTATGACTATACGAATATATAACTACATACTTTGTATTTTTTTTTAAAGTTTAATTTAATACCCTGAGATGCTTAGGCTAAGTGAAACCAGTTGATCATACAAATTAAATTAAAATCTGTAGTCTTATCCAAAGTTATTATTTCATTTCTTTAAAAACTTCAAACCACAAAGTGTTTGCTTTTTATGAAAATATAAAAATGTGTGCTTTTGAACTGATGGAGGTTATAATAAACGTATTCTTTGATTACCAAATGAATTTGTTTATTCGCAGACCAACGCCGCCTCTGCACATTGCCTCACAGGGCCAAGGAGAAACGTCCCGATGAGGTTAATGCTTCCCCGCGTGCGTGCTTCCTTCACGCCACATAACGCTAAGTGCTCGCGATGCGGGCTGATCGGATCATCGGTTCACCGGGTGATCCGGGTCGCTGAGGGTTCAAGGGTCGAGGATTCACAAGGTATTTAAGTTGTTTTAAATTAATTTCTTACGATATACGTTAAGTCGATACGATCGCCTCTGTTGAAATCTCGCCAAAAGTGTAGACAGTCTGGTCATAAAAATGGTATGTGCAAATAAGTTAAACACTTCGATTTTAAGACCATATTACGTTGGACGTATGATTTTGTATTTTTTTTTTAAAGGGTGTACGAGGCCTGTTCAAAAAAAAAGGTGAATTTTGAATTTTCGCGGGCTGTGTACATTCGATTATCGATTTTTTTGTTGTTGTTATGTTGGTACACATGTATTTATCATATGTTAGCATTATCAGCCATTTTGGATGAGTGGTTTGTTTATGACAACTGGAAAGGTTAGCCACGTTTTTGTGTGTTCTTTGATTTTTTTTACTTTTTGACAAAAATGGATCAAAGAATAAAATCCATAATTTTTTTTTCCACAACTCCAGGACGCTCATCGTCATTAACATCTTCTCGGCCTTCTGTAAAGCGCTTGTACCACTTATTATTACTATATGTGTACCAACATAACAACAACAAACAATCGATAGTCAAATGTACACAGCGAAAATTCAAAATTTAAATTTTTTTTTTGAAAGGTGATGTATATTGCTAGGAGCGTATAGAACTACCATATTCGAGTAAGAAAGGCAAACTTCGTCGTTAAATAAGGTTCCGTTCGGCTTGTGTGATTTTTTTAGTGACCGTTGTTTTGTGTGGTCTTCGTTTTTGCCATGGCTGATTCTCGTGAACAGTGCGCTAGAGTAAAGTTTTGCTTCTTGCTCGGAACAACTGGCACAGAAACTCTTGACATGTTAAAAAGGCCTTCAAAGATTTGAGTGGTTGAGTGGTTTTCCCGATTCTAAAGAGGTGAAATCTCAATTGATCGACCTTGCCTCTCTTTTTTATTTCACTGAATGAAAAGAGACATGAAAGGAAAGCGATTTGCTGACGTTGCTGAGGTGAAGAAAAAAATGACAGAAGCGCTGCCGGGTATCACAAAAGACGAATTTAAAGATGTTTAGAATAATGAAATACAAGATGAGATAAGTATTTAAAAAAAATATATATATATTTATATATATATACGTACATTTTGTGGAAAGTAATCAATTTGTGGTTTGACATATTTGATGAAAATGGAAAAATAACTTTGTGTGAGACCACAGATTTTATTTGAGTTTTTACGACCGATTGATTTCGCTTCATCATCTTAAGCATCATCAGAGTACGCAATAAAACTAAACAAAAATTACACAGTGTGTTGTTATACATACTCATACATACAGAGGGAAAATACAATATAAAATAAAACAAGAGACACAGTAAGAAAACAAAACAGTTTAAACATTTTAACTATAAAATTTAATTTAAATAAAATCTGCTGTCTTATACAAAGTTATGATTTCGTTTTTATTACATTCATATGTATTGAGAGATACACGCACACGGAACAATCCTCTTAAATTTTAAAAATAAATTATTTGAAATAATTCGTGAAAATGAGTACATACTCGTATATATGTTTAAGTTTCCCATATAAGAACACACAAATGATGTGATTAAAAAAAAGACGAATAAATAAATAGCAAAAACTAAGTGTTTTTTTTTTAAATCGCAGACATCGTAGAAAGCACGTTATAGCAAATATATCGTACATATATTTTTGACAGAATCTCGTCAAATACAATTTCTTCAAACTAATATGAAAGCATATTTTTATAGACCCTAGTCGAACCTGTTGTTTCCTGACACACGCAACAATTTCTCAAATTTTGAGCGGAGTTGGATATTGGCCCATGTAATGTCGGTTTCAATATATTTTTAAGTGCAAGTACAGATGAGTGATCGTAAAGCGCGTGGGTAAAATTATTTGCAATTTTTCAAAAGAATCGTTTACAATGAAGGTAATGACAGGGCAATGATCGTTGTAGTATTATCCAGTAAAATTAAGTCGAATCGAAGTGAAAGGTTTTATTATCACCGAATAAAGATTATGATCTGACTTTTGGCTTATTATCGTTGTTATTTAATTTGAATCGGAGGGTAAGTATCCATCTTTTAATCATATATTTTAAGAGATTCTTCATTTTACAACTGTTAAATTTGTGGTTAAAGGAACAATGGCCCTTACATCTAGTTCCAAAATTTATGTTTGCCACCTTTCTATCCTTATGTGATTTTATATCGATTGAAAGTCTCTAGCACGAAACATCGGTAGAGGTTTTATCGATGAGTGGTAGATACTCTAAGTATCGCCCTGGTGAAAAGCCACCATTCAGAATCGAAACGTTGATTGACAGCCGTGTTTGGTAACCAGATCTGAATAGCCAATTTCCCAACCTTGTTTGCCACCTTTCTCATCCTTATGTGATTTTATATCGATTCAAAGTCTCTAGACGGTTGGGAACAGTTCATGTGCGGTTTTAAAAAAAAAAAAATCGACAGTACCGGTAATTTGATCAATTTGAATTAGACCACTTCTTTGAAGACTTCTTTTCAATAACTTTAAATATTTTTTCATTAATTATTTAATATTTTTAATTATATGGATGACACCCTGTCGTACCAAAGAGCTCGAAAACATATGATTGTATTACCACTTCATTGACATTTTATAATGAGCATATTTGCACCTCTTCCCAGAAATTAAGATCCTTTCAATATCTCCCTGGTGAGAGACCACTATTCAGAATCCAATTTTTTTCTTAAATGACTTAAGCCGTGTATAGTAACCAAACACTGACCAAATAGTAATGATCAACTACTTTCAAACTTGCCTCTTTCCTTTAAACTTTCCCATCCCCCTTTTTAAGCTTCACAACATTTCTCAAATGCGAATACCATCATTCCACTTGAACCGGTCAATTAAAACTCTTTTGCGAAATCTACCAAAAGTTAGCTAAATCACTTTTGTTAAATTTCCAATTTATTTTAATACATACACGTTTTGTAGCTTACTATACATAAATTTGAAACCAATATGTCTGCCAATATTTCACGAATGACATTAAAATACTAATATATCTTCCGTACTAGGGGGTCCAAGAAATAAGCATTCCAAACCACTAAAAAAAGAACTGACCACATGTACCTACATAAATTAAAATAACAATTTTGCCATTTTTACCCCATGGTCACACAAAAACTTGCCTAGAAACTAAATAATACAAAATTTCACCTCACGCGCGGAATTATTCAATCCATAATAAAGTGGTTCACGGAGGAAGACATCTACGCTATTTCACAGAGGAAGATATTTCAACGGTCCACTTAAAGGTGTAAATTCTGCCATCGTCATAAACAATCGCGCGCTCCTTTCTCGCGCATGCAAAACACCGCCATCTAGCGACCGGCGACAGAAGCATGCAGCATACAACACGCACATAGCACATCCCATGGGGAAATCATAGATAAACATTCCAATTTAGTATTGAGAAGGTCGACGTTAACTTCAGAGAATATTAACGTAACTAATCAAAGAGTCAGTCATTTTAAATATGATGTAGGCATATCATTTGTTTATTTTATTTATTTATACACTAACGGATCATTATCTAATTACAAAAAATAAATAAAACGAAATGGAAAAAAAGAGCAACAGAGAAAGAACAGCACAAATATAATGAAGCAATTACAAAAAATATACATTTGAAAGAACATTCAAGTCAAAGTCTGAGCACGGTTTTGGTAGAGTCGTAAATAATTACAAAAATCCTTTAAACTTATACCTTCAAGACCATGGCTTGAGTTAACAAGTCTCGACATTCTAGACAGTGGAGGAAAGATACCCATAGTTAGTAGAGTGATGATTGACGAACAGTAATTCATTGTTTCTAAGTCTACGGCAAGGAATAATGCATATTTCATAACAAATCACAAACAAATATTTTTATTCTAGTATTGCAAGCTTCTACACGTGAAAACAAATAGGTACATTTTCTTCTTCGTGTAGTTGGGGTTAAGGTACTGGCTGAATAACCTCAGTATCCAGGTTATTCAGCCAGTCAATGTCATCAGAAATCACTTGGTTCTACGCAGATGTGCCTCCAGGAAACTGATGAAGGACATTCTTCTACGATGTGCTCTGTACTTTGTATTTGTCTACATTCACTCAATTCAGTCTCTATTCAGTCTCATTTATGTATCGTATATGCACAGCGACTGTGACTGCACTGGATGCGGTTTAGTGGGGTCCACGTCTTTCAAGGGAGAGATAACTCTGGCAGCTCGATAGTTGGGTCCACAAGAAGGTGGTTGTTTTTTACGTTCGTAGTCTCTACTACTGCCGCGACTCCTCAGAAGAGTGTCGTGACTGAAGCAGACTTTTGCCTTTGTTTTTAGTCCTAAAAGGTTTTCTGGATGTCAATGCTAATATTCAAAAGGACAAGGAACCATCGGTAGTTCTGTGGATTGAAGTTTTCCACTCACCGTGCGCACATAAGTATTTAGTTCCACGTTGATCTTCTGTGTCACTTTTAGCCCACACTAGAGTAACATATTCATCTACCGAGTAGATCAAAGGCAATTGGGCAATGGTGCCTGTTCCTAGGGTGTTTGCATCGTAACCCCAATTAGTTCCAGCTAGTTTTCTTATCATATTAATGCGGTCTGCTTGTTTACGTTTTCTAGATTTACGCCAAGTTTCTGTCCTGCATCACACCAAGATAGAAAAGTCTACTATCATGAATAATAGTACCTCCTCCGGACTGTACATAGAGCTTAGCACTAGCACGCGATTTGTTAAGGTAGAAGGTAGCTGAAACTGTTTTTGTTGCGTTTACTTTTAATTTCTAGTCGGAGAAGTATTTTTTCGTGGCAGTTAAGGTCGACATTAAGATAATTTTTAGCAGAGTCAAGGGATTTACACTAGACTTTTTCTCACCTTGGTTTCTGAAGGGTTTGTTAATACAAAATTCAAAGGAAAGACGCATGTAACAATCGCTGTTGGAGTCCATTTATTTTATTTTATAAGTCTTATTGTCCTGAACTCCTATGTAAAAGTCCATGTAAGCACTTGACATGAATTAAAAAGAGGAGTAAATAAAGAAACTAAGTGCGTTCATAATATCTTAGTGGACATTGACGGAGCTACTTAAGCATGAGAAAGAAAATGTGTACAGAGAACGAAGTCAAAGCGTAGGTAATTTGAATTTTTTTAATCTGATTTTTTTAAAGAAAGTGCGAGTACAAGGAAACTAACTATACCTGTTAAACATATAATAGTGATGCATAACACTTCTGATTATTGTAAAAATGAGCTATAGATTTCTTCGATTTATTTATTAATTTATCTAATACTTTTTGGGAAACTGTTAAAGAATTAATTTATGGTCAACGAATAAGTGAAAAAAAAGTATTTAAATAATAGGATCTATTTATATTTATGACAATACCGTTGTGGGAGTCCATTATTATAAATTTTTCTTTTTAAAACCAGTTTCACGTGCGTGTGGTTTGTAAAGATTAAAAACATATTAAATAAAATACGTCTTACTAAAATAATATATTGATAAGAATTTAATGAAAATTTTACTTCACACCAAAACACAAAAAAATCATTTAGATTAAAATAAAAACGATATTAAGGCACTGTATTCCACTTGCAACTAATAATTTTCCTGAGATACTTAAGATAGTTATTGCCGCGGTAGACCGTGGCAAGAACTATCTTATAAGATCGAAAAACTAGATTTGTCGAACTTACATCTGCTGTAAAGTTTAACTGGTACATAATAGAAGACATAATAGTGTGAGCGGTTGGGTAAAGGTTATTCTGTAGTCGCGAATATACAATTCTGTTTGGATTTCGCAAAAGACACTTTTGGATTATACGGACTACAAGATAATTTGACAAGTGTCTGGTTTACGAGTTACTTCTGCATACCTGTTGATTGCTTGTTCATATCATTTGGATAGTTAATCAGGAAATTTTATAATATGGCAATAGCAAATGGTCAACTTTACACAGCATTGTTTAGTGATTTAATAATCTTTTAAGGGCTCTTTACATTTTTTTTTGGAGGCAGACATTTTGTATTTTAAATGAACTCTTAAAGTTTTCAAAATCAATTTATGAACTCAGACTAAATGGCAGGCTATTTCAAAAATGTTGGCACAGCGCATTAAATCGTCTATCCCTAAACATCCCAAAATTTGCACGAGAGGGATCAACTTACTAATCGGGTCTGTTTGACGTACAATACTTGGCCGACCTACGGAGTAATTGATAAAGCTGGTTATTCGTGTTTCTTCTTTAAAATTTTCACAATGGTTTTTTGCTTGTTTTTATCCCAATATAACTAAAGAAGAAAACGTTACTGAGAGAACTAAAAATGCAAATTAACCTAATTACAAATTATATATACTCTTATGGGCTTTTGAATGACTGTGCAATATATAATATAAAACAATAGTGACATAGAAATAACACAGAGTAAATGATTAGCACACAAAAACATGAATAAGTTACTAGAAATATTACAAGACAATTAATTAACTTTGGTATTTTTGGAAGAGGTTTGCTAGTATAGCCTACTTGTAACTAGTTCAGAGCAGTTAAATGTATCTTCTGTTTATGCGAAGGAATTACCCTATGCAATCTAGGTTCAACCAAGGATCTAAAATGACTCAGTCCTGATATTATTGTTACATAAAAATAATTACAGATCGAGTAGTTCTGTTAGGTACATGGAAGGTAATTAAGCCAAGTAAATCAGGGCTGTCTAAAAATAATACCACTTAAAATTTTAAAAAATAAAAGCCTAATCGGATATAAGCTTTCTGTCTGAGAGTGTTAATAATTTTAGTTTAAAAAATTTAAAACATAAACATTTTAACATATTTATCAAAATAAACTAAATATAAAATAACTATCACTTGATGCAATTTTAAAATTCACAATATAATAAGTTACGCCGCTCGCACAAATAATGACAAAATAATCAAGAAAACAAAGCTAAGCTAACATTTAAGATTAAAAGCTGTTTGCATGCCCGGTACTGATCCAAACGACGCCTGGCGCAAGGTTTAAAATTTTTTAAATTGTTTAAAACCTAAATTTAGACAATTTTTTTTAGTTTTTTTCACGTCTAATAAAATTAATCATTGTGTAATAACCACGATCATGTAATTTTCACAAAGAACCACGAGTATTATACTATTTATTATACTTCATTAAAACCTATTTAAACGTTGAACCTGCATAAACGGCATATAATTTTTGACCTCAGGGTTCGCATTTTGCCCGCAAAGTGGTATTTTTTTTTTAACAAATGTTACTTTTGGAAGATTGTTTAATAAACTCGTCCATTCAGTCCTATGGGGCCTGAAAAGATGGCATCTAATTTCCAACTTCAAAACTCGCATATTATCCATGATATTAATGATTTTTTTACAAATTTTACTTGTGGTAGATTTTTTTAGTGAATCTGCTGCAGTTCATCATTTTCAATATAAAATCAAAACCTTAGTTTATTCGGCTCCATTAGAGCCTGATGAAACGGCACTGAATTTTCAACCCTAAGGCTCTCATTTTGCCCGCAAAGTCGTTTTTTTTAATAAATGTTACATTTCGAAGATTTTTTCATTTTGGTAAATCGATTTCGTTTTGGTGGCTCCGTAAACTTTTTGTTTGTGCAACTTTTTGTGTACTTTTTGTTTGTAAAGAATGATGAACGACAGAAGCTTCAACAAAAAATCCACCATACGCCAAATTTGTGAAGAAATCATCAATTTTATGGAAAAAAGCAAGCCTTGGGGTATAAGATCTAATGAGTTAAATCTTTGAAATTCTGTTAAAAATTATGAACTTAAGACGATTAAATGAACAAACCTTTCAAAAATAACATTTGTTTAAAAAAAATACGACTTTGCGGGCGAAATGCGAGATTTGGGGTTGGAAATTAAATGCCGTTTTCTAAGGCTCTACGGAACCAAATGAAGTAAACTTTTGGAATACTGTTAAAAATAATGAACTTAAGACGATTAAATGGAAAAAAAATCCTTGTTTAATTTTTGTTAAAAAAACACCACTTTACGGGCAAAATGCGGGCCTTGGGGTCGAAAATTAGACGCCGTTTTCTCAAGCTTAGAACGCGAAGGAATAAATCTTTCAAATTCTGTTAAAATCGCTATCATTTAGTCTATCCTCAAGACGATTTGATGAAAAAATCTTTCAAAAGTAAATTTTGTTAAAAAAAAAATACCACTTTGCGGGCAAAATGCGAGACTTTAAGGATGGATAGGATTAATCGTATTTCCAAAAAATTTTGTAATGGCAGTTTTTTTCCATTGAATCCGACGCAGTTTAATTTTTCTCAATAGAACTGTCAAGTTTCATCTCTATTAATACCATAGAGATTGAGAAAACGGCATTCTAAATCCCAAGTGTTGCATTTGGTCTATCAAATTAATGGTATTTACAAATCTTGTTTTGGAAGTTTTTGGCGACGATTTATTTTTTTAATAGATCCGCAAAGTTTTATCTAAATCGATACCATAGAGCTTGAGAAAACGGCATTCTAAATCCGACCCCAAGTCACGCTTTGGTCCATCAAATTGATTACAAAAATTTTGTTGGGGGCAGTTTTTTCCATTGAATCTTACGTAGTTTAAGTTTTTCAATTGAACCGCTAAGTTTCATCTAAATCGATACCATAGAACTTGAAAAAACGGTATTCTAAATCCGATATCAAGTCTCGTATTTGGTCTATCAGATCGATGGTATTTCCAAAAATCTTGTTTATGGCAGTTTTTTCTGTTGAATTTGACGCAGTTTTTTATTCTCAACCGAACCGCAAACTTTAATCTCAAACTAAAAAAAACCTTCAAAATTGTTTGGTATTGCAGAAAGAATTTAAAGTTTAGTTAAATTTCATTTAACTAATTTTGCACCAATTATTTCATTTGCACTGCTTTTTTCTGCATATTTTTAATTGTTTTTAACACCTCGTTTGAATTTTTAGTTCAAACAAAAAGATAGGTACTAACTCGTATCAAGTATTAAATGATAGCCGTGGGTCGAAATTCGCACCATAGGGCCGGGAAATTGCGGGTTTGATTGCTCAATTCCCTTACTGAACGGTTAACTAAAAAGTGGATTTATTTTCTTTCTCTGTTGAAATAAAGAAAGATGTTATTGGTCGGCTTCAATGATTTTGAAGACGTACTAAAGAGCCCTTGAAGTGATATTAAAAAAAATGGTTCTATGTAAATTAGCTTGTATTAAAAATTATATAGTTTCGTTTTACAGGCCTATGGAACCCATAATCCTTAAGATTTTCGTGATATTGAAAATGGATTAGAAAAAGGCAAAAGTAAATAAAAATATCATCGAAAATATATCAACCCACCTAGGGTTGAAATTATGGTATGCATCACAATTCTGTCTTGATGCACACTACTTGTTTTATCTACAATAAAACATCGTCTTTTATTCTTATGATAATCCGCTTTGATTATGCATTTTCTTCTCGTGGAATATGCAATATCTTTTTCCATACACCTAACACACTTTTGCCATCCACATTCGCTGTACATATTTTCTTTTAGTAGTTCAGCTGTTATTTATTTCGAAATTCACGCTTAAAATATCATATCTTTTACCGATAAAAGTGATGGACTTGGATACATTTGTGAAAAAAATTCGTATGTACTAACAGATATATTTATTTGTGACTTAATATTCAGCGGTTATCTGGGCGAAGCTATTCCATGCATCCCCGCACTGTCCTTGTCCGCTACAAATATCTCACATTGCTAACACATCTCATTGCTTATCCCCCTCATCTGTGCAAGAATCGGTGCTTCTACTTTAGAGGCTCGGCTTGTCATACGAAGCAGTGGCTTAGACATATATATTCTCGCCCTCTCGCCCCGGGACAACGTCCCCTAATTATACATATCCTCATAAACACAAGTTTGAAAATATTAATTATTTTTATCTTCCGTCCCAACCGGGCGTCGTGGATTCAATTCCTCCACTAGCTAAGTTTTCCATCATTGCACAAGCAACATCTTCCGCTTGTAATGATGGCAGTAGGAGTTTTTCAAATATTGTCCGGTTATTTGTAAACGGGAATAGGTCTTTCTTTAAAAAAAAAAAAGCGATTTTCGTCTCGCCGACAACAACCGGTTACTTTTACGGTAATTTGGCTTAAGTGTGATTTACATAAGATATTTTGACTCCTAGGTCCCATTCAAATAAATAAATTGATAATCTGGTGAAGAAAGAATTTCGATAGCTTTAAAAGTTTGATCAATTTCACCCGAATATAAAGGATTTTTTGACGATACTTCGACGCACTAGATACGCCCACAACAGGCTTCTAAGATATTGAGAGATTTAGGGACTATTTTTTCATCACCTTTTAGTAAGTTGTCGATTAACGATACGTATATTATCCGTTTCATCACCGCTGAGTAACGCTATCCGTCATGTAAATGTTTGTTAAACTACTCCGAACCTACGATTTAGTGTCTGTGTCGGACGTACATGGTCTACGATAATGTTTAGTATTAAGATTATTTTTTATTATTTAGAAATGGTCATTAATCATTTTAAAATATAAATAAAAATTAGGGAAATAACGAACGGATGACAAGCGCGTAGCGTTTCTAGAAAAGTTCTGTCTAATCACGGGGGCCAGGTTTATCACCTGGCCAAATAAAAAATAAACCGGGGTGATAACTCGGCCCCCATACAACTGTTATAAAATTATGTATGAATAGGATAAGTTAGTTATTAAGAGTTTAGCCCCAAAAAAAACCGGGCATTATTTGTAAATTGTATCTTTGTACCTCTTTTGTGAAACTAATGAAAATGAGGTGCGAAATAAAGTTGAAGTGAAAGCTGGTTGAAAGAAAAATGGGGATAGATTAAAATCCATCCCACAAAATTTACCACCTTTTAGTAATTATATATTATCACCAGCATTCCGCCAGCATCACTTCATCTTATTACTCTCCGCCTCGACTTCGCCTAAATCTTGACTTTTATTTGACCATCGCCTGCTGAACCGCCTGAACGCTATCCAGTCATCTCCCTTTAAACTACCCGAACTCAAACCTACGATTCGGTGTCACTTAGTACCTCTATACTGATTTAAAATGGCGCCGAAACGTTTTGACAGCTGGTGAAGTGAGTCGAGTTTTCTGTTGCAAAGTGTTGATTTTTGACAAATAATTATGGAAGTGATTGAAGATCTAAATATTAGTCATGCGGAGGACATGCCGGAAATACGTAGACCGCGAGTTTTATCCTCTAAGAGTTATTTTTTAGTATTTTGAATCTCTATTTCAAATTTTGAGTTTTTAACAATTAATTCGATGAATAACCTCTTAATTAGTTACTATATCAGACCAAGATAATTTGAGGATGCGTCAATATTGAAATGTCGTCCACCTCAATGGTAGGTAAGTAATCTACAAGTTTTTACTGTTTAATGTCTAAATCTTACGTGATTCTTTTTCAACTGCACTGAATGTACAATAAAAAACAAGGGTGTTGCGTTTTATTTGTTGTTTTATTTTCAATTGATAAAAATTTGAAGAAAGAGTATTCAATAACTCAAAGAAGGTAAGAAGTTAAATGATCTTTGTATACTACCCTCTTTGCTAATATAGTTTTAAAGTGCTGAACACCAAATAATAAACACAGAACTTTATTTTTACAATTCATTCATATTAGAACTGTGATATGTTGAGAAAAAATTGCGTGCTTAAGCAATTTTCAATCCTATTAGTATTAAATTAGAATCGTTAAAGAATTATGCTTTTTATTTCGATATTAATAATTGAAATAATTTCAATAATCTTCAACGCAAATATGAAACAGAAAAATCAAGAAACCAAAAAGATGAAAAAAAAGATCGCGACCAAAACTCGAACTCGGAAACTCTATTCTATCCGGGAGTAACGTCACTGCCAATTGAGCTACCGAGACATTACTAAAAACAGGTATTTTAAAAGATCGCACACTTCAATAAAAAAATATTAATATTATTTTTCAATTTCTTCCGTTATAGGCTGCCATCTTTGTAACGGTATACAAAGCTCTACCTGAGCACATACTGTATACCAAGATAGTGTCTTTGGATAAACCATCCATTTTTTATTTAGCGATTGATTAAAAATGCCGGTTTCTAATAAAGTATCGGTGGCTCAATTGGTAGAGGCGTTACTTCCTGGATAAAGTAGAGGTTCCGAGTTTAATACATCTTAACAATTCGATTTGAAACCTAACTAATAAATAAAAATCAACACACGACTGATTTTAAATACGCGTTTTTAAGTAGGAACAAGAGAAATTATTATTGTTGCAGCTGGCGGCGAGTCTGAAATGAATACCTAGAGATATACCTATCAAAAGATGCTGGCCTTGTTCTCATTGGTGCTGATGGTGTTAATTTTGATGGCTGTATACTGCTATATTAGTAGGGACAATAAAATATCCATTGATTTAGCGACGTATGTAAGCATTTAGAGCTTCATTCACAAACTTCATTGATGAACCTACACTTTTTTTTCTAACTGACCAACCCCAAGCAGTAGCCCTGTGGTGGTCGTTAAGCCACTGGTCAAGAGTATGCCAGCTTATCAGGGCGTGAATCGGGACAAGGTTTCAGAAGACGAACATCCCTCTGGAACCACGAGGAATGTTAGCAGACGATAGTGCCTACTGAGATAAGATTAAGGTTAAAGTATACATCTTGATTAAGGACATTATCGCATTTCATGTACTGGTTCGAAATTGTACCACTAGAAATTTAGAATGGACGCGAAGGAAGATTTTAACATTTACATGAAAAAGTAAATCTACGAGTATATTAGTCTCAAAATGACTGAGGTAAGAACATTGAAATAAACTCGAATATGGAAATAAAATACGAATTGAACGAAGGTTTAAAAAAATCCCACAGTCTTCTCTAGAACACTTTAGGTACATGGTGCTTTATTTATTATGTGTACAATATATACCCACATGTATCTGCTTCATCATGTTTTATTTTGTAATATAATATTAATTATTATCTTTATCACCATTAATTTCTATTGTACCACTACCATTCATCTCTTAAACTGTTTGGTTGGTGAATTACTGTTTTTTTGGCATTTAAAAAAATAACAAATAAATATAAACGCCCGTTATAATGTAATTAACAAAGATATTTACTTACGTACTCAAAAATAGTAATATTAATTTATATTTAAATAATTATTTTTTAGATTCATCACACAAGTCACGATATAGCTCTTATCTTTAGTCTCATAAAAAATAATATTGAATTCAACACCATGTCAAGTTGAGTTTAAGCTGCAAAATTTTAGTTTAATAGCCAAAAAGAGAGAAAACAAGTAGCTTTTTATAACAGCTTTAAAAAGCCTGTAAATCCTTATCTAATCATTACCAATCTATTCAAAAAGTACCTTCATTTAATTAACTCTGCTTGTAAACAAAATGAGATTCAAATAAAGTCCATACGAAATGTAAAATAATCCATTAAATAGGTTTTAATGCCAAGAAACGACACTTCACAATCCATTTTAAGTTGAGAAATTTGACTGCATATCTATTGAATTCCTTCTCACACATTATTACTCAGATTTCGTTCAGGAATTGGGCATTACATTCATCAGGAAAGCGGTGAATAGATCTCATTCGTATCTCCTACTGGATTCTTCACACTCGCACCGATTATTCAAACAGATTCTTCACCTGCTCTCCTCATATATTCTATTAGCGTCAGTTACAATCCACTCAGGTGAGGTATTCCTCCCGCCTGGGATGCTGGATGGATGAGTCTTTACACTGATACCTCCAGGTGCTGTGTTATTGACTGAGGTGATGAGACGAATTGGAAATGGCCACCGTGATATGATCTCACTCAATAAATACTCCTTTCATCACGGATTCACCGATTCCAGCGTGGGGGGCCACGGCTGTTGCTGCCGTAGAATAATGAGTGAATATCATCGTGTGATTACCCTTCTTTCAGCTTCGGTAAACTAGTGATTAATCATGTTAAACACAGCATTGAATAAACGAGCGCATTGTTTTTAGACGAAATACCATTTAATAATTACTGTAAATTGACGTGTGTCATATAAACGACTTAAGGGGCTCTAGCACGAAACATCGATGGAGATTTTATCGACAATTTCAGTAATTTGGAATCGTTCCCGAGGCCGACAGCAAATTGTCAACGAACAAACAACAACTCATGTCAAATAAAAATGCTTAATTTAGTCGTTATGAACTGTCGTTGGTTCGTTGAAATCTGCAGTCGGGCTTGAGAATGATCGATTACCGACATTATCAATAAAATCTATATCGATGTTTTTGTGCTAGGGCTCGAGACATTCTTAAGAAAGCATAATTTCATGCTTATTTAAATTACCGTATTATGATAGTTTTGACACAAGATTCATTGTTTTGATACCAATATATATATTTTTTTTTTGACAGCAGTTAATTATTTTATACCAATAAACTTTTCCAAAGATTATTTTGCGTGATTTTAACAGAGAGCAGAAATCACTAACAACGCAAATTAAAAAAAAAAGTAATTTTATAATCCTTATGAACCTGCTTCCACTAATATTTACTTCTTTCGCTTTCTATTAACAAAGACACTGGTCTTTAAAATTCATTTGACGACTTCACCTTAAATCTACTGCATTTCTTCAGTGGTAGGTTCTAAAAACGGTCAGCACGTTATGAATCAAGCGCAAGCGATGCGGATAAATTTATTATAAAGTATTCAAAACATTTATGTATAATAAAAATACGAAGAAAATATTATCCAAATACTCCAACAGACTGGGACTATAATTCAATAATCGTTTAATTCAATAACATTTGAAGGAAGGAGTTAATAATATTTAAATTTCATGTCGTGTGATATTCAGATCGCGTCTCGACTCATGGGTCCTCACGACGCATGCATCGCCGGGAGATTGAGCCGCGTTGATCGAGAACGAATTTAATATTTATAGAGAGGCAGGCGGCGTAGAGCAGCCGAGTGTCGACGTTCATTTGTGGCTCCCGGCCAAAGCGGCTCTCACCTGAGAGAATAATGACTCAATTAAAATATATATTCTAACACCTTGTCCGGGCGGAATAGCTTGCTGCCGTGTTAGATGGCACAAGGTAGAATGGGATGAAATGTTTCGAATTTCAGAAAAAAATCTAATGGTTATGTAATTTATCGTAAATACACCCATGGGGCTTTTGAATCATAAGCGTGTTTGATTTATTTTATGTTTAAGTACACACAAACATTGGTCAAAAATGCAGAAACTCTAATTATTCGATTTGTATTAATGATTTTTTGTTTCTAGTTTTTATGTAAATGGCACGAAATTTATCAAAATTCATCATTTGATTTACTTGGGAATAATTTACATTTGATGACCTCTCTTGAGAAACGGAAACAGTAAGATCTATTTATAAACATATTTTAAAACAGTGCATATATAAACACATAAAATATACCTTTGCTTATATTGGTAACATATTTTATATGTTGGTTTTATTTATTAAAATATTTTATTTTAATTTAATACTGGTTGGTAGCTAAGTGGACAAACGCATCGGATTCTGGGTTCAATTCCTCTACTGGCTAAGTCCTCCGTCATTGCACGAGCAACATTTTCCGCTTACTATGATGATAGTAGGAGTTTTTCAAGTATTTTCAGGTTAATTGTAACCCGGGAATGTTTATTAACAAACAAACATTCCCGGGTTACAATTAATCTAAAAATATATGTGTGGTCAGTTGAAAGTCTGTATAAGCAGCAAAATCTCTCAAACGCTGAACTATGACGCAAAATTTTTCAATACGTTTATTATCATCTCACAAAGAATATCCATTTAGCTGTACAAATACACTAGCAGACATATTGTTCGATTCATATTTTACAATTACCGATTGGTAAGAAAAAAGATTGTTGAAAGTCGAGCGAAACTGAGAAGTAGGTAACTGCCGTCCAAAATATATTTATTTATTTATTTCGTTGGCGTGTGAAACCATGACCTGGCAGGTCACGAGCAAGATTCATGCATGACTACTAGAAGCTCGGCTTATTTCAAATATTGCTGTTTACCTGTGAGATGAACGTTCTTAGCACATGACAGATTGACGTTTTCACGCAAAAATATTAGTACGAACTAGAGCCTGCCTTAACTGCCTTCTGTGCACTTCGACTGATGGACTTGTTCGGTGGTAGAAGATTTTGACCCATAACACTTCCTGGTGTAGGTATCTCGTATTCCGTGAGAAAATTGATTTAAAACGAGAGTAGTAGGTGCACTCTAATTTTAATGTGTTTTTGGTAGGATTCATTACACTGATGATAAAGAGGTAGGATTGAATAAGGATATGTTTATTAATATTACATACTGACTGAACCACCTGTATTTTCCCGGAAACGTGTTATGTCATGCAGTAGATTTCAAGATTATTTTTTTTTTCGATTTGAAGATTTGTAAATTTAAAACGAACATTTTGAAGTTTTTGTGTTTTTTTTTTAAATCAATGGATTATGTTAAACCACCATTTCTGATGATGGAAATGACGTTTTGACGTGAAAACAGTTGGGCTGGTATTGATATTTTAGACCGAAAAAAACTGACCTTTGAGGAGTTTTACCGCTTTAGACAATAGAATTTACATTTAAAATTATAATACCTAAAATAGATCTCTTTATAGTGAAATAACTTTACGTTTGTAAATATTATAATTTGTTTTGCTTTCTAGCAAGTACCCGGCATGTTTTAGAATACCACAATTGCCAAATTGACTTATCTATCATTTTTCCCCGAAAAATAAATCCAAAAAGACTTTGAAACGGAACCAGGCTTTTATTGAAAAAGATAATTAAAAATATCGACGAGTACAATTTTAAATATGAAATTTAAAAAAGGAGATAAACTTTTGCCACGCATCTCAAAAATACAAACAATCGCTAAAATTATTTCATTATTTCCTCCGTTTGCTCGTCTGTCTCAGAAGAACGGGCTTGAGATGTTCTAACTCGATCGGTTTCAAGTCTTTTTCTCTTCGCTTCACTTTTTTCTGAAATTCGTGATACCTTTATCTTTCTTACTTGACTTGTAGATCGACAAATATCTTTTCTTTTTGGTACCATAATTAATTTGACATCAAAAGTAATGCATTTTAACAACTATTACTATATCTATAAACAAAGAAACATCAATTTGAAAATTTTATTTCACTGTAAAATGTTATTAAAAAAAAAAACTTAATTACAAACCTAATTTTGTTTTCCATTTTGAAAATAATAATACTCATTTATATAAGTATAATTATTTGATTTATCTCTAAACAAATAAACAAGATGCTTTTATTTAAATACCTATTCTTTTACGTTAGTTATTAATATTATTATTTGATGGAATGTCGAACATTTTAATGTATTAATCATTTTAGAAAATCACATCTTTTCTTTTACTATTTATAATAATAAATTGTAGTTTTGATGGTCTTTATTTTACCTCTGAGTAAGATTTACAATACTACATGGTTGCACTCTAACATACGTATATATAATTAAAAAGTTCATTATAAAGGTAACATACATAATAAAAGTTTTATTAGACTTCATGTGTAACTCAGGTATATTTGAAAACCCAATTCACACATTAGACTCATAAAGCTGACAG
Source organism: Drusus annulatus (assembly GCA_022651775.1). NCBI lineage: Eukaryota > Metazoa > Arthropoda > Insecta > Trichoptera > Limnephilidae > Drusus > Drusus annulatus. The sequence continues at coordinate 1,342,918 of JAGWCC010000027.1, forward strand.
AAAATATTTAGAAATTATTCACTTTTGACTACGTTATTTACAAGTGGTCGACTAATAAATAAAATGCTTTATACGTAGGTTTTATTTTCAAATTGATAATCTTTGACATGATATAAAAGACGTTGTGTGCTATGATTTCAAAAGAATGATAATAACTTTATTAAAACTTGATTTTCATATGAATTTGTAGTGACCTGTGTTGAGTTTATTTTTGTTTACATTAAAAATATAAATGTGGACTTATAGCCAGGTGTCAAGGTTTTCCGACCAACCCGGATACTGCGAGTGAATAGTGAGTAAGTTAATTTGGTGTTTTCCGCATAATGGTGGTTAGAATATTTGTTGATTATCTGTCATAAAATTAATGAATAATATTTTTAAAAATGTATTCCTTATTTATTTGTATAAAGGTGTTGTTTTAAGTGTGTACTATAACTTTTTTATTTTTTTTAAAATTTAATCATTTCAAAATCCTGCTAAAATACTTGATGATGATGGGTTGGGTTAGGTTAGGTTAGGTTAGGTTAGGTTGGGTTAGGTTGGTGCTTCTACGGTTTGTTGGATTTTTTTAGGTTTTCAGTAGTTGTGAGTACCTAGGTAACACAAAAAGAGATAAAAAAACCTTCTTCTAGCTAGAAAAAGCAAGACTCGTATCATTCGGCGTTCAGGTGATTTTTCCAGAAAACATTGCCATTAGAAATTATCTTGTTATTATTAGTTTCATCTTTCTACCACCTAGATTTAAAAATATGAGAATCCAGTTGAGAGAAAACATTAAAACCTCCGTTACCGCAATTCGTGTATTTCATTAGTTGACATTGTGGTACTTGGTACCACATATGAACAAATGATGGTTTATTACATTTATGGTATTATTGGGCCATTATCAGTTTCCACGATATTGCTCATATAACTGAATGTTTACAAAGTAATGCAGACTAAAATGTTATTCTAATCGTGGAAACCTTTAAAACCTTACTTTTACTTTAACTGCCCTGAAACGCAATAAATTTATTTATATTTCATAATAATGTAATATTATTTTACATTTTAATACCACGTGCAAAGAGTTATAGATTGCGACCTTCATAATGATTGTGACAATTTTATGGGAATACGTGTGAATTGAAAAAATAAAAAAACTACAACAGTAATAACATCCATGGCAGAGCTGTGAGATCCTTGTCTCTACACCCCGAAGTCACGGGTTCGATTCGGGTGCGGCGTCTCGTGAGCATGTACAAATACATATATTTTTAAAAGATCTTTAACTTTGTAAAAGACCACGATTATTTTTATTTATTTTTTATGATCGACTGGTTTCGCTAAGCTTAAGCATCATTAGGGTACAAAATTAAAGTAAACAAAAAATACAAAGTGTGCGATTATATTTACATGCAGAGGGAGATCATATTATTAAATAAAATAACAAAATAATAGAATAATATTTAAATTATTAAAAAGGAACAGAGAGAAAGAAACCGTTAATATGAATTGAAAGAGACAAAACGTCAACTGAGAAGGTGATAACAAAATAATAATAAATTTTATGAGTTTTTTTTTTAAACTTGCAGTTTATTGGCACCACGTTTCCGAGTGTTGGAAACTTTCAGTATTGCCTTGCTAAAAGACCACCATACAAAATCGAAACGTTGCTTTAAATTAGGTACTTAAACGGCATTTTGTGACCAGATATGAGTAGTCAGGTATTTCTCAATCTTTGTATTCCTCATCTACTTCTACACCTGGGGATGCCATAGTCCCACTGTCTCTAGAAAATTGCGGCCTCTGTGTTGTAATTGCACAAAAAATAAGGTTCTTGGTACGTAAAAATGTTATTTAACTACTTACGTATCATTAGCCTCATAACGTATTATTATCTGAAACAAATTAAAAAGCTATCTCAACTGACCATCTCGAAAAATCTTTTGTTAAGAAGAATAACCGCGGCTCCCATGTAAAGTTTGCACCGTCGATATTGGAAGGAGATAAATATTGCATTTTAAACTGGTGCATCTTGTCCGTTTAAGAGGAATGGCATACTTATGTCTCATTAGGATGGGCGGTAAATTCTGAAACATTGGTTTCCTCTTTGGGAGCAATTCCTTTGACTCGGAGGCTGTATCTATAGAGAGAATGACTTGAGGCATACTTCGGAGCGAAGCAACATTTAATTATTGCAAGCGCAAGGCAGTATTTAAAGTAAACACGATGGGGAGTATGATAAACGATTTCAAGTTTCAATGGTTGGTCTGTTATTCGGAATATTTTTAACGTTTTATAACAATAATAATTGTCAATTGTTTTAAACTTAAAAAAAAGAAAATAGAAAAATCCCAACTGTCTTGAGGCAGTGAGACTATGGTGCATTCGCGATTGGGGTATGTTGTAAGGCTGAAGGGTGTAAAGAAAGAAAGAGGTAAGGAAGATTAAAATTGGGTAATACTTGCTTTCTTTAACATTTTTTGTTTTACACAGTCATTTAAGATAGAAGAATTTTGTACAAATATTCTTTGGATTTTTTTTCTTCTTGTTTCTCTATTTGATATTGTTAATTCGTAAAGGCCACTGTAATATAATGGTTAAATACATTTTTACACTGTTGGTTTTGGAAAAAATACTCTTTTTATAATATTTAAAAAATGCTGTATTTAATTATACGTAATCCATCACTATTTACTCTCATTTGAAATATTTAGTAGAAAAATTAAATAACATTAAGCGGGTATAATGTTATGAAATTTCACATTCATACATTGTTTTAAAAATAGATAATAAATTATTTCAATTTCAGTTATAAGAATGATTTTCAAAAGTGGTATATTTATTTATAAAGTTTATGTCTAGTAATTTAATGTTGAAATAAACATTTTAATTGTCCCATATTTTATCCACATTTACAACATATTATTTATATCAAGCAAAATATTACAACTTTGAAATATCATATTACAAGGTGACCGTTCATAACGACGTAAATAATTTGTCTTTTAATGCCTAACGAACCTCGGCATCCTTAATTTATGTTAATGTGTTTTTGATATCCTGAAAAATGTTTATTAACTCCGTGCTGTCCAACGTCTGATTTTCGTCAAAGTTTTGTTACAAAATTATCGCGAAACCAGAAAAGTTAATTTTTACTCTTTAATAAAGACAGATCTTTTTTATTTATCACTAAGTCATTTTTAAATATAAGAAAATAACACAAAATTCTACAAATTACTCAAAATGCGTATTGAAAAGGTTTTTACATCGAGAATCGCTAAAAACTAAAATGAGTACCTACAAAGTTAATCAAATTTAATTCAAAAGTATCTGCATATTTTACGGAAAATTCAACATATTATTATGCGTGCATAAAACTTACGCTGAAAGGCTTTATAAGGGTTACTATTGTAACATTTTTTCGTTCAGACACTGTTAATTTTATAATTACAAGGATCACTGTCCATGTCGTCATCAAGACCATACCGAAATATGGTTCAGATATACGTTTGTTTTCTACGCTTCTTTTCATTCTCCAGCAGATTATCAGCCTTTGTTTTCTACATACGATCATGGGGCTTTTATATAACAATTGGGTGTATAATATGAACTAACACCTGTAAAAAATAATACAAGGGAAGTAATATAAATGTGAAAAAGATTTACCTAAATATGTAGGAAATAATAAAGAAAATGATGAACTAATTAAACACAGTTTATGGAAATTTAAAAACATTTTGGCTATTTGAACATGTCATTAGTTTATACATGATCAATACTTTAAAAAATGTTTATTTCTAAAATGTCCAAAATAACTTTTGGAAAGTAAGTGATAAGTAAAAGTATATGCAAAGAAAACAATGAAAAAGTCAAAATAAATTATTGTTATAAAAATATTTCAAACAAATACTGCGGCACGAAGGTACCCAAATAACGAAGCATTATCTAGTCAGTGGTACCAAACACGGTCCTTACATATAAATATATAATTTTTAATAAAATAAAATAAACATAATGAATAATTACGAGGTACCTTCCGACGGTAGCCTTGACGGAATAGCTCATAGTTCAGGAAGCGCCTTACAATACCATTGTACCATTCAGCCACTCAGCCACTCAGCCATTCAGCCACTGCCGTAACGACCGAGGAATTCCGATATATTGGTCCGTCCATTGAGAACGCATTTGGACGCGGGTCGGACAAACAGACCTGGGGTGGGCAGGGACAGACTTGGGATTAGATTGAATCATAGACATTTAAAAAATGGCATTTTTAAGGGATCTTCTTGTGTCATTCGTGTGGTTGACCGAGGAAAAGGTACCCTTTAAAAAAATATATAGTATGCATCGCACCGCAGAGGTAATTCGGGTTAAAATTAGTTATTTTATTAAATTTTCGTTTCAAATGACCAGTCAATCTACGGACACGTCTCTTCCAGACAAAATGCTTACACTTAGCGATTTCAAGACCATGTATTCTGCCTGTGTAAACATGGCGTTTTTTTCATTGTGTGTGGTCCCTGTTTGCTATAAGATAACAATAAATGAGGATTAGCTACTGTTTACTGTGATGAGACGAGAATAGTACCTACGATCGTCTTTCTAAGAAATATTTTTAGAGAATAATTGTAGATTTACTGTGCACCGCAAAAAAATAAAATAGCTATGTCCACGTACCCACGTTTAACTTCTATGTGATCATAAACTCTGCTGTTTTCCCTTTGTCGACAAAGCTGTTAAAACGGAGCAGTTTGAACTGGAAGGCAATTAAATGTATCTAGAAATAGTCCCAGAAATATTTAAAATGCATGTGTTATGCTCAGGAAGTCAATTTCCGTTTTTTTACAATTATTGGGGGTGAAAAGTTCCCTGGTCCCCATAAAATTCGTTTACTAAGCGATGCGACCCTGCAGCATATACTGACTATAGAACATCTGCGGGTGAGCCATACCCCGTCAGCCAGCGCCGTGGATTGTAGTCTCCGTCTTTGACAGTATAATGCATTCCCGCTATAGTCCCTTGTAATCTGCTGGTGCTATCTTCACTAAACACAGTCCTCCCCGCGCAGTCCTGCGGCTCGGCCCTTTGACGATTCATCAGGATTGTTCAAATGCATTTTCAGATACCAACTACTCCGCTTGTCATTGTTGCGGAAGACACTATTATAATCGGAGGACGTTCGTCCGACACACGTGATAATTATTATATTCCCAGTCCCAGTCGGCGTGGCGCATGGCACATGGCGTCGGGATGTCCGATGCTTATAATGGAAAATGTCGTCTTTCTGGCCAAATAAGAATTGGATCGCATATGCAATATGAGCATAAATAAAATTCCTTTTTAAGAATGTCTTTACCTGAAACGCTAAAAGACAACCGTAACAGATTTCGTAAATCTCTGCTCGCTCTCACGAGAGCCGTAGAGCTTTTTAAAAACAGTTCATCAAACTAAACAATCAACATTAGAATCAAAATAGATGTAAATAACTACGAAATTATGATACAATATATTGATTTTTTTTCATAAAAAATATGTTCTAGTAACCCATGATAGTACTTCCCCCCTTAGGTACGATAATTTTCTCAAATATGGAGGTAATTTATCTTTAACTAAACCTAACTAGAAATAATAACAAGAAAGAAAAAACATTAGAAGTTATTTCACTACTGAATTTGGTTTTTTGTTGAATTAATTTGTTTGTTGAACTCTGTGTAATGTTTAAATAAATTGCATTATTTATATTGCAAATTAATTGTATTATTTAAATTATGTTACATTTAATAATTACAAGGAAGAAAAATAAACATACTTATTGAAGCAGCACCCATAATAACATATGATTAGAAAACATTCACCCTATGTGTGTAAATCTAATCCACCACCTTTATAAAATTACTTTTATAAAATTTTCACAGCTTTTTTTTTGGTGGGAATTTCTAGGTCAGCGCCTCTTTTTTTTGTTTGTACCGCAAAGAGTTTGGAAATATCCAACATATGCCATCACATTGTATGTTCCATATTTTATAATTATTAAAAAAACAAAAACCAAAAAAAAAAGTGTTGATCCTTGGGCGAGCCCAGGTATCATCGAAAGTAATTTATAAATACTTCAATGCTAACGAAAGCTCTTATGTCAATTTTGTTCAGATTGAGACTTACCAGTGCTAATGATAACAAGTAAACTAGAAACAGCTTCCCAACTATACTCTACTTGAAAAGGGCAATACCATTTCTGGATTATTATTTGAAGAACAAACGTGTACCTTCATTAGTTTTCAAAGTCTTTTACCTACCAGATGCACATCATCAGTTGAGAAAGCCATTACAAAACGGTTTTGGGTAAGTGAGCCAAAGTGAATTGGTATCCATGCCAAAATTCGCTGGATAAAAGGACCTCTACCAATAATGATAATAAAATTAATGAGGTTAAAAATTGACTTTCACGTAAACAGGGTATCGTCTTTAGGTGATATGCATTATTTTCTGAACGTAATTCGGACGTGAATACACTTCTTTCGTAATATAAATGTTTTTATACGATAAAACTATTAACCTATGATGATCTCCTTTATGAAAGAATATCTTAGAATACAAAAGGTCCCATGTGTATTGGTTTATTTGGAAAGTGATGTAGTACTGTATGAACTTACCTACTTTAGTGTTTGACAGCCTGCGTGGTCCAGTCAAACCAGGCTTACGCAAATAAATTTGATCTAATTGCTATGTGTCATAACACATTTAATTCATATAAGATAAAATATAATTTGCGGCACGTTCCAAAGTGGTACATACTAAGTATCGACCTGGTGAAAGACCACCATTCAGAATTGAAACGTTGCTTGAAAAGGCTTTAACCGCGTTTGGTGACCAGATCTGAATAGCTAGGTACTTCTCAACCTACCTCTTACCCATCTGCTTCCCTTCCCCACTACCTTCAACCTTACAATATATCCCAATTGGGGATTGCATAGTCTCACTGGTTCTAGACGGTTGAGAGCAGTTGGGACTCTGGTGCGGTATTTACTATTAAAAACAGATGTCTGAATAACCGCTTAGTAGCTTAGTTTACAAACGCATCGGATTCCCATCCGGGCGTCGTGGGTTCGATTCCTAAGCTAGTTAGGTCCTCCATCATTGCGCAAGCAACATCTTCCGCTTTTTATGACAGCAGGAGGAATTTTTCAAATATTTTCAGGTTATTCGTAACCCAGAAATGATTGTCTTTCTTTTTAAAAAAAAACATTGATTTAAAAAATATATAATGAACTACAGTACCATCATGGCCCTCTCTACGTAAACTGCTATTGGATGAATACCGTGTATATATTTTCCTTTTTATTTGTTACCATTAGTGATTGGTTGTTTTTTTAAACCATGTGAACTTTGAACACTCCTAATTAATCAATTTATCTTTCTGTGTTTTTTGTTTAAATTTAATTTGTCTCCTGGATTTTCAAGGTGATTACTTTGATAAACAAACGCTAGAACAAAAGATTTATAAGATCCGAAAAAAGAAAGCTGGCACTTTGAAACATTTATGACTTATAAATTGTCTCTAACTTTTAGACCATAAGGTTGTAAAAATCCACTAAATCAGACCCCATCGTATTTCAAACCATCATAAATATTTTGACTCCCGGGGGTACTTACGGCAACAAATTCAAGATGATCAATGCAGCTTTTGATATACAGCACCCGGTACCTACCTCAAAATCTTCTTTATTAATTGCGCATTTTGCGGAGAGGCACCAGTAATTTATTGCACCACTCCCAGTGACAAATGATTTATTCATGTTGGTTGCTTGAATTTCCCGAACGGAGGAACTGGATTCGTTTGCCAAATGTATGTAGGGTGGGCAATTAGGTTAGTCGGCATATAGAATGGTTACAATTTTAATTTTTAGAGTGATGTCTTAAGTCGAAAGAGATTTATTTTTGACTTGCTAACAAAATGTAATTAGGTACTTATTTAAATATTGACGGTTGTTCACGGGAGAATGACGTTAATGTTATTTAAAATGTATTAAAATCAGTTTTGGGAATTATGCAATGTAAAATGTTAATATTTATCTTACCTGGTTATTTCCCTGGTTGCTCGTTTTAATCTTTGACGTTTTATGAAATAAATTCAGGGATAACCAAATATAAAATAAAATAACAGAACAATGAGAAAATTATTAAATTTTATATTTTGCTTCTCCCTCTGTATGTATATATATAACCGCACACTTTGTATTTTTTGTTTGGTTTAATTTTGTACCCTGATGATGCTTAGGCTAAGCGAAACCGGTCGGTCATAAAAATTAAAATAATATACACGTGGTCTTATACAAGAGTAATTTTTTCATTTCTTCAAATACGTCAAACCACAAAGTGATTGCTTTCTACGAAAATATTCAATATAATAGTTTATTTATTAAAATTACGTAATATTACCTCGTTGTGCAATCAAAACAAATATAATATGTTACTAAATTAAATGTTAATCTTAAATTAAATCAGAATGAACTTTCAAAGCTTTATGCTTTTTATTTTGAAATTAATAATCAATGAGATATTATCAATAATCTTAATGAAGTATGAGTTCGATGAAAATGCTGGTTTCTAAAAAGATCTTAGCAGCTCAATTGGCATATACGTTACACCTGGATAGAGTAGAGGTTCTGAGTTCAGTGTCTTGGTTGTGACCGTTATTATTTTTAGTTTATGTCTTTTTTTGTTTCATTTTTACGTTGAAGATTATTGATATAAATATGTTTACCGCTTAGAAAATTAAAAATGATTACCACCTATTTACGGCTTATTTTGATGGTGATATTAGCGTGATTTTATCTTCCTCCTCTTTTATGTCGCATTAAAGCTGATTCACACCAACGTCCGGATCCGCTCAGTGCCGATATTGTTCCGCAAGAGAGCTTATTGATATGGTATGAATATCGATCAAGGAGTATGTGCCAACACAAAGTTGTATGGCAGTATATCCTTCTGCCCACCCTTGTGATATTTAACAACTTATTTAGTTAAATAATTATTTTGAAGTGTAAAAATACTTATAACGCAGATTTTTTTTTTAACCATTATTAAAATAATTATTTTACTAACTAAGTACTTTAATATCACAAGTGTACACACAACTTTGTCTTGGCACATACCCCTTGATCGATATTCATACCATTTCAATAAGCTCTCATGCGGAACAATATCGGCACTGAGCGGATCCGGAGGTTGGTGTGAATCAGCCTTTATTATGACTTATTTACACAAATACTTTATAAATAATGCCTTTGACGATTCACAAGATTTGCAACTTAAAGATTCGAACGTTTGAAGTTGACCAGATGTAAATTGCATCTCCGTAGTTGGGTATGACTTTGCAGGGTACAGGAAAGAGAGGAATATGTGTTTTACCTTTACCAAGACTAAAATCGTTGCCGATGTCCACAAGAAGGCGTGTAATTAGTCGAGTGCGTCACTCGCGACCGGGAGATTGACTAATGGGCCTCCGAGGGACTTGACGTCCTACGGGACATTTAACCGGATGCCACCTGCGACAAAATGATAGTTACCTGTTAAAGTTTATTATGACAGTGAGGAGTGGTTTAAAAGATTAAAACTTCAGTTGGTGGCAAACACTTCTGTCTTTAGTAGTAAAACCGCTGCCTCTGGGTTCGGAATTCACGGGTTCGACATCCATTAAAATTTATGTGCATTTTTTTAGAAATCACTCACTTTCTTACCTAAATATGGTTTTCTAAGCTTTTTGGTTTATTTTGAGGTTGAGACAGGTTGAAGAAAAGGAAGAAAGAGATAATAGGTAGATTAGGATATCAAAGTATTATTATAAAAAAATAAAAAGCATGTGACCTAATAAACCGATGAGTTATGTTTATTTAATTCGCGTATCAAAACGTGAGGGCGGAGTCAACGGAGAGGCGGGACACGAAGAACATTCTAACAATACTTTAACGCGGTGTGATAATTTGGGAAAATTTGTTGTATCTTTCTTTCTCATGCTGTACGACGTAAGAATCCGGAGAAAGTGATTTATCCCAAATCTGTATAGGTTGGGTAAAAATAATTAGTTATCTCTCCATATATTGTTACTTCAAGGAAGGAAGCACCTGCTTATTTAGACCTTACGTAGCTGAAGCCAATTCAAACAATGGTGGTCTCATTCCAAGATACCAAAAATATACAAGGACCAGGTACAAACATTTTAGGTACATTAAACATTTTAATTTGAGAAAGCTCATTTGAATATAATGCATTTTTATTTAGCTTTGTAGTGTGTTGAACGAGCAACCTCTTGGTACAAAACCAAGGAGTTTTCCGTTTTTCCACTGAGATCGTTAAATATAAATATAATAGGGAATGTTTATTTCCGAAAGTTAATCACATTTTTTTTTTAAATAACAGTTAATTGGGATTTGCTTGCTATGGAGTGGTTTTCATTAAAATTAGAAAGAGAAGAATTGTACATTAGTGTATTATTTTACATTTGTGTATTATGACGATCAAAGTGTAGTTTTGTATTGTGTTCAAAAGATTTTGAACATATTGGTTTATTTGAATCCTATCCATACTCTAATTAGATCTTATTTCACAAAATTTTATCGTGCTTTTTAATGTAAGCTTACTTCATAATTAAGGATATAATATCAAAAGTTTTGGTTAATTTAATTAAGCTTTAAGACAAAGGTTTTGTCTCCGAAAAAAATGACCAGGCATTTTTATTTTTAAAACATTTTTTACTAAAGAGTAAAAGTCATTGATTTGATTGCACAGGCTGATAAATGAAAAATTCAATTTGGAACCAAAAATAACTACATTTTTGAATAATGTATTGAAATGTTTGTTTACTTTTTTATCTACTCGATACGGAGCAGACGAAAAGTTTGAGATTAATTTCCTCTCTGATGCGCGCCGCAAAAGCTTTTATGGTTAAGATTATGCATACAATTTTGTTAAGATTGTGAAATTTATGCGTATTTTAAGTGAATGCGATTTATACGAGCGAGATAATAAAAACACTGGCACTATATTTCAAGTAAAAAATAAATTAATTTCTTAAATTTTGGCAAACTGTGTAAGATTACACAGTGGGTTTAGATTATTTTTGAATATCACACAGGATTCGTAATACGAGGATCTTTATTTTTTTAAATGTTATATCGCATGATAGTTACTGTCAAGATACAGTGGAACTAAGACATACCTCATACTATGAGGAATGTAATGAGGCTGATTTATGTGAAGAAGAAGCAGAGGTGGAAAGTTGGATTCTTTTGTGAGTACCAGTGGGACAAGGCATCAATAAAAAAATGCGGTTTGCTGTGGGGCTGAAGGTAATGGGGAGGGGAAGGAGTCAGGAAGAGGAAGGTTAAGAAGCACTTGGCTATTCAGATATGGTAACTAAACATATCTTATTCCGTTTTAAGCTACCTTTTGATTCTGAATGGTGATCACTCATCAGGACCATACTGAGAGTATATATCTACCACTCTGAAACTATGTGCACATGTTCTTTGTGTTATTATATCAAAACAATATGTGAAAAAATATAGATTAAAAAACGTACGTTTTTTCGTCACCTGGCTTTGTATCTGCAACCACTCGTTAATGATTTTTCAACCCCATAAAAAAAAGAACAAAAATATATTTACCGTTAACGTTACGCAAACAAAAAGTTTTTTTTTAATGTTGTAACTTTCATCACCTTCATTAAAAATCACCGGTGGTACTGTAAAAAGTATTTGTCGATGACTGACTGAAATTGACTGCTCGGCGCTTTGTTTGTCATCGGACCCAACTGGTCTATTCAGCCAGCTCAGGGCAGTCATCAGTCCAGATCGTAAATCAGTCGGAATTCAATTTCGGACCAGAGCACCGACTAGCCGGTAGTATTGCACCGAATCGGCTGTTTTAAAGATGTGACCCGAATAATTATGACTTAATTTCGGGGGCCCAAGGGACCGCCTCGAAAAAGAAAGAATGTTCGAATAATGAGAGACTGACGGAATAACCACATATGACGTTTTTGACTTGTGAACAGGATATGTTCGAGGTTTGTGACAACGTGAGAAGCCTCTTCTTTCTTTCTCCACAACGCTTTTTATCGCGTCTTTTTATACCAGCTTTTTCTTGAATAACGGGTTAGAACTGCTGCAGTTTTTTTCAACTGGTCTTTCTAAAGAAGCTGTAATATAATGGTCACTATAACAAAGTACTAAGAAGTCAAAATAAATATTACGTAAGGTTTGAAAAAAAGCACTTCGCAATAGGTTTTTTATTTATTTATAGGCTATACTAGGATCTAATTTAATTTATTTGACCAATACTGCACAGGAATACAACTGCCTGGATTGAGTGGAGTTATTGCATCCTTTTATATTTATTTTAACTTTTCATGTGTAAGTTACATTACATAATATACCCATTTTATAATAAAATAAACTTCCCACGAGTTAGAAGAACCCAGTCTCGTATTTACGAGTAGCAGTTATTTAGCTACGATTAAATTATTAATTGAAATTTTCAAGCTGTTAATTTTTGGTCGATTTCTATTTTAATGATTAAATAAGACCATTTTTTTTCTTTAAAAAAAGTGGGAAACAGTTGAAAAAAATAGTATTAATAAATCAACGGTTGAATTATTAGTGATTTTGAAGTACCTACTAGATTTCAACAGTATTTCACGGAAAACTTTTTCTAAGCTTGTAAAGAATTATTTGTAAAAAAAATATTATATTATGTTTTATTTTTTTCGGCTAGTTGAACCATATTTCATGATAACGTTGAGTGACGAAAATATTTGATTTGATTTTCTATAACTAAAAATCTATGCGATTTTCGTGTTGTTTCCCATTCGAGAGTTATTGCTTCAGAAAACAGTAAATCTGCTTTATAGTTAAGATACCCTGTTTACTGTACCTATTTGCTATCTGTCTATATTGATCTAGTCTTGAATCAAGAGTTGATAGCCCTTCAACGCAAGAGCATAGAAATCAAGAAACAGACATGCTGCCTGCACGTCTGTCAATGATAATAAAAATCAAACGATATCACTGCAATTCGTTCCGTATAATAACAATAATTATAGCGAATTGACTTGCACCCAGTTTGCTCTTTCTGAGTAATGGACGTTCTGGTCAAGATGGGAGATTGCAACGGGCGGACCTGACACCGGTCCGTCATGGAAGGGGGAAAATCCGACATTTGAAATGCACATTTGACGTATAAAACTGGCTTCTGGATCATTTAAGAGGAGCTTTTGACATATATGACTGCCGTGGGGATCATCTTCGTCTCTTGTAGGGACTGATGCGAATGCCAATCGTAATTACAACTGCCACAGCATTCGCAGTTGCGGATATGCTTTGAAGAAGCTACTAGAAGTCTAGTTGTCAGCGATGACACCGCGTGGAGAGGGGGGTGATTGATCGCCAACCAAACAAATAAAGCAGAATGGGGTGATTCCCGGTGATTGAATATAGATTTGTTATATTGCTTGAAATTTTTATCATCGTCTTTGTAATGAAATAAGTTTTGATCACTGATGGGATGGTAAATCCTTTAAACTATTTTTCAAAAACGGTAAAAAGTATTTTTTTTGAATTTCGTTTTTTTTTTAAATATTTAAAATTTTATTATCGTTTTTACAAATTATCCTTGTACATATAAAAACATACTATAAACATGTGAAAAACTGCATATCCTGCACAACCACGCTAAAGTAAAGCCTTATTTTATACAGTTATTATGCACTTGTTTTCGATACCGTATAATGTGTATTTAACACTGTAAAATTAAAGCATTTTTATATAAATGTAAAATTAATTAATTTACAGATGTTTCTCAATGATTTCATAGCACAATAAATTTGTGTTAATATAAAAGAACTTACCTACTTTGTTACATTGTTGAATTTTGATTCAAACAAAAGCAGTAAATGTTTTTTTTCCTTTACGTTAACCGAAGTATGTGGTCGGGTTTTATAAATACATTAAATAACAAAATTAACGAAGCAGGCGAATAAATTTTTCAGTTGTGGAAGTGAAATTTCGAATTTATTAGCGAAGACCAAAGGTAGACCTGTGCGTCATCCTATTTAAAAATATATATTTAATCGGTTAATTTTGTCAGAAATAAATGGCTTGGTGCATAGTTGCTCTGCGATAACCAAAAGGACCTAATATTTTTTTTGTATCGGTTCACCATGCTTACACAAAATTTCTCGACATAACATTATGTGGACTGAAACTGTCTTTTCAAAATTAAATAAAAAACTTTTTTTCAAGCGTACATATAGCACAACAATGATAACATGCATTCATATTTGAATTTGCTAAAATCCTAAAACGTTTTCGGTATCAAGTGTTATTCGAAGTGTTGAAGATAAAAACACCGCGTAGTATTTAAACGCTTTGAATAAAGGCGATAATTACAGGCGTGTATGCTGATTAACATTAAATGTCCAATTAATTAATATAGCAAGCGTCCAGATATCTTAATTAGCGGCGCACAGCGCGGCGCGTTGATTGAGTCCGCGTCCTAATTGCGTTCAGCGCAGAAGCATTTAGCAATGAATTCAAATCGCCCGGTGAGACATGCCTTTACGTCAGTCAGCGAATAAATTAGCATTCTTATCAAAAGTCCGTAATTTACGACTCGACACGTGTTTTTTCTCGCTGCGGCTCATAAGTCATATACGGAGAGCCAGTTGTCAATTGGACGTATCGATTCGTGTCACGTTCCGCTTTTTCAGTCGTGAAAGAGGAACGAATATCTCGGTTTGGTGGTGCACCGGTATGAGATGAATGACACGTTTGGGCATGCAACGGGCACGCATCGTCCGGCCGTTTTATTGCCCATCATACGGTACCAAAAGCCTGTATCTGAACGACTCGAACGTCACCCGGACGAGTTGACGTTTTTTTCTGATTATTTATCTGATGTATGAAATGTTTGCGAGCAAATTTTGTAAAATTTTACAAACTTACGTGCGTTGTTTTCGATGCGCGCTCGCTCCAATTTTACGGGTCGATTTGAAAAGTTTTTGTCACTCGGATCGGAGTTGATAGCTACAACTGTAAAGGGGAATAATTTACCATTTCGAGACATTTAATTTTGAGTCATGTAGACATTTATCAGTCGGTTAAAACATCGTCTAGAAAAAGTGGAATCGTATTAATTATGTCTTGCTCGAGAAAGGAAACGGCGATAATTTGGCCGATAAGCTTCCTTTTGAATATTGCATTTTATCAGAAAAAAGTTGGTTGAATTGTTTGTATCAAGTCAATACAAATAACACACGAGTACCCATTTGAATAAAAACGTACAAGTTCATATATATTGGAAAAGTGACATGTACGCGATACGAATAGTACCTAACACCAATACAATGAGTAAGATTTAGTTAATAATTTCACTTAAGTCAGTAACATTTTTTATTTTTTAATATTTTTATTTACTTAATATGATGTTAAAACAAAATAATGTTTTAAGTTTCTAGAACTATTTTGTGGAATTAAAACAAAGGCTAATACTACAGGGAAATATTCTGAGCTAATTTGGTCACTTCGGTGAAGTTCGCCAGAGCGAAATATAACAATTTCCCCTACGCTAAAATACGATTACTTCCGTGAGAATTGCGATGAGATTTTTAATTTGAAAACCAGGTGTGTACTGTTTTTATTTTCAAGCTTTATAACTGAAAGCATATTTTTCAATAAAGAATTTATTTTTAAAGAATGATTCCACAAACAAATTTCATTACAAAATTTACTGGTCTGAAAATAAAAAAAATAAAAAATAAAAATTATAAAGATTAAAGGGATAAGAATAATAAATAATAATACCATAATATCATTTATATGTAAGCGCCCTTAAGGGTCAGCACCGAAAAATACGCACTTTTTGGCTTTCTAGTACAAAAAAACTACAAATCATCTATCTTCTAATTTTATACAAGTGAATACAATTTTTAATCAATAATCTATTATTTTTTTTTTTAAGAAATGCAAACTGGAGTTTAAGGTAAAACGTTCAAAAATGCATGATTTTAAACTGCACCATTTACTGACAGTTCATTATGTTTTTTATAGAATTTGCAGTTATAAAAATCACTAAAAACCTTGGACATTTTCCTAACTACACTAAAAAAATTCACAGATTAATCATTTGTAGTGTTGCTTGTAGTAAAATGCTACAAAGTGACGTTAAGAGCCATTTTGGGTGCTGAGGCTAAAGGTGATTTTCTTTCACGAGAACTTCGCTATTTTCATTATTAATATTTAAATAATTTATGGTTGATGAATAATATTTAAAAGCATTCATTAAATTTATGACATTTTAGGGCACTGTATTCAAATATAATATTTGTTTGACAAATATCGCCCTTGACAAGTTAATGGAAATGATCTTAGTTGGTCGCGCGGGCTCTAGTTCTACTCTCCGGCGGGTAATGACGGTAATGAAATATTCCGGCTGTAGATGGCTCCCCCGAGAATGCGATGCGCAGACTCGGAACATTTAGTCGAGTATCAAAGGCACCGCTTGCTCTCAGCTCCCATGGCCTAGCGGAGACGCAAACCCAGAATCACTCGCATTGTTGAATGCCTACTAATTATATTATACTTATACACCATGTACTATACCTGAATCTAGACCCAAGAATAGCGGATTCTTTGGGAATTTCACTATTTATTCGGCGACTGCATGTTTAGATGCACTTACATCGTTTATCTTCTAAAAAATATCCTTTTACGAAACAAAACCATTTTCAGAAACATAGAATTTGTTCGAAGTTAATCTTGGGCATTCATATGAATTTGAATATCTGCGAAAATTGTTCCTACCACCACTTGGGTAAAAGTATGAGATAACTGTTAATCTGTCAACTGTCAAAAAACGGTCAGCTCTGACAACGTGAAAAGTTGTCGCCTTTTCCTATCTAGATTTTATTGGGTTAACTCACAACTTCTTGTCTTATTTTATGACATAAATGTTCGAAGCTCGCGATGGAAGTTACGTTTGAAATAGACGCGTTGACATAATACTTTTTACATGGTAAAAAATGTGCAAAATTTATCACCGTCAGAGTTCACTGCCTGAGATTTCATTGCTGCGTCAGACATCAAAATCAAACAGATATCGTTGCCGGAAAGGCAAAAAAGACTGAAGCTATTTTGGGAAGTTTACACCAGAGCACTTCAAAGTTTTTTTGTTTGTTTTACAATAAAATTCAGTAGCAGGTTGGATTTTTAAATAAAGAGTGAACTCAGATAACTCAATGCTCTCACTGAGTTACCTGAAGCGACAAAAAACTACAAAACTCCAAAACTTGTGTCGAGCCTTCTCCCAAATGCTAAATATATTTTGGATGGCTGAATGGTCACAAAAGTTTTCAGAATCAAACAAGAGTCGTAGCATTCGATGCAAGAAAAACCCGATCAAAACTGCATATTTAACCCATTTTTACTAAAGTGCCTTCAGCCCTTTTGCCTTTCCAGCGACGATATGTAGTTTTTTTCTGTTTCATGGTTACAGGTCGTGTTGCAGAACAGAGATCCGCCCCTTTATTTGCTTTTATACTTTGATATTAGTGCTAACAGGTGTGTTTTGAGGCGTGCATTAAATTATGCAACGATTGAAGCAACATGCTAATTGGCCGCAGTTAATTAACATAAGTTAACTCAACTCCGATACGAGAATGCTTTACAGCGTGTTGGCAGCATCTAGATTAACTTATCGTATCGTAATATTTTGACGTTACATGCAAATGCATTTTGTATCCGCTAATATTTATGCATTCCTGGTTTTTAATTTTATTTATTTTGTTTTCAACATCAAAGTTCACAAAGTATCCAATTATAATTTTTTTTTTTAAATTCAATAGTAATAACTTATATACTACTTGATATAACTAATGTATTTTAAAAGATTCTTACAGGCTATTTTAATTGTAATAATTAGTATGATTTTGATGGTTTATTTTTCTTTATAAAGTTAGCTGGTTTGTCTTTTGGTTTTATTATTTTTTGGTAGTCTGATATCTTTGCATGTCTTTGTAGTATGTCTGTGAATATCCACGTTGTAAATAATTATGTCAAAAAAATATTTTGGTAACAAGTTATTCTTCATTTTATGTACAAAATATCGATGTGTTTAACGTTAGCATCTGTCAATTTAGTTCCTCTGACATATTAGCTACTTTTGAGTATCTATTTCGCCTTAATTCTAATTCCTCTATTTTGGAGAATTTGAAACTTGTTTTGTTCTCTGTCGTTACACAAAAAAAAGAATCGTTGAACAGTAATACAAATGTGATGATGAAGAAAAAATATATTTCATGTAGGGTTTGGGAATAGCAATTTAATTCATGTATTATTTTTGTGATGAATAATTTACTCTCTTTGTTGCAGTATAATAATGATTTTTTTCTATCTTATTTTCGCCCTACGTGCCGATGTATTTCAGCCAACCTTCCACAACGCCACGTCAGATGAAAACCTTTCCTTTTCTGAGATATTTTGTTATGTGATATCGTAAAAGAGTTCTGATCGTCCAGAGCCAGTAGAAATATGGTATCATTTGGAAAATAGTAGGTAGCTGAAATTAGGAAAAATAATGTTGAGAAGTATTTGGCTCGTAGATATAATCTGGGCGCACCTAGCTAGATCTGGTGAGCTGAACAAAAATGAAGCCATTACAAAGCAAAGCTTGGAATCTGAAAAGTGTTGTTCAACTGGACGATGTTGAGGGTATATTTAATTTTAGATCGCGCTGCAAATGCAAAACTGCATAGTATTTTATTTACGTAAGCAAAGTAAATAAATATTATTAGCCTTCTGATAACGGAATAAAGGAATTTACGGCTCTACCACAGAGGTCGTGAAAATACTAATACCGTTTATTCGTAAAATTTTATATTGCGCATGTGTAAAATAGTGGGTTATATGTAAATTATTTCTAACTAGAAAACTGTTAATTCGTGGTGGAATTCCATTTTATTGATTTAATAATACAATTTTTTATATTATTCCACTATTATACAATAAAATAGACGAATTTGGTATTATTAAATCATTGTAAATATGTAAATGTTTAAAAGCAATAAAAAATTATAATTTCTCCGCCTCGAGTAAGTCAATCTTCTTCACACAATATCTCTTTCTAATATGTTTAACATTCAATGAACCTGCTGTCAAATTGGCGTAAAAGTTTTATTTGATTTCACATAAATTCAGAATTTATGTTGAGAATACCAAACACTTACAATTTTTTTCATCAACATATTTGGTGTAAATTATATAATGCAAGAGGAATGGGAAGAAAACTTTCACTTAGACAACCATCTAATAACAAAAAAAAACAGATTTAAAATTTAATCGTAATACTTTGATTTTCATTTTTTTAAGATACAAAAATTTTCTAGTTAACTTTTAAATAACTTTTTTATTTGAAATATACATTAAACTGTAAATAAAGCATGAGTTTAAGCATGAATGTCGACTTGTGACAATTATATTTACGAGTTTGTTCTTATTCCTATGCTATCAACTAGTTAAGTTTTAGATGTAATAAATTGGAAGAAAGCTCTGTTCAAAAACGTGAATTGGATTTGGTTCAACAAATTAATGTATCGGAGAGTGAATTTATATCACCCGAAATACCGCAAGTCAGTCGATACGTCGAGAAACAACCTGTATTTTAGAATCGATACATATTTCAGAAAATAGCAAAGTCTTTGAAAAACTTCTTTTATAGAGAATTTAGTATGGATTTGAACAAATTTATCTATTCACGGTAAAGAGCAAAGCGAATAAAAAAAGCTTTGGATAAAATATTGCTGATTACCAAACAGTTATTTTTAATGAAGCTTTTGAACTCCGTGTAAATAAATTGATTAAGACTACATTCAAATGTTGGTTATATTTATAGTATATTTAAGACTGGTATTTTTATAAAATTTATTACCAACCACGTATGTAGGTATCTACATTCCTACATATAAGAGAAAAATAAATTAAAATCACTCTCCTACTTTAAAAAAATATGTTCTTCAAGGAAAAATCAGAATTGTGTTCTTTGGGGCAAGGAGGCATCATTTTTACAGTGCTTAAAAATGTGAAGTTACAACAAAAGCTGTTTTTACTAATATAAACAGAGCCTTAAAGGTTATCAAACTTTGGATCGAATTTAATGATACGTTTATTTATAATAGCTTAATGTTAAACAACTAATAAATAACGCAGAATCGTTAGGATCGTCGATTGCCTGATTTTTATTGAAGTAATGGTGCATGCAGATTATTTGATTCCTGCTAAACACATAAATAATATTTTATGATTTAAGATTAAAGGTAAGTGTTGTGAAGATGAGCGAGTGTGATATATTCACTTTTTACGACCATTAACTTCTCATCCGTGAACTATTTGAATTATGTAGAAGATCTGATCGCTTATATAAATAATTATATATAAGTATCAAACATTGACTTGAAATGCGCTAGATGATAAAAATAAGGCCTTCATTGTTTTATATGGCGTTATGTTTTCGGATTATTTTGTGTTTGTGATTTAGTAGAATGTGAATAAATGCTTCAAAAAACAGTTGTAAGTCCAATTTAAATTTTATAAAACAAAATAATAAAATGGTGTGAATACCATACAAGAGTTCTAATTGCTCCCTACCGTCTGAAGTCAGTGGAACTATGGCATCCCCGATTGGGGTATATTGTGAGGCTGGAGGTAGTAGGAGGAATGCATATGGGGATGAAAAAAGTGGGGAGTACCTGGTTGGTCAAATCTGGTCACCCAAGAAGTCATTTCAAGCAAAGTTTCGATTCCAAATGGCGTACTTTCACCAGGACGATTCTCAGAGTATCTTTCACCCTAGAACGTGCTGCAAATACACAATGTATTATTTTTAATGTATACATTGTGAAAGAATACAGTTAAATTTAAATATAAATTGAAGTCCAACAAACTTTACAATAACACGAAAAAACCTTATTGGCACACTTTGGCCATTAAAAAAAAAAAATTATTGTATCATCGCACTACAGAGATAATGAAAAGCTTTATTATATCTTAATATGGGAGAAAACTTAACTTTTAGCTCACTTCACCCACAACAACAAATAGGCACAGTTTGATTTGAACACTACGTTCTGCGTATAGCAATTTTTTTTGACTTTATTAGTTTCCTAGATTCTGCTATATTTTATAAAACGGAATATTGCTATTTCAAAAGTTTACAAAAAAGCTTACTTTGCTTATGTAAGTCTAGTTTAGTCTAGGTTATATATTCATACAGAGGGAAAATCAAATATAAAATAAAATAACAGAACAATGAGAAAACAATAGAATAACATTTGAATTAAAACAAAGGAACAGGGAGAAAGAGACAGATAATACGAATTGAAAGAGAAAAAACGTCAACTGAGAAGGCTATTTAAGAATAATGATAAATTTTATGAGTTTACGGAAAATATACCTAATATTTTAAATATTAGCTATATTTCCCGTAATAATTTAATATTTTTATTTTCTCTGCCTTTTTCTATTGTTCTTTGAAGATGGCTAATATTCTTTCTGTAATATGTATGAATTATTTTTGTGAGGTCAATATTTGAAACGTGGGTACCAACCTTGTAGAAATTTGTATCATTGTTCTCAAAATCTTTACTAAAATAAATATCAAGCTCGCTGGAAACACTTAGAAGGCCGACACATTAAATTACTAAATTTAAATACCTACCGGACAAATAATACGCGGAGAAAACAAGCCGTTAAACTAAAAAAACATTAAGATCTCTATAAGGTCATCCACCCGGCTTCCACAGTACGTGACATAGTTTATATTGATCACCAAAATAGTTTTGATCATATTAGACGCAGCACAACGATGTAGTTAAGATACCGAAATATTAAAAAATATTAATAATCTCCAACGTAAATATGAAACGAAAATAAAAAGAATAACGGTTGCGACCGAGTCTCGAACTCGGAACCTCTACTCTATGCGGAAGTAACGCCTCTGCCAATTCAGCCACCGAGACCCTATTAGAAACCGGCATTTTAATCGATCTCACACTTCTTTTGATTTTTTTTTTCAATTTCTTTTCTGTTTCATATTATTGATATTATTTCAATAATTAATATCAAATATAATAAATATAAGAGTTATTTTAGTTAATACTAATTTAATATATTTTATTAAGTTTGAATGACGAAAACTATTTTTTGAATGGTTTTATGCTGATTTGGTTCTTGTTTATTGAATCGACTTAAATACTTTATTTAATATTCAACTAGGAGATATTGTCAGTGGCGTATCAACAAATTTCCCGGCATTCGGATGAGGTTGACTAATAATGATTAAAAAATGTCTACATGAATTTTTAAGGTGGACGAGTATAAGTGACCGTATTAAAAAATGTGGATATCCGGAAAGAATGCAAGGCTGATGTGAGCGTAATGAATAGGATCAAGAAAGGGACGCTAAGATGGTTTGGGCATGTAGAGCGAATGAACGAAAGAAAGGAGTGTGAAAAGAATATATGATGCCAAAGTAAAAGGAAGAAGAAGTCGAGAACGCTCGAGAAAGACATGGCACGATCAAGTGAATCAAATACTTGAATCGGGTCATGTGAAGAGTCAAAATAACAGAAGAGTATGTATGAGACGATGTATGAATGTGAATGAAGCAAGGAGTGTGTGCCAATACAGAGTTATATGGCGGTCCGTCCTCTCTGCCTACCCCTGTGGAGAAACGGCGTGATGGTTAGTTAGTTATGCGTATAAATTCATTTTATTATTATGTATATTTTGCTACATGACAATCCCGTTTCTACTCCAAGCGAAAAACAGAAATAGGTAAGCCAAATATTCCTACAAATTTTTGACAAACAGTCGCAAGAATTTTTTGTAGATGAGTTCATTTCCTTTATTTTAGAGTTCGTTGTGGTCAAAAGATTAGGTTATCTATTGCCAAAATTCACTATTTGCTTTTGACAACTTAGACACTTGTCCAAAAATATCTATTTAATCCCTTTGATATGCAAATATATGTTCATAAGTATAATAATTCAACATACCCCAATTGGGGATGCCATAGTCTCACTGGATCTAGACGGTTAAAGAGCAGTTGGGACTCTTGTGCGGTATTCACCATAAAATGCATTCATTTGAAAAAAATCCAACCTTCTGTGTTAAACTCTAGCTAGTGCCGAATATAACACTAATACAACGCCTCTTAAACCTCCATTAGCTCTGTATAAAATAAAAAAGCGGTCACGCTTTAGGAACGATCGATTAAATATCGATGTTTATGATACATCTCTTACAAAAGTGTTTCATTTTTACAATTTTGGTGTAAATCATTTACAAAAAAGGTTTGTTTAACAAATATTTGTATGTTTATGTATTTTAACGGCACTTGCCCTGATGTTAAATATAACCTTATTGATATAAACTATACTAGATTGGTGTTTGGGGTCTCTAATAAAATGCATATATTTTTGTGTGTGTGCACCACAGTTAAAAAAGATATATCGTTCGTAGGGGTGTTAGATACATCAATCTAAACACAGAAGACGAAGGTTCGTGGCGTAGATCAGATAAAAACAAGGAAACGATTTTTTTTGTATTTACTCAATTATATTTAGATGGTTTTTTTTAACAAGTCAGATGTTATTTTTCAAAGATTTTTTTCTTAAGAACACTGACATCTGAAAATTGTTACTGAAACATGCCGACCGAAATTGTTCTTCATGAAAAGTATTCTCGACCTTCAATTTTGAGCCGCTTTTTCGAACACTGTTGGTCGTAGGTCACTAATACCAGGAACAATGTTAGCTTTGTACTTAACTTAAATTAGCCAGTGATGTTATTAGCGTGTAAACCTCACTGAGTTTGTGGGACCTCTTCGGGATTAGTCTTGATTAATACGTTTATTAACAAAGCCAATGATGAGCTTCATTATTGAAACTCAATTTTGCAGTAAACAACGGGTGAGTATTCAAATGCTCTGAAGCCTAATCGGAGATAAAATGACATACCTATATATGATGGTCTCGAGGCTTCCCCTCCTGGACCAATTGAATCTTATACGGATGTCAGTCAAAGTTTTTACGCAAAATTTTCCATGTAGTGGACGGATGGTTTTTTGATATTTATTTTTTTATAATGAATACCGCACGAGAGTCTCATATGCTCCCAAACGTCCAGAACCAGTGGAATTATGGCATCCCCACTTGGGGTATGTTGTGAGGCTGAAGGTAGTGGGTTGGGGAAGGAGATGGGGAAGAGAAAGAGGAAGGTTGAGAAGTATCTGGCTATTCAGATCTGGTCACAAACGGCTAAAGCCATTTCAATCAAGCAACGTTTTGATTCTTAATGGTGGTCTTTTTGGTGGCGATACTTAGAGCATCTACCATTCCAGACAGTACCCTTATTAAGTAAATATTTAAGGTACTGTACTAGGAATAAACCTACTTTAATCCATTTCGAAACGTCGCTTGAAATGGTCATTCCTATAATTATGAACTAAATCTGCAATTAAGAGCCGGAAAAAGACCTTCTCCTTTTCCATCCTTCGTCATTTCCTTCGACCTCACAATATTCTTTGTTTAAAGGTACCCATAGTCATACTAACTCTGGACAGTAGCGCTCTTTTATCATTTTTAACATATATACTCAAGTTTATGAATTGAGTAAAAATGTATCAATTTTAATATTCATTTAAGCCTTCATAACAGATCGATGTGCTTATCCAGTCTGTTTTGTGTCAATGGATGTCAAGAACCTGCACTCAATTTTGGTTTGTCGTAAAATGTGAAACAAATTATAGCAATTCAAAATTA
The DNA here is from genome assembly GCA_022651775.1 of Drusus annulatus. Lineage (NCBI taxonomy): Eukaryota > Metazoa > Arthropoda > Insecta > Trichoptera > Limnephilidae > Drusus > Drusus annulatus. The sequence goes on from JAGWCC010000027.1 coordinate 1,367,771, forward strand.
GATTTATTTTTGTCTTGTCAGAATTAGGTCTTTTTTATTACTAACTTTATTTGAATATTTTATGTGCATTTTATTCTCATTTCGTTTTTTAACAATATTACGGGAGGGTTATCGAGATCAGATTTTATTAGCCACTTTTAATTAAACATGTTGGACCATTAACGCGTTTAAAAAATATTATATCGACTTTTTCTAAGCATTTAATAGGTTTTGTTTTTAAAAAGTTAAGCGTCAATATACAATCATACCCTTCTAGAATTAGATTCACATGGGATCAATATTATCAGAGTGGCATGAAACATAAATTGAAAAGAATATTATATTCAATCTAGTTTTAATCCACGAAAAATCACGGAACGTTAACTTGTTATCATTTTGACAGCCTCCATAGTCCAGTGGTAAAACGCTCGACTACGAATCCAAAGGTTGCGGGTTCAAACCCGGCGTGCGCAAATAACTTTTACTTATATGTGTCATAACACAATTAATTCATATAAAATAATATAAAGTATATTTGCGGTAGGTTCCCGAGTTGTATATATTCTAAGTATTGCCCTGGAAAAGGACCACCATTCAGAATCGAAACGATACTTAAAAATGGTATTGGCCGTGTTTAGTGACCAGATCTGAATAGCCAGGTACTTCTCAACTTTCTTCTTCCTCTTCTTCTCCATATCCTTCCCCTCCCCACTACCTTCACCCTCACAACATACCCTCTGATTGGGGATGCCATAGTCCTACTGGCTCCAGATAGTTGGGAGCAGTTGGGGCTCTTGTTTGATATTCACTATAAAAATAAAATAAAAAGGAAAGTGAGAAATTTTATTTTTACAAAATATAAAAAATATCAAATGTTGAATAAAAACATTCGTTTTGTTAAATATAATAGGCTGGCATTTTATTGCTTGTCTGAATTTTAAGATTATTTCGATAATTTTCCGAAAAGATCCCATTTTGAAAATGTCGTTCTCATATTTATGTACGTACGCACAAGAAACATATGTTGTTTAATATGGTAACCTACATGACAAAATAATTTTTTTGAGAATTTTAGCCTTCGTGCCAGCTATCTATAGTTCTGTTTGCAGGTGATTTCATAATAACAATTAATAAATGTAGAAGCAAAGGTATAAGGATTGGCAAATTACGTATTAATCCATTAATAGATTTTAAACGTAAGTACCCTAAAGAAATTTCCCCGTATCGGTGCTTAATTTATTGGCTCGTTTATAACACTTCAGTTGTCATATTCATTAGTTTTAATGTGAGTTCGTTTGGATAACAATTTTACGATAATGCATTATTTCTGTTTGCTGGTTGCAAATCTACAACTGAGTTGACCCCCATGTACGGATCAATATTTTCATTGGATGATCTTTGAAACTTTCAAATGGGCGATGTTGTCCATAATATTTTATTGTCAAAATATTTACGATGTGATGTGATGAAGTGATTTTTTACTAAAATACGGCGCTATGCAAATTCTACAAATGTTATTTAGTATTTTTGTTATGTATATTGTAAAGCAATAAACGTATTTATGGGAATGTATTATATTGAAAATAGTATCCATTATATCCCGTACCGCAGTTCAGATTGGTGGGCCTTTCAGATGTAAGTAGGTTTGGTCTAAATAATATATTCAGTTGCAATATAGAAACTTGTAGTTTATTAAAAGTTAGATTTATAACATGCAAATGGCTTTGATAGTCCAGTACAATTGACACTAAAAAGGCTTTATTTATTTAATAAGACTTTTTATTAAGCCTAAACAAAGACAGAAAGCTGAAAGACGTAATCTTAAGTGGCTTAAAAAAACAGGGGTAGATATTGAAGTGGTCCTTAGAAAAACTAGCGTATACAGCAAGCTTCTGGCAGAATTAGAAGTGTTTTATTTACGTAACTACATACTCCGACAAAGTTCTAGCGCTGCTAGTGATGACGAAGAGCAGGATGAAAATTAGTATTTTTCTAGATATCTGTTTTTGTCTGCAGGGTTGTAGAAAATGAATTAAGTTTATTTTTAAAGAAAAAAAAAACCCTATGGCAGCCTGAAGGGAGAAAAAGCTTGCTATTTGTTAAACTATAATAATAATAAAGATCTTATAAAGAAAATACCATTCATAATCTAAAGACTTATAATTTCAGTGAAATTTTAATAAACGAGCGTAAAAAAATGAATGATGAACAATTCTGTCCAAGGCTTTAAATAATTTTATTTTCAAGGACCCAACATAACGGTCTTCCATAATGTGAGATTAAGATTTTATTCGGTAAATTGATATTCTTTGTCGTATTCGAATGTTCACCTCTCTAAGTGATTCACATATCTAAACGAGTACAGGAAGACATATTTTTCAACACTCCATATAAATGTTTTTTACTGAAATTTAATTAGCTGGTTTAATATTCTCTGATATCGTTTGTATTTGGATTTTGGCTCGTATTCAAAACATTAATACGTGAAAACAGCAATATGAAAATACCGGAATCTTGCGAATGACTCACATAAAATATTTTATTTACTACGCCAATCAATACTTAGGTACCTAAAAAAGATCAAAAAGAAAAAAAGGTTTCGGTTTGAAGTGTGGGATAGAACTTTCATCTAGTAGTTGAACTGGTGCAAGTCGAAATTCACAGCGGGTACTGTCTTGCCTCAAATCTCTTTGGAACAAACAAAATAAAATAAACAATAATAGGTTAAGAATAAAAAATCATGGAAATAAATATTAGTTTTTTCAAATAAGGTTTCTAGTCAAAAAAAACAGGTTCACAAAACGAATAAAAATACAAGGTTAAATCAATAATTTTAAGCCCTTTAAATATGGCTAAGGTTATGTTTAGTAAATTTGTATCTCACCCTTTTCTAAAAATTGAAAAAAATATGATTTTTTTTCCCAAGGCAGTCACTTATTATTTCATTGTCAACATTTTGTATAGGAACAGTTAGGTCAATATTTAAAATACGGGTTTGTACACATTTTGTGACGTAATATACATAAACTTGTAAAAAAAACTGAATATTACGGTTTTTGTGAAAAAATGGATCTATAAAAATAAACATGTCTATTTTTTCATTCCAGAATAAGTTAAAAACTGGTATTTCTTCTTCTTCTCGACGGGGTCACCAGTATTGTGCGTCTTTTGAACCGGCGCATATCTCCAACGATTTGATCGCTTTTTTATTACGATTGCTAAATCAAGACTCAAATTAAAATCAATTAAACAAAGATAAATAAAGTTTTCTAATGGGCATAGCCAGCGTCCCGAATGTCTGAATTGATTTCCGTGATTTCAACTTAATACATACGTACGTGCGTAGTATATATCGTACGTGTAATGCGGCGCCCGTAATTAGGGTACCTAGTCTCTAGCAATATTTTTAAATGGGATCTGAGGTCGAGTAATTTAAAAACTACTCATTCTCAATAACATGGGAAAGAAAAGAAATTTTAAAAATTAAAAGGAATTATTTATGTAACCCTGCTTTTTGACATTTGGAACACGTCAAGTGACAGGAAAACATATATTACGTGCAAGTGAATGGAAAATGCGTCAGGGCGGTCAAGGAAGATATGGCACGATCAATCAAACCAAATACTCTTGATTTTATTGATATCTAAAAATAATACTTAAAACTTTACCATGCCATATGAGATATGAGAATTGTGTATCGTAAAACCACGTATTTTTATTTTACGAATTATATGCCAAAAACCTTGCGAAGCTTTAAGGTAAAAAGAACAAAATATCAGAAAGTGACTTTACAATGGTTTAGATACATTAAGCAGTTAGAGAGTGTGTCAAAAGAATATATGTTGCGTAAGTGGGCGGAAGAAAAAGTCGGGGAGGCATCAGGAAGATACGAAACGATCAAGTTTACAAAATAAATGTATCAATGTGTAAACCAAAGAAGTTGGCACCAATATATAATTTTGTGGCATTTCATCTTCTTGTAGACCGAGAGCAAGATTGTATGTTTTGTTAGTTAGGCAGTCTTTAATTTTTTCTTTTTTGTGAAATGCGATTCAAGGCCTTAACTTCGTTTTTGATGACGGAGGCAATGCCCAACATGTATTGTAAAGTAGAAAAAAAAATCGTGAAAGATACTACTACTATGTAAGTCAAATACGTCAATTTTTCATTTCTTCACAAAATTTTATTTTGTGACACATATTGTTTTAATTTTTAATTTTTACAAATTTTTTCAAATATTACACAGATTTATTTTTTTTTTGCATTTTTTTAATTTTTTATAATGAATACAAAATAAGAATTACCAACTGATCCCAACCGTCTAGAGCCAGTGGGACTATGGCATCCCCAGATTGGGGTAAGTTGTGGGTTTGGAGGTAGAGGTAAAAGGGAAGGAGATGGGGAAGAGGAAGGTTGGGAAGTACCTGGCTATTCAGATCTGATCACCAAACACGGCTAAATCCATTTCAAGCAACGCAACGTTTCGATTCTGAATGGTGGTCTTTCACCAGGGCGATACTTTGAGTATCTACCCCCTGGAACGTGTCACAAATATACTTAATATTATTTTATGTGAATTAAATGTGTTTTGATATTAATTAAGTAAGAGTTATTTGCGCACGCCGGGTTTGAACCCGCGACCTTTGAAACTATGTAGGTACTAATTAAATTAATCAGATTTATTAAAAAAATACTAAATAAACACAAAAAAGATACTTAAAAAGAATATAAACGATGACGCTGAAAATGTTAAAAATAAATCTTCATCAAACATGGTAATCATACCTACACAGAAAGCTTAATTAAACGCTATCTAGAAAACGAAATCTATAAGCACAAGATACGTAATAATATTATCTACCTACTTCGTTAAATAAAATAGTGATAATAATAAACATACAAAATTATGAACCATAAGTTTAATGATCCTGTCCATATTTAAAAATGACGAAAAATAAATAAACATCAAGGCACCGAATTCAGATCACACACCCGGATACTAAAATGCTTAATTTGATTGCAATAATCTGTCCGTAATGTATTCCGATCGTCTGCCCTTTAAGCCGTCGACTATGCTAAACAGTTTCGTGCTCCTCTCACAGTTTCCTTATAAATGCAAATCTCGCAAGTGTTGAGATATCTGTATAATTTTAATTGACACGTCAATCTAAGAAACAAACGTGACTGCCATTGGTCGAGGCGTGTTGAAGCAGATAATCACATTGTTTCTCATCGGCCTGGATGGTTTACTCACTGTTTATTTAAGATAAGCACTTAACCCGTCAACCACTGGGCATGTTTCATATTTTAGGAAAACACTGCACTAAAGCGCAGTGCTTTTTTTTTATAATACAACCTGCAAATATATAGGTCCAATAATAACCAAATGACTAATCGGCTCAGGGAGAGGGAAGTCCGAAATTTTACCAAAGAACATTATTCTAACTATATATTTAATTTACTATACTATTAATATATATTTGGTAGTATTCGATAATTTTTGATTTTCAATTGAAGGGTTTGTTTTTTCTGCCTGCAGTTTTTTGCTTACTCGACAACATAATATTATATATTTAATAACATTTTTGTTGTTTGCGACACATCGTTTCTTAACTTGTAAAATCCTCTAATTATTTGCATTTACAGTAGCTTCTGATACTTTTGTAATTAGGCTGTAAAGTACCTACGATTTTCTTTACCTGCCCTCTTACTGAATGCAATTTCTATCGACTATCGTTAATCTCCAATACTATACATTTATTTTTTATAACCTTATGCAAACACACAGACGAGACACGTCTTGTAGCTAATGTATTTAGTTCCTTAGAACAGGCAATCTAGCTAGGAACTAACATCGACCAAACAAAAAATAGAAGCACTTGTACACATTTTAAAATGTTACAATTATTACAACAAAAGTACTCACTTTTATGATGTTTTCTTAAAAATAGTTTGTAACCATGTAATGTTTCATTTAATAAATAAAATGAAATGTTTCGTTTAATAAATTTCAATAAATAATGATTCATTTTGTAAACATTCTATGAGCAAATCGGAAGCATATCGAATGTATTTAGAAAAAAGCTTGTAACTCACATATTTTGTGAAAAAAATTTTTTTTAATAAATTTTTTATCTTTCCCACCCATAAAACAACACGGAGAAAGGAATCCGGCCAAAAAAATCTGATTCCTAGTTGGAAATAAATTCTTTTTAACAAGGTATGCACATCTATGCTTCAATTACTAATTGTTGTTTATTTATATAAATAAAGTTCATGCGTAAAATCTCTAAATTGATAAAAATAATAACAATATCATAAAACAAGCTACATAATATAATAATAACAACATCATAAAACTAATAATATTATAAAAACAATATCATAAAACAAGATAAAACAATATCATAAAAACAAGTTCATACAAAATTGATAATAATAATAACATTGAATTTATACAGCGTAGAATTGTGATAGTTAACCTCAAGTGCGCTTCACAATAAATGAACCATCAGCCCTTCATTGTTTTGAATTAATATATTTTTTATTCTTATGAAAAACTCACGCCTGAAATGTTTTTTGCCTCTTCTGTCATTTTTTATTTATTTTAAGGGTTACTGCCTTTAAAATATTATAATAGCATTGTATCTTCACTTTTAATTTAAAGTAAACACATAACCCGTCAACAACTAGACTTGTTCATTATTTTAAAAATCACTTCACTCAAGCACGGAAAGGATAACTTTTCATAACGCTTAACGTTCGGGATACAACGTGGGAAAGAATCGAAAGCAGAAAACAGCTTTGTTTCATAATAGCCTGCATGCTGTTTTAAGGTTTAAAATATCCTTTAACTAGGCTGGTGCATTATTGTACAAAAACATCACTTTTAGCACGTTTATTTCTTTAAATATTTATTTGTATGCTCAATATCGGAAAAGAATCAGAAGTAGATAGTCCTAGTGTTTCCTAACAACCTACATAATGTGTCCATTGTATATTTAATACTTAACCTGTCAACGACTTAACTTCATATCATATTTCGACTATTTTATTAAATGCTAAAAAAATACCTTTCAATACTCAATATGAAGAATAAAGCCGAGAATCGCATTGTTTCGTAACGACGTGTTTATATAAACACCTGATCACTTAACAACTACACAGCGTTAATTTACAAAAATACCACATTTAAAATCTTCTACGAATATTCAAAGCAAATTATTGTTATTTATGTAATTTGTTTTAAACCATAGTATTAAAAAATATAGATTTAAATAAATGAAAATATTTAGAATTCATTGTTATAATTGAACAATTATTTTCTGCCATTTTTTAAAAGTCAAACTTAATGACATGATTTGATTATATTATAAATTTATAAAATAGTTCTTTCCCATCAAACAGGTAAAAAAAAATTTTTTTTCCTATAATTTGCTTTTGTGATTTTGAGATTATTTTCCTTTTCTTATGCACCTGGACTTATAAAAATACTTAACTATTTACTGTGTATACTATATAGATTTAATAGTTATTAGTTATCGACATTTTTAAGTGCTGGCTGTAAATTTGTCACTATATATGTATTTAAATAACTATTCTATAATGATAAACACAATAAAATCAACGTTTTTCATACTTCTATTAAGGATGCTTCTTTAATTAGGCTGGTATTTGCTACTTCACGTCAGGGCAGTTTCCTAGATCACCTATTTCGACAACCTACTCATTTTTTATTAACCTGTCTTCAGTATTTGAAAATCTAGCACGCAAATAATTAATTTCCTATTAAATACAAATATATTCATATACCCACCTACACGGTGGTGTTTCACATTAATTTTACTCCTCGCTATGGTTTTCTACGACATCTATAACCATAAATTAAATGCCTATAATTGGTTTGGGTTTATTTCCATAAGAAGATGAGCGACATTTAAATTTCTAGTTATAAGGAAAAACAGGTGCGTTTAATATATTTAAACTTAACAGTAATTAACACTGAAGATTCTCCATTATAACTGCGTATTTGGAAATTGTCGAAGTCTTTGGAATTATATGCGGCCATTATACAGCCGAATGTTTGACAACATGTCAAGTTATGCCACCAGCCGACAGAGTGGAAATTGATTTCAATTTTTAAACTCTGACTCAAGAGCAATGAAAACGATAAGAATCATTATCAATTGAATCAATCTATTCAAATAAAATATCTGATAACACATTCCGCATTTATTTGTGCCAACATGGCGGCATATGGGAAAATTTCAAAGAGTATTCAGAATATTTTAATTATTTTTGTTTCTTTTATTTTTGATAACATGTAGGTTCTCCTTTTTACTCTGTATTTCTCACACAAAAACGCGCCTTTGTGGGCTCTCATTGCTTTTTATGTAGTTCTATATATTATGTATGTTAAAAAATAAATTATATAACTTCTTTAATTAATTAACAGATTTTTATAGATTTTTATTTATTTCACTAGGAATATATCATATCGTCACTGGAAAGGCAAAAAAGCTTAAGCGACTTTGATCAACATTGAGTTAAATATGCAGTTTTGATACTTTTTTTTCTGCATCCCATGCTCTGACTCGTTTGATCCTAAAGACTTTTGTGACCCTTCAGCCATCTAAAATATATTTACCATTTCCGAGAAAGCTTGACTCAAGCGACTCAGGTTTGGGATTTTTTAAAGCTTTTTCGCTTCAAGTAACTCAGTGAAAGCACGAGTTAAATTTTTTTTCAAAATTCAACCAGGTACTGAAGACTTATGAATTTTATAGTAAAACAAAAAAAAACTTTAAAATGCTCTGATGTAGCCTTGACGGCGACGATATATGAAATTAAAAAATGTGTGCATTTAACCTAGCCGGATCCAAAAGGGGTGGAGGAGCTCCCCATGATCCACCTTAAGCACGATAAGTTGATAGTTAATCGAACAATTTAACTCTCCTTTTTTGTAATCTCTAAGAAAATACTACCGAACATTTTGGCATTTTTCGTTTCTCAATATTCAATGCACGTACTATAGAAAAAAATGTTTTTGATACATTTTAGTGGGATTCGTACTGCGCGCTATACTGCTCTGAATGTCTTCTCTTTAGGTTACTGTGTTATATTATTTGTTTCACTCCAACACATTCTGCGGGACGGTTCGTCCCACAGATACGAAAGAGCGAGACAGTTATACTTCGCTAATTCGTTCATCGGACTTCCGTTCACTCCCTTCGTAAATTTAGTTGTATCTTTCATTGCTTGAAGCGTGCACGTGTTCCAGTAATTGTGGTTCCAAAACTTTTTTTGGATAACCCGGGTTTGCTGATCCTCTTAAAATAATTATAGCATTTTGAACATATTCGTCAGTAACTGTGTCAAAACCTTTTTCATATATTGAAATTGTCTCTTGTTGATTACTTTTCTTACTAGCTAGTTTAATATTTTCAGCGAGATTTTTACCGACATTTACGAAATATTCATTAAAAACATTGCCACAAAGTTGTGGGTTTTTTTTTTTTACTTTTGTTGGTTTTGTATTAATGATTTTCCAAATTCTTTGTTGTCTCGACCAATATCTTTTATTTTGTCACGAAAGTACTTTGTGAGATTAATTAGTAGTTATGTCACATATACGTATTCACACATGGAGGCCTTAAAATACAAAAAAGACCATGCCCACTATGATGCAAAAGTGAGTTAGATACGCCAAAAAGGTGTATATGGGTATGGTATGTTATGTCATAAATAAATTCACTTTTTCTTGTATTTGTAAAAAACAATGAGACCAACTCCATTCTTTAGATTACTTCAAGAATACAAGTAGACCGAAATCCAAAAATGTTAATTTTGACTTTTGGTCTACTTGTACGGTATGGTTTAGCAGTAACTGTCGCTGTATTTCTTTGTCATTTAAAACGGGTTTTTAATAATTTTGTTCGGAGCAAAGGTCAATTTATGAAAAAAAAAATCTAACAAAAATAACTTGATATCGAACTTTATGTATATAACAATATATCACTTATTGGGAGCTAACTTAACGTTTTTTAAATCTTTTTACTTTATAAAAAAAAAAAAACAGGATTCTGCAACCTACAAGCATGTGTTTCAATTATAATTTAGTAAATATTAGTATCAATTTGAATAAAATATTGAAATAATCCTAAACTTTAAGCGAACTTGTGACTTGATCTAGTTGTATTGTCACTAATAACCGACGTTTTTAGAGGAAATATTGATATCTAAAATTCGTAGAAGTCCATTAATAAACTTAATGTGTGACAAAAATAAATAATACTCATATCAAATATAATAATTTAATAATGTTTTTATTTAAGTCTGCATGTATTTTAGTTTTTTAAATTATTTTGACAGCTGTTTCGACGTTGAAAGCCAGGACAGTTTGAAAAGAGTTTCGACGTTCAAAACAGTTCGAAAATAATTTTACGTTTTAATAACAGCATTATTAAATTTCATTTACTTTAAATTTAAAAAGAAATCTAATTTGTCAACGTAATATTATTTTTCAAAATCATATTTGCAAGGGTTATTGATGTAACGAAATATCCGTTGTAATGGTAAAAATGCTTTCGTTGTAATTTATTCAAATGTTTGTAAGTTTCTTTGAAAAATATAAAACCACATTATATTCTGTAATTGTAATCATTTTTTTCGTTTAAAAATATATCTCGAAATGTTTAAAAAGCACTGGTGAGTTTTCGCTTATCGGCCTGTAGACAGTGTAGACGGATATTGGCCGCATTCGCGCTAGCCGGCCGGCGAGCTGTATGCGCTACGTCAGTTGCCACGATCTATGTTTTATGATTTATACGAATATATGCGGGGGTCTTTCGACACCCCCCTTGATATGGGGTGATTTTTTTGGATGATTGGTAAGGGAAAGGTTAAGAACGTATAACATTTTTCTTAATAATTAACGTATTACTAATTGGTATTCAATCATTTTTCTAAAGATAGAAATTTTGCCACTGGAGTTGGTAGAATGATGGTGTAAGATGATAATATATCTCGAAAACATGTGTAAAGATACCTGAAAGTGCCATAAATCCGTTATCAGATAGTCTCCCTGACTGAGGATGCATTAGTTCCTAGCTTAGATGAGGAGGAATGCTGGAAGCTATCCAACTTCCTGTCTTCAGAGATGCGAGATATTTACAAGGAACATATTTTATCGTAATTTAAAAGATAAGTTTAATGGAGAGGTTGTTTTAAACATTGATTTCGTAAGTATTAGCATATACGCAAATATGTGCCCCACCCTAGAAGCAAAATAAATTGATGTGCGGGTCATAGTTCGACAACGTCACGATGCGAAATCTGTTACAAATGAAGATACTTCTCTATTTATCAATCTTTTGGGTAGTTTTACAGAACCATTGATTTTCCTAGCTTTAGAAATCCGGACAAAGTAACAATAAATTAAATTGATGTTTAATTTAAATATCAATCAAAAAGCTAAATTTATTGTTGGATGAACCTATCGTGGATGTTGGATGGCAGTTTCTCATTCTTTTTCACGGGTAGTTGGGAAAATGACGTACTGAAAATATAGGTTGGCATATTCGATATACAATATATTTACGCGCATAAACATTCCAATGCTAATTGCATGCAAGATCACTGATTCTGAGTTTAAGTTCTTACCACTGTGCCATGTTTATCATCTATTGCTATTAACATAATAATGAGATTCATTAAAACGTATCATCAATATGACTTCTTTTAACCCAGTTATTTCCACGCTAATCTTTAGAAAAAATCTTCTCACCAGCGGAAACGTTTATGGGATCAAATAGGTAACATTCCGAATGCATATCGTCTTTAAGTGTCCACATTAAGTAAAACAGCCGCATGTTAGGAAATTCTCGCCTCGTCCGCGTAGAATAAAGCCACAATGCCAAGACCATAAACCGAGATTTATATGCAATACTTGTTCTATCGTTTAATCTTCTAAATCGTTAAAATATGAGGAACACCTGTTTCTCGTCTTTCAGCCGTGATATCCTGTTACTGATCACATTCGTAATTATAAGGTAATACGTTGGCCCCTGTTGGCTCTTTGTCGTAACTTTACTGCTTCATTTCGTTTTCCTTTTCAACTCGCTGTGTGGCCACTACCGACTCAACATTGGGGACTAATCGCCTCTACTTAAGTACACAGTCTTTAAACTTATCATTCTTTGCCAAGTCTTAAAGTAATTCTGTCCTATTTTAGAGAATTAAACTAAACTACAAGTTATGAAGAAGTGATCTAAGAAATTGTACACGCTCTGTACCTTAACAACCTTGTAGAAGTGCCTTTTGAATAATGTATATTTAATAATAATATTAGTTATTTATTGATGTAAAGATACTTATGCAGGCGGTTTATCTATAGAACCTTTTCTGAATGAAGTTTTGTTTAAGTTTTCCTTTCCACCAACGTTAAAATCCGACAGAAGTTTGGCAGAAAATCCATGGAGACCGACACCACGATGAATTTAGTCACGCCCTAAACATTTTCTACTCTCGGATAAAAACAAACATTAAAATAGAATATCTTATTTATTCACATAAAATAAAGTTTAATTCTTTAAAATGATACTGCTCGGCAGTCTCTTGACACGCCTCAATGAATTATGTTTTTTTATAAAGATTTGTGCTGTTTTATTGCGATAAGATTACCATAAGTCCAGAAAATGTTTTTTCAGTAGCAAAGATCATAACGTCAATAAATTGTCAATCGTCAATATTTTCGAATTTGTGATGAAATTTACATTAAGGAATAGTAAAAATTAAATTAAAAATGGATATCAATTTAACTCCCAATCCCAAGATGTATAAACACCTTGGATCAAGTCATATAAGTATGTATGTACCAGTCTGTAGACAGCCGTAATAGGTTGCAGCCAATACGGTTTACCAATAAAACGTGGAACAAAGTTAAAAATTGTTTTATAAAATCATTACATTGTATATCCTCCACGACTAAGCAGTTTCAAAAAGAGAACTAATTAAAGCGTTTTATAGCTCTTTGCTTGGATTGGTGTTTTATAAACCATCGTTAACCAGTAAAAATACTATTTGTTGTCAATATAAAAACCGAATAAAGGAAAAACTTGTAAGGTTTGGACAATTTCGCAAGACAAGAACTTTTCAAACGTTTTAAAAAAGGTGTTCATTGTGCAGTAGTAACGCACGAAGGCGATAATGGGACCGCCTCCCGATGGACGCATCATTATTGTTATTTGTTGCTTTAATTATTACAAGTGTGGATCTATTAAATACATAAGTAATACAGTAAAAACTTGCCGCATATAAACAATTAACCAAACATAGAGAACACTAACAACTTATAGGTGAGATATTCAATCACACACTGTTGTACTTCAACGAGGCGATACTCAGATCACACGTCTACTCCCCTGGCTGGTTTTAAACCCCGTCAATTAGATGATAATTGGAATTCTTCCACTTTATTGCCTAAGTGCGAAAAAACATCTATCGAGTAGAGAGAACTGATCGAACAAAGATATCAGCCAGAGTCGTCAAAAGAAGGTCTTCGATATCTTGCACAAAGGTGATAATGATACTCGCATCTGATAGACGTGTTGAGAAGAATCCGACACAATATAGATTCTCTCATTGCCCCATCTCTAAAGGTGACTACTGCACTTGTTTCAGCTGATTGTCTCCACACGACCGTGCCTTATTTGTAAGCACTTGTATCTATTGGTGGAAATTGGCGCAAATTGTTGCGCCTGTGCACGATTCGTGATAATACTGCAGTTTCCACGAAAGCAATGCATCTCGCTGCTCTCGATGTTCTAGAATTGTAGCACTGTGAACAATTTCTCTGTTTTCATTTGCGATTCCTGTAAGGGGATCGATTCTCGATCTACATATACGAGTAGTTTATATTTTACGCACCCACATTGCTATGGCCACCGATATGAGATATGAAAAAATGCAATCACTTCTCAAGTGTTAAGTTTGACGTGGGCGTTCACTATCTTAAATATGCCCTTTCAATTGTGGTTACCATTTGAAATAAGAATAGTCACTTTAAAAATACGTATTCGAATTTACGATTTAAAATACATGCTCACCTACCCTGGGTCCCTAGAACAAGCACGCCGTAAATATACTGCATATTATTTTTAATGTTAATTTAATTTTATTTATTTGTGCATTTGCAGGGCAACATTTAACTGTTTATGGTGTCGCTTCATCATCATATGTTTTCATTTGCTGCTGAGATTCCCTCTGGCAATGTGGACAAATAACTAAACCACATGCTTCAGTCAAAAAGAGAGATGCTTCTCTATGCTGAGCTCTTTTGGGATATTAAAATTTGAATTAACTTTAAAGCGTTAATGTTTATTTATCATTAAATAATATTAATAATCTAAAACACAAATATGAAACAGAAAAAAGCCAGAAATTAAAAAGAACAATGGTCATGACTGAGACTCGAACTCGTTCCTCTTTTCTATTCGGGAGTAACACTCTGCCAATTAAGCCATCAAGACCTTATTAGAATTCTGCTTTTTAAACGATCTCATACTTATATTGGAAATTATTAATATTTTAATTGTCTTCCAATTTTAGGCTGCCATCATTTATTTAAAGTTTTACAAAAAAAGTTTACGTTCCAGAGTGGTAGATACTCTAAAAGTATCAACCTGGTGAAAAAACACCATTCGTAATCGATGACCATTGTTCTTTTCATTTTCTGGCTTATTTCTGTTTTCATATTTGTGTGATTATTTAAAAAATATTTTATTTAATTTAAGTCTGCTAGACTTTTACACGTACAAATGAAGGTAAATTTAACGCTTGCAATTTTTCAGTTATCTAAAACAATATTGTCAAAAATCACTTTTCCATCTCAAGAATCATCTCATAACGTTTCCCCTTCAACATACCACTACGCCAGTCTCACCGGCATCTGCGCGGACACAGTATCTGGTCCCTGGTCATAACACTGTCAGTTGAGGTAAATTCCGGTCTACTTAATGACAAGAAGGGTATCATTATATAAGGCCTTGCGATTAAAAAATGTCTCCACTACAAAACAGTATTCAGAGTCTAGATAACTGAACGGGAGCAAAAAATAAGAACGCGGGCGGGATAATAAAGACCAATTATTTTCCTTTTACTAGGGACGTGTTAATGAAGAATTCTAACTATTGCCGGGAAATTATAACAAAATATTTGTAAATAATGCAACGGCTTGCATTACACAAAAGTACCGGATATCTAAAGAATTCTTCAACATTATAAGCGACGAATTGTTAAGCCAAATATCTGAATTTTGATAGAAAAGGGTTAAAAAAATCTCAAGTCTGCATAATTTTACTGAACTGTTACACTATTACGTCTCTGCGTTGCGATTTCAACTTCTATCATGCATTAGAGTGTATAAATTAATATATGTAAATAATTTATTATTTCCTCCTAAATAACTTTCATTTCATATTGTCTGTCTCTTTCTCTCAGTTCGTTTGTTATAATTTTGTGTGTTATTCTATTGTTTTCTCACTGTTTTCTTATTTTGTTTTATAGTATGTTTTCCCTTTGAATGTAGATATAACCGCACACTTTGTATTTTGTTTAGTTTAATTTTGTACCGTGATGTTTGCTTAGGCTAAGCGAAACCGGTTGGTCATAAAAAATAAAATTTGTTGTCTTATACAAAATTATTATTTTATTTACAATATATATGTCAAACTACAAAGTGATTGCTTTCTACAAAAATAATAAATAGTATATTTTTCGGCACGTTCCAGAGTAGTAGATACTCTAAAAGTATCAATCTAGTGAAAACACCATTCAGAATCGAAACATTGTTTGAAACGGCTTAAGCCGTGTTTGGTGACCAGATCTGAATAGACAAGTACTTACCAACCTTCCTTTTCCCCATCTCCTTCCCCTCCCTGCAAACTTTAACTTCACAACATACTCCGATTGGGGATGCCATAATCCCACTCTTGTGCGGTATTCACTATTGGAAAATAAAAATTCTTCATCTGAAAACATTACAACTAACACGTAAACAATTGAACGGTTCACGAATTACTGATCTGAATTAAAATTCTCAAAAATGTTGTTCCACCTCTACACAAAATGGAGTGCCTTAAAAGCTTAACTTGTTAAAAATGTATTAAAGTCAGGTAATTAGTACATTTAATTTTAAAAAAAACATAAATTGTATCATCCAGTATACGTCAATGCACACTTTTGAAAGATTAAGTAGTGTTTTAGCATAATTTTATATTGCTACCTTATATTAATATGTAAATTTAAGACAACATGGGAAAAGTATAGAAAATGTTGATTAAAATAAAAATAAAATAATGGTTGAACTTTATTCAAATAAATATGCGCTTTTTTAACATGCAATTTAATATTCCCAGAAATCGGTGAAACCGTAAAATATTAACAAGAAACCTAATTATATTATCATGCAATCAGCAGTTAATTGAAAAGTACCACTATTAAAATAGTTTATTTTGATGTACAGTAGAACATAATTGAAACTATTTTTGGTATTAATTTATTTAAGGCTTTTACACAAATATTTACATTAAAAAACATATCAGCAGTGCAAATATATTGTACAAGAAATAGAGAATAGTTGTGAATAGGAGGTACATCCAGACTTAAATGGTTTCATAAAATAAATTAGCTCTTCTAGACGAGTAAAACTTTACTAAGGTGTGCTTATATTGTGGTATTGATGTACTAAATATATCAACAATATCGGAGCATTTGTTTCCCAGATGATGTTGAATTCGTCGCATAGGAGAATAATATGGTGATGTTGAGGTAGAATTGTCACAATAATATGGTAGGTACTGTCTTGTAATTGTCCTGCCAGGTACAAGAAATGCAATTAAATATAACAATTCAAGGGCATAAAACAGTGAATTGACAATTTGCACGTTAAATCGAAAATAATTCTACGTTCAGACAAGTTTAGTAAATTTAATGAATACAGTGAGTAATCGTTATCTAGGCAATCTATAGGATTACTGATTCTAAAATTTAAATAACCAACGCACCGTTTGCCCGCAGGGGTAGGTAGAAAGGATGTACCGCCATACAACTCTGTCTTGGCACACACTTTGTTCTTATTTAAATTCATAATAATAATAATAACAGTTATATTATATAGCGCAGTTTTATGATATTTCACCTCGAGTGCGTTGACATATACATACTCTTCTGTTATTCTGACTTTTTACATAGCCCGATTTAAGTATTTGATTCACTTGTTCGTGCCATGTCTTCCTTGGGCGTCCCCAACTTCTTCTTCCTTTTACTTTCGCATCATATATTCTTTTCATATTCCTTTCTTTGTTTATTCGCTCTACATGCCCAAACTTTATTTTGGATTCTTTCAATTGTGTTTGAATGAACATTTTAATTCGGAAACCAAACTGTGGAATTGTATTTTTTGAATTTATATACAATTTTTTTTCCTACTGAAAAATAATCGTATTAAATTACCCTACTACGGTAAGCACTGAGCGGGTCTAATGGCATCTCAGCTGCGTAAAGCTTCTTAAAAAGTCTCACTACTTCCAACAGATCAGTATCCTTAATTCCACCTTAAATCCGTGGTCCATTCTGAAGTGGAGAATTATTGGAAAATAATACACTGGGTGATCGATATCTAAACGGCCCAGAAGTAGGTACCGAATCGAATTTATTATCCAATTTACCCGTAACCGGTCCAGCCAGCAGACATACGTTGTTTTGCGACCATCTCTCCGTCTTGTATTTCAATTTTGTCACCGATTATTTTATTCAGATTTCCAAGTCGTTAAACGAAAAGACTGAGATATTTCAACATGCGGACATTATCGTAAATCTTCGGGGAACGTCGTGGATGATCGTGGACTTAAGAAAAAACCGTATCAGATATGCTAGACGGCTAATGGACCCGCATCGGCGGCTCGTGGTTGCTTTACTGACTAGTAGATCACCGGGGTGACCACCACACCTGGCCGGAACTTAATATCGTCTTATGATATGCTACTTTATATTGCGTTATATAAACGATGTTCCTGATAGTTTTCAGTTTTACAGAGCAGTTGTATTGACCCTTGTGGCTGAAATTTTCAATGGATCCTTGAAAGTCGGAAAACCAGATTTTATTTTATTTCTCTGTTTTCATGGTATATTTTTTAAAAAATTCTGAGATAATCGTGGGCTATCACAGACAATTATAAAAGTTATGGTTAAGTACCTTCTTTATTGAATTGAAAGAATAATTTCATTATTTTATGGTTTAATATAATTAATTTTAATTATAAAGAAAACAAATAAAATTTGAATAAAACCACTTTATTATTTATATTTCGTCGACCGTTTTCGGAAGCACCCTTCTATCTTCAGGACAATATTATAATTAAACTAAGATACCGAATATTGAGATTGATATACGAGTATATATTCCAACACCTATATGCATATATATATATGGGTGTTGGAATGGGAAGCAGAAGAAGTAATTGAGGAGAATATGGAAATAGCAGAGCGGCTTACTGGAAATATGTCTAGGATAGGACTAAGTGATACATTTATGATACATGGTTACTACAAAAATTACTATTTAAGGATTTATAATTTCTAATGTTTGTAAGTTATCTATTTTTTTACCTTTATTACTACGGTGAAGAATTTTAACTCCTGTTTTTCTATGAAGAATGATCGGTAGCAATGAGGTGATTGCCGAACTCTGAAACATTATTGTTTTTTAAAGATCTTAGCTTTTCACTAATTCTAATATTTACATTTTAAATAAAAGTAACTTTGTTTTGACACCACTTTATTAGATACAGATACCAACCGGTTTCGGCTCTGCCTGAACCTTCTTCAGGGCTGAACAAATATGTATTGTTATTATCAAATATGTATATTAAATATATGTATATTATATATAGTATATATCTTATTTTCAAATATGTATATTATTATATATTACAAATATACAATACATGTTCAGCCCTGAAGAAGGTTCAGGTAGAGCCGAAACCGGTTGGTATATATATCTAATAAAGTGGTGTCAAAAAAAAGTTACTTTTATTTAAAATTTAATAATGTCTTTCCACAAAGTGAGTGCTTCGTGTCAAAGTTTCTAATATTTACGTTTGATTTTTTACACATGATTTTTTCAAATATGTTAATTTTAATTCTCGAAATAACTGCAGAACATTTTAACGGATATAAGTATCAAAGAAGAACATAAAATTTTCAACTACACGTATAAAGTTCTTTCAAGGTTGTTCGCTTTCGCGCGAATTAAGCCTTTCACTTGCAATACAATTCTCAATAATAATTGCATTGGAACATTTGTAACTGCTTTATATAAACAGTAGGTATATTGATAGAAGTAGGTACCTGGTACCTATAAATACCTACACTGTTTTCCCTGCTTTCTCATAATAAGTTATAATATTCTAGTCATAGACGTGTGGTCGCGGCATCGATATATTTATGTATGTGACATGTTCTGTAACCTTCCCGACCAAAGCCGTTAATTTATAGGAACGACATCATTAAAGCAAGACAAACTATCGCATTATCGGCGTATTCTTGAATTTAGGATATGACGAGCAATTCAGAAAAATACGGCAATTATAATTTGAATGCAAAATAGAAAATTTATATGCTAATTATACGTTACTCTCATATTTGGTTATCTAGCCTGAAGTTTGTATGGCGGACGTATTTTCGAGTAAGTAGATCACGAAAAAGCTATGATGGGACTTCATTTGAATACATTACTACCTACTGATAAAAATGTAATTCTCCAATCGGGATTCCGAGAAATCTCGTGAGGTGAAGTGGACTTCAGTATTTTGACTAAATAAAAGCGATTCATTGAGCTTAATTAATGTATCCTTTTAATAATTTGGTTCAGTTGTGAGATAGTCGTTGAATTAGTAATTTTAAAGTAATGTTTGGAATAATAAAACCCTTAAACATATTGGGTCTCCATTTTGAAGTTGGGAAGTCTTAAGTTATTGTATTTGGCTTTCACAATGTATATATTTTTGTTATTTTTAATAGATTAAAAAATACAAAAACAATTAAAAAGAAGATTTACTCTAATATAGAGCGACTCTCCCTTGATTTATTACGAATAATTTAAATCTTTTTGTTTTGGCCATATTGGCCCGAAAAGTATACAATTCAATTGAAAAAAAAAGAATTTCTTCATTTTTTTCAATATAAAAACTTCGAAAACTGACAAATCTAAAACAAAACAACGTATTTTTAGTAAAATATTCAGCAAAAACAAATCCTTAAAGTTCGTATGTAGTAGGAAACAGTAAAAAAATCAATATGGGATAAAAAGTGCACAGTTTTTTTTTTCTCTTGAGAACGAGGTCTTGTTAAATTTTAATAAGGTTGCCATAAATACATCAAAACCTCAACAACATATCTCTAAAAGTAAAATCATTTCCAGTTAAACTTATAAACAATTTACTGATGAATCAATTGACATTTGAAAAATCATGCTGAAAAGTGATAATAGTTTCGACATTTGCATCTGATTCATCACGCCGTAATTTCACGCTAGTGCTATCATTTAAATATTTTAATGAAGAAAAAATTACCAAGAAGGGTATCGCTTAAATATAAAATAATTTTCAAATTATTTATTTCAAATTTCAATATAAGTCTTTCAACACGGTTAAGATATAATCATATGTTTATTGATGCCTCAGCATCAACATATTAACAGAATTAAGAGTAAGAATTAATACAAAAATGTATATGCCTATTTTAAGTTTGATCTCAGTAAAAAAATAGAATTTAAAGTTATTTAATTTCTTACAAAACTGTGGGTAATGAGGTTGGCTGTGGGTTTGACCGACTCTTACCAATAATGTAACTGTGAAAGACACTTGCCGGCAATATTGACGAATAAATAAAAAATATTATTTTGATAAAGTTACTAACTGACCATCGCGTCATTTCTAACACCACTAACAACACTACACAACTCTGTCTTTGCACTCTCTTCTCACCTATCCAGATGCATTTGCGTCTCACAATATACTAACATAATTTTATTTATCATTAAGTGTTAAAGTTTATTTCCTTAAACATTAGAACAACTAATTGCATTTCCGTATAAATAGAAAAAAAGAGAATTGATTAATCCGGTCATTTTCATGAGTAGGTATTAAAATCGTTTCTAAATCGTAAAAAAAACTCTCTTTAACAGGTGTCAAAATATGTATCAGTGTGGACATAAAGTAAAGCTGTTATCTGGGTATGCTGTCTCTATTTATGTTATTTAAAATCACAACAAATATTTCGTATTCTGGGAATTCCACAAACTGGAAATAATTAAGCCTAGGCTTAATCATGTGAAACTCATTCAAAGATCTCCCTAATAAACTCTGTCAGTCCACGGCAAGAAGAGGATCAATCAAACGGGCGTTGAATCTTCATTAAGTTGAATTAATTCCTAGAAGTTACAGAGATAAGCAATGCACCTTTATAGATTACCCGCGAAACGGGCATGTATAAAAGGGCCAAGTATTTATCGTGGAATAAGTAATTAAATTGTTTTCTCAATATTTTTCTCACCCGGTAAGCAAATACCAAACATAAATCTTTACTGTTGACCAGCGTATTCATGTTTTCAGAACACAAGCGTATTATATTGAGTTGATATGGTAATAAATAAGCGCTAATACAGGGTAATTAAAGAAATTGGTACGTGAATTTTCAATCTGTGATCGTAAATTGTAAATTGAAAGTAGAATGGTGTCTTTTCATTTCCATGGGAAGAAAAGAAAAGTTCATCGATGAATTGTAGAATAGCGCACATTCGTTAATTTAAAAAAAAATTGATATGAGAAGTGTAAGTTTTTTTCCTGTTTTTAAGTCAATTATTTTATAAAAATGTGCATTTTACAATATTATTATTCATTTATTGATAAAAAATGCTTGAAGAGTCCTAGCCATCTCTAGGAAGCCTCAGCTATCCACCGTTAGTCTTTTGTTGTTTTCTTACTGTATCCAGTTACTTCTATTTACGAGGTGTTTGCCTTTACACCAAACAGCCATATTCACAAGTTGAGGCCTTAGCACTTATTTGGCTTTAAAATATAAAATACACTTCAATAGTTCGCCATTTTCTATATTTGCTTAATGTCCTACTCAAAGGAGCCGTCTCAGTTTTTTTTCAACGCTGAATAATATAACCCCTTTACTTTTAAAAATGGATAAACAGGGTTCATGCCTAACACAATATGTTGTGACCGAAACCCCATACACCCTTTCCACCCCGATTGAAACCTTTGCCTCGGCGTCGACTAGTATTTTAAACAAATAATAATAATATCAGGGCAATCAGGCAAAATTGGTGGGTAGGGTTTCGAAGAAATTGAGCTGTATGTAATTGTTCCTTAACTGAATTATTGCTCGGTTGTTTCTTTTCCGAATAACTGTTGGCGATTTCCTTCTCTTCGATGGTGGTCGCATTACATTAGAATGGTATGTAATTAATACAACGTTTTTGTATCTACAATGTGTATAATATATGGATGCACGTTCCACAGACCAATTTTAACATTCACATAATGATAATACCAATACGTAACTCGTGAAAACGTATTACAGAGATGAAGATATTTCCATAAATACAAATATAGGCAATCATTTTAATATTCATCGAATAATATGTACCTGCATTTTTTCCATACTCACGCAAGGTATTTCAATATTTAAAAAAACTGCATGATTCAGTGAGAATTTGGAAAACACGTTTTTTCATGTGATACCGCATAAGATGTCCACCTACCGTGAGCCAGTAGTACAATACAACCAAAAATGCAGGGATTGTGTTCAAGCTTAATACAGCAAGAAGACAGGGAATGCGAATATTGAGATTTCGTCACAAAATACAGCTCAAATCATTAAACTTTGATTTACTTTTAGTAACATTATTTCAAATTATTATTTATAAAATAAATTTAATGCTCGGAAATCGTAAAATTAATATCCCTTCTCGTTTTATATCCTACTGACGATTTTTTGTTGTTTTTTGTTGTCGTTTCTGCTCTTGTTCACCATAACGCAAAGTTGACTTAAAAAATTGTCATATATGTAATCATTCATTTGAAAAAAAGTTTTAAATGAAACAATAAACATCGAAAGATTGGCGGTAGGTATATGAGTGAAAAATTTGTTTAGATATATTTTTCAACCGTGGGAATTCAACCTGTAACCTCTTTAGGTGAAATGATTAATTCGTTACTTGCGTTAATAAAAAATAGAACTTTTTGTCAAAGAGCAATATATCTACGAGGGTGATTTGAAAAGTTTCCGGCCTTTTTAAGAAAAACACATATTTGGAAGCAAGAACAAAAATTATGTCTTGACGTAGTCTCCCTGCAACTCAATACATTTGGTCCAACGTTACTCCCATCGTTTTTAACCGTCAGAAAAAAAAAATGATTGTCTGTTCCTAAAAACTACTGGTTTACAACGTTTTCCACCTAGCATTTGACTTATATTTTTTTCCCCCCAAAAATTTTTTCACCGACGTTTTAGCGACATCGCTGTTATCATTGGCCGCAAAAATTCCGATAAAAAATTTTTTTGATACACACTCGCGCGATCTCCGTCCGTATTCGCTTTTGGTCGATCGTCAAAAAACGCGGCAGCCAGCGCGCGGATATTTTTCTCATATCTAAATCTTGATGTAAAATCTTCACTCATTCAGAAGATATCTCACAATCCTCAACAATATCCTCAACAGTCAATCGATGATCGTCCATCATAGTTTGATGCACAAAATCGACCGTTTCTTAAGTTGTAGCTATTTTCGGGCGCCCGGGACGGTCCTCGTCTAAAATGCTTGCACGACCACATTTGTACTCGGCCACCCAATGTTGAACCATTGTAAACGAAGGCAAGGCGTCACCGTATACAGAGTCTAACTTATATTTTATTTTCTGAGTCGTTATCCCTTTTAATTGAAGGATTTTTATCACTGCGCGATACTTAATTTTCTTCATTGGTGACAGACAATGTCAGTTGTCAACTTTGAAAGAGTGTCATAGACAAAGTGATGATCAGAACCACTTGAATTTTTTTGCGGCTTACAAATTTCAAGTCCATTTATCGGAGGGGGAAAATTTTATTTTTTTCAACAGTTACTTTATGTCAATAAGGCCGGAAACTTTTTAAATTACCCTCTTACTTAGGAAGTTTTTGTTTTTTTAAAGTCTTTTCTAAAAACCAGCGCCTCTGGAACCAGGAATCTCACGTGACAGGCAAATCTGCAGATGCGGTTTTAAGACAGCTAACAAATATATTTTCCATAAGGTTATAAAAAAATCATATCATTCAAATCAGAGGTGGGCATTCCGATAGGAAGCACGTGCTGAGATTTTTTACCACAATTGATATCGACCATCAAATAAATAATGAATCTATCTCGGTTATTGACAGCTTAATTACAGATCTTGAAATGTTTACAGATGTGTTTAGTAGGTAACATTTATACAGTGTATTGGGTATATCGTAATACATTTTATGATTATTGAATATGACTCTCAATGTTTTAAAACATAATTTGTATTCAATGCATAGGTAAACTCTTCTAACCATAGTAAAAAAATTGAGAAAAAGTATACAACGATGAACCCTTTAAAAAAAAACTTCTTTATTATACCGACTTTTTAAAGTTTGTTTTTTTGACAAGTTTAAATGCATTTTATAACTTTTTGAGAAAAAATTACTTGGGTCCAGTTAAAAATAAGTAAACCTATTATTTGAACATTTCCACAGTGAAATGTGTTCTAATAAGCTCTTACATAACGGTAACGCTGGTGTGTCAACTTGGTGTCGGAAGGAAGTTTTCAAACCCCACAAGGGGTAGGTTAGTAATCTAGATGACAAACATAATACATGTTATTAGGCAGCGTTAAATAAAAGGCTGCATTTAATTCAGCAATAATATTTTTTGTCCAGGAACCATATTTTCACAATTTTAATTGCTGATTGCTTACACTTTTGGGAAATGAAAAAAAAAAAATATAGTTGTTACCATAAATGGGTTACGATTTCGAAAGGTCCATTTATTACACCTCTCTCTTCACTAAATGCGTAATAATTAAAGAAATTACTAAGATAATCTTGTAAAATTAATGATAATGATTAACGTGCGAGTAGGCACTGAACTCTTTGTATTGATTTAAATTCAAATGAATATATTTTCTGATATCCTTAGTCCCACAAAAAAAGTTAGCTACGTAGAAGTCGATAGTTTTTTTTTTCACAAAACTTATCTTTTTCAATTATATGGTTAAAAATATTTAGATTTCATTCGCGAGTAGTAAAATTCATTTTTTTTTCTCGCTTTCATGAAAAATAGTCCTTCTGTTTTGATATTTATACGAGAACTTTATTGACTTATTTATATATTTTACTCAGGTAATTGAAATGGCATCTGATCCGTTTGGCTTTAGTTAGGAGGTTTCTGGATCGATTTAAAAAAAAAAAAGTATTTTTTTATAAGAAGACTGGTACGCGATGCAAACAATTGACATTTGATTGGGTTGTAATAGAAAATATGCAAACACGCAAAAAAGTATTTATTCAGATATCATACTCTACAGCTTTTTATAATTATAGATCATTAAACGACACAATTTCGTTTTGGAGTACTTACGTACAATTACTAACTTTTCAAAATTGGAACTCCGGACGAAAATGATAAAATCAGAATAGAATATTTTCAAATTCAGGAAAACGATAAGTATACTCGTATACATACCAATAACATGTTTTAAAAAATAATTGAGTATCATTTAAATATCAGATATTTAGTTTTCGATTGCTGTTAGATTAAATTACATACATACCGTGATTTTTACTAGACTAGTCAAATAATATTTTTTGTGAAGAATCATTATTCAAAAGCATCATGAAATAATACTTATCAATCGTGAAGTTAAATATTCCTTATTTGCTCGGGTATTAGAACCACACTGATATCAATTATTCCGCAGGTAAATGATGGATTATTTCGTTATCCAATCGACTTTTAGGATAGCAAATAAAAAATAAAAAAATAAAATAAAAAAATTTCCTTCGTAAGGATTGAGCACTGATAGCATGTTAACAAGTTTTTTTTCTTGGAAATGGATTGCTGACTTTTTAGAATTACGACTAGTAGCTTTATTTATTTTGAAAAGCGAATAAAGAAACAGGAAAGTAAACATGTTATAAATGAATTCTGCTAACGAATATTTACCAAATAAAAAAAATCTCCGTAAAGGTGAGATAAAACACTTGTCGAATATCACGCAATACGGGTTACCCCCAAATCAACACCTCATCTTTCAGATTCGTTTCGGATTTGTTTATAATTAGTCGATATTCAGTACGTAACACTTATTTTTACCTTGCAAGTCATTGCGTAAAACCAAGATTATGATTTATTTGATGATGATGAATGGAGATCCCGATTCTACGTGAATACGAACAAAAAGAGAATTTGCTCGACCTAACCTTTTGATGAACTGTTTAATTAGTTTTTATTAGCTATTTTTACGAAGGCTTTCACTTTTTTTAAAGTTCCAACAAAAAATAAAGAGTTAAAGCAAATCTTTTCAATATATTTGAATGACCTGTGTAACATTGACATAACTGGCAAAATGTACTCGTTGCTGGTGATAGTGAGATAATAAAAATCAAGGATAAACATGGGAAGGTACAACTAATAATGCTAACAAATATATTACTGTCAAAAAGTGGCTAAACAAAAATCGTTTTACTTTAAATGATGATACAATTTTTGCTATTTTTCTATAACACTCAAAAATCGGCCCCTACAAACCAATCTCAATTTGAAATTTTTAATGTTAATAGTAACCCTACTTCATGCTCAAGCTGCAAAGATGTGAAATCAGGAAAACTCATGAAGTACTTACGCGTAAAATGCGAACCTTGGGGTCGGAAACTAAATGCCGTTTTTTCAGGTTCTATGGGACTGTTAAAAGTTGTTAAAATTGTTAGTGAAATTTAAATTTTTTATTAAGAATGACAAACTAAAGACGATAAAATCTTCAATAAGGAAAATTTATTTTAAAAAATACCACTTTGCGGTCTAAATACGAGCCTTGGGGCCGAAAATTATATTCCGTTATCTCAGGCTATGAAACCGAATGAAGTTAATTTTCGGAATTCTGTTAGGAATGATAGATTAAAGAAGACCAAATAAAAAAATTCCTCTATAAGTAACATTTATTGAAAAAAATACTACTTTACGGGCAAAATGTAAGCCTTGGGGTTGGATAAAGTAAGTCTTTAGAATTCTGTCAAAAATGATGGACTTAAGATGATTAAATGAAAAAATCCTCTAAAAGTAACATTTATTAAAAAAAAAAATACCACTTTGCTGGTAAAACGCGAGCCTTGGGGTTGGAAATTAGATGTCGTTTTCTGAGCCTCTATGAGACCGAATAATATTATAATCTGGAATTCTGCCAAAAATGATGAACTGAAGACGATTACATGAAAAAGTTCTCCAAAAATTACATTTATCAAAAAAAAAATACCACTTTGCGGGCAAAATGCGAGCCTTGGGGTCGGAAATTATATGCCGTTTAGAAACAATGCAATTTAAATTGCATTTTTTCTATTAACTAACTTATCAGCATGTAAAAATAATATTTTTTCTGCTTTAAACACGTTTCAAATACGTGTGCGTATACTGAAAAAATCTTCAAAATGGCTGGTGTTACTGTAAGAATATGACAGCACTATCAATTTATACATCGCTGTCTTATTATTTAATTTGACTAAATTCGCCAATTTCTCTCTCATTTGCACTGCTTGTTTCTGCATAATGTTGTGTCTTTTTAACAGCAAGTGTACACTTTTCGTTCAAACAGAAAATAAACTAGAGGCGCGGATTGAAGATCCGTGCTATCGGGCCGGGAAATTTCCGGGTTCAATTGCCTTGGAGAATACGGTTTTTATTTACTTTTATATATTATAAAGGCGTTGGACGCGTATAAAGTACCGTAATTAGGTGCTATCAGCGCCTTAGTAATTCGCCGTTTGCTCCAATTGCACCTGCACAGGACCAACCCTGTCAGCACATTACATTGTTTAATGTCGGATTTCCATGTTGTAATTTTTTTATTGCACTCATTACATTTTTATTATTAGAACAATATATTTTAGTGCGTTATTTTTATGTTTGAGTTTAGAACTTCCTTTTAAACCCTTCAAAATTGTAATAAAATTTTAAAAATACCTTTGCATAGGCTCCGCCTTTTTAGGTTTTTTTTTCTTCTTTTATTTTCTCAATTAACTTGTTTTATATTACTATTTTTAAACCAAATGTATCAAAATGTAAGAAAAAAAGTTAAGTTTAATTCCAATATCAATAAAAAAAAAGATTTATCTGAGATTCATAACCTTTTCTATATTTAAAAAAGATATCGTATGAGGAAAAAATCATCAGCTAGAAAGCAACCGCGAAAATTATGGTTGACATTTAGCTCAACCATCATTATAAAACGCATCAGAATCGAGATATCTGCAATGTAATCTGCCTACTACTTCGGGATAAGACATGACAAGTTACATGTTTTCATTTATGGTTGTGGATGGTATAAGGCTGGTTTCCAACTCTAATGGACTCTGACTTCCTAGCGGACTATACATCTCTGCAAACAAATCGCAAATTCATTTTCAAATTCAATCAATATTTCAGTTACCTTTCGACTGGCCAAGTTACATTCAATTCATTTTCTTCGAGCGTGGGAATAATAATCCTAGACGGTATGTTAAATTCAATATTAAGCTGATATTCCAAGATCATCTACAATACACACATCAATAAATCGTATGAATACATCATAAATGTACACCAATGGAAAAATAAGTGAAGAGAATATTTCACATTGGTTTTAGTGTTATTACTAAGTACGATTCCCCTTAGTACTTTACGTATATAGTTTTATCCAATGGTTTAGGCGTGTGTTTTCGTACATTTTATATGACTGGTAGACTTACTTCTCCGCTTCGCTTTTATTAAACAATTGAAAACAACTTTGAAACAAACAAAATACCGTTTTGTCTGCTTCGTTGACAGTTAAGTGGCTTTTCCAAAGTTTTAAGCCGTTTGACGAAATCTTGCTATCTTTACAAATAATGCTATTCAAATATCGTAATGCCAGATCTCTCCATTAGAGAGTTTTTTATACTTCAGAAAATCAGATATCTGATTCTACGAATAGTTTAGTTAACTTATAAGACCAATGCACTTTTGATGTATCTTATTTAGGTATGAACACAATTTCAACTGCGAGAATATTATCATTGTAGCATATACTCGTATAATGAACACGTCATCGCCGTACTGCAGTCTCTACAACTGAGCAATACCATACATAACAAATCCATCCAGCTGCATTATGCAACAGCAGTTCTGACCGCGTTTGCAGAATCCTCTTCGTGTTTGAATTCGATCATGTTCCAAGTTCCAAGGTTACACAAGTCGGGGACGGGTCCGCGCGGCGGATTACAGCCTCAGCACTGATGCCTTTTCTTGATTTCGCAACCTTTTAAAAGCATCGTGAAGTAATTATTTTTGGGATAATTATGATGCGGTAAAGTGGATATTTTTAAAACTATTTGAAACACTTTAAATGAGAGTTATTTAGAACTCGGAGGTGGTCGAGTAATTACATAGATGTAATATTATGATCCGTTATCGGGTTTTAAAAATAATACACGCTGTTACGTAATTATCATGATTATACCACATCAAAGAAACGAATACAATTTATTTTTATGTTCGAAAAAATGATTTAGATTACAATAATAAAGATTTATTATCATGTTTCACTCTTAATTTATAAGATTTAGACGAATTAATAAATTATTTTTTTGGAGTTATTATTGCTCTATCGATCTGAGAAAGAAATACTTTTAAGATCGTCACCAGAAAGGCAAAAGAGCTGAAGCGCCATTTTGGGATGCTTACACCAGAGTACTTCAAAGTTTTTTTTTGGTTTACAGTAAAATTCGTAAGTCTTCAGTACTTGGTTGGATTTAAAAAGAATTTAACTCAGGTAACTCAATGCTCTCACTAAGTTACCTGAAGCTGCAAAAAGCTGAAAAAGTCGCAAACTTGTATCGCTTGAGTCAAGCCTTCATCTAAATGGTAACTTTTTTTTTTTTATAAATCCCTTCACAGTCCAAATGAACACATTTTTACTGCTTAGCACACATTTCTTAAAATTAGGATCGAAATGGAATTCAGAATCCGATCAGCGAGCTAATTGTATAGAAAAACACTAAACATTTTCTCACATGCTGAAAGTCTATTGAATTCTATACATTATACATTAAATAGGTAGAAATATATATTTTTTAAGAACATTGGAAAAATAATTATTATTCCCATGGACCAAAAAACTTTCATAACTAGCTAACTACTTTCCATTTTATAGTTTAAAAATAAGAGTCATCTTTTCTTATTGAATGTTTTTGATAAACTGTGATATTTGCTGGTTCTCATGTTTTTTTTATTTTTTAAAGTGTAAAACACCTGTTTTAATAAAATAATTGAGAGTCATCCACTTTTACAACGCCCATCAACAACTTCGATAAAAGTAATAATTTTGCAGAATAAATGTTTATTACAGTTTTTACCACACATTTTTTAACGTGTTTTACTTAATTAGGCTTTATTTAATTCTTTGGATTTTGGAGCATTTGAAAGCGTGAGGTAATGACATGACAATAAAATCAGCAAACAATTGCTATACCTTTTCATGATGGTCCTAGGGATAGTAGATCCTTTTTTAGGTATATTTTATTATGCAGACTAATTAAAAGAAAGTTACAATATCCATAAAAGATGTCATCTTTCAAGTTTTGACGCTTGAATTAAAAAGCTCACAATTTATTTCGCGTTTCTCTTGAAAACGTCGATAAGTGCCTATTGTGGTCTACTTTATAATATATTATTGATTATTTTATGTTGTGATTGATTGTACATCAAACACAAAGTAAGGTAAGCAAAGTGGAGAGTTGTATAAAAAATAACAGGTTTTTAATTATAAAGAAAAACATTTTATAAAAATCAAACACCTACCGATTCTCATAAATTAACAAAATATAGTATTCTGAAAATAATGTTTAGTAATCCTCCGCGGCTAAAAAAAGGATAGTCGCGAATTGTTATAATTTGTGTTGCCGTTCTTGGTGTACAGGCTCGGCCCTGGGCTAAGCGGCGCCTGACGCAGGTAAAAAAATTTGGCACCCTTTGTCAAAACCTAAATTTAAACACCAAAATTTTCGACGTTTTTTTCACGTCAAGCAATTGTAATAATATTAGGTATCTTCGCTATATTTCACGTGTACCTATGAGTACTATTTACAAAAAGCATAATTTTTATGCAAAATTTTAATATTGTTAACCACTCGTTTTTGGCAGGTTTCATTTCTAAATATCAATAGATACAATAAATTACATGTGTAAAGAGTTAATGTTTGGTTAAATTTGCAGAGAAATATCATGATTTAAGTCATATTATAAAAAAAAGCAGCGTCTCGACAATTCTCCGCCTGAAGCGGAGTGCTCCAATTGCGCCTGCACAGAACCGGCCCTGCTGGGTACAATACTGGTGCTAGTATTGAGTGTGGAACACCGAGAACAAACAAAGCTAATCACTACTCACTAATCACAGATCTTCTGAGCTAATCTAGGTAATTAAATAGCGTCACCAGCAGTGGCGTGCCGTGACCTTCTTTCCGATTTTCAGAATAAAGATAAATTTGCGGTCAATATATATTATAATAAGGACAACAATTGCTTTTTATTAACGCTACTTCAAATCGAGAATAAGCTACTTTTATTGTGTTTTCCGACATTTTTTGAATAAATTTTTAATAGCCTAATTCGGTGAAAAAATATTTTTTCGGGTGTTAAAATACGAGCAGCGATCATTTTTTTGGAAGATTGGTAAAATCTAAAAAAAAAATACGGCACGCCCCTGGTAAAGAGCGCAGGTGTCAGAGGGAGGACTATATGGTGGCTGATTGCAGCCTTCAGATTTGTATTCTCTCACGATTTACCAAAGATGTGTGTTTTTTGTGGAACGAAACGTGATGAACAGATTCCAGCTAGTGCGATGGGAGTTCAGCGACAGATGGTTCTCAATTTTCATAGATCACAATTTGAATAGAGCCCTGATGTTGTTATCGGTTGCTTTGACTCGTACGTTGAACTAGTTTAAGAATGTTTTAAGATTTGTTTCTCTATTCTTAGATAACGATTCGCCAAAAACCCAAATACGCCAAACCTCGTTGCTCTGGATTTTAAAATAAAATATGACGCATTGCAAATTGAACGCAGGTGAGTTGGAAAAAGAAGAGACGCTTTGATGATTAGGATATAAAGAGAGAATGAAAGGAATTTTAGGGGAATGAAGTAGGATATATCCCAGAAAGACATGACATGATCAAGTAAATAAAATATTTGAGTCAACTGATATCCAGAGTCACAAAATAATGTTTCATTATTCTTGAAACAAATTTGTTAAAAGCTTGTTTGACATTATTTAAAATACAAGAATTATGACAAATCAATAAAAATCAACTCAATCCATATTAGAGAGTTTTGATATACCTATTTAATTTGAAACTAGTATATTGCTCTAGATTTTCTTGATGGGAACCTGATATAAGTAATGTGATTAGCAATAGCTTAGAATTTTTCTTTAAATATTATTTAGATTCTTAAACACGAATAAGCGACTATAATGTACTGCACATTATGTCGTGTACACATTTTGTAAAACCTCTTATTTGGTCAAGCCACTGAAGGCCTCTCAAATAATTTGAAGTAGAAATTCTCATTTTCCATCGAATCAGTAAATAAATACACAAATCGTGAAAAAGATGAGGGTTATACGATAGTTGATTGAGTTTTGAAAATATTGTATCCTATGAATGTGGTAGATGCTCGTGGTTCACTAACTAACCATTACGCCATTTCCCTGTAGAGGTAGGCAAATAGGATTGCCACTACACAACTCTGTTTTGGCACACACTATTTGCTTTTTACTAATTTACACGTTTGCTTATACATACTCTTCTGTTATTGACTCTTGACATAACCCTGCTTAAGTATTATATCGTACCATGTCTTCCTTGGGAAGATGTTCCTGACTTCTTCCACCATTCACTTTTGCGTCATATACTCGTATTTTCCTTTCACTCCTTTATTCGCTCATCTGATATACATGCCTAAACTACATAAGCGTCCGTTTCTTAATATTATTCATTAAGCTAACATCAACCTTGCAATTCTTTTCGGATCTTCATTTTTTTAATTCGGTTTCATACATGTTTTTACCATACATACATAGGGATCTAATTCCTATAGCAATCATTCTATTTTCATTCTTTCTCTGCCAGTTCCACACTTTACTGCCATATGGTATATCAGGATTGGTATCAACATTATATTGTAGACTACTAGCTTCGCTTCTATAAACTTTTTTTGATAACGCCAATCGCGTTCAGTCCTCCATTAATGAAGTTTCCTGCATTCACCCTTCTTTCAATAACCCTATCAGCCTTATCATATTTCAATTAAAATCTTATTAAAAAAACAAAATTGATCCAAGTCTTCTCCAAGTATTTATCATTCACAACTATATTGCACACTGCTTTTGTTATTTCTCTCTCTCTCCTATTGTAGGTTACTACAAAAAATAAGCATGCTATGTTGTTGTATAACATAACATAAAACTACTTTGTGGTTTATCTTTTTTCTCTATCTTACCTTATTATGTCTTTGAAATAGTCTCTCCATCTATCTTTTACCTGACAACGCTACGTGATGTTTTTATAAATTGATTTTAATTTTCAATCTAAGACAGCGATAGTTTTCGAATATATCCTTACAAAATTATTACGTTAGCGAATTTTATCACAGAACCTTTTTTACCTTCTTTTTTTTTAAAAGAACCCATTTTTATCAATTATTGAAAATAATCTTCAACGGTAATATGAAACAGAAAAAGCCAGAAACTAAAAAGAATAACGGTCGCGACCGAGCCTCGAGTACTCTATCCTGGAGTAACGCCTCTGCCAATTGAGCTACCGAGACCTTATTAGAAACCGACATTTTAATCTATCTCATTCTTCATTATAGGATATATATATAGGCTACCATCTTTGTAATGGTGTACAAAGCTCTACCCGAGCACATATAATATATATATATATATATATATATATATATAAATTAATATTTTTTTATATAATTTAATTGAATTAAATTTAATATTATTATTATTGAGTTCTGCTTTTTTCAGTTTTTTATTTTTAGTGACTGTTTCGGCGTTTAAGGCCATTGTCAAACTGTGGTTAGGCCACATGGAAACGACTTATTCATACGATTTTGGTTTCTTATGTGATTACTAATTACGGTAAAAACCAAATTGATAATTACGGTATAAACCCAATTGTCTTGAATTCAAGACAATTGGGTTTATAAACCGTAATTATCAATTTGGTTTTTACCGTAATTAATAATCACATAAGAAACCAAAATCGTATAAATAAGTCTTTCCATGTGGCCTAACCACAGTTTGACAATGGCCTTAAACGCCGAAACAGCTGTCACTAAAAATAAAAAAAACTAAAAATAGCAGAACTCAATAATAATAATATTAAATTTAATTCAATTAAATTAAAAAAAAAATTAAAATGGAGTTCTAAGTATTTTTTACACTTCAAAATAATTATTTAACTAAATAAATAGTTAAATATCACAAGGGTGGGCAGAAAAATATACTGCCACACAAATTTGTCTTGGCACATACTCCTTGATTGATATTCATACCATATCAATAAGTTTTCTTGCGGAACAATATCGGCACTGAGCGGAACCGGACGTTGGTGTGAATCAGGCTTAAACCATCCATTTTTATTTACGGAAGATGTTTTGACTTCTTACAAAGTCGAAAATTAATATTAAATTAGAATTAACTTTAAAGCATTATGCTTTTTATTTTGATATTAATTATTGAAAGAATATCAATAATCCTCAACGCAAATATGAAACAGAAAGAGCCAGAAACTAAAAATAATAATTCTTTATTTTTACAGTTGTTTTCTAGAGGTATGAAATTTCTTTCCAGGTATTGTCAAAAAACTTTCTAAAGTTAAAGTTTCCTCAAATAAAGCAACATATCCAAAGATCCACACCCATTTGATTAGTATAAATCGATTAACGTGTTAAAAAAATAGTTAACGCCTAATTTATTGATAATTAATTATAAGTGTTCAATTCATACAGGTACCTACAATGGAGAGAAAAATAACATTTCGCAATCAATGATATGATTGAATATCAAACATTGAAACTGCTTCCTCGAATTCGATCAATAACTTAGATTTGTTATGAGATAAATGGTACAAATTACACTTTTCACCGAATTCATCTTCAATCATCTTCCCAATCTACTCTTTGACCCCTCGCTAACTACTCTCGTACCCACCTACAGCCTCCTATTCTCATACCCTGTCATTCGATACTAATTATTGTTTAATTTATTGTTATTCTTCACAACACTTCAAACTAACCACCGTCTAAAGCTGCGGGATCTAGTTTAAAGTCGTGATATATGAACTGTATATTTCACGATTATTTCAACAGTTGTATATAAGTTACATTATAAGTATTGGACTGAATATAGTTCGGTACAATAAGCACCTACTTACCTGACGACGTAACCTTGGATAAACATGGTTCCACTATCTCATACTCGTATCCATGTGTTTAAATATGGGGCATTTAGAATCAAAGTAGTGCGATAATAATCACCAGTGAAAATAGAGAAGTTCATAATTATTAAAATTGGAATTAACTTTAAAGCATTAATGCTTATTTATTATTAAATGTTAAAATAATATTAATAATCTAAAACACAAATATGAAACAGAAAAAACTAGAAACTAAAAAAAAAAACAATGGTCATGACCGAGACTCGAACTCGGAACTTCTGTCTGAGAGTAACACTCTGCCAATTAAACCATCAATACCTCATTACAGAGCAGCATTTTTAAACGATCTAATACTTCTGTTGAAAATTATTTAATAATTGATTTTTTTTTGATTCAGCCTCTGTTGATGATATTCAAAGTTCTACCCTGACACAAATTGAATATCTAAATGTTGTCTTTGTTTTTTTTAGTTTTTGTCCTTTTTCTGTTTCATATTTGTGTTTTAGATTATTAATATTTTAAAAATATTTAAGTAAATAATTATTAAGACAATATGATTCGGAACGATAAATACTATTGGTGTTGCAGTGTTGAAAGAAAACTATTCGATTTCAATTTTTTTCTTGAAATATCTTAAATAAATAAGACTTTAGTCTGAATTTCAAGATACAGACCAACCTTCCACTTCCTCACCTCCTTCGTCCCCTCCACTCCTTTCAGTCTCAGAAAAAAATTAGATTAGGGATGCCATAGTGCCTCTGGCTCCATGAAATTGTGACTCTTGTGAGGTTTAAACATTTAAAATTGATTATTCTTATTCATTCATGTACCCATATCAAGTGTAAAATATATGTTTTTAACTATCTTTGACTTTTGCAATGACAGTTTTTGTCCTTTTTATTATATAAATATGCTAAAGATGTATTCACTGACCGATTATTTAGATTTAATTTTGATTAAATACGTTAAAAATGACACACGGGTGACTAGGAATTAAATTTTACGGTCCTAAAATTCTATTATTTTGAGGTCAAAGAATGGCATTATATAACGTCTCCCGATATCTATCTTCCGAGTTCACGATGTATCCATAGTGTTTCCAACTACAGGTTGGGCATGTCTTTATGCAAATCACGCCCTAACCTGTTGTACAGGGTACACAAACATTAAATATGTTTTATGATTATTGAATTACGAGTGTACGCAAAAAAAATTAAAGTTTGTTTTTGTTTCTGCTAAAAAAAATTGGGTAATTTTTTTTTTGAGTGCTTACTCAAACCATGTAGTTCTCAACATTTGAATCTAAAAACAGTGATGTTATACACATTTCAGAAATATATAAACCAATATATCATATTAAGTAGAATTGTGCAAGACATTTAAAATAACTTCAAGAGTACAATAATATTGTATAAAATTATTAAAATTTTATAAAATTGTATTATTTTTTTAATATTGTTTTGTAATTATAATTCACGATGTGGAATGTAGCTATATAATGTAACTTTAAGAGTACAATAATATTAAATAAAATAATAAACGATTTCTAGAGTGGTAGAGACTATCAGTGTTGACCTGGTGAAACACCACCATTCACAATCAAAACGTTGCTTGAAATGACTTCAGCCGTATTTAGTGAACAGATCTGAATTGCCAGGTACTTCTCAAACATCAACTTCCCCATCTTCTTTCTTCTCTCCACGACCTTCAGCTTCACAACATACCCCGTTTGGGGAAGCCATAGTCCCACCGAGTCCAGACAACTAACCGTTTGCTCCTGAGAGCAGTTGGCACTGCGGTATTCACAAAAAATGTAGGTAAAGTTTTTATCTACCTGACAATAAGATTATTCACCATTCTCAGTGAGAAAAGTTGATTTTCGCGTTTCGTCTAAATAAATAACAATTATTACGGTCGGTAGCTGAGTGGACAAACGCGTCGGATTCCCTCCCACCCGGGCGTCGTACGTTCAATTCCTCTGATGGCTAAGTCCTCCATCATTGCACAAGCAACGTCTTCCGCTTCTTGTGATGGCAGTGGGAGTTTTTCAAATATGGTCAGGTTATTCGTCACCCGTGAATGTTTGTCTTTCTTTTAAAAAGAAAGAGAACAATACTTGTAAAATTTATTAAGCGTTTTTGTGAAATATTACTTCGAGGGCGTTTATATATTGAACATTTATCCAGTACTTGTAACTGTTGGGTACAATTATTCCGTAGAAAACATAATTTATTTTTATTTTTTATGTTGGTCCGATTAATAGCATAAACAGCTAAAGCAAAGCTTAGAGGCTAAAATTATTTTAAAAATATATGTTCATATAAAAAAAAAACGTAATGTGTTTGCTGCTATCCAACTTGTTTGCTCTAGATCGCTAAAGAAGTTTGCAAATGTTTTAGAACGGTCACTAAAATTAGAAAAAAACGACATACGGTGATGTAAATAAAACGAAACATACTTTTTCTAATACTAGACTTACCGTTTAGTACCTAAATCTGGTACACGACTGTTCACAATTTCATAAAGAATGTTAGGATTCCGTGATTTATCGGAATCAGTTATTCGAATGCTCTCTTTACTTGACCTTGGACAGAATCTACAAATAAACCAACAAACAATAACAACACCGGCAATCAAATACTTAAAACGAATGGAGGTCCTGTGGAATATCTTATGATTTATATTTACACATGCGGCTAGAACAAAGTATATCAGTACAAGATTTTTTAGAAATCAACCGAGTAGAAATCCACCGATTTAAAGCAATCAATCTTATAGACAATTTAGCAACTCGATCGATATGTCACGTAATAAACGTTTTTATGAAACGTCAGGCATATTGAGTGGAAAAATAATAATCATTTTAGTGCCCAAAAACTAATGTTCATTTATTCAACATTTTTTTTATAAAAAATATCCTCATATTTTGTATAAATTGCACAAATAATTTTGACGTAGAGAAAATGGACGGTACAGCTGACTGCAGTCGATAAAATACATATTTACAAAATATGGTATATCTCCAATCTATATTCATTGTAGTCAAACACTATTTTTCCTATTTCACAAATTTATTTTTTATTTTGTTTGTGAAAATAATTTATTTATTATTTCACTGTTTCATGTAAACCTTTTAATGCAAAAGCATACTCAGATGTATACAATAAAATAATTTTTCCTA
The DNA here is from genome assembly GCA_022651775.1 of Drusus annulatus. NCBI lineage: Eukaryota > Metazoa > Arthropoda > Insecta > Trichoptera > Limnephilidae > Drusus > Drusus annulatus. The sequence continues at coordinate 1,406,733 of JAGWCC010000027.1, forward strand.
AGAAATAATTTTCCAGAGATACCTCGAAGAGGCTCGGCCTTGGAGTAGGTTCAACTTGCCATAATAAACGTCTCTAAAACTGAAATACGACTAATCTCAGCAAACAGGTAGATTGATGGAAGTATCCTCTACAACAAAAACTTAGCTAGGAACCTCTCAAGCCGGCTAAACGATCAGGGCTCTATTGAAAGAAAAGTAAATCTGTCTTAAAAACTCCCGGGCTATCTGTAAGAGTTCGAAAATTTTTCCAAAATGAAAAGATGTACTGTTTTACTTCACTTTGTGCAGACGGGGTGGTTTGTTTGATTAACTAACTATGCCTATGACATGTCTTCCTTACAAATTTCTTGAAATGGTGGCTTTTGATCTACGCCAGATTTAGTCGCTACGAAAATATTAATTTGGCAGCTTACAATATATCAAAGCCATCGTAGTATTTCCACCTCTAACAGAGAAAACGCTGTTGATTTATTTGCAATAGAAATTTTGTGGCTCCATGAGATTGTCGTAAACTGCGCAAGCGAAAATCTTTAAGTTTTCTCTCTTGACATGCATACGGTGTCGGCAGGAGCATATTCAAGATACAAGACAATTGTAAACTTAAGGTTTTCAAAGAATCTAGCTTTGCAAGTACTTCCAAATGTGATAAAATAGGTTAATTATGTTTGTACTTCAATTTCAATTGGTAATTAATATACAAATCAACGACGAAGGCATGATATATCGTCGTTAATATGAAGCAAAAAATGCAATTAAAATATCCATCTTACAAAGTTACTCTAGGTCGAAACTAGCCCAATGTCTATATACATTTAATTATTATTCATTTTTACTCGGGTAGTAAGAAGACAAAAAATAAACATTTGTCTCACCAAATGGATATTTACGAAGTTTTCAATATGTCGAATGAAAAGGAGTGACGATTGAAAATTATTATTAAAAATTCTTGTATAAAAGTCAAAATTTGTTTTCAAAGCAACAATGATTAGGAAAAAGCGTAGCATCGGTAACGCTAGTTAATTAATTTGATGCATACACATGTTTAATTGGATACGACTTGTTATTCTTTTCAATTTGTAAGATGTTTGTAAAACTGTTTGTCAAGGAAACAAAAATAAATATTTCCGATGTATCATTTCATTCAGCTTAAAACATTTTATGAACAATCAAATAAACCATTCATTCATATTTTGCCCCACCTAGATTGCATGCTGTTAAGAAAATTAACTACGAATTAGACATTTAACGAAACTTAATTACATTTCTCATGCTAGTCATAAACAACACGAAATTATTTGATGGAAATCCATTAAAAGTGCACGAATTGTGTCATTACAACTTAATGATCATCGATCATTGGGCGAAATGAAGCACGCATTCACAATTATGCAAATACTTTATAGGCATCCGACAACTTATAAAAAACAGGACATCACAATTTCACCCGGAGAAATTAGGTACTCGAATATGATTAATTAGGTATTCGATGGGAAACAACATCTTAACCGATACGAAGCGTGTAAAATACATAATTTTATTTGAAAGATACTTGTCATCTTTTTTATCATCGTAAGTATCTAATTAAGTTTGTATATGGTAAATGTAAATATACCTAAGCCAAGTTGTATACAGGGTGTATCGGATTGAGCTCAACAGACTTTAACCAACGATTTCTGAGCAATTATGGTAGTTAGATTTCATCAGATCTAACTAAGAGGTGCAAGATGCAACATTTTGACTTTACTTAAGCATTTACTTTGTGGCTTGCCATATTTATAAATAAAACACATACACTTTGTTTATAACCACTTTTTTATTCAATATTATGTCTACCGGTTTCGGAAGTACCCTTCCATCATCAGGACAATATTAAATAATACAATACAATATTAAATATATATTCTTCAGATACTCCAAAACATACATTTTTGATCGTGTTCAGAATTTATCTCCACATATGTTTCTTCCAGAAGAGATGAAGTTATTATCTAAAGGTTTAAAATATAACTTAAATTATAATAATAATAATATTCACAACGCTATTGAAAATGTGGCAGTAGATATTGAAAGTGCGTTAACCAATCAACCTAAAACATTTCAATATAAAAATGCGAAAATCATTTAACATCAAATAACAAAAATTACAAAGGTCACTAATATGGAGAATATACACATTATAAACATTCGTAGAATTTTATATGAAGAAAATTTAGAGCTCACCAGGACGGATAAAGATTAATTTAATATTGTCCTGATGATGGAAGGGTACTTCCGAAACCGGTAGACATAATATTGAATAAAAAAGTGGTTATAAACAAAGTGTATGTGTTCTATTTACAATTTAAATATGTTTGTTAACTTTTTTAATTTTACGTAATTCAGAGATTTTATCCGCTTCGAATAAGATCTACATTCTTTAGACTATTTTCAATGATGAGATGATGTTAACTTTAGTAAAAATGGTTATATTACATGATCTATAAGACCTTCAACGTAGATTGCAATTCCTTTCATTTAGAAGGTACGTTAATCGAAATAATTTGTTTTGAAATGATGAATCTTGTACATTCGTCAAATGGATGCAGGTAGGATTACTACCCACTTAAAATCTGTGACGTACTGTTCACAACTATTTTACCAAGTCAATCTTCTTCACCATCGGACCAAACACATATTCGAAGTAATAGAATTCATTTAAAAACTTTTTTTTAAGTAATGATATTGATGATCTACGTAAATGAGCGTAAATCTTACTGACTTTGAATTCAGAGGTCACAGGTTCAAAATCAATAAATAGTAAAATAACGTATCTACTTGTGTATATTAAGTCTTTCTTAAAAGGCCTGTAGATGTTAACAGAAAAAATATATTTGATATCTAACTTAATGTCTCCCTGAACTATTCCAAGTAGCTTTTGTCAAAAGCTTATAAATAAAAAGTTATTAAAATCAATTATTTTTTAATAATAACTTATTTAGAAAAGGGGGGATAATTAAATATTACAAAGTAGTTAAACATAAATGCGTGAATTAGCTTTTTCAGAATTAGGTAGAGAAAATATCCTGTGTATACTTACATGTGATTCTGTGATTCTGTAAAATCTCTATGTTTGTGAATATCTTTCTTTTTGAATTTATTATGATGTAATTAATCTCAACTTTAATGGGTGTCTTTTTTTTTTTCTTTTTTCCCTTTTCTCTTACTCTCCCTTTTAAAACTCTTTGTAAAAATTTTATTTCTTTTTGATTCATAATTTCGTCCTTCCTAGAATTGTTTGTTTTAAACTCTTTAAAAATAAAATATCATAAATTATTTTTTTATACTTTTTTTATAAAAGATGGATGTTGGTATTCATTGAATATACGATGTAGTAACAAATTAATAACGTTGAAAGGAAGTAATTATCATTAAAAATATTTTAATTTTTTCAGTTTTGATCGATATTTAAATAATGATTCAAAATTAATGCATCAGTGCTTAATCGAATTTAATATCATTGATACATATGGTCACCCAACAGTCAATTCAGTGAAATAATGAGAGAATACGAGATACTTATTCGTAGTCGACCGCGCCGCTACTCGTCGTTTCGATATAGCGTGACATACGTAAGATTGCGTAGTTGGTATTGCAGAATGTCATTAATAAATTTGTTTTTGTAAAAGGTGTATGCCACATAAGAGTTCCAACTGGTTTTGACCATCCAAAGCCAATAGGATTATGGCAATCCCAATCGGGGTATGTTGTGAGGCTAAAGAGATTAGGGAAGGGAAGAAGGTTGGAAAAAGAATATTGATAAGTACCTGACTATCCAGATCAAGACACCAAACACTATCAAAGCAATTTATAGTAACGTTTCGATTCCGAATGGTGGTTGTTCACCAGAGCGATACTGAGAGTAGTTACCACTCTGGATTGTGCTGAAAATATAATATTATACGTATTTTTTCATTCTAATGAAATGTGAAATATCAATTACTTACATTCATTTTCACACGCCGGGATTCAACCGCGATTTTTGAATTCGTAGACGAAGACCTTAACCACTCGACCACGGAGATAGATCAATACAATGTATGATAAGAGTCGATTTTCGAAAATAATGAATCATCAGAAGCCGAAAGCGTAGATTAAATATTTAAAAATATATCATGAATGCGCAGCCTCCTCCTCACAATTCAAATGCGGTGGCGCGGGCGAAATCTAGTTTTCTTCAAAATGTTGTATTTTCCTGTTTGACTGATTTCATTTTCTCGTTGCTTTCAGCACTAAATTCATCAGTGAATAAATTACCAACCCAATGAATCACGGAGTTCGTGCAACTTATAAACTGTTTTTAATGTTCCTTATAACCGTCCGTTTAAGCCACTCCGCCGGTAATAATTATTCTGCCTGTTATTGACAACAATGCAAACACCGCAGAGGATGTGTTAAATCTTTTGACAGGGAGACGTTTTGCTAAAGTCATGTTCGTAAGGTTATTGAAATCTTTGAAATTTCACCGTCTTTTCTTGTCAAATAATAGTAACCAAAGTATTTAAATCATGTATCAGAATCGTATGAATGTGATTAAAACTAAAATCGTATGATTCTAACCAGAGTTGAGTGTGTAAAATAGTCTTTGAATGATCTGTAGCGTTCATAATATGTAGACTTTTGGCAGCAGATCCCGTCATTGTTGTTATCGTCCAGAAATATGTTATTATTGTCATATATTATTGTTTTTATATGTTATTATTGTTATCGTTCAGAAAAAAAAACGTTAATAATATGTGCACCTTCGGCAGCAGATCCCGTCATTGTTGGTTATCGTTCAGAAAAAGCAATCATAATATGCGCACCTTTCAGCAGATCCCGTCATTGATGGTTATCGTTCAGAAAAAGCAATCATAATTGGTGCACCTTTGGCAACAGATCCCGCCATTGTTGTTATCATCCAGAAATATGTTATTATTGTCATAAGTTATTGTTGTAATTTGTTATTATTGTTATCGTTCAGAAAAAAACCTTAATAATATGTGTACCTTTGGCAGCAGATCCCGTCATTGTTGGTTATCGTTCAGAAAAAGCAATCATAATATGTGCACCTTTGGCAACAGATCCCGTCATTGTTGTTATCGTCCATAAATATGTTATTGTTGTTAAATGTTAGAATTTTTTAAATGTTATAGTTGTTATCGTTCAAAAATAGCGTTTATAATATGTGAACCTTCGGCAGCAGATCCCGTCATTGTTGTTATCGTCCAGAAATATGTTATTGTTCAAAAATAGCGTTCATTATATGCGCACATTCGGCAGCAGATCCCATCATTGTTGTTACCGTCCAGAAATATGTTATTTTTGCTATCGTTCATAATATGTGCACCTTCGGCAGCAGATCCCGTCGTTGTTGTTATCGTCCTCAAATATTTTATTGTTGTAATATAATAATAATAATATTTGGACAATTTGTGTAGCGCCGTTTTTGTGAAAAATCACCTCAAGGGCGCTGTACAGATCTTACTTTCTATCATTACATACTAATTCCGAGTTTAGATAAGAAAATAAATAGGAACATACTTACCTGGCAGGTAAGTTAAGTAAGCATTATAGAAACTAGAGAGAGACAGCATGAGACATGCACGAGTTGAGTTTCTTAGAGGTGGCGCAAACTCCTCAAGGGCTGTAGCAGCGATAATGATATGACGACTATCTAATATTTAATACTACATCACCATCTGCAGTTACATAATCTAGACTTATTGGTAATAATACATCTTTAGATATTGTGAGACGTCCCATTTGTACCGAAAGGCAGGTAATATGAATGAGTCATCTTCATTTCATCTCGGTACTGATGGCCTTCACAATCTCTTCAACTTATCCCTTCTAGTACCTTAACGCCGATTCTAAGATCAGCTAGAACTGCGAGGAAAACAGAAAGATCGTTTTCTATTCAACCATAAACAAAGATTTTTTTACCCTTGAAAATAATTGATCGCGGTGGTAAATAACCTGTTAATATAAACTTTTGCGTAGCGTTATAATTGTAAAACATTAATGATAATTATGTGATCGGCGCCAACAAAGTGCTAATATATGGAAGTATTTCAACATAAATATTTTAACAGCACATCACGCGATTTAATATATTATATTAATATTATCAAAGTACATTGATATTACCGATTTTATCATCAACGTTACATTGTAGTACCAATTTAAATGTATCATGGTATTGAATTTCATGGTTGTACATTTCAAATGTGTTCTTACAAAATAATCAAAAATGCGGAGTAATAATGTATATCGTCGCCGTAAAGGTAAAAAGGGCAAAAGTGCCATTTTGGGAAGTTTAAACCAGAGCACAATAAAGTTTTTTTTGTTTTACAATCAAATTCATAAGTATTCAAAACCTGGTTGGATTTTGAAAGAAAAGTTAACCCAGGTAACTCAAAAATATTTAAAAAGTCCCAAACTTGTGTCGCTTGAGACAAGCCTTTCCCAAGTGGTAAATATATTTTAGATGGCCAAAGGGCCACAAACGTCTTCAGAATCAAACGAGAGTCAGAGCATTAGAAGCAGCAAAAAAAAATTAATTAAATCTGCATTTTTAACTCATTTTCGATCAAAGTGTCGCTTAATTCATTTTGCCTTTCCAGCGACGATATACTCGTATAAGGAAAAAATATATGTTTTTAAATTGAAAAAATAATCGTATCATGAAATATATATTTATATTTAAAATTTATGATAAACGAGTATATGTTATTCTGCTTAAAGTTAATTACTGTTGATAATCTCTCTTTTTCATTCTCACGGTAATATCTTTCGTTATCTGACATTAGAAGGGTTCCTGTACATTTTTATGGTAAACTTCAAGCTTGCATTTGAATATATAATAAGACTAGGTACTTATTTGATAAACTTACTGATTTATTCTAATTTAAAACAATAGATTATTTAAAAAACCGTTAACTTCTATGTAACTAATGGACCCGCATTTAATGACGAAAACTTACTTAACAATTGTTTACTTCCAAATAAACGGCTTAGTTTCGTTACTTAAAAGGGTTTGAATATTTTATGGGATAATTACTTTGATTTTGTAATGTGATAAACTTATTTTTTCATAAAAATTGATTATTTTCCTATAAGCAAGAACCAACTAAAAATAAAAAAAAGTTGTAAGAGCAGTTCTTAGCTGAAAATATGTAGACGTTTTTTAAAAACTTTAAAAAAAAAATCATCTATTAAAAGAATAGACACGTGTTACGAAGAAAATAGTTTTTTTTCGTTTTTTTTTAAAATATTTTTGGTCTCTGTTTTGGACTACCGTCAATAAATTACAGATTTGACAGATCTCATTATTGGTGACCGATTACATATGATAAGTCGAAAAACACTTTTCGTGAAATATCGAGTTGGTGAGTATTGAATACCAACCGATATGATCACGACCATTTGCAATCATTTACAGCAAATTGATCGAGATGAATGAAAGCCACATATAATTTGTCTCGTCTATCCACGAAAAACAGTGGATTTTTTAAAATTAACTTTTTTGAATGGAGGTTCTTAAAGACTAATTATATACCTTTACTTCATGGCTTCGTAATATTTGTGACTGGCAGGAGTGCATATCCGCATAACTATTTTGGGATACATACTGCAGGGTGAAAATTTCACCACTGATAGCAAACCTCCGATAGAAGAAAGCGCCAGAGAAAAAATAATTTAATAATATGTTATTTTCCGTCAAATATTTATTTATGAGATCACCATCAACGTTTCAATTTTGAATGGTGGTTTTTCATCGGGGAAATATCAAGGGTATTTACCACTCTGGAACGTGGGCTGAATGTACTTTATATTATTTTAAATTAATTGAATGTGAAATAGCACAAGTTAGTTAAATAAAAATTACATGTGGATGTCAGGATTCAGACCAGAGACTTACGGATTTGTTGTCAAGAATTTAGTTAATTACAATATTTAATTCGAGATGAACAAATTTGATCCAAGATGCATACTTTTTGATTCAACTGAATAAAAACATGTCTTTAAAATATCAGTAAAAATCTTGTCATAAATATGTGCGGGCTTAGGTTTTTAACAGCATGAATTATTTGCTTGTCAGCTGATCACAACTTGATGAAAGTTGGGCCTAGATTTTGGCGTTTAACGGGACTGTGATAGAAAAATGACGCTATCGGTGAATTGTGACAATGTCAAATGTGACAAAAGCTTGAAACACCCCAAAGTTTTCTGCCAAAACTGGTCCCATGATTGCAAAAAATATGTCACGGTTATCACAAAATGTTTGTTTAATTTAATTATTTAAATGTAATGCTTTTGTAAAGAAGCTCGATTTGATGCCAGTATAAATGAAATGATTTTATTTAAAAAACAGTTTATATTAAGAAGTCTTTAAATAAGTTTTGATATTATTTACGTTTGTGGTAGAACATGTATATTATTCGTTTAATTTGTATGGAAAACCATATTAAAAAATTATTACAGATAATTATTTTTCACAATTTTTCTGATCTTTTCGCAAAAAGTAATTGTCCTGGTGGCCTAACGTCAGGTGACAAATGCGATATAAAAGAGCTAAAGGAATATATTTAACCATTTGCGAAGTGTTTTAATTGTATCCACGCATTTGGAGATATAAAGATAAATGTCGTATTCCCAATTACGTCCTTTTACTGTCCGATAATTATTCATGTATTCCCTATTCATCTAACTTGCCACCGGTCGGGAAAATACATTGGCGTTTGCCACTCTGGCCGTATAAATTGCTTACTAAAAAGGCTTTCATGGGCGATTAAGGTTCACGTCTAATTACTTGACAACCCAGTCTCTTTCATTTTTTATGAAAACACACCTAATGACAGGTTTTTTCAACCTCACATCTTACCTATAAAAAATAAGCACACCTTACAAAGGCACTTACTCTTACAAATTAGTTATACTATCTTCCATCTACGTAGCACTGCGCCAATAAAGATTTTTTTCCTCGAAAATAATTAATTGAGCTTCGTAAGTAGGGTGGTAAGTCAGGAAATGGTATTTTTTGTTCTAAAATCGCTCCAAAAATAAATGACATGTTTTTCTTTTAGAAGTTTAAGATCGTAGTACTAGACGAAGTTTATTTAAAGAATATGCTTATCGATTTTAAGAAAGAAGGCGATACAAAATACGGTTTAAGTTGATGAATTACTAAATGTTACCTTAACCCACGAATATTTTACTCACATTGTTTTTTGTATAAATGTTGTTAATAACAATAATTTAATATTATTATGTACATATTTGAAAAAACAAGCGTCTTTAATAATGTGTATTTTGTAACGAATATATTTTGCTGTTACAATGTACAAACGCATTCATTTATTTGCGTTTATACTTTATTTTTTAGGTTTTCATTTCAACGGTTAGTACGCATGTAGGTCTTTTAAAAAAATTTGATGTTGAATTTGCTTCAGGCATCACGCGATGAAGTGTTAGAAATTAGAATATATTACCTCAACGCTTATGGGTTTGCTGGGGTAAACATTTGTTTAAAAAATACCTTGTCAGTGCTTAACTTTAAAACTCGACCTATTTTATTATTTTCACAAGAAAAAACCTTGTAGAGCTGCATGCATTTCTACTACTACGTAGTACTTCCAACTTTCAAAATGTAATTTAAAACTTTTTTATTTTGTTGAATATACTATGAATCTCCGCTTTTATCCAGAATCTGATGAACAAATAAAATACACTGAATACGTAATTGGTAGATAGTGAGTCAATAGAAACTGAACTTACCTATCTAAATGTTTGTTCTTTCAAGTACGATAAAAAAATGTATCACTTAATTGTGCTTTAAGTGATATACTTAAAATAAAATATTTTTGAATAAATGTATATTTTTGTTCTTAGTTCACCGAAAAGTGTAGTTTTTTGCGTTTCAAGAGATGCATTGAACATTTGAAAATCTGTGAAATAATCAAACACTGTATAGATGTGTAAAACAATGATGACATATTCAATAAGTAAAATTACAATTATCCTTAAATTTTGAAAATACCGTCCGCTTAAATACTTTTATACTATCTTGATTGTGACATGGGACAGCAGCGTTACGTTGTCAGAAACTTTCTTACAGTAAACCGCTAAACAAACCCCTACATATTGTCTGTCGGCTGTTTAAAATTCTTCAGCCCTTCCAGCAATCTGTTTCTCCTTCTATTCTACACTTCTTATATGGCAGTACAATCACCTGATTGCATTCTTCCTTACTTCCTCGAGGGAGACAAGCACCGAGTACCGGGTACTGGGTACCGCCAGCCTCAGCCGCTGTGTGAACCCATCTCCAGCAGGCGCGGCCGCGGTTTATAGGCTTCTGTTCAATGGGCCATTAAAAGGAAACTAATTAAAACCACATGGTACAGTTTTAATCAACACCCATTGTTCGTGAATTTATGACCGATTCGGAGACACTATCACAGTATGGGTTCTGAATATGGAAAAGTACTTTATCAAGAACATATCAATAATCAATTTTATAAAGTTTTTTTTTCAATGCACTTTTGGTTGATAAAGATTAAACAAAATAAAATTTCCAAAGTTACTTTAAAGCTGTATGAATTTTGTTTTAGATTGTACAATTTTAGTTCTCGATTTTTAAAAGTATATTTTCAAGAACATTGTCAACAGCCAGATGAAAGGGTTTTAGGAATGTGAACAATTTTCACTTAGAAGGCTACTCGGTTTGTGCGTTTTTTTTTTCGAAATAAGAAGTATCACCAACCCAGGCACAAATTTATTTTGACTAAATGAAAAATTAGACAATTTGTATTTAAACTTGAAACTATTCTTAACACTGCACAGATAAATTAAAATATCTAGCTAGTTACTCATAGATGTGTGTGTACTGTTTTATAGGATAGAATAGGTTGCGTGTTTGCGTGCTTGTGGAGTTTTGTCATCAACATCGCATGGGTAGTAAATATACAAAAGTGAGGTGGCAACTTTTAGAGGATTCAGATTAAAAAAAACTGTTAATTAACCGCTGACCAATTAACGTTGGTGGTCATCGCTAAATCGTAAGAGCCGTTTTAGTACCAGATGACTGCCTCTATCAATTTAAATTATTTATGGTAATCTGATAGTTTAAAAAATTCAACTTAAAACTTGTTACGCTATTTTAATCGAAACGTCTGTCAAAGTGAAGCAAATTTAATCCATACAACGAGCAAAGAGCTACCATGCTTACTTTTTAGGCCCAAAACATTCGTATTTTGTCAAGAAAACCAGCTCTCCGATATCTATCTCAATCGACTTCATATTTTATTCCACGTCTTAAAGCGAAGCTCAAAGGCAGGAAAAAGTTTTGAAACGAAGAATAAAATACCAAAAATAAATCGAAAACTTGTAAAAACCTCTAGAATTAAATAAAAACACTCTAGAATTGACAGGAAATTAAAATGTAGTTCCAAATATGTAAATTTGTATTTTTTGGAAAATATAAGTTATAATTTGAAGGGTCAAATCTTAGGAATTTATTGAAGCACCATTGAAATACTTTCAATAATACTTCGACAAGCGAAACCAGTCAGTCATAACAAAAATCTGTTGTCTTATACAAAGTTCATAATCCATTTATTTATGTGCTACCATGTATAATATTATTCATTTTGCTTTTGTTTGTTATTCATTTACTTTTTCATTTGTCATAAACTTTTACTTGATTACCTACTGTTGTTAAATATTCTAATTAAATAACCACTCGTATATATATTGAGTATCATGCCTGTTATATGTTCTAAAATAAATAATAAATAAATAATAAATAAATAAAGTTATTGTTTCATTTTCATTAAATATGTCAAACCGCAAAGTTATTGCTTTCTGCGAAAATGTAAAACTGAAATATTCATCATAAATGTAGTGTCAAAATTTGCTTAATTTCTAAGTCAGTCTTTAATAAATGTAACATGAAAAGTTTTTTAATCATTTTATAAATATTAAAGAGAAAATTTGCTAACGAGAAAATGACCTATAGTATGAGGTATCATTTCTTTCCACTTTTATGAAAACTTATAATAGCGGATTATTTGTACTATTCTTTTATACTACTTAAGAAATGTATACACACAAGCCTTATTTTATATTCTGAGCCAATTGCGTAGGAAGATTTATTTTAGATTTTCTTGAACCAGAAGATTCTTGCACGCTGTAGAAAATCAAAGGACGCAGAATTCCTTCAAAATTCTTCAGCGAGCGTTGAATTCTTTCTAGGCCTAGTTAGTTGCATTGCAAATCTAGATTAAAACCTCCGCGGGCACCCTGCAGCCTGCGGGCCGCAGTACACAGGGTGCCCGCTAAGTGGCGTGCGCCAGATGTGAATGGAGATTGCGGGCGAGCCTTATAATTGCAATTACCGGTCCCCTTGCAGCGGCCGAGCGAATCGCGTGCTCGGGTATTGGTGATTGGGAATACTTTCCCATAGTCTCTAACCTCTAATGCACGGGAAAAGCGTAGAAAATGTGATATATGCACGTGCCGCAGATGCCGTGATAATAGAAACACCGAACGTCTTGGTTGTTATTGAATTCCATAAACTGCACCCAGATTTTTTGATAATCGCTATCGATGGCGTCGATATTATTTTAACGGCGATAGCTTTACTTATCAGTTTATCGCAAATAGAATAGTTAACAATAAATTGAATTTCCTTCTTATTTTCTTTTATTTAACTTCTTTGTGGTCAAAGTATGAATGTCTCATGTATCGCAGTGTGCGTTTTGCGAACATTAGAACATTGAATCGTTTGCCAAAGCAATTTTTTCCTTCAGTTTTGAAATAGTACCCACATAAAAATAATTGGAGATAAGTTTTTATGTTTTAATATTTGGACGCGTTGATGTCTTTTTTCGTAGTGTGCAAAAATAATCTCAAGTCGACAGCTCAGCTTTCTAAGTAAAGATTTAAACGCATGAAGATATTTGATATCTGAAAACACACCTAAAAATGTTAATACTAGACAGGTACTACATCGCCAGTCACTTTCTATCAACCGTAAGTGCTAACAAATTAAGATAAATGCTATGATAATATGTTGTACTGCCATTTAAGAAGTGTAGAATAGAAGGAGAAACAGATTGCTGGAAGGGCTGAAGAATTTTAATGTTATGTAATGTAAGAAACAAAAAATATCTCCAAAGAAAGAAATGTGTTCGATGGATTTTTCTAGTAGAGTCGATATCAATGTTCATTCAATTAAAAGTCGTTTGTGTTCACCGAAGGCATGATCACGTATTTCCTAAAAGCCAAATAGTAAAATTAATTAAAGTAATTGAATTTTGGCGTGTACGTGCAATTCTGTAATTGGCTTCTCAGTGTTTGAAAATGGTAGGGCGATGGTTAATTGTCCCTTTAAAGGCATGCGTAAAGGTGGGTTCGGAAAGCTTGTATATTTCACGGGTTCACGGCGTCACTTGGCCGCAAGCGAACCGAGAAGAATTGATGACCGCAGTTCTGTGGATCATTCTAATGTGTAGCTAGAACAGATGACTTTTTTTAACACTAACTCCACACAGGAGGCCTCGAGGGAAATAATTTCCCTCAGAACCGATGTCATTTTTAAAGATTATGTGTAAAATATCTTTTTGAGGAAAGGAAGGAATGAACCTGGGTTTTGAAGAGGCCCACGCTGTAGGAGGAAGGAAACAAAGAGGCCAGCACACCATTCCACAGTCTAGCTGTTGAACACAAGAACGAGTCGTTAGATTGTATCTAAAAGAATGGTTATAATATTGCTAACCGTTATAAAAATAAAGGATGCGGTTTAATGCACGTAATTTGCAAGTGGAGATTACAGCATAAACAAATGTTCAAAAAACCAGGTAAGAAAGACAGTTTTTTTCATACGAAAATGCACAATATTTTATTAAATATTACTTAATGTAAAACCGCAAAATACTTTATCGAAATATTGTGTTGTGATAAATATTCCATGCTTACTGCGTACGTGCACAATTCAGTAAATAAAATGGTATTTTCAATTAAAACGACGGTTTGTTTATATAAATTCAGGAATAATATCACCTGGTACGATTAAAAGATATTTGTAAATATTTGCAACACGAGACTTGCCAATACGTGTGTGTTTAATTAAAGTACATTATGTGTTTTTTATTCACGGTGTATGGAAATTCGTCGTATAAACAAAATATTTTTTTTTATCTCTACTGTTTTTGATAGCTATAAGAGGGTAGTTGTCAGGTACATAATTATTTTCAAGCAACACCCATGTAGACGATTGTTTTTCTATATATACGAGCTATAATATTTCTTTTTTCCGCGGGCTGTGTACATTCGATTATCGTTTTTTTTATTATATTGGTACACATATGTTTATCATATTTTAGCATTTTCAGCCATTTTGGATTAGTGGTTTGTTTTTGACAACTGGAAAGGTTAGTCACGTTTTTGTGTGTTCTTCGATTTTTTACTTTTGAAAAAAATGGATCAAAGAATATGTATTAAATTTTGCGTATATTTAATGGAATAAAGTGCTCCAACGCACTTAAAATGTTGACTGTGGCATTTGGCGAGTCTGCTTTGTCTCAAAAAAGTGTTTATAAGTGGTACAAGCGCTTTACAGAACGCCGAGAAGATGTTAATGACGATGAGCGTCCTGGAGTTATGGAAAAACAAATCAAGGATTTTATTCTTTGATCTGGCTAATTATTCGTTTCCTTTAAATTACTTTACAACGTCGTGTTTTCGGTAAAAATGTTGATGTTCGTTTTCATATACTTAGTTGGTTGGTAAGTATTTTACTTCATCACCATTTAGATATGGACCTTGCTTTAGTAAAAAACAAAAATTACCGTCTAGTGTGCAGAATCTTTGATAACAATTTATATTGCTTAAACACTTTAGGTAATGGAAGGTTAAATTTGTTTTACTTGATTTTTAATTTTAAAAAAATACGAATAAGGTTTGAACCTTAAGCCTACGTATTAGGAAATAAGACACTTGCCCGAAACCGACAATTGGTGATAAGTTCCAAATAAAGTGAAATCAACTTACAGTTGTAATTTTTTGTCGTTTAGTTAACAGTTTGATTCCAGACACTGTGTATAGAATGAGTTGAATCTCGAACAATGCCTTCATCACTGTCAAATAAGTCAACAATTAGGTACAGAATTCACAGCATCATGTTTCTCCTGGGAGTCAGGGCGTCGGGAAAGTACCGACTGTACCGAAGTGTAGACGTGGCATTTAAAGCAATGAATGCATTACACTGTTGGTATAGATTTCCAAACGCGGTTCTGATATTAATGATCTGTGATTCGTGACACATGCTCGCTTTCGTATGACTGTGGAGCCGATCGGACCGATTTTAGTTTCCGACACCGAAAGCAATTTTTATAATAGGTATTGAATTTATCCATATTCGGTGTATTCAAACCTGTTATAATTAAAATACTTATGTACGTATCAATGTTCAATACGATATGTATTTATCCAGGACTTAAACAATTTTCCATCTTTTTGATCAGATTTTAATTCTCTGCAAGGGTGGCCGATTGCCACACAACTCTGTATAAGTGCACACTCCTTGCTTAATTCGCATTCATGCATCGTCATTTATATACCCCTCAATAATTCTGACTCTTGAAATGACCCGACTCAAGTATTGATTCACTCGGTCGTGCCATGTCTTCCTCGGGCATCCTCATATTCTACTGTTCACTTTCGCGTTACATATTCTCCTTATACTCCTTTCTTCGTTCATACAATCACCCTATTCTTAATCTTATTCATTACGCTTACATATGACTTACATTCGGTCCGGATATCTATATTTTTAACATGATAATACATGGTTTTACCACACATATGCTTCATGAATCTCATTTTAAAGCATTCAGTTTACGTTCATCCATTATTTGCCAGATCTAGGCCTCCCTGCCATACATCAGGGCTGGTATAAGCACTTGATTGTGGACTACTAGATTCGTTTCTTTGAACGAATTTTTATTTGCGCCAACAGTGTTCAGTCCTCCATTAATGGATTTTCCTGCATTCACCCTTCTTTCAATATCCATATCAGTCTTCTTTAACAGAGATAATACATGTTATAAAGTGATAAACTACTTTACAAATTTTATATCTAAATTTGTATTATACTCTCATAAAAATGCTGTGCTTGTGTGTATGAGGGAGAGTGAAATATTGTTTACTTAGTTACTTAAAAGCTGCTGTAATATTTATTTAAAATATTTAATTTAAGTGTTCAGTGAATTTTTTTATTGTATTTTTAATCTTTGTATTTTGAGATAATTATTAATCAATCTTATTTTTTCCGGTTAAACTATAACAGAATTTTGTTCCTAGGTATTTTAACTTTGCTGACCTATTTATACTTTTAGTTGATTTAGTACTTTCGTTAATTTTCCTTTTAGTTTGTATCAGTCGGTAAATTCTTCCGATAAACCTTAAATATGCAAGAACATTTCAAATATTTTTTAATCTAACACAAAACAATCGAAATGCATCATTTAACGTAAGTACCTACAACAGAAACATAAAATCAGACAGTATTATAAAATAGTCGATATGCGTTAACCATTTTTTACAAGAGAATAGATAAATAAAAGGTGTAATGCTTGCGACATCTCACTGAACAAACGACATTTTATTTGTCGTGATAATCAGAGGGTTAGAATACTCGTTCGACAGATAATTTATCTTATCTTACCAACTTGTAGCTTGTAACTTACTTGTAAGTGTAAAGTGGGGTGTCACGACGCGCTCTTGGATCGGATAACTTAGAAAAATTAATGAGCGAACAATAAAAAGTAATATGTGGCTATCCCAAGGCTAATGAAATGGCATTAATTCGGTTGTCGGACCGGGAGATGAGAGTGGGTGGAGATGAGATCAGGTGATGCTTCGAAACGGAAATACTACAGTTTATTTTAGGTTTAGAATATTTGGATGAAAAAGGGGCAAAGATTAAATTTTGACGGGTGAATGAATGACACTTTAAGGTTTAAATGACCTTAGAATAAAGTGGAGGTGAATCAAGCGTTCGTTATATTTGACATCTTCACAATTTTGTCGATTAGCGCCATTTTGTTTTTTTTCGACAATTGAAAATTCCTCGTTAAAAGTCGAATTTTAGGCCCATTTCAGCTGTCAACTTTCAAAATAACTAACTTACCACTACGCCGTTTTCCCGAATGGGGTAGGCAGATAAGACGGACCGCCACACAACTCTGTCTTGGCACACACTCTTTGCTTCATTAACATTCATACATCGTCTCATACATACTCTTCTGTTATTCACATGGCCCGACTCAAGTATTTGATTCACTTGATCATGCCATATCTTCCTCGAATATTTCAGACTTCTTATTCCATTCACTTTCCCATCGTATATTATGTTCACACTTCTTTTTTCGTTCATTCGCTCTACAAGCCCAAACCATCTAAGCGTCCCTTTCTTAATCCTCTTCATTACGCTTACATCAGTAATAATAATGACAGTGAACTTACATGGCAAAGTTTGGTGATATTTCACTTCAAGTGCGCTTCATACTTAATTAATTAAGCTTATATAAGACAAACTAACAACGAGAAAATAATATAAAATATGTTTATATCTATAATCATGATATCATCATAAATCATGAGAGAAAAAATTCAGATATTTGGGTATTATACTGCATTTGTACATTAAAAAAAACAATTTACTAGAAGTTAAGGGTATAAACATCCAGATGAAACGTATGAATTCATATTAACATATTTGTTAAATCAAAAAAAAGAAAATTAGATTGAGGACAGTTAACATGTTGGTACTTAAAAACATTAATATTCAAGTACTAAAAGTAAACGATTCTTAAAATTCAAACAGTGTAATAAATATAACAAGTAAAATAAGAACAATACATATTTTGACAGTGAGTATTTGGTTTTTATTAGAGAGTAAGGACATTGAGTTGTAAAGATACAAGTAAGGAGAAAACCGAAACAAAGCAAATTAAGGACTATTTTTAGAAATTAATCAGCTACGCATTCTTTCCGGATACCCACATTTTTAACATGGTCTTACGTGTTTTTATCACACATACGACTTAGGATAATACACCAATAATAATAATAAAAACTTAAAGCGAGATAGGAAAACAAAAACATAAATTTAATTACGTTGCACAATATAGTATACCCTACTGTTCGTTGTAGTGTGATTTAAATATAACCACCATTTAAAAAATTTTCCCATAGTAAATTTTATGTGTACCATCATTTAAATAAATAATTTACAAAAATATATACTTGTATTAAAATGTGGGTACTGAATTAAATTTTGCAAACTTTGATGCGAATATAATAATATGACATTAAATCATTATAATATGAAGCACGATTATGAAAAATAAGAAAATGATGATTCAGGTCAGGTGTCAGGACCAATTCATATTATATTTAACCTTTCCTTATATCAAACGGACTGACAACTTAATAGGGAGTCAGACATTCACATAATAATAATATTATTATTGTTGAACTTATTTTGGTATAAGAATGCAAACATACATTTAAATATTAAAGTGCTGTAAACTGCCAGGTACCTACTTTAAAAGTACCTTAAATGTTGCAGAACAACACTTACTACTAGAGTACAATTTCTTACTTTTTTTTATTGATTTAAAGAGTTAGTTCTGATGACGTTATTCCTTGCACGTAAACTTGTACCTATATATACATTTTTGATAACCTAAAAAACAATGTGTTGAAAATCTAAATAAGAGGGTTCTAAACAATCAAAAGCTCTTAAAATGAGGTCTGGAGTTTATAGATCAGCTCATCTGTTTGAGCAAAGCTAATTTCCATTACAAGGTATAGAACTTTGAAATACCCAAATAACTTTAAAAAATGCGTCATTTTTTTTTAAATACATGTTTTTAATTTGGCTCCTTATTTTAGAAGAGACTGTTTTTTTGCAATAAACAATACGTGTATTTTTTTTTTTTAGAACTGTTGAAGGAATATAGTCAAGTGGTTTATTTTTAACCAACGTAGCACCATTTATTCCACTTTCTGTTTATTTAGTTCGATTGAAGTAATGAAACGGAGTCTTTCGTGATATTTAAAATACGGAAAAAATGTTTTATGGGAGAAAGGTAAAATGGTTTTATTCAAACACCATTTTAAAATAATCATATCGTTTTGACAATTTCACTTGTCAAAAGCAGATTTTATAATAAAAGATCTCGGATGAACTTAATTGGCTATCTTCTTCAATTAATTTCAGGAAGATAACATTAATATTATAATTTGATATAAAAAATAGAAGCACCAAATAATATTCATACCACGTCTCATTAATAACCAGAGTTATAGCTCTGCCGCTGCACGAGATACCACGGAACTGTAATAAGAAAAATATTTAATATATTAACAGAAAGAATTCATAAACGATTCCTATCGTCAAAACGATATCCATTTATATAACAAACTGTTGGTAATTCATTTTGATGAGCTGTTATATTCATGCAAGTGATGCAAATAAATTCCATATTGCTTATTTTTTAAATATTATGAGTTGTACTTTGAATTCGACCAGAGTCAGAAAAGGATAAATTTAATGGAAACATTAAGGGTATAAGAGAATAATATTACAAATAATATAGTCGTTATTAAAAAAAAACACTTTTAAAAATATCGAAAATATAACAATCTTAAATTACGTTTAGAGAAAAAAAAAGTTTTGAAAAATTATTTTATTGTTTGCTCTAATATAGCTCTTTTACCAAGCTTAATATTGTCATATACACAGTGTTTGGAAGCTCATGGTACAAGCGGAAAAATGGTTAATCTATGTCGCATTTGGAGTGGTGAAGCTTTTTACGATTTAGAATAAATCGAGATGGAAGGTGGATTTTTTTGGTCAAATTCAAAATACTCGGTTTCTAGAGGGGGTTCCTATCAGATCTTTGTTGTTTTTTTTTCAAACGCATTGAAGTGTAGACCTAGCTCTTATAATTTCTTAATCCCAAAAGTTATAAAAAATGGATATAGTATTTAAAAAAAAGTAAAAATGCTTAAATCGAAAAGACCTATTTTTATTTTGCTTCTTTGTGTTGCAGAAAATCACCTTTTTCTGCTTACCACGAGTTAGGATACCGTGTATAGTCCTATATTTAAGTTGTTAAAAAAGGAAAAAAGTTTTAGTAATTATGACTTTAAAAATGCCTTCAAATAGTGTTTGAGATACGCAATTCGCATTTTACGCAATACGAATTTCACGATTATTTGAAAATTATGAAATCATACAAATTATTTAAAGACGAGTCTACTTCATGAATATAATGTGATTTAATATAATTTTGAGAGTTTGTAAATATGCTAAAAAGAACTGAACAATCGATTCCGATAGTTCAGCCTAAAATTGTCGTGTGTATTCTGTTTCTTATGATAAACCAAAATACAGCTTTAAAAAATTTTTTAATCGCTGAGAGTGGAACTGAGCTTTTAGAGACGTCTTGTAACTCGTCCTTAAGTCAATACCCGCATAAAGTTTGGAGAGTTACCGCCGAGGAAAGCAACCGCAGCGTATGCCATAAACCACAGCGGGCATATCTTTGGAGAGCATTCCATACGAATTCATACGCTGGTATGTGACCATATCACTTGCACAATAAAAGAAATCACAAGCGCTGGTCAAGAGGTTAGGTTCGATCCGAAAGCAAACAACTGTAGAGGACTCGTTATAAACAAGATGGAATGCCGTTACGATTTTTCGTATATTTTTTAGTAAGTCCAAGGCATCCTTAATTTGGCATTTTGTGAAGAAGAATAAAATTAGGAGTGGGAGGAGCTTTCTACTCTTATGGAGTGGAGTGCTTGGCTTTCAGATAAACTTAGTATTCTTAGCTAAATCAACTTCTGTAAACTTTTTATACCGGTTAGTGGCCTCTAACAAGAGCGAAACTTAAATAAATATATTTTTAATTTGTTTAAAATTGTGCGAGTGAAGAAAATACTTCAAAATATTTTCTTTGTTTATTCCACATCGGGTCTAGAACCAACCACCACAGGACCTAGATACAAAAGATTACACCGCTCTGTTACATAGGTCAATTGTATTTTTTTTAATACTTTTATGCTAAAAAATGTGTCTTTATATCTTTATGTTAATATTTTTTATAGTTTTATATATTTTAATATAGTTTTTTTGATTTTTTGTTAAGGCTCACCACCCATCAATGACGCTAAACGTCACTTTGTAGAATTCTAATACGAGCAATACTGCACATGACTTATTTAAATCTTAACGCTGCCAGGATGGACTCCCTCTTGATGGCCGTCTGTAGACATGAGACCTAATATCCTCCATTAATGTTTGTATTACAATTTTTATTTTATTTTATGGATCATTATCAATTATGGAATGTATTGCATTGTACTCCTACATACGTTCTGAAATAAAACTTTTATTATTACTATTATTATTATCTGTAAATTCTGTACAGGTATTTTTATAGGATTAAAAAAATAAGCTGTTATCTTTTTAGTCCTATAAAAAACACAAAATGTCATTTAACAGATTACAGTAAAATAATTTTATTCACTGGAAACCTTAGAAATTTTCATAACTACACACACAGAATTTACAAATAAATCCTTTGTACCATTGCTTGTATTAGAAATCCAAAATGTGTGTTTTTCGGGTTCTGACCCTTAAAAGTATAAAATATGAATATTAAGGTCTGCCTTAGTATTCTTCACTAGGGGACACTGTCCTGAAGTGGCCTAGATTTGTATTTAATTGCGAATAAGACTTTTTTTTCAATTCTTATTAAATCCTCCCCTTAAATTTCAGCAACTAAATGAAATCTAAATGACGCAAATTACATAGCCAAAGCTGTCAACGAAAACTTTGTTCGTTAGGTTCTAACTAAAAAAATACCTTAATTGCGGGTCCTTTTTCCCGAATGTGTGACAAATGTGTTTGGCAAGAAAAATCAGAATACAGGATTACTAAAATGGTTCCAATTTCCAAGTGTGATAATATTCGATGCTTTCTGTCACCTAACAATGTATTTGATAGTTCTTCCATCAGTACCCAAGATAATTGCACAAAGAAGAGTAACGTTTTGAAGGAGAGGAGAGTCACCAGCCTAAATTTAAGATCATTCGGGGTTTTTATACTGCAAGTTCGCGTGGACAGAGATACGCTTGTTATGTGGGACGTGGACGCAGTAGGATGCAGTTAATAACGCATGTTTAATGCAACATAATAAGCACCACCCTATACATTGCACTTAGTGTGGAGTTTGGTTTCGGTCGGGACTGTACTTTGAAAATATTTTTTAGTCGTTAGAATTCTATGTTAATTGCTTATTGAATTGAGAATTATTCAAATATGTAGAAAATCCCTGAAAAGAATGCATATAAAATCTTTCAGTAATAGGTGTGTGGAAAAAATATCTGAAAAATAAATGATATTCTTATAGTATAAATTATACTAAATACAGATGTTTTTTAACAAGTATTAAATCCCAATCAGTGCCCCGTTCTTCATCTCAATCTGAAATAAATATCACCAAAACTAGGAAGCGGGAACCTGACCCACAACTTAACGCGCAAAAAGTAAGAACCAAAGAAAAAAAAACAAAACTGCATTATCAGTGATATAACCATTGAGGAGATAAACCGATATATGTGTTTTGTTCGTTTCCGTGTGCCCGACGGTAGCTCAATTGGACGTAGTTATGCAGTAATCGTCCCACCCCAAAAATATGAAACTGAGAAAAAGGCGTTTGACGAGAAAAAAAAGCGATTTAATAAAACAAATTTGTAACTTTATTCCACTTTTATTATAAAAGTGGAATAAAGTTTGAAAATACGAATTAACAGTTTCATTTATGTGTAATCGGCTTTTGTAAAGTAAATATCAGTACTTTTTTCTTTGTGATTATTACTACAAATAGTTAATTTATAATCTATCAACGTGTTTATTAAAAAAAATGTATTTCTTATATTATTTTACATTTTATGATGTTTTCTAACTTCAATTTATGTCAAATATCTGTAATATGCGTTAGTAAAAAAAAATATATTACCAAAAATCTGTTGCATTTAGGAGCTTGGATGTTTTCAGCAGATATTATTAATATCGTATTTATTTAAAGTAAAACATGTGAGGGTCGATATTGGTAAAGAATGGGTTGGATGCTTTCTGCATAATTACGTCCAATTTTTCTCAATTCCGACGAAACTGGTCACACATTTTCAAATTTAGATTTTTTTTCTTCACGAGAAATTAATATTTTTATATTCTCTGGGCCTTAGGAGTAGAAAGGTGTAACGTAATTTGGTGACATTTAAATTGCCTTAGATTACATTCTAGAGAATATTTTTTCAGTGGATGTTACAGTACAAATTTTAAGCAATCCCCAATCGTCAATCAAAAATAAGTTGGTAATAAAATAAAATTTGTGGAGCGATAGATCAATCAATTAGCCTGAAAAATTCTCAATTTGATAAATAAAAACTGCATATTAATTGTCAGCAAAGATACGTAACACTGCGTTTATTTCTATCGCTTTCTTTTTTATTCACATCGCGCAATCCAAATTGAGCTGTACTCACTATCCGCCTCTGCCTCTGTCTCACGTTCACAGATGTCTCCCGTGTGTGGTCTCGGTCCATCGCAGCATCTCTCGGGCGAGAGAAAAGAGATCGTTTCATGAACAATACTGTTGTTATCATCCGGCATACGGATGGACACTTTGAATATGTGTATTGTTGCTGTGGGGGACTGTCGCCATTCCAGGTGATTAATGAAATAAGATGAGGCGATTGTTGGTAGGATTTAGAAATAGTTTTAAAAATATTTTATTTGTTTTTATGCTCTTACAGATTATTAAGAAATGAGTGAAAATATTTAAAAAAAAAACAAACAGTTAAATGATACATATTATAAAAGAGACACATGATGGATTAATTATTTATATAATTACATTGCTCGAATAAATAGTCAGGTAAATTCGTGCCAACAATCTTGGTCTCCATATTGCGTTGGGTGACTTTCATTTCATTGGCAGTGCTTTTTGAACTCAAGTTTCAGTACCATAGATTTTGAAAAGGTAAATGTACGGGCATTAGGTTTTTCTTTACTTTAGTGTTTTTTTTTGTTGATAACTACAAAAATATATACTTCAACTCGAAAAGAAGATAGAATAAGAAGATATGAAGCGGGTAAAAAACAGATTTGTCGAATAGAAAGGGTAGAATATAATTGCTAAAAAAAAGTTTTTGTAACTTTTCAACATTACCATTGGTCAATTAATTTTTTTATGTTTATCAAACATTGCTTCTGTTTAATATTGTGGTTTTAATTTTTATAATGTTATTTTCCTCGATTTGATATGTTATTATTTCTTTGTTTATACTGTTATTTTCCTTGATTTTGCCTTTATGCTATAATTTTTTTTATTTTCTTAGTATAATATAATTATTCCTCATGATTGTATTCAATACTCATCGCCTGATGAGAACATTTTGTAATTGGATTGATAACCTTACTTTTAATTTGTATCTTTTGAATTTGTTAAATGTTCCAAGTAAACAATAAATAACAAATACTTCAAAACGTTTGACTTTCGGAAACATTGAAATTACAATTTAAGGATGTCATTTAAAACGTTCGAAGTTCCAAATCAAGCCTTATAAATGAGTTTTAGTTCTTGAACAGGATTTTGTCATTTTGTTTATTTTATTAGGTGTCTACTTCTGTTTTACGCTCATGTTAGATATTCAGCCCACGTCCAATTAATTCAATATTACCATACTTATGAATAAACATAAACGAAATGCGTTCGATACTTTACTATTGCAATAAAATCTCCAAATTCCCTTGAATCTAATACATTTATCTATTTTATTAGAATAGGAAAGAGAAATTCTCCGAAACGGTATCATTAAAAATTCGAACTAATGACATACTCTTTGGTAAATGAACTTTTATAGCATTGATTGCAGAAATCATTATATGTAATTGTATCGTTATTTTTAATGGATAGATTAAGATTATGGACTATGTTTGTTAAGCAATTAGTCGATGGAAATGCTAAATGAAGCTTTGAGTAAAAATAATATTTGGGACAGAGTCGTCTAAAAGGCGTATAATCTTATTTATGGTTATATACTTGAATAAAAATACACAATTTTGTTTTGTACAGCATTGAAACCGATCACAAAATAGAAAATTAATGCAAAAATTAATGCTTTAAACTTTATAAGCTCTAGCTAAGCCAAAACTAGACTAAAACAAGACTCAATATAATTTTTCCTAAAACTAAACTAGCTTATCGTTAAACATATCTAAATTATACGAAAAGAGAAGACAGTAGACGATATGTAGTGTTTCATCGAATAGACAAAATATATGAAATTATTCAAGGTATGTAAAGTAGTAGATCCATTATCTTTGTCACTTCACGGAGGGAAAAAAGTCAATGATAACCTAACAGAAGACTGGTGAAATACGCAGTAGAAGATGATCTCGCTACCCATGGCTTACATCTGGTAAGTTAGGTTGAGATTTTCCGGACAGCAATCAAACGTATAGGGCTTAAAGATTGCCCTTATTTTAATATTTTTCAATTTATAAAAGAGATGTCCATACGTTATGACAGACGATAGTCGTGGTGGCCAACCTCCGATTGAAGAGAGCTCCAGAAAAATAGGTAAATTTATAAGATAAAACACAATGTATAATATTTATTTCACAAAATTAGGTAGAATCTGTCAGGTCGACCTCGAGTAGATTTATTAATATAGTAATTTTATGGATTTATTTATTATTTTTTAAAATTGTTTTTATTAATGAGTATTTTATGTGTGTTTATATATTTATAACATAAGACAATAAAAACGATTGTTTTCGTTATTTTTAAGTCACTAAGCTATGTGCAAAATATGTGTTAAGATACATTTAAAGTAGTTTTTTTACATAAATGTTATAAAATTAACGAATTGATTAAATGCCCCTGAAAATAATAGCCTAATAATTGAAGATATTCCGTTCAAAACAGTATTGTTTACCTAAAACATTTACCTTGAATCGATTGAAAACCATCACGGACGAGATGCTATTAGTGGAGAATTCGAATATATCCTTATTATTTGTTTTCAGACTTCCACGGCCGTAGAGCTGCTTTAAATCCGCGGGGTCAATGCGAGGTTAACGATAAAACCTCTTTACTAAATAAAATGGAAGCTTCAAAAACACGTCATACTAGCAGTTTCATTTTAATCATGACGTATGTTGTTTTAAAATATCCATTTTATTCAAATAAAAATAGTTTGGAAAAATGATATCCTTTATATGATAAAATTTCATCTCGCTCGGCAGGTGATTTAAAAAAATATTGAACCATAATAATTATGGCACATATCTCCTTAAGGGCTATGCTAAGTCGCAAACTCACATATCTTAAGCAAATTGTGAAATGTGTGGCAAGTATTAATATTTATTTTCATTTATTTTTTTACACACTTATTAAATATTACATAGACTTTAAAAATATAACGTTTTAAAAATATTTTGGTATCCATTAATTGTTTATTCTAAAGTGGCTCAAGTAAGCATTGCAAAAATACAATTATTACCAGATGTTGAATACTGATTTTCAACGTAATTTTTAATATTTTTTTATAAGACACATCTTTATTAAACAGCTGTGTTTTAAATTCTACAAATAAGTATTACTCTATAGGCTGTCCTGGAAAGACATATTGTGTACTCGGTGCAAATATTCGAAATTGTGTTTTTCGTGTGCATCATTATGTAGTAAGCATATTAAATTTCAATGTTTATATTTGAACATGTAATTTAAATTTGTTTACATTCCATATTATTATGTTGAACAGAATAAAAGAATGTAATTTTTTTTAATTAGTCTTAAATTTTTAAATGTTACGTGTTAAAAGTATATTAATCACAGTTGTACTTTTAAAATTAAAAGATTCAATTATTTTTTTTTAAATAATTTTAATAAATGTCATACGTGCAGACAAGTGTCAAGAATGAGAAAAGGTTTAAATCTTAGCTCTGGTCACATTGTATACATATTATGTATAACGAGTATAACTTGACGTATTATTATTGAGGTTCAAATGTTTATTGCAGCATATATAGATTTTTTCTCTCAATCGCAACATATATTATAATTCAATAAAAAGTATAACGTTTCAGCGCCCGATCTATCTTATATTTATTTCGATGCAATCATATTTAAATCGCTGTCTGAATCGACCATTTACCATTTTCGTCTCGCACGCATCATCACGTCAACAGCATATCTGCTCTCTGATTGATTCCTCTGAGATCATGCTAGCCAACGAATAAAAATATTAATCTACTGTGTGGTTAGGTATGATGCCGCAACTATGAGAGTTAGTTATGATATTTTTTAAGAATTCGGAAAGGTGGATAACAAAACGGTGTTTTATTTATTTTTATTTTTCATATTTTCGAGAGGATTCATAATACAGACATTTATCACCAAACATGACTTCTTGTGAATAGGGGGTAAGTTAGTACCTACTTATCGAACTTGATCCATTTGATCATAGTAAAGCTTCCTATCTACCAGGGTATCAACCACCTGTCACAATTTATTTATAGTTTTTGTGTTTAATTTGTAGAACTCCATTTTAATTTTTATATAATTCGATTGAATTAAATTTAATATTATTATTATTGAGTTCTGCTATTTTAAGTTTTTTATTTTAGTTTTTAGTGACAGCTGTTTCGGCGTTTAAGGCCATTTTCAAACTGTGGTTAGGCCACATGGAAACGATTTATTTATACGATTTTGGTTTCTTATGTGATTACTAATTACGGTAAAAACCAAATTGATAATTACAATTAGGTACAATTAGGTTTATACAGTAATTATCAATTTGGTTTTTACCGTAATCACATAAGAAACCAAAATCGTACAAATAAGTCGTTTCCATGTGGCCCAACCACAGTTTGACAATGGCCTTAAACGCCGAAACAGCTGTCACTAAAAACTAAAATAAAAACTTAAAATAGCAGAACTCAATAATAATAATATTAAATTTAATTCAATCGAATTATATAAAAATTAACCTGTCACAATATTAACACTTTTCTTTTTCTGGTTAAATATTCTAACTATTTTGAAAAAAGAACATTAAAAAACAACAAGGAGAAAAAAAAAACAATTAAATCTGTATCCCATGTTCCCCAGCCATGAAAATTGCGGTGTGCCTATTGTAATTTTCTACCAATCTTGTATTTATAATAAGTTGAATAATGCGATATTTTAATTTTTGAGGATTTTTTTCATGCTTCTAAGAAACTTCCTCGTCTGTACTGCGTAGAAGAGAATAAAAGGTACCGTTGCCCAACTGTGCGATTTCAGAATGAATTAAGAAAGGGACAATGAGAAAATATTCATACAAACAAACATCATAAACGCTTCAACCCTCAAAAAGTCTTAGTCGTCTCCTAGAAAAGCTTCTAAATTAGCCGGTATCCTACTGTTTCCTTTAAGTTACTCATGCCTAAAGCTGTGGTGTTTGCACCTACACCATCCTGAAACTTTAGCTCAGGCCTCACGAAATTCCTTCACTTAAAAAAAAATCATAAAATTATTAAATAGGAGATAGATTTAAAACATATCGTAGCTGGAAAATCAAAGGAGGCTTAATCGACACATTGGTCATAAATGAGTTAAATATGCAGTTTTGATCAGTTTTTTTTAATTTGCATCGAATGCTTTGACTCTCGTTTGATTTTGAAGACTTTTGTGACCCATCAGCAATTTTAACTATATTGAACATTTGGGAGAAGGTTTGACTCAAACGACACAAGTTCGAGACTTTTTTATTGCTTTTATTCGCATTAAGGTAACTCAGTGAGAGATCGACTTACCAGAGTCAACTTTTTTTTTCAAAATCCAACCGGGTACTGAAGACTTTGCAAATGACGTTTAAGTTATTTTGCCTTCCTGACGACGATATAACATATTAAGACCCTCCAAACTAGGCATATGCCCGTATTACGGTTTATCAAAAAAAAGGCCTCTGCTTGTAGACTTTCTTTGAGAGGAATTCGCTTTTGCTGGTATTAAGGAGACCCTGATCAAATGGAGAAAAAATGGAGAAAAAATGAACGCCAGCAGCAGACTGCTTGTTAGTTACACGTGCGTTTACATTTAAAAAAGTGTCAGAGAAACTTTAATTTTTTACTGATTAGCGTTCACTAAGTTTTTTGAAGCTTAAAAAAATATTAAATTTTATGTATTAGTACTTATCTGGTTAAAAAATATTTGACCGACAATTACCATTATTGTGTGTACGGTGAAGACATGCATTCAATATTACATACAATACCCCTTTTTACTCTTCAGACAATCGAGCTAGTTACTTTGATCTTGCAGCAACCTGACTGAAATATATTACCGTCAAATGTGTGTCGGCGCGCCGAGCACAAAGTGGCAAAGTTACCCCGACTTTCCTGGGATAGAAAATTGGACGAATAATTCCTTTTACGTTGCAGTGGATTAAAGTAGGCAAACTTTGGTTCTGGAACATGATTAGGTCGCCGAGATTTCTGCCATAGCTGAAAGCCTGGGAAATCAGATAATCAGTTGTATCCCTGAACTTGGGGACCTTTAAAAATAAGCATGAGCTTAAAAAAAATAAAAAATCTTTGTTTTAGGCAAACAAAAAGTTGAACTAAGGTAAACATGCTATTTTATACCCTTATTCCTTGCACAATAGAAACAAAGTTAGGAGTGAACCTTTTTTAGTAAAGTGGAAAATACTTTATCTATGTTTAAGTGTAGAAATGAATAAACGTTAATTTTCCAAGACTTACACAGACTTTTACTTGACGAATAGATTTGCCTATACTTTTATTTATTTATTCGTAAACTAACGGACCATTGAACAATTAAAAAAAAAAACACATAAAACGAAATGGGAAAAAAGCAACAGAGAAAAAACAGCACATACATACTATTAAAATGAAACAATGACAAAAATAGGACAAAATATACATTAGAAAGAACATTCAAGTCAAGGCAAGGTTAGATCAAAGTTTTGGTAGAGTCGTAAATAATGACAAAATCATTTAGACTAGTACCAATAGTTTCAAGACCACGGCTTGAGTTAACAAGTCTCGATCTGGACAGTGGAGAATGATACCCGTAATTAGTAGAGTGATGATTGAGGAACAGCAATTCATTGTTTCTATGGAGTCTATGGCAAAAAAAATGTTGGACTGGATGAGTTGTAACAAAGAAGGTGAGTCAATAATACAGTTGATAATTTTGAAAATGCAAATTAAATCAGTCAAATCCTTCCTACACCTTTCTTTTGAAGAATTTTGTAATGTTTGTTTAATTTCAACAAATGAATAATCGCCTTTTTTAAATTTAACAGCGTAGATGATGAAAATCAAAAATTAATTTGGACTAAGATGAAATAAATGCTGCCAACATGAATTTATTATCACGAATTATTTTTATATAAGCAATAAAAAATCACGTACTTTAAAAAGGAAGGCGTATCAAACAAAATATTTCAAAATGTCATATAATGCGATGTACGAGTATATCACGTAATGCGCTCTTCAAATACATGCAGATTTAATGTTTTACGAGAGATTAGCATATAGAGCAGTCCGCGTAGGTGAAGAAAGACCGACGGCCCCGTGGGCGAGTGGTAAGACGCTCGACTACGAATCCAAAGGGCGCGGGTTTACGCCCGCCAATGTAATAAAAATAATATTGTGGATATTTGCGGCACGTTTCAGAGTGGTATATTATCTATCTGGTGAAAGACCACCATTCAGAATCGTAAAAAATTGCTTAAAATCGCTTTAGCCGTGTCTAGTGACCAGATCTAAAAAGCGAGGTATTTATAACCTTCCTCTTCCCCATCTACTTCCCCTCTCCACTTAGTCAGCCTCACAACATTGCCCAATTGGGGATGCCATAGTCTCACTGGCTCTAGACGGTTGGGAGCAGATAAAAATCAAAGCACTATAAAAATAAAAATAAACCTTGTCATTATCTCGGTAGCACCAAGTTTTTTTTCCGAATAATTTGATTAACATAGTCGGCATTAAAAAAAATTGTTTTGCAAATGTATATAATTATTTTTTGATAAAAATGAAATAATAACTTTGAATATTTTCCTACCACAAAGTGATACTTTTTTAATATTAAAAAAAACTCGCATTTTCGGCATTTCAATAATGTTGAGTTGCAGGTGAAATTAATGCGAATACTTTTGTAGAAAGGCATAAAGAGGATATCTTTTAGTAACGTGCTGTCATTATTTCAGGTAATTGAGTGAGATCTCGACTCTCTCGTAATAATTCATCTCCACAACAATAATTCACAACCTTAATATAATGACTTGTGATGAATTTCATACCTTATTATTTCTCTGAATGATAATACGATAAGTTGGTCTTATTATAGTATACTGCTAGTACATACAACTTAATTTATTCGGCAATTCCACCGTGAATTGCATGAACCATATTATAGGGGGTCACGTCTTATAAAACAATATTGTTTTCTTGAGTGTACTTACGAATGTGTGAAATTTTTGAAATTGAAACTGATGCAGGTTTGTGTTAAAAATAATCTTTTCAAAGCTAAACAAGTGTCTTACAGTATATAATGATTTAATAATCATACGAACTTTATAACTTTACTTCACTATTTTTTTTATATTAAGTCCTTACCGGTTTCACCTTATGACAGTTTTCTTCAGACTGCTTCAGACAGTTTCAAAATTAGAAATAAGATAAATTTCTATCCCATTATATGTTTTACCGGTAAATTATCTTTATGTTAAATATGAAATTTTCATCTATATGATTAACTTTTGCAGATAGTTTTTTTGTTCTGTAGATTTTTTTCTTCATTTTTTTTTATATTGGCAAGTCTAGTTATATCCTATGATTATAATGGGTTACATCTAGTTTTTAATATTACAAAAAACGAACATGTTATATTGACTAGTGACATTTGTAATATTTTAAGTAAAGGAGGTGCAATTTAAAAAAAAAAAAACGCAAATATTTATTATTCGTAAAAAGCATTTACTTTGTGGCTTGCCATATATAAAAATAGAACACACACACTTTGTTTATAACCACTTTATTATTTGATATAATGTCTACCGGTTTATATATAATAATTGTCCTTCATATTATATAGGTAAGACATCTCGTAGTGTAAACATTAGAATAAGTGAACATTTAAGATGCTTAAAAAACAATAATTTTTCAGAGTTCGCCAATCATCTCATTACTAGTAATCATAATTTTAATAGGAATACAGGGGTTAAAATTATTCACCGTTGCAATAAAGGGATAAAATTAGATAACTTAACTTAAATCATTAAACAATAAATGCAAAATTTTAAACAATCAAATTAATTTATCTTAAAGTCCTATCCTAGATATTTTTCCAATAAACCGCTCGGTTATTCCCACAATCTCCTCAATTACCTCTTCTCCTTCTCACTCCAACTCCTAAATATGTAAATATATCTCAGCATTTTGTATTTCATATTAATTTGTAATATTGTCCTGATGATGGAAGGGTACTTCCAAAACTGGTAGACATAATAAAGTGGTTATAAACAAAGTGTATGTGTTCTATTTGCAAATATTTCTGCCTACTGCCTACTGCCTAGATATATGACATTTAGATTTTTTTTCTTAACATGTGTAATTTTTTTCTTATTCTGATGAATATACTATCTTTATATTGGTCTATTTACTCGTATGCATCCTTGGCATTTTAAGAAATTTTCGAAGTAAATATAATTTAATAAGAAAAGATAAATGTACATTTAATAAAATCAACGTAAAATATGTTTCCTTGACTTCATTTTTATAGTGGATACCACACAAGAGTCCCAACTGCTCTCAACCGTCTAGATCCAGTGAGACTATGGCGTTCACAAATGGGGTATTTTGTGAGGCTGAAATGATTGGGGGAAGATGGGAATGAGGAAGGTTGAAAAGTACCTGGCTGTTCGGATCTGGTCACCAAACACGTCTAAAGCCATTTTAAGCAACGTTTTGATTCGGAATGGTGGTTTTCCATTAGGGCGATAGATAAAGTATCTACCACTCTGGAACGTGCCGCAAATAAACAAAAACCAAATAATATTATTTTTATTAAATGTTTTATGAAACAAATGAATTTAATTAAATTTATTTCCGCACGCCGGGTTTGAATACGCGACCTCTTGATTCGAAGTCAAGCGTCATACTACTCGTCCGCGGAGGTCTCTAAAAGAGTTACTCTAAAAAACCCAAGACTCTCTGCATAATGATATTAAGAAAATGCAAAAAACACAGATCATTACTCAGTTTATAATGGTTCCCATAATAAATTGAATACTTACGGTGGTTTTCATGTTCTGAGAAAATCTTATGATCACCATTGTATATAATTACGTCTTATACATGAATTTAAACTATAATATAAGACTTGCGTGCTTTATAACGTCAGCTAAGTACCTCCAATAATGTAGGAAGAAGATCTAATTTGTTCGCAGCAAAGTAATACTGCTCTATTCGTAAAATATGTGCTGCAAAACACGTGGTTATTACTGTCTCCGAAATTTATGTTTTTATATATTTTTGTTGAAAGCATTCACTTTGTGGTTTGACATATTTAATAAAAAATAAATAATAACATTTTATTAAAAATTTTATAACCGACTGGTTTTGCTTTGCCTCATCACGATACAAAATTAAACTAAACAAAATATAAATAGTGTGTGGTTATATGTACCCATACCTATTATAAATGGTTAAATTTACAAAATGAAAGAACCATTGCAATAATTTTTATGTTTTCACTATGTTTCGTAGAAGAAATGTTAAAAAATATGTTCACAGTGACCTAAATGTGATTTATGCATTTTTAACGAATCGATGTATACCAATTTGCATTAACGATGCCGTTCATCGCATATTTTAATAAATATCTTTTGAGAATTCATAAAATGCGTTATTAAAAAAAAACATATTACGTTGATCCGCCCACGGTTTTCTGAAATATTATTTTCCTGGAATTAAAATGAACTAAAAATTTATATTTTTATTTTACTCATGAAATATGCATTATATCTGTAATGCTAAAAATAGCAATTATGTGTCAATCTACTTAAGTTTCGCTTTACTTAAACATAACTTAACCTAAGTAATTTTTATTATGTACATTGGAATTAACAAACAACATCAACATACTCAAAATGGCGGTGTCTATGCAAATGTTATGCGCGTCGATGGAAATTCAACCCGGTCTCTTCAGAGTTACCATCAATTACGTAACCATTACACTTGAGATGCCTCTTTTCTTGATATGCATTAATAAATTAAAAATCGATCAATTTAATATTATAAGCAATATAGGGAAAAACTTATTTGCGCTTACATTAGTAGTTGGTGTTTATATTACGAACGCGATGTCACCTGTATATTAAAAACATCTTACAACTGCAGAAACAAATCACTAAAGTTTTTAAATCTTACCTTTTTACAATTATGATGAAGGAGTGTTAAATATCACTAAATGAAGATCAATTATTCAAATATTTTTAGGCAGAAACAAAACTATAAAATCAATTTTAAATTAAGAAACCATAAATCATTTAACATAACAATGTTTTAATGCTCACTACAAGTCGAATTAATCTACTTACCAGATCTAATTAACATTTATACTTTCTAAACAAATCTATCTTCTTCGAGAAAAAAGGATTACTTTTTAATTTAATGCAAAAAAATAACAAAACAATTTTTAATTAAATGCCAAACATCTAATTCTAGCACAATTCAATGGCTTCTCAATCAATAAAGAGACCCAACATAATATCAGGTTGAATTGTATGCTGTTTTCAGTTTCATTATATTTTACAGTAACGCTTGTTTATTTCCCTGATGTTTTATAATCAAACCTTTTATTCTTAGTAATCATTATGAGGTACTGAAAACAAAAATTTGTTTTTATTTTTTACATTTTTTTAAATTATTTTTTTTATATTTTCGTAGAAAGCAATCACTTTGTAGTTTGACATATTAAAATAATTTTTTAAAAAACTTTGTATCCGTGGTTTTATACAAGGTTATTTTTTTATTTTTTAGATTTTGAATAACATTGAACAAATAACATGATATCTTGTCTAAAAAAAAATTATTCAAATCTCTACGGTTCACAATATGGAAAAAATGAGCCGAAAATCGTTGCGAGGGCCTTTAGCTAAAAAATTCTGAATTCTTGGTTACAGAGATAACGGTTCAAGAGTTTTTTTCGGGCAAGAATATAGAATTTCTGTTTTATGTCTAAGATATAACCTTTTGTTCCAATAAACTTTCCTGTCATGTTGCGGTTTGCTACAGGTTTGCATGTATTTTTTTGGATTAAATCTATTTTTTTTTTTTTTTAAATGGTTTAAGTAAGTCACATTTTTTTAATCTCTCAACCATTTATTAATTGTTTGGAGATTGGATTCCACTGAGATTGTATTGATTTCGTACGAGGTCTTGTGAAAGTCACATCGCTAAACTCGTTTCATTTCAATCAATAGTTTCCGCGGCAGGCCATCTCACCTGACCCCGAGTCGTGTTGTGATCTTTCAAATATTTAAATATTTTCAATAGCCGTAAAATTTTTATTAGCACTCGACAAACAAGCCTTTTACTATAGGTTCGGTTCTCAGGTCACCGTGTCAATATTACTAATAACTGTGTATGGACCAGATGGGAGTGTTGGAGAAGTGGACGATCTGCTATCGATTTAATCAATTTAATTTTCGGAGAGGAATAACATTAAAATTAAAGTGCTGATTAGGAATTGAGAATTTGTAATTTGATACCTTAAAAAACGTGTATGAATGTACCCAAATCAGTTTTGAATACTCTTTTAATGTTCAAGGTTACAACATTTCATTGAGCATATTTAAATTGTACTAATGCATTCTTAACAATATAAATACCCGTTAAAAAATCGTATTTATTGTTTTTTTAAATAGTTTAGCTTTGTTATTATACATACTGTGTATTTAAACCCTGGGATCGCTCGATTGTCAACACTATTTTGCTAATCATTTCTTAAAAATATATTATGGAAAACACGTTACGAAATATAAATAAGACTTATCTAATTTATCGACATAAGAGCGGCTCGATTACACTGATCATGATAAAAAGGACTACGAACTTTTTAGTTAAGTTGATGTAGAAAATTTCAGATATAAAATGTTATTAATTCCTGACGCCAAAGCGCACCGTTTGAAAGCTTTTTTTAGGTTCGTTTCATAAAAATTCTTCGTTATAATTATGTTTGCCATGTACCAAATGTTTAACCAACTTAATACGCGTATATATACATTTTTTTTAATAAGCATGCTTATTTTTGATGAGGTATTTAAAAAAATATATAAATATATGTATATTCAGACGAACACAGTATGTTCAATTAAGAAGTTTTATGATTATGGTGTTCACGTAAGTATTGCAAGGTGAAGGAAGTGGCGAATGTCGTAACATAGTGGTAAGAGCTTAGAGTGTGGACCGATCGCATCGTGATTCTATATAAAGTTGCTGTTAAGGATTTAGATATAGATATATAGATATCTGGGAGTTGTAACACACATCACCAATCAACTGTTGTAACGGGATGGTGTGAGAAAGATAGATCAGCTTGTGGAAACCTTATTGCACGCAATTAATTTAGTGCAGCAACAATAAAGCGAAATGCACTTGCAGGGTTAATAAACATTTGTTGAAAACATGTCTGATTTTGAATGACAAGGTGTTATCTATAAGAACTTACTCGAAATAACTGATTCGCCCAAAGCATGTACTGTTGTGTATGGAAGTAAACGGGTCATCGCAGGTCCGCAAGATAAATTGTAAGAAATTCCAATATTAATCGAACGTTATTTTGTTTTGACAAGCGGCGAAGACACGAAAGCATCCGATAACATTTCTGCAATCGAGTTTATTTGATTGATTGACAGACCAACAATGATTTTCATCATTTGTCTGGAATACTCGATTTTTTTATTTTCTCGGTGAATCACGGAACATTTTAAGGTCAAGTTTTTTTCATTGTTTGAACAAGAAAATTTGGAACAAGACAAACATTTTATAGTTCAACAAATTCGAACATGCCTAGTGAAAATAAATGCTAAAAATTGTACATTTTTTACTTGAAGTAATAAAATGCACGAAAAATTCTTGTTTAGTATATGAGTACAGGAAGATATTTGGTCATTACTTTTATTAATGTCTGCTATTTATTTTTTATTAAGTCTTCGAAGTTTTAATATGTTATGAGCATAGATGCCACATTTGCTGTGCTCTTGAATGTTTTTTTTTCATATTCGTAAAAAGCATTTACTTTGTGGCTTGCCATATTTATAAATAAAACATATAAACTTTGTTTATAACCACTTTATTATTTAATATCACGTCTCCCGGTTTCGAAAGTACCCTTTCATCATCAGGACAATATTAAAATTCCATTTAGAAGAAGAAATTTGGGAAGTTTAAAAAAGATTATATGATATGGAACTATGAATCAAATACTTTAGTTGGAAAAACCGAAAAGTATTTGAATGATTGATCAGATATCCGTTAGGTACATGCAAATAAAACGCATATAAAAGCTTCAGACCTGTTCTATGGCAATTCAAAATCGATGGTGAACACAATACTAATACAATGAATAAGGTAACATAGAAAAATATCACTTTCCTAAAATATTAATTATAATTGATAGCCCTGATCTCCTGCAACTCCTATTATTCCAAGTTCCAAATCGCAAAAGCAGACAACTACGTACTCTTTATCTCCCTCGTTGTAACACCAATTCAAAACAAAAATCATTTATTAACAGGTCTACAAAATCATTTCATATAAATTATTAACCACATTGACATTTTTAACTCGACTATAAGTGACATTAAACAAAACTCCATGACCCGACAGTTGCACCCAAACTATTTATAAGATCACTGAATTTCCATCTACTTCCGTTCTTTTTCCCTGTATCCCATTCCCACGTTACCTTTCACCTTTTTCTCCCCCCATCAACTTAGTTAAGTTAGAAAAAAAACTGTATATTGTCACACTTTATTTATCATTTCATCGTCATCTGCGAATTATGCAAATTACTGGTTTTATTATTAAATACATGTTAATTACTAATCTGCTGTTAGATTTTTCCTAAAATAAAATAAAAACAAACTCAGTTAATGGGTTTTTGAAAGAGTATCCGTCTTGAAGCGCTGCCCAATCCATCATCTGAATAAATCAAAAAGCACGTTAATGTCATAGTATGAGCAGACCAGAAAAACCGTTACCGAAATTGATTTCCACAAAACACGAGCACCGTCTTTATCACATCTGTTCTTAAAAATGGAGTAAGTATCGTATACAACGGTGATCGCTCCATTTTTCAATGCTAATAAAAGTGCATCTTCGTATGATAATGGCCTTGTGCGCGAAATCTTAAAATTGTTCTCCGCCTTTCACAAGATACAACTTACTTTTCGAAAATAATCCATTCCTCTTCTGAGCGAATAAATCTCGCTCTTTGGCACAATCGGTTGGCATTTTTATTCAACGCGTTCTCGATTTTAAAAGTCCGTTTTCATCTGTTGTCATATACGGTTGGGTGAAGGACGTGTAATCCGTCAAGTTTGCGTCGAGGAAACAGTGAGCAGAATGGATGATTGCGAAAATTCCCAGGGCGCAGGCTGAAATCAGTAAAAACTCAAAGGCTTGACCGAAACATAACATAAGACACGAATTCGCTGTTTTAATGAGACGAGATTTAGAACCGTCGCAGGTTTCCAGTAAAAATGTATCAAAAGAATGATCGGAGGAGAGCGTGCTTCTGTCTCGTCACAAACACCGAAACTGTATTGCTTTGTTCGGTGAATTATTGAATTATTATTTACGGTGTATCTCAGTAGGCTTTTTTATCTTTATTATTAAAATATTTGATTTTCGTAGAAAGCAATCACTTTGTGGTTTGACATATTTAAAGAAATGAAAAAATAACTTTGAATAAGCCGACGAATATTATTTTAATTTTTAAGACCGACCGGTTTCGCTTAGCCTAAGCATCATCGGGGTATAAAATTAATCTAAACAAAATGTGCGGTTATATATATATGTACAGAAGAAGAACAAAATATAAAATACAATCACAGAACAGTGATAACACAATAGAATAATATTTAAATTATAACGAAGAAAAGAGAGAAAGAGACAGATAATAAGAATTCTAAGAGACAAAACGTCAACTGAGAAGGTAATAAAATAATAATGATACATTTTATGAGTTTACAGAAAATATACCTAATATTGGACTACTGGACAAATATTTATCTGATTATTAACAAAATAACTATTAATTTTAATGGATTTCTTTATGTTTAGTGTTTCTAAATTATTTAATCTGATGCCATGATCATTTTTGTGAGCACTGGTACTTTTTTTTATTTATTCGGCCAAAAAATTAAAATTTTGGTCTTATTATCAATTATTTTTTTTACTTTTTTTATTTATTAACTTTTGCTCACATTATTTTTTTACATCCTGTTCTGAGGTAAGTTTTTTAGTTTTTTTTCCAATGTTTTGCCCAAGTAATTATTATTATTATTTTGATATATTTTA
Source organism: Drusus annulatus (assembly GCA_022651775.1). NCBI lineage: Eukaryota > Metazoa > Arthropoda > Insecta > Trichoptera > Limnephilidae > Drusus > Drusus annulatus. Next base: position 1,446,502 of record JAGWCC010000027.1, read on the forward strand.
TCCATTTAATATGAATTATTAGCGGAAACTTCACTGGTTAATGCAACATAGTAATCATTACATTTATCAAAATATGTATACAACTGTATGTTTTCCTAAATAAAAAATCTCGGATGGGGAACAAATTCTTTAACGAGACGCCTCTAGGTATCTCATACTTTCGTTGTTTTGGTGTCTCTCTCTTTTTTTTACAGTCTTTTACAGTCTCTCTTTACAAATCGTCTACATTTATTTCTTTCAGCCTTTCTACAAAGTCATTTCTCTGGAATTGCTTTAAGAATTTTGGGCGTTAGTCGTACTGATGGCATTCTGAGCACTTGTCTAAGCTGTAGATCTTGGACTTTAGACTTTGCTACTCAAAGGTATATTATACAATGCTATGCAATTCTTGTAGAATCCTTTCAGTCCCGTAGAGTGACTCCCACCTCTCATTTGTATACTGACATTTCTTCACGAGGGCGGCATGTAATTTGACTAAATCACTAAAAATTAAGACATTTTCTCCCATTTTTTATATCTTTATGATTGCCCACAATAATTTACAAAGAAGTAATATTATATTTTTTCAAACACAATAAAAGTATAAATTAACAAAAGGTAAAGCAATACAAATCCACGAAATCGCTGCTGGATAGTACAGAATAACAATAAATGGTAGTCAACTTACAGGTTGAAAATAAAAACTAAAACCATTCACGTATAAAATTCACACAAAATTTAAATAAATAATAATAAAATAATAATAATATTTGGACGATTTGTATAGCGCCGTTTTTGTGAAAAATCACCTCAAGGGCGTTGTACAGATCTTACTTTCTATCGTTACATATTAATTCCTAGTTTGGTAAAAAGAAGACAAAAGTGCTTTGTTATATTTTTAAATGGCCACACAGTGGTCTATAAAGTTTTTCGGTTTTTTATCTTAAATAACTCAGCAAGTAAAACATTGTGTAAATTTTGTACGTATTATATATATGGAGTATTTTGCATATAGCATATTATTTGTATTGTATTTCAGGGCAACATACCACACAAGTCAGAAGATGAAAAGTTTCACGTCCGTCTGGAAGAGATAAATTTCTTCTTTGATGGCCCGTTCTTCTTCAAACAAAGGCTTTCAGGGCAGCAAAGCATTGTTTGAACTATTTAAGATTTCTTTCAGAGCAACACTCCATCACAAAAATGCAGCGGCGTAAACGAAATGTCTGAATTCTTTTAAATGGCAAAGTGCCGGTGATTTACTGTGTTCGTTTTTCAGAACTCCATACTATTGCCAGCGAACGAGAAAGCTTTTAATTTGAACTTTCGGATCAGACTTACATGACATTTGTTACTTAGTACTTACTCTTCTTTAAAGATTATTCTGAGGTGTTTTAATGTAATTTATGCGAAGATGGATTACTTTGAAGTTATGCACTTAAGTTTTATGAAAGAGAAATAAGTAATATACATTGGTATAATTAAATACCGTACTTGAAGGATATCATAAATCATGAGATTTGAATGAAATTATCTGCAAATTGGGCACAAGCGCCCGTGCATTGAGCATCGTATCATTTTAAAGTACTTTTAAATTATTCATTTATTATGCTACAAAAAAACCGAAGTATTTTTTTTAAATATATTGTTTACTGCTTAAAGTAAAGTTGGCACATACTACACTTTAATACTTTAAGACAATGTTAATAATAAATACACACTTTGTTGTATTTCATTTAAGTTTCTTACTTACTTCCTTCCATCTTACTCCCGCGCAACTATACTGCTATAAGCAAAAAATAGTGTGCGAGTTTAGTACTACGTATGGTTGAAAGAATACACAACATGAATGTAAGATCTTAAACTACCATGATTACAACAATAAACAGCTTTTGGTTATTGTTTGACTTCAGTTAAACTGTCACACATCCTTTACAGTTACGTGTAATATAGAGTTCCAAACACCAAAAAACATTTTTATTTGTTCTTTGAAATTTGTAAAAAACACAGTGTAGATCCAAAACTGCCAAATCTATTACCTCAGTTTGATATATTTTGACTTCCGACGGTACAGTTACGGGTGTAGGATACATATATATATATTTCGATCTATGGGTTTATTTTATGAACAAATGTATGTTGACACTTCGATCTTTCATTCTGGCTAAAAACATAGAATTTTTGAAAGTTTTCCCGTTCTTAGAATGTTTCACTTTATTTAGATAGCTACTCATATATTTTATTTTGAATAATTTGTGAAAATCTCAACTTCACCATCTGAATCATAAAATGAGATTATCGGCAAGCAAGCCTCAGACTCCCAAATTATAATCGCTGCATAAAATACGTGTAATCCGATACAACTACGAATAAATTTGTCAAGAAGATAATTCACGTGGGACGAGGAGCATTCGTTTAACTATCTTCGATAATAAATTTTTACATCCGATCTGAATCTCACAATTTACAAGTTTTTGGTATCTTTTGTACATGGAATCTGGAAGCTTGTGGTACAAATGAAAAACAGGTAGCTGCTTGAAACGGTTTAGAAGTAATTATGTTCTACTTCAACAAGCCTTCTAAACATGTGAATTCTAGAAACAGGGTTTTTTTAAAGGTATAAGTAGCATTAATGAACCATTTTTTTTTTCACAATTTCTCTGTATTTTATGTTTGTTTTTTTTTAACGTTTTTGATCCATAGTTATCTTACTTAATGAACTTTTGTGTTTTTATACCATAATTTTTAAGTAAAAATTGAAATGAGGTTTTATTTCAATATTTTTTAGATGGTGTTATGTTTAGAAAATGCAAATAATATTTTGTTTTTTCATCTATCCTTCAATCATTAACTCTACAGCAAATACAATTTTCTACAAATTTGCCTTAAGACCAAACTATTTCCACAAATATGTGCCTAATGCAGATATTCAGATATTTTACTGATTAAAATTTTAACGGTTTTTGTGGGTTTGTACGACAGCAAAAAACCCACTTATGCAACTAGTTTCCGTACGACATGTTATGGATGAACGAATAGGAAGAAATTCCGAATATAAATTGACGGGCGATACCTTCGCATAGCTTAATAGATGTGGAGATTTTACTGATTTGAATATGCTAAGCATTTAGAAGATGAAATAGATAAGTTATTTTAGGTGAGAGCACACTTCTGACTAGTTCGATTTGTCGTTTTAATTAACCCGACCTGCGATATCAAAGCACGCACCTGCGTCTAATTTTATTTATATTTTAAAACATATTTTAGTATCGTAAAAAATGATCATTTCACTTAAACTTTTTCACCTTTTTTGTATAACTATTATATTAACGAAGTGTTGCTAGCGATAAAAGGTGTGCGGGTTTGAAAAGGTGATGAAAATAAGTGCAAATAAACATGCAATGTGAATAGTTGTGAATCCGGTATTTATAAAATATCTTCATCCGTTTCGCGTTCCTATTTCTTATGTTTGAGGTGAACTATTCATCTTGCTTCTTTGAGTAGCTAAAAAGGTTAATACTGAATACACCGATTTTGGAGTGCCTCAGATATTGAAAACAGCCAACGAGAAAAAACTACCGTCTTTTGTTATGCACGTTGATATTGTGAAAGGAAAATAAACAAGAGTGCTGTTCCAGAAGGTTTTTGTCGGCGATATTTTTAGCTGGCTTTTAATCAAGGTTTGAAAATATATCTATAAATAATTGATTTTTGACTGTTTTTTTTCGTAAAATTCCTTAAAATTATGAACACACAGACATCTTAGGAAACGATACTGTAGTTAGAAAGGAATGCGTATTAATGCGTATACGATAATTACACACATCAATTTAACTCCTATAAAGATTAATTAAATTCATCAAAGAAAGTTGAATATTGGAAGAACAGTGAGGTACAAAAATCGATCACACCAATACTGCGGTTCCACCAATTTCATATGAAAATTTGACAATGCTTCTATAATTTATTTTTTTTTGAAAACTTGAAGTAAACTTTACATTTTCTTTGATTTTCCTACTCTGATGATATTTGATTTGATTCAATAAAAAAAAAAGAACCAAACGATGTTTCGGCTTAACATATTTTTTAAGGATCAGCACCCATAAATACACACTTTTTGGCTTTCTAATAAGAGTAATACTAATAATGATTTATCTGTTAATTTTATTCGGGTAGTCCGGGAAATGTCTAAGGTTTCAAGTGAATACAAATTTTGAATAGTTATCTTTTAATTTATTTATGAAATGCATACTGAAATTTTAGGTTAAACATTCAAAAATGGCTGTGCTGGTTTTCAAATTGCACCTTTTACTGACATTTTAGTATGTTTTTCATAGAATTTTAAAGATAACAGCTTAAATGTTTCATTCACTGAAAACCTTGGAAATTGTCCTAATTGTCCATGCTTAATTTATAAATAAATTGTGTGTAAAGTATTACTTGTATTAGAACGTAACAAAGTGACGTTTAGCTTTATTTTGGGTGCTGAGCCTTAAGCCGTTTTTGTAATTATAGCTTAAGGATGTTGTGAAACTATAAAAATGACTGAAGCCTCTAATCTGCTGTTAATAAAAAGAAAAAAAACCTTTCTGGCTAGTGAAATTAATCCTTGGCCATAAACCCATATGTAAATTATCTAAAAAAAACACTAATTATTTATTTTATCATTTATAACGAGCACAATAGGCATTTGAAATACTAAAAACCACCGTGTTTATTAGATTAATAAATATCCAAGTCTAGATATCTTTATTGTTTCGATTCACATTAAAATTTCATTATGAGAAAAACCGAAATCCACTTTTCGGGGGAGATGAGCGTTATCTTTGTGAATTATGATAATTATTTTGCCGGATTCCACTCACTTGATTAAGCTGAAAAGTTCAACTAACATGGGCTATAAAATTTTTAATGTGCTTCTTGATTGGGATGTTATTTCTAGTTCCGTTAATGTTACAGACTAGGTTGACCGAATTTCAGAGCTCGGAGAAGGTAGTGATAGCTCTTCCCTTGTTGCATGAGCCAGTCTCAGAATCTTATAGAAATATTTTTATGAGTTTTTTTTTTAAATATTTTTTGGTTGAAATAAGTGAAACGCAAAAATTTTCAATTATTGATCATATAACAGAATTTCAGGTAAAAGTATTTCCAAAGAGCTAATTCGAAAGAATGTTTTACACCAGTTTAAAAAATATGTAAAACATGGACCTAAGTTTATGGGTTCATCAACATATTAGGTAGGTACAATCATAATTTGTATCAGTTTCTTAATATTTCTAATAATTACCATACTTTTTAATGTTTTGTTGGTGTGATTTTTTTATTGTCGTTTAATTACTTTTAAAATGTAAACATGGTTCTTAATAAGAGACTTTGTACGATATTGGAGATTATGACAGGATCATATTTAAAAAAATATTTGTCTCTTTCTTTATAAACCAACGAAATTTTTAATCGGTAAAAAAATTTTATTAGATTTTTCCATACAAGATAATCCAGAAATAGGTTTTATGCAAACAAATTCGAATTCTTAGATTCAATAAAATATAATCAATGTGAGATTATATATAAGGGAATGATAAAATACGAGCTTAAGTAGTATGAAAATAATTATGACGTAAACACTGGGTGGCACATTCAATTATTATAGTTACTACCTATATCCGGTAGGCTCTCGCAGAGGGGACTGTATGGGTGGTTTTAATAACAAATGCATTTCGCAAATAGAAACGTTATTCAAATAATCCAAAATGCCATTTAAGTTTTTATCGTTTTTATTATTGCTTAGTATTGTTATTTGCTTAGGTGAGAGATTCATCAAAAATATTGTTTGTGTGAACTTGAATGTTATGTCATGTTTACGTTACCGAAGTTTAAGATTGTTGACTTTGTAACATTTCAATACAAGCAATACTACAAATGATTTATCAGCAATTTTTCCATGGGTAGTTAGAAAAATGTCTGAAGTTTCCAGCAAATACAATTTAACTGTAATCCTTTAAATTATATGAAAAACATACTGAAATATCAGTAAAAGGTGTAGTTTTTAAAACCAGCAAAGGAATTTTTGAACATTTTATCTAAAATTACAGTTTGCATTTCATATAGAATTTGAACGATCGCTGTTTAAGAATCGTATTTGCTAAAAACCTTAGACATTTTTCTAACTACCTCTTTAAAATTGACAACTAAAGAATTTGTAGTTTTGCTTGTACTAGAAAATCAAAAAGTGTGTTTTTCTAGTGCTGACCCGTAGAAGACTATATTAGAGACAATGTTCTCAAAAATTAAACATCATTTTTTTAACTTTTTAAACTTTGACCAAAATGAAAACTTAAAATACTTAAATGAATTCTTATGTTTTTCCAAGAACTTTTTATTCAATCAAAGACATTATTTACGAATTATTCGTTTCACTACTCAGTTTCGCTTGAAAGTTAATTATTCTTTTGGCGATATTTTTATGACAAATTAATCTAGTAATAAAGCAAATTATTTAAACATTAAATAATGTGTTTCGGATATTTTAAAGCTCAACAGCTCATTTAGAAAATTTTGTTGTTAAAAATAGATGCGTCGGCCCCAAAACTCCAGACAAAAAGGTTGGGCGTTTTTATTTTTTCATACATACAGATTTTCTTCTTCGTGGTAATTATTCCAGTTAATTTTACAACAAAATTCTATAATTGAACTGCATTTTCATGTTGATGCCTTTAAGGAGAATTGGTAGTAAAGCTACATTTCAGGGTTGTCAATAACTTAATTTGAAAGATTAATATTCTTTCAAAATGTCAAGTTTTATCTTACGCCTACGATTGAGACAAAACGATTTGATTTCAATCACTTGTCTGACAGAAGCTATGAAGAAGGTGAATCCAGTGGGTGGCGAATAAGATTTGTCTGGGTTTTAGTTGATGTCACCTATCCTAGAAAGTGTGATTTATGGTTTTAAATGAAAATCTCGATTTTCGACCCACTGCCAAACCTCAGAGTGATAAAAAAGTGACTTCAGTATATTTGTGACTGAAATTTGCCATTATAACTAATCTGGATTTATTGCGTTAAGAATGATTAATGTTTCTTATAACTTGATATTTTAAAAAAAACTGCAACAAATGTATACACTTATCTGTTCTGTCAGGTGCGTCGCTATATAAGTGTCACAAAAAATGTTATATTAAAGGTTAGTTCTTCTTTTAGCCGCTGGATAAGCTTTTGAACCTGAGTATACTTGTATATTTGAAGATCACACGGCAAAAATCTGTTAACTAACATTTTTGTCAAAAATGAGTTAGCATTTTTATTAAAATAATTCTGGTACGCTCTATCCAATGAACACTCTTTCAGAACATGAAAATGGCACGAACATGGAAAATCAAAGAGTTGAACATTTAACTACAAACTTTATTATAACTGAAATATTTTTTAATGGCAAGAACATGTTATCTACAATAAGAACGTTGTACTGCAGAAATGCATTAAAATGCTTAATCATATATTAAATTTTGTATGCTAGCTACAACATTTGTGAAAAACAGTGGATTTGTTATGGTACACACTTTTTTTTTAACATAACGCAAAATACTAAATATCTCAGAATGACTCGAAAGCGAGTTAACAGGTTCTTGCCGTAGGGTATGTTATAATAGGTTTTCAAATATATCCACTTTTTCTAAAGCTTAAGATAGCTGATAAGAAATTACAAGTGCATTCAAAATATTAAGATAAGAAAGATAATAATACTCTTCAATAAACAATACTTTTTATTAATTTTTCCTGCTATTGAACACCCGTACAATATTATATTTCAAATAAACTTCCCTTTCTTTTGCCATTACACGAAATCGTCAATTTTTTTACACAATGCCTTTTAAAAATCTAAAATACATTTTTATTTCCCCAGTGCCAGCCCTGTTTAAATTAACGTAGCGGTCGCTTTCAGAAAATGGTCAATATTGAATCGGGCCAGTTTGGGAAAGCCAATATTGGCCTTTGGAATTAGTGCAGAGTGGGACGTAACAAGTAACAGGCGCTGGCTGCTCACTTAGCCACCGCCGAATTGGTCGCTGGCGATGGACAATGCTTCTTTTCCTTGCTGCGGCGACAATGGAACAAAGACTGGTTCATCGACTGCTCCTTTAATGCGGCGTGGAGGGTCAGTTTTTCAAAACTGTATTATCATTTTATTAAAAAAATAAAACCGTTGTAACCTAAATGATCTACCCATTTTTTGAAGGAGTTTAACTTTGAAATGTTTTTTTTTTTTAGTAAGTGGAATATTCTTTAGTTTATGCAAATTAAAACAAATTTTAAGCTGTGTATGTTAAGAAAAAAAGTACCCCTATTTTTATTTACCATTTTTTAAAGCTTTCTGTTTATTTGTTTTGATGATGGGTTTTTTATATGTGACAAATTTAAGAACATGAAATATTGCAACCCACTAAACCAGGCGAATGCTTGTTTTATAAGCGCCTATCAATGTTGCCAAATAGTGAAGTGGTTGTAAAAATAATTATCAATTAAAAATATGTTGGGGATAAATAATTTTAAACAAAAGTGTGAAATTAAAATAAAGTTAAACGATCTCCTCAAATATTCATATCAACGATTTAAATCCTTACAGCCTCATTAATACCTCCTTAAAATATCGTGCAGATGCGTTTCTGAGTTTTACTCAATGTACTTTTATATTTTGATATCTTTATTTTTGCACCAAAATGTTTTCATTATTAAAGAATGGTCATTTAACTGGACCGGTACGAGACAGTGGCCGTAATGAGGGGTCAAAATATTCCAGCTAATGAATACACATAAGGTACTTAAAATTTGCATTTGAAATGAACCTTAATGAATGAGGTCCATTTTGGAGATATTCACGGGCAATTTTACTGTTACAGATAATTAGATTCTCGCTTTAAAAAATTCTCACCTCAATAACGTTTTGTGTGTTTTTCCAAAAGCTTCTGAATGTGTTGATGAATGAATAAATAAACATTTAAATCTGAGTATATTCTCATTATTTGCGGTGTTTTAATTTTAACAAACGAGAACATTATGAAGTTTGTGCAGCTTCAATATTAGGTACTTGAAAGATTGTTCATGTCATTTTACTATCCTATTAATACTGAAAACATCGTGAGATACTCGTAGAATGATATATTTTTTAAAAGCGGTCTGATATTTTATTTTTATTAAAATCTATGCACAAATAATGATTAACTGGAAATGAAGTATGTTATTGCCTTACATCAAGTACATGCATATTGCAATCACGCTGAAGTCAAACGTATTACGAAACTTCTGCACAAGAACTAATAATATTCTCTCCTTTAATCAGTGATGGGTGGCAATATTAGTTTAACGTAATGATATTTAATTTACTACGAAAAAAAAATGTGATTGCGTACGTACGTACATAAATTATCAATACAAAAAACTTTTCAAATTTAGACAAGCTAACAGTATTCTATATTTGAAGTGGGTTGATTAAAGCAACTAAATTTTTTGATGTTTTTGTAAGTCATGTTACATCCCGTGATTTTCCTGGGTATCAACTAGTATAACATAAAAAGTTTTCAACTAGTTTATTCGTTCTTGGGTAACTAACAGTTAAGACTATAAAAGTATTGATTAAGGAATTGGATTTATATTTTATTGCCAAAATATGATTGATAACAAAAAAGATCTCATAAACAACCATTTTTTAGCGTATCGGTCTATGTGTTTAACTTTAACTTTAACTCGGAGGTTGTTAATGCGAATCCTGCGACGCTAAAAAAATATATGGATATTTTTAAGGAATTATTATTTTTATGTAACATGTTTGCTGCCAGTCAGTCGATTCTTTAGTTTGACAAAATAAAGCAAATGAATGGTGTAACAATAATAATCAGGATCTTTAAGTAATAACCCAATCTATTTTTATGATCCTTAACGGCTGGTATTTTGGTATTAAATGAAGGATAATCTTATCCAGATCGACCTTTAGACGTAGGAAGAGTAATTAAACAATTCAGAGATTAAAAATCTACGTTATATGGAAAAATATTAAATATTATTTAAATATTAAAACAATTAAGAAGCACTAGACCTAAAGAAAAGCCATTAACATTAATACTCACAGTCTTAATGATCAGTAAAAAAATCCAACAGTCCAATATTAGATATGTTTCCGGTAATCTCAGAAAATTTCTCATTATTCTTTAATCACCTTCTCAGTTGACGTTTTGTATCTATCAATTCATATTATCTGTCTCTTTCTCTTTGTTTATTTGCTACAATTGAAATGTTATTCTACTGTTTTCTCACAGTTCTCTTATTTTATTTTATATTGTGTTCTCACTCTGTGTGTATAAATAACCGTACATTATGTTTTTTTTATTAAGTCAAATGTTGTACCCCGATAATGCTTAGACTAAGCGAAATCAATCGATCATAAAAAATAAAGTGAAATCTGTGGTCTTATACAAAGTTATTTTTTCATTTTATAAAAATATATTTCAATTCTGACATGAAGAAATAAAGCATGAACGACCTAACAAAAATCTTAAAAATTCACACACTTGGAATGGAAGACAAATATCGATTTGTCATTATTGGTGTTGCAAAATCACGTACTACGGTGGACTCTCCAATAATATGCTCCACGAAAATAAGTTAGTGTCTATTTGTCTAACACAAATAGACGTGTTTATGGTCTCGTTCGTGATTTACAAAACCAGGTGATCTCAATAGCGAGTCAACATTTGTAGGAGCAATTAGGAGATGGTCCCATTATACGACAGACTACGCATATTTATGTAGTCCCATCATAATCGATACGGCAACCGCGGTACGCGAACACTCTAATTACCTTACTGAAAAAGTTGTAAGCACTATTTTCACACATGTTTTTTCTCTCTGTAAAATTAATTTGATGATTTTTGAGCTGCGCTTTCATGAAAATGCTATCTTACAACAGTTTATACACATTCCAGCAAAATCATCTACGAAAGGGTTGAATTAATTATAATGCGGTACTGAAACTTCGTTTGTACTTTGAGGCAGTTGGTTCGAAAAATAAGATTTTTTTAGACCAACATTCCCGGTATACGAATAACTACAGAGAATATTTTTCAATTCCGTACTACCGTAATAAAGAGCAGAAAATGCGGTTTGTTTAATGATGATTGTAAGAACAATTGAAATTTCTACAGAATTTAGACGGAATGTTGATGGTCATATCGGTAAAATTATCAAAATCAGTATAATTCATAAGCCAATAAGTTTAGCTGTAAAAAAATGTTACTTCTACATAAATACGGATAAAAAAGAATATGGTGGATTTTATCAAATCATTGGTGTGGTTCTCCAGTTGTAGATAATTTCCACTAACTTTCCCATTTTAAACCAGGCAAAACATTTATTTCAAAACGGAAAAAATATCGCATTCAATGCATTTAAGATATGCAGTATCTAAATTGAAGAACAAATTCCTATTTCCTAAACTGCTAAAAAATGTCGATGTAACGCAGATGTTAAATCAAACGGTCATAGCCTTAAAAGGTAGTATACCCCTGATGTAGTTCCATAAAGAGCATAATACATGGAAGTTCTAATGTTGACTATTCCTGTTATCGGGAAAACAGAACAACATTGTTATGCCGTCAGACATGACGGTGCTATTTGGGAATTACGTGAACTTTTATATTGACAAGTTATTATAAGGAACTCATTCTGTTTTGTCGAGTGTGTGTGATTAACCAACATAGCACCAATTGTTGAAGTATTTGATAAACAGTTTCCATTATCGGTTCAATTAATACGATTGCGTGAACGTGTCAAGGCCTATAACCAAATGGGAATATGAATATGAGGCGAAAAACTTTATTCCTTATTTCATATTGAGTTTCCTCGTGTGCGTTTGCTAACACACATACATCTTGTCAAGTTAGGAAGGCAAAAACGTATTATTGTTTTGGTACTCTAACCAAAAATCATAACTAACACTTTTGGCCTAATATACTTTTTTGAATACTTCAACTGTTAGTAATGACCTTCAGCAAAATCCAAGCAATTATATCATACGTTTGACATTTGTATCATAATTTGATAGTACTCTGATTAAAAATATGTTAAAGGGTTTATTCCACTAATGTAAATTTCACTTATTTTTTGGTTAAGGTAATTTGATTATTTTTTTCCCATCGCTACTACCTAAATAACCATGTAGAAATTTAATATTTGGTGTAGTAAGCTCTTTAAATTTTGTTTGAGAAAAGTGATTAAACCAAAGCGTTAGTAAAGTTATTTATAGAAAAGTATTTAAATTAGCCATTTGTTATTTGAGAACTAAATGAAGCAGTGAAAACTAAAAAGTTTCAGAATAGGTGAATTGAGCGGCCCACAATGTTTGGTGATGTTTGACAGGGTGGTAAGAAATTGACAAAGGAAAAAAGAGAGTAGAATGTATGCAATGGAGATGGCTTATGTGTGGTAAGACTATGTATGATCGACTTACAAATAAGGAGATGCAAAAGAATGCAAGGTCGATGTAAGCGTAATAAACAAGCTTAAGAAAGGAGTATCAATATATATCGCGCACTTGGATGGAAGAAGTTGGTGGTGTCCCAGGAGATTTTGCACGATGAAGTGAATCACGTCATGAACTCGGGTCCCGGGACATGGTCGACATAGCGAAAGTACATATATTAGCAGATGGAAGCCTTGATAAATAAAAGGGATATATAGGTGCATCCTCAAGATCCCCTGGGCAGACAGAGTAACCAATTAAGAAGGTAATCGTCGAATTACCAATAGTTGTAAAATGGAACTAGCTTTAAAAATAAAAAACTGTCTTAATCAAGTTATGAGGAAATAACGGTCTATGATAGACTTGAAGCGGAGAATTTTTTTTTCAGAGACGCATGACATATTGCGTGGCTTTGAAATCCTCGTGACTAGTTCGAATACAGTTCTGTACAGTTCCGTGCGATTCCCCACAATAACGAACAGTTCCGTACAGTTCCATATAGTTCCGGATAGTTCTTTAGAGTTCTGTACAGTTCCGTACAGTTGCGTACAGTTTTTTACAGTTCCGTACAGTTCCGCACAGTTCCGTACAGTTCCATTTTCCGTACAGTTCTTCCGGGTTTCAGCCTATAGGAAAGAGAGGGCACCAACAAAGAAGATGGATTAAAAGGTGTGAGAATGCGTTTAACGGTAGTTGTGAGGTATTCCATCCACTCATAAATTACAGGGTGCTTATTGAGTTATCGAAAATGATAAATAAAACATTATATTATCATTTTTTACTGATGATATGTTTGAATAATATCGTGTTGAATTAATTTATATGAGTGATCACTGGATCAGTTTATTACAGTAATGATTTTTTGGAATTAATCGCTTGAACTACCGCTATCTTTTTTATCAAGCCATGGTGTCGACTTGGCGGGAAATACAATTTCAAAGTAAAGAGACCTATTTACCCAAGAAGCAAAAGCAATATTCCTTTAACGATTTTAAAGATTTCAATATTTCATGTTGGTGAATTTAACTAACAGCAAGGCCAGCAATCATTTTTTTTCCAATATACCATATAAAATATAAATAATAATTAAATTTATTTTATTTTTTAAATTTTTATTTCACATGTTAATGACAATCAAATAATGATATATTTATTTTTTTAATTTTTCAAATATAATATAGTACTCTTCCAGTAGAAGCAAAAGCTTGTGTACGGAAGAGGAGTGTACATTAATTATTATTGATCAAACAATGCGCTATGGTACATATTGTTAGTAACTGGGGTATAAAGAGTCATTCATTCAATTCAATTTGAGACTTTACTGTGGAGAATGTTTTTAAAATATTTTTTAATAGAGTTAAATAGTTGGGTTTTATCATTAATGCTTCTGATTTCTTCTGGTAGTCGATTGAAAAATGATCGTACTTGGTAAGTATAATGAAGTTGAGCAAATGAACTATTTAGTTTTGGGTAGGGAAAAATGTATTTAAAAATATAAATAATAAATATATTAAATTTTATTTACTAGTTCCAAAGTAATCTAATTTTTTATGTTTTTCATTTATTCAAAATTATGGTGTCATTTCATAATTGAGGAGTATAGAAGCAAAGGCAGCAATCTCCCACTATTATGTTTATGAGAAAAAGGCAAAAAGAGATTTCGTCAAAAGCTGAAAAAAGTATATCGTATAGTATTTTTATATCTGAGATTATGCACATTCACGATTTTTGTTTAATATAAGTATATAGAAAGATAAATAACTTTTTAATTTGGAGATTGCTGCTTTTGCTTTTCACCGGAGATGTGTTTGCTACCAACCTTTCCAAAATCGCCATCTATGTTTTGTGTCGATTGGCTTCAAAGAATACAATCATAACTTAATAAGGGTGATTGAATAAAAAAACTTTTTTAAGATTTTGATCGAATTCATGCTATTGATGTTCAGGTTTGAGACTAAATATTTTCGCCCAGCAGGATGTCCTCTGGCAGTAATGCGGTTTGCTTTAAATTAATTTTTCGATGAAAGTTTTAATTGCAGTAGATCGTGATGGAAATTTTACCGATGTGTGATTGCCTCTTCGCGTCTTAGTGGGGACTTCACTTTTCTCGTGGATTTTTTTTTACATATTAAATTCTGTATTTAGTTATTTCCAACACCTTAAGGAATGTTTATCGACAATCCGGTAAAAAAGAGCACGACTTCGTGTGAAATTTGGTGAAATATATATTTTTCTTTTTCATATTTTTTTTAACTTCCTTGACGTTTAGTACTAACTGGGGTACAATATTTTAGTAAAAAAGCATCTTGGACTTTAGTTTCGAAGCATAAAATGACGCATGAAACTTTTGAATGTCCCGTATTCTCAAATTAGCGAATCTAAAGGGTTTTTCGTTATGAGCGCATGTTGGTGCATTTGGCAATTCCTAGGAAAAATGCCTACATAAAATAAAATAAAAATGTAGTTATGATGCTTTTTCATCGATGTCCAAATGTAATATCACTCGATCATTTCGCAACATTTCGTTTTTAATTTTCTGAATTAACATAAGGTTTGCGGGTATTTTTTATGACACTGGCATCGGGTGACAACCCATTTTCAATGATTCACAAAAATATTTGATAGGAACACACTTTAAAACTTTAATAGAAAATTTTGAAGGGAAAAAGCTAAGTTTGCAACTAACTATTGAATTTATTAGGTTCATAAATTGAATATTTATCTTTTTTCAGCGTGCACACAACTTTGAAGCGTTCAAAAAACTTTGAAGCGTTCACAAAATTTTGAAGCGTTCACAACATATGTTAGCATTATCATTCATTTTTAATTAGTGGTTTGTTTTTGACAACTGGAAAGGTTGGTCACGTTTTTGTGTGTTCTTCGATTTTTTACTTTTGAAAAAAAATGGATCAAAGAATATGTATTAAATTTTGCGTTAAAAATGGAATAACGTGCTCCAACGCACTTAAAATGTTGACTGGCATTCGGCGAGTCTACTTTGTCTTAAAAAAGTGTTTATAAGTGGCACAAGCGCTTTACAGAAGGCCGAGAAGATGTTAATGACGATGAGCGTCCTGGAGTTGTGGAAAAATAAATCATGGATTTCATTCTTTGATCCATTTTTTTCAAAAGTAAAAAATCGAAGAACACACAAAAACGCGAATAACCTTTCCAGTTGTCAAAAACAAACCACTAATTAAAAATGACTGATAATGCTAACATATGATAGACATATGTGTACCAACTTAACAAAAAAAAATCGATAATCGAATGTACACAGCCCGCGAAAATTCTAAATTCACCTTTTCTTTTGAACAGGCCATGTATATATAGATATATAAATATCACCATCTTAATGATAATATTCGTATTTCTCAATCCATAATTTATTATTAGTTCAGCGGTATCCGTAGGTTCGTACCTCACTAAACGAAATCGATTCTCGCAAAGGTGTTGACAACGAAGAGAATTTATTTATGCCGAAGTCAAAATTTCGCCACGACGAGGAACCCACTGAATAATTACATTCAATTCGGACATAGTGCTCGCAGATTCCATGTGGACCGTTTGCCAAGAGATCAAATGGATAACAACGGCGGTGCATGAACAAAATGCATTTTAATAAACATACTTTTCAAATTGCTCATAGTTCAGAAAAAAGTTTTAAAAATATACATTGTCTATGAGTATGCATCTAATTTGTAAAAGAAATACATTATTTTTAAAATTGTTAATGGTATTATAGACAGCCCTGATTTACTTAGCTTAATTACCTTCTATGTACCTAACAGATCCACTCGATCTAAAATTCTTTTTAAATGTAACAATAATATCAGGACTGAGTCATTTACATACTTGCTTGTAGCAAGATTGCATACAGTGAGTAATTCTATCGCTGAAAAAGTAGATATATTCAACTGCACTGAATCTCGTTACAAGAAGACTATAATAGCATACCTCTATCAAAAATACTAGTGTTAATTTGCATTATAATATTTCTATAAACTTAATTATGTTTTTGTGTGCTAATCATTATTATTTTTTTATGTCACTATTATTTTATGTTTTATATCATATGTTATGTAAAAGCCCATGAGGGCGTATATAATTAAATAAATAAATTTAATTTATAATGATATTAACAATAATTGATCAACTTTATAAAACGTCCCGCCGTTTAGTGGTTGGTTATTATTTGTCTTGCCCTTTTTTAACGTGTTTTTAGTTTAAATTCCAAAGCCTAAGTTTCTGACCCTAAATGGCTAGTTATTTCAAGAATGTGTACCCAGCGTGTTCAATACTTTGTCCCTAAACTTGGTAAAATTGATGCGAGATGGCTCAATCAGCTTTGGCCGACCTGAGCGTGAGTTGCCTCTAAGTAAGATTGCCACTCACGCAGAGATCTGTCAAGTAATGATTTACGGTACTGCATATACTCGTACATCCCATTAAGTGCCTATAATTATGATATTTTATATTTATACTACTTATTTGAATCATAAATACAGAAGTAGGGATTTATAATATGCTGTCCCAAATAAAACAATGTGCGATACAGTATATGTTATCTTATAATCAAAATGCATAAAACCTTATTTGGGAACTATAATTGATATTGAAAGTACAAGTAATGAAGTTTTGGGATAGAAAGTTGGATTTGATGAGTTTTATGGCGGCACTTATAAGATATTTGCGGGTGTGGAAAAAGTTTGCAAACGAATTTCGGAAAAGCAATTTGCAATAGTGGTTTATGAAAAAAAAACTAAAACTGTTTTTTAACCATCTCAAAATTACGCCAATGGAGTAGGCAAAGATACAAAAAAAAACTTCCACACACCACTGTCTCGACATACAATATTTGTTTTATGCACATTCATACACCGTCTAATGAATACTCTTCCGTTGTACCTATTCATAATTTACAACGGCTGTCACGATTTTTTAGTCAAGATTTACTAGTCATCTGCTATTAAACGCCCTTGAGGTGATTTTCCCACAAAAACGGCGCTATAAAAGTTATCCATTTATTGATAATATTATTATCATCATTGTAATAATTAAATACTCAGGTAATTGATTCGGAGATATATTTGAGTTTGCAAATAGTTACAAATTTAATTTTTACTTTTTTATTAAACCATAATTTTGATCGATTAATTAGTGACTTCTCTGATTTCACAGATAAAGCAAATATTTAAGAATCGGTCCAAGACAGAATCGGTACATTAAGTGATTGAAAGAGATCAATCGTAAATCATGAATATGATTAAATCGGTCATATCAAATAAAGGCATTGATTCTTTTTTGATGCTTCTACCTACACCACTGGTATATCACCAAAGGAATTTCACCGTATTAAGCAATACAAATGCGAGCAATTTATCACGATCCTGAAAGACAAAAATATCTCGGTGGACAAGCCACGTAAATGATTTGAAATTCTGCGTATAAATTCGTGAACTTGTCAGCTATTTGAATGGGTATCGGCTTTCGTTGATGGCATCTTCACACTGCGTTATTTATTTCGCGTCGCCAGCTTGTCGGAATATTGTTTTGCAATTCGTCTTCCGCGTGTCGCTTGTCGACAAGGAAAATCTGCAAATCAACAGCTTGTCGATATATTGTTTTCGCAAGTCGTCTTCCGCGTGTCGCTTGTTGATAAGGAAAGTCAACAGTTAGTCGATTGGGAATTTTGATATGGTATGATGGTTTTAATTTTAAATCTAGGTAATTTCACTGTTTTCCTTATTATTTATATGACTTGTTATATTACATGGTCTTTCGACAACATGCCATTGAAATATTGTCTTACGGTTAGTTGATTTGTATTTTTTTACGTTATAATTTTTTTTTTTGAAAATTCCGTCGAAGTCCGACTGCCCTTGTGTCTATAGCACCCTGGATCGAATTAAAGTAGGTATTAGTAATTGTGAAAGAAAGGAAGGAGAGGGAAAGATAGGAATTACGTTATTTAACCAGAGCGATCTTACCGAAAAACCGTATTAAACCATGTTCTTGCTTAATGCCATTATTTTACCATTATTTTTTTTATTCAAAAACCTCAGAGATAAATAACACAGGGCCGTATTTTAAATGTCTTCCCCGAAGAAGACATAGTTGTATCTAAAACAAGCTGAAATAAGACTTTGTTTTATGATATATACATTTATTTGAAACCCAATTTATATTATTAAATAACGATATTATTGTCACCACAAAGTTTCCAATGAATATTTGAGATAAATGTAATGCACTGAAACTTAAATACATTATAGAAATACACATATACGATATAAGTATTTCTTCCACAAATTTCTCCACCACGATGATTAAAATATGTAAAGCGCGATCCGCCTAAAATTTTTTATTGTATTGAAAAACCCATTGGTTTCTATATATATATATCGACATTTGTATAAAATTGTCATTTTTAAGTCGCTGAGCAAACAGCGGCTTTAAAATCGAAATCTTCAGATGTCAAAATTGACGTAATACGATTATTTTAATGCGTCACTACCATCGTTGGACATATTTATGGCTTGTTTTATACCTAATATAATTATGCGTCCATTAGTTAGCCCATACATAGTGTAAGATCAGCGGGGTTATAGTCAATAAAGATTTGGCCACAACTATCCGACTTTGAAACGATCAGGGGCGTATTGGGGCTGACACGCAAAAACCGTTTACCTCAAGTCTTTTTTTTAAATGTGCAAGCAACCAAATATGTCACAGAAAATCGTTTAATTTTTAATCAATATTTATTAATGAAAATGGAAAAATTACTTTGTATAACACCCTAAAAACATATAAATATACAAAGTAATTATTTCATTTTCATTAAATATGTCAAACCGCAAAGTGATTGCTTTCCACGAAAATATGTATTAATGCAAAACTTGTTTTTGTTTACTGGCCCATTTACGCGGAACAAGATTCCTTTTAATTTTAAAGATACATTGAATGTTGTTTATTTTAATGTTGTACCCTGATGATGCTTAGGCTAAGCAAAACCGCTCGGTCATAAAAATTAAATAAAAATCTGTGGTATTATACAAAGTTATTGTTTCATTTTATTTTGTTTATTTTTTTCATTTGGAACATTTACACGTTGAAACCACAGTATACATTATATATAAAAAAGGTTGCAAACCGAATAACCAATGTTCACTTACGGCAAAAGCAAAAAAATCACACGGTACAGTGTGCCAATTATATGACTAAAAAAATAGAAAAAGGTTAATTAATAGTAATCATAAAAACAACAAATACAAGAAGGAAAAATAAAAATTATCAGATTAAGAAAGTACAAATAATTTGTGTGTCCAGTAGAACACATGTTAAATTTGTATTACACTGTGTGCTGAAAAATGGTAAAAACTAGCATTGTTAACTTAATATAAGTCAACCAAATTACAAGGTTTTATTAACAACATGTTCAAAAGATCCCTAAGTATACAGCCCAAAACAAGATCTGAAACTTTAATAAAACCAAATCCGTTACTGGAAAATCTCTGGATATAATGTATGCTTACCTTGAGTGGGTCATTTTTATCGGATAGTGCAGGTAGGTATTTACAACTTTAATGCCCCTTCTTTCTAGTGACAATGAATACTTATACTTTAAATTATGGCAAATCTACATTTATATGCAGAAATACAACGCAATAAAGATTTGGTATCGCGTAACACTGATGGTGCTTAGTGACGCCGATTTAACCCCTTCTTGGCGAACTAACTTTATTTTTTTATATATTTTGTTTAGGCAGGCAGAGAAATGAAATAAGTTAATTATATAAAACCTGTTATATATAAAGTAAGTTAGTTATATAAAACCGACACGTTCTCGAGAAATCTTAGTAATTGTTATACATTTTTGTGCGAAACGATCCTGAAATCTTAATAATTAGTAATTGTTTAAGTATGTTTGTTCTTGGTATGAAAAGATAAATACACCTACACCTGAAGTTGGTATAAAAATCCTAATAATATTTATAATAATAATAAATGAACATCGTGATCGGGTTTTATCAAATCCATTATATGTCATGAAGTAATCTAAGTCTATTTGCACACAAATGGTATTTTAAAACTAAGTATGTACCTGCACATTTAAAGAATCGTAGCTTTTTCAAGCAAGATTTTATTTTTTCAGGTTATGAAGGCCACGATTAAAAACCCAAGCAAATCATCAAATTTTATGATTGTAAGGAAGTCGTTGCTTTATGTAAAAATGGTGCAAACACTGCAATTCGTTATTAGAGCCTTTCTAGCTAAATATGTTCAAAGATTTTTTTGCAAGTGTTTCCTTCAGAATTAACAAATTAACGAGGCGCTGCAGTCACATGAGAGGTTATATAGAATTGGATTTGACCTATTATAGAGAAGTTTTAGTTAGCTGTAAATTATTACAGATCCCCTGTAATCCCCTGCTGATTAACTGCAAAATATTTTTTACTTTTTTTGTTAAAAAATAACCTTTTTTGGTTAGTACATTTAAACATCATCTTATAATAGTAATGATAGTAATAATTTTCTTTATTGAATTTATTATCCACGAAAAGCTGTTAATAATTTAATAAATATAAGAAATAATATTTTATTTATGTAAAATAAATACAAATTAAGGTACCCTATAGATAAGTAAGTCAAGAAAAAAAAAAAACAATAAAAAAATAAGAAATTAAAAAAAAAAAATCAGGCAGTAGTGATGATCAGGTCAGTGAGAAGAAATTTTTAATCTTGTCTTAGGTAGGTTAATGTGCTATTGGGTGTGTAAAAAATATATTAATTCTGAAAACATTGTAACAAGATATTTTACAACGCTTCTGAAGTCTATTCTGTTACAAAAAGAGAAGTGCCAAACATTCTTCATCGTTTAGGTATACCAATACACGCGAGTTTAAGATTTTTTCTATGCTGTCGCAATTTTTCATTAAGATCCAACCTTGAAGAAACAATGTATGGAGAGAGAGCCAATTATTTTTACCCAACCTATACAGATTTGGGATAAATCACTTTCCCCATGTTTTTACGTCGTACACCATGAGAAAGAAAGAGACAACATTTTTTTCCGAATTATCACACCGCTTTAAAGTATTGTTAGAATGTCCTTCGTGTCCTGCGTCTCCGATGACTCTGCTCGCACGTTATGACACGCGAAATAAAATGACATAACTCAACGGTTTATTAGGTTACATGTTATATAAATATATTTTATCAAATACTGTGAAAACGTGGTTTTACGAATATAAAAAAACATTATGTTGACATGTGCTATGAATGGATGTATAAATACCCTAGTCCTAGTCCTTGCCACGCCCAGATCTAGCCGAGTCCGGCAAACCGTGTAAAAACTGACTACAACTCTCTTTACAGCGCATTCTCTCTTGTATTATTATTGTTATGAGGATCCAACGTTCATACAATGAATTAGCGTAACAATAATGAATCTGCCAGATCGTTTGTCTCAATCCACCGCCACTGTAGACTGCGGAAAAGACAGGAACTGTGTATAAAAGGAGATCGGTACTGGACAGGTTTCTCTGAGCGACATGCAGCAATGCTTTTCAAATACCTACGATTTTTTATTCTGTCCATATAATCACCGATATGGGAAAAAATTAACGGAGCATTCGTACGATTTGATCTCGTTTTAGGTGCGCTAATGCCTTTCCTAGACTTTATGTCGAGCAATAGGTGCGTACAATACATCATGGGTGTTATACTTATTTTTAAATGTTTTTTAAGAGATTCAGCTTTATACCATGATTTATTATGGGCATTAACATCTCCACTACTGTAATAAATAGTATTTCTACTTTTTAATTCAGATTTGTTTTTCGCGATACATTATACTGGTATTATGTGTATTTGAAAAATTCCCTTTTAATTTAATTTATTTTACTACAATATTTAGCTGATTTTTAAAGCGCTGTTTTTGTAAAAGAAACTCACCTCAAAGGCACTTTATTTTACCTATTTAACTTATATTAGTTTGCTTTTATAAAATGATAAAAACAACGTCTTAATAAATAAATAATAATTCTCATTTTCATATACATAAGTAATATTTGTATTTTTTTCCTATAAAAAATGTGTATCCATTTCACAAATTGCATTACATATTTTAATCAAATAATTTTGCTCACCACGTCAGTATATTTTATAAAGTAATTAAAAAGATTATTTATTTGTGTTATAGCTTTACCGGAATAGAAAAATGACTTGACTATAATAGCCACGCCATGATTATAATTATTTTCTGTCAACTTCAAGGACTCGTTTAATATACGGATAAAGCCTGCAATAAAGCCTCACTTTTCAACTTCATGGAGTCAAAAAACAGCGTAAAACTATTTTCACTTCATTCAAAGATAATCATCGCAAAAACTGTTACAAATATTCATATTAAAAAGCACTGTATTTAGGTACTATCAGAACCTAAGTAATTTGCAGCCTAGAGCGGACTGCTCTTATTAAGAACGCACAGGACCAGCCTTTGTTTTACCATCAGTCCATTCTTATATAAAATGAGATCTGAGGACAATATGTTCGGCCCAGCGTGTGCGGTTCTGGGGCCCGGGTTCACGACCCGAAAACACCAAAGGCTCTGGGGTTTTGCAGAGACACGAGACGGAAGAAAGTTCAATAATTGTCCTTACTTTCGCCGGTCAACCGCAAATTTCACGACACGAATCCATTACTTATGCACGCTCGGACTGATACAAATTCAGTGATTTGTAAGGATGGTAATTTATGCATAAATGGTTGTGTGTTGTTTTCTGATTTATCTATTAACACTGTAAAAATATTTGGTGGGGCTAGAGAGGATTTTGAAATGTTTTCAGGATGTAGCTTTATGTAACTTAGAGAGAAATCGAGAAGGTCTTCAAAATTGATTTCGCTAACGACATTTCATACATTGATATTACTGGAGCGTAAGGCGTTTACCCGATACTCGGTAGATTCTTTCAAAATGTGTCGGCGATAATGAAGTCATGGTTTTGTTAGACTAAATTATTATGAAACGTTTAACGAATCTTTTCATCGGTGACAAACTTTGTTCTGAGAGGTCATGGGAAGAGGTGGTAACTTAAGAACAGTAAAAGTTGGACTGTTGCCTAAATTTCATGTGTTCAGAATTGCTTTTGAAAGAGATTAGATAGTGAGGCTGCGAGTGAATAAATAATTAATGCTTTATGCGAAATTTATTTTTCAAACGGGATGAGTATAAAAATCGAATACAGAATTTACAAAGACACCCTTAGTTACATTTCTTACAAATAGAAAATAAAAGTGAAAAATAATTCATAATAGAGTCTTATAGGAAGAAAAAGACATGCCACATGTTTCAGGCAAAGAAAACACGACAAAAACAAACGTATATATTCATTTTGTGTATTCGGTAACTTATTTTCACTAATCCCCTTCTTAAGGGCCGGCACCCAAAAATACACATTTTTTGGCTTTCTAATACACGCAATACTACAAATGATTCATCTGTTAACTCTATACGGGTAGTAAGGGAAATGTCTAAGGCTTCTAGTGAATACAATTCCTAAACAGCAATCTTATAAATTCTTTATGAAATGCATTCTAGAATTTTATGTAAAACTTAAAAAATGTCTGCAGTTTTTCATACTGTACCTTTAACCCTTTACCGTATACTGTTCCAAATTTGGAACATAAGAATGTTATCATAATGAAGGGCTATGTGGGCGATATATGTATTTTATTTTCAGCTAATTCCTTACTGTGAGCTCTGCATTATCATAAATCGAACAGTGCTGCCAGGAACGAGCTTTTTAGTAACTACAGTCGCGTCAGTAAGTTGTCATTTCGGCCATTTCGTGAACGAGCGTGGTTGTGAATTATTTTGTAATATTTTGGACGTAATAATAAATATTAAGATTTTTTTTTCTACTCCTTGATGTGGTTGGTATACCTTTAATGTATAGTGTGACAAATTTGGGAATATTGTATTTACTCGCCATATTGCGTGTAGTGCCAAATATGAAATAAAATATTTATAATAAATATTTTGCAATTTTTTAAGAATTTAAAAAAATATATTTTTTTACATTATCTAAATACATTTCTAAACAAATATATTTTTCCGGAAAGATCTAAGAATCCATGTGGTAAAGGGTTAACTGAAATTTTAATATATTTTTCATAGAAGTTGAAGGATTACAATTTAAAAAAATGCATTCACTGGAAAACTCAGACATTTTTCTAACTACTCGTAGAAAATTTATAGATGGATCATTTGTAGTATTGCTTGTAATTAGAATGCTAGAAAATAACGTTTAGTGTCACTAAGTTATCATATTTGTATTAAATTTGTTAAAAAAACTTATATCCTGAAAACAGTTCTAATGTTCAATAACTTGGTATCATTGCATAAAAAGGCATTTTAACAGAAACCAATTCATTATTCATTCTAATTATTTCGAAAAGTTTAAGAAATCACATTGATGAAAAAAAGCTATCGATGGTGCATGTAATTAACGATATTACCTTATTTAGTGACAGAAGCCCATTACACATGACTTCGCTGAAGCCATACTCGTTTTTGATAAGATGATATCGTTAAAGGTGCAAGAACTGTGCATCGATTTAACTCTCCTTTTCCATGAAAAATGATGAAGTCATTTTCTAACCACCGTATATCGTTATACATTCGTCGAAAAAGGAATTACACGTCAGAAGGGTTTGCTATGAGAAATTGAAATCAATTCCCCAGCAAACATACTTCTTTTTTAAATACATTTATTTAGATCTTAATAAATAAAATTCAGAAAATAATCCTTTTTAAATAAAAACTGAAAATTTGGCAAAAAAATTTGCCCAAATAATGCATATTGTAAAAAACAAAGCGCAGAAAGGGAGCAGTTTCGCTAAATTAAAAATATATATATACCATGTTTAGGTTCATAGGTGAGATAATTAAAAGATATTGCGCATGAAATAACGTGTCAAATAAATTAATAATAATATTTATTTATCGACTTCACTAGCAATATGTTGTTTAATTAATTATCGTTATTATTTTGTTTTCTTTTTAAAATTTGGGGTAGTAAAAAAATTATTTCTGAGGAAACTTCACTGGTTAATGAATGCAACATAGTGACCACTTTATTTGTTATTTTTTTTATATAGAACAGTATTTTTTCCTGAATAATATATATATATAAATATTTAAAATGAAATTACCAAGCTTTTTCTTTTCAAGATAATTGTAACACCACGACGAAAGCCAGGAATCGAAATAATATGTTAATTATATTTTCTTAGGAACCAATCACTTTGTGGTTTGACTTATTTCATGAAAATGAAATAATAACTTTGTACAGGACCACATATTTTTTAAATTTTTTATTATCGACAAAATTAAACTTTTCAAAAAATATGATGATTTTAAGCTTATAAAAATTAAAATAAAACCTGTGGTCGGATACAAAGTTATTATTTAATTTTAATTAAATATTTTATTTGATATGATATTCGATGATATTCTCTGAGATATTTTCTTTCCAGGCACGTATTTATTAAATATTTAATAGACAAAAAAACGAAGTCGTTTTTTACCACTGTCACCAATTTAATCGACAACGCTTTGAATGTGTGAACACATCAGTTCCTATATCCTATGTTAGTTCAACATAGATCATTGAGCTTATGCTAATACTTGACGTACATCCTCAGCACATCCCTGCGCGTTGTGGTGCAGAGACGCTTTGCATCGTCACGCGCTCGACTCCTCGCTTGTCGGCCGCTCAAGTGGAATCGATACACATCTTTTCGCATTTTTAAACGTCTCACTTTAGGACAAACCGCGCTAGACAACTTTCAACGCCGCACGCCGTTCCCACAGCAATTTGTTCAATATTTATGAGTCGGCTTTCATAATCGCTTCACGGGTAAGTTATGGAATTGTATCAGCGGAATGAAATGATTTAGCGCGAAAATTATTCAATAGGTTGGGGAAAAAATAAACAGTTTGCGAGAAATACGCTTGCATTCATGTTAGAAATACCATTCATCGCTCCTAAGGCGTACATAAATAGAACCAGCTGGATTGGACAAATGTGAATGTTGAATTCTGGTCTGGTTACATAAATATTGGAGATACATTGTTTGTAACATTTTTTCTGTTACGTTGCATCGTAGAAATATATTTACCACGATAACTTTTAGTGTTGACAAATAACGGTTGAAGCAGTTTTTTCGGTTAGCTTGCTACTAAATTTAACCGCATTTTAAATCAAGCAATGCTTATAGAAAGGTAACTAGGATAAAGAAGACTATTATTTATTAACTAACGGACTATTGTCAAAAAACAACAATAAATGGGAAAAAAGAGCAACAGAGAAAAAACAGCACAAATATAATATTTACATGAAGCAATTACAAAAATATGACAAAATATACATAAAAAAGAACATTTAAATCAAAGATATATGTGAGTTTTAATAACGGCACTCCTTATTTTGAGAATTTAGTGGGGGGAAATAAGTAAATAGGAATTATAAAAATCATTCTAAATAGATCTGAGCATTTGAAATACCATCAGATATTTATAGCAACGTCTGAATTCTGCTGATGCATCTCCAGGATGTTACAGAAACAGTGTACAAAAAACCTTATTGAAAATTTTAAATTTTGATATGTTAGGCAACTTTTATGTTGGTCAATAAAAGAATAATAACAATCTTTCAAAAACATGAAAATAGAAAAAGACACAAAAAATTAAAAGGATTAGGTTGTGGCCGAGACTCGAACTCGGGACCTCTAGTCTATCCAGGAGCAGCACATTAAACAACTTTTCTATCCCACCCGATTAATTCATCCGTATTTTGAACAATTTTATACTTTTTGAAGGCTATTCATATTCTTATTTCAATTTCTATTATTCAACTATAATAATAGAATTCGCTATCCCTAACTTACAACTAACATCCATACTACTTTGTCACGTTTTTACCTTTTCTACCTTCTAAGTCTACTTTCCACTTCCTTCGGTCACAAAAATCCTCAAAATGGGATGCCATAGTTCTATGGGATAGACTATTGGACGGTGTCATATACAAAGATGAAATATTTTGTCGGTACCTACATAATTTTCATGGTAATTGTTAAACGACCAACACAAGAAATAAAACATAAAAATAAAACGATGGTTCTGTTAACTGAAGAAACCTCCGAGTAAGTGATTTACGATCTTCGACATAAAGCCTTTTTCTAGTTCTTGTTTTCTGAAAGAGGCTTCTTCTTCTGTAGTAGTCTTACAGCCACAACGTAAAAATAAACCTCTTTATGTACCGCCATTTAACGCGTGTTTAATGTTACCATTACTCAACTTAACTCTAAACATAGTTCTAGAAAAAAAATAGCGATCGTGATTAAATATCGAAACTTTGTACTTTTTTTAGCAGAAATCGAAAGTTACAATGGCCTTATTTAAAGTTTTTATTCAGAGGTTTGATAAGTTATTTTTTACGACGATTATGATTTTTTTTACATAAAAATAAATAGGTACCTACATAAAACCTAAAAACGTATAAAATCACAACCATGTTTTAATGTTTTTATGTTTGCAGATTGAAATGCGGACTTTACTAAATGCTTCCACAGACCTACATTGTATTTAAGTTAAAATTAGTTTAAAAGGTTTCTTGGTGAATCAGTTACCGTCGTGGAAGAAGTTTGTCCGTATAAGCGTCTTCACCTTTTTTATTAAAAAAATATCCAACGCTCTGATCAAAAGTAGATGAAAAACTTTTTTAATGCTAAAAAATAATGCAGATTATCAACTGCATACTTTTAAATGCATAAACATCGATACATAAACATGGTTTATTAAGGTTATCAGTCAACTCGTCAAGAGTAGTTTTCTGTAAAGCTAGAACTTATTTTCGCTAGTCTTTTTCGATGACTTCTTTAATTTTCTTTAAAAATTGAACTAAAGAAAAAACCTCGATCAAATTGCTTTAATCTAAAGAATACAGTGCAGAAGATTCACAGAAAAAATATAGCTATTTTGAGACTGTTTACAGATACTATAATGAAAGCCGAATAGGAGAACTAGCAGAATTGATTCGCTTTTCATTGGTAGATCGGCGAGAAACTAGAGCGTATAAGACATACTTTCGCAGTAGTTGATGTCGGCAGCATGAGGTGTAGGTACATGGAACGAGCCGTCGGCAGTAGAATTTTTTGCTTCATGTAATTTGGGCCTCTCCATGACTCGAATTCACAATCTTTTCAATCATAATCATACAAGCTTTTCCCGGCTGTTAAGCCGATGTCAAAATAGTTACTCCGATTTTTCATAAATTATAGGTATTTCTTAACGAAATTAAAATACCGGTTTAGCTTAGAATGGGGGTATTTTTATATAAAAATTGGTTTTAATGTTGTAGGAATAAAAAAATATACTTTCAGATCAGAATGAGCTGATGATTTCAAAAAAAAAAATATTGCCGACTGGATTCATTTAATTCTTGTGGAAAATGATGATTTCAATATTTGAAATAAACAAATACTTATTTATTATTAATTGAAATAATATCAATACCGAGACTTGAACTCTCTACTCTATACGGGAGAAAAGCTTCTGCTAATTCAGCTACCGAGACTTTCTAAGAAACCGGCATTTTTAATCGACCTCATTCTTCATTTGAATATATATATATATATATATATATATATATATATATGTATTTAAAAAAAAACGATTTGGCTGCCATCTTTATATGGTATTCAAAGCTCTACCTGAGCACATATTATATACTTAGACGGTGTCTTAGATTAAAAAAAAAACATTTTTATTTTACAGAAGATTTTTGACTCAATTAATATATCAAAAAAGAATCAGCTAGTATTTTATTTGCTTATTTTTTTAATTTTATATAAATAAAAGTTGATTCATTAAGGATGTTTTGTCTGAGTGGCGCGCAGCGGCTGGCGGCTGACGGAACGAAATTCCGAGAAACATCCCCATAAATCAGTCATTACTCTTGTAGCCATTTAGCTCAATAAAGCACAGTAACGAGGTAAAAGATCCGGGGTAAAAACGGCTAATCACCGCGCGTTCCCAGGCATGAAAATGCCTATAAAACAATCGGTGATTACGTCCTCGTACTTGGGATGGACTTATATCGCCAATTTGAAGGAAGCGCCGTCTACGACCGCCCGGGGCGCGACTCAAAGGATGCCGAGCTTTTTTTGCAATCTGATGGAAATACTAGGAGCTTATTAAAGCCACTTGTTCAGGAAAATTTTGCAAGACTGTCATGAAATTGGTGCCTAGTTAACATTGAATAATTCTAAATATTTTTTTTGAAATACCATTTTAAAAAGTTGTGACGAAGTCAGGCGTTGCATCCGGATTGTATTTTTTTTTACGTGAATACCACACAAGAGTCTCAACTGCTCCCAACCGTCTAGAGCCAGTGAGACTATGGCATCCCTAATAAGGGTATATTGTGAGGCTGAAGGTAGTAAGGAGGAGAAAGAGATGAGTAAGGGGAAGGTCGAGGAAGTCCCTGGCTATTCAAATTTGGTCACCAAACACGGTTAAAACTATTCCAAGCAAGGTTTCAATTCTGAATGGTGGTTTTTCACCAGGGCGATACTTAGAGTACCTATCACTCTGGAACGTGCTGGAAATATACTTTATTTTATTTTATATCAATCAAATGTGATATGGCACATATTAAATAAATAAAATTTATTTGTGCACGCCGGGTTCGAACTCACGACTTCTGGATTTGTAGTCGAGCGTCTTGCCACTCGACCATGCAGGACACAATACTGCAAACATCGTTCATATTTCTTTTAGATATTTGTTCACTTTATATTTATTCAGAAAACTAAACTAAACAACCTCAACAAGCCTTGGACTCCACCGATTTTCTTTAAAACGATCCTTTGGACGTTAGTCAAGTAGTATTATTCATAATTTATACCCTAATTTTCAAATATCTCAAATAAAATTTTTGAGTTACGCGTAAACAATTTTTTAACACAATCAATTGAAGTACTTCAACGAATGCATTTCTGTAATTCTGACTGAGCAGCACAATCGGCTATAAGATTTACGTGGCAAAAGACAGTTTTTTATTCCGAAATTTCATTAAAGCATAAAGTCGGGGCAAGATGGATCGACGTGACGTAAGTCGCGATTGTCTGAATTTGTCGCTTCGTTTGTCGGATAACGTTTAGATCATGTTCTGCTTTGCCGACAGAGGAAAAACTGACTGCTGGCTGATCGAATTAACGCCGCCGGGTTAGTTTCGAATAATTTTACATTAATACCAAGCCGACGTGACATAGGGGTGAGCCTCAGAGCAATACTTTACCAGGAGGGACAGCTTGTGTAGTCAGGATTGTTGTTTTTTCCTGATTTGGGCGTGGCTAGTGCTAGGGTATTTATACATCCATTCAAAGCACATGTCGACATAATATTATGTTTATTTGTAAAACCACTTTTTCAAAGTATTGTTATCAACAAAAATATAGGATATAACCTCGAAAACCGTTGAGTTAATAATAATAATATTTGGATAATTTGTATATCGCCATTTTTGTGAAAAATCACCTCAAGTGAGCTGTACAAATTTTAATTTCTACCAAATATGAATTCCTGGTTTATATAAATATACAGCAACATACTTACCTGGCAGGTCACTTTTGGCAGGACACAATCACTATATCATAATAGCTTAAAAGTTAGCTCATTTTTACGTATTTACATGTATGTATAAATTTAGGTATTTTTTTTCTTTTTACTTTTTTTTATTATTTTCTTTTATTTTTAGGGCATGAGAGAAAATTTAAAATAAAGTATATCGGAGATATTTTTAATTTTTTTGTAGTGAGGAACAGATAATTGTGAAAATCTTCTAATGAATTTAAGGAATGAGAGTCTGACAAGTTTTTTTGGTTTGAACAGAAATTCAATTGGGCTTGTTACATCTTGATTATGGATATGATTTTCTAGAAAATTAGGTTTTAAGTTTGGCTCTGAACGAAAACTCTGAATGAAAACCCGGAGAAAGTGATTTTTCGTAAATTTGAATAGGTTGGGTAAAAATATTTAGCTCTCTCTCCATATATATTCTTGCTCTGAGAGGTGAGCACTTTGACTCAGGGTTTGCGGCCTCGAGAGACGAGAAAATAATGTTTTTAAACGGTTTTTTGTATTTTAAAATACACGCACCAAATGAATTGCGTTATATACGTGGGAATGTCAAAATAACTACTTCATACTAGGATGGAGGTATAGATCTTAAAATATTTATAAAATAAAAGAATTATTAGTAGGCAAAGAAGTAAGGGCAATGTTTATCAAAATCCGTAGAAAAATTAAGCAGCCATACCACAATAACAAATTTTTTGTGGGTAGTGAATTATTACATAATGTAATACATTTTTTTTTTCCCAATGAGGTATTGTATTTTCAATATCTTTTTGAATTCGCAGTAAAATACTGTGGAAGCAGTTAATTATTATATTTCAAGATTATAATTACATTAAATATGTGATATTAAATATTCTAAGGTTGACGAGTGGTATTCAATGCTGAAGAGTATCAAAAAGTTCTTTCGACATTCGTGTGTGATTTTG
Organism: Drusus annulatus; assembly: GCA_022651775.1. Classification (NCBI taxonomy): domain Eukaryota; kingdom Metazoa; phylum Arthropoda; class Insecta; order Trichoptera; family Limnephilidae; genus Drusus; species Drusus annulatus. The sequence goes on from JAGWCC010000027.1 coordinate 1,478,627, forward strand.
TTTAAGCGTTTCTTCCATGGGATGAAAAATAAAACCACATTTAGCACATTTCCCCGGTATTGTTAACAAATCACAAGAATCTGGAATCCATATTGTCTTGTCTCACGAACAAAGAAGTGTTGGAATTTCATTGTTGTCCAGCAAATCTCAACATGCTCTCTAACTAATCTCATTCAGAATACTGAGTCTTTACGTGATTCGCTGTATAATAATTGCATCCAATTAAGTAACTTTTTTTAACGTTAATATCGCACAAAAAATGCAAATATCCGGAATTGAACTATTATGGTATGTGGTGAGGCTTAAGGGGGTAGGTGGCAAAGGAGATAATTAAGAAGTAGGTATAAAAGCACCTGGCTATTCAGATCTGGTCATAAAATACGGGTTTCTTAAGACACATTTCGATTCTCAATGGTAGTCTTTCACCAGGACGATTCTGAGAGTATCTCTCTCTGTGTCGGAAATATTTTTTTATTTTTTTAAATAATATTAATTATATCGTTGCTGGAAAGGCGAGAGGTCTTAAGTGACACTTTAGTCTGAAAAATGAGTTAAATTTGCAGTTTTTATCAGGTTTTTTGTTCTGCCTCGAATTCTCTGACTCTTGTTTGATTCTGAAGACTTGTGGGGCCCTTCAGCCATCTAAAATATATTTACCGTTAGGAGAAGGCTTGACGGTGGAACTTTTTCTAGCTTTTCGTCCTTTAAAGTAACTCAGTGAGAGCATTGAGTTACCTGAGTTAACTTTTTTTTTCAAAATCCAATCAGGTACTGGAGACTTTTATTGTAAAACAAACAAAAACTTTTAAGTGCTCTGGCTTACACTTTCTAAAATGGCGCTTTAGCCCTTTTGACTATCCGGCGTAAAAATAACACATATTGATTAAATAACATTCACTGACACTTGCTGGGATTCAAACCCACGACCACTGGATGCTTAGTCGAGGATCCTAACTGCTCAACCGTAGAAGTCATTGTCGTCATTCAGCTGATGAAAAATGCAGGTAATTTTGATGAGAACGGACTTCGCACTCGCCGAAAGAAAAAAAGTGTCGCGCCTGAAGAAGCGGTTGACGCATACAAGAATGAAGTGTGTAATTTGTATGTTTCCACAATCCTGAAAATGCTCTTTGTTGTCTTCACGGAATGTCTTTTATTTAATCAATAATACACTTTGAAGGCATGATAATTATTTATTTATTTAAAGAGCACTTCTTCTTGTAAAATGCTTTATTATCATTCTAGAAAAAGGTTTAAAAAAATACAAAAAAATTAAATTAGAAGCTTTTTCACTTTAGCAGCCATTGAAAGGCGTGTTTAAATAAAGACAAAAATATGTTGATGTTGCAATAAGAAGATATTAAGCCTTTGATAAGTAATTAATTTTAAATCTGTCATTATTTATTTTTAGGTACCAGAAAACCTGTTTGGTAAATTTCTTAGATCAGAGAAAAGAAGATTTATTTGACATGGTGACAACTTTCGTAAATAATTTTTGATATTGGGCCCATTTTCAAGCTAAAGTGAACAAATTAATGAACTATGACACTGTCCTTTGAGGAATATTGTAAGAAACTGAAAGTGTGCGTGGCAGAGGACGGTTGGAAAGTATATGGAAAATCAATTCTAGTCTCATTTCACATCTGAAGGTAATTTAAGCTTTTTTTTATTTTTCCTTTTTGTATTTTACCAAGGGAATCCTTGAAGGATACTGCTGATCTCAAAAGACGAGTAAATGCATTAAATTTCGTTGTTAACTGAACATTTATAAAATTAAATTAGAATTAACTTTAAACCTTTTAAACTTTTTAATTTTTTTATATTAATTATTGAAGTAACACAAATAATCTTTAACAAATATGGCAGCCAAATCAGAAAAAAAAAAAAACAAAAATAAAATTAATTGTTTTTAAATTGAGTATAAGATCGTTTAAAATGTCAGTTTCTAATAAGGTCTCGGTGGCGGAATTGGCAGAGGCGTTACTCCCGGATAGAGTAGAGGTTCCGAGTTTGAGTCTCGGTCGCGACCGTTATTCTTTTACTTTCTGGCTTTTTCTGTTTTTTATGTATGTACGTTAAATATTATTTTTATTATTTAAAAAAATAATGTTAAACATTTTTTGTTTGTGTTTTGAATCGCCCACCACTTGGTCCTGAGTCAAGGAGATTATCGCTCTGCCAAGAAGGTCATCTTATTTGACTTAATGGAAGTGCCGACTTTATACTTTTATGGCATAAATCTTCAATAGTAACCGAATGCGGGTACAGAAACGGAGAATTGACTCGGCTGTATCAACCATTGCTTCTTTGTGAGTAAAAACTTTTACCCGGAAACCACGAAGCGCAAGAAGGTCAAGAAAACTGTAAACTTTTCAAACGGCTCGGCAATAAAACATCCCTGTGAATAATGACCGCAGCTCTGCCCGTCTGCGCATCTTCCCGTACTATTGTTGCGCTTGTAATAGTTCACCGCAAAAAACTTCTGCGCATTGTCAATCGCTCTGCCGGTGATAAAATCTCTATTGTGTGAATGGGTCCCGTATCCTGTTTGACGCGAGCTAGAAAAACGAGAAGTGGAAGATGCTGGATGTTTGATGGACGCTTCTATGGTTGGTATGTTCAGTGCTATGTACCAATATTCTAAACATCCTGTAGTAAGCCCTTTTAGTATGTACTGGTTGACGGTCGTATTGAAGAATATTCGTTTCGCGTACAAAGTAGATATTTGTTTTAAAACTTAAATTTACAACCATTTTTACAAATGTCTGTTTTAAATCGAATTAAGAAAGCTTTAAACAATTTATTTTTTATTTTAAATATAAAATTTTTTGACTGGTTAAATATGTTTAATTTTAAATATTACAAGAAAAAAAATTATTGATTTACTACCTAAATAAATTGACATACATTTTGTGGGGAAAATATAGATTTTACTACGCATTGAATAAATACAAAAATGAGTTTAATTGATATTTAAAATTTAAATGTTTTCTTTGTATCATTGGTGTTGGTGTAGTTAGAATTCCATTAATAGAACTAGTATTTTTTATTAAAAACTGAATTAACCATAGAGTTTGATTCTATTACTTTGTGTTGTTTCTCACAAGAGTTTTTGAATATATAATGTACAGTAATTTGATTTTGACACTAAGGTAAATAATAACAGATGCATATTCTCCAAAAATACTTTTTATATTTATTATATATTATATTTTATATATATATATATATATATATATATATATATATATATATATATATATATATATATATATATATATATATATATATATATGTATATATATATATATATATTTATATTTATATACATATGTATATAAATATATATAGTATGTATTCGTATATTTATATAAAAAATAAACCTTTGTCTAGCAAAAGTTTATTTTCATTCCTCTGCTATGCTGTGCATGTTTGTTTTTGTGTATGATATATTTTGAAATACTGCAACGGACGTATTATTACAACCAGATGCGACATCGGCGACTGAAATCGTTCGGGTAAAAGTTAACTTAAGGTAAGTAGAAAGATAAAAGCAATGCATAATAAAAAAGCTACGTTTCAAAATGTTCTATTAAGTAAAATAGTAGTTGCAAGTTTTGGGATGCTTACATTTAATAAAGTTGGTGTTTTTGACACTTATTTTTTGGTTGTTTCTCTATTGCTCATGATCTTCACTACGTCATTAACCTTGAAGAATCAGGCTCAACCACTCCTCACAGTTCTGCGCAGCATAAAAGGCTGTGGACACATATCGTCGCTGGAAAGTCAAAATGGCCTAAGCGACACTTTGGTCAAAAATGAGTAAAATATGCAGTTTTGATCAGTACTTTTTTCTGCATTGAATGCTCTGATTCCCGTTTGAATCTGAAGATTTTCGTGGCCCTTCATCCATCTAAAATACATTTACTATTTGGGAGAAGGATCGACTTAAGCGACACAAGCTTGGGACTTTATTTTGGCTTTTTGTCGTTTTTGGTAACTCAGGGATAGCATTGAGTTTCCTAAGCCAACTTTTTTTTACTGAAGACTTAAAAAAAAACTTTAAAGTGCTTTGCAGTAAGCTTTATAAAATGGAGATTCAACCCTTTTGCCTTTCCGACGACGATATGTTCCGTACGCTTGTGAAACTTGATTAATTGAATTCATCGGCGATCTTTCTATCTTTCTCCTTACTTTTTGATTGAAAACATATGTGTTTTAAGGTTTAAGCTTACGATTTGGTGAGCGATGTGCCAAAATATTTCAAAATGCCTTATAGTCAATAATTATAACAATAATTTAAAGAAAACGTTTGATTGATTTTTGCAAGCTTTTCCAAATTGAGTATATTTGCATACCTAGCTCCCCATAATAGTCTGGGCATAAAGGTAAAGTGAAATTACATAAGATTTTACACTACACGTCATTGGGAAATAGGTAAGTATGTAAAAGTAAATGTTAAGCTTCACTAACAAAGACGTTTTTACATTATTTTATGAACTCGAAAAATTATTTCTCAAATCTCCACACAAAGTTCAAATATTTTTTGTTTATTTTGAAGGACTTTAGTTTTGTTGTTACAAGAAATATTCTTATAAAAGTCAAACGCGATTATGAAAATTTTTTTCGACATAGTTTTGTTTGGTTGTTTGCCTTTTCGAAAGATTTGTTAGGCCGTTTGGAAATATATTCAGATGGCGATAAATAATTATTATAAAAATAAAAACGTTTGGCAAAACTGCTTCTTCAGTAGTCTGCAAAGAGAAGGAAAAAAACCTGTTATATTTATACAATTTCACACACACGTATATGTCAATGTATTGAATAGAAACTTAATTCCGCGATAATATGCAGGTACAACTATAACCAACGCAGTTCATAGGTGACGGCCGTACTCGTATGTTACAGCCAACTGCTATCCCAGAGAGATTCTGTTGAGCCTGCCAGATAATGCGAAGTGGCAAAGTAAAACAAACTAGTGGTT